>OW028581.1:28827161-30294661 GCA_932294295.1 Alitta virens | reverse complement strand
CACATATTTTTGTGCTAAGTATATGGTATTTTTTTCTGAGCTACAGGTGTAATTAAGTGAAATTAGCTTGGTTTTCTAGTCTTCAGCTGTTAGCCAGCATGATGGATAGGGGATAATTTTCTATTGATTAGGATTCCAAAAATACACACTTTTTATGGATCGCACACACGTTTAGCCTGGACCTATTCATAAATCTCCCGATTGGGCGTTGATTTTGAGTAAACGACCAGAGAGCTATTTGTGTATGGGATTAAAACAGCAAGTTTTATGATTAGTGGTTCCGTATTTCAAAGGGAGAAAGTGAATTTTTTTCTGGCGTAATTATTCCATTAGAAAGAGCCTGTGAATGGTGGCAATTACAACTATAAGACTGAGTTTCAATGGAAGGACTTTTCTTTTACTACAATTTTGCCTACAATGCAATTGCTTCTAGTTTAATTTGCTTACTCCTTTCAAGGAATTGACCCGTGGCTTCGGCAAGAAGGAAAAACGGGGCCCTTTGAAGCAGTTAAATTGAGCGTGAGACGTTGAAGGCAAAATATAAGAGTGAAGTTTATGAAACTGACAATTCCAATAGAAGAAGAAGTCTCCAGTTGCCTCCCTCCATTCACACACGTGGCTAGAAATTACGTGACCACCGCCGTGTTTCATTCCTTTGACTGTCACCATTGCATTGCCTCACTTACTGTAAAGCATATGCAATAGCTATAGTCAGGCTAAATGAACTCAGTTTGCTTGCAAATTGACAGCAATGTTTCAACGCGCTTGAAAAATACAGCAATATTTTGGCTTCATGGCATTGTTAAATGAAAGAAATATTTAGCTTGTTTGCAAAAGTGACATATATCTTTCAGAAATACTTTCATTTGCTTACAAAAAAGGGCAATGTTTTGGCATACTTGCTACATGTATGACAGCTATTATGTGGCTTGCCTGTAGAATAAAAACAATACTTTACTGCTTACAAAATAACAGCAATGTTTTGTCATCCTTTAATGTTTTGCAATGAGAGCAATTATATAGCTTGCTTATGAAATTAAAGCCATACTTTAGTTTCTTACAAAAAACAGCAATGCCTTGGCTTACTTGTTATGACAGCAATTACATGGCTTGTTTATAGAAGAAAAACAATACTTTAGTTTCTAAATAACAACAATGCTTTGGCTTACTTGCTATGACATCGATTATATGGCTTGCTTATAAAATAAAAGCAATATTTTGGCTTGCTTGCAAAATAAAATAAAACTTGCTTGCATGATTTAGCTTGCTCATGGATAATATGCTTGTTAATCAATAACCTAAAAATATATTAAACCAGTTAAATTAGGTGATTCAGCTAGATTACAGTTTGATTTTGCAACCCTAATAATACATTTTTACTTTAAAGATACTGCCAATTCAGGACATTTCTCAGTGCACAGATCTGGTCTTCCTTTAAGTTGCTCTATTTTTGCCAATAAACCATAATTTTTTGTATTAGAGGCATTTAAAATCGCTCTACTGAATCAGGCCACTACATCGCTAGCATAACATCGATTAAAAGAATTTTAACACAAAAAATGTTTCGTTTTTGTTATTTATATCAACTTGTGTGGTGAATTGTGAGACTGAATTTCATTGCAGCAGCTGGGGTCTTATCTATTCCGAATAATCGCACATCTATAAAGGAACACGATTTATCATATGTTTGTGAATGTCTACAATAAAGTCACCACTTGATCATACCAAATCACACAGTATCGAGTCAATTCGTTGACAAGCAAAATCGTCGACAGGTTCAGTACCAATGCTATACCAATTTTGGCTGACACATTTCCAGACATCCATGGCCTTTGAGGAGTCCCCTTTTCTGTTAGTACTAATTTGTAATGATCGTTTCTTTCTACTTTTTTTTAATGGTAGTGTTATTAATTCCCTTTTTTTTTTTTTCTTTTTCTGTTTTTTAGCCGAGAAAATAAAAAATCTGAGTCTGAGTCAGATAACATGCCAGACAGCTCAACATCAGCCAACGTTGGCTGGCATTAGCCAGCATTGGTACCACATTGAGCCAATCTGGCATGCTATCTGCTTTTTCTGGCTCAGACAATGTAGATCGTGTTCAGTCTTTTACTGATATATACCACAATAGAAACATAACTATCTCCCACTGCCAAATAGGTAAGCTATAGCTCTCTACTTAAAGCATTTTTTTTAATAAACTTAAAATATTGTATGATTGATAATTGCTTTGAGCGAAAAAAAAATCGGAATATGAAAATCTACTTAAGGCCATTACAAATTCAAACCCTAAAGATGACAAAACCTTGTCAATTCATGACCAGAATTTCAGTTAAGTAGTGTGGGGTTTCATTGGAGTCCATGTATAGCTAGGTTCAGTTTGATGTAACTATTATTGTTGCTGTTTAAGGACAGATAGTCATAGTTGAAGGTTGATGTACTGGAAAGCAGTTTTTTGTATTTATTTAGAGGATCTGCACAGCTATGTGAGCATCAGTTTCTACAACTGACTAGTGTCCATTGTTTTTTATTTATTTTTTATATTTACTAAAGAATTGTCAAGAAAGCATTTGGTGTATTTGCACTGTTTGGGGTAAGAAACATTATATTTGTACATAATTTATAAGAGAAATGATAATGCCCAGACAACATGTCAAATTGGGCCGTATTTGGCCAGGTGTCACCATCGTTGGTCCGACGTCAGAGCCACTTCGGCCTGAAGTTGGCCATTATCACTTGAAGTTGGCCCAATCTGGAATGTTATCTGGGGATGGCTCTGAACAAGGGTTATCGGTATGTGTTGCTTATGATATTCTCAGCCAGACGGATAGTACAAGAAGGTAGCATGCCACCACACAGCGGTCTTCACTCTTCAGGGTCAGTAAGAGGGCTCTTCAGAAATACTGTAGAAAACAAATTTGCTCAACCAAGCATAAACGTTGAGTGGAATATAAAGCATGAATTGATATCACCGAGCTATAAATAGGAGTTTCCCAGAAATGCCTTGCCAACGTCATAAATGCAGGGGAATCGCCATAACGAACTAATAAAAGTGAAACAGGGAGTTCTTTTGGCACAAAACATAATGACATGAGGTAGGTCATAAAGTTCTGGATACCTTAAAAGTTAAAAAATAACAAAATACATTTAACACCAAAAATAACCTCTGACCCCTTCGCATTAGAGAACGCCCTTGGTGATATGCAAATGACCAACGAGATTTTTTTGTAGGTTTTCCCTATTCCTGAAGTTCACATTTTATGAGTTGGTCTCAGACTGCTTTTTTGTCAACATGAAAGATTCTATGCACAGTATGCATCCAATATAAGTATAACAGGCGACTTTAATGCCCACCAGGATGTGTTTATTGCATTTATATGACTTTTTGGTAATTTAGTGGACCACCTCCACTCAGTTCTTTTTTGGTCATTAACTGACTCTGTATAGCAGGAATGGACACTTTTTGTCTTTTTTGTGGTTAAATTTAGCATAGATTGTTAAAACTGAAAAAGAGAAACAAAAAAAAAAGTATTATGCTTCAATAACACTTGTTCATTCCTCAGTTAATGCTCCTATTTTTACTTGCTATATTTTACATGTTTTAAGTCATGTTGGTCTCTGTCCCTTCATCATCTATATAATGGCTAACTCCTCCTCTTATAAAGGTTCATCCATGTCCTATGGAATGCTTTCAAATAACATAAAAGTGAAAAAATTGACTTAGGGTGAGTAGAGTATAAAATGTTTATGTTTAAGCCTAAGTATTAAGGTTATATGAATTTCTATGAAAATTAATTTGGTTTTTATATTTACAACTTCATTTCAAGTACGCATAACAGCATGTCAAGTTTAGTAATAGTGTGAGCACTCATTAGTTTTCAGTATAGAATAGATAAAGATTGGGAGGAAGACTGTAAAACTGTGTGCACATAAAATCCCATGAAAATATATAAAGACTGATGCATGGGCCTCATTCTGCGAACTCGGATGCAAATGAGGGCCATGCTTGCTTGGCTAGCTCATCCGGGACCAATATAATAAAAGTAGAGCAAAACAGATGTAAATAGTTTACTTTGTAATTTTATGGCACCCGCAAACATTTAATGGTTGACATTAAAAGTTTGTTGCCCGTGCCAAAATTCTGTAGACGCCATGAAAAAAAGGCACTTTGTATTTAGATGAAGACAGGAACACCATTTTAGAACATACAAAAAATGCACTCAGGTCTCAACACCAATAGTCATCAGAAAGCAATAAGAAATGTGTAAAAGAACAATAAAAAAGCTGTATTTTGTTTGCCCATTTCAACATCGGAGCAAGCCATTTCACCATTGGGGCAAGCAGGCCATTCATTGAAATCCTTTCGAATCTGTCATCAAGATCTATTTCTGAGAATTAGGTGAGAAAGGACTAATTAACTATATTCATAGTGATTGTACCAGTCTAAGGTTTATAGATGAGCCAAGTATTCCCGGTTAGGTATGCCTTGGTTTCACTCCTTATATACCCAGATAGCATTCCAAATCGGGCCAGCGTCGTTTCTATACAGCATCCTTTTGACGTCGCCAACATCGTGCTAAAGCTGATTTGGAATGCTATCTGGGTATAGCCTCTGTCAGAAAATAGCATTACATAAAGTATTACTTCCTAGCTGTGGATAGTTCTAATTGTATGAATGTATGTTCGTTATGAAAGGTATCTCTTTTTAATCTAATACATGATATGCTACTGATACACAGATACACTGTCTTCTCACACTCGTAAAAAAATAGTCTGCATGGTATTGTTTGGCTTGAGACATTAAACATGTAAGCTAACCAACATCATTGTTTGATACAGTGTCTAAAGACAAACAACATATTGGCTGATTTTAAACACAATGGTTGATGGACACCAGTGAAACAATATAATATCTTTTTCAAGAGTGCAGCAGAACGCCACTCTGCAATGCTCAAAGCACTCTCACCAGGGTGGGTGGATTAAGGCTCTATGTCATGTATTTCTGCACCTGATGGGCTAATTAGGACAGGCCGGGATCATGGCAATGAGATTAAGGATGAAACAGCCATCCGCCATAGGTTCGACTGGGAAATTAACTCGAGACCCAGTGTTTCGAAGCCCAGCGCACTACCACTGAGCACCCTTACCAACATCAGGGTATTGTAGGATCTCAATCTCTGCCGTTGGAGACTGGTTACTTATCAATTAATGTGGACTGTGGACACCTTATTAATTTATCAATAATCTGAACAACGAAGTACTTGTTCAACCCAAACTGCATTCCAATTCAGGCCAACGTCGTTTCTACATTGACCAACGTCGTTTCTACATTGGCCACCGTCGTTTCTACATTGGCCACCGTCGTTTCTACATTGGCCACCGTCGTTTCTACATTGGCCACCGTCGTTACAACATGGTATTAACATCACCAACATCGTGCCGATGTTGATAATTAGATAACTACAGAGCTTCTGTACTTACTTATCAGCTAAAATAATGCAGACACACAACATTTATCGTAAAACCTAATCAACATTTCAGTCGAATAATTTAGACTCCAAAACATTTGTTGAAGGATTTATGTGTTGTTTTAACTGTAACCATGCATGTAATTGTGAAATAAATCGCAGCATTCCTTGCAGGGATGGATCCAGGAGGGGGGATGTGAATGCATACCCCCAACCAGCCCCCCCCCCCCCCCCCCAAAGAGAAATAAATCAATAAGAATAAAATAAAAAAACTGTGTCAGAATAAATCTACATATATTTTTATTAAGACTCTTATATACCTGTCATTGTGATGTGAAAAAGGGGTTTTTGGAGCAGATTGCAAGCCTATCGATCCCAACGAACCAGAACCCATCCCCCCCCCCCACCAAAAATTTCTGGATCCACCCCTGACTCCTTGCGTAACATTTTGTTGGGGAATTTATTGCAGCTGCATTAAGAATCATGCTGCACAGCTGTATTTTACTCGTTTCAATTCACTAAGTCCACATTCTTGCTTGTAGAGCATTTCGTGAAACTATTTGTGCAGACTCGGTTAAAACATAGTCGTGAGGTACCTGACCACGCTTTCCATGCACAAAGTTCATATATCTGAATAAAATGAAAAGAAATAGTGAAAAAATAAAAATAAATAAAGAAAAAGAACTCCTCTTGTCATGATGTGGTGTAATTGCATAAGGTGTTTCTCTGACACTTTTACAAGTCAAAGGTTGAAATGTAAATTACAAGCTATGTACTAAAGGGGGCAATGACTCCATCACATGCAATCTGTTGTATTCTGGACACAGATTAAACTGGAAGGTATGTATAGTCATGTTAACCAACCCACCTTAAAGTTTCATTTCACTTTGGAAAAAAATTAAAATTGACTGCAAGGAAAGTATTAAGTTGATTGATTTAAAGTGTCTGATGACTGACTGGTTGACCTCTTGGCTTAATGATTGGCTGACCACCTGACTGACCGCTTGGCTATCGAAAGACAGGTTATCTTTCTGACATATTTTCTGACGACACTATTTTGACTCAAGTCTGAATGACCATAAATTTGACCAACCAGCTGATTGGTAAAAACTGACAAACTGCTTGGTCAACTTTATAGTAAGTGGTATTGACTGGTTGAATGAAAATTACTGCCTATTTAACTTCGTTTAAAAATGATGCATTTTGACCGTTGAAAAAATACTTCATCAAAGAAGTATACCTTACATGTAAAATTATTTGGATTAGGAGAACAATATTATATATTTTTTTTCTTATTTTAGTTAATTTATGTACTTATACTTAATATTTCATCTATATCTATATATATATATATACATTTTTGTTTTATTGTATTAATGGGCCACATGAAAAAACAGTTTATACTGATGGTGCTACCCATTTTAAATAAATTTCAATAACAAATAAATAAAACAACTGACCACATCACACAAATATAGTTGTGTTTATCAAACCATTTATTATTAACACCTCGATTTTAAGACCCCTTTTGGCAGATTAATATGTTAAAATGTTTGAGGGATATATACCACTATTATTTATTTAACTACTTCAAATCATTGCTTGCCAGGTATGTTTCTCTGCATTATATATTTTTGCCTTGTTGGGCATGTATTTGTGCATGTTTACCTAGGGGATTCCCCTGCCCTTGGTTGTTGTTTGTGAAATCCTCGCTTAAACCTTCCACTTCCGGTGCATCCCAGAGTTCCGTTGCCAAGTGACACGTGGGGACACGTGACCTGAGGGCAGAGAAATCCCGGTCAGCCTCGACTTCAATTGTATTTGCCAGTTTCCTGTACATTGTGCTTTGCAGAAAACAAACTTATTTGGATTGTGGAAGTCATTGAAATAACAGGAAGAGGGACAGAATGACACAAATATGAGTGCACTCGTGCATTTGTGTGCTTTTCGTAGCTCAGTTATCTTTCACCTCATCCGATAAATTCTACATAATTATCAACAGTGATTAGATGACACATCTACCTGACAATAATGAAGTAAATAAGAAAAATTGAATTCAATAATTTAATGTTGTGCTCTGAAGTTAATGAGTGTGGGTGCAATTATGCTATTTCAGTCTTGACGCAAGACCCTCGATCAGGCCTTTCCACAGGACAGGGTCTTGAGGAATTCGGGAGAGCAAATATCCCAGTGGGGAAGCATGGAATTCCACTACGTAGACAAGTTCATTTTTATTAAAAGAACAGAATTTGGCAAGTATCTGTGCATAATAAAATGATGCAACGTCGTTTTAGACGAATTTTATAGACTATTTTGTTCGCCGCTACGTTAAAATGAACGTGCATAGTGACCTTCATAGTGACCTTCATCCACTGTGTATCTCTCAATGTATTCATATCCGTCAGACCCTCGTCTACGACAAGGCCTGAGGGTCTGCATTCAGACTGATGCCATCAGTCTGACATTAGCGCTAATTAGCCTGGCAGCCGGCGCGTCATTTTTCGTGGTATATATATAATACCTCGAAAAAATATATAGACTGCTGCATGGCCCTAATTCGGACGCAAATGAGGGCCATGCTTTACAATCAGGCCTAAGGTTGGCTCTATCTATCTATCTATCTATCTATCTATCTATCTATCTATCTATCTATCTATCTATTTATCTATCTCTCTATCTCTATCTAACTATCTATCTATCTCTCTATCTCTATCTATTTATCTAACTATCTATCTATCTGGCTATCTATCTTTCTATCTATTCATCTTGGAATAGATCCACATCGGTGCTACATCGGTGCTACATCGGTGCTACATCGGTGCTACATTGGCGCTACATCGGTGCTACATCGGCGCTACATCGGCGCTACATCGGCGATGTTGATAGATATCTACCAACGGCATCCAATGTTGTTCCAATTTGGAGTGCTATCTGTGATCTATATAACTGTTTTGCTAATTTACTTAGGTGAGTCATTCCACAGAAAAGGTGCCTCCCCCCCCCCATCCCATCCCTTAACTTTCAAATGTGATTATAACATGCAAAAATAGTTTTAGTAATAATTTTTATGTTTGTGGTATGAGGATGGACAGACCAATGTTAAGATATAAATACACCCAAGAAAATTTTGCTCTGTCATAACTGATATTTTGGCTCTTTTTGCTGTTAAAGTCAGCAAAAATGGCATGTCCCACACCTTTTGCATATCTCTTCACCCTACTCAATGAATGTGTGTAAGTTAAAAATCATGTATAATATTCACATAGATATAACTAGGAGAAGTTTAATTTTCAGCTGGTAAGAATTGTGAAATATAAACAGTTATTCTGAATCTAATCAATGATTACAAAATGGAATGGAAACTTGGGTGAAATTACTAACATTTCCATTTTCAGATATATTATAAAGTTTCCTTAAATGTCTCTCCTCTTACTGTCCTTCCTGTTACCATACTGGCTGACATAACAGGTCACATGACCAACCAATTTAAATATCTTTAAAAGGTAAAAGATGAAAAATGTATTGTTGTCATGTTACAACACCGAAATGTATGAAAACTCATAATTTTTTAATGAATTTTTTAAAGATTGAAAATTTCATATTTTTGCACAGCACTTGAAATACCAAAAGTGCACCGTTTATGTGTGATGACCCAGTTGTCAGATAATGAATATTAAATCACTGTCAGAATGATGTTGCATATTTTTCATTGGTCACATTGGCATTGGTACTTCTAAGAACTGTTTGTGGGTAGATGGCTCCTGAAGAGCATTGACCTTTCAATCTTTTGGGGGCTGTTTTCTCTTTTAGGTGACCTCAATGCTTTGTCTGGGATCAGGCATGTGTATTGAGAGTCGGTCAGTGGTCAACACTCCGGAGTGTTTTTGCTGTGGTCCACAAGGGCCATTTGTGGTCTTCTAGGTCATGTTTGTCCATCTCTGAGCACTTTTTTTGTTGACTTTAATGTTTTCCTAAACCTGTGCAATATCAAAAGCTTTCATAGGGTCAAGCAATACGTGGAGCAGGGTCATTCCCAAGCTTCCATATATCACTAAGAGAGGCAGGTTTTATTCTTTGGTTTGCCTACTAAGTCAAATATTTATTTATTGCCTCAGATGTTTTATAAAATCCAGGTCAGGTGTGCCAATATATGGGTAAGGTCACTAGAACAGGGTCACATTGTAAGAAAAGCGTGTGGGTTGGAAAAAAAGAAGCAGGGTATTTTACACTATTAAAAGAAAGTTGACTTTTTTAAGGATGTATAGAAAGGAGTCATGATCTAAATTTACAGAAAAAGTCAAATGGCCCAGAAAATCTGAAAAAGATGATAAATAAGTGTGTAAAAAAAGACAATCGCCAACCAAACAATCAGTGCACGAAGTTCACGAGAATCTCAGATAGCATGTCACATCAGCTAGATGTTGGCCCAGTTCGACCAACATCAGGGTAAATTACGCAAACTATATTTTAGGTTGTTGACTAATTAAACTAAAACAACTAATCGGCAGTGGAATCGTTGAGGAAGTCAATGATTGTCTCACACTCACACTTTTTGTTGCTCTTAATTTAAAGCTTCATTTGCGAATAACGTTTCAGCTCCTTTCTGAATTATGAGGGTGGGTGGGTGGATTATAAGGCTGTATTTCTGCACTTGATGGGCTAATTAGGACAGGCAGGAACCATGGCAATGAGATGATATGAAGGATGAAACAGCCGTCCAACTTAAGCTCAACTAGGAATCAAACCTGGGACCCAGTGGTTGAAGCCCAGGGTGCAAATTATGAGGATTACTGGATGATTCGAAACTTTTGAATGTCAGTTTACTTAAAATGTATTTATATTAATGTGTATGGCCTAGTTGGGATATAGATTATTTGACCGTTCCAAAGTTTGCTATGAAATCAAAGAACTAAGCTGAATGTTCTTGTTTGCCTTTAAAACAGCTCCATATAACGTGGGAAAATGACAGATTCTGACAATGTATTTTTATGTTATGAACACGATTCGGATCTTGTTTTGACGTTTTTCGAAAAACAAAATTCTTAGAAAACTAATTGCGTAGCACAAATTATAATCACATCGTGGTGCTTAGAGTTTGTAGGTTAAATTATTTATGCACTATTCAAGGATTTTTATCTGTGCATAACCAACACTGAGAGGCGTCATGGTCGTATTCCGTGAGATAGTGTTGATTTATTACTGAAAAAAAACAACAACACCAAAACGTTTGGAGAGATACACAAAACGTTTCCATGTACTAGGATTGTAAATTACACTAGATGTAAGCTAATACATACTGGGTTGGAAAAGATAATAAACTAAATGACTCAAGAGGTAGACTTGTCACTTGAAAACCCTTATACATATTTTCAGGATTTAAAACCAGTGAAAATTCCTACCACTTCAGAGACCTACTTTAAAACCTGAAAAGATGTATATTAAGGGTTTTGAAGTGACAAGTCTACCTCTTAAGTCATTTAGTTAATTATCTTTTCCAACCCAGTTTGTATGAACAAAGGTTCGTTTTTCCTTTGCCGAACTATAACCGATAAACAAATATGGGTCTCTTCTGGTAACCATTCTATGTTATGTCACAATATAGTTATTTATTTGTTTCATTTGTTCCTGATTCTGTTGCTGAAGTCCACCACCATTGTAATTGCAGTTTTTGCAAAAATACTTCTATTGTGTTATATTCTGAGCAGCTGCCAGAAGCAGACGGAATGATGAGATGATAGGATTTGGATTCCATATGAAAAAATGTACTCCATGGTTGAGGTCTTTTGCTTGCCCAAGCATATATAATGCAATATATGCAATCGTAATTCTTATAAAATTACCTAATGATCCAGGGCATGATGTCACAACACTGTGAGTATGGAATTGCACAAACCACTCATTTTATTTAATGATGAGGTAAATAAATATAAAACCCAGATAGCATTTCACAATCGTACAGACGTCGGCGCGATGTCGGCGATGTCAAACGATGTAGAAACGATACTGGCCCGATTTGGAATGCTATCTGAGAAATATTCCAGTAGTTAAATAAAAATGTCAGAAATATTCCAATGCTCTATTTATACTGAATAAAACTAATGTAATTGACCAGAAAACTGCTCAGACAGGCAATTTACATGTATATTTCTGGTGTGGCATTTACCCTTTTAATAAAAAGAACTAGTTTTTTTATATTGATTTAGATATCTCCATTACATATGTAGATGCATATATATATAGTTTTTTGGGTTTTTTAAAAATCCACTAGTTTTATTGATTTTACACTTGTTACTATTTAAGTGAGACTCCAAATAAGGTGTCTGCACAGTGCTTGTGTACTTTATATATACTGAGCAAGCTCATCTAAAGTTTCATGGTTTTTTCTGTTGTTGTATCGCAGTTTACATGGTTGTTGTAACGACTATACAGCAATGCACACACATTAAGATCTACACAGTAAAAAAAAAAGGTTAGACTTGTTCACCGTGTCCTTGACGAGATGAAAGAAGTTTTATAAAAAAAAAATTGTAAAAAAACAGAAGCCCTTTTGACGAAGTTGGAATGCATTATCTTTAAAAAAAAAGGGGGAAGAAATAGAAGTAACCTTTTTATGGTAAAGCTACAATGTAGATATTTCTATAGAATTCATGGCATACATATGTCATAAGGTTTGCTATTACGTTATTATGTTTATTCAAACTCAGTATAGTATGTACAGGTATTAAAAATCGTGTTAACTAATGCATAATTCAGTTATAATGAAATTTATTTGTTCCCTATATTTATCTTGACTATATTTTGACTGAACGTTGTAAAAAGTGACAAATCTCTTTAGATCATGTCCTGTATAACCCAGATAGCATTCCAAATCGGGCCAGCATCGTTTCTATGTCGGCCGCCATCGGTACAACATCGTTTTGACATCGCCGATGTTGAAACGACTTGGAATGCTATCTGGGTAGGCCTGCTGTTAATTACATTTCAATTATAGGTTTGCTTCTACATGTGTATGTTTTGTTTTTACTTTTTTTGGTGCATCTAAATCAACTACAAAAAAAAAAGAAGTATTTGAAGCTATTTAAAACAATTTACACCGAGAAAACCAAGGTTATAAGCTCAGTGTAATTCAGTAAATTCAGCATAATCAGTAAACTTCTTCAGTGTTGGATCTAATTTTAAAATCTTATAATGCAAGTAAATTTTGTTTCAGCTTAAGACCCATTGGAAGATAGCATTTTAAATCAGGCCAAGCCCTGATAACATACAATGTCGGCCCGATGTTAGTCTGACGTTACTCACTTAGGGCCGGCTTTAATACGATGTCGAATGCCATCTGGGAGATCGTTCCAATATTGGCAGCTGTCGGAACAATATCGTGTCAACATTACTGACGTAATGCCAATGTTGTCCCGAAGAGGAATGCTATCTGGGATTCTGAGGACAACCTCACCATAAGACCAGTGAATTTTTCACTGTAGGTTGTCCTAATCATAATGAGGTTTTATTGTGGAGTAGAAAGAGAATTTCTGTTTCCTTTTTTTTCCCCTTTTTTTCTGTTTTGCTTGATCATATTTTACCATGTATTGTAGATTATTCAAACGATATATTTTATAGATCATTGTTAAAATAGATCATTACTAGCCCTTAAAATCCTGGGTGGTAACATTGTGGGTGCAAACCAAAGTGGCTAACCTAGGCTTTGCACAATGCTGTCTAACTATACCTTGCTCTCTTGGCACCAAGCTCTCCCTACACCTAGCTTTCCCTACACTGGGCTCTCTCTATACTAGAGCTGTCCCTTCACTGAGCTCTCCCTACCCCCAGTGCTCCCTACACCTAGCTGTCCCTACACTGAGCTCTCTATAAACCTGAGCTCTCCCTTCACTTAGCTCTCCCTACCCCCAGTGCTCCATACACCTAGCTGTCCCTACACTGAGCTCTCTCTAAACCTGAGCTCTCCCTTCACTTAGCTCTCCCTACCCCCAGTGCTCCCTACAACTAGCTGTCCCTACACTGAGCTCTCTCTATACCAGCTCTCCCTTCACTTAGCTCTCCCTACCCCCAGTGCTCCCTACACCTAGCTGTCCCTACACTGAGCTCTCCCTACACTGAGCTCTCCCTACACCTAGCTCTCCCTACCCCCAGTGATCCCTACACCTGAGCTCTCCTTACACTGAGCTCTCCCTACACTGAGCTCTCCCTTCACTTAGCTCTCCCTATCCCAGTGCTCCCTACACCTAGCTGTCCCTACACTGAGCTCTCCCTTCACTTAGCTCTCCCTATCCCAGTGCTCCCTACACCTAGCTGTCCCTACACTGAGCTCTCCCTTCACTTAGCTCTCCCTATCCCAGTGCTCCCTACACCTAGCTGTCCCTACACTGAGCTCTCCCTACACTGAGCTCTCCCTTCACTTAGCTCTCCCTATCCCAGTGCTCCCTACACCTAGCTGTCCCTACACTGAGCTCTCCCTTCACTTAGCTCTCCCTATCCCAGTGCTCCCTACACCTAGCTGTCCCTACACTGAGCTCTCCCTTCACTTAGCTCTCCCTATCCCAGTGCTCCCTACACCTAGCTGTCCCTACACTGAGCTCTCCCTACACCTAGCTCTCCCTACCTCCCTGTACCTAGCGCTAACACGTCATAATAATAATATGTCCGTGAAAGCTCTTCCAAAAGAGTGTGATCAATTGATGAAAATATAGCCTATTAGATTGAATTCAAAGATCGCTTAGATATCGGCTACTCCTATAGGAGCCATGTGCAGACAGAAACTCGAGTGGTCTAATGGTCAAGGAACTCGGCTGTTTTGGTAGTACATTAGTACTAGGTTGAAACCAAATGACATGGATGCTATGTTCATGTTACATTTTCATTTTCGAAACTAAAGAGACCACCTCACTTTTTCTAATTGACATCTCGTATACCATTTTCTCTCTACATTTAATCGTGTCACTTTTTGTGGCTGTCTCCATATATGTCTAAGTGTCTAAGTATACCATTTTGTACAGTAATTGCTGTAGGGACAATATTAGAGGTTAATATTCCGTCAATGACATATGGACATTATTTGTGGTGTTTTTGCTGTTAGAGTCTATGCCGGGGCACATGTGTAGTAAATGTGAAAATGGCATTAATTGAATGGGATAACACCTTGTCAACTCATGTCCATGTTGTGACTTTAAAGGTATGCAAAAATACAATTCTAATGGTAATGGAAGTAGTACAGTAAAAAAAAAGTATAGTTATATATTTATATACACTAAAACATATATTACAATTGTCTCATTGCTGAAATTACATTAGCAAACCTTCCAGAATTAAGACTACCTCTATATCAAGACCAACTCAATGATTCTCTAAGATATATAATAATTATTATGAGATTCCTTTGTGCATAGAAACACAAATCAATGTGATAGCTCTGAAATATCATGATAGCTCTAACGTGGCTTATCGATTTTCGGCGACAACCAACCATAACAATTTTATGATGGATTTTGCAATATATTATGTTTTGCATGAGAACAATATTATATTATTCCATGTTGAATGTCTACTATATACTACACACAACTTATAGAAGACTGAGATCAATAAATCTTACACTTTGGTGCACTAGTTTCCAGCACTGGGTCATGTATATAGTGTGTAATCAGTGCATAAAGTATCAAGCTATTTTTTTCTGTCTTATTGACTTATATAGTGCTTCGAGTCTGTTGACTGAAATACCGTTGACTTAGTCAGTGGGTGAGAAGTGCCTAGGTTTTTTTTCTATCTGTCTTTTCTTCAACTTGTGTTGATTCAGGCACAGTTAAACTTTCCCATGAATTATATAATGCAATTTCACAGTCCTGTATAATATGGAAGTCATTTTATATATGACTTAAACATTTTTTTATTTTTTTTTTGGTGCGCACAATTTAATATAATATCACGAAAATGCTTGTGTAGTTGATACAAAAACTTAGTGCAAATTTGACTATCTGGATGAACTTTTTTCTATGCATTCCCAACTACATACTTGACATATTTGTCCAGAAAAACAATACAAGAGAAAAAGCAAATCAGTATATATATATGTATGGAGTATAACTAATGTCATTAGGAAAAAGTGAATGCAGACTGCATTATTGGCCGGCTAGCTATTTTGTGTGTTGTTATTCAGTATAGTGTGCTTGAAACCTATTTACATTAACTTAGTTTCCTTTGACTATTTGAGCTGGTTAAATAAAGGGAAATAACTTTTCAAAGTACAATGTGATGTCTAACATGTCTTCCTAATTGACATCTCGTATGCATGCTCGTATTTTAACATACATTAGGAGACACCATTTCTTTCACAAATTACAGTGATATATTCATACCCAGCTAATTAGTTGACCAGTAATTGCTATGTACAATGAATATTATAATAAGTGCGTGTACTTACATTTTCCTAGTGCTGTGTACACGTGTTTTGGCAGAGTAGTTCAGAGTGTTCAGTCCATGTGAAGAGCGCCACAGCCCCTCAGATTGTGTTGGCCAGCTACCCACATCGAGGCTAGCTTGTTGTCATCTACTGGCTTCTGCCTGAATACTCACATCACACTGCCCACGTGGGTTGCTCCCCTTGCCTGCCACATATGTGTAACTTGCGTGTAATATCAGTATGTAACTGAACGTATCAGAACATGCACAGTAGAATCTTTAGTTTTAGATATAACATCTCGTAAAACCACCCTGTTATTGAGACACACAGTTAAGATCGTTTTCAGAACACCTGGCCATTAATACTCACCATTAAGGCCACCTCACTATTGAGACCACCTCACTTTTAAGACCACCTGAAGTGAAACTTACTAAGAAGGGAATTCATAATTTATAGACCAACAACTTTTAAGTCCTGTCATCGTGATCTACCTTGCCATGAGTAAGACACATTAATATTTCAGATCACTGTATTCTGCTCAAGAGTATATCCCAGATAGCATTCCAAATTGTTTCAACGATAGCGCGATGTCGGTGATGTTACTACGATGTTGTAACGACAGTTGCCTATATGGAAACTATGCTGGGCCGATTTAGAATGCTATCCTGGGATATTTTTCAGCGGTTTTCTTACTTCTATCATTTTCCCCAGATAGCATTCCCATTTTGGCCAGCATCATTTCAATATTGGCCGCTGTCAGTACATCATCGTATCAACATTGCCCACATTACGCCAATGTTGTCCCAATTAGCCAGATAGCATTCCAAATTGTATTGACGTCGGCGCGATGTCAGCGATGTCAAAACTATATAGACACGACGCTGGCCCAATTTGGAATGCTCTCTGGGTAGGAATGCTATTTGGGTTACATATATTTACAACTTAACCATTCATGGCCTGACGTTTACATTTTGTTTTGGTGTTTTACTATGTTTAGCTTATTGTCAAGTAGATCGAGAAAAATTGGACCCAGATATAAAACTGAAAAGACCATAATTGTTTATTGAGCATTGTAAATTTCTTCCTAATTGATTTTTTTTTTGCAGTTCTGAACGAAATTTTACTTCGGTTTGAAAAATCATGATCTCAGCTATGTCTCTTTTTTTTTTCCTTGGCAGAATGCAAACATGTTGCTTCACATTGCTTGACCAAATAAAGGCATTTATGCTTGAAATATCAAATATTATGATTTTGGTCCCTCTAAAAATCAAATAAAAACTAAATTTATATAAATTCGACTATGATATTACAACGATTTCTTCCATATTATCTCTGAATATGATCTCCACGTGATGTTATCTTGTGAAAGATGACATAATAATGTCATTTTGATCATTATGACAGATTATACATGGGTCAAAAGTGTAAAGCAAATGTCATTCAACAACTGAAGATGTTGATAAAGAACAATTCTGTACAAAAATACTATTGTATGGCTGAGGAGACGGCTGCTTCATAAAGAGATGGTGCCCTGGACATTCCATATTTGTGAATGAAGTTTAACCTATGTCATTGACATACAATAACTGTTTTATGTCAATTATCTCAAGTGTAGTTCAATGTTTAAGACATTGTAAGACCCAAGTCACACATATATAGCAGGCACTTAATTATACTGAATAAATATATCATTTAGCTAGTCAATATTAAACCAATACACTGATGATTTGATTTTACTAGAATTTAAGTATTGTTAAGAGCTTAGTCATTTGATGATTACTTTGTTACTTTTCACATTAAAAAAACATTTTATCTTTACAGCCAAATTCATAGATTTAGAAACCAATCTTTTGGACTTAACTCCAGAGGACGTCATGTGAATCCAGGACTCTCATTGGTTAAAGCAATCCCTCAGCCAATGAGAGTCCTACATTCGCATGACGTCATCAGCTGGAGTTTAGCTTCCAAGTCTATGAGATTGGTTTCCAACTCAATGAGTTTGGCTGTAAAATAACTGTTTCTCTGGTGTCCACTCAATAGTTTGTTTAATATCAGCCTAGATATTATTAGTCTTTGGCCGACCAACATCGTTGTCTAATTTATAAAATCATTTTGGGGGGGGGGGGGGGCAAACGGTATCTTGGCTGATTTTAATCACACTATTGAGAGTTGACGCCAGAGAAACAATTATTTGTCTGAAACAGATATATTTTTAATGTCAATTCAGTTAGTCGGACAGTTGACTTAAGTCAGCATGACACGCATTTGATGGAGCAGTTGGTCTTTATATTGACTAAAGAGAGTTATAAGTGACATGCAAGTGACTTGCAAGTGACTAGCTCCACAGGAATTTAGCTTCAGACAATTTATGTTACATGATAAACTCTCTGCTGTAAATCTATTTTTATTGCTGAAGTTTTGACATAATATGCCCTAAACATGTCCTATGCATCTTCAGCACAATGGCACAGTTTCCATGCCCTGTAATTAAACAATGTGAACATTTTATTTACATCACATTTTTTAAAAGACCGTAACACTTTTGGTTTTTGTAACATGTTAATTATTGGTGGTCTGGTATATTTACACTCTCCTTTATTCAACTTTGAAAGCTTTAGGTTTCTGTTTAAATTACCCACAGGAAATATAATGCCTTACATTGTAACACATAAATTGAGGATGGTGTCAAATTATCAGCGCTTTGATTTTTCTCTCATTTTTTTTAGATGTGCTTCTGAAAAGGGGAATGACCTACTGTAACAACCGTTTTTTTTAGAGGAGAACATTTATTTTATTTTTCAAGTATATTGAAAATCCTGTGGACTAGAAAGTGAGTGAAAACAATTTTCTAAGACAGCTTGAGTGGTCCCAAAATGACTACCGTAAACCGGGGTATCTTTTGCTGCTTTTGCAAACATTATTGGCTCTACCAAAAGCAACAAAGAAATATTAATGCATTTCATGCCACCTAAATGGACCTGATGTGGGTAGATATACATACACCATACAGTTTCTTGAACCTCATAATCATAACTGATTTATTTTACAAAATAATGGGCCACCAAAGTTACCCCACATCAGGGTAACTTTGGCTGCCCATGGCCTTTGCAATGATGCAGCCAAAATGTTTGCCATGATATAGAAATTAATATGGCACAGCCTTTGGTGGGATCTTGGATGAACTAGAGATAGCAACAATACTTTGAAACAGGTTCATCAATAATACACTCCTGATATCGATGGTTTTTTTTTTAAATTTTATTTATAACTTATTTTAACAGGGTTGCAGATATGTACAGTATATACAATATATAAAAGATCATTAATTGGTAAAAGTTAAAAACAATGAAGTAACATCAGAAATAAGAATCATTCATACATTTTGTTTAAAAAGTAGTAGCACACTTTATGCTTAAAAACATTAATGCTGGTCCTCTGTATTACGTCGTCAGGCAGTGCATTCCATACTTTAGGCTCACAATATGAAAAATTACTTTTTTGCGTTAAATACAAGTAATGAAATGAAATAGTCTCTGCGTGGTCTAACATTCATTATTTTAAGCTCAGCAACTAAATCTGTACCCCTAACATTTACAAAGTCAAAATTATTCAATATTGCCCTAACTGTTCTCTTTTGCATTCTTCATACTTTATCTATGTTGTATTGCGTGCTATAACCCCATACGTTGATAGCACAATCAATCTTAGTGTTGCATAATACTCATGTAAATTTGAATGAGGAAAACATTTCTTAATCGTGAGTACACCAATTTAAGTTAATATCGATCTGTACCCCAATGATATTTACAATTTTTAACATGACATGAACTAGCATCATGTAAAACTAGATCAAGACAAACATCAGTTTCTACTTAGCAAGGTTTCTCTTTGTTTCCAGTTGCCAGTGGGAAGAATTCACCGTCTTCTCGGCCTTCGAGTTTGTAAAGGAGCATGTTAACTATCAAAACCCAATACATTAATATTGTTTTTATTTCCTAGTTAAAAAAAAAAGTTTCTTTACTGATTCCAAGAAAATTTCTTGAAAGTGGAAATTGTAAACAGATTTAGAGCATTTCCAAACAAATTATTCTGCATTATGTGACTGTAAACTTATAAGAAACTGTGTTAGTTCCAGTAGAATTAAGGAAAGCACTATATTTATCAGCTAGTATTGGAGGGTGACCTGTTACTTTTATCTCTGCCAGTGACAGTTATTAAAACTTTCGTCATTTTTCTAGGAACATTTTTATGTTCATTCAACTATTTGATCATTTGTGTAATTTTGTTTCTTATTTCTGTATAGCTCTTCCATGCAATGGGATCTTTTGTTTTAAGTGCTTTTCTCTTTAGAAAATCTCTTTCATACATCATATCAAGTATTTCCGGTGTAACACATGGATTTCTAAGCTTCTTGAGCCTTCGAGTTTGTAAAGGAGCATGTTAATTACATACGCTTAAGAAACATTCTTCAAATTCAACCCATTTATGCTCAAATTCATTTGGGTGCCAAAATGTATCAGGAACAGATCTGGACACGAAGATAGATCATTAATAAATGTACAGTGTATTGGCATCAAATCTTCTATAATTTCTGAGCGTATTATCTCTATGTTTGGAGCTTTCTTTCTCAAAAATCAACACAGTGTAAAAAGTAAGTAAGTAAAATTTTATTTCAAGTCGGATAATAGCATCAACAATAAAACAGAAGCGCACAATTTAGATTTAATAATGATCACTGATTCCTTTTTGGAAACACCACCTCAAAAGTCTTCAAGAATGTATAATGACCAGATTATTTGATGATTTAATTCGCGATGATATGACCCTGTCACTTTAAAAAAACAAATCTCGGTATATACTTCATATAGGGCACCCTTGAGGTCATTTTGGCCATGGCCAAATATACCCAGCACAAAGATTTAAAGGGGCAGAAATATTAATTTGCTTTGGCTCTACCAAGAAATGCTGTACACTAATTTGATCTGTGAGACATTATCTATAAAATACATACATTCCAAGTTACTGGCATTTTTACAACTAGAATACTGCAACTGTTGCATCATGGAAAACCACATGCCCTAACATTACTGTCCCCAGAGCAGCATAATAAGTTACCAATATTAAGCCAAAACAGAGTGAGACTCGATAAAATCCCTTTTTTCATAGGTGGCCAATGTGACCAAGGGGCAGCCAAAGGTACCCCAGTTTACGGTATCACTCAATAATGAAAATTGAAGTTAACCCAGATAAGTCAAAGAGTAAATAATTGTGAAGTTAAGTTTTTAATTAAGTGTTATTTATAAGCAAATTCAGTGATAAAGTTGACAAAAATTATAAAGTAAATAAAATATAGTCAGTAAGCTAATGAGGAAGTAAATAATCCCTAAATCTTTAGTAATTTTTTCTAATTGGGTTGCATGTAAGACGTATATGTTGATTGTCTAAGAGAAATTAGCCTTCTATCACTACAGATAGCTCCATTAAAAACGGCCTATGAAATTGAACCTAGACGAATTCAGACAACTCTGCTATGCGATGCTACCCGCTACTAATACTTTATAAAGACAACTGTCTGGCTAGCTGTAGCATGTTTGTCATTTCTTGTTGAAAAGATGCACGTCTATTGCACGTACATATTTATGATATATGAGATACATTTCTTCCATTTACCGAGGTTTATATTTATGTCAGTGGTGGTAGGTGTAAGCCAACTATAAGCTATTGGAGTACACGACAGTGACAGGTGTTAGCCAGTTACCACCACTGCCAAGAATAGGTCACTTCTGCTGTCTAGGGTCAACCATATTTTATGGAACTAAACGTTCGAAGCCAACTTAACTGAAACAAATTAACGAAATTTATTCGTGTGTATGTAATATGTATAGTTATAAAGGGGCGTTCACACTGTCACGGATGGGCATGCATGTCGAGTGAGCCCGATAATCAAAACTTTTTACTCTTGTTCATCCTTGTCCATACGTAATTCACTCGTCAAGCGATGTACGGATACTCGTGCTAATCAGTAGAACGATCCTGTTTGCGCTAAAAAATCCTTGACCATCCGTGGAGAGGCCAAAGTTTTTTTAACATGTTAAAAAATTAGGAGGATGTTCTTCCAGTAAAATTGTTTACCTTTATATGTGAATCACTCGGGAGTCAATCGGCAAGCATTCTACGTACATTCTACGTACGTCTGTGGCCATCAGTGGCAATCCGTAGCCACTCATGCTCACTCGCAGGTACACAAGGGAAGCTGTCCATCCATGTATACTCGCCATCCACTCGCGGTCAGTCTTGGACTGCTCGGGAAACACCACGCGGATAACCGCCGACCGTCCGCCCTGGCACCATGCCCTTACCTGCCCATCCTTGCCCATCCTTGCCCGTCCTTGCCCATCCTTGCCCTTACTTGCCCATCCTTGCCCATCCGTGCCCATCCGTGCCCTCTCCTTATTCACTCTTGAACCACTCACACGGGCGATCTACGAGTGACTCACGGATACATCATGGATGCCTCACATACACCTCACAGATGCCTCATGGATGTTCGCTGAGCGGTCTACGGACGTTCGGCGAGCGGTCGACGGAAGTTCTACGAGCAGTTGGACGTTTGCCAAATGGTCGATGGACGTCCTTTGTACACTCGTCGAAAGAATTTATACGTGATTAACAGAGCAACGAATGAGCACATAATTACAGCTGGTACAGTTCACATAGTCGTGGTATTTTAATTTTAATTTTTTTATTTTTTTGTATGCGCATTATGGAATTAGTAATTTATAACATAGATATGAGTCATGAATGTTCTTTAACTTATCTCAATGGCCTTGGCATTGGTAATAAAATTTAACGGAAAAAAGAAGACCCATTGGATGTTTTAATGACTTTCTGAAATGTAAGTCAGAAATTCCCCTTTTAACTCAATATATATATATACATATTTATTCACACACATGAAATGGTGTACAGGTTATGAAATATTTAACTTATTATAATGTATTTATGAAAAAAAAGACATCAAATTAATAAATAGACAGAAATATCAACAGTTCATTTCTTTCATTCTGATCTAAGACATCTATATCACATCTGCGGAGTTCTTTTATAGCTTCAATGACAGTGAGGTCTTCAGTAGAACAGTCATATTTTAAAATGTTAAATTCCCTTAGGGACAGGATATCTGCCACACTCCTTCCAGTTTCTTTCGCTATTAACCTCAGGTTTCTCTGAATTATGCTGTGACACGAGTTCAGAGCCATATTTGCAATGGATTTTACTAGTTTATTTTCACTTTCAACCATTTTGGCAATCATGGAAATGGTGCGTTTAAACACCTGATGTTGTCCATTTGATAGTCCAGACAGGGGTGCCAGAAAGCGAGTGTGTGTCCTGTAGTGCAGTCCCAAGAGTCTCCGTACTGACCGATTCCAGGCAGAATAAAAGAGCTTCACATGAGAGTCGCTCAGGTCCCAAGCCTGACACCCATAAAAGTGGCAGCATTGTACTTGAAATATTTGAGCCAGTACCGCTTCAGGGGCTTTTCCCATATTTGCAATCAGAGTATTGAGGCGACCAACAAGGTCCCCTTTTTTTGCTAATATTTCTTTTGATTCACTTAAATCAGAACACAGGTAATTTCCCAGATGTTTAACTGAATAATTCCAAGCAAGTTGGGAGCCTGCTAACACAATTCGTGGCATGTTATCCATATTGGGTTTCCCATATTGGAAAAGACAGCAAATAGATTTAACTTGGTTAAATTTTACTCCATAATCCATGGCATAATCATTGCAGGTGTCAATCATCTTTTGCAGACCTTGTTTATACCTGGACTGAACTGCTTTTGTGTGGAGAGTAGTGTTATCTGCCTTACCTGGTCTCAGACACATTAATAATCCATAACGACAGACTTTACATTGTAAAAAATACGAAAAAATCTGGACAAAATCTGGACAACTTTTTATTTCTATGATAAGGGAAAAGAGGTGAATGGTTAGACAGGTCAATAACCACGTGATAACCTTGAGTTCGTTGGTCAATAACCACGTGATAACCTTGAGTTCGTTGAACTTGAGTCGCTCAGTCAGTTGGTTAGTCGGTCACCCAGCCAGTCAAGCAGTCAGTCAAATATTCAATCACAGTCAGCCTGTTTTTTTCTAAATCATTCGAAAAAGTTCTATCTCTTGGTGAGGAAAATTTCAAGCTTTTTACAACAAAACATCTGAAAGAAAAAAAGGTATATTACACTGTTACGCAATAATTGAATGACACGTTAATTACATTGTATTATATTGTATGGTCTGAAACTTAATCAGCATACAGTTAATTCCATTAAAAAAACACACCCAGTCAAATTGAAACTAGACAAAGCTGTCATAGCTGGCTACTCAAAACCGGATCTAAAAGTACATATTTATGATATATTAGATTCATTTCTTACATTTACAAGGTTTATATTTATCTTGTGATAGATATACGTAAGCCGATTATTGGTACAGTCATGGTGACATTAACAAAACCCATTTTCAGGGACCTATAATCATTGATAATAAAAACAGACTTTGGCTGACTAGACACATTGTACCCCATGGTATATATTTCGTCTCAAGTAAGGAGACAGGTCGGGTCTGTCAATCGCAAAGTGACGTCACAATCTTTGTATATGCTTGATATCAGCCAATCAGATCGCATAATTCGCCAGACCCAATGTCCATATAAGAGAAATTAAACCCAGACAGCATTCCAAATCGGCCCAGCATCGTTTCTATATAGGCCACTGTCGTTACAAAAGATTTAGAATCTAATTTACTACTCAGGATTAATAAAACTTGATAAATCTGACTGTCTAGAATGACTAATGCAATACATGTGCAGTGTTTAGTCTCGTACAAACTAAATTGATAGCCAGAGTCAGCTTGTATGGAGCCTATCTTTAGCTCTCTTAAGAACTAAAACAGGGAAGAAAAACATTAATGGCTAAGTTTTTTCTCACTTTTTTGAAAGTAATAAAGTTGGTAAATAGGCCAAGGTCGGTAGTTAGCATTTCCCTGGGCGGTGTATGATGCTTTAAACTCAGACCCGTTGTCAAAAAGTCACCGATCTCCGACAGGTTTATTACTGTTTACTAAGCCAATGCACTTAAACGTTTGCAATAAAACGGAAATAAAGTCAGCCGAGCGATTCCAGTATTCGTCTTTTTTCGCCTCCTGCCTGGGTAATGTCCTTTGTTTATCTGCCAGAAATATCCCCCTAACGGTGTGAACTTATCGTTTCGGCATAGCTATCTCCCGCCATTACACCTTTCAGCGACTGGGCGATAATATGATGAGTTACGTGAACGACAACCTAAACGTCAATCTCGCTAACTGCCCCACATCACGCCAATCGCGAGATTTGAAGGGGTGCATTGATACACAGTGTAACCCTATGCTAGGACTGACTTAATTATGATAACACAGCAGGAAGTTGTCTCCAGGTACAGATAGATAGGTAGTTAGATAGAGTCAAGGTCAGGCAAGATAGCGCAAAGAAACGTTTTAAGATAGATAGATATATAGGATAGATAGTTGGATAGTTAGATAGATAGATAGATAGCTGGATAGATGGATCTAGATAGATAGCTGGATAGATAGATAGATAGTTAGGTATATAGATAAATATAGGCCTATATATAGATAGATAGATATATAGATAGATTGGATAGATAGATAGTCGGATAGATCTGATATATAGATATATAGTAATAGATAGATCGATAGATAGATAGATAGATAGACAGATAGATAGACAGATAGATAGATAGAAAAATAGATAGATAGATAGTTGGATATTTGGATAGATAGATAGATAGATAGATAGAAAGTTAGTTAGATAGATAGATTAGTTGGATAGATAGATAGTTAGAGAGATAGTTAGATAGTTAGATAGATAGATATTTGGATAGATAGATATATGGATAGATAGATCTTATATTATTAGAGGTGGTTTATAACTTATATATTACATATTATAAATGTCAAAGAAAGCAGCATCTCTTACTGATATATATTAATGTGCAAATTGTGAAGTATTCTTAGTAGTGAGGTTGTCTTGCCAATAGTTCCACTTTTAAATTTAGGCAAGTTTCAGTGAATAGAGGATGATGAAATACCTCAAAGATTCGACTCATATTTAGGGTACAAAACACTGTAGTTTGACTTAAGTCACAGCATTGTGTGATTCCACTTAAAGGCATAACTTGTGCACTTACATTCCAGGGTTATTCATAAGCCGTTCGTAAATCAAGTGTCTGTCTTTTTCAGTACATAATTAAAGCACTCTGCAGGATTTGTGTAGCGTCCCAAATATGATAGTGTGCTTTATGGTTTTTTTAACAATTGATTTATAAGGGCATGCCATACTTATAAATTAAACTCCTACCCTAGCATAAAGAAGGCCCACAAAATGTCGCCGCTTGGTGTGTGAAACGTTTATCATAATCTGGCAAACTTGTTATTTGTGAGGACAGAGATCACAATTTACTACTTTTGGATGAAAAACCCATCGAGATTGCCAAGTGCACAAGTCTGAGTTATTGTTCAACTCCCACTAAAAGAAGTACTGAGACAGTTAAGGTCGTAGTTATTAAGAACATTGCAATGGATCTCCCAAAACTTAATTTAGATAACTGAGTGACAAATGTAGTTTCTTACACTTCTCACAACTCAGTTTTTAATGTTAAAGATATCATAATTGGCAGTTTGTTACATATGTAACTGAAGTCCCTAAATACCATAACTCTTTTAGTTCGAATCAATATTTAACCTTCTAGCTGTCTCGGTTGATATACACTTTGTAAGTTTTCTTAAATTTTCATTTTTCATGTAAATTTTACTTCTATTGTGATGTCACAATTTCCATCATTGTTTGATGTTAATCTCCTGGGTATGTATCATGTTTTTAAAGTTGCTTGGAAATTATGTAAATCTATCTATCTATTTATATATTCAAATAAATTAGTGTCTTTTGGAATACAGTATTAATGTGTTTCTTGTAAGAGATTTAAGCTGAAAATGTTTGCAAAACTTTTAAATATATATGTGTGGTACAAATGAATAGATAATATGTTAATGTTAAAGCATGATGCCGAAGGCCACTATGTCGGAAAGGCGAATTCGGCGCCGGAAAATTTGGTGAATTCGGCTCATGAAAGAAGTGAATTCGGCGCAAAAAACGGTGAATTCGGTGCACTGAATAATTCTCATAGTTTTGCAATGTAACCAAAATGAAATACCTCCTTCCACTCCAAAGATGTGCAAATCGTGTTCAGTAGTTCTATTAGTGTTCAGAATATGATGTCAATTTAATTGTTCAATACTGCCTACACAATAAGCGGTGACAAATAACTGTCACCACTCGGAATTCACTATATTTGACTGGTCGAAATAAGCGATAATAGGTTTTCACGGCCTTCTACCAACAGTTCTGTCACACCGAACCTTAAGTCCCGTCAGAACAATCATATCCCGGCGGCTTGTCCCGCCTTTTAGTTCGTCCCGCCATGTCCCGGCAGCTGGTCCCGCCTTTTAGGTCATCCCGTTTGGAGCAAAAGGTCAAGGCCAAGGTGGGAAAACAGGCGTTGGGACACAGGCTGGATCACCTTCGTTTGACTGCAGTAATCAGAACTGTTAATTAAAAATATCTGTCATTCAAGTAAGAACATCGTATCATATATATAATGTCATAAAAAACACGTTACCAAATCTCGTAACCAACATTAGGAAAACTTTGTTTGTATACAATTGCGCATGGGTGAGATTTAAATTCCAGAAAAGGCTCAGTAAAAATTATCGTGGTGCTGCCACCTGTCGCTGGTTTCGTAGTGAGTGCTGCCACCTAGCTCCTGCAACCTTGAACATACAGCCTACGGCCTCTGGCCTTTGGCTAATATACATTCAGTTTGTTTAGACAAAGTACCACACCTTTTGAAAATATTATTTGACCAACCACTAGTCAAGGTATTGACTAATTTTTCAACTATATTAGGTTGAAATGATTCTCTCTGGTTGACCAGTCCACCAATCACAATGTCAGGGCTACCCGTAGTTCACATTGGTTGATTTAAATGGAAATATTGGTTGGTCACCTATATACTGATCACAGAATTTAATGAAAGAACTGGGAATACTCAGTTTGCCATCTTGACAATGCTGGCCATGTGACCTTCTAGTTGAACAAATAACTTATTATTTGACCTTGAGATCTAACAATTAATTAAATAGATTTGAACTTAATAAATTGGTGATGTTTGAATAGAAGCTTAATTAATTTCTGTAATGTTTTTTGCTTTTGTGTATTAATAGGTAGACATGAATAGTTATACGTTATACTACTCTAAATCATTTAATATCATTTAATCAGTATATTATCAACCTGTCTTATTCTGCTTGATAAATGACTTGTCTGTGTTGCACAAATTGAAGAAGAAAACTGTCACTTTGAATTAAGCACTGAAGGTGAAAAAAATCAAAATAAATAACCACAAAAAACAAATATACCCTTGATGATAATATAACTATTGTATATTCACACACAAACTCCACTTATTTCTCACCTTTATTTATCTATAAAAGCATACAACAGAAAAAAAGTATTTTCTTTCACAGCCCGCATCAATCAAAAGTAAAAGATGTGCCAAAATATCGTGTCTCAAATGCCAACACTTTGGCAGTTATCTTTTTCAGTGAGTATGAAGCTGTTACAAGGCCTTTGCATGTTCCTTGCCAATGCTTTCACCGGACTTTCACCTTTGCCCTGGATTTGAATTATTTACCAGAGGCGGATTCTCGAATGGAAGGTGGATGGATGGTGGAAATGTTGCATTGTTTCCGTTTTGTGTGATAATGGGGTTTTAGCTTTCATGGGTGTTTCTGATACTGAAGGCTCAGTCCATTCATTCGTGCATTCATTAATTCATTCATTCATTCAAAGTCATTCATGAATTTTGTTGAATTTTTTGCATCTCAATAACATTATTCTATCATTCAATGTATATCCACAATCAGACACTCCAAGCCACAATTTCGGAAAATAGTTCTAAAAACTTTGCATATGACAATTGTATAAATGTGGCTGGAATAATTATATATATTTTGAGGTGATACGGCTTGGGAGTCCACTCCACACACAGTGTTTAGTGACAGATATTTAGCTGTTTCTTATAATCTGGGATCCTGGTTACAATGACGCTGCGATGGAGCGTGGCGTCATGGTGCCACAAGAGTGTTTAAAGTGCAATTTTTCCCTCCATGTAGAGCCATGCAGTGTCTATGAAGTAGGCAAGGAAATTTGGCTCAGATTTCAAAATAATACATCTTTAAAAAGCAATCTACATGAGCACAGTTATGGCAAAAGATTTAGCTATTCAAAACTTCACGCTAAAAATTTGTTGGTGCATACTTCTCAATCACAGCACTTCTATGGTGTCTCCAGAGTCACCACACACACAAGAAATCCAGTACTCACTCCATCTTCATTATGTTACATTACATATGAAAAGTTGAATGAGGTTAACTAATGATGTTTTCAACCTGTCAACTTGTCATTGCTTAGTGCGACTTATTAATGAAACGAAAACTCCTTTCTCTGGCTGGAGAATTGGTCGTTTCGTAAATTTAAGTGGTATCTGAAATAGAGAATATGTAAACTTGATGAGGATAAATCTCAGGATTTGTATCATTTATCGGAATATAATATTACATACTTTCATTATTGTCCAAATGAAGTAGTTATGATATCTAAAAAAAAATCAATAAGCTGGACTTTCACTTTACAGTATATTTCATAGAGTTGGAAACCAATCTTGCGCAGATACCTCGATCGAAAGCTTTGGAAATTTATGGAAACTAAACTCCAGATGACGTCATGTGAATCCAGGATTCCCATTGGATAGGCAGTCACTCAACATGCTCAACCACGTCCTCTGGCGTTTAGTTTCCAAGACTATATTTTTTATTTTTTTCGATTTTGTTTTTTATTCAATGTATACCTCTTTTGTGTATGATTAAAAAAAAAAAATTATATATATATATATAACATTTCCAAGTCAATGAACTAGGCTGTAATAATCCCGAGTGTGTAAACATGACTTTTCAGACATTTTGGCTTACTCTAGACACTTCGACTGCTCTAATTAGAACGATTGACACCCATTTCCATTTTGACCAACAATTTTGTCAGTTTTACGAAATATACTTTAGAAATTAACCATCCTTAGTCATCGTCTATATGTTAGTCATACTCAGTGAAAACACGCGACTCTACTTGGAACTGACATAATCTTCTATTTCACCATCTTCTGTTTGGAACTTTTTCTCACCTGAGTTTTTTTGCATGGCAGGAAGCGGAAGTTGAACAGGATATGAGACAGAACTATTTTCAATTCCATCATCGCTAAACGCATCCCAATACAATGCCTAGGACCCCCTCCGAAAGGCAACCATTTAAGGGAACTGTTGCTGCAGCTGGAATTTGTCGATGTTCTGCTGCCATTGCTAAATCTGCAATTTAATTGAAAAAAGTAAAAAGTTACATATTCTCAACTGACAGAAGTTCATAGTTCTAGTAGACAGCTGGCAAGATCATTTTAGTTTAGTGGCAGAGTGCTTTTTAAATTGGTAAATCTCAATCTATAAAGCAACAGGCAGGCAGGAGAAAAAATGACTTCAACCAATAAAACATGTACAATTAGGGTATTTATGGCTAACTTTGCAGGGAATATGATCACTTTTGGCAAGATGAATTTATTTCAAAAAGTTAAATGTTGCGCCTAGAGTCCTCTAAATATATTACAATGGACACGGATCTTATACAAATTAAGGACACAAACCAACCTGTCTGGAATGAATTGTTCTGGGTTCTCCCACCAGGTGTCGTCATGGTGTATGGAGAAAATTGGAATGATCACAACTGTCCCCTTGCGGATTTTGCAGGAATTAATGCTAATATCCTCTGAACATATTCTGTTTACTCTGCAAGCATAATCCAATAATGTAATTTAATTACTTATGATAATAATTATTCGATGTTACTAATTTAATGGACGTATCATATCTATTTTTGTATTTGATATATACTTGCCTTGTGACTGGCGGATAAAATCTGAGCACCTCTTGAATAAAACAATCGAGATATTTCATCTCAGACAATTGTTCCATTGTGAGCAGGGACTAAAATAAAACGAATATGCATGAATTAATTAATGAATAAATTAATTGAATGATTTAATTACTAATGCTTTTTGGCCAGCTTTGCAGAAGGTTTCCAGTCTTTTTCCTCACTAATTGGTGAGACAAGTAAAATACCTCACCCATAGAGTAATGTGTAACATGGTGTGGACTCCAAGTCATATCATCTCATCATTACATCTGCCCCCTGGCCGCTGGTAATATTAGCTGGTTAAGCATTGGATATTGAGACATAGAATAGAATATAATTTAATAGAATAGAATAGAATAGAATAGAATTGTGTCTACCTTTCCGTCCCATATGCGAGATATCTCCTCAGAGACTTTTTCCTGATGTTCCAAGTTGGTTGCTAGGCAGTAGGTTGCCATGGTGAGTGTTGTGGCAGTTGTTTCGTATCCAGCCAATAAAAACACAATACACTGGGCCAGGATTTCTTCATGGCTTAGACCTGAATAATTGTATGACAAGTTTTATAAGTTTGATATGTTTTTAATGCACGTTCCCTCCTTGCCGAACTACCTGTGGAACTCCACGAACTACGAGATCGGCAATAAATTCATCAGTAAAAGGTCGTAGCTGATCGCCGGAGTTCGTCAGAGTTCCTGGAAGGTTACGATAATTTTTTTGGACTTCAAAAATCATCGTGGCCTTCTACGAACTGAAACAGTCGTAGGACGTCGTAGGTGAGTTCGTGATAATTCGTAGCAACACCTTTGAAACAATTTAAACAGCACTTGTGACTGAACAAAGTGAAATATTTCATTATTTATCCCCCATTTTCTCCAATCACTATTAATATGTAAGCACCATGTAATACAACTTTAGCAAATTACAATAGAGATTAGAGATGTGATATTTTGGTGATTTGTCTTCTAAAATGTTTCTCCGATATTTTGGTGATTTGTCTTTTAAAATGTTTCTCCAACTCGTTTGATGAATATTTCTGAATCATTTAGCAAGGTTATCAATAGTCCTTTACAGCCACTTTCATAGACTTGGAAACTTGAGAACTAATCTCATACACTTGGAAGCTAAGCTAAACTCCAGAGGACGTCATGTGGCTCATTAGCTGAATGACTGCCTTAACCAATGGGAGCCCTGGATTCACATGACGTACTCTGGAGTTTAGCTTCCAAGTCAAAGAGACTGGTTTCCAACTCTATGAATTTGGGTGAAATCTAATTTCATAATATGAGTGATCTGTTGCATTGGATTAAACCAACATATTTTTTACTGGATTCACCTTTTTGGATATTGTGGAATGCATTTCTCCCTTTCTCTCCATTTAATGGCTTTTCTTTTTCATTTAAGTGTAGCATCATTTGCAAGAAGTCTCCCTGATTCTGGAAAAGAAACAAAAAATAAAATAAACTAACCCTACAAACATAATAAACTTGTTATCTTTTTTTTTAATCTTTCTTTGTACCAATTTGGTGCATTTTTGTGTAGTTTCCTCTTAAGCATGTGTTTGCACAACTCTGTAGAAAAATATTTTACAATAAATGAATGAATACGTGCTACTTAACTCAAATCAAATATTTTTGACTGGACTGTTGCATAGAATACAAAATTCTTTGGAATTCTGAGAAATGAATTATGTGTGTATATATATCAAGTCGTACCTGTTCTAAGTTAGACCTTTGTTTTATTGTGTCATCCAGAACTTGCACAAAGAATTTGGCAGAATCTTTTGGAAACATCTCGAAACCCATTTTCTGCAGGTATGGGTAGGATGAGGGCAGCAACACTGAAAAGATGTTAAATGATATGCGTTTAAAAATAGAATAAGAAAATTGCCTGCATAACTTTTCAAAATTGTGATAACTATGAAGGTCAATAGGCTATCAAAAGGAAAATATTAGATGCTTTTCAGTAGTGTATACATAATGCATTAAGTACGCTTTTACCTTTATATTAGCCAACTAATATGTTGATTGTCCTTAAATGAATTGTTAAGCATGATTAAGGCTGACACCGCCTTAAAGATAATTGTCTCACAATTATTGAAGCGTTAAGCTGATAAAACTTTATTAAAGTCCCCATGCTAATCCACAGGTTTTTTTTTTCACGAACAACAGTAAATGATATCATATACTAATTATCACAATCTACTGCTACTACTGCCCCAAATACTTAAGCAAATTGGCAAAATAAGCCAAATAATAAATAAATAAATAATAATAATATCAATTTATGGTCATTATCACGTTTCTTTCTGTACACAGCTGATGACAAATTTGATAAAACAACCTGCTGGAAAAGAAGAAAAAATCAGTAATACCTATACTCACACATTAGAGCGGATAACATAACAGAAGGCCTGAAGTTGAATATTTTGTCAGCATGGACAACGAAGGGATCAGTTTTAGAATTCTGGGAATCTATGCTGAGACCAAAACTTGTGGCCGCTATACTGTCCATTGAGAAAGAGCGACAGAATCTGGAAAATCAAATGAGATAAATGAAATAGATAATTAATAGATTATTCAATTATAAATCTGATAGATAGAAATAAAGGTGGATTGGGGAAATTAAAATGCCTTTGTTTAAATATTTCTAAAGTAATAACTTAACAAAAACGTTGATGTATAAACATAATAAAGATATCAACTGATCTACATTTATATATCTGAAATAACACATATATGTTGCACACATAAATGTTATCTTTGTAATTCATCTATAATTCATTAAATATATAACTTGCCTCGTTAAATCTATAGAAGTTTCATTTTTGGTTGCATAGCGTAGATTTTCAGTCATTATTTTTGCACAAACAGTAACTCTTGGTATTAACTGCAAAGAAAGACTATGTCTGACTCATCAGCATTTGAGAAATCCATGATCATGAAATTCCACCCATATAAACCAAATTCAGGGATATATACTCAAATTTGATTACTTACAAATTTTAATTTAGCATTGCTGAAAAATGGAGTCAGCTGACTTCGAATGCGTTTCCATTGGTTACCACGAAGACTGGGCAGACTTTTCCTCATTGGAAAACCCATGTTGCCTCCCTGGTCATAGAAATGTACGAAGCAAAGTGGAATTATTCAGATACCATCACTTTGTCAATGAGTTGAATGTCTCTAAAAGCAGCTATCTTTTTGGAAATTACACTAAATTTGTGACCTTGTCTAGAATGACTGACGCCTTCCATTAGCCATAGCTTGATCTGACAACTTGTCATTACAGTACATATGACTGTTTTTGCATCACATTGACTGACATCTTAGTGAAGAAACAAATGTGACTAAATTGTTAGTTATGTCTGATTTACTTGTCAGTAAAGAACATTCTGGATATTGTCAAAAAGCCAACATAAATTTTCAGTCTATACATTTTTGGAAGCGAACCTCTTTATGTTTTATTTATTTATTCATTTATTTATTTATAAATCTTTGTCCGATAAGGTCGTAAAATTACTCACTCTGCGATCCTGGAAATAATGGAATTCTTTAATGAGGATCTGTTTAAGAAGGTCTTGATCCATGACCAGTAGGGCTGGGGTTCTTCCTTCATATGTTCTGTGAAGGGAATTATTCCATCATAATTGCTTCTTTAAATGTTTAATGAGGTATTTCTTAAACTTCTGATTCAGATAAATTTTGTTATATTCTATTTAGTTAGCAAACTTACCCCACTATTCCTCCATATGTTGCTAAATTTTCTCTGTCTGCCTCCGTGACTCCCTGAAATTTAAAGTATACCATAGAAGTTATTATATATAATAAACTGATGTTGGGATAAATCAAAATTGACATTTCATATTACTTTTTGACTCATACAATATTGCAATAACCTCTCTTCTGGCTTTATATATTTTGCTCACATAAATCAACTAAAAAGTAATAACATCTAGCTTTTATTTTTATTAACATATAAATCAGCAAAGTCAAACTGACCTTTCTGAATATGGTGAACATAGTTCCAATGACTGGCCAGGGAACAGGACCTGGGATTCCATCTCTACGAAATACTATGAAGGGGTAGATGCTATAGCTGAAGGATAAGTATAAATAGGTATAAATAGGTATAAATAAGTATAAATAGGTATAAATATGTATAAATAAGTATTAATAAGTATAAATAAGAATAAATGAGTATAAATGAGTATGAATAAGTATAAATAAGTATGGATAAGTATAAATAAGTATGAATAGGTAGAAATAAGTATAATTAGGTATAAATAGTATAAATAAGTACAAACAAGTATAAATATAAGTATAAATAATTATAAATGGGTATAAATAGGTATAAATAAATATAAATAAGTATATGTATGATGAAGCATATTATATGATGCACATAATGTTTATTAACAATATTGAGACAACCACTTGTAACCACCCAAGAGATCAGCATCTTCTTCATTTCTTATTAGTATAGGCTCTGTACATGTCTCTTTTACAGCCAAATCTATTTTTTAATAATCTATAGCAAGAGTGCCTTTAAAAAAGTTTGGGTAAAACTTCCACACTTCCACACCACTTTTCGAAAAAAAATTGCTTTCAGTTTGAAACAAAAACAACGTTTAAATATAATTAGTCCAAGGTTTCCTTATATTGTTGTCTTATAACAGAGTCTTTTCACTGAACAGCCCTGAATTCAGCAAGACGCAAGTCTTTCCTCTCCTCTTATTACTCATTTTGCTTTTCAGACACAGTAGTTAAAAACTAACTGATTCCAAAAATATAACTTTCTCAGAAAAATAACAAACATCAAGTAAATGATGAAGTGTCAAATATACATTAAAATGCACTAAAAATACTGCTGCTAGGATGCACTTTGCTTCAGCCAATCACAGCCAAGGGTGGGAACTTTTTCAGCCAATAGAATTACAGTATTCTGTTATAGCCACCTGGTGGAAATACTGAGATGGTGACAGTAGGAATAAGTATCAAGAAAATGTATATATAATGTCAAGCAGTCATAATACCTTTAGTAAAAATGTTCTTACGTGACCATACTCATGATTAATAAATGTATGCATCACATCTTTTTATTTTTTCTAATTAACATAATTAATGTCCCTAATTGTGACTTACTCTATGCCAATACATATAAGTGGAAATAATGTAGTGAGACACCTAAAAAAAAGTGAATCCTTGCCCATAACAGTAGCTATGCTTGGAGTACTGTTGGTTTTGGAGCTTCAGCGTTTATGCTTTGCCAATAAATATCTTTTGTTTGTAAACAAATGGGACAAAACTGGCTTCTTTTGCTGAGTAAATGTGGAGCTGTGCTGATAAGCATAGTGTCTGGTTATCTACAGACATTGAATAAAGCACCTTCCAAAAAGCATAAGTTCATAACTTTAGTTGAGATAGTTATTTTCAGAGTTCATAAATTCCTGAACATAGTGTCGCTGGTGCAATAGTTGTTTAGCATATCGCATTGCCTTCAGTATATAAATATAGTTAAAACATGCTGCAAGCAATCAGTAATGATTATTTAAAAGCTTAATGTAGATTAATTGGCACATCAATGTAAATGTAAATTTACCAAAACCTTTTGTTTTTTATGCAAATTTCAAATAATTTAAAATTTGCTTCAAGAAAAGCTTACCTTCCTTTTATGATTTACATGTCATTAATTTCATTAAAGTTGACTAGCGTATGTGTAGGTAGAAAAAATAGAAAACTAAACAATACACTAATAGTGAATTATTACTGCATCTTACTAAACTAAGCAAATATCCCTATTTATCATATTATAGCTACAGCATATATGCTAACATAAATGATCATTTTGATGATATAGCTGTTTACTGATCATGTACACCAATATTATAGAGAATTGATATAATACGAAAGCTGATTACATACACTGATACAATATAGCATAACCTGGGGGGGTTTATTTTTACTGTTAGCATACTCTGACCTGGTTCCTCAGGGATCAGGTGTTTGCCTGTTTATTTTTGGGGAGTCACTCCAGAGTATTTCTTACTACCTGTGTGTCTGTGCGTGGGAGTAACCCATGCTTTGTGCGCTAGTGAATTATCTGGTTTATAAACTCTACAATCTATAAGGTGGTGAATGTATGATAAAGTGCAACATTGAGTTATGTTATTGCGATATGATATATAGTTTACAATTTAGCATTTAGATTGTCATGATATAAAGACCTCTTAGTTCAATGCAAATCTATGATTAGAATGTAACAAATAACCAGAACTTAAGACGATTTTGATTAAGACGATTTAGTGATTCCTAGTGTAAGTTCGAAATGCACCTTAAGTTTGTTATGTTAGATTTTTGTATGTGATGTCATAAATTCCACTAGCTGTCTGTGCTCAATTCGAAGATGTTAGCGTAGTTCCACGTTAGCAACTACATATAGGTTTGCACAGTTTCGCCACCTTGACAAGCCAAAGCTGCATGGGAGTGTGAGTTTCACTCATTTCACCACAAGCTAATATTCCAAATTCCCTATACTTCAAATCACATGTGGATACGTTGGCCGAGACAGCATTTCTAAAAATACTCAGTTCTTGCATTAGCATAACGATTCAAATGATATTGCCAATAAACATTACACGTTATTTTTTCAGAGTATCAATAATGTTTCAAGTCCAATACTTACATGTAAAAGAGCAGTAATGCTAACAACGTTAGACAAGTTGTTATCGTCAATCCTGATATTATCCAGGACGTTATGTAAGTCCCAATTGATAGTCCTAATACGTTTTCCACTAATGATGCTGCCATAATGATAATTATGATATATTAATTTGTTGTTTCTTTGTTTCTATGGCAACTCACAACAACTGGAACTCTTCATGGTGGAGGCGAAATTAAGTGAGACTTCCTGTGGTAGGGTAAAGATTGTGGCCGTGTGCAAACATTACCAGGGGTAATGGGGTGATAGTAATACATGTACCAAAGGGGCATGTACAACAGAAGCCCCGAGGTTCGAATTAATGGTATAAATATCAAGGCCCAGTCTTCATCAAAAATATTAAGCAATATATTTCTTGGGATTGATTTCTAGGCTTTGCTCATTTACCCTGTACACTCAAGAAGGTGAAAAACATAAATTTACCAGTAATTGGCTGTTGATGTCATCAATGGTACTATCAAAAGTTAATTGCTAACATTTCGGGGGTATGATAAATAAGGTTGCCAATATTATTATATAAGTGTGATTTACACACATGTCCAGCTTCCAACCAAATGAATAGGTTATAAAATATCTTCTGTGCTTACAAAAGATTTTTTACGCTTCTAGCACTTGAAGATTTTTTTTTGCTGAAGAGCCAGCTTTCAGTTATACTCAATTAAATAATACATTAGAAAAAAACAAAAACAACAAAAAACATGATGTAAATAATTGTATTGTAGCCAAGTGCCACTTAGTCTCTTTTTTTTTTTGAGGGGAGATGAATGTGCTTTATTTTACTATGTATTCCCAGTTCAATACCCGGAATTCAGAGATGTCAGTTAATAAGGTGGAGGAAACAATTGCTTTGTCGCAAGAATGGATGATGTCCCTGCCACCCCTTTCTCCTGTATCCTCCGTGCTCTATGCTAAGTGTATCAGAACCCTTCTCCCCTGGAAATGTCATTAAGGGAATGTAAACAATTTACATATAGCAGGTCGACCACACAGGGTGCTTAATATGTTGGCATAGTACTGCTCCCTGAAATACACCTTGAACCATTTACAATTGGCCAGGTGCCATGCATAGCTTGACTTACAATGCACAGACAGTATGCTGTACAATCATGAGAATTGCGCACATAGGGTGGGGTCTCTTACTTGCCTCAGCATAGACACCGAGTATAAGGCACCTCCAATTTAACGTCTCATGTGATGTACATCCAGCTGGGATGTAGCTCATGAAGAGTGGCCAGCCCAGGGGTCGGACCCGGGACCTTCAGCAGAGCTGGCTAATATGAAATATGGAATTGGCAGATGCCTTAACCATAACCACCCAGCTGCTTAAGTAATAACTTGTTAGATGGTTGTCAAATTGTTGGTAATGTAACAAGTTACTTAGCCTTATATACTATCACGTATGTTCTTAGTCATAATGACTATATTCTTAGTCACTAGCATGCCAGTTTATACGTTATTGAAAATTACTAAGAAATGAGGGGGGGGGGGCATGATTGATTATAAACTGCTAAATATAATGTCTGTCAGATATTTTTCATTTTTAAGTAGTTTGATATAAGTTAAAATGTTTCACCCTGTAAGTACGGATAAGCCCGCACTACTTAAATATATAATATATATAGTGTATAAAATGGAATTTGACTATAGTTGGCTTTAAAATGGAACAAACATGTCTCTCCTCTTTTATACATTAAGCAGCAAGTGTTATCTTTTATTTTACTTGCCTTACATATGTAGACATTTGCACAGCACATAATGATACTAAGTCATTCATTAAAACCAATCAAATTTTATTGACACCATAATATCAAATCTATGGAATAAAAGAACAACATTATCTAACATTACAAACTGTTTATCACAACGCTACACTTATAATAACTAAATTCTCAACTGTTCAAATTGTAACAACAACTCAAATTAACAATTACTAACAAATGACTGCAACAATGGAACTTCAAGCAATACCACACTTTGGCATTCCAATTAACAAAGCTTCGATGCAATTTCATGCATGATTTAGTGTATTTCAAATAATAGTTAAGATAACTTATTAATTGGAGCATTCAAAAGTAACAAATTTAACAGAACTTGTAACAAGCAACAAAATACGTGTATTTAATCTTAAGCGAATTTGCTTTTTTTTCAATCACCAGCTACTATTCATGAATTTAATATATAACATTTCAACAATACACACATCTTGAATTGTAGTTACAATTTAACAAAGAGTCGTCAAAATGATAAAGATAGTCAAATACATTTGTGTATCGTCACATCGATATCTTAATGGGTATGATTAAATTATATGTTGATAACCTTTGGTTTGGAATGTATCATTGCCCATACATAAAGTATTTCACACCAATAATTTAAAATGTTCTGCAGTATAACCAGGCACTTTGAGCACTTAATTTCTTGGATTGTTCCATATTCCTCAGGATATCAAAATATCAACTTCCTCTTCTCTTTTTTCTTGATCTGGCTCCTCGATGACATATTTGTTATCATCTGAAAGGTAGAGCAAAAAATGAACAAAAACAGGCAACCTTTCATGAGCATCATCCCAGCTGGATGTCGATCGCAATCAACCCTCGATAGCGGCAAGAACTTGCCTTAGAGGGCCGCACATGTATCTATCTATCTATCTATCTTTAACTTCTAAAGCATACATGGCCAAATGTGCCACATGCGTATTCCATGAGAAGGATAAACACATGGAAAGCGCATGGTTTTTGCCTAATTAATATGAGGTGGAAATCATGCGTTTATCTAAACGCATAGAAAACGCACGTAGCACATTTGGCCATGAACCATAGTCTAGGTGCTGCTAGGCAGACCTTGAGGCAGACATAATGATGCAATGACATGATTCAGACTGGTAAGTGCAGAGTCATCCACCCTTATAGTCAGTGAAGTGACGCCAATCAGGCATTTAAACACTGGACCACAGAATGAATTTTGTTTTAGCTTATCAAATTTTTTTCAACTGTGGGGCTTCGAACTCTAGACCATCAGATATCATACACTCATCCTACTAGACCATGTCCTTTAACTTGCACACCATTATATTTACCTTTTTCGCAAAGAATTTTCACCAAAGCACCTTCATCCTTGAACCAGATGTCATCACTAAATATCACAGTTGCTCTGGAACACATAATCACATAATTACAATAAATGCAATTACTATAATAATGAAAGATGATGATTAAATATTCTTAAGCAATTGATGGAAAAGGCACCTGAATTCCAAGCAGCCAGTGCCCGCTGGGGGCGCTGTCCACAATACACTTCCTGACATCCTCTGTGACGTCATGAATTGTGTTATTACATCCGGGCACCTGGTGACGTAATTATTGGTCAGGGTTGACATCATCTGAATAGTAATTGCAGGGTGAATTAGGTCATCACGTCACAACCAAAAACCTCAGAAATCAATGCATGAAAATAGACTTAACACTGACAGTCAACAGCAGGGCCCAAAAGTTTTCGGACACTTTATAAATTTATATTTTCAGCTGGTTAAGGGATCACATTTACGGTCTTGAAAATAAATTTGCACAATAATCCCTCCAATATATAGATAAAGTTATGGATGTTTGTTCAAATGGAAGAGCCTCATTTTTCAAAGGAGTTGAGTGAAGAGCTACAATATTTTGGATGAGTTTTACCCATGTGATCTAAAAACAGTCTAAGTCGTCCATTTTTGAACTCATCCAAGGTCTTCCTTTAAGGTATAAGTGTGGTTGACAGACAGACAGAGAGACAAAAGGGAGGGACAAACTGACCGACATACAGGCCCTCTCAATACCCTAGGCCATATATTCCTGGCCAAGACATAAAAGCTGTGATACAAGATCAACAATACACCATAGTTACTATCTCTAGCAAGTGTTCGAAAACTTATGGCCACGGCTGTAAATTGTAATAGTACAGGACCTATAATTTGTAAAAAACCTTTTGCTAAAATTGTGTACCCTGTCTAAATATATTTTGATAAATAAATGAATGAAATTATACACTTCTTTTTGGATCCTATGTAAATAGTGGTAAAACTGCTTCTGTTTTTTTCATCGAACTACAGAGTATATACAGACTTTAGTTTTTAGTGTCTTACCTGGAACGTTCCTATGGAAACAGAATCATCTTTGGCAAAACGTGGAACACACACCAGCATGAAGCCTTGGAATGTAATGTTAGCCAGTGTACTGTCAATGGTCACTGAAAATAAAGGTATAGAAATTAGTTACATTATATTAATTAGTTAACAAGACTCAGCATTTTGCTATTTTGTGATTTTACACCATGTTTTTTTTTTAATGTCATCTCTCACACTGTGGCGCTCTTTACACCTATGTTAAAAGCGCCCTCTGGTGTAAAAAATCAAGACTATCAGAGAAAACTCACTGAAATGCCACAAATAAATTTAAAGGCAGGTGTCATTGTCATATCATATTAATTTCACACAATTTCTTCCTGACTAACAAGGCATCATGCATTAAATTTTAAAAACAGCTGTCAGTCGTGGTCATTGTTACACCCAACTAAAAGTTTTTATTGCTGACTATATGCTTGCAACCTGGGTTTTAAACATGGGTTCATCCAAAGAGCCAGATAGATAAAAGATAGAGAGTTTACCTTTTCGTATTGTTATTCATTTAATAAACTTACTGGGTTCAGTAGGCTAAAGAATACCACATGATGAGCACAGGGTATTAGCTGACTATAAGTCTATAACTTTAAGACAGGAATAGTCAGACGCAGCTAGCTCTAGCCAGTTACATGGTTACAGCAGGAGTAGGCAGCTATCGCTGTCTATAATTAACCGTTTTTTTAACTTCTTGTAACAAAGCTTTATGCTTGTAGTTTGTTAGCCTCTTATCTTTCAGAAAGAGAATCACGTATATTAGGAGCTATTAGGTTCCTTGTTGTACAATATATTTGTTAATGACCTATTGTACCAGGTTATTGATCACTATTAACAATGATTAACTTACTAAGATGATAACAAAATAGCAGTAGTTTGTGATGATATGTTATAATAATCATAGTGTAGATTGGTTTGAGGTCAATATGATAAACACAAATCCTGAAAAGTTTCAGTTAAGGATATTACATCGCAAAAGACAGGAAAATTGATATTGGTGATATTTCTATAAATTATTTAAATGAGGTTAAATTGTTCGGTATTACAAACTGTCAAAATGGTATTTGCAAAAAGTAAAAACATGAATATTTTTAAAAGGTGATCATATAAGGTTATGTCCTGATTCAAATCTATTGGCTGTGCCAAAACATATGACTCATAATTTACATGACAAACATGTAGTCAGGCTGTAAGCTATGGAATGCTATTCTTTGTTTATCGAGAAGTTCATGTAACATTAAGGAATTATGGACTATTTCATACAATGGAGAGTGCATCTAAGTCATTGTTCATGTCTTAACCCCGTTCACACTATCACAAGTAAGAGAACCGAGTGATCATGGACATTTATGAATATTACGGTTTATCTGTCTTAAGGGTCTATCTCACATAGCCGAATGATAATGCCGAGTGATGCCGAGTGATACTCGACGAACATCCGCCAAATTTTTCACATGTTTAAAATGTTTTACCTTATCCATGGATGCGAGTGATCTGGAGGGACTACGAGCATACTAGGGATTAGAACATGTATCCGTTCAATGCTCAGCGACATATGTACAAGGATAGCACGATTAACTATTTTTCGTCATCCACGCTAACTCGCTTAGTCCCTAAGGTTAAATTTCAGATAGATTAAATGGCATGGCTGTTATTTTGGACACTTCCAATGCACATTATATATGGGCAAAATAGTCAAGGAAATACACTAGTGGGAAGTTATGGAATTAATTATACTATCAAACAATATTTTACTATTTTGCTCTCTTAGCCTGTGGCCTTGATGATACATGATACAGGGTACAGCTACTCTGCCATTAGTGGGACTTACACAAATGCACTAATTGCCTAAAGGTCAAAACACAAATAAGGATCTAAAAATGGCAACACATTATCTCTTATTTTCACCTGCAGGCATGTTTTCTCTAATGCATCAGCCAGCGTTTTTGTGGCCTTTTTGAGGGTATTATACAGTCAGCTTTTGTCTACCTTCAGCTTATAGTCGGCTTATAACTACCACTATAAATAATAAGATATTGTTAGCCATTTGCACTTTGTTATTCACGGTGCTGAGTTGGAAACAACCTTTTTATTTGTCTTTTCTTCCACATATGATTTCTATAGGTATTCACGTTGATTAATTGATTGATTGATTGGTTGATTGATTGTTTAATTGATTGATTGATTGAACTTATGGTTAAGGCATCCGCCAATTCCATATTTATAATATTGGTCCCACGTACGATCCCGGGTCCAGGCAGTGAATGTGAAACATGGTTTGGACTCCCGAGTCTTATCTCATAATTACGTCTGCCTCTGGCAGCTGGTAATATAAGCTGAGTAAGCTTCAGACCCAGCAGCATTGAGACAATGACACATAGACATAGAATGAAGACTATTGTATTTACTTATTTGTTTATTTACTTATTTTCTCTCACATAACGTATGGTATGAGCAACAACAAAAAAAAAGAAAAAAAAAACACTTCTTAGAGATAGTTAAACTACCATTTTCTATTTTGTTTTTATTTTGTCAACTGAATTAGTTCCATGCAAAGTTTTTCTATTAACTGCAAAATAGGCGTTACCACACCTGTCTTCATATTTTGCCCACGAACAATGTCTTATTATAGGAGTTCACTGTCATCATCAGGTGGGCATTAGTGGGCTAATTAGCGAACAAAAATATCTGCTCATTTTACCTGTAAATTAGCAGGTTCGTTTACAGTTTAGGTGCAAGTGCATTTAGAGATACACGGTAGAATAACAGAAAATATCTGACTAGTTGCTCGCATACAGCGTGTAACAATACTGTGAAATCCCAATATTATGTCCAGATAGCTTGCTTGGTGGTGGGTTGATTAGGGCTTCATGTCCTGTATTTCTGCACCTGATGGGCTAATTAGGACAGGCAGGTACCATGGCAATGAGATGATGGATGAAACAGCCATCCAACTTCGGGCTCGACTGGGAATGGAACCCGGGACCCAGTGATTGGAAGCCCAGCAGGCTACCACTGATCTAGGCCCCCACCCCCTTGCTTGGTTGTAGTACAAACTGCAGTTATCAAAAAGCTATTTATACTTTACCAAACAAAGGTCAAAGTGTTTCAAATGCTCGTTACGTTTAATGTAGCTTTATCAAAGTGTTTTGAACATTACCTGAACAAAAAAGGTCACATTATATGCGGAGTCATTGCAGACTATGCAAACTTAAGTACATGACTATTACTGTTGACAGGATGTGACAGATGCCTTGTAACACTAAACCTGCCAGCCCATTATTAGGAAACATAAGAGCCAGTGCTAAATGTCACTTACTGGAAGCATATATAGTTGTCCAGAATAAGCTGTTTACAGAAATCATACGTCACGTTAGTTAGTATCAGAAAAAATACCTTTGTGATTTGATGTAACACAGATGGTTCACATAGATGAATGCCAAAATGTTTTAGACTGTTACCCGGAATAATAATGACTCCCTTTTTAAGTTAAGAATGAACCATAGGAGCTTTACCTTATTTTCTGTTTGGAATAAGATACAATAACATAACATAAAGGACGACAAAGGAATAGAAAATAAATGAGGTTGAATTTTATCGCCTTGTCTTATCTCATCCTATCTCATCCTATCCTATCTTATCTTATCTTATCTTATCTTATCTTATCTTATCTTATCTTATCTTATCTTATCTTATCTTATCTCATCTCATCTCATCTCATCTCATCTCATCTCATCTCATCTTTTCGTAATTGTGTGATACAAACTGGTTTCCAGATCCAAAAGACAATTTGTCTCATCTCATCTCATCTTGTCTAATCTCATCTCATCTTATCTTATCTCATCTTATCTCATCTCATCTCAGCTTATCGTAATTGTGTGATTCAAACTGGTTTCCAGATCCAGTGACAAAATGTTTCATCTTACCTTATCTTATCTTATCTTATCTTATCCCTATTCCCTGCATTATCTCTGGTCGTCTGTGTAGAAAGGAAAATGCATGTTTAGTGGAACCGTCGTTTAAAAATTCACATTTCAAAGTATGGCAGAGCTGAAGTTTCCAATAAACTCATTTCTGCTTTCACTTAAAAGCAATAAAACCATTAATCCACGCTGGTCGAGTCCCAGCTATGCATGAATAACTTTTCCAAAACCAGAGACTAGCCGTCACCGATAATTCTTCAGGAGATTATTGACAAAAACATAAAATCATAACCTGTGTCTTTTCAGCAAATGGCATAAAAGGCAATAGGCTAAAAACGCATAAAAATTGCCATTGACAAAAGACAGGAATATTGCCATTAAGAGCTGTCAACATGTGTACAAAAAGGGGGCTGCATGTAAGAGGCATTTTGCATGATTTACAACCTTCTAATGATAGTAATCAGTGAGCCAAAAAGGCCCTATCGATCCAAATAACATTGTGCAAGAAAACTGCCATGAATTATAGAGGCAGGGAGTAGAATTTGATCTATATAAAGAAGTGCAGCTAGTTTTTGTTATTTTGCTCTTTGTTTTAACACTTTGGTAGACATTTTTATGCGAAAAACAAAAGGCAACAATTTTATGCTTTCAATTAGTGAGGCTTATACATTTCACAGTATGTATTCTGAAGTTTCTGTCATGGCAAGTTCTTATCATATCATCCTATTACTGTATAAAATAGGATAATATGATATGATATAATACAGTAGGTTATATCACGATAAATTATATATGGAAAGACACGATATGATAGAATTGTACAAGGATACAATAAGATAAAATGCTTTACATTATATGCGAGTATACGAAAGATTAGAATTTGATTCACAGTGATAATAATCCTTCCATTTTCACAGATATATCTGTTTATTGTATTGCACGTTACTTTATTGTATTGTGTATTAAAAGTCTAACTCTACCACATTTGATCTTTGTTTTATTCTTTCTTTCTCTGTACTTTTTCATATTTCCTACTGTGTATGTTTATGTCTGAATGCTACTGGGTCTGAAGCTTAGTCAGCTTAAATGACCAGCTGCCAGAGGCAGATGTAATGATGAAATTATAAGGCTTGGAGTCAACACCATGTTACACTTTTACCCCATAGGTGGGGTCTTTTACTTGCCTCAGCATAGACACCAAGTACAAGGCATCTATAATTTGACGTCTCATGCGATCGACATCCGGCTGGAATGAAGCTCATGAAGAGAGGGATTGAACCCCTGGACCTCCCAGCTTTTGGGTTTTCTATGATATCATCTGGCTCTGTCTGTCCCCTGAATGTGTGTCTTTTGACTCTATCTGCATTTTTCTGTCTGTTTGTGTTGATAGACAATATGAACTGTGATAGGAAAACGCTTTCTTACATTACATGCCTCTTAAATGTATTAGATTTGTGGTGTGACAAAAAAAAGAAGATAATATATGCTGAGGAAAGCAAGAGCAGAGACAAATACACAGGTAGACAATAACTTGTAAACCAAAATCTCATTTAATGGGAAGAAGCTTTGTAGAACAGCTTGATGGTCTAGTGGTCGTTCGGGTGAGACGTTAAATTGGCGGTCCCTTGTTCTCAGTGTCTATGCTGAGACAAGTAAAAGATCCCATGTGTAACATGGGTGGACTCCTCCTCTCTATCACCTCATCAATCAACCCTCGATAGCAGCAAGAACTTGCCTTAGATGTCTGCACTTTCCACATCTATCTTTCTATCTCTCTGTGGCAAAATTCCCTTCCCTGCTTCTGTTAATTTTATCTTATTCTATCTCTCCATATATCCATCTGTCCGTCTGCCTGTCTGTCCGTTTCCTCTTACCTGTATACACGTGCTCTGGGGTGTACACCCCCGGATCCTCGTGGCCCTCCAATCGGATCCTGTATCCATTGTCCCCCGGGGTTTTTGAAGGACCCCCTGGTAGGGGCACACGTCGACAGAAGTCAAATACTGGTAACGACAAAGTGTTACGTGATCTCAAGGTCAGTAGGTAGAGCAGGGTCCAGAGAAATGAGCAATTCATTGTGTAATTGTTATCTTGTGTTTATGTGAGGAACTGTACGGCATCCACTCAGCAAGGTAATAATGGTTTTCCTTTCAATGTTGTTGTATTCATTAAAATCGTGCAGCTCTAGAGCTGAACAAATGGTATGTAGCAGAAATGTTTATTAAGTTGTTAATATGATAGAAAACATTTTCATTGTTATTTCACATTTATCAAACTCTTGCAGCTACAATGATGAAAAAAAGTATAAATATTTATTGTATTTTACATGTATAGGCCTACTGAAAATGATCCGCACACTTCAATAAAAAAAACAATGGATATGAATACAATAATCCTCCTACACATTACATCCAATATAATAAGTGCATTATTGTCTTTCTCGAGATGATTATGCCTTGAAATTTGATGTTTTGGTAATGAGCACTTTGAGGTGTCAATTGGCACAGCTCAACAATCACTTTCCCACCTGTTGACAAGACTTCTTCGAGTGCTGCTGGAGCACTCTAAATGCAGTGGCACGCTTGCAGGCACTTGAGCACTTAAGAGAGTGTCATCATTTTACAGCTCCAAATAGTTCTTTAATTGTGTGCTGAATTTGACACTTTGCACCTGAAGCTTACTTATTGTAATGACTTGTGTTTTCTGCTTAATATATAATTCCTTTTCAATGATAAAGTAACGTTAAAAAAAAACAATTGTATTCAGTAGATAGATTATGCCGTACTTCTGCCAGTGCTCATTGTTGATTTGTAATATCCCCTTGTCCGGCATGCAACTGACTTTTAAACCTGATATTTATATCCGTCAAATATCAATTACTGTTTCGATGATGGTGTTAAAGTGTAATGTCCATCGGATTGTCCATTGATTGTGAAGCATATAGTGTAAACGGATACAACTAAATGGCATTACAATAATTAACAGTATTTCCAGTGCAGCAACAGCCTAGAAAGTCCACATTCTGTGGCTATGTGAAACCTTTTCCCCACTGCATGAAACCTCGCTGTGTGTTGCTGGCGAGCGTCAGCGCTCAACTGAGCATCGCTGGGCCAAACAAGTAAGATATCTATAAGCGCAGGCATAGGCCTATTTCACAGTAAAGCATAGGCCTGTGCCATATGACAGCCAATAGGCTCCCATACACTGTTTTGATGTCTGTACATTTCCACCGACCACTGTTAATAGCATAGACACCATGGCGCCACTATTGCAATGATACAGAGTGATATTAAAAAATGAAATTAAAAAAACATCATAGATGGATTCATCAAATGCATGATTGATGCTAGAATTGAATGACAGCTTGACAGCCATCCATATGATGGGAAAATGGTTTTTCTTTTACTGTCAGATGATCTGTCAAAAGCGATTACTGTGACCTGTAAACCTGCAACCAAAACGCAGCGATTTTAGAATAGCATGGTAAACGACCGCAACTGTGGTCAGGGTTTTTTCTCTAACTGAACTGATGGCTTTCTTTTCATATGTCAATGACCAGAGCTATGTATGCGTTCTATTATGGATTTGATCATAATTATAGTCATCGTATTTCCAATGTTTTGGTCTTGATTTCTTTCAGTGTATCATTTATGTTTTGTAATTAATTAATGCCTGATAGATTCATTATTTTACACATATTTAGTGTGCCTTGATCAAATATGGTAATTTTTATTCATTTGATGAAGTTTCAGGAAATAGTTATTTTGACAGACAGTGGAGCTTTAATGTTTTGTATCAGCGAAAAGTATGACTAGGTGTCTTTACAGTTAGTTTCCTTAAAAACGACCTGTCTAATTGAACCTAGACAAAGCTAGACAACTTCTACCATACGATTCTACCTGCCACTAAACGGAACTGTCTGGCTACAGCTGGCAACTCAAAGCAAAGTACATATTTATGAAACATTTCTTACATTTACCAAAGGTTTATATTTTTTCAGTGGTGGTAGGTGCTGGCTTAAGCCAGTTATATCTACAGGCTACAGCTGTCTAGAGTCGACAATACTTTATGAAACTAACTATACCAGCATAAAGTAAATGAAATAGTCTGTATAGGAAGCCACAGTTGTGATTTACTAAGACAAATTGCATGTTGGGTTTCAATACAGTGATGTTTGATAGTGTAAAATAGTCCTCGATGTTTTATGATTGCTTAGTATACAGCCAATGGTGGTATCAATTGCTGTGGTCCACTGTGTTATAATAGAAAATCGCCCACCAAACAGTCATTATTGTATGTGATATATCATGCCCTTAACAATGCCTTTCCAACAACAATCCGATTGATTGTGATATATCATTGCTTCTAAAGGCATCCATTTAATGAGGTCTGCTTAATAGTGAGTGTTAAATTGAAGCAATACGGTTTGTGTCAATTGCTATGAATTGAATGCACTGATAGGATATCATCCATGCATTATTAAGAGTCGTGTTCACCTGTTTTACAAGTGTTTTTGAGGCACTTTGGTAATTCATTGTGATATCAGTGATGTTCACCTGTGTTTATTCTATTTTTGTTTGTTATTGCCTTAAAACAATGGATGACACCTTTCTGTGTGTTTTGTCCATTGTTTGCATTGTTTGAGTGCGCATGCGCAGTGTTAAGGCTCTTTCCGTTCTGCGTTTGGTTGCTCGGGGCTACGTAAAACTCAGCAAACACCGATTCGTGCTTTCTGCGGGTTCCCAGGTGTTACGCGAACTTATGTGCGTTTTATCCACATTTACATCGTGAACATTTGACACCGTTGCAACGGCCAATTGCAGAGTGCTGTGACAGGCTTAGTGCTTCCCTGTTGAAGGGATGCATTAACTGCACGCTCACTACTTTGACATATTCCATTAAAATTCCATAATCACACGCGCTTCTATTCATGAATATTGTATTGTGGTGACATGCTTCTCAGCCATAGCCTGCAGATGTGCACTGTCAGGTATTTTGTATATATCGTCTTCTTTGTTTATTCTATGTAGCTATTTATTTGGGATTTTATTTCTCTATTGTACTTATAAAGGCATTTATACTGATATTTCATTCACCCATTGTTGTCATTTTAATGAATTTTTTTTCTTCTGTTTTATTCACAGAAGCTTGATATGCCCTTTTTAGATTCCTATCTCAAGATTCGTGATTGCCATGCTGAACATGTCATAGTCTTGAGTGAAGAACAGGAAAAAAATATATATCATTTTATGCTTCTTTTTGTTTTGCTATGGAATGTTTTCTCTGATTCATTAAGATATGTATTTAATGATGAGAATTAATTTAGGTACATCAGGTTTGACAAGAATCACGTGTAAATTATATTAATAATTTCATTTGGTGGTATATCATTCGATTGTCACCAAATATTGCACTATTCAGATTGAAATATAATTCTTAAAACACGGTAAAGGTATTTGTAATATAAAAGACTGTCATTCGTATCATCATTATCATATGCATGTATTTTGTCTTCCCTTTTGTTACACGCAGTTTTATCTCTGTCTGTCTCTGTGTGTGTCAGTTTTTCCATATGTATGTCCTTCTTTCTATTTGCCTCACGTAGAATATGTTATTGCCCTATAATAAAACTTGCTTATTTTTGGGACAATTTGACTGTGTGTGTTTAGTTACTTCCCACGTTTGTCATATGTTGTATTGTATTGTATTGCAGCTTAATTTTTTGTCCAATGTCTGAGGTTTATGTTAGATTTAAAAAATCCATGGAGGTGGTCAGGCATATCTAGACAGCATAAAACTAAGGTCCTAGGCAGTAAAGTGTTTCTACTTCGCACACCCTCTTATTTTGTCACCATCTCTTAGAAGTTATATTATACTTTATGGATAATATTACATATGTATCTGTTAAACAGTCAGTTTTGCTTATCGTCTCATAGCCTCTGAATTTTGTCATTGTCCGAATCCAACTGCATTTACTGCCGATAATTTGTTAGCTTACACAACTGCTGGCTGGGGAGCGTGGAAGCAAGGAGAATAAAGTCTCTCCTCGGTGGGAGTGATCCTCAAATTTGAACTAAGATCATTATTTACTATATTACTATGTTAGATATATATTTTTAATTACAATTTAGTCGAGTTTGCTTTCTTTTGAAGTCCAAACTCTCTCATTTTCCAGTGCATTCACTGCAACTAGTGAAGGACATGCTGTTGCACTCATGGGGTATGAGTCTCATAGCATCGCCCTGTATCATTCCCTCACACTGTGATGCTATGAGTCAGCAGATGAAATGATAAACGACTAATGAGTCGAGTGTCTCCTTTGACAAATGAGCATTTCCTACACTTGAAACATGATCCCGACCACTTCACAGTAGCAGCAGGGTATTCTGTGCATATCTCAAGCATATTCTCAAGCATATTTGAGGCATATCAGATGGTGCAGTGCCTGTGAGTAGCTGTCTCTAAGTTGGGGTGCTGTGTGAAATCAGTAACTATCCGCCTTATTCGTGATTTAGTTATTTAAAAAAAAAAAAAAAAACACTAAGACCTCAAAAAGTTCAAACCAATAAATAATATGAACCAAAGAAAAAAAAAAGAAAGATAAACAGCTGGTTTATTGCAAATTGGTAGAAACCAGATATTTGTTACCTTCCAAGGCATCTTTCTGTAAACTACATGCTGAATAATAACAAAAATCCAATCCGCAAAATATGATGATAAATAAGCATGTTTATGGTTGTTTACTTGTTGAAGTTATAAAGTATCCCACCATAAACTTTCGTTAATGAGAAGGAAATACTTCAGTCCAAACATTAATCTCTAAATCACACATCCATACATCCATACATAGTAAAAGGCAATGATGTAAAACACTGATAAAACCACAGAACATTTGATCATTGGAGAGTCATCTTAGGACGCTGAACCATCTCTGGCTACCATCATCTGTCCTGAAAGGTGTCAAGCAAGGAGAAAGATAAAACCAAGCATTGCAAGCAATCTCTTTCTTTCGCTCTTTTTTCTTTCTCTTTTTTTTCTTTTTCTTCTTTCTTAGATCTTATTTGGACTAGTCCAACCCTGAAAGTGATAGCTGGCAAGAATCATCCCCATTGTCAGGGATTTCTCGCTTGGGGTGAAGGCTAAATTGGTCCGTTTGAGGGCGCCTCTGAGCCCTTAGCAAAGGGGTTTTCTCAGATAAAGCTGTCTTAATAAGTGACATTCGCCATGAAATGGGCTTCCTCTCTATCACCCATCAATTAAGCTGCCAGGGTATCAGAAGGGTTCCTAACTCAATTGTGCCCCTCACTGACGGAAAAGGGGAATTAGGAACTGATGTGTGGGGTAGAAGTGAAATACTTGTTGTGGAGTATTCTGTAGTATATTGTGTAATACTATTATAAATGTGTGGGTGATATGTTCAAGGGAATTTTTTTTCTTCAGCATGATATATCCTCATACAGTTTGCATTTTTTAGATCGTTATGCTGCAAACTTCGATAAACTTTGAATCTCATTCTATTACAATATTTCTGAACTGTATTTCCAGTGGTTTCTTGGGTCTCACTTTGCTTAACTAGTCGTTTGTGTATTTTTCACTGGTAAAATACTGGTAAAAATGGAATATGAATTTCACCGTATTCTATGCAGCTACATGTAGGTGAGAGTGGGGCACTTTGAGCCACTTCACAGATTATTTTCTCAGTCAAAAGGGAGTTATTCAGAAAGACACTACGAATTTAAAACCTTACCAGGAAAGCTGGAAAACTGTTTCAGCTTGCAAATAGCGCACTCAGTTCTTTATGATTTTGATAGGTTTGTTCTGAGCATTCAAAATGTAAATAGTGGTTGAAGGTGCCCCACTTCCTTCTTCTTAATTCATGTAGCCAATAATTTCCCTGCCCATGTACGAATTGGAAACTTGACCATTCTCTGGACAACTAGTTATACTTTTAAAAATAGCACCATCGAATTGGTCTTGGCCTGTTCATAGATTTAGTCTGAGCATACAAAATTTTAAAGACAGAAGTGATTCAAGCAAGTGTTTTACCTCCTTCATGTGTTCGAGTCTAGAATTGCAATGTTCTTGTACGTATTTGAAACTTAGCCATTAATTCAAAATTAGCACACCCATCTTTCTTGTTCATACATTTAGTCTGAACATCCAAACGTTAAAAATGTGACTCAAGGCGCTCCACTTTTTCCTACCTCCTTTATGTACCATGTATATAGTGATGGTCGAACCAAGAATCTGGCAGCTCCTGTAGCTCTCCTGTAGCTGCTAAACGATGAGCAATGCCCTGCTGGCTTAAGCAGATAAGCTTGGACAAGCTGAAGATCATTCTGATAAAGAGCATTTGCAAGAGCAATGGTCAGTCGGATGCTTGACCAGATAGGATGGAGCTTAGACAACGTTATCCGCCCATCTGACCACCGCCCAGCAGCAGCATACAGCCATTGCAATGTCTTATGGCTGTCTTTTGGTGCACCCAAGTGCAAAATAATGGTGCGGGGATGGTTCATTGGTTGGTGTTGGTTGGTGTGGTGATTCAGTGTGGTTGGTTGGTTTAAAAAGGAGCATGCCATGCAGTGGATATGTGTAACATTGGCATTTTAATTGTGAGGATATTTTTTCATGATTTCAGATTATGATACGGCAACTTGAATGATTATCTGAATATTGAAAAAAAAAAGACATTCACAATAATTTGAACCTGTCGAAGTTCAGGGAGGTGGTGACGTAGTTACAGATATAACGTTTATCATTCCCACAGGTTATGAAATGTAATTACATTTCATAATAAACAAAATGTTAGTGCCAAAAATATGAAATTTTAATAAGTCACATAAACTGTATTTAAATGTTGGAACACATTGAAACGACTTAAATTTCAAAAAATCTGAGCATTCAATTGTTTCTGTTGTCTGTGGAAATTTCCATTCTTGCCCTGCTCAGTTCCTGCATTTTCATTAAAATTCTTTAAAAATTGTCTCGTGAAAAATGACCTTTTTTCTCTATGTTTGCTTTAGTCAGGTATTGCTTGTACAGCCACTTGTAGCTAGAGCTCATTCAATACGCGCAATTTCCGCTTCCTGTTTGATGTGCTGATTTACAAATGGCAACCCCGTATTACTGCACGTGCTCCAATAATGGCAAATTTAGGCACACTGTAAACTGCGGGGATAAATTTTGTTGGGCCTGCTTGTGCGTACTGCCAGGCTATGATTATTCATTGCAAGTAATAACGTCCGCTCCGCCAGTCTACCCAGCGATTTATGACCGCCGTGCACTTTTAATTTGTGCAAGGGGACCGCAGTCCGCGCGTTCCGCAATTGACATTGATTGCACATGCACGACATGCCGCTATCCCAGCGTGCAACACGCACGTTTCGTTCCAAAGGAATGCAACTTATGCAAATATTAAAGATTCTTTCATATCCTGATTGGTGTAAAACATTTCAAATCGTCTGATTTCTTCGAATTTGTTGAGAGTTTTTCCCGGAGACATTGTGAAGATCTTGGCGAACAGAGTTTTGTCAAACATTAAGACGCTCAATGACCTGTGTTTGAGAATATCGGACTTGTTGTGCAGCACAGAAATATAACTGCTACATAAGCTGAATTGGTTTGTTAAGAAATTCGAGATTTTCTGAAGTTTCGAGTAATTAGTTGAACTCAATTGAATGGACAAGGCTCCTGTGTAATGCAACAACAAAACTAGCTGAAATTGCTCTTAATTTTAAGGTAGTCCAAACCCTCATGTGTTTGCATGAAAGTTACCTTTTCAATCCACAAATGGGTCCTAAAAGTGAGGCTAACCTTTTATTGGGTATGCTTAATTTTGGGGTTTCATGACAAGCTTAATTAACTTGATGTTTTGAATGGTGTTCTCATAAAACAATAAAACTGAACATGACATTATGCTGTCAAAATGGACTTATAAATCACACCCTGACAATTTATTCTCAATTATGAGATCCAATTCCAACAGTATTGCCAGAATAATCCAGTTGGGGGTAAACCTTGTCTTTTTATTTGTTTGACTTGATATAAGGCATGTCATGACTGCGCAGCGTTAGTCTGCAGCTTCAGGCATGCCTTAGGCCCAAGTGGGGTGAGGGTTGGGTCCCAGGGGGGTGCCATGATAGTCTAGGGGATCGAGCTGCCGGACATTCTTCGGGGGAAGGGGTTGACCAGCACCGCCCTGGCTATGGTTTAATCCTGCCTCACTCATGAGCCTGCGATTTTCCAGTCGACTGCTCTGCAGCAAATTGGATGGAACTCTCCTGCAAAAGAGGACCGGAAGTGGCGAGCAGGGCGCCCTCTGTGAACCAGTAGATAATTGAGCGCCACCTTACGACCCCTGGGTGGGTGATAGCGTCATACACAGATCAAAACTCAGGGAGCATCACTCCTAGGCCTATTATATCTGCCCACTTGGACATCCCAGAGAATAGGATGACTTTGATTCGCCTTCTTGGCTTGCTTAAACACAAAACCCAATCAATACCTCTTTTTCTCTGCTTTCCTCTGCTTTTCTTCAGTTGTGCAGTCTTGCCTTTGTTGCTTGCTGGGTTGATCCTCAGGAATCTCGTGGGAGTAATAACACAGAAATTTTCTTGAGTAGCATGTTAGGAAAACAACTACCGTTATATGCTAAGGCAAGTATACAAAACACCACTCAAAAGGGGTATAGATGTGTAACCTGGTGTGGAATGAAAGCCTTATCATCTCATCATTGCGTCTGCCTCAGACAGCTATAGTTATATAAACTGCGCATTGAGACATTAAACATTGCAGAGTCTGACATAACCTACTTTTTGACATTTTGACAAACATTTAGATATTTTGACTAGAATGCCTGAACCCCATAGCATTTACTCACCTTTATCTACCTAGTGATCCGGCCTGAAAGCCAATGTCAATGAGTTATTCAAGACTGTCCAAAATTCTTCCTTATAAGCAGGAAATTGGGGAGAAATAAAACAAAAATAAACAAACGCACTCATTATAAATTGGTCGACAGTGTCATTTTCATTTGTACTAAACGCCACAATACAATCCATCAGTGAGTATCCCATAATTGGCAAGATTTCCTTATAATAAGGGGCCACTGGAATGACACAATAAGGAGTGCGCATGCGCGACCCAGATGGCTCAGAAGGGCATGCTGGGATTGAGAGATCATCACCCAATCGAGCGTCCCAAATTGACTTTCTCACGTGCTTCTGTCTCATGGGGTGAAATCAGGCCCCTCCGTAAAGGATGGGGTTATTTTACCCCTTTCTGCCACCCCAAGACATTACACAGATATTGTGAAGCAATCACACTTGTATTTGCCCCCAGACAGTTACTTTTAGACAGACAGGCAGACAGACTGGCTAGCCACACCATCAAGGGACACAGACTCAGAGAGTACTTAAACATAATATATATATATTGACAGGCAGGCAGTCTGGCAGATCGGATGATTATTTTAGTCGAAGTATTTACAAAAGTGATATTATGAGAAAATGTACAGGGTACAGACAAAACACTTAAATGAAATACCTGATATTTTTAGAACTTCTTTCCTGTATAGATATGAAATACACCAAATAAACACAAGTATTCATGTAAATAACATGTGCCTAAATATAACACAAAAAGATATGGTGGAAGCACTCTATATTATTTGGGTGCTAAAATGTTTATATGAACTTCCGACAAAACTCACTAATTTGAAAAATGTACAACAGTTCAATATAGTTTAATCTTGTAAATATATACTGTCTACATGTACAGGGTGTCAACACCGATAGGCTTTGACCTTTTTGACATCCTATTTTTTTTTGTGAAATAAAAATTTGAATTGAATTGAATTGACTTCACCGTGCACGTAAGGATGCTGCCATGCTGATAAAAGCTTGGTAAAACATAGAGCTTCTCTCAGATAAAAGTTCAAAGTGTGGTTTGAATATTGAGTTATAATAATAACCGAAAGGAACAAAGCATTGCATCATTTATCTAAAAAAATACAGTAAAAAGGATCATCTCATCTATTAATAGGTTTTTCCTCCCATTGAATGGATGGTAACGATCAGACATGCAGAATCAGAATCACGTTTATTTCCATTTTTACCACAAGATATCTTAAAATATCACACACATTACCACTTGGAGGGGACCCCCTTACGGCACATGAATGCTGCTCGCAGAGGGGGGGGGGGAAGGGGCAACCAGGAGAAAATTAAACATCGAATACCCATGCAAACCCTGTTTATAAAAGCCTTTACCATGACCAATATGTTTTTAAGCCACATTGTAATATCGAAACTGAGAGCAATTAAACTCCTGTCCATGAACTTGAAATTCCCGAACTTGTAAATATAATGGATCTGTCATGTACACTGTGGTTGGGATCAAATCCACACCTCATTGTCAAACATGCAACCTGTCAACCCAGATAAATGTCGGCCCTGTGACAGCTAGTGGCTTAACAATAATTATAATAATAACAATTTATATTGTAAAGCGTCAAATCCAAGCCTGCTCAGAACTCTCTTACAGGTAAACAATAAAACCAGAAATAGGAATAGATTTTTTAAGGACCAACGTCACCTAGGCCGCCTTATTTTCGAATAGCTTCCTGTGGAACGTAAAACATCAAACTGAAATTCTCCTTTTTACTCAGTGCTGTTAGATTAAAAGTTACATGGCATAGAACTGAGAGAGAATCTTTTGCCATCGCATTATCTGGCATGTGATGGCACAAAGTGTCACGTGACCCTTCCGCCATTGTGCAGCAAGTTAATAGCAATGTCGCGTGATTGGTCCTTTGAGGAAGCCAGTTGCACGCAGTTTACGGGTTTGACACTTTCAACTTCTCTGTCATATTCTACAGTTGTAATCGTCCTTGGTACCTAAGCACAATCTGCAGGTTATTTCCGATATTGCAGTTTGGATTTGAAATTTACGTTAAGCCTCCCCCCCCCCCCCCACAATAAAAACTGCATCAAGGGTCCACAAAAACTATGATTATGATGCAAAAAAACTGTTCTTGGATATGGCGTTCCTCTGTAACACTAAATTTAACACTTCAATAGATGAATTTGTATACAAACAATACTATCCATGTTAGGCGTTTCTGAATTGAAAATGATTACAATGGTATGATAGCTTACATAACCATTCATGGCATTGAAAAGTATTAATATTATCAATTTCTATGAAAAGTAACTGCTCTGTTATAACATGAACCATATATGGAGATATTATATCAACGGTATACAGTAAGTTTCATTAAAAACAGCCCGTCAAATTGAAAATAGACAAAGAAGCTGTCATAGCTGGCTACTCAAAACCGGATCTAAGGTACATATTTATGATATATTAGATTAATTTCTTACATTTACCAAGGTTCATATTTATCTGGTGATATATGTAAGCCCCCCCCCCCGCCCCCCCCCCCCCCCCAGCCATTATTAGCTATAGAAGTGGACAGAAGCAGCTGGCTTCAGCATGTTTCGACCTGGCAGGTCACTACAGACAGCTAGAGTCGACCGTATTTTATGAAACTAACTGTATATAGGCCTGTCAACGGCAGTGTATGTAAACTTGAAATAAGTATGATGTTGCATAAAATTAGTGGTGATTTACAAAACTATCGAATGTTCGCTTGTTTAGGATCAACGAGCTTTCTTGATATGGATCTTGGTCTAACTGAGTCGCTCCTACAGGCCTAAGCAAGAAATAGATCGATAAAGCCACGGTCATGAGGTCTTCATGGCTAAATTGCTTGTCGTAACATTTACATTGCACCACAAAGCTCACAAACAAAATTAAGCATGGCATGTAATTATATCATGTGGGCGGGGGGGGGGGGGGGGGTAAACCGTTTACATTAATTAATTTACAGTGTTCTAGTTAATTAAAAGGATTATGTAATATTAGTAGCATCTTAACAAAAGGATACAAGTAAAATTAGGTCATATTAAGCTGGGCTAATGAAGCATTTATCTTCAATGTGGTGTGCAGCACTTTCATTTTCTAGTTCACTTGAGACACACAATTGGACGTAATGAACTGAGGACGAATTGTCTTGAGTAGGGGTGGCAGTTCACCGGGTTGGATCTTTTACTACTTGACTTGTAATCCTAGTCATTTCGTCCCCGAGTCTGTCAGAGAAAGTTTCAAAGAGTCCTGATTGGCAAATTACTGAGAGTAAACAAGCACTGCGAAAATTCTGCTGCCATTTGCAGACATCCAAACCGGCTATTTGCAAGTTCGTCCACAGTTCGATTTGCACACCAACACGGCACTGAAAGAAACGACCCCAGCTCTGATTTCAGCTAATTTAAAAGTTGAACAACGGACTGTGAAGGAAATGTAATATATGGTGCTTCGATCAGCCTGAAAATTTTATGTAGACTGGACAGTCTCAGATAATGGCTACTGAGGGTATTTTGAAAGCCTATTATAGTTACTCTGATATTGATCAATACACTTGCACATACATTGTTCTATATTTTACATCTTCTAAATGCAGTTTATCTGGTTTTGTAGACTGTTATTCAGCTATATAATATATGGCTGGAAATATCTTACTTACTTATTTCTTACTTACTTACCTACTTACTTACTTACTTACTTACTTACTTACTTACTTACTTACTTACTTACTTATTTACTTATTTACTTACTTACCCCTTGCAACAAGGCTTAAGTGGAAGCCTACCAACATTAGGACATATCTATGACCACATTCTTTGTCCCTGTGAATGGAATGTAGCATACAGGGTGCAGCCTAAAAACTTGCCCCAGGCATCTCCTCTTTCTGGATAGCTCTAGGTTACTCAAATGCTTATGAAGTCTTTTAAAGTTTTGCCACATTTAGTTAGGGGTATAAGCAATTGGTCATTGTGATATTTTTGATCTTACAATGTCAGACAATATCAGTATCTGAATTATAGAGATAGTTCATGCTGCAAGGCTGGTTCTGAGTGACACACATCACAGAAGTCAAATTTCTGATTCCTTGCATGGTGTCTCTAGTTGCAGAAAGTTTACAAATTAGAGATTTCCTAGTTAATACACATCTGAAGCCACAGAAAATATTATATTTGCACAGAATCCTCCTTCAATGTTTTCTATATGTGCATATATATATCATGGTATTAGATGATAAGAAGGTTGGTTCCAGCTTTGATTCAGCAAGGTCATGAATTAAAATGGAGAAATATAATGGCATTCCAGAGGGACGTTTTGAATCTACAACTAATCTGAAAATAATCACATGATTTTCAGGAGGATTGGCCAGTTAATTAAACAGAATAGACAGAAAATTGATCAAAATCCAAAATGGCACTTTCCGCCTCAAAGATATAAATGCTCTACCTTCTTATTAAAAATGTATCTATTTGCCCTATTTTTGGTGGCAAAGGTCAAGAAAGGTGTCTGTAAGACATCTGTATGATCAGTGACATAATCTAATGCTTGTATTGCAAAAGCCGAGGTGAAAATCACCCGAACGTGTGATAAATGTGCATGTGCTATATTTAGATCCATATTATCTATAATTCTTGAGGAAAGAAGAAAATATATTCGAAAAGATAATTTAGGACTATTAATACTTGCGTGTGTATGATTGCAGCCTATAGCGATCACTGTCAATTGAGGCAATAACAAAAGAGGTAGCAGTAGCTGCTGGTGCAAGTTTTTATGCCGCACCCTGTAGATCTAGATTTGAAGGCCACCTCATTAATTCATTTTTAAATTTAGTTTGTGAGGTTCTAATTGTATGTCCATGAAGAAACATCTGTGTTATCTTTGAACAAGTGTGTCTACATTATATGATACAAATGTATTGCTGCAAAGCTACCCCTGGATCCATACAACAGGTATACAATGCATAAGCTTATCTACGAACCCTCGGGCTGTGTGTTGCCATAAGGTGTCATGTTTCTGTGTAACCTGGTCATCCAGGCTGAGCTACAATTTTTAAGGGCTGTCTGTTGCTTGATAAATGTTTGCACACACACACTCATACGTGCTTAACTGTAGTCTGGGACTTTTAAAATATGTAATGGTAGATATGAGATTTATGACGAGTCAGGTACGTGTAGCCACAAAACAAGGAAGTACTTGTCATTCCAAGATAATGAAGGTATTAAAGAGTCATTATGCAGTCTAAAACGTGAAACACATTAACCCTATAGGTGGGTCTTTAGCTTGTCTCAGCATAGAAAAAGAGTACAAGGAACTGCTATGTGTTACTATGGATTACATGCTAGCTGCTGGTAGTTGGAAAATTTTGGTCACACCGAAAATACTCTATTCTATTATTATTTACATAATATAATTATATATTATATATAGGGAGTTATTCAAAGTAACTTGTTAGTTGTTTGACTGGCGTTATAGAATACTAGACGTTGTAAAAAATGTAGTTACTTGAAATTGACTTCCTAAAATGACTAGCCCTTAAATTACAATATTTCACAATCGAACTTATGATTTCCAATTCGCAAACGAAAAGGCAAGTATACTTTAATCAATAGGTCATGAAATAGAAGTTTAACAAATTTTTCTTTCAATTTCTACGGAAATCTATGGATTTTCTCCTTTCTTTTTTGAGGTCTTGAACTCTGAAAACTCTGAACCGGAAGTGCAAATACTATCACTTCCTGCTAATGACAGTTAGCCTTCCTGAGCATGCGCATAATTGCCCGCTGATGTTCAGCCATGTTTGCTTACAAGGGGCTGAGTATTTTCCCCATTTCTTATGGCCTTGCTAAGCACAGGACAACAGACTGTGGGGTTTGTTTAGCTGATAAGTATTGGTCGCTCATTGATCAGGCAAACAGGACAGACATTTGCAATGCGACTGGTTTGTTGCTTGTGTTCTCAAGGTCAGCCCGGTCATGGCTCAAGGTCAAGCTGTAGTTTACAATCGACCTCTGAGTTGGATGTCAGCGGAACTGTTCAATCTTGGGATTTTGCTGTTCATTGAAAATCTCCCGGACCAGGCTGTTATTAAACACAACTTTTTAGACAGTTTGGCTGTCCAGAATGACTGATTTTCATAACCATTTTGACTAACAACTTTGTCAGCTTTCCATAGTAGTAGTAGTAGTAGTAGTATTAGTAGTAGTATTAGTAGTAGTAGTAGTATTAGTAGTATTAGTATTAGTAGTAGTAGTAGTAGTAGCAGTAGTAGTAGTAGTAGTAGTAGTGGTAGTAGTAGTAGTATTAGTAGTAGTAGTAGTGGTAGTAGTAGTAGTAGTAGTAGTAGTAGTAGTAGTAATAGTAGTAGTAGTAGTATTAGTATTAGTAGTAGTAGTATTAGTAGTAGTAGTAGTAGTATTAGTAGTAGTACATGTATTGGTAGTACAAGTATTAGTAGTAGAAATTATAGTACAAGTATGAGTAGTTAAAGTTGACTATCATCAAATTGTTAATCAAAATTTTAGTTACTATGGGGTCAGTCAAACTGGACACTGCCAAATGACTAACTGAGGGTTGGTCAATAAGATTTCGGCACAGGTCTTATTAGTGAGGTGTTTGTTATCGAGAGATAAATCAACGATCATGGTCATTTTATAACAAAAAGAAAGAATCACAAATTTGATTGATTCTTTCCTGCCTAGTTCGACCTCTCTATTCCATAAAAAAAACGACCACCCAAACAGGAAACGTTTATGTCAAAACACTTGTCATATTGTTTTTATGATGATCCTGTCTTTTAAGCAAAAGCCCATCTTGACCATTTCCTTTGATAGAATGGACATCAATGTCAACTGACCAATGCAGAGAGATCAAAGTGATTTATGGCCATGTGTCATGTTTTTCCGAGGATGAAACACATCAATTGCTGCTCCGGCAGCAGCAGCAGCAGCAGCAGAATGTGATAAATGGCATCACTGGCATAAGTTTTGTCCTAGTCACCCATTCTCTTGATCCTTTTGCATTAATGGCTGGGGTCTTTTACTCGGAAATGCAATCAGCCATACACTATTTGTCTACCACCAATCTTATATGGTTTCCAATGACTACCAGCTGTTTTTAGCCCATCCAACGATCCTGGGTCAAAATTTGTAATTCAAAGGAGTTGGTCAGCGCCATTGATAATTCCTAAATGTCATTCACACACTTGGTGAAAGTCAGCTAACCTCATGAGAATGACAAAAACAATGTGGCAAACAGTTTTGGTTAAAACAACTTGAACTCGAATGCAAGAGATATAAATATATACATATATGTACGATGGATAGTTTTTACAAAGAAGAAGGGTATTTTTATTTGGCATTAGCCATATGCTTGATTTCCAAATGTAATGCAAACGAAGGATTGGCAAGGATACCTAATAACCAAAAAGTTGATGTAAGGCTATTTCGAGATAACCTATTACAACAGAGTCACCAGCTCACCATTAGCACAATCTCTGTCCAAATCATGTGCCCCATCTGGTGACTGTGGGGCCACATTATCACAACACAGCCTCAGCAGGTATTATACTGGGGTCACCAGGGGCAATAAAAGCAGTTGACTTCTCTCTGCCCTATGCCCAAGGACGCCAGACCCCATTAAGCCGTTTATATTGGACATTATGGGCAGTCTATGGGTCACTGTCATAAAGGGTGTCCTTGTGGCATAATGACCTCGGGGCAAATGTGACCACTGACCTTTTGGTCTTAAAGGTCCTTTTGGTGTAGTGCAAGGAGGTCTGTTGGTGCAATGGTTATTGGCCACTGGTTTGATAGGATGGATCTATGGCATACCAATGTACATGTAAATTACCTGGTACGTACAGTATAAACAAATTGAATATCCACATATTTTTTGTCTTTTTTTTTCATTGCTTCATGTCTGTTCTACCATCTTTACAATAAGTAATTGTAAACAAAGTAAAAACAAAAATTGTAATCCATTAAAAAAAAGTGTAGCATTGGTTGCTCAGATGGGGGGGGGGGGGGGTTACTTTGTAAGTAAAATGATGTAGCTGATAACTAATATTTGTTTTCACTTGGGTTTTGTTACGAATGGCATCCAATTAGTATATATCGTCCATGTATACTTAGTTCATAGTTCTACTCAACTTCAACTTGAATCATCCAGCTTGCATTGGGACATATCCAAAATCTTTCTCTTTAAGGTAATTCTAGTCAATTTGGGGACACATACACTTTGCCTTTTACGTAAAAACGTCTGGTTGCCACGTGAACGTCGAATTGGGTGGCGATAACGCCTAAGACGTGACGCCATAACGTCAACTGCTGGCGGCAGACGTCGTGTCAAGCGTCTCTCGTATTTAGAGGTGAGAATAAAACCATTAAGCGACATGGCTGTTCATTTAGGGCCCATTGATCAGTCTCTCTTGGCCATTGCTCCGCTCTCAGTCTCCTCTTGGTGCCCTTTGGTCCTGTCGGCCAAAATGACCAGCAGCCAACTGGTCGCCAGTCTCCACCAACTGCCTCAGCCAACCGCTGTTATCGACTGTCGCAGACAGTTAGTTGACAGTTAAGGTGACCCCACACAAAAGTTGCCTCATTGATGTTCTTTCTGGTGCAGAAGGTGGGACTAATCGTCTCGCCATGGATGGAGAGAAAGAGGCAGTAAATATATATCATGTTGAAGATTGTAGTATTATTGACATTACACACGGAAATGAGACGATTCTATGTCTCAATGCTACTAGGTCTGAAGCTTAGTCAGCTTATATGACCAGCTGCCAGAGGCAGACGTAATGATGAGATGGTGAGGCTAGGAGTCCACACCATGTTACACATTTACCCATGGGTGGGGTGATTTACTTGCCTTGAAATAATAAATTAATTCATTCAGTCAGTCAATGATTCGTTCTGTCAGTCATTGAGTCATTCATTGAGTCATTCATTCAGTCATTCATTTAGTCAGTCATTTATTCAGTCAGTCATAACTTATATGTCGATTTTACCTTTGGAAGTAAGCAAATTGTTAGCACTTTGATGAGTTAGAAAGATTATTTTTCCTTAGAAACAAACCGTAGTAAATTACAGGACTGGTGCGTTCATTGAAGCCAAGATACATGCCATTATACGTCACAGAAGGCATAACAATGATTTATTTTAGCATTAGGTTAATGAAAACCACTGTATGCTTCCCAATGCCAATGCCATTTAGCCTCTTAGGTGCTAGACATGAAAACATACTTGTCAGATCGAACTTCATGGACGTTCTGAGCTTCTAGAGAGGACTTCAGCATCTGCACGAGCCTTTTACAGCTGACCTTTAACCTCGGAATGACCTTGTAATGACCTAGTTCTCATGTAATCCAAATCTCGTCTACTACGTGGCTTACACCAAATGGCGTTCTCGAGTGACCTTCTGCACAAATTGAGCGGAGGCTGAGACCAGTTGTCTGGGCTGAGATAATGGAGAAAACTCTTGTTTCCCCAGCAGCTATTTGGATTAAGTGTACTCCGCAGTTAAGAACACCCAATATTAAGACCACGGTAATTTCTGGATCAATTTCTTGGGTCCCAAAACTGTGATTACATGTTTCATATTGTGATTTCTTTAGTGAGTAAAGATGGTTGGCCGGGTGGGGTGATTAGGGCTTTACGTCCTGTATTTCTGCACCAGTTGGGCTAATTAGGATGGCCAGGGACCATGGCAATGAGATGAAGGATAAAACAGCCATCCAACTTAGGCTTGACCGGTAATCGAACCCGGGACCCAGTGGTTGGAAGCCCAGCGCGCTACCACTGAGCTAGGCCCCTGCCCTCAGCAACTAAAGATTACATAAAGTTACTTTACTTTATTTATTCATGTCTATCTTGTTTTCAATTCTCAAAACAACACAATCTTCAATTATACGAGTAATATTCAACTAGTTGTTTTCTCTTCTCCGCCCATACTACATGTAGATTCTGTAATTTCGTATTAGATTCTGAGATTTTGTATTAGATTCTGTGATTTCGTATAATCCATAATCCATATATTTGGTTAGTTACCTTCTGGGAATCACGGGACATCCAATTTGCGTGATTCCAGTAGCTAAGGTAACTTCACATTTAACTTTAATTGATATTCATTATATATTAGAAATAAGCATCACAATTCTGTGGTGTATATTTACCTCAGGGAAACAGGTTGCTTTTATACATATTCCAGGTTCGAAACATGCTGGTTTGTTTCTTTAATTCGACAATATACCTGAGAAATCATGCATACAGCATGTTATATTCCATAGGTATTATGAGCTATTATGCAAAGATGTTTCCAAATAATGTCCTAATCACATGGATGTTCTTAATCTTAACTTAAATTTACAAACTTGGAATCATCTACCTCTGACACATATGAGCCACCTGCAGAAGACTTGGCTCCATATATTTCCATTCTCAAACGCTTGTTTGGAATTACTGAACAATTTGGAGAGCACTTTGTCTTCATTTGGGATGCAACCAGTGAAAGCATTGCCTTGTTCGCCCTAGACCTTTGCTTGATGTTATCTTTTGTTTTTGGTTTAGTTGTAAGACTGGACAAAAGGTCAAAGATTTGACGATTTTGTTGAAACAGACATTTTCAGATTACTTGCTGAGCTACAGAAATGAGATGTATGTGCTTTTGCGAAGTTATCGGCCAAATCATTAAAATATCAAGCAAAGATTCCTTGTTAAATTACCATAGTAACCAGTAGCCAGTCAGAACATATAATAAGACTTAGAAGTCCACAATTAGGCTACATAATTAAATAAGGAAAAATAATCTAAAGTTCAGCTCCTATTGGCTTTTCCCTAACTTTTCGATGGCTACAGTGTGGATTCCAAGTGATGACCTCATCATTACGTCTGTCTCTGGTAGCTGGGTCATTTTAAAGTGAGTCAGTGAGTGACGAAGTTACAACCAAGCAGTGGTGATGCCATACAATAGTGGATTTTCACGGAAGGTTCTCTATATTTCCACCAGGTGGCAATGACAGAATACTACAATTCTATTGGCTGAAAAAGTTCCCACCCTTGGCTGTGATTGGCTGAAGCAAAGTGCATCCAAGCAGTAGTATTTTTAGTGCATTTTAATGTATATTTGACACCTTATCATTCAGTTGATTTTTGTTATTTTTCTGAGAAAGTTATATTTATTGAATAAGTCAGTGATTATCTTCTACGTCTGAAAAGCAAAATGAGTAATAAGAGGAGAGGAAAGACTGATGTCCTGTTGAATTCAGGGCTGCTCAGTGAAAAGACTCTATTGGGTTATCTTCCTAACAAGGCCATGCTAACTGGAAACCAAACATTGGAATAATCAAAATTGAGTCTTGGCTCCTGGTCCTTTGTGGTCACGAAGTAGTCACTTATTGGACAAATGACCCTATGATCATATCTCTGAGAGACAAATTTAGTGCGTCTCTCGCGCCACAGGGACTTAGTTGGTGCCAGAAATCTGTGATTGGATGTATACGATCAATCGTGTTATGAATAAATTCAAGAACGTGGTCAAGCAATCTTTGGTTGTTTGCTCAAATCCCAGTGCATGTATTTTGATAACACCTCTATTATACAACTAGTAGTAGATTTCCAAAACACTAATTATATCACCTTGTCACGAAAGTAGCTTGATGTGCGGAGGATTTAACCAGCAACGTTCAAGTCATTTGCTAGTGTGTAACCGTTGTAAAAACACTGGTCATTAAGTTATTTTTTGTACTGTAGTCAATCATCAACTTAATAAGTACACACAAGGAAGTCCACTCCCACTGACACCCCCTACCCTCTGATAAAAAGAGGTGGAGAAATGTTTTAAGTAATTGCTAAAAAGGATGACCCGAAACAATTTGTTTATGGCAATGAAATTATTGAAAATTGCCATAAAAATTGCTCAGTGTCTGACATACTTCTACATTTGATATATATATTTTTTTAAACTTAAAACTAATATTTTTTGATTTTTTAACTTAAAAAGACACACTTCTATCACACGTAAGACAATGTAAAACAATTGGTAAAAATGTCTCACTACCGCGTTTTTTTATTGTAATACCATATTGAAAAACAACTTTCATAATAAATTAGTGATTTCGATGGATAACCTTGACTATGGGTTTATACTGTGTACAGTGTGTCTTGCACAGCAACCCTCCACCACCCTTAAGCAACCCTTAACTACCCTCCTGTTGCTCTGACGTCCACTGCTCTCCTAGGATTACGAAACAAGGGGCGATCTCATTGTCAGGGTGTTTAGGGGCAGAGTTGGGATGATCGTTCCGCCCTGAATCAAATCACAGTTGCCCTCAGCTCCAATTGCTCCAGCAGAAGTCAATAGCCTGATTGTGTTGTCCAGCCTGGCTTGACCTAATCTGCCCAGAGGACACTCCACACCAGCACTGACCATTTGCAGTAGGGCAATTACACTGGTCTAGTGGACAATTGCAAGGCTTAAGTTTGTTGTCGACTGCTTTGGCTTATGTTTAGTTCAGAATGATGGGAATACTGATAGTGGCACAGGCAGTGTTGGTGTTTTGTTGAACCAGCATTTATACAAGAAAATAACATTGACAACATGCACTTGCACATAAGATATACAGTCATACATGATTTGTGAATAAATTTATAATGGGTTTTAACTCAATCTGGTTGAAAACAATCAGGCTGAGCCTAGGATTTTATTTGGCCCAATAAATCTTGTGTTCGCAGTATAGTTTCTAGATACTGACCTCACAGTAGTGGATTTTCAGGTAAGTTTCCTGATATTTCCACCAGGTGGCTACGACAGAATACTGCGATTTTATTGGCTGGAAAAGATCTTGCCCTTCACTGCGATTGGCTAAAGTAAAATGCATCATAGCGGCAGTGCATTTCAATGTATATTTGACATCTTATCACTCAATTGATATCTGTTATTTTGCCCAGGAAGTTGTATTTATTGAATAGGTTAGATATGATCTTCTATGTCTGAAAAAGCAAAATGAGTAATAAGAGGCGAAAGACTTGTGACTTTCTGAAGTCAAGGCAGCTCAGTTAAAAATATATGTCTGAATGCTTATTTCATATATTAACTAGGTTCAAAATCACAGCAAACTAAAAAGCCTGGATCAGGTTATCCTAAATATTTATCTGTGACCAATATGAAATAAACACAAATTTAAGACAGTGTTTTTCTGTACAAAATTGTCCACATGTCTATGATAACAGTTCACAATTAATAAAAAATGTTTAACATCTTCACATCTGCAACATAAATCTCTTTTAATGTCCCTAATTGATGACATAACCCACATGGGAAGCTCAACATGTATCTTGATGCATTTTGAAGATTCCTATAAAGATCTTATCTCTGCTTATCTTTTCTTATCTTGACATTTTATGGCCATGTTGCTCCTGTAAAAGGCAGGAAGAAATGCAGCAGATAAAAGATAAGCGATGCATGTGAGATTTTGTCATGTAGAAACATGAGTCACATGTTAGAAAAGATAATGAGCGGATAACACCATGGTTTGATGTGTTCTATTTTCCATTGGAAAGAGGTTTGGCATTAAAATTTAAAACCTAAAAGCCATTGTTGTAGTAATCTAACACACAAAAAGGTCCTTTGTGTTATACTAGGGTTTCTTGAAGTAACAGATCAAGATTAGCTTTGGATATTTTTATTTACTAACTTATTATAAATTTACTCGATTATATATTTTGCATTGTGTTCCATTATCAGCACATGGAGCTGTTCTTCAGATGACCCAATAAAACAATATCGAAACAATATAAAATTTATTGATTCTTTTCAAAGTCATGGTCAGCAAACCCTTTCCTACATTTTGTGTATGGATTCTTTTCAATTGAATGACAGCGCGATTTGTATGCTCAGTATATGGTAGGTTTCCTACTTTGAATCCTGCATCGTGCTAACTAACAATAAAAACACATAAATTGTTAAACGGTGTCATCTCTGCATTGTAGCATAAAAAAGAGGGGGCGCAGAGTTGACCCCTGTGTGACTCAGGGTCATAAATATTCTCTCCGTGGCTTGTTGCCTGGCCAAGGAACTGTGGAGACATTACAGTTAATCCAGACAGGGCTAATTCCTCCCCGGAGAGCCCCTTGTTGAAACGACCCATGGATTCCCATGGCACCCAATGGATGAGCACTTTACCCCAGTCAATGGCATTCCGATGCACTAGTGTCTGTCCAAGGTCTGTTCAAGGAATTTGTGGAAACTGCACTTTGAGAGTGGATCAGGATTAGATGAGTTTGGTGAACTAGAATCATTAGGATAAATGTTGATAGGAGATTATTATAATGGGACGATTGTTTCAGTAATTAAGGACTAGTGCCTGTCCATGAATTTGTGGAACCTGCAGTTTGAGAGAAGTTTGGATTTGGAGTATTAAATAACTAATTAATATTGATGTGTAATTATCACAATGGCGCAATTGTTAATTAAAGGGCTAAAGAATACTCAGTGGCCCATGGGCCATGATAGTATCTTTTCATGAGATTTGTGGAAGCTGAACTTTGAACGTAGGAGAATGGTGATATATTAGGATAAGAAAGGCTAGATGAAATATATGATTTCTTCTTAATTTCGTCTAGCACAATTATTATCTGAGGGTTTAGCAACACTCTTTGGTTCAAAGGTTTCATGGTTGCACAGTATCATTTAGTTCTGAATAAAGTCACTTGAAGGGCATGTTTGTGTAAAAGGCTTTGGGAGTATCCCTTTAAAGCTAAATTATGTGTACCATGCAGTTACAAAAGAGCCCATCTTAAGATAACTTGTCATTGAGGCTATCTTAATCCTTACTATCATATTTAGCCTCCCTTACTACCACAAATTAAGCCAACAGCGAAATACTACTGTATACCAAGTACTTTTCTTGAGAACTTAACCACGATGATCTCTTTGTCTTCATCCTGACCTTGTAGTCTTCATGGGATCTAGTCACACAGCAGACCAACCATCTGACAATACACTGACTTATCAGCAGTGTGGAACAGCCATGACCTTGTCTGAATGTCCTTGATATGTTCTAGATATCATCTTATCAGGAACAACATATGGAGGTTCATCACAGAGGTCTACATGCCCTCACAGAAGTCTTTATCTACCCTCTACAGTCATGTGACATTGCTGTGCCCCTGGCCCATATTGTCATGCCCTTAGACACCAGAGGTCACCAAGGACTCTGAGCACATAAAGAGGGAATTGTAACTGAGTTCAGAAGAATGCCATACATGTGGATATTTTACTTGTTGAAGTATCATGGACATTACGTTTTTCTTAGTATAGTTTTTCTTTTTATGAAAATGTTGTTAATTATGTTAATAGTGGGGCTAGTATACATATATGGTATATGGCCTAACTTTGAAAAAAATGACGATATAATTGTATTATACTCCACTTAGACTGTTTTTCTATTGTTTTGAGCGGGATATTACCAATGAAAACGAACTTGTCTTGCATAGTATAAAGGCAGTAAAACAAAACAAACAATTAAACAAATTAGTAAATATGCCAAATGGATTATGTTAGTTGTATCCCTCATAGTCGGGAGTGTCCTAACATTTTTGTTGTTTATATCCCTCCGCCTTTGGTGTTGGGAGTTGAGATATAACCAACAAAAATATTAGTTAACTCCGGACTATGAGGGTATAACTATTACTTAGTTCCCAGTCTGTTTTGCTGCTCAATCACTCTCAGCCAACTACAATTACACCCTTGAAACGCCTGTTCAAACATGAGCCTTTCTCAACTTCCGGGAAGTATACGGGGTTACAACCAACGACCATGCGCGTAGCCACGTAGGAGTCCAACATTTTATCCGCTAGGCCACGCACAGTGCCCAGACAAATATCTAACAAAATTTGACTTTAGTTTGGCTCGGAAAAAGCCCTCAAGTCAGTATAATATTACCAATACTTAGAAATGAAGAATGCCAGTCTTACAGCCAAGATGGCGACCAATATCAAAAGTTACCATGATTTAATCATTGATAAGGTTTTAAAAGGTTAGAAAGTGTTCGCTGAATGATCTATACACTTGTGTGTTGCTAGGCTTTCCTTTCTCTTGTTTTGTCACAGTACAGGAATTGTCTGTATTGTTAAAATCTGATAAAGAACCTGCTGCAAACAAACAAGTTCTGCATGACATATACGAGTATCAACCAAATCTCTTTCATGCCAAATTAGGTGATTAAGCCAAATACAGATTTAAAACATGAAATGCTAAAACACTTTAGTGTACATGTAACCCATGAATGAATGAGTGATGCAATTTTCGAACAATACAATTCCCTTTACAGATCTCTGTACTAAGTATGCATTGTAGCAATTTCTTATATCTTTGAAAGGGCAACAAAATGGTCTTGATTCTGCAATTACTATCACAATAACTGTTTACACTAAACAAAGATGGGGCATTGCCGTTTCATGAAATCATATTGATTTCTTTTGGGGGTAGATGAATGGCCCTGTGGTGGGGGTGCTTTGCAGACATAATTGGCGTTATGAATTACCCCTTCAGAGGGGTGCATGAGTCATAGAGGGGGACTTCAACTGCTTGCAGCTCCCCTGGACACATTCCATCACACACTTGATAAGAACTATCCATTTACCAAAGACAGATAACCTCCCCATGTCAGCTTACTCATACCCTGCAGCAACAGCAGCAGCAACAACAGCAGCAGCAGCAGCAGCAGCAGCAACAACAACAGCATATGAACAGTCATCATGACTGCAAGAAACAATATTGCTGTTGAACCTGATGTCGTGTCTTGCTCTTCCCAAGGTCTATGTGAGTCTTGGGCAGCATAGAACTTCAGATCCCAGTGAATCAACAATTCTGAAAAACACAACTTTGGAATCTCGACATGGTCTTAATATTCAGTTGATGCTACTCATGTACTTTTTTTTCGAATTAGATTTTAGTCACAGTTTTATTATCCAGTGCATTGTTCTAAAGTCAAGTTTATCTCAGTTTAGGGTGGTCCTGACACTTCAGTTGAACTGTAGCTCAATTTTTGATGGGGAATCAAGCTTATTGTACAGTTTATTACCATAACGAGGAATACAGACTTTGTATAAAGAAATGAAAACCCCAAAATGTACTTCTTAAATGTATCATTCACAAACGATTCCACAATAAAATACATTCGAAAAAATCGGAAAAAGGAAGCTTGTGCCTACTACATGTATATTTGTGCTCGACCCTAAGGTGCAATGAAGCCTCATTTTTCCCCTCCTTAGCATATTGTGCTTAGACAGACCAATGTCACCGGCAGCATTTGGACATTTTTATATATAGACATCAGCCAGAACGTTTGTGAACACTTTACTAGTTTAAATGGTATATACGTTTAGACCTGGAAACAACAAAACAAAAGTTAGTTCAAGCCAACCAAAAGAGAGACTATGAATCCATGGAGTGTTTATATGAAGGATTGCCTGGAATTCTATTTTTACTTTCATAGCACTTGGTCTTATCAGGTCCTACAAATTGTTCTTTGGGGTGTAGCCAATCCCTTTGAGGTATTGATACTGATATTTATGTATGAGAAAAAAATGTTGGTCAACCAAGATCACCCTCTGGAGAGTATTTGTGGTTCTCAGGAAGAAAATATTTTATTTGATCAATGCAATTCAAGTGACAATATTTGCAGTGAATTTTCTATGTATTGTAGATTTTGCTCATCTGATCATGTATCCAATGCAAACGTAATGATGAGATGATAAATGTACAGGCTCACACTCTAATGTGTTTTTTCATCCCAATAATATGGTCTTTTACTTGCCTAGATGAGATCCTTAATGCAGACCAACTCACGATTAACCATCCATTATTTTCCCAATCCAATGTATTTTATTTTTGTACATAACCTCATTATTATGACCACCTCGTCATTAAGACCAGTACAAATTGTACCAAGGGTATCACAAAGACGAGATCCCATTATAAATGCAGAAACATTGAGAATATTATATTTTCTGGAAACAAAAAAAGAAATAAAAACCTCTATGTTTAATTAAATTACCTATCAAGTACATTGCAGGCTTTCTTGCATTGTACGATAACTTCTATAATACACTATATTGTACATTGTGTTTATATTGTAGCGCTGGCTTACTCATGCTGTGGTTACCCCACACAACCCTTGGGGAGGGGGGGGGGGGGGCAAAGGGGGTGGGGTGCTAGTGTCATTCCTATGCATCATGCAGTGCAGAAATTGCTATGCACTACACCCCAACAAACATCTTATTGATTTTTCAGATGAGAAGTGAGAGATTAATTGAGGAATTCATGGGACCAACTGACCGTGAAATCAGATTCAACAAGGCTCTCCATTTTCCCCTCACTTTTCTCCCAAGCATGCAGCCAAAGCGCTGAATTGGGCTGATAGAAAAACTTGATAATCAAAGAGGAACTTCACAAACGACTTGCAGGGGCGGAGAAAGTTCCTGTCCAGGGTAATAGAGAAAAACTGGAAGTTAAAAGGCGGATTACACGAATTAGGCAGTATTGTCAATCTCAGGAATGCACGCCAAAGCTTAGCTGCTTTGTCATTACTTCGTTGATGTAGATTTTCCTAAATATAGTGTGAAGAGGGCAAAATTTGATAGATAATGTATATATATCTGATTCGCTTATTTTTAGATTGATTGATTAATTGATTGATCGATTGATTGATTGATTGTCGTCTTTAGTAATCAAGTTGTGAACAGAATTTACCAAAACCAATGCAGTAAAGTAAACGATATTATAAGCTTGCTTTGGAGTCACACTGTTATCCCGTTATCTTTTAGAGTGAAAGGACAATTAAATTCTTACATGGAAGGTTTTTTGTGATTATTTTCTTGGCTATGGTTTCTTGAAAAGTCCCGAAGATCTGCAGTCGTACCTTGAAGATCCCCCTGAACTTGTTCTGATTCATATCAATTAAAAGGAAATTCCATCCCACCATGTCTGAATCATCAGTGCCATTGATACATGCAGCTAATGCTTAAGGCTGGTAGTCGAATTCCATCAACTGAATTTGATAATGTCATTGTGACTTTCTTTACTAGGCCTAAGCCATTTCTATTTTTAAAGTTTGAAGTACCGATACAGCTTGTAAAAGTCCATGTCATTAATGACTCCAATATAATGACATTTCCAAGTCCAAGCTGCTCATCTCCAAGTAAACAGCATAAAGTCAGAGTGACTTGAATATGCAGACTTTCAACTGAGTCTCATCTCAGCTTTGAGGGAAGTCAAGCTCTCCCAGTTCCAAAGTGGGCAGAGTCCAAAGTGCAGTAAGCACAATATGTTCAGAGTCCAAAGTGTACAAGTAAATAACACAAGAGTGGATTTGCTTCCTCAGCTGGCAAAATGAAAACTGATCTTTTTAATGTGCACAAGGTATATGTATTAAAACACAATTCATGAAGTTTTCCCCCCAGCAGGGCTGAGAGGGAATTATCAACCAATCACAACACAGTAAATTCTACATTCCATGGGGTGATACCTCCCCCAAACAGGGCTGCTACCAGCATCTTTCTGCCAATTCTGGCAGGGATTAGTGAAACTGAGACAATGGAGCAAAAGTGGACCCCCTGCAGTGCTCTGCATTGTGCTGAGGCTATTTATAGCTTCAAGTCACAATGGCTATTGTACTGAGTGTCAACTTTGGCTTGGTTAGCAGTTTTGGAGGGAAAGTTTTGGAGGGAAAATTAGTAAGCTCCTCCCACAATTCAGGACTTAACAGTGAGGCATCCTAACAGGGCAATGCACTCACATAATACTGACAATAAATCAATATGAAGCAAAAGGAATGATACTTGTCATCAATTGACAATTGATTGCTAACACAGTCAATCAATTAATAACATAATCAAGGTGTCATCAATTGACAATTGATTGACAATACAGTCAATCAATTAATAATACAATCAATGTTAACAATATAATCAATGTTGATAATTAATTCAATGTTAACAATATAATCATTGCTAACAATATAATCAGTACTAATAATCAACATTCCTTGCAGCAGGCTAAACTAGCTAAGACTAAGCATAATTAACAAGCAACTGCTGACACATGTGAGTAGAGCAGTGACTAGCTATAAATGTAGTGATGAGCACACACTACCACTGCATTGAGTCACACATGAGCAGAGGGCAAGTGTAATGATGTGCACACATAATAAGTTGCACCTAACACATCCATTCAATCTGATGCAGCTGATCGAATATGTCGCGGATCAGCGGTATTGGGTAGGCATCCTTCTTGGTCACTCTGTTGAGTGACGTATAGTCCACGCAGAACCGAGGTCCATCCGAGGAGTCCTTCTTTTCCACGAGGACTACTGGGGACGCCCAGGGAGATGCTGAAGGGAGTATGATTCCTTGCTCCAGGAGGTCGTCTATCTTCCTGTCCAGGGCCTCCCTTTTGCTCAGAGGCAGGCGGTAGGGGCGTCGCTTGATTGGGCAGCCCTCGGTCTCAATCCTGACCAGGATGTCCGGATGACACCCAAGGTACTCCCCTTTGGCGGCAAACAGGTCTTCATGCCCTGCCACGCACTGTGCCACCTGAGTGTCTGTAATGACTGGTGGCCGGTCCCCCAGTGAGTCTATGGCATAGTTAAGCGAGCAGGGACCAGAGGCAAGAATTTGCCCTTCCACTTCAGTATGCCCTCCTCGTAATTCACGCTCGCCTGCTCCTTGCTTAGCAGGTCACGGCCGATTATCATAGGGTGAGCGATCCGCTCCACAACAATCACACTGAAGGTCCCCAATAAGGTCTCATGGATTTCAGTGCTGCCCCAGACCTTGATGCCATGTCCAGTGACGCCGCACAATTGCACTGAATTTTGTAATAGTGGTTGGCGTCCAGTCTTTCTACATAAAGATTCAAATTCTTGGCGCCGCAGCACGCTGCGGGATGCTCCCGTGTCGACGAGTGCTGGTATTATCCATCCGTAAATGTCCAGTTCTACATACTTCAGCTCGTCGACCGCCGCGGCGCCTACTGGCCCCCCTGTAGCGGTGAGTTGGGGGCCGGCTGTGGGCGTTGCAAGGCTGCTCTTCGGCTGCGGCAATTCCTCTGCACATGTCCTGGCCTGTGGCAGAATCCGCAGATTGGGAGACCGTCGCTCGTGTAGGCAAAGGTGGTCTCTGCAGGCTGACCCGTCGCAGAGCGTGGCCTGCCCTTGTCCTGGGGCTGAGTGGTGCCATCACTCTGAGGCTTGAGGCTGGCTATCAATTTGGTGAATTGACTCGTGAGTCCACCCATTTGTCTACGCAGTTCCGCCACGTCCTTGGCGAGGCCCTCGGTGAGTGGGACCTGTGGTGAGACGGCATTGACCTCCATGGGCTCTTCCTGTCGTACTACAACGCCCTCGTCCAGGGCCATGCGCAGCCTGTATTCGTCCGCCTCGTAGCCTGTCACCAGTCTCATGGCCATGCTGTAATCCTCAGGCCGGCCATCTTTGATCAGTCTTTCGACCACGTGCCGGTCTCGTAATCCACGCAAGTAGGCTTTCAGCAGGAGACGAATCTGGTCTGCATTCCTGGTGGGAGCCTGCTCTCCGAGCTGTGTGGTCTTGGGGTAAGCGAGGTCTGCCTTCTCACGGAAGCGTCTGCCAAACGAAGCAGAGGTCTCGTACGCGCCCTGCTTCAGCTTCTCTACCTCATGCCTGAGGCGGTCATCCTCATGGGGTGATAGGAAAGCCTGCTGCAGGTGCAATCTCAGTGTGGCCCATGCAGTCTCATAGCGACTGGGCTGTTGGCTGAGGAAGTGCTCCAACTCCCTTCGCAGTGGGCCTTGTGCTGTCTGCGCGGCTATGTAGACAGTGAAGCGAGAGTATGGAACCGTCAAATCCACCTCCTGCAGCCAATCTCGCACCGTTCCTGGACTCGCGCCGTCGCACGGGGGCACACGTTTTGACAGATTGTCAGCGGCGATGCGTTCAGTCGTGTCCCTCTGACGTCGTTCTCGGGCCCGACTTTCTTCCTGATTTATCGCTCGTGTCGTGGCTCCTTCTTCACGCAAATGATGCATTATCTCCGCGAATTGCTGGTAGGTCGGGAAGGCAGCTGCTTCTCCCTGAGCTTGCTCCTCAGCCTCGACAGGCAAGTCCGGAGCTTCGTTTGGTTGCACTGGCATCTTTCCAAGCAGCTTGCGTGGGCGGGTCGGTGAAGTGTGAACGGCGGAATCCAACAGTGTTAGCAGAGCATTAGTCTCCTGCTAATTACACATTAATTCATGTACAAGCATGAACACTTTCCAGCATGCATGTCTTCAATTCAGATCACGTCAGGGTCACCAATGTAAAAGTCCATGTCATTAATGACTCCAATATAATGACATTTCCAAGTCCAAGCTGCTCATCTCCAAGTAAACAGCATAAAGTCAGAGTGACTTGAATATGCAGACTTTCAACTGAGTCTCATCTCAGCTTTGAGGGAAGTCAAGCTCTCCCAGTTCCAAAGTGGGCAGAGTCCAAAGTGCAGTAAGCACAATATGTTCAGAGTCCAAAGTGTACAAGTAAATAACACAAGAGTGGATTTGCTTCCTCAGCTGGCAAAATGAAAACTGATCTTTTTAATGTGCACAAGGTATATGTATTAAAACACAATTCATGAAGTTTTCCCCCCAGCAGGGCTGAGAGGGAATTATCAACCAATCACAACACAGTAAATTCTACATTCCATGGGGTGATACCTCCCCCAAACAGGGCTGCTACCAGCATCTTTCTGCCAATTCTGGCAGGGATTAGTGAAACTGAGACAATGGAGCAAAAGTGGACCCCCTGCAGTGCTCTGCATTGTGCTGAGGCTATTTATAGCTTCAAGTCACAATGGCTATTGTACTGAGTGTCAACTTTGGCTTGGTTAGCAGTTTTGGAGGGAAAGTTTTGGAGGGAAAATTAGTAAGCTCCTCCCACAATTCAGGACTTAACAGTGAGGCATCCTAACAGGGCAATGCACTCACATAATACTGACAATAAATCAATATGAAGCAAAAGGAATGATACTTGTCATCAATTGACAATTGATTGCTAACACAGTCAATCAATTAATAACATAATCAAGGTGTCATCAATTGACAATTGATTGACAATACAGTCAATCAATTAATAATACAATCAATGTTAACAATATAATCAATGTTGATAATTAATTCAATGTTAACAATATAATCATTGCTAACAATATAATCAGTACTAATAATCAACATTCCTTGCAGCAGGCTAAACTAGCTAAGACTAAGCATAATTAACAAGCAACTGCTGACACATGTGAGTAGAGCAGTGACTAGCTATAAATGTAGTGATGAGCACACACTACCACTGCATTGAGTCACACATGAGCAGAGGGCAAGTGTAATGATGTGCACACATAATAACTTGCACCTAACACATCCATTCAATCTGATAGGTATTTGCTCAAGGCAAGTGTAATGAAGAGCACAACACAATCTGACCTGCCTGTACATCCTTGCTTAAGGCAAGTGTAATGCAGAGTGCGCACAATCAATGCACCTGTCATATAATAAGTGTTTGCCATGGGCTGCACTTTACAAGCTGTATGGAATGTTCATTCAATACAAGCTTGAGTCTCTCTCAACTCCCTTAGGAGTATACAACGTACTCCATGGGAATACATATGGGTCGAAATTCTGAGTTTAACTGAATTGTTGTCGATTAGGTTTTGTCTTTGATTCTGCATGGGCTTTACTGTGTCAAACCAATTTAATCAATATTGAAATCTGAAACAAGCTTAAGCTAAAACAAGCAATACTTCACTCATGTGAAATCCTACATCAAGCAATAAGACAGTTAATAAACACATAAATACACAAGTGACTTGTATAATAAATGATACTACATACTTCCAAAATTCCAATAGACAGAAAAACCAGGATAATTATATTGCAAGTGGAATGTTTACTACACTGTGTTTTTCTTTATATAAATTTATCCTTCTAATCATTCACTATTTTATCTTTCTAATCATTCACTATTTATCCTTCTAATCATTCACTATTTTATCTTTCTAATCATTCACTATTTATCCTTCTAATCATTCACTATTTTATCTTTCTAATCATTCACTATTTATCCTTCTAATCATTCACTATTTTATCTTTCTAATCATTCACTATTTATCCTTCTAATCATTCACTATTTTATCTTTCTAATCATTCACTATTTATCCTTCTAATCATTCACTATCTTATCTTTCTAATCATTCACTATTTATCCTTCTAATCATTCACTATTTTATCTTTCTAATCATTCACTATTTATCCTTCTAATCATTCACTATTTATCCTTCTAATCATTCACTATTTTATCTTTCTAATCATTCACTATTTATCCTTCTAATCATTCACTATCTTATCTTTCTAATCATTCACTATTTATCCTTCTAATCATTCACTATTTTATCTTTCTAATCATTCACTATTTATCCTTCTAATCATTCACTATTTTATCTTTCTAATCATTCACTATTTTCTCTTCTACATAAATTACCTTTTCAATGCATTCTCTCCCCCCCCTTATAAAAATGTATCCTAATCATTCACTATTTATCCTTCTAATCATTCACTATTTTATCTTTCTAATCATTCACTATTTTCTCTTCTACATAAATTACCTTTTCAATGCATTCTCTCCCCCCCTTTATAAAAATGTATCCTAATCATTCACTATTTATCCTTCTAATCATTCACTATCTTATCTTTCTAATCATTCACTATTTATCCTTCTAATCATTCACTATTTTATCTTTCTAATCATTCACTATTTTCTCTTCTACATAAATTACCTTTTCAATGCATACTCTCCCCCCCCCCCCCTCTATATAAATGTATCCTTCTAATCATTCACTATTTATCCTTCTAATCATTAACTATTTATCCTTCTAATGATTCACTATTTCTCTTCTACATAAATTACCTTTGCAATGAATTATCTCCCCCCTTTATATAAATGTATCCTTCTAATGACTCACTATTTTATCCTTCTAATCATTCACTATTTTCTCTTCTAAATAAATTACCTTTTCAATGCATTCTCTCTATCTCCCCCCCCCCCCCCTAATAATTATAGGTTTCTACTCATCCGCTCCTGTTCATCAGAATGCTTTTGAGGAGACCAACGCCCCATTGGCTGGCCTATCAAGGGGAGAATTGCCCAACTCCCCTCACCAGCTCACCCCCTTCACACAGCAATCCAGCCTGTCTCTGTTATCTCTGATGACTTCCCCACTTCTACATGTTGCCTGATATTGATAAGCAGCTCCAATATGATTATTTCATTTCCATAGCTCTGTGAAAATGAAAAGAGAAGAGGAGAAAAAAAGGGAGGGGGGGGGGGGGGGTAAGGTCGAAATCATTGGATTTGTTGGTGTCAGTGATTCTAGCCATTGCATAAGTTTATTAAGCAGTACTACTAGTGACATGAATAATTGTATAGTTAGACAGACAGATATATATAAATAATTTGTTGATGGTAACTTTAAAGAATTGTAAAAAAAAAAAAGGATAATGTATACAAAAAATCATACAAAAAGAATAAAATATTGAACAGATAACATTTAAATAAAAGTGAATTTCATTTACTGCTCTGACATACACGAAATAAATCATTTAAAAAATAAATTAAAAAGTGAAGGCCCCAAAGAGGAACCATGAGGAACTCCCCTCTTTAAGTTGAGCCATCATCTTAATCTACGGTCTTTAAAATTAAAACGTTGTTTCATATATCTAGTAAGTTACTTGCTGGCCATCAATAAACATTCATTTTATGCACATTTCTTCTGAGGTGTCCTGCAATATGAACAATTGTGTAGAAGTTTTCCATGAAAGAAAGAAATTGAAGAATGTGTGTTTGACGTTTGCAGCCCTATACTTCAGTGTTGAGAAAAACCACACAACTTAATTGGTGATGTAGCTTTGATCGAAATGAGCATGATTAGTTTAGCCATAGTTTCTGACTACAGTTTGCTGTCATACATAAGTGTCACTTATGAAGCTTCTTAAGAGCCAACAGCCAGCTATAACATTTTTTTTTTTTTTAGTAATTAACGATTTTTAACTGATAAATAAACAACACTGAAGTATAGGGCTGCAAACGTCAAACACACATTCTTCAATTTTTTTCTTTCATGGAAAACTTCTACACAATTGTTCATATTGCAGGACACCTCAGAAGAAATGTGTGTAAAATGAATGTTCATTGATGGCCATGAATGATTTTTTGTGTACATTATCCTCTTTTTTTTTTTACAATTCTTTAAAGTTACCATCAACAAATTATTTATATATATTTGTCTGTTTAACTATACAATTTTTCTCAAAAAGTTGTTGGGCAATTATACGTGGAAGTTATTTATTACTGGTTCCAAATAAAACGCAAATAGTATGGTTGATATTCTAGTTGTCATTGCAATTTACTGTTGACCTATTGTGTCACATTTGAAAGTTGATGTGCAAGAAAAATGAAAAGGTACATTTTATGACATGTTTACTGTGCATATGGGTTTATATTTTGTGATACTATTGTACAATACAACTTTTTGAGAAAAACTAATTTAATCATATTGACCAAATATTAAACTTTTAACAATTGAACAACAATTTTAAAATCGTGAAGCCTTCTTTGGTTATATCTGGCTGATCCCACCCAACCAATATTGTAACCGGCACCCTTGCCACTCTTTGAGAACAACCCTGTGATCGGCAGACACCAGATCTCGAATTGATCTCGCCCAGCACGAGAACAAACATGGCGGCCTGCTAGGGGTTTGACATCCGATTGTGCTTCCGGGTCACGATCGAAGGCAACATGCCTGCCGTGTTTGGGAAGAAGATGACAGCGCCTAGTCTCTTTAACAGCTAAACACCCCAATTAGCCTCCAACGAGACTTGCCCAAACTTTCCTTGGCTTAACAGCAGAGAAGTATTGAACAGTTGATTCTCTGTACTTACAGCATTACATGGGGCGGGGGCAAGTTTGTTGGCATAAACTTATGTACACAGTTACTGTACAACATATAACACAAGCTATTCGTTGCTTCTATTCATGCAGCTGTTTTAGCATTAAGACCATATAAGTGTTGTTTAGAAAATGTTGCAGAACAAAGATTCTACTATGCAATCTATTTACATACATTGTAACTTGCAAATTTTAGCTTGGGTCTTCAGCTTTTAACTCCATGGAATGCATCATTTCTCTCATTCGTTTTTTTTTTTTTTTTTTTTTGGCAACATTTCTATTGTCGTGACTAGAGCTTTGCATGTTTACTAAACTTTTAAATTAAAAAAAAGCACGGAGTGGCCGTGCACATCTGTGACAGGGAAGAAATGGCTATAAATTGTTCTCCCATTTGACACAATGTAAACTGTCAAGCCTCTGCAATATGCACATGTATATTAGGTACTAGTAGTTTTTCTCTGTAACTACCATGTTTTAGTCCTAACTTCGGAGCATAGTAGTAGTAGTAGATCCTGATGATTCAGCCTAACAAAGAAAAAAAATGGTTGTTTAAATTTCTCTTGAACTATGTCAGACAGACATTAATAATGGATGCAATCAAATAGCTATGGCCTCTTTTGTATACTTTCCAATATCGTCTATCAAAATTGAAAGAACACCGAGTAATACTGGTGACTTGCTGCTGAAACATCTGAGCATATTCATCACAGCTTTCTTAGTTTACATTACTTTGTTTACACCGGTTTATCGTCTACCATCACTGGAGAAAACGGGGATTTGCGCAGCAGTGAAAGTCAAAGAGCAACTATTCTGGATGACGTGCCCTGTGTCTGTGACTTTGGTTGCACTCGAAAGATTCAGAGCATTGAAACAAAATGATTGGATATCTGGAGGGATGGGAAGTAAAGCAATCATCATCACACTTACAATTTTCTGGGTCATCAATATCATCTCACATGGACTTGACTCTGCATTTCCCTTTTATACCTTGGCCAAGGCCTTACCAAGTATAGAACTATCATACTATGTTCTATGACAGACCAGGTATATTTACGAACGAACGGTCTGAGGGCTGAAAATATATGGGGCAGCGTAGGCAGGGAGGGGGATTTTGCTATAATCAAACTTTTTTTGGCTTCTACTGGTCAGATATTCACCAAAATTGGTTCTAATGGTGTGCCATTTATAGCTGTACTCCCAAAACTGTATGAAAGCGCAAGTTAAAACAGTTTTGGCAGGATTTCCAAGTGTTTACATTGTAGGCCTAGTGCTGCTGGCATTCTACAACACCAGGTATCTATTCTTTTTTTGAAAAAGAATATTCTTGTTAACTATGAACGTCTACCAGATATAACCATGTACCCTAATTCGAGGAATACCTTCAGGATAAGTAAGAGTTCCAATTGCTTGAAAATTAATTAATTAAAAGATAAATTTGGCAGTTCACTGCTGCACCCCTTGGTATAAAAGCTTTAAACCTGCAGTTGAAAGGGCCATATCTCTAGACGTGATCTACATAGAAGTTTGTTAAAACAAGCTCCTTTCCTTCTATAATCTGTGCTAATATCACAATTGTACAAGGTCCGTTTGCAAACGATGTTAACTTAAAATCGGATATCATGAAGCTCTGTAGATGCCACACGGGGGCGGATCCAAAAAATTTTGTCACGGGGGGGGGGGGGGGTTGACAAATTAAAATGTATTGCGGGGAACCGCTAAATTAAAAAAAAAAAAAATTCACTTAAAATTTACTAGGTCAATGGGGGAAGGGGGAGAGGTTGCAAACCCCAACCCCCCCCCCCCTAAATCCGCCATTGCCACAGCACATTTTGGCTGGGATTCCTGGCAACCTGTCCTATCGACTTCTGGACATTGAATGTCTTGGCAGTAAACGCCAAATCTTCCTCTAAATGACCTTCTCTCATTTTATGGACTTGGTCCCCAAATCCTTTTGGACTGCAGAAGATTTAAAGACCAGAAGACGAGCGTTGCCAACGTCATGGACACCGTTGCCAAGAGAGTGTGACGTCAAAAGAACAGTTGGAATAATTGGTGGAGATCAAAGGTCAAGGTCACAAGTCAAGACTAATATAATTAATACAAGTAATACAGAACTGTTAATTAATGATTAGGTAAACTAAGGCATTCAAGAAAAAGCTTAAGAGAGAAATGGTTCAAATTTAAAATTGACAATGTGAGCTGTCAGTTACAAGAAAACTTTACTAGTACTTAGTGAAATTGTTATAGTTTTTAATAGGTATTCAAAATGACATAGCCCACCCACTCCATCATAAAGACATCCAATTATCCGTATTAATTCCTAATATACAATGTAATAAATATCATCATACATTGTGTTTTCTATGCTCAGAGACGACTAATTCCACACATGTGACTGATAGAACTTGTAGGTAATGTTATGTATTAGAGAGACAATAACTTCTTTATTGTCTCCTTCTTGTTTCTCTTAAATTCAAGCCTATTGGGATATTAATATCATATTTTCCAATAATACAAGTACAGTCAGCTTAAATTACCAGATCACTCAGCTGCTGAGGTAGGTGTAACTTATGCCATTTACCTTGCGCAAAGAGTGATTCATGCTGGATTGCACCCAAAAGAAAGGACGGGTTTAGTGCAGCATAGCGGACCCATATTTTTGACCATATTTGGCATCCATGAAACATGAAAATAATCACTATTTTATACCAAATTTCGTTCTGGCACACAATAAGAATACATTTGTTTAGGGTAGCGGGGGTATTGGGGCACCAGCTCCCAAGAAAAAGCGAAATAAACTATCGTTACCTTGTGTCCTTGCCTCACTGCCGCCGTTAGTTTGTGATGTCACTCATCGAATTCGAGCATTTTACGTCATAGGCCTGGCAACGAGGCTCTCTAAATATGGTCAATAATCTGGGTCTGCTATACCGCACTCTTTCCGAAAGGACATACATGTACATCATACAGATCTTTGTGCTTTCTTTCTCTGAGAATTCTGAGAAAAAAATGACTCATAGAGTGACCAATTATTATGAATTACTTGTCTGCAAATCAGTAAACACTCTCCTTACACAGAAATCTTTTGAGTTTGTTTGTGTACACCAAAAAGTCTGAAGTAGTGGGCGGCTGTCTGACATGTCATTCCCTCCTGTTTCTTAATTGAGCATAATAAGAGGAGTTTGGCTCCCAGCTCGACTTCTGACAGACCTCCTGATTGCTCCCTCATCATGATGATGCTGCTGCTGCAGCTGCTGCTTCTGATGCCTTCTGGTGAAGCTGCAAGGCAGATGTCAATGGGAAGATGTTGGATGACAGATGGCCGATGCCTTGTGACATCTGCTTCATTGGTTGATTCTGTACTTCATTGGTTGATGTATGTTTTTACCAACTATATATAGTTGGTTATGTCACTTTAAAAATAAACCATCCATGACGTCACTATATCGAGGATTCCCATTGATGGGTGTCCTTGATTCACCTGATAACTTCAGCTGTTATACAAGATACGCATCAATCTATAATTGCGGTAAAATGTACAGATTGCATAGACTTGGAAATTAAACCCCAGATGTGAATCGAGGATTCCCATTGATGGGTGTCCTTGATTCACCTGATATTCTGGGGTTTAATTTCCAAGTCTATAAAATCTGCTGTAAATGACTAATAAAACGGCCACTCTGATTGTCCTTACACTGGAAAGTAATCAATATATAAGTTATAGTTATATCCGGAATAGAAGGGAGTTAACTGCATTTTTGTTGGTTATATCCCGACGCTGAAGGCGTTATTAATTAATTAAATACAGTTTGCACTCAGGAGGGAGTTAAATAACAATTTCGTTAGTTACATCCCGCTCAGAGCAATATGAAAAGTATCTAGGTGAAATATAGTGTTAATATAGACCTTGCAACCAAATAACTGAGACAGAAATAATGATGAAATGAAATTGGTAACTTAATGACACAACTGATGGTGTTTTGACTACTTTGAACACATTGCGTTGGTTAACTTTGTCTTTTAAAATATTGAAACCCATATTATCTTTGAGCTTGATTTCAGCCTTTTTGTGGATGATTGGGGATGGGGGGGGGGGGGGGGTGTGCCAAATCTCTAATCTGACAATCAAAAGAACACCCTTGTTTTATCTTCCACCCACAATGGCAGTTACTGCTTTCAGAGAATGAAATTCAAATTAATCGCCCTCTTCATCCTGCCGATCAATGGCTCCAACGTTTGTGTAAGAAATCTGTTCTTAATCAGTTTTGATGAAACTGCAAATGTCGCTACAAGACTCTGTAATCTGCTTTGCCTGCGAGGCAGCCTGTTAAATTATATGGCTGATGATGGCATGTTTTTAAATGTTGTGATTTGACATTGGCTGAGGGGGGGGGGGGGGGGTAGGCAAAGAGGAATGGATATGGTAACATTGACATAAAACAATCGCAAGCTCATATAATATAGAGAAATAAGTACTTTAGTAGGTATCATCTCATGAAGTAGATTACAGACAAATTTGGTAAATCTCAAATGAGATGAAAAATAACCTGTCAAATAACGATGTCCAGTTGTAATCACTATGCTGAGGCAAGTGAAATAATCCACCCATGTATATGGAGGAATTCAATGAGTCTGCTGTAACGTGTGCATCTCATCATTACGACTGCCCTTAACTGCTGATCACATGGGTTGAATAATCTTCGAAGCAGTAGAGGCTAGTACTGTGAAATAGAATAGAGTATATTATAATAGAATAGAATAGAATCTGCCTATACTCACAGGATAGAAAATAGAATAGAATCTGTCAAAACTCTTAGAATAGAATGGAATAGAATGGAATAGAATGGAATAGAATGGAATAGATAGAATGGAATAGAATAGAAATCAGTCAGCAAGAATAGTCCTATATAACAGAATAGCATATAAACATGTCAGCACTCATGGAATAGAATAGGATAGAATCAAATGGAATAAAATCACCCACTCTCTCACAAACATGATGGCGATATTTTATTTTCTTTCAGCAAATTCCTTTGTCTGCCTACCCCCATCAGTTTGGAACAATTCACATAATGAAATCATTGGCAAGATAATAGCAGAAAATTGCAGAAATCAAAGAGTCTGAAATCATCCCAAATCACCATTAATGCTAATCTGCAAGATCTCTTTGGAATCTGGATTTTCTGTTGGAAAAGGCAAATTGTGACTCTTCAAGTCTTTTGCCTTGATTGATACGATCAATATTCGCAGAAACAAGGTAATGGGATTGACGGTTTTACATTGGGTTTTTACGAAGAATATTGGGTTAGTGCGTCTTAAGAGAGTGGGTTTTTTTTTTCCATTTTATGAGTTATGGCAATGTTTTAAAAGGTATGCTGTATAGGAATCACATTGTTGAGTACAAATGTACATCTTGTGTCTATAATGCACGTAGGTCAACATGTACTGGCATGTACTGAACTGTCATGCACATAGGTCAACACCTACTGTCATGTACTGAACTGTCATGCACATAGGTCAACACCTACTGTCATGTACTGAACTGTCATGCACATAGGTCAACACCTACTGTCATGTACTGAACTGTCATGCACATAGGTCAACACCTACTGTCATGTACTGAACTGTCATGCACGTAGGTCAACACCTACTGTCATGTACTGAACTGTCATGCACATAGGTCAACACCTACTGTCATGTACTGAACTGTCATTGACGTAGGTCAACACCTACTGTCATGTACTGAACTGTCATGCACGTAGGTCAACACCTACTGTCATGTACTGAACTGTCATGCACGTAGGTCAACACCTACTGTCATGTACGGAACTGTCATGCACGTAGCTCAACACCTACTGTCATGTACTGAACTGCCATGCACATAGGTCAACACCTACTGTCATGTACTGAACTGCCATGCACATAGGTCAACACCTACTGTCATGTACTGAACTGTCATGCAAATAGGTCAACACCTACTGTCATGTACTGAACTGTCATGCACATAGGTCAACACCTACTGTCATGTACTGAACTGTCATGCACGTAGGTCAACACCTACTGTCATGTACTGAACTGTCATGCGCATAGGTCAACACCTACTGTCATGTACTGAACTGTCATGCGCATAGGTCAACACCTACTGTCATGTACTGAACTGTCATGCACATAGGTCAACACCTACTGTCATGTACTGAACTGTCATGCACGTAGGTCAACACCTACTGCCATGTACTGAACTGTCAAGCACATAGGTCAACACCTACTGTCATGTACGGAACTGTCAAGCACGTAGGTCAACACCTACTGTCATGTACGGAACTGTCAAGCACGTAGGTCAACACCTACTGTCATGTACGGAACTGTCAAGCACGTAGGTCAACACCTACTGTCATGTACGGAACTGTCAAGCACGAAGGTCAACACCTACTGTCATGTACGGAACTGTCAAGCACGTAGGTCAACTCTTACTGTCTGTATTTTGAACATAATACTGTTTCATGATGACAGAGTTGGGGAAGCAAAATTAGGATAAAGATTAATTTGCAACAATGCTAGCCAATCTATGAACTTCATCCCAACTGGATGTCGATCGCATGAGATGTTAAATTGGAGGTGCCTTGTACTCCGGTGTCTATGCTGAGGCAAGTAAAAGACTCCACCCATGGGGTAAATTTGCAATTACCATGGTGTATACTTCAAGCTTTATCATGCCATCACTAAGTCTGCCTCTGCTGACTAAACTTTAGGGCCAGTAGTATTGAGACTGATTTTTACTACACAATCATGTTCGCCTCTCTTTTCTGTCTCTGCCCCCCAACCAGCTTCCCATCCGCTTTCGAGGTCAAGAATTTTCAAGCTACTAATTTTCATCCCGTGCGACTCATATGTGTTGCTAGTGCGCATGCGCTGCAAGTGCTGGAATGTGGACTTGGCTGATTCATGCTGTCCTCTTCAAAGCCCTTCTGAAACGGCCCATCAGAAGGGCAATTAATAAATCACAGGAGACGACCTGGCCACTATAAACGACCTAGGGTGGACACTGGTCAAAGGAACTGCATGACCTATCAGCCAAGGGTCACCACAGCTACATGACCTATCAGGGCACGGACAACAAGAGCAAGGTCCTTTCTGCCATCCAAGCGAGCACCGAGGTCCACAAGGGTAGCACAAAAACTCTTACAGGGATTGAGGCTGCACATGATATTTAATGTAGCATTGCCATGGCTTTTGTTCTTTATCATGTTAAGGAATGAAGGAAGGAAGGAAGGAAGCCTATGCAATTTCGTGCAAGTACAAAAAAAAAAGACAGACCCTTTGCTGGTACACTGAACAAAATTAAGACTGAAATGACAAATCGACACCTATGAACAACCACAGAGTTTTACTTGGTTCAGGTAGTGTTTGAAGGTAAACCATTATTGAAAGTTTTGCAGTGATTACATCCAACTCGAAATTAGTAGAATGATTGTTTAAAAGATATTATGTTCTATCTTACCATCGCATGGAAACATCGTACCATCATTCTGAAATTTTTTAAAGTATAATTATGCTTTTAAACACCATATTTTTGTATTTTCTAACACAGCATATTACATGATACTCCATAATCTTGAAAAGATATGACTTGGTGCGTTCTTATAACAGTGCAAAGATGCATGTCATTTTCCACAACATACACCTGCTCAGTAGTATACTGTTACAATGTCGTAGATATTTACCCTCGAGAATATATGGAAACTAGATCCGGCTAATCCGGGAACAATCGATCACGTGATCATTGTGCTCTTCACTACTTCCGGCGGCCATGTTGCAAGGGGGAACACACGCGCTCATTAGCGGAGCCAAAATGCCGAGCTACAATGTTGCGGACTATTAGGCTGGGGTCCGCGAGGTGCAAACGACCATATGCAGGTCCGCTTTTTGTCTTCATTAGTCACAATATGTTTGCCTGGTGCAGGCAGGACTCAGGGGGGCTTCCTGTAGTTGGGCATGCTTCAAGGTGGCCTGGGGGAGGGGGAAGGTGGTTGAGGGGGGGGGGGGGCAGACAGCTGCTTGGCTCACTGGAAACTTGAACAGGTTCAATGTTGAATGCTGATAAAAATTCTGGGAGATACAAGGATAAAGTCACTTGTGCTATTTCATCACTGGGCAGTGATTTGGTTTCCCACTGCTGTCCAATGTCATTTTTCAGTTTATGCAGCGGGCCTACTACTACAAAACTATGCACTCTGCTTTTTTTAATGATCCAGCATCACCTCCTTTTCACCTTTCATTTAGACCAAATTAATTGTGATGATTTTGTTGTTGATTTTAACTATGAATCTATCAATCCATCAGTCAATCAATCTATCTATCTATTTATCTATCTATCACTCTTTCTATCTATCTGTCTCTCTTTCTATCTATCTATAGCATTCCAAATCGTCCCAGCATCGTTTCTATTCAACATTGCCGACGTCGTGCCGACATTGAAATTATTTGGAATGCTACCTTGGAATGCTATCTATCTATCTACCTATCTACCTATCTACCTATCTACCTATCTATCTATCTACCTATCTACCTATCTATCTATCTATCTATCAATCTAACTCAGTTTAAATAATCAACATATTCAACAGACCAAGAAATGTAAAACAAGCAGAGGTGCATAGTTTTGCCTTCTGAGTGGGAATTCATGACACTTGTCTACTGGGGAATCCTCAGATCAACGAATGTCAAGGGTGAAATGCCTGTGCAAAGCCCAGGCACAGGCGGGGATTCCCCTTGCCTCCATGACAGATTCGCGCATTACCTTTGCAAACACTTGCCTCCTCACCCAAATGCCACAATTGACGAATGCCTTTTTGCACACAGCTCAACAGGAGTAATTAAAAGGGCTCCCAAAACACAGATCAGGTCCCTTGTGCGATTTAAGCTGCTGAAAATTCATTGCACTCTGACTTCATTTGCAGTAATTATGGCAGAATTATGGGGTGAAAAGAATGTTGAAATTAAGAGAATTGCCTGCAATTAAGACAGCAACAGCCACACCCGAAACATCCAATAATACTAGCTTGACACACAGCCTGAATCACAGCTTGAATCAGAAGCATTATTGCAAGTGATTTGCCCAAAGGCAACCAATAATGCTGCCTCTACATACAATGCACAGAACTGACACTCCTGCCTCTTTCTGTCTGGGTGGGGGCCGCGCTGCCAGCATTGGCATCGATACAGGGGGGATGTGGGGGATATATACCCCCCCCCCCCCCCCACTGTGTGGGAAGGGGGGGGGATGATCAATGCAATCATCCCTCCCCCCCCCCCTGGAATTCACAAATGAAAATTACCTTTTTTCACACACTTTTGTTTTGGAGCATTTGTGCTTTGGTAAAGTTTTACACTTGGTTTCATAGCTTGTAATCAATGTATCACCATTAATTTACCTTTTGGCCAGTGTCCACGCGTTAACTGCGATCACTTGTACAAGCTAGGGAAAGTTATGGTGGGACAGAAAAAGTAGGCCTGTCAAGGGTAGGCCTGTCAAGAGAAATCGATGCCCCTGCGCGGCGCTAGGCCTCCAACCTCTGGGTCACAGGTTCAATACCTGGTCGAGCCTAAGTTGGATGGCTGTTTCATCCATCATCTCATTGCCATGGTCCCTGCCTGCCCTAATTAGCCCATCAGGTGCAGAAATACAGGACGTAAAGCCCTAATCATGCTAATCCACCCAAGGCCTCTTTCTGTCTGCTATTACGATCATCTGTCACTCGCAAACATAGTGATGAGACTAATCAGATGGTAGTATCATATACTGGTCCCATGGTTGCTCATGAAGACTAGTGTTGATTACAATTTACACCGCCAGTTGAAGCAATTTAATGGTTCTTCCTACAACCCATGACCTTCACACCAGATGTTATATTCCTTAACCAATAAGCCACGAATCCCACAAGGTAACTTCAAAAGAGTGACACTTTCAATCATAAGTTGCTAATTTGGACAAGCAATATTTATTCAGCAGTTTCACTAAACACTTATGATAATGGTTAATAATGAATTAACTCTTGTACACTTTACTGCCACCCCACCATGTAATAAATTTAGTAACCCCACCCCTTTCCTCCTATCAGGTCTTGCCCTAGAGGGAGAGCGCAAATGACAGAGGTGTGAATGAAGCCATTAGCCAACATGGCTGCTCATTTTGGCACCCTGTCAACCAGTCATGTTTCCGGCGTTCATGTTCAGAACCATCACTAGGAACACAAGAAAACGCTTTCCAAGGCAGGACAAAACAGGGCCAACAGTTGACAGGACAGTACTGGTAACTGACAAACTATTGCCAATAACTGCCAAGTTCTTCTGTTACTGAGTAGTCACTGTTACAAGCACACTAGTTAGCAATATTTAGAGGCGTGACCATGGCAAAAAGTATATAGCTGATACTGCTATAATTGATTTTGTTTTTCATATATACTAATTTTTTAAATTGTATAGTCTATAAAGACATCTAACATGCAAAACCATAGCAAAAAAGTCGATCATGCTTGAAGAGATCTATATGGTATAAACAAGAAATCTGTCTCACATTTTCCAAAGACACTGCCCTAAATTATACAAACTATAATTGCCTTTATATAGTTGATTCATGTGGACCTTGTCGATTTTTGTATCTGTCTAGTTGCTCAATCGTGTTTAAGACAGAGCAAAAAATCTACACTGACAAAAGCTCTCGTGTGACCTGTTTGTCAGCATTGATGACAACATTTAGTGCTCGCCTTGTGCATGGTATCACATATTACTCCGTCGCAATTAACTCATGTAATATAAAACAGGAAGAAGCTGAAGTCACATGTATACATAAGACTAAATTTGACTGAGAAAATTACACAATATTAAAAATCAAAAAATTCTAAAGATGACTGATCTCTTGTTGAATTTTAATGCACACCATTTGACACAACTGAACTAAAAACAATAAAGCTTATATGTAACTCTCTTTTTATAATTAAGAACAAATGCTTAATACCAACACACTTTCCTAATTGCACAGGTACCTATTGATAAATAAGACCATTAGATACAACACTCCCAGTTACAATTTAAGACTTCCACAAACATCAGATCTGATGAAAAATTTACTTAGGCCTACTATATTTAGTTAGTATTCAAAGCTGTTGAATCTTAACACTGCTTAACATGTGAAGACGTTTAATACTAAACCTTGAGACTAGTTGAGATTCTGGTATAGGCCTGCAATACCACGGTCACTCTGACTGTGCCTCAAAAGATTTAATTCATGTCCCTATGCAGAGGTTTTTAAAAGAACCACCTGACTACTCTTTAGTGATGTGGACCGGACCGCCTAAAAAACCGGACCACTCAAAAATACCAGAACCGGACGGGCCCAATGACCCCGGACCGGCGGTCCAAGCATTGCATGTTGAACTTATTATACACCAGATCTCTCCTGATTGATTGACGGTTTCTTTGTTTTACATAAATAAATATTGCAGTAATGAAATTATTAGTCTGTCCTGCCTGTCAGTACTAAATAATTCCATTCATCAAATTATGTTAAACAAGAACCTGTTTTAATTTTATTTGGTGAAACAATTGTTATGTCCATGGTACGCCTCCGGACCAGTCCGATCTTTAGTATCGGACCGCCCACCCCTGGCCGGACCAGGCCCGGACCACTTTTGAACATATCGGACCACCCCTGGCTGTGTGTGATTACTAGGTCTGCTATAGGCCTGCTTATCTCAAATTTCTATCAAATTATAAATATGGAACATTAATATGGCACAAAGAACGCGAGAGTTCGAAAGTATGGATGCAAATTCTGATTTAGACTTTAAAAATATCATTATAATATCATAGGGAGTGTCTATTCACAGAGCCTGGCTGTGTGATTAACAGAATTTTGTCTATCTGCAGAGCCCGGTCAAAGAGCCCGGCTGTGAGATTAACAGAATTTTGTCTATCTGCAGAGCCCGGCTGTGTGATTAACAGAATTTTGTCTATCTGCAGAACCCGGCTGCGTGATTATCAGAATTTTGTCTATCTGCAGAACCCGGCTGCGTGATTATCAGAATTTTGTCTACCTGTGAGATCAATGTCCACTGTTTGAAGATGTATCACACCAAGCTGTAATGTGAGTTTGTACCACAGAAAATTTCTATGTTCCTGGAAGATTGACTTCTGGTATTTAAGGAAACAGTGAGAGATGTGAGCTAACAACATACTCAGTAGCTTGTGACCGTCTTACACTTAGATGTCATTTCCATGTATATTTGTCGAGTGCCGCTTGTGTGTCAAGGATGTAGCAAACTGGAAAATCTGCCACTAATATAAATTTTTTGTATGTAAAAATTCTCATTGCTCTTTACTATTTCAATGAAGAATAAATATCAGGTAAAAAATTTTTTAACAATTTAACAGCCTCTGTGTGTCTGTCTATCCAACAGCGTAACCATTCAGGTTATCATGGTCATTATGCTAGGTGAATATTATCTAACACATTAATATCATGTAGCCATTAGGATTAATGCATTAATATCATGTAGCCATTAGGATTTATACTGGAAATTTGCTTGTTAATAACAAGCATTGCCCCTGTGTGCTAATTGGGATGAAATGTTCATTTGTATATGTGATGGGCAAAAAAAAAAGAAACAGTACAATGTGTGATAAACTAGAAAAGAAATATTTTCAATCTTGCAGCGGGGATCTGGAGATGGATGAAATTCTGTTAATGACATTACTGGGCGGTGGAGGTAGTCTTTAGTGTGTAACTGACTGTGCCGATGGACGAAATTTTCTTAATGATACAGCCAAGCTGTGTGGATAGACTAAAGTATGTTAATCACACAGCCTGGCTGTGTGGATAGACAAAATTTTCTTAATGACACAGCCGGGCTCTGCAGGTAGACAAAATTACGTTAATCACACAGCCGGGCTCTGCAGATAGACAAAATTTTGTTAATCACACAGCCGGGCTGTGTGGATAGACAACATTTTCTTAATGACACAGCCGGGCTGTGCAGTTAGATAAAATTGTTAACCACACAGCCCGGCCAAAATTATGTTAATCATACAGCCGAGCTGACAGACAAAATTCTGTTAATCACACAGCCAGGCTCTGCATATAGACAAAATCTATGTTAATCACACAGCTGGGCTCTGCAGATAGACAAAATTCTGTTAATCACACAGCCGGGTCTGCAGATAGACAAAATTGTATTAATCACACAGCCGGGCTCTACAGATAAACAAAATTCTGTTAATCACACAACCGGGCTCTGTAGAAGTACAAACTGATCTCCCGCAGCTGAACTTTTCACTGATCTTGCATGATTTCACTTCTAATAACTACCTAAGTTCTTCAGTTTGAGACCAGCCAGCATTCAAAGTATTTCCTGTTAAAAGTAGGTATATACTTGCAGTTAATTTCTTTGATATTTCATTTACGAAGTGAAAATCAATCAATCATCAATCGTGGTGGTGCTGACATCAAAACTTCGCCTGGTGGCTAATTTTGTATTTCTCAAAATAATCACTAGACGGCACTACGTACTAGTTGGAAAACATATCCGTTAGGGGGCCAGAAAAAGACCTTGACCTTTGCTACTCACGCCAGACGTTGACAGTTCAGAGTCAGAGGGTTAGGCCGGCTTTTTAGGAATATTAGAAAATGGCTAATTATTGGAGTCAATTAGCGCCGTATTTTACATATTTTGGATTTGCCTGTGCAGCCTATCTGGGCTTGAAGTTTACATTTGCTGTCCTGCATTTCATTAGAAATTACATTATAGCAAAACCGCTCAAGCTTGGCAAAAATGTGAAGTCCATGGGCCAATGGGCAGGTATGTATGTCAAATTAGTGCAGTTAAGAAAAATATATATAGATACATAATTCTGTTTACAAGACAAGTAATTGTTTGAATCGTGACATATGAATTGCCAAGGGTGATTCACCAAAATATTTATTATCATATTCATGGCATTGTTATCATTTGATTAGACTTGGATTTTTTTTCTATTATAGTATTAATTATACCTTATGAGAATTAATTTTCAGTTGTCACGGGGTCTACTGATGGAATTGGCAAGGCTTACGCTGAGGAGGTTTGTATGGGCAACATAACCCAGCTACACGCTGAATTTATTTTGCTGTAATTAAATTAGCTACATAATTAGAAAGCATATATATTACTGCATATTTAGAGTCTGCATAATTTTTCAAATGCTTGTTTTCTTTGCAGCTTGCCAGACAAGGCCTGGACGTGGTACTCATCAGTAGAACACAAGACAAGTTGACTGCCGTTGCTAAAGAAATTGGTAAGTTGATCACTCTAGATGTGTCAGTCGAAACCACTAGCAATGTGGCCCAGTCTAGTTACACTTTGTAAAAAATATGAAAAAAGGAGTCATGCACGTTCAGACCGAGCACCATGACACATGAACGTGAAAATGCTAAACCTTGAGCCCTGATGAGGCCAATGCTATATTTAGCATTTGAGGAAGTGATGGATGAGTAGTTTCAGAATTTCAGCTCTCAAAACTGAAACTTAATACCTGGCATTCTTCAGCTTGAATACATGTATATAGTGTGGTCACTGCACACAGTATAATAAATTTACTGATTTAATTTGTGTCATAATTTAAGGGAAATACACTAGAGTAATGATAAGATCATTTAATTTAAACATTTTTTCTTCATATTTTGCATGTAAAATTTTTCCCTACATGTTGTATGTATATTATTTCATATTTTCTTTGCATATTTTAACATGTAAATTTTTTTCATGTTATATGTTATACACTTTTGTAATTTTTTTATGTGTATTTTACGTGCATATTTTTTCATATTTCTATTATATACATGTACTCTCTTCTTTCGTATTAGTACCCTGTATCAATTATGTGGTTTCTGTCCATCTTTGTGCATTAAACCAGCAGATTACATATTTTCTTTTAAAAAAAACTTCATTATTTTATAACAAAATGCATGAGCTAATATGTCACAAACATTTATTTATTTTTTCTTGCAGAATCTCAGTTCAAAGTTAAGACCAAAACAATTGCGGCTGATTTCACAAGACTTGATATCTACGACAACATTCGCAGCCAGCTAGATGGTTTGGATATTGCTGTATTAGGTAAGATATTCGAAGCAGTTTTTGCTCTTTTGAGTCATGTACCCTATTTTATCAGTTTTGTAAATTTTTGCTTTCAAATATGGCATTTAAATTTGTTAGAAATCCAATTCAATTGCAATTGCAGTGAACAATGTCGGCATGTCGTATGAATACCCAGAATTCTTCCAGAATGTCGATTCCCAGGTAGGTGTTTATGAGGCAGACTGAAAAGAAACGTTTGTTTCCGATGCAATGATTTTGTTTGAAAAAGTTGGGTCGGTAGGTTGGGGAATTTTTAAAAATTGCAAATGTAAATTTTTTGCCAGTTGCCTTAAAAAAAAATTCAGGGTCAGACCTTGTGAAGTTCGGGTCGATTGGAAATTCGAAAAAAAAATTCTGTGGGCCTGAAGAATAAATAAAAGATTATTTGTACATTTACATTTGCAAAAAAGGCCTTACATGAACTGTTTAACCTTGTCGTCTCAAATGAAATATACATTGAACAACAGTCAACAGTGTGTCTTTTGATGCATTGATATGGTATATTTCCTTAGCAATCAAATATATTCAAATATTTTTCAGACTACATGTACTATCAAATAATCTGCACCAGTTGGTGTATATATAATTGAATGAAAATAACACTTTCCATTTTCCTTCTAGACAGTGGAGCGCCTGGTTGTGGTCAATTGCCAGTCTGTGGCTGGGGTAAGACGCTTTTCATCTCTGAGTTAATTCAATGACCAATGAGTTCATTTTATAAGCGCGAAAACTGTGTTCTACCATATGAAGATTACCAGTTGATGCACCATGATTCATACATTAAAGTTGATACATGGAGGAACCATCAAGTATAATATTAACTGAAATACTTTTTACTTATTGTATGGTGCAGAGTATTTGTGATTGGTTTTTGATTTCCAAGAAAATTTTTATTTTTATTGTACGTTGCTGGAACTTATTGTACAGATCACTTTCATAAAGAATTAAACAACATGGCCATTAGAGAAGAATTAGTATACATTGTAACTCCACTTACGATTATTTCATTATTCTAGTTATGAGTGTGTCATAATCTGCTGCAAGGAATACATTCCACATTGTACTAAGTTAGAGTAATCTTTCTTTTTCAGATGACGAGAATTGTTTTGCCAGGAATGGTTGCCAAGGAGAAGGGAGCCATCATCAACATCTCGTCCGCCTCAGCCTCCAAGCCAACTCCCATGCTCTCTCTGTATTCCGGAACAAAAGCCTTCGTTGATTTCTTTTCAAGAGCACTCCAGGCTGAAGTAGCAAGCAAGAATATTGTTGTTCAGGTAATCTGAGAAATTATAATATGCTTTGATGCATATGGTGGAATTCCACATGTACAGTGATGCAGGACTGTATTGAATGTGCAACTTATTGAATAGATTATTTTTATTTTTTTTGTCCTTAAAAGTTGTTTTTTACTTTTTGTCTTTTTCAGTGTGTCATGCCATCATTTGTTGCTACAAAAATGGCTAAAGTCAAGAGGCATTCGTTCATGATTCCTGGCCCAACAACTTACGTGCAAGCCGCCCTAGCAACTCTCGGACTTCAGACAAGAACTTTTGGCTATGTAGCTCATGGATTGCAGGTAAATATTGTTGGTGATTGTAGGATGACTTGCATGTTAAAGAGCTGGACTTGGCTCTGATTTTCTTTCATTTTTAAAGTGCAAAGCATGCTAATCTTTGCCACTAAAAACTTTATTCCTAACTTGCAACGCTAAGTTATTTGCTTTTAATTTTGTTTTTTAATTTTAATTTTCATTTGTGAATGCTGAAATGTCCACCTTATTTAGTTGAACAGAGATAGTGTTTTGATGACAGGCCTATCTGCAAAACCTAATCGGATATTTTTATGGATCACTGCCTATGTGAAAAATTATAATGTCTTTGAATGGTAACCCATATAAAAGGAAATGAGGATTAGCTAAAATATGATTTGAATGACTCATTAGACAACCTTTCAAATAAAAGGTGGACATAGTTGTTTTGTGTCATATGAAATTGTGTACAGGGTGGCCTGGGTAGGGGGAATATGGACTTACCTTTTTATCCATACGTTATGTCATCAGAAGGCTTGAAATGAACTTATCCTGGAGTAAGCCATACTTTTGGTTTTAGGGTGCCATATTCAGTGCTGTCCCAGAATGGTTTTTCGTGCGAATCACCATCATATTCTTCCAAAAGGCTAGGAAAGTTTTAGTCGAAAAAGATAAACGTCGCAAACTAAAAGAACAGACTGAGAAGGCCCAGTAGAGACTTTCAGGTCAGCCAAATGTTTTGTGTTTGACGTACAATGCTTAGGGCTGTTCCATTTTAAAAAGAAGGTGGTTGACCAGTGTTTTCTTAATGTAGAAAAAAGCGGGGGTGGGGGGAGTCTGTCAAAAACCAGATATCGGGGGTTACAGGGGAGTCTAACAATGTTCAGGTCCAACCCTCCTGCTTTTTTAAATGGAACAGCCCTTAACCTGTAGTGTAGAACTGGTATTGTGATCATAATCAAAATCGTGCTTCAATAGTACTAATTAAATTAAATTTTGTTGACGGTGGTGGTATTTTAGCATTGGTGTCCAACTGGGTCTGCTTTTATAACTTGAGAGGATTGATGAAATTGTTAACCGGCATTTAGCAAGCACTTTAATACAAATACGTTGATGTGCCCAAAACGTGCACTTTGTATGATTTTTTAGCTGAATATTTTATTTGATATTTTTAATTGTTGTCAAGTTTAGGTTATCTATACTAACTAGAAGGGAGAACCTTCAATCATTGAAAGTTTTCGTATATGCTTCATGTACTTCAGATCCCAACTTACTTGAGTAAGTTCTCCCCCCCCCCCCCCCCGTGGGGGGGGGAGAACTTAACAAAATTCTCTAATTCCCAGGGATTTTGAAGGGGCCAGGTCATGCACCATAGTCGCATTCTGTCGAAAAACGCCACATTACATTGAGCAAGGCACTTGTGGTTTTTTGGGAGTTGTTTGGATTAAGAATACACAAGACAAAGTGTTCTTCAACTTTAGTTGCAAGCTACTGCAGCCTCAAGCCACTTGGATTGCCGTTGAAGCATTGGTTCAGTAGGCATGCCCTTTGGCTTGGTGACACTAAAGTCAATTGCAATTGTAGACACTCCAGAATCACACCTTCCTATGATATGAGTTGCAATCTGTGAATGGACAATGGAGACTACAGAAAAAGATTTTCTATGGATAATTAATTGCAAAGATATGTCTTTTGGTGGCTAAATAAATTACCATACCGTCCACCTTTCAAAAATTGTCTCATAATGTCTTATAAAATATGAACATTTTTCATTTGTTATGATCTTGAGAGGCATGCATTACTTTAAGGCGTTAATATAGTGTCTATGTCATGCTATATGTGCAAATAATATTAACAAACAGCAGATTATATTTTACAATACGAATCAAGGGACAGTACTTCAATATATAAATACACTCATTTTCTTGCTGAAGTAAAAACAACAATATTAGTCTATGTGTGTCCCATTAGTATCCAAATTGTTCCTGGTTATCTGTAGCAACGGAACAGTGTCCCGGCCATACCCAATATTTTTTCTTCAAAATCAGAATACCTAATATTTTTCTTCAAAATCGCTGAATCCCCCCCCCCCCCCCCTCAGATGAAACGGCACTTATTCTTCTTTTTTTTTTCACTATGACAACCGTTAGAATCTTATCACACCTCAGCTTTATTCTATTACCAACTACCCTGATTTATGTTATAAAAAATATGCAATGTATATGGCTTTTATTTCTATCTGTAGATGATGTTTATAGTTACATAAAATCTCTTTGATAACTGACGAAAGTTTGATCATTGCATTTATTTCTCTAACCTGTTTGATAACAAAGTATAGCTGTTGCATTTAATTTATTTACTTTTCTCTTTCAGTGGGAGCTCACTGACCTAGTGCCCGACAGTCTCTACATGAAATTGTCTTACGGTAATCTGACGTCCATCAGGAAGAGAGCTTTAAGGAGGAAAGAAGCCGAGAAGAATAGCAAGAAGGAGTGAAAAAAAATCTGCCATTCCATTTTATTTTTTAATCTATTTTTTGCTCTGCTGAGTGTGAGTGTCTTTAGTGTGACAGCTGTTTGTGTTTTACAATGTTTCAGTTGTGCATAGAGTGAAGAATGCTAGACTAAATTTGTAACTACCGTTATCAGGTTATACACGCAACATTCTTGCTAATGCATTATTGCATTACAATATATGTTTTCCACTTAATTTTTGATGTTATGTTGTTATGTTTTGTCTTTTGAGTGCTTTATTTTATCACTAGTGTTAACATGTAAATTGTAAGCCCAAGAGGTCTGGGGGCTATAGGCCAGGAGTGCCATGAGCCCATTTCACTAAACAGTGCTAAATAAAGAATCTTAATTCTCTCTCTCTGTTTCCTTAATTAATTGCCTAGTCTAAAAAGCTAAGATGAAAAGAAATGAAAATCAGCCAGTGTCAGAATGAACCAAAACGGATATTATTATTATTAATCTTTATTGCAGACACACACACATACATTAGATACAATATATGGGGGTCCATATCTTCTAATAACTACCTAACTACTGAGTATTAATGTAAGGCACTGTAAAAACGAATTCACAAAACAACAGTACGAAGCAACTCAACTGCTCGTCCAATACAAATATAACAATGAGTCCCAATGTCTTCTAATGTAAGATTGCCAAAAGGCGTCACTACTAATAACATTCATAATAATACTAATATATATGTAGGCCCGCTGTTTCATTATCCTCTTAATAAAAATAAGTCTCGGCTAGCTAGTAGCCAAATGATTAAGACTCCTTAAACCTTTAAAACGTATGCCCTTGGTTGTAGTTGTCCAATATAATTCCAGTACAAATCGATATAATTGAATAATTCTGTCTGGATATAGATTAACGCTGCGAGTCTAGAAACATGTATGATTTATCATTGTAATGTCATTGTCATCAACAATTAGTTTTCATGTTTTCATCGCTACAATGTTTTATTTATTGTGCACACATGCACTTACATGTTTCAATGATATGTAGATTATGCAGATGTGATCATGGTAAGTACATTCCTTGGACCGTCACTATGAATTGCCAATCAACACACATGTACAGTGTATGATGTGAAATCGAACAACTATCTTATTAATAACATGTATGCAGTGTAATAACATTCCGTACAATATTTCTGTGATTAATGTACAACTAATGCATAAGCTGTTAAGTGTTGCATTTATAATTTGTAATAAAATATCTCAGAAAAATTTTTATGGGCCTTTAAGTCTTATCTTAGATACATATATATATATATATATATATATGCAACTTTCATATTTGTTTCAGGTCACTGACCATCACGTGCCAACCCTTGTTGCATGTCATGCTTTGGTATATAGCCTGTGTGACCATAATGTAAACATTATTGTTTATGCAACAGAAACCAAATAATTACAATATATGTAATGGCTCAGTGGCTCAGACATTTATACAAATGATACTTATTAAACTCCTTGCAGTTCATCATTGTTCATGAGCTTTACTTCCTTAAATCGCAATCAGTGCCTAGGAAAGTAAATGCCACTATGGCGTGTAGAGTGCAAATAAATGGCTACTTGTCCGGTCTATTCGATCAACTATAAAAATGCCACATAATGCTGGATTGACTCGAGTGACACACTGCTACTCTTTAATCAAGAAGATGCTCTCAAGTACAGAGAAACCAATTTTGCCCAGAAAATCTATCTTGACAATGTAATGACGACAGCTAGAGGACATCTGTGTTAACGAAAAAATACCATTGAACATACTCTTAAGGAGAGTAATTTATTATAAGCCCTATAAGCCATACCTTTGCCTGTTTGATGTATGTAGCATCACAAACACCAAAATTGTTGACCGGTTTTATTTGTCATAATTGTTCATGCCAATCTTTTCTGGGTATTTGCAAAGCTGTGATAAGTACTGTTGATCTGATTATCATTTTGAGTATTTGATCACATATATACAGACATTTAAAATAGGACATATTCCTTCAGGATCAACTTTGACCTGTTTATGTTTGTCGTGTATTTCTAGGACATCTTGTGCACCTGTAACAAGTGTATATCACTCGATATACTGAATTAAGGATTCATCTTATAAAAATGTCAAAATATAAGCTGACTTATTTCAATGCGAGGGGACGGGCCGAAACCTCTCGTCTCCTTTTTGTTTTAGCCGGACAAGAGTTTGAAGATGATAGGTTTGCTTATGATGAATGGCCACAGAGAAAGCCAGGTATGATAATCAATTATTGTGATGATTATAATATAGCAACAGCAGTAACTGTTGGTTGTCTATTTGTTGCAGAAGCCGTTGATTTGACTCATCATTATATTGTTTAACTTCTATGTTCAGATACACTTTTTGGAGTTGCACCTGAACTGGAGGTTGATGGGATCAGGTTATGTCAAAGTATCTCCATCATGCGATTCTTGGCTCGAAGATTTGGTAATTAACATTTGATTATCAGTCAGTGCAAGTTGTTTCCAGAGATGAGGACCTAAATTTCATAACTTTTTAGCTTAAATTGTCAATTAACATTATAAGTTATATATGTCCTAAATGAATACGCTTCCAGAAGATCCAATTTGTACAGTAAAAAAAAAATTCCGGCCACCAATCCCTTGTCTAAGTGGAAAACTCTTTTGGCTAATTTAGCCATTTAGTGGAGGTCTTGGCATTTAATTAAAAATATTAACAATCAAAAATGATAGTCCATTAAACTTTCCTATTATAATGATTATCATTATAATGTGTGTGTAACTTCCATGCTCATCAAACTGCAAGTAAATATGGCTTTTCTTGGATTTTAGGTTTTGCTGGAAAAACCCCACTGGAAGGAGCCCAGGCCGATATGATTGTTGATTGCATGCAAGAAATCATGTCACCCGTGGCCGAGATATTTCGAGAGAAAACTAATGAACAAAAGGTAATTACCTAAAACTGGATTTAAAATGAAGCCATGAGTTTGTGGATTTGTTGCATTGTTTCAACATATTTTTTCATAACATTGAGTATTATTCAAGTGTGTCATATAAATAATAAGATAACTATTGTGGCTTTAATTTTTCAGGCTGAAAAGACAAAATATGTGATGGAAACCTTTCTGCCGGATTATTTTACCAAACTAGAAAATCTTCTGGTGTCAAACGGAGGGGGTGATGGCTACTTTGTTGGGTCAAGTGTAAGATATCCTTGATCTCCACAAATCATGCAAATAGTTTTTAAGAGTTACTGCCGAAAAGGGTTTGTTATTTATAACTAGCTTTTGATATACGAGGGTCTGACCTATGTATAATTTTTGAAATTTGCTGTCAATAAAATTCTATGTATTCATAACTGGAATTTCATTGTTTAACTGCATTTTCACAACTGTTCAATTCCACAATCATCACTTATGTATGTCAAATAGAATATGTCACAAACTTGTTGACTACATCTTGTATTATCAATAATTATAGTGTTTGAAAGTTTCAACTGCTGATTCCACAGAATACAAATTCATCCCCCGATTTATAAACTTTATAATTTTGCTGTTTAATTACAATTTCTCTGCATTTTCAGCTGACATGGGCAGATGTACACCTCTTAACAATCCTGGGAGTACCGGAATCTTGTGATCTCCCTTTCAGTTTCGACACTTATCCGAAACTTACAAATTTAAAGAGCAGAGTGGAGAATATTCCTGAGGTCAAGAAATGGATAGAAACGAGGCCAAAAACAAAACGATGAAGAAAGACAATTGTATCATTTCATTTTTAGTTCACTTACATATACTTTAAATTTGTACATTTGTACAAGTTTTTAGAATATTCAATAAATTTCATTCATTCTTCAACAACCTGACACTCTCTGTGATTAATTCATCGTCATAACTGCTCAAAGCTCTGAAAACTAGTTTTTCATTCATAGTTATAAAGATAATGATAAGCATTATAAGCAGTTTGACGGAGGCCAGAGTCCCAGCCAACGAGATGGTTGCCACCCTAATTGTATATAATGTACATGAAAAACTATAAATTAGCTGAACTGTCTTGTACTTTCAAAGCCAGTTATGGAAGATTTCTACATTATATTTATCATTTCTTTTATATCGTTTTTTTAAATCTTTAATACGAGCAATGTGTGGAAGTTTCAAATTTGACAAAAAATAAAACTTTAATTGATAATATTAGTTTATTCTGCAGAGTATAACCAGTAAACCATATATTAACAATTTGGACAACAAAGATATACCGATACCAATATAACGATGAACATTTGATATTTCATCCAACCAAAAAAAATACAATATTGATTTTTATGTCAATATTTCAAAAAGTAAAACTATATATAGCTAGCAGTCAGCTGATTACCACCGGTGTGCACATTAAAAAAAGATTAAAAACAAATAATATTCATAACAGAACATTATAAATGCAACAACGTCATACAAATATAAAGAATGAAAACATAAACATTTGTATACAACTTATATGTGCGTCGTCAAGTTCCATATACATATGTATATAGGATTTTTCATCAGAGTAAAAATAAATGCCTTGTGAAAAAAGTATCACTTAATTTTTAATCAGTAACAAATGGTTAGTGAAAATATGCATATACTGCAGTCAACTTGGTCAACAATGAACAACAATAAGTATTTACTAGTTTTAGGTTAACGAAAGATATTCAACATTTTAATCGAACTATATATGCAGGATATAAACAAGCAGTCAACTTTGTATAATTTAAACACATAGTACTAATACTACAATAATAAAAAATATAACAGAAAATAATACAGTATTTTAACAGTATATATGGTGTACAATATTTATATAATACATTAAAAGTACATCTACATATTCAGCTGGCGTTGTATGTGGGTGAATGAAGCATTTATACCACCGGGAACTAAATAAAGTATGAATTTCTTAATAAAATACAGCATTCACTGTGAACCATACAGTCCAGTTTTGTACACACATAGCAACACTACATAATTCCAGGCTCGGGACATACACTTTATCAGGAAAATAATTACCGTATTTACTCGAATAGAAGCCCTCCCTTCCTTTTTTCAGAGAGCATCTCAGCAGGGCCTCTATTTGAGGTGGGCCTCTATTTGAGGTGGACCTCTATTGTTTTAAAAGCAATGAAATACACCCAAAAAATTTGAAAATTTTATGAAAATAGCTCTGAAAGACCTAACATTTTCTTAGATTTGAGATCAATTCATAGGTAAAATACATTGTTTGCATGTGTGAAGGGGGACTTCTATTTGTGGGAGGCCTATTTTAGTTGGGGGAAGGCAGCTACCCTGGGCTTCTATTCAAGGTGGGCTTCTATTTTAGGGGGGGGGGGGGGGGTGTTTATTCAAGTAAATACGGTAAATCAGTTTACAAGATCGATCAAACCATTACAACTCTGACATGACTGTAAAGTAAATAATAGCGCTCCTACTACAAGATGGTCATATATTAAAACCAGATTTATTTAATGCAGAAAAACTTAAGAAAAAAAAGGCCAGACCACTGTTGGAGCCTGTTGAACATATCTAGATGGATTATATGTAAAGCATATCATTTACAAGTCTGCTAATTACCATGATAACAGGTGGGTCACTTTCACTGAGATTGATCATAAACCCATTTGTCTATTACTTTTCTCATTTGAGCGCTGAAACATGGTGTCATCAAAAATGGTTAGACAAGGCTCATACGAAAGAAGGGTATGATGGCCTCAAAACTGTAGCCAAAAGAAATCCATTTTAATTGAGAAATACCTAATTTTGATCAATAATGTGCAAATTTGGACTGTAAAACTATGTAAAATGTACTACAATGACTATGAGGGTTCTTCAGGCTCTTTAGGTCCTCGCTTGGGCAAAAATACACCCCCACCCAATTCAAATTCAGTCCTACGTACGGGGCCTGCAGACTTCACCAGAATTAAACAGTATACAGTCATCACCTTAATGTCGAAAAAAGAAACTTCCAAGATATTCAAACTTTTGGGTCTGGGTTATATATGTTACATTTTGGATTAATGGTGTAACCAACTTCTTATGCACCCTCTTTGCACAAAATGTTTCATGGGAAAAATACTGATGTTATAAATACAGCATGCATGTTGGGGTGAAAAGTGGTGCTGACTTGCCAGACAAATGGGTTAAATAATTATTGGCTTAATCCTAATAACAGTGTATTCCCCTTCAAACTGATTGCTGACTTTGAATAGTGAATATTATTCACTGAATAACCATTGGTTAATCCAACTGTCCACCAAAAATTGTGCGGTTTATTCAGTAAAAGCCTTGAAATCGATATTTGGGCCCCAATCTCATTTCTGATATCCAACATTTTAATCTCAAGCCACGAAATTGTCTAGTAAGTTTCAATCGTGGCCACTTCATGCAGGGATGACAACAGTATTTAATTTTACAACACATAATACCCACTCAGTATATCAATTGATGAGACATGTATATATAATTATATACTATTTTGCTAATACTTTTCAGCAAACAGTATAAGTACAACAGCACTCAAAATATGCGGTTATATGCATAGGAAAGGCAAAGTTAGATAATACAACGTTCATGGAAGTAGTTCGATATGATATGGTGGTTAGACGAAGACGAAAATTAAATGCTGATAATATATATTGATAGATTATCTATTGTAAAAATGCTTCAAGTTATGGGAATTGTTCATTGTAGAACCATCTGAGGGTTTTACGTCTGAGAAATTTGCCTGCCTTTATGTACCTGATTGGCTGTTTACCTGTCCTGATTAATATCAGAGTATGCTATTTCAAAAATATTCCAATACCGTCACAACTACTCATTGTACGGATATGAAGTTTATGAAACCATTACAATAATTTCTGAGTGGCTAACCATGATATAAACAGCTGATAAAAGACCTATAGTATCAAAATTACAAATTAATTCAACAAAAATTCAACAGGTTCCACAAACAAAAGTGGTAGGACGTTCGTATGTATAAATATGACATAGCAGAAATGGTGAGTAGTGTAAAAGAGTAGAGTGAAAATTCAGGAAAACAAATATTACAACTATCGACACGATATTCATTATTAAATACCTGACTGTCAACAGTCAAGTAACTCCATGATAGTTAGTAATTACTTGCGCATAATATATACGCGGGTTGTACGGAAGCATTACAATCACACCGACAATGATTACAGTCAATATGCCGATGACAATACAAAATATAACAATTAAATCTCACCATCAAGATGAGTACATGTATTCTAATGTTCATTAGTTTCATCCTATGTAATTGTTCGGATGGAGGTATCAATTTGGTGAATCATCATTAAGTAAATTTCAGGAAAACATGAAAAGAAGCACACTGTCAAGTCAGACCAATTCATGATAAACACGCGAACGAATAAAGTTTGACTATGAGGTCATGGAACTTTACGTATACAAAAATATGTATACATACATATTTTTCTTACCTTTTAAAGTTTACAACAGATCATATCAAAAGCCGGTTATAACAACGCCTTTCTGACAGTCGCTAATTGTTTGTTATCAGCCGGACGAACTGTATCTTATTGTAATGATTATTGAAAATTAAATCTACATTCACTGGATATTTTATAACTTAAGGAATCACTACTCTCAGCCAGGGATGTGGTTTTCATACTACCAAGGACCACACCATAATTTTGGCAAATACAATGAATTTCGCATTTTAAATAAATGGAATGGCATATTATATAGGGACTACAACAATGATACGCTTTGCACCATTTTTGATCATCATATATAAAAAATGGTCATGTAGATATATATCTGTCAGTTATAAGTAAAAAAAATTACTGAAGTAGCTATTATATGTACATAAATTCATCAATCATAACCCTGAATATAAGAAATACACATGTAAATATGTTGTAAATATCCAAATTAAATACAAGAGGCTGCCCCTACATAGGTTGATCAGGTAGATTATTTTATAGCAGTTAAGTAGATATTTAAATGTACAATAACATATCAAGTGGATCAAGAAAATTAAAGGGTAAAATTATAATTTCTCCTAATACAAGTATTTATAACATGTTTTTAACAGCAATAAAATATAGCTCAGAGTTTGTAATAGACGAAATATACATGTACGAACATGTAAGTAGTATATTGTGAACCGACAAAATTACAATTGTATGGTTGAGAAAAAACAATTTTTCTTATTCATTGCTTATTCAACCGTGATGTTAGGACAATTTAAAAATGCAAGCCCATCAGTGCTTAACTGAATGATGTTGATTTCAATAAAGTTACTCTGAATTACATGATGTTCACCTATAATATAACAGGACAAATACCAAATGGATTTTCAATGGTTAATATTAGTTTTAAATGCAGTTTCAAATTCTGCAATTCACTTTCGATTGCCGTGAACACAATACAGAAAATGTGCCATGAAATCAAACTTGTTGAATGTTTCGTAACAAAAATTGCACTGGAATGGAGCATCAGGTCCATGGCAACCTTTGTGAAAAACATACATGCTTAATTCTGGGAAGTAAATGTTGCAATACTGGCAACTATACAAATGACCTTTCTGCACAAGGTCATCTAACAAGGAAGTCGCAAGATCATCTGATGACCTCTTTTCAGTCAACCTTTCACTCGACCTTGATTGGTCAAGGTCACTAGGCGGTGTTCCGTCAAGAGAGTGCAGAGAGACCCCAGTCATAGCGGAGGAAGTGCTTGTGCGCCGTTCGTCATCTTCCTGGATGTGCGTCGGTGATTTGTTTGATGGAAGATCGTCAGAGGAAGACTCGAGTTTAAGCTTCATTTTTTCATCATGGTCATTCCCTGCCAGTGTAGTGTCACTTTTGTTGATGATCATACCAACTTTTCTGGGCTTCACTTGGTCAGGATTATCTTGAGAAGACGAAGGAAAGGCGTGGTCAAATACATTTGGTGACGAGCTTTCATGCGATTGATTGTCGTAATTATCATCTCCGCAATCTTGTAATTTTTCGTTTTCCAAATTCATATCATTGTTTAATCCACAACTATCAGGTTCACGTTCGGGTGTATGATTGCTGCCAAATGTTGCTGGAACATCAAAACCGACCACAGGCTTTTTATCCACGTCTTTATCTTCATCAGTCACTGTACTCGGAGTTCCAAGTGCTTGGTTTGCACTGGCTTTCATTTCTTGCGTTAACCCATGATGCATCATAGCAGCTTGTTGCATCATTGGTATTAACGCTCCCTGCTGAGCAAACGCCTGACCTACTAACGTTGCATAATACTGTCTCATCAAGTCTGGGTTTGATGCAAGTAGCTGGGGTGTAAACATAGTTCCAGCTGGAGTTGCCGGCCACTGCGGAACACTCGTCATGGGCTTGGGTTCCTGGCCGTGGTGTCGCAGCATGTGCATCTTGAGGTTGGAAGAAGTTGTGAAGCCCTTGTCACAAACATTGCAGCGGTACGGTCTTTCTCCTGTGTGCACTCGAATGTGTTTCTGCAGGTTTCCTCTGTAGTTGGTTCGATAGCCACACAGCTGAAAATTTGAATTATTTTTGAGTCTTTAATTTTTTCAGCATGCCATTAGTTTCAAAATATTGCAATGTGGAATTTTTTTCATCTAGATTCAGTACAGTATTTTTGCTTGGAAGATTAACTGATATATAATTAAACCCTAATTCCTCAAGAATGGTCCTTTTAAATAAACAAAATTGATTTATTCTAGACAAAATAATATACATATATGTATACCAATAAGTTGAATACTAAACTTTTCTTCTGACAAAATGGTAGGTAGTACAGGTTTGTACTGTAAAACTTACTTTGCAAACAAATGGCTTGGCCTCTTCAAGGGTCAGTTCGTGTTTTCGATACATGTGTATTTTCAGCGACTGATTGTAATACGTTGTAAAACTACATTTGGTGCATTTCAGGAACTTCACAGCTGTTGAGCTTATGCTCATTGTAAGATGTCAGGCATGACCTGGTCCTGTGCATTTAATTCTCTGCAAACAAGAATTGTTAATCAATGCATTGTAGAGCAGTTTATGCCAAAACATTTTATAATTTATTTAAATACTATATTACTAGAGTTCTGTGTTTGCAAAAGATCATGGCAAAATTATGACTGCACAGCTGCCACAGGTAGAACTTAATCTTACAGTAAAAAAAAGCAATGGTGCATGCTCTCTTTTTAAACTCGTATTCGTTTAAAACATATTGATGAAGTTTAACTTCATCATGTTTTGTGTTCCATTGGCATTGGGGATTGGCATTGCTAAGCAGGAATTGGGTTACCAATAATTCACATTTACAGGCCTCAAAACTTTGATTTTAAGCTGGCCCTTAAGTTCCTTAGACTTAAGAGCACCACTATGCATAAGTTTATGTTATTTTTGATCGTTGTCATTACCTTTTAAGCCCATTTTACTTGGATCCCAGTTAAAAGTCTGGCAGCCAGAGAACCTCTGCATTCATTATCGCTCTTCTCATTCTCGCCTCTCTCTCAGGAGAGTTGAGCTTCACTGATTTATCGCGAGGTGACGTAGGGGTCGAAAATGATGCATACGACATCTCGTGGTGATTGTACGAGTTTCCCGCTTAATCAAATAGATCAATGGGGAGTATTTTACAGTTAGCTTGCGATTACCAATTAGAGTGACAGGTAAATGGGAGCCGGTGAGGGGGGGGGGGGTACACTGAAATACATTATGCAATCGCTCATGATAGTAGATGTCCCCCCCCCCGCCCACAATTAAAATTAATGAATTAAAAAAAAAAAAGTAGACAACCACAACCACATAAGTATTAATTTAAAAAAAAGTGCATGGACCAGTAGAGCAGTCCACATAACTTACAAGGAAATGGTAAATTGGTACATATCTCCCTTTTGATTATTTTTAAGTTGGGATGTCTGGTTCAGGATAAGTCTAAAGTATAGATGGACCACATTCATAATTCAAGACATTGATGTAGTACGATGGATGAATCTCTATGTCATCCAAGTACGATGAAGTTACTTGTGTGATATAAAGAAAGAATCTGTCGTTTTATATATTGTTCAAGAAATTTGCTTTTAAATAACAAGTATTTTATGGCCCTACTTAGGCCTGCATTGGGGCTCCACATAAAGATTGATTAAGTCCTTGACCTACATGAACACATCATTTTAGTCCCAACTATGACGTAAATTGTTTTGGAGGTGGAGGTATTTAAGCATACCATTTAATCTATTAGCTATAATAGACTAAATGGATCTTATAATTCCCAGCCTATGTGTTATAGAATATTCGGTGCAGTGTATTTATGCCATGCCAACGTTTATGACATATTTTGACAGTCAGTCTCTTCTTGATGCTTTTAAAAAAAAAAATCATAGATTAAAAAAAAGAATAAAAAAAAGTCAAAGAAAAGCAGTCAAAGAGATGGTTTCTTGATTCTTTAGACTGCGTTTGGCAAGCTAAACGTTCAGTGGATACAGCACCATTTAAGTGTGACCGTATACATGTGTGGTGAATGGGTGTGATGGCTATGACATCAGTGTCATACAAGCTTGCTCCAAATGTGTACTGCACCATGATGTAACCACTGTCAGATTTAAGACCCAATGAGACATATTGCCAACAAGTGCACAAAGTGGTGAGTAGCTCTCATTTACCTTTTGAATTATGATTATGATAATCATCAATGCATGCATATTTTGTTTTGCATTTCTAATATCTGTAATTACTTTATTAATTACTGCATATTTCTGTGAAAATAACTGCGCACATAATCAAGCAAATGACAGACTTCAATAAATCAGTGATTTATAAATAGCATTATTAAAAAAAATTGAAGAAAAAATAACATAGAATATTAAAGCAAAACATTAGTTCACACAAGACTAAGCTTTGGTTTTTTGCATGGAGTCGAGATCAACTTAACTTTTGATGGATGACTGGCAATGTCAGATATCTTAGTCAGGTCAGGGCAGCAGCATATTGCTTGACTTGGGAAGCCAAGAAAGCTGAAGGATATCAATCATATCTGTGGAAACATCAACTGCAAGACTATATTCATTTTGTATAATTGACTCATTTCTATCTGTTTAGATTCTTTCTTTTTATCCTTTTTCTTTCGTTAACAATTTGCAGTGAACTGTGAGGTGCATGCAGTGTATAGACACCAAAAATGTTGTATAGTATAGCGAAATTACTTTCTTACACCATGACATTTTTTTATCAAACAGTGTGACCTTAACACGTAGGTTTGTGGCAATTAACAAACTATGAGGCTGTTTTAGATTGTCGCTGAAGTCTTGTGGGTAAGTAAGTGTGACTGTTTTTGTTATTTAACATCAGCAGTTTGTTTTCTTAAAGCACATGCAATATGAGACCAAACATGCAGGACATGCGTTTCATCATAACTGTAATAATGTCAACACTGTAAACAAATCTTATTGACATGTAGATGTCATTGTTGCAATGTTAAAACTGAGTGCCAGAGAGGGATCTGGACCCATGTCCTGAAAAGCTACTGGATTCACAAGACAGCGTTCTAACCATAAGGCTATACTAAGTGCTCCGTGGCACTAATTGTAGAAGCTAGAACACTCATCTCGAAATTGGAGTAGGTTCGAACCCAAGACTAGCAAAGTCACTTTTTCAGAAATCTTAACCACTAGATATAGGCCACATACACTAACTATCAAATTAAATCTTACCATAAAAAAATAAAATGAAAAAAAGAAAGAAACAACAAACCAATTAATGGTTATATTGGACTTCATTAGTGGTAAGACATTTGACTGCTATCGAATATATGTATGAAAGAGATGGGCTGATCCTCCAGAAACCATTGTCTTGCCCCACCCAGCCATGCAGATCGGCAACCACATGGATGGCACTGATGTAAGCCCTGTATTAAACCCAGTGTTCAATGTTGAATATGTCTACTTCCCAGGGAGTTGAGAAAAACTCTAGATTGGTCTGCCAAAGGTGTAAAATGTGTAAAGTTGGAAATGTTCCTTCATTACGTAACTCCAAAATTGGCACATTTACATATTTTACATGACATAATATTATTATGAAATATTTTATTTACTGAAACTTTGACTGTATGGATGAAAAGCAACGAAATGCATGTCTCAATTCCAGTCCATAATAAAAGAGAACATTTATAAAGTATGGGAAATAGCCATTCTCAGACATGATGAAAAAAAAAAAAACATCTTGCGTGTCTTGATAAATATATTAATATTATGCTTGACTGATAATATTTGAAAAACATTCTTGGATTTCCAGTCCATAGTTTAAGAGAGAGAGAGGAGAAAAAATTTCAAGGCTGGCAATTGAACGATAAAAAACGAGAAAGCTACTCTTGAGGATAGGCTGCCCCACCCGTTCTGCTTGAACTATTAATAAAACTCCGCCTACGTAAGTATTCATCCAAACAATGTATCAAATATGAAAGATTCACATTTGCAATACTAAATAGATTCACCAGAAAGATTTATGGAAAAATACTGTGCAAAATTGGTGGGTGAGTTAGAATATTGAAATTCGTAAAAATTATGATAATATAATTATATAATGATATCTAAAAAAAAAGAAAGAAAGAAGGAAATTGTCTTTGGTAGGGTTACACATATCGCTGCGGCAAATATAATTTTATAAATATAAATTAAGGATATTTTTGTATCGGTATATATCTTGTCAAAAAGTGAAGTTTCATATTGAAATATATGGGGCGCGGAGAGGGTAGGGGAGAGTGGGGTAAGTTGAGGCACTCTTTGCTTGGTTAATAGGCAGATATGTGACCAGATCGAGAGTGCCAAATTGAATTTTATACAATGTACTTCATCAGGAAAAAACTGCACTTAAAAACTTGCGAATCAATGGCTTAACTTACCCTGCTCATGGGGTAAGTTGAGCCAGTGAATGGGGTAAGCTTAGATAACTCCAAGTATTGCCATAACCTCATATTATTCGAAAAATGACATTATGTTGCTTTGCCAACCTTTCAACATGTTCAATAGACAGTACAGTCATGTAACTCTGGTTTTTTAATATATCCAGCACTAATTTTTACATTCATCAATGAAATAATGCCCTAAATGATGAAAGACATGTATCAGTGACCTTGGATTTGTATATTGGAATAATGATCATGATTGCATCAAACAATTGGTAAATGGATCCATTTCTCAACTTGCCGCATTGTGACTTCTCGAAAAGAGCTAAAATGACAAATGTCATCAGCTTACCCTTGGCTAACTTACCCCAATCTTCCCTACCATATCGGAAGACTGGTCTCGATTTTAGACCCAGTTTTTAATGAAGAACATACACTGTATGGTCATATACATTGTGATATAAAAATAAATTATGTATATTTAGACCATTTACCTTGCAAGCATAACGCTATGATAATTACTTTCAACATTGAGAAAATATAATTTGAAAAATCCCCCAAAAAATTGTAGAGTTGTCACTGTAGTGTTTAAATGTAATTTACATGGCAAATTGTTTTGTCAATTTATATAATTTATTTTGTCCTTTGCAAAAAATACGATATGCTTTTTTAGGGTCCACACTTAGATAGAGTTGAAGGCTGGGATCATAACGTGATTGTTTTGTAGACATTTGGAAATATCTTACGGGAAATGTATCATCTAATTTTGTTGCAATGTTTTTGTAGTATTGAATGCTGTCAAAATACCATGGCAATCATATTTGCAATATTGCTTGAAACATGCACGTATCTTGCAAGGCTACTCCAGTGACATATTAGGATATCCCATAATTATATCATATGAATTTCAACACCTTCGTTTTAAGTCTGCATTTGCAGTTCACTGTACTTGAGCTCACATACCATGCACTTAAGGGAGTTTTTGTGTTTATATGTATCAATGCATAACTTGCAAAAGTTAAGACTAGGTTTTTTTATCTTTTTAAATTGTAGCCTTAAGACTATTGGCATGTATAAGGTGTTCCTTACTAAAATATAACTGTTACATCTAAAGAAACCCTGGTTTCTGATTCATTGGCTGAGGTAATAGTGAAAAATAATATTGCACTCTTCATTGTAATACTTGTATAAAATATATCACAAAGGGCATTTAAATTCCGATCTTTAAATTAGATACGTTTTGTACTAAATGAAATTCAGTAATTGGCCTTTTCTACGTTTTAATGCATCAGTGGGTATTGTGACTGATATTTCACTTTCTTAGTGGTATGTGGTATTACAGTTAAATTTGCCAAAGAAAAATAGTTTTCTATGATAAATTTAATTAGTGACAATATTTCGTATTAATTTAACTGGCCAGTGATTTAATTAGATTTAAGGAGAGTATGTTTACAAGATGCATTCGAAGTCCTTGATTATAATTGGGCAATTATCTTTATTATTATTATTACTTGATATCATGCTATCTTTGTTGATCAATGCATGGTCAAGCTTGACCAGATAGGTTAAGGTCTGACCAAGGAAATAACTCACGTGGGAACTATGTGGCCTTCTAGATTTGTAAGGTTAAGTACAATTTTCTGGAAACGTGTGTTAATTTCTGCATGCAGAAAATGTATTTGGAGCTAATGGGACAATATAATGAATATATCATTTGCTCGCATTTTGAAACAGAGAGATATTTCCTTATTTCCTTGCAAAGTCTAAATTGATTACTTTAGTTTTGGTCATCATCTCATTGCAAATGTATCATTGCAGAAATTGTCAAACTTAATTTTCTTCTTTTCTTTATAACTATTTATGTGGGGTGAAGTTTTGGGCTATTATTTTGGTAGCAGGTTAGAATGTCGAATTACAATATTTCCCATTAATTTGTTCTATCTTTGGACTAAAAAAAACTGTCAAAATTAAAAAAATAAAATTTAGTAACACAGTGATCTCAAATTCTAAATCATCAATTTGTTTTTATTTCGGAAAAAAATCTACTCCCAGAAAGCATTCCAAATCGGGCCAGCTTCGTTTCTATGTCGGCCACCATCGGTAAAACATCATTTCAACATTGCCGACATAGTGCCGATGTTGAAACGATTTGGAATGGTATCTGGGCTTAATTTAGGCTATATTATTGGAATCAGTAGTGATATATATTATTTGGAAGGCTTGCTACTACTAAATGTGTGTCAACTCAAGCCTGCCTTACCAGTTATTATGCTATTTTGTGTATGTTATTATTTATATTCTAAAGGACACAGATGATGAATTTGTGCATCCAACAGGGAATATTTTTCTACATAAGATTGACCCCACTTTAAAAAAGAAAATTTTTTAACACTTAAAGCAAGTAAAAAATTATTTTCAGGAGGTTTTATGTAATCTAATAATAAAAATATATAGAAACAACTAACAGAATAGCAAACACATAACCTTGGAAAATTAATTAAGCCAATAAATTCACTGAAACCCACGATATCTTACAGTATCAGAATAATTACTCTAATTATTCTCAGAGAACTATTTAGATTTTTTCAAAGTGAAAACTAGGAGTTGCCTGTATAAACAATAAAACCGTGTATCAGGTCTAGAGCGTTAAAAATATATAAAATATGCATATATACTTTGTTTGCAGTATTCAAAGACCCATCGGAGTTCATTCTCCACATTTATTCAGTAACGATGTGTAACTGGAGTTTAATGCAAAAAAAGTAACCTACTAATATTGATAGTTTCTTCTTCTATGCCATTAATTCACAGTGTTGCATACGTGGTAGTTGCAAAAAAAAGTGAATGAATTAAAAATAATTATATAACCGGTGCAATAGTGAGGAGGGGGGGGGGGAGAGATGAGGCGAGTGACACCCCCTCCCCCTCCCCTTCCCCATTCAATGAAGGATTTGTCAACATATGTTAGGGCCTTCTTTTCATATTTATTCTATTAGTACCTGTCTGAATTCGCTTGACACCAAAGCACGTCTGCAAAATAAATGACACTGCTTTAACCTATCTGCCCTTACTAATACATGCATATAATATATTGTATGATCTTAGACTGAGACATGCTTCTCTGATTATTTGCAATATTTCTAAAATGCATGATGTATTTAATTTTCTGCGTTCAGTAGTGATACATTTAGTAAACTAGTAAATATACACTCCTGGGCAAAAAATAAAAATAAAATGAAAATAATAAAGGCAAGCCAATGCATATCAGTATGTGAACGGCACAAAGCATGTAATTGCAACATAATGCTTGAAAGTTTATAATAAGGGCTTTTGTCACTGTTTTCTGATGATAACAGTCAAACTTTAACATTTCATGAAGATACTGTGCTATTCACACAGCAAAAGTGATAAAAAAAAAAAAACGGGGTTTGGCCTCATTCAACAGCTATATCATTTTGGCATTTACAGAGGTTTATTTCCAGTTGAATAATATGTATTGGCACAACAAGGAAAGGTCAGCAAGGGGGAAATTTTTCAAGTAGGCAAGATATTTGGAAGGCTTTTTAAAGTCAAATGAAAATAAGAAAACTTTTGTAAAAGAAGGCTGCCGAGTGCTGCTTCAAAATTACCTTAAAAACTGAAACTTCAGGAAAAAACCATTCCGTTTTTAACTTTTCCAATTGTTTTAGTGAAATACTACTGTGGTAAAGTTTTGGATAGTGTGCTTCTTGCAGCAAATAAGGGACATCAGAAGTGAGGGTCATTTTTTGTTTTGTCCACCAGGGTAGGGCCTTCCGAATGTCTTCCAATTAAAATTTTCTTTCCTCTACTAGCCTTTGTCCATAGCATCCTAACCAGTTAAGATCTGCCCTCTGTCCCAGCTGACTGAATTGTTGAGTCAGACTAAAACCCATTTCTGTCATATTTGCTATTCATGACAGCATCTTCCTAGAATGTAAAATTTCGACTGATTTCCTAAAGAAAATTATTTCAAAAGAAAATTATTTCAAACTAGCATAAAAAGCCTTTTGCTGAAGCTTCCTGCATTCTGTTGCCAAAAGAGAGTTTTTGCTGCAAGCATACTGATGCATATTGGCTTGCCTCATTGTTTTTTGTTGCCCAGGAGTGTATATACAATAATAAAAAGTGATAAGAGAGGATTTGGTCTGTTCAACCTCACAGCTCCTGTTTGAAATTACCACAAGGAACCACATTTAGTCAAAATTTACCTTAGGGAGATGATGGGATGATGAGAATGTCAATTGGTCCAGTGGGTAAGTGTTAGACTAATATGCGCATGGTCATGGTCGTGGGTTCAAACCCATGAGTCATGGCATGGAGGAAATGTGCAGATCTCCTTGAACCACTGCTTCGCTAAAGGCAGTGATGATTATTTCAGACGAATTATTCTTTAACTGGTGCCATCCAAACTTTTGTTTAAAATCAGCCAAGATATTGTTTGGCCTTAAGGGGCAGGCGTTCACACTGTCAAACATAAAACCTATGTATGACCACGGATGAAAAAATATTTTACTATTGTTCATCCTTGTCTATACGTGACTATCTCACTGAGCGTTTTACGTATATTCGCGCTAATCCGTAGGATGCTCCTGGTAGCGCTAGACCACTCAAGAGCATCCGTGGAGAAAGGAAAAGTTTTTAAACATGTTTAAAACTTTGGCGAATGTTCTACGAGTGAATTGTTTACATTGGTTACGTCAGTCGCTTGCGATTCACTTGGCGAGCGTTCTATGTCATCCTTGCCGATCCTTAGCCCATCTGTAGCCCATCCGTAGCCCTCTCCTCTTTCACTCTTTAACCACTCGCACGGGTGATCTACGAGTGCCTCAAGGATGCCTCACGGTTGCTTGCCGACGGACGTTTGGCGACCGTTTGACAGACGTCTTGCAAGAAACTTACTATGTTAAAATCATAGATTTAATTAAAGAGAGTTTCTAAACCTAGAAATAAAATAAAATAGGAAAAATAGCCAACAAATAAATTCTAAAAATCCAAGGAGCTTTACTTACAGCTACCAGGTGCAGTTCACTGTAAGGCCTGTTTCTCAGACATGTACTTCGCCAAAACGTTAAAGAAGCGTTGGCAAGGATACCTGCCAAACTTCAACATGGTATGCAGCTACATAATTCGTGAAGAGTGCAGCACATTACGTTAAAATCATTTTGTGGTCATTAAACAAGTTGAATTGTCCTTTTACAGTACACAGTATATCAGTCGTGGCATTTTCTTGTCAATTTGCCACTGACATTTTTCTACTGCAAATCTTTATGTAACTTCTTTTGCAACTTAATATACCTAAAGTTTGTTTATGTGTTGCAGGTCATGAACTATTTACTTATTCCAGCAGTTTTGGCAGCATTTTGCCCAGGTGAGACACGGTACATGCTCCATGCAGGTTCCACATGTTCAATAAGCATTTAAAACCCACACAATGCATTCAATGTAGTGAATGAAATCATTTGGCAGCTGAGATATAACGGCAAAATAGAAATATGATCTTTACTCCAGTGTAATGTCATTTCAATGTACCACCAGACATTCATTTATGTAGTGGGGTTCAAATTCATCCAACTGCCATTATATATTCTGTGAGATATTGTAGTAAATATTGTGTTCTATCTATCTCTCTATCTCTCTATTTATCTATCTATCTGTATATCTGTCTGTCTGGCTGTCTGTCTATCTATCTATCTATCTATCTATCTATCTATCTATCTATCTTTCTATCTGTCTGTCTGTCTGTCTGTCTATCCGTCTATCTATCTATCTAGCTATCTATCTATCTGTCTGTCTGTCTAGCTGTCTGTCTGGCTATCTATCTATCTATCTATCTATCTATCTATCTATCTATCTACCTATCTATCTATTTCAGTGGCTGATGGCAACGGGGGTGACTGTGACACCAGTAAATGCATCACGGATTTGGAAGCTGTTCTTAAAGAAGATCCATTCGATTGCCGGTAAGTGCAATTTTCTGCTCACGAAAGATTCCAGTGTACATGGAGGTCATTGAAATGGATAAACTGAAGATGTTTTTATATTTTTATTATCTCAGGCATGGTCCACAACGTATAATTAATGCACTAGAACCTTGCAAAAAGCCAGAATGCAGCCAAGAAGAGAGAGCCAAGATATCACCATACGGACGGGTGATTGAGGAGAAAATGGCTTTGAGTAATTGCTCAAGTTCAGCTCCAAAAAGTGCAACTGCGAGAGGTGGGTAATGCAGTGCCTTTCTATTGTGTTTTTCATTATTTTCATTTCGTAAAGATTAAGACGTAAAGACGTTTTAGGCCGAGACTTTGTCGGAAGCTGTTGTTTGGCCTCTCCTTGCATCAAAGCGGGTTTGAGTACAACATTTCAACAAATTGGTCCATCTCATACTTTTTCTCAAGAGTCTTCTTCAGTGTTGTCATGCAACTCAGGTGACTGATGTACATAGTTGCTTTTATTATATAGTGTCACACAACTCTGTGAACTTTTTTGTGTGACAAAAGATGGTTGTAGGTGCTACCCAGATAGCATTCCAAATCGGGCCAGCGTCGTTTCTTCTATATCTGACACCGTCGGTACAACATCGTTTTGCTATTGCTGACATTGTGTCGACATTGATACGATTTGGAATGCTATCTGGTTAAGACATGACCATGATGACTCTTCAGAGAAAGTAAACTATGGAATACCCAGAGTCAGAATCAATTCTACATTAATTGGTTCATTTCAATGAAAATTCTTAACTATCATAGAACATGTACACAATAAGCCTATAAGTAAGAACACACTATTCCCTGTAAACACAAACAGACTGTGCCTTTCATATATTATCTCAGCTCGTCAGTAAAGACTGAGTACTCTAATAAGACCCAATGGTTATGTGGTACATTTTAATATTCCCCACGATTGGACAAATTGGTGAGGATTAACGAGTGGCATTAGTCAAGAGTGAATTCTGAAGCCAATCTGTCCACGAGTCAGGGAATATCAAAATATACCTCATATCCACTTGGGTCTTATTTATATCCCGCAATTTTCACTTTGAAGTTGCTTCTACATGATTATCTTCATGATGAATAAAAAAACGAACTTTTAAATCAATGGTATCTACCACCATTAACTGTTGTGCTTCTGATTAACGTCACACTTAATCTGATATTAATGTTTTTACTTTCAGCCTGTTCATTTGCTGAGACCTTCACTTGTATCACTGGCTCAGCTAATTTCATCACCCTCATTCCGAATTTGCAGATCGATGACATATCTAAGTTATGCGTGTAAGAGAATTATTTTCTCATTTTCTCTCTCCATAAATACAGTATTCACATGAAAAAGCCATCTACTCCTTAGCTCCAAACACAATAAATACAAAATAATTGATTTTATAACCACTTCATTGTGTCTAAAACGGCTGCCCCCCATACCCAGATAGCATTCCAAATCGGGCCAGCGTTATTTCTATGTCGGCTGCTGTCCGAACAACATCGTTTTGACATCACCAACATCGCGCTGATGTTGAAATGATTTGGAATGCCATCTGGGTAGCCCTTATAGACTAAAAAGTTTCTCAAATTTATCTATCAATATTTTTATATTATCATTGTACAGTGACGTCCATAGGTAAGTGAACCCCACAAGAATGGAAAATTACCTCAGTTTAATGACAGTCAAATCAAAAAAGTTTGCACAAGTGTTTTGTATACACAAAAAGTGCAGATTAATCACTTTTTTTTCAGTTGGGTTCGACTACGGCACTTTATATCGATTATTGTATATTCTTATTACATATTATATTGTCACTACTTGAGGCCCAACTTTATACTTCCTTGCTTTGTGTGTAGAGTTTAGTAGGAGTAAGTCTGAGGACCTGCAACTGAAATGAATGCCAGTAATAGTTTTATTACCAACTAATGTCACTTTTCAGAGATATCAGTACAATCCTTAGCACAGTCCATATATGTGAGAAGTGCCTGGAAACTGTCATTCCTGGTTTTGAAGCATGGACGGCAGAAGTGCAGAACATTTTTGATATCACGATAACATTGTTAAATGGTGGATGTAAGTACAAAACGACTGAAACAGTTCGATCAGAAAAGTACCCTGATAGCATTCCAAATTATTCCAAATAAATAATTGCATTCATCAAAATTATCATTAACACGGTTGGCAGACACTATGCAGTGTATATGCCATTACCAAACAATATTGATTATACATATATATGACAAATAAAACAATCAAAATTACAATTTTTATCTTAGATGTTCATTGATAACAATTAAAAAAAGAAATATAATATGTATGGTGGCAGAAGGATACATGGTTAAATATAATCATATTCAATATAAGAAAAAAGTAAGTAAAATGAACATTAATATAATGTGCTTGTGAAAAATTTAAAGTTCCAAAACAATTCCTCTACAACCCATTTCAAACATGTGGCAGATATGTTGTGCCTGTGTTGTCCCCATTTGGAATGCTATCGGGGTATTTCGTAATGCAGTTTTTCCTTTTTTTTGGTAATAAATAGCTCGATTTAGGAAGGTGATGTCAAAGTAAATTTACATAAAGTAAATTTTAGAGAAAGCAAATGTCGACCTAAGAAATTTATGCGTGAATATTGACAATCATTTGAATAAATTAAGCCATGAGTTTTTTATATAACTGGAATGTCTGTGACCTCCAAAGCAATTTTTTATCAAACTAGTCAGTCAGTCATAGTAATACATGTCATATATTGACTAACTTCGATACTGACTCAGCCTGACTCATTTATTAATATTATATTTAGAAAAACTACTATGCCGGGCAATCATGCCAGTGTTGAAGATCTGTTAATTTTTGCAGGATTCATTTATATAATATGTTTCCTGAATTTTAATCACCAAATTTGAAAGTAAACCCCAAAAACCACTCAACAGTGAACTAAATTCCAAAGGTGTGTCAATGAGCATGTATGTTGGTATAGGGCTGGACTCATCTGAACTTTTATTTAAATGTGTTTCCAGGCAACTGCACCAGGATGCTTGTTGGAATTCTCAACTCACTGGACTTAGCCAGTGAATGTTCGTACGTTGATGTTATAATATATCTCAATATTCATGCAATAATATTTTGACCTGCACTGTTACATATTCACTGATTGGTTTTCATATACATGTAGAAATAATTCCAAAATTTGCAATCACAATTCATTTAAGCCTTACACAACCAACATTGTGATACTATTCACCTAAAATATTGCAGCAATGGTTTCACTGCAGTCAATATTGATACGACAACTACTACAGTAGAGTTCGAAATAAATGTCTACAGTGGCTGACGTCGAAGTTGTGGCCGACACCGGATTTGTGGACTTCAATAGTGACGTCCTGGGGGCGATCCAAACATTCTGAATGAACATGGTGATAGCTATCGCTATTATTCTAAATATTTCTCTGTCAAAATGTTCTGAATCCGCCCCTGGACGTCACTATTGAAGTCCACAAATCCGGTGTCGGCCACAACTTCGACGTCGGCCACTGTACCACTTTTACAAAATGGACAGTGATGATAGCAAAAAGTCAAAGCCTAACTTTCCCATAAAAACACCTCTCTCCAATGATTAACTTAAAGTAGCCGAATGGTATCGTTCCCATGATAATCATTGGTCTTCTTATCATCATTCTGATCATTTGTCAAGGGTTCCGGAGAAAAAACATAGATTGCAATATCACACCGCAGCCATGTTGGTATTTTTGCCTCATTGACCTCATTTTGATTATGTAATATATTATGATTTCATTACTTCTCCATTGTTCTTGCACTCTGTGACCTCACCATGACCATTTTCTACTGATGACGTCACAATACTATATCTGAGTGCAAAGAGAGGTCAATGAGGCAAAACTTCCAACATGGCTGCCACGTGAAAGGGGTGTTTATATCATACAACAAGCAGTAAGTTAAGTGCCATGGTTCGGTATACCATTATTACTTGTAGAATGGTGGGGTTTGACTTATTGAAGGAATTTCTTTTTGAAGTGCTGCATGCTTTGTTTGACAAAATGTGACCAATATTGTTCATAAAAGAATGAATTAAAAATAATTATAAAACTGGTGCCACAGTAATGCTGTCTGTAATATAATATACAAGTGCACATTCAATTGAATCTTACCATAAGTTAGAATGTCACACACAGACAATTGGACTCAATTAATCTTATGGCTATTTTCTTTTAACCACAGGCGTTTTAAGCTTTTGGCCAATTTTGCTAAAACTCTAGCAAGTGATTGTGCCATAAAACTTGTCAACTATCCCCTTAAGTTGGAGTGGCTCACATACGTGGATAATTACATCAACTTTTTCTTTCCTTTCTTTACGCCATTCATCTGTGGCTCAGCAGGTAAGACAAACAACAATAAAGAGACTTAGTAATAACTTGTAAGATATTAAAAATGAACGAGACCTCTTCCAGTTTTGGTAAACCGTACTGGGCACTGCTCACTTTGTCACTGTCAGATCTCAACTTAGTCTCTGAACTGAGAGGAGATGGAAGTTTAGCTTTAAAACTCAGCTTAACATCACTTGTGAGTCCTATAAGTCTCACACCTCTCAATTCAGATTCTGGTAATATATTTGGTCTGCCTATACTGGCATTCACTTTTTTTCAGCTTTTGCTTGTTTTCCAATACTATGTTACACACCAGACATTTTGTAATTTTTTTTCAAAAACTTTAAGTATTTTACAAAATATGTAAAGATTAATTATTATGAAGCTATTACAAATAACAGTTCGACTGATGTATTAATCTATACTGAAGATCTTTTATCCCCAAAATAACTGTTTTTTATTGTAAATATCTTTGGGTAGATCATATCAAGACAGTTACTATTTCAAACATTTTGAAAAACATGATTTAGATATAACTATTTGTCAGAGTTGATCAGATTTAGTCAGTGTCATATCAATAGTTTTAAATAGGGGTATTGATTAAGGGGGGATGTGAAGGTATATACTCCCCTCCCTTTTATTGGGAATGGGGGATGATCGACGCATTCATGCCCCCCCCCCCTGAAATTCACAAATTAAAAGTACCCTTCTTCACACACTCATGTTTTGGAACATTTGTACTTTGTTAAACAGCTTTACACTTGATATCACATATCAGTACAAGTTTATAGTTTGGCATCAATGATCCACCATTAATTTACCTCTTGGCCAGTGTCAGCGCGTTAACTGCGGTCATTTGTACAAGCGAGGGAAAGTCACTGTGGGACAGACAAACTAGGCCTGCAATTATCGATCAAAACATGCCACTTTACACTATAGGACTGACTAACTTATTAAAGTTGACTAATTCGTTAATAAGAAATAAACAGCTGTGTGGGTGGGTCATTCTAATAGCAAATGATTTCAGTATACAAAGTTCACTGTACTTGATAACAGGCCTAGTATATGTAAATGCTTCATTGATGAAATATCCTAGTTTTTGGTCACAACATAACACATTCATGTCAATATAATATGTCCTGTCATGCAAAGTGTTAGTAAGGGCAAAGACATGCAACATGCAAATGTGCCAATAGCATTTAACATATGTTTAAGGGCTATCGGTCACCAATGGCAACACTTAAGTTGTCAAACTGTGACGCATTTCTATTGATCATTTTGTCTGATCTATTGTATGACCTAAAGGTCAAGTAGCATGTCTTGGCTCCTAACTATGAAAATTGGACAATGTCAATGACCACCACTAAAGGTGTAAAAGTTTCTTTTGTGACCACACCTATTTGGATTCAGATGTCAGTTTTCAACCCATGTTTTCAAATAAGATTGTACCTAATGATAAGACATTTTTACATGGGTATAGCATAGAAGTAAGTAAGTAAATAAGTAAAAGAAGTAAATAAGTAAATAAATAAGTCAGTAAGTAAAGTTTCAAAAATGTAATTAAAATGAACATAATCGAAATACTTTTGACCAAAAGTGAAAAGATGATTATATAAATAAGCTATAGAAGATGTATTGACAATGACCAATGACACGACATTAATAAAGCCATTAAGTCGTCGGAAGACAAAATGCAATGAAACATCAACTAGAATCACATGGGCAACTGAGAAATACAATATACACATTGTTATATTTGTGTCGCCTCACTCGCCTGGGCAAAACAAGAAAAAAGGTGGTAATTAACGCATACAAAATCGAAAAAGACTACGATATTTCATTGTAAAAGTACTGGTTCTGGTTTAAAGCATACATTGTTGCTGCAACTGGTTCTCGTTATTTTCAACCATGTCAGTATTACCATCTTTGCAGCAGATCTCATAAACTTGGAAACTGCCCTCCAGAGGACGTCATGTGAATCCTATTGGCTGAGAAGCTGAGGGACTGCTTTAGCAAATAAAAGACCTGGATTCGTGTGACGTCATTTGGAGTTTACCAAGTCTATGAAATCTTCTGTAATATAATGCTGCAGACTTAATTTTGGTTTAAAAGCCTTTGAATTATTTTTCTCTTGCAGCTCACTATGGGAATCTACAGTTATTGACAGCATCTCTCTTATTCTTGCTTCTGATGCGGAGAATGAACAAATAGTAGAATCTGATGCGTTCATATCAACAAGAATAAGTTGAATGTGTACAAATGATTCAGATTTATTTGAATGACCAGAACAATACTCACTTCTCAACAAACAGTAAAAATACCAAAAAAGAGTGTTCTGTATACATGTTAGCATAGGCAACTTCCAGGATTGAATTTCGTAATCTGTATATTATAAGCCTACCAGCAAATTATCAGGCTATCACAGGGTAAATATTCAACTCATGAAAAATCTCTGTAAGATAATTACTTGTTGAAATACATGTATTATCAGAATCGCTTTTTCTTGCCAGGTTCAAAAAATTTATGTGACTGTAGGGAGTAGCCAGAATTAGTATAAAAAGGGGAGGGGGGCAAGTAGCAAAATTTGTCGTACAAAAAAGCATTGCATAATACAGGTGATGTTAATGTAGTAATGTTCTTGTGGACTGGCTATTCCCAGAGAGCATTGCAAATCGGGCCAGCGTCATTTCTACATCGGCCGCCATCAGTAAAACATCATTTCCACATCGCCGACATTGCGCCGACGTTGATAGAATTTGGAATGCTATCTGGGCGGGAGGGGTTTTAGAGCCAAAAGTGGATTTTTTCCTATTTTACTTATTGTATTAATTTATCGGGCCAATAGGGGTGTGGTTCTGACCTAGACTGATGCATCGGTCCCGATATCAGTCAGCCCAGACCCCCACCCCTTTCTTGGCTGCTCCTCCAGCTAAAATGTGTTAATGTATATAGATAGATTGATACTTTATTTTGATTGAAATGGTACAAAAATTATTATACAGTAAGACATTTACATGATGTTAACTCTGTAATGGTGGCACTTTCAATAAAAAGAAAGAAATTAAATTAAGATTAAAAATAATTATGCTATTATTATGAGTTATATAACATGGACAGACAAGTTTTGTTTTTACAAAAATTTTATAATGATAATGTAATGACATGAAAGTGATGGGATGAGTTGAGTTTTATGACTGACAAATATAGCAGTTTCTATGTTCACAATTAGCGGGATATTGTTTCACTAGATGATCACGGTATCTATTGCAAAAAGTGTGTATTGAATTTACGGAGTATATATAGTCACTTGCATTGACGTCTTCCCATGATTTGTAGGTTTTTGTAAAGATTTTTCATGAAATTATCAATTTATTCTTGTATGACTTCACTTTTACGATTTTCATTGATAATCTATACGAGTTTTAATATCTTTTTATTTCACTTTTTAAGTTATTGCTTTAGCTGATATATTTGTTAGAATTACCACCACAATCGTAGGTGCTCATTGGTGCTTATGCATTTTTGTCTTTTTGGACACCATGCACTGTGATATTAATTAACTTTAGTTCAAGGATACGATTACTTATTTTTATTCTTCAAAGCTTGCACAAGTTTTGTACTCTCAAGATTTGCAATAAAAGGCTCACAATTGATATAAATATTTTGTTGTATTTTTCCTGATGAAAACTTATTTATATGTAGTCATTGAAATCTGCCTTTCTTTGGTTGCTCCACTTTAATGATCATTGATCATCATGATGGAATTTAGGTAGCCGGATGGCCAAATGTACCACGACCGTTTTCCAAGCATTTATCCTTCTCACAGAAAACGCACGTGGCACATTTGGCCATGTAGTGGCTCGCTTGCTCCTCTGAAGGACTGGGTTCAATCCCTTCATGAGCAATATGTTTGGATGAGACATTAAATTGAAATTGAAGGCAAATAAAAGATCCCACCCAAGGGGTAAATGTGTAACATGGGTGGACTCCTCTCTCTCACCTCATCAATCAACCCTCGATAGTGGCAAGAACTTGCCTTAGAGGGCTGCATTTTCTAAAACTTACACATCTGACTGCTTGATACATGTAGGTACTTCTGTCATTGGTTTTTAAAATTTTTATACTACAGTGTCATCAGACTCATCGTTTTTGATACTTGGCTTTGGCCATATAAGGCAGTCATACTAACGAGTCCAGGGTCACTGCATGTCGTGAAGTGTTCTTCACATCTTTAGTAGTAGGCCTAATTTAATTAGTCGTGATTCTGAGCTATCAAGATGAAAGTTGTCCCATCCGAAATATCTCTCGCAACCCACTGAAATTGGTGAAACCTTGAACCTCTGAACATCGTAGTTTGCAAAAGGCATATTTTTTTTTTACCGATAATGTCTCGTTGACAATTTATCTCCCCGGTAAAATTCATAAGAAAATACTTTGGCTTGAACGAAGTTGTGCTCCAATTTGTATTAACAAAAAAAAAAACCCCCCCATGGCCTGACTACCATTTAATGTTATTCAATCTTTTTACTATTATTATTTTTTAAATTATCATATTAGCGCCTAATGAAATTATGCGGTTTAGGTCACTTGTAAGCCCGAGTGGGCTGAGGAGTTACAATTGTCATACCTGTTGTTTTTGTGTTTAATGTTAATAACTCTATGTGACTAAAATAAAAGAATTTCAAATCATAATCAAAACCATTGGCATTGGTATTATATGGGCCCACAAAAGCAATTTCCTGCAGTCACTACTGTTTTGGTGAGTGACATTGATGATTTTTAATTTCCCCACGCGATTGTCTCGTAATATTGATGACAAACCCAACGCAATAATAATTCATACATTTAGTTTATTTTCATATGGCACTCTAAGGAGGAAGTGCATGCAGCTATAGATTCAGAAATGAATAACATGCATTATCATGGGATCAATAATTATAGTCCTAGAGGTTATGGCTATTATGACTAGATATAGAGTAAGGTATAGAATGATATAATTAACGACTTCTCTATACAGGCTCAAGTTTTCCTTTCATAGATCACATAGTATTACAATATTTATATTTATTAGTATTATCAATCTTAGTGTTAAACATATTATCATTCTCTTAGTAATATAGGCCTATTATATCATTCCAAAATACCCTGTGCATACAATATGCTAAAATAAAATAAAGGTTGCTTTAAACATTATAAATGTTAGTTTATCACAACTATAACATATCCAAAATGTTCTGCAAGTCTATAAAAGTATTCTCTACTCTTCCTAAGTAGCTAGCTTCACAGAAAAATGTATTGGACCATATTGAAATGCATTCTGCACTGGTTAATAAACTTCTGCTGTTCACAAGGGTTATATTAACAGGTTAGTTCTCATGTGATACAACACATCAATTAAATAATTAGCAACTATTAAAGTCTTAATATCTGAAAATATCGTAAAAATTGTTATAATGTATTTCAACATGAAAATAGAGCACCTTCATTCCTCTCACTGTAGAAGATCCACAGATGCTATAAAACTGTGCCTGTTTTGTATTTATTAACAATATGAAAAAGTTAGAAACTAGTGTACGTACATGTGCATGCTGATAAGTCTACAATGTGTAATATCTAAAATATAACTCCTGAATGATCACAGATTCACAGATAACAACAAATACAAGACTGAACTCCAATTATCACAGACATTTGTGCACAATTACCCAAAATATGTGAACAATATGTAAACAACATAATTACAATGATATTATCAAATAATTATGTATATAAGCATCTCAATGATATATAATTACATTTATGTATATGAGCATCTAAATGATATTCAGCATGATAGTGTAGTCTTGCTGCCTTACTTAATCACAGAACTTGATAAGCTTTCACTGGTTTTGTCAGAATCTGATGCAGTATATTGGATGGTAAGGGGTCCAATATATTTAGCTTTTCTGGATTCAAATAAATTATATTAGACGACTTTCCAAATAATCCCCATACCATCATTTGTTATATTCTCCACTGTGATCCAATATAACCTTTCCCATCCAATATAACATTTGCAATCCAATATAATGAAATATTACACTGTCACATGGTATGAATCAAGAGATCTGATCGGACAAGCACATTTCAGTGGATATAATCATTACGGTAGGTGATGCAAAAATTAATAGTTTGACATGACAATTTTACAGATTACTCCCTGACATTGCTTGCTTAAATTTTAACAACAACATGAGGTAATGTTCATGGAAGCTGCAACATGAATTTCTACAAAAATACAGGGGAGTGCATTATGATTATCTACATAAGGTAAGTATCCGTTATAATGTTAACATTATTGAAGCAATGATCTTAGACTTAACGCTATATGATGCAAGTTTCATCGGTATGTACAATATCAGTCACCATTCAACGGCCCATATTGTGAGGGTGCCATTGTGGTGAAGTGGTCTTCTAGCAGTTCCACTGTAAGTTATAAACCTGTTATTGTCTGAAGTGGTGAAGTGACCCAGTACAATGCTGTTAGATCACTGCATTCAAAGTGTGTGTGTGTGTGTGTGATTAGGGCTTTACGTCCTGTATTTCTGCACCAGTTGGGCTAATTAGGACAGGCAGAGACCATGGCAATGAGACGAAGGATGAAACAGCCATCCAACTTAGGCTAGACCGGGAATCGAACCCCGAGACCCAGCGGTTGGAAGCCCAGAGCGCTACCTCTGAGCTAGGCCCCCGCCCCCACACTGCATTCGGGTAGTAACTAGTGTTCATTACACCACAAATTGTCTTAAGCATGATTGCAGTAATCGTACACCAGTTAAACAATGCTTAAGCATGGCTGAGGTCAGTCTCCAACAAAATTGACCTCCTGTAACCAACAGACTGACTAAACAGAGTGTGAAAATTTGTGACGTGGCTGATTCACTGAGCTCATACCAGTTGGACAGCTCTGGAACACTTCAACACATCGGACAATAACAATTCATCGCTTTCTAATTTTAGGTCTAATAAATAGGCCCATTTCATTTAGTTAGTCTCTAGGATACAATTCTCTGTAGATCTGGCCATCTCCTTTCTTCTTGTCCAGCCACTGGTTGCAAGGGAATGTCCATGATTTGTCCATTGTTGTGTTGATGACCTCTACTCTGTCCAAGAACCAGCCAGCTCCCCAGCCCTTGTTGTCGTGTTCTATGTGCACCTTGCTGAGGTCACCTGCAGTTTGTAATAGATGAAAATAAAGGTTACAGTTTAAACTGACAACATATTGTATTTTAAATTATAATTTACATTCACAGACAGTTCTTCCAATGGTGTAAGTTGAAATTAATAATTCAATTATTGATAGCCCGGGCTAAATTAGGTACACACCTATATATATATATATATATATATATATATATATATATATATATATATATATATACCAATTTCCTAGCCTAAATAATCCAACTAACTCAGGCATTAAACCAGAAGCATTCAAACATTCCAAATAATGTTGTAGTGTTATAAATTTTAATCATTATAACCAGGTTTTGACTATATAAACCAATGTAAAGACCTAAGAAATTTGGGTTACTATAATTTATTGATAACACGTCTGTCCATTTTTTCTACTCCATGGTTTTGTATGACTGTGAAAAAAGAAGTCTATAACTACTTTTATACAATCTAGCAATTTTAACCAGTTACCAACCTAAATCAACAGCCTCCAAGGGGAAGCGATCCGTCTGGTTTCTCTCGAACAAGTTTCTCATGGACTGCGTAAGCGGTCTCTTTCCGCTGTCCCCATTGGTTCCATATATGGTAATAAAAACATTTGCATCCGTCCCTGCTCCACTGACATCTCCTGTGACCACTACCACTTCATATTTCACTGTAGCGAGATCTGGAAGCGACAATTTACATCATTTCATTACATTTTATCATATTATAGTGATTGCTAGTATATGTATAACAGAACTAATAAGACATAGACTATTTCAATCAATTAGTTATAAACATCTAAAAAGTTAAAAATGAAGGTTATTTACTTCTCATCGTAGTCATCTTTCCTTCTTCGACTTTCTTCAGTTCTAGAACTTTCGCATGTTTCCTTGATATCCTTGAGGCAATGTCTATCCAGCTTTTACAAGGGAAAATATATCTGAAAAAGAAACATATTACAGTTTTTCTTAGTATTGACTATTTTTTGTTTAATATGAGCAGGAGGTACCACTACTCAAGCTTGCTGTTCAACTTTTATTTCATATCACCAAAATTCCTTTATCTTTAGGCAGGTTTTTATTATAAAAAAAAGCCTTTAATGTTAAGGTTAGTGTCATAGTAGTAGTTTCATTGTAGGTCTGAGGTGGCTTTAATATGATATTTTGATGAAGGAAAGAGGTCCTGGTATAATTTTTAACATAATCCAATAGCAAAAATTACAGTTCAGCAGTGAGATACAAAAGTCTGAGTCAACATTTTTTAATGTATTCGACTTACTTGTCCCCAGTGAGCTTATTGGTGACAATCACTTCATGACAATGCCATTGTCTCTCATGTCCTTCCCCATCTAAAGGTTTGTTGTCTCTTTCTACTGCTCCCAAGATGCATTTCTGCAGGTTGCCCAGGTTCTTGGTTGACAAAGTGAACGCATCTGCTTGACCTCTGTGAAAGAAGTTAAGAAATATTCAGGTTGGAAATCAGACATTTAGTTAAATTTCAACCTTTCTTTCCAGATTCACTAAGATACTGAACATTATATTACTTGTAAATTGGAGTTTGGAACTCCAGGTAACTTTCTGAATGTTTGCAGTTTATTGGAAAATCAACTTAAACCCTAACCCTGATAATACATGAAATATCATTCCAAGTCATGAATTAGATAGTAAAATGTTAAAATGTATTTATTTGTTCTGTGTAAGTTTTGGCCAGTTACACTGAATATAACAGCGACATAGATGCATGGCATTAGGCCTTTCAATTCTTCAAAAAAATCGTATATGATAGGGAACATACTTTCTAAGGACTTTGTTCTTGACACTGTTTTCCATCACAAATTCTTTGGAAGTGTTTTGGTCTCCCTCTAATATCAACCAAGCATTGTGCAACATCCCTGCATCTTTCTTGTCAGTGGTGACCACCTGAATTTCATATTCTGAAAAAAGAAGAAGTTATATGTGTTTAATTTGGTAACCACTATTATAGAAGAATAAAGCAGTATTATCCTCAGCTTTAATTAGTTCAAACACTGTGTAACACATGGATAGATTCAGCTCAGTTAAAATTACCCAGATGATTTTTTTTAATGCCAATTATACTGTTATAAATTTTAGTCCTGTCTCAATGACTCCCATCCCGCCCTGCAGATAATTAAGGTGTGGGATCCCGCGCGATCCTGCGGGATGCGGGTTCCTCTGTCCTGCACAGGGCAGGATTGCCCGCGGAGGGCTCTACTGTTGACAGATGCCATGTCATACATGTTAAAGTGGCATACATCTAAATTTCTACAGGTAAAATATTTTTAGACATCCCTAATTTGTCAAGGGTTCTCCGGATATCATTATCATCATCTTTATTCATACTATGTTTCGTGACGTATTTGCAAACCCTCAAGTCTGTACCACAGGGCTTCTTACACCTAATTTCTCTCTATATATGTCAGTAAATTCCTTTTTTTCGTGATTCCCCTATATATTACATATATAAAAACACAAGAAAAATGTGTAGGAAGCCCTGTGGTCCGTACAGCAAATGTGAGACAACTTTGTGGCACTGCCATTCGACTTTATTGTGCTATTGATGTTACTTACTGGCTTTGGTCTTGTGACTCGGTGATGGCATATTAGCACAGGTGAGTTCTCTGCAAATGAGTTTGTCATCATCACTCTTGGACAACCATCTGTCACAGGGGAACATAAACTTCGTGGACATATTGGTGTCCTCCACTTCAATGTGAGCCAAGTGCCATGCTGCTCCTACACCTGTGAAAATACATAGAACATAGCTTCTAATTGAGTTATGAAGATAAACTTAATGGATGAGACAAGTAGTTTGGAGAGGATCTCTGGTCTGTTGTCCTTGAAAACACACTGGTTTCTCTTAGAAGATGACAAGATTGATCTTTTCTTTACCCAAAAGGTCTCTGAATTTCTGAATGAGACTCTCTGAGACTGCTTAATTAAACAAATGTTAAAGCTGCATTGTCTGTCAAAATACAAGTTTCTAAGACTATATCAAATAGTTTAAAATTACCTAAATAAATCAAGACACACTAACTTCGCATCAGCTAGTTTAGTCTATCAGGCGTTAATTACGAAAAATTAATAATATATTGAAAGAACATCCAGACCAAAACATTGGAAACACAGTTTGGAAATGGCATCATCACCCATTGTTTAGTACTGTGACGTCATCACTAGGTTTGTTTACATATTGAATTTTTGATGGCATGAGCATGTGATGGTTAAAAATATCATGAGACAAGAAGGTAATATTGGTTTATATAATTATTTGCCTCTTCTAAATCTAGAGACATAGGAATCTTAAATTTCAGCAGCGGGTTGTTTGAGTCCGATTCATGAGCTATAAGCAAGACAATTATCCATGTATGAATAACAAAGCATAAAAACACAATCTAAAGGTAACAATAACCAACTGAAAATAACAAAAAATTACAACAATTACCTTTATTGTCATGCCAGACTCTAACTTTGCTGAGCGTCCCGACAGAATACATGTCGCCAAAGCTAAACTCACCTTTATTGTCATGCCAGACTCTAACTTTGCTGAGCGTCCCGACAGAATACATGTCGCCAAAGCTAAACTCACCTTTATTGTCATGCCAGACTCTAACTTTGCTGAGCGTCCCGACAGAATACATGTCGCCAAAGCTAAACTCACCTTTATTGTCATGCCAGACTCTAACTTTGCTGAGCGTCCCGACAGAATACATGTCGCCAAAGCTAAACTCACCTTTATTGTCATGCCAGACTCTAACTTTGCTGAGCGTCCCGACAGAATACATGTCGCCAAAGCTAAACTCACCTTTATTGTCATGCCAGACTCTAACTTTGCTGAGCGTCCCGACAGAATACATGTCGCCAAAGCTAAACTCACCTTTATTGTCATGCCAGACTCTAACTTTACTGAGCGTCCCGACAGAATACATGTCGCCAAAGCTAAACTCACCTTTATTGTCATGCCAGACTCTAACTTTGCTGAGCGTCCCGACAGAATACATGTCGCCAAAGCTAAACTCACCTTTATTGTCATGCCAGACTCTAACTTTGCTGAGCGTCCCGACAGAATACATGTCGCCAAAGCTAAACTCATCCGTTTGGTTGTTTTCAAATGGATCTTTGTTCGTTGATGACTCCTTCAAATGAATTTCTCCAGAATCTCCAAACGCTCCAAAGAGGATGACATACACGTTCGCATCAGTTCCAGCACCTCTGACATCACTCGTTTTGACACTGATTTTATAAGTAGTTTCTGAAACAAAATAAATCGTATTATGAAGGTACTTAATGTCCATGTATCAATGCTACTGGGTCTGAAGCTTAGTCAGCTTATATGACCAGCTGCCAGAGGCAGACGTAATGATGATATGTCAAGATTGTTTAGGCTCACAGCTTTAAAATCTTCCCAAAGGCTGTAGGTATAATTAGTATTCTGTATAAATTGATATAAATTGGTTGCTTTGCTGAAACATTCATGTAAGTATTGCTACGTTGATCTTCCCAATATTTGTCTAATAATAGCAATAATTAATTTTGTGATGTGGCATGAGGCGACCATGCATTTCAACTAAATTCCATTTAAAGAGGAGAGAGAGTAAACACCATATAGTTTTATGCTGACGCTCGAAATTTCACCTTGTGTCCACCAGTTTTTGTTTTTAAAACATTTTTAGTACAAAGATGGACATATGAAACGTATGCAATGCATTTTGTTGTTGACAAATGCTACAACACCGATAGCCTAAGTATAGTTTTGATAAATACTGCTCTTCCCATCTCAATTATTGTTAGAATGTCTTAAACTTATGAGATTGGTAAGATTATTGCCCATACTTAAATGGTAATTTGTAGGTATACTAACTCTTAAGTTGGGCTTTGCCGTTGATGGTAGCCACGAGGTCAGTCACAGTCTTGCCGTATTCTTTCGATTTGCTCAACCATCGACTCGCTTTGAAGGTCGTAAGATCACCGGTGTCCATATTGCGCATTTGAACCTATTTTAAGGACATGACATGTTGATTAGATACTGCTAGCAATGCAAATTTTAATGTAATTTCAAGGTATTATAAGATGCATTAATTAATCTCACCTTTTCCAGATTCCACTCTGGTCTGCTTCCTTTACCATCATGGCCGATCCGCAGTTTTGTCAGGGGAGCGATATCTTCAATTTCCATCTAGAAATAATACAGTATGTTGAAATAGGAACTAATTAGTTATGTTAATACGGTGTCATATAATTTTGAATTACACTGGAAATTTTCGAAACCCAGATGCAAGAAGCCGAGGTCTAAGTTTCATCAATTTAAAAGTTGGTGTGAGTTTGTTACATGTCTACCTAACGATATCAGTTAATGCAATAAAGCACAGTTAGTTTATATAAAAACGGCCCATCAAATTGAACCTGGACAATGCTGTAATTGCTGGCTACTCAAAACCGGATCTTAAAGTACAAATTTATGATATATTAGATTAATTGCTTACATTTACCAAGTTTATATTATTAGCTATTGAAGTGGACAGAAGCAGCTGGCTGTAGCATATTTAGACTACAGCCAGGTACAGGTCGCTACAGACAGTTAGAGTCAACCATATTTTATGAAACTAACTGTACTCATATCTACAGTCTAATTAGTAATGTTTTGCTATATTCCATAGCAGCTGCTATCAAATGTCAGAATTACCTTAATGAGATCAGAACGCCCTCGCTCAAATCGGTCAGAATTTTTGTCCAACTGGATATCAGTGCTAACACCATTGGCACCAAAAACTTTCATGAAGATTTGAGCATCAGTTCCTGCATGGTCTACATCTCCTGTTTCGATGGTTACCTCATATGGAATCACTGAATGAAAATACAATTAATAATAAACTAGCAGAATCTTGTGGTCTCCGAAAGAAATTGGTGTTTGATCATTTTATGCATTCTACCAAATTCATTGAAAACATGAAGTAAATATATTGCACAGATAGCTTAAAAAGTGCAAATGAGTGCTTAAATAATACAACTTGAAGGAACTCTTATCATGCAATAGTTTTTAGTTTCGCTGACTAAAGTAGTTTAATACACCCTTTTCACACGCCAGCCATAATGGCATTTTTGCCTCATTGACCTCTCTTCGCACTCAGATATAGTATCGTGATGTCATCAGTAGACAATGGCCATGGTGAGGTCACAGAGCGCAAGAACAATGGAGAAGTAATGATGTCACAATATATGACTTAATCAAAATGAGGTCAATGAGGCAAAAATGCCAACATGGCTGCTGCACGAAAAGGGTCAATGGCTAATTCTGTAGATGAAACCACATTGACTGGCATACTTGGTTTGTAAGATATAACAGAGTTGTCTCCATCCTTTTGTGAGAATATCCTCGTGGTTTTACCATCCCCTTTGTCTCTTGCAAGCCACTGTTTGCATGAAAAGAAGTAATGTTTTCCTTTGGTTGGCATGTCGACTTGAACTTCTTTGATGAACCATCCAGCACCTGGAGTCACTCCGTCATGACCAATCTGTGGAAATATGTATTGGATTTCTATCAGTTGTCATCTACAGGCAATGATAGATTGCTGAAGGTCATCATAATGAAAAAGCCAAATTATCCTTATGAATGGTAAAGCCTTATTTTTTTTTTATCAAGACCATCGTTTATTGACAAGAATGTCCCAGGATGGTCACGCTAAAATTTGCTATGAGCCGCCGTTGTGCGGTCTCAATGATTTCTATTTTCATCAAAGATTTCCATTCAAAGTGTATTTAGCTTAAAATGTGATCCAACTTGTCATTCTACTTTGGCCTTAATAATTTGAAATCTATGATAATTATAAAGATTGAAAATGTAGGTGCACTATAAAATCACCAACATATCACCACCATGCCTGTGTTCCTGCATACAATTAGACAACGAACAGTCTGTGTTCAGACAAATTCACCTATCTGTGAGGAATGCATTTTGTATTTCTGTAACTACTGCAATTATCTTTTACCTCAATTTGTTTGACTTCATCCACTTCAGGTGCTTCAAGGGAGAATGTCTCAATGGATCCTGGTCTGAATCCTTTGTTCCCAGACAATTGCTCCAAGAATTGTTTCCCGGTGTGCTTTTTGCTGTTCTGTATGATGCGTATCCAGGAATTTGCCTCCGTACCATTGTCCTTCTCATCACCTGTGGTGACCTTGACTGTGTAAGGTATTGCTGGAAAAGAAAGTACATTGCTTTAAAAAAAGTGTATCATTGCTTTGTGGCTGATAGATTTCAGTCATAAACAATAGTGCAACTTTGGTGATCCCCATGCTGAATGTTGTATGCACATAAGACACCAGATTTAGTGAATAATATGTGAATAATATGTGAATAATATGTGAATAGTATGTGAATAATATGTGAATAGTATGTGAATAATATGTGAATAATATGTGAATAATATGTGAATTGTATGTGAATAATGTGTGATAATTAATTTGTGTGGACTTTAAAATGTTATATCACCATGTCAAGTCAGTGACTGGATGGTAAAGTTGGTAGCGGAGATACTGAGTTATGCCATTTTTGAAATCTCTTGTGAAAATGATCAAGTTTCCATAGTGCCCATGCTAGAATACAAAGCTAAGACCTTAGCATGTTACCCACCAGCCCAACAGACTCTTTAAACTTACTTGGACCCTCAGGTATCTCTTCTAGTTGGTTCAATCGAACCCTCGGGCTCTTTCCAAATGGTTCCATACCACTACGCAAAGAATCGAAGCTGGCCATAGAATCAAATTGTTTAGATGATCTTACTGTTCCTGTGCTGCTCATCATATCTCCTTCATAGCCCTAAGATAAAGAAATTAACTGTTATCTTGCTTGTTGTAAATATAGAATAATTTAATTGTGAAACATGTGAGACATTACCTTGACATAAAGTGACCTTTCTATCTTTCCATCATCTTTATTCTTGCCCAGCCATCTTTCGCAGTAGAATGTGTACTTTTCATTCTCTGCTGTGTCAGTCACTTCTATTCTGTCTAAGTACCAAGCAGGGTTGAACATGGCATTGTCATGGCGCACTTTAACCTTGAACAGTTTGCCAAGGTCAACTGCTTCTAGATTAAATTTGTCCACCTGAAAATTGAAACAAAAATTTAAGGTTATTATAGGGTAGAATGAGAGTATGTTTGAAGTAAAATTCTAAGCTAATACATTTGAAAGATAGATAGATGTGTCAACAGTTATATAGTTAGACAGGTACATGTACATGTAAATAGATAAGCTGTAAAGTTCTTACCTGGGCCCTTTCGAACTTGTTCACATGGGTTTCAGATTTTGACAATGCACGTTCACCTGTATCGCCATTTTCTCCAAATATTGTCACGAAGACATTCGCATCCGTACCACCACCTCTCACGTCACCGGTGAGGACATCAACCAGATATTTCTTGTCTGTTAAATAGTTACATATATATATTGCTAGTTCATTCGCTGCCAGTTGGGTATAATATTCTACAATCTTGTTGAAACCAACTGCACATTCTTCAAGACAAGTAAGTCCATTGTGCAAAACGACGAGTAATTGCATTCATAAAACATTGGCAGAGGCCCAACTTAGAAGAAATCGGGGATGTCTACAGTATTGGAACTTACATTCAAGTGTTGCAACATCCTTCTGTTTTCTTTTAATGCTGCCATCCTTAGCTGTTGATTCTTCAAGAAGTTTTTCGGGAACAAGTTCTCGCACAATCGCACCATCATCTTCACCTTTGGCCAGCCATCGTTTGCAGTTAAACACATAGAGTTGAGATCCCTAAAAATTCACATTTGAATTGATGAAATCTTGTTTATTTAGACAATTCGGTAATTACTATTTAGAAAACTTATGCACTTACCCTGCCTCCACTTTTAAGTCTTCGAACTTCAACTTTGTCAAGATGCCATCCAGCACCAAAACCACTGCCATCATGGCCGATTCGTAATTTTTCAATTGTCTCTCCAACATCTTCAAGCTGCAAGGTCATAAAAAATAGTCTATTGATTGTGATTAAACAAGAACCAGTGTTTTGTAAAATAGATATTTTTTACTGTTGGCTTACTAGTACTTTATTTCTCTTATGATGGCCATGAAGCCAACAGTCTACCTACAGTTTACCCCCTTTGGCTTCAAGCAACATTTACCTCCAGCACAAACTTGTCCATCTGCTTATTTTCGAAGCATTTCTTTCGTTCTTTCTTGTTCTGGCAAAGTGACTTTTGTTGAGTACACGTGTCCCTGCCGTAGAGTTGAACATATACATCTGCATCCGTTCCAGCACCCGATACATCACTTGTGTAGGTTGTGATCTCATATGGAACACCTACAATTTATTAGTGTTTGTTAAATGGCAGAAAATGAATGCTTACACGGTAAGCTCTTGCACTATGGAGTTTGTTTTTGGCTTGTCATTGGTGAGGGGTTGATTAAATTAATCTTTCTAATGATACAAATTAACAAAGATTTGTGAAGTTTTTGTTCTGCTAACTAAGCAGAGATTTGGAAAGCCTGTGGTTAAAAGCAGTTCATTCAAAAGATAAAAATTGGGACATCTTATTGTATTTTTTATATTGTTTAATTGTTACAAACATAGATGTTGCAGCATGGACTTAATCATTAGGTCCAGATCCAGAGCATTTTGTTGATAGATGCTTCATAGCATCTTTTATTTCTTTGTTGATAAATATTGTGATGATTGTTACGAGTACTGTTTCAAGGTGGTATTCAGTTTAGTGTCTTACTGATGTGCCACCAGTACACCCCTTTCGCCCGGCAGCCTTGTTGGCAGTTTTTCCTCATTGACATTACGTCATATATTATGGCATCATTACTTCTCCATTGTTTTTGCACTCTGTGACCTCACCATGGTCATTGTCTACTGATGAGTGCAAAGAGAGGTCAATGATGCCAACATGGCTGCCATCTGAAAAGGGTGTATATTTCGGGCAGTGAGATATTAAATTTTATTTGTGAATACCTGTGAATTGAGCAAATAAAATCTACTCAGCTAACATTCTTAGATCTAGTTACCAGTTAGTGCCACACATTTATTTTAAGATTGCATCCAGTTTGAAAATAAAATAACTCCAAATTAATTAATTGAAACACTATGTTACTTACACAGAGAAAATGGAAGATCAGCTGAACTCATTCAAAACAAGAGAGAAGAGCAGAATGAAATAAAAATATAGACAACAGGATTAATCAAGTTAGAGAGTACAGGTTAACTAGATCTATTAGATAATGAGATATTAAAGCTACAAACTACCCTTAGTGCACACACTGAAACAGAGAGCTTGTCGCATATTAATGTAATAACCTATGTCATCTACCATTTAGACGGTTAGCAACTTCTAAAATGACAGTTTGTTCTTACAGCTAAAACTAACTTAACTTGTTAAAGTAGGATCCATAATAAATGTCCACTTGTTTTTCGGTCATCTTTTATCATAAAAAGTTTGGGGCAGTACAAAATGGACAGACATGTTACGGATAAGTCAGAGCTTAACTTTCTAACCCATGAAAACCCCTCTAAGTACCAATTAATTTCAAGTTTCCTATCTTCCTATCTTTCCAATGATAATTGTTTTTACCATTATCTCATCATTATAGCAGGTATGGTCGCAGAGAAGCAGCAGAAATTAAAATGGAGGCAACAGCAAAATTCTGGTTATTTGGATCCAAAACTTTTTATCAGCTAGAAAGTTGAACTTTGACTTGTTGCTAACATTTCTGTTTATTTTGTGCTACTCCATGTCATTTATTGCAAAATATGCCCTAAAATCAAGTGGACATTAGTTATGGATCCTAATATAGATGATAACTTTGAGAGTGCAGACGACTTATTAGTTCCACTGAAGAAAAACAATAGCTGCAACAAATGTGCAATTGCCACAGAATATGGCAACCTACAAGGTGTATATTCCATGGTGGCCGCTTCTTCGGGAAAGAGTTCTCTTTCCAGTTTCCCATCATCCTCATCTTTCGCGAACCATCGACCACAATTGAATATCCAGTGTTTTCCGAGAGATGGACAGTCAACTTCGACGCGGTCAAGGAACCACGCTCCTCCTCCTCCTGCATTGTCATGGCCAATCCTGTAATTATAAAAGATAATAATGGCAACCGTTGGGTGCTATGTACCTCACTCTTTGTGCCATAGGACACAATTTTTTCACTAAGAGCAATTGCAACGAATTCTGACATGCGAATGTAGTCTACCATTGAAACTCCTGAACCTCCTCGCAGTAATGGTGGTTACACCGTTGGTGAAAATCTCAAACCACAGTGGCCAACACAGGGCTCTGTGCAATGCATATTGTACAGTTATGTCTGTCCAGCACTGACGTGAATGACCTCACTGCTTAAAATTTGTGAACGTGACTCTCTGAGGCACAGGATACAATAATTTTATTCTGAAGAACAATTTCCACAAATTCTGGCATGCAAGTATATAGATCGCAAAAAAGCATTAACGCTGATGGGTAGCATGAGAACTTGTATTTGACTGCACTTGTAGGACTTCCAGGATTCAAGAAAATATGTTTTGCAAACAGTAGCTGACTTACTTCATCTTCTTTAAGTCTCCAATATCGACTGCCTCTAGTACGAATTCATCCATTTGGTTTCTTTCAAATTTATTCTTGGGATTGGTCAACGACGACTTCAAGAACTGCTTGCCTGGAAAATAGATAGGAGGACTTGCATACATGTATCTTGATATAAAAAAATGTCACCATTAAAACAACCCAGTGCACGTTGCAAAATGAACTGTTCTTAAAATATTATGTCGTCTTCATAGTGATGTAAATTACTATGGTGAGAATATATTTGTGTCAAAATATTCAGTGAACTTAATGGTGAGGTAGTCATTAGATGGAATTCCACTTATATAAGATCAATGCTCTCTTCTCTTATGGATGATTGTTTTCCAAAATTTGAAATGTAGTACTTAGCATTGTAAGCTAAGCTTAAGGATATTTCATCAATTGGCAAACGTTTATGATCACTGATATGCTAAAAATAAAAACTTTCATGAAATTAAAAAAATCCTCACCTGTATCATCTTCTTCGCCAAATAATAAGACATAAACATTAGCATCTGTTCCAGCACCAAATTTGTCTCCAGTGTATACAAAGACGTGATAGGTAGTCATGGCAGCTGGAAAATGAATGATGAAGCATGTTAGGCTAAATGTAAATAGGAGACCACTTTGTTCTGTGGCCAAAATAAAAAACACTTTTTTTTTAATCTCTGCATTAAAATTCACTCTAAAATATGTTCTTCTTTAACGAGTAGTGGTACATGTTGATTATGACATTAGTAATAAACTTAGGTTTAGCAAGTCTCCTTGCATTACTTGTTGTGTATATCTGCTCTTGGCTAAAACCTTGCGCATATTGCACAGCTGCCAATTAATGCACATCTAATACCACTTATGCAAATAATGCTCATAAATTATACTGAATCTGAACCTGGGCTCTGTTATCCAGTTTTATTTTATTATTTAGTCTAATTTCTTGATTACCTTTCGTTTCCAAAGCAATTTCATTTCTAATCGCCATAGAATTCTTCCTGTCAAACTTGCTCTTGAGAGACTTGTCGACAGGAACAAGCACTCGACAAATCTGGCCATCATCTTGATTGGTGGACAACCACCTTTGGCATGGGAAGAAGTACCTAGAAGTGGAAGGAACATTTTAGTTGACATCCATAAAATATCTAATGTACCCTAGACTGTCGTGTTATACTTCATACATAAGCAGGCGTAGTATCAGTTCAATATGTATAATTAGCTGCTAATGTAAAAACCAAATGAAGTATAACTACGTTTTGCGGAAAGAAGAATCAGCCATTACTTTTCTTTTTCACAACTTTAGCCTGCCTCCCTCACTTCTTTTGAAAACATTTTGAAGGTACAGGTATTACCATATGGGGTAGATTACTAGTTAATTGCAATTAACATGCAAAGCAACATGAACAACTCTGTAGAAACCATTATTTATATAATGCTAAAAGTAATCGTTCTGCCACTCACGTTTTCTTATTCTTAGGATCAAGGACCTCCACATGACCAAGAAACCAAGCAGCCCCTCCTCCCTTGTTGTCATGTCGGATCTTCACTTTCTTCAGAGTTCCCAACTCAATTGCTTTTACGGTGAACTCATCCTCCTGGTTTCGTTCAAACTTATTCGTTTTGTTTGAATCCTGAAGCAGAAGATGATATTGCAATCTAACCATTGGGATGTCATACAATCAAGGATTATATTTTTACTATATTCAGTTCATCGGACAACCACTAAACGAAATCATTAATTCTCACCTTCAAGGCTCTGTCACCAGTATCACCAAATTCTCCATGGATGCTGATGAAGCAGTTGGCATCTGTACCAGCTCCAAATACATCCCCAGTGTATACCGTTACTTTGTATTCCATTTCTGTAACAGAATGTTTTTTAATAACACCACTTAAATGCCTGCAAATTTGCACCATATGATGAATTGTGAAGCTACACCAAATCAGAAAATAGCACAAATGCTATACGATGTCACAATCAGAGGAAAAAATAATGAATAATTATATAATTTAGGAAATAATTGTATTACCTTCTAGGCCATCTTCCAAAGGTTTGCCATTTTCATCAGTTGGCAGTAATTCTCTCACAATCTGACCATCATCTTCATTTTTGGCAAACCATCTGTTGCAGAAGAACCAGTATTCTTCAACCGGAGCTTGATCGTCATCATCATCATGATCCTTCTTGCGTTTCTTTTCTTTCTTCTTTGAATCAAAATCTCTTTTGTATTTTCCTTTCTTTTTCTTTGCATCATCACTATCATCCGAATCAGATCCTTTTTTTGACGACTTTCGCTTTCGTCTGCCATCATCAGAATCATCATCGCTGTTTCTTTTCGCTGATTTTCTTCGCAATGATAATGATGCACTACGCTTATTATTATCCTCATCATCATCACTGTCCTTTCTGTTTTTCATGGACATCCGACGAGCACTTAAAGACTGTCTTCGCTTATATCCAAGTTTTTTGTCATCTTTGTCTTCATCATCACTATTTCTGCCTTTCATAGATTTTCTTCGAGAATTCACTGACCCACTTTTTCTTGATCTGTTATCACTGTCATCTTCATCACTGATCCTTCCTTTCATAGATTTTCTCCGAGAATTAACTGACCCACTTCTTTTTGATCTGTTATCACTGTCATCTCCATCACTGATTTTTCCTTTCATAGATTTTCTTCTTGACGCCAATGACCCACTTCGCTTAGATCTATAGTCACTGTCATCATCGCTGTCTCGATTTTTCATAGATTTTCTTCGAGAATTACTCCTCTTTCGGTCACTATCACTGTCATCACTATCTCTATCTCTAGAGGATTTTCGTCTTGAAGCTTGGGGTCCTCTACGTTTTGAATTATCACTGTCGTCATCATCACTGTTCCGACCTTTAACAGATTTTCTCCGTGAATTTCTTGACCCACTTCGCTTTGAATCCTCATCACTGTCATGCTTAAACTTTCTTGCATACACAGACTTCCTCCTTCCTTTCTCATCATCACTATCACTCTCTCTTTTCTTCCTTCGATATTTGTCATCCCGCTCATCATCACTATCTGACTCGCATGCATCACCCCTTTTGATTTCTTTGGCCGAGGATGGCCTGCGTTTTAAGCCTTTTCGTTTAGAAGTCTTTGTTAAATGTCTTTGAATTAGCATCTGAAAATAAGACAAAATTTCCTTTTTCAACATTACACTGATATTGTGAAATAACAACATATTTCTATAATTCACAGCTTCACCTAATGCTATAGAAATTAATATAGCAAAAAGTATAGGAATGCAAATATGGTAAAAGACCTTGTAGGTCAAAGATCAAGGTCACCAATAGAATTATGCCAAATATGGGAAGTCAGGCAAACACATGAATGCATACAGGAAGTCCTGCAATGTTTATTCTATAAGAAAGGCTGCCAAGTGTCAATATCTGTTAAATTTAATTTACCTTATCCAAAAACCATCCAGCAAACATTCCTTGTCCATCATGACCAATTCTGGCCTTCAGTAATGGACCAACATCGGCTGCCTCAACCTGAAAATTCTCAGAAAAATATTAAATGGAAAAAACAAATTGAACAATTAATCGTTTCGCAAGATGTTTCCTAATATTGTGTACCAGCTTTCCCAGCATTGTCACTCGATTAATACAAAAATATAATAAATACTGATTTTACATACCTTGAATTTGTCCATTTGACCTTGTTCAAAATTGTCTGTCCTATTTCTTAAAATACATTCCTCTGTTTTGCCATTTTCTCCGTAAAGTTGTAAAAATACATCGGCATCTGTTCCCGCCCCCTTCATATCTCCTGTCCATATCGTTACTTCATAAGGGATTTCTGAAATTATTAAGAAAAATGCATACTGTTAAAAGGAACAGAAAGCACAGTGCAGTTTTCTCTATAAGTCTTGCTGATTAATCTGTTATTATTATCTTCGTTTAAGCAAGAATACTATATCACTTCCACTCTTTTAATTTGGCTTTTAGAGCATATCAATGTTGCATTTTTTACTCCATCATAGTATTTCAAAAAGTAACTCACACCAACATAATACATGCTGAGTGCATCACATTAAGTTACATAAACGTACATGTATTGACATAACAAAAACATAAAATCTAACATTAAACGTTGGTTTCTTCTGTAATACAAGTAAATATCACCTTTTTGAAAAAAAACATTATTAATAATAATAATAACTTTTAAAAAACCACTGTATTTCAATTATATGATCGAGCGATGAAGGCATGGGGTTTCGGTTAATAATTAAAGTAAATTATAAAATTAGGGTTTTACGGAAGCAGCGTCATGGTTGTTGAAGTAAAATGTGAAAAGGCATAATGCAAAGGGTTATGTATGGTATATTTAAGCAGACTAAAGCATATACAGAAGCTGGTTTGACTCAAAATAGATAAATAGGTTGCTGAGGTAAGTTGGCATTTTTTACACTACACTTTACCATCGATCGTTAGGGGGAAAATACAGGTAAAAATGCCCTCGTTCACAAATTGTTCACCCGAGTTAGCTAAGCTTTGATCAATAATGATAAAGAATGTTGGACTAAGTGTTGTTACCAACATACATGCAGTTACAAAATTTAATGTAGATATTTGACAGCATCATCGTGATCATATCATACACATTCATAGCATGGATTTCATGCAACAAAGAACAGCCATAATGCAATATATAAAATGCATAAATTCAAATTCAATTCAAATTCATTGACCATTTTCTATAACAACATCTCTGTACATTACACAATAAATCAAACTGCCTGGTAGGCGGACACCGTCTTGGGCGTATTTGCCTTAAAGTGACGCATTTGACTCATACGTTAAAAAAATGCAGTTTTTAAGTGTATGGCTGCTGACAGATCTTTTCAGATCACAGGTGTGGTGTCAACTTGTCTTTGTTTTATTGACACAGTACTGTCTAGATTGTATGGAAGCTATCAAGTTATTGACACAGTACTGTATAGATTGCATGGAAGCTATAAAGTTATTGACACAGTACTGTTTTGATTGCATGGAAGCTATAAAGTTATTGACACAGTACTGTATAGATTGCATGGAAGCTATAAAGTTATTGACACAGTACTGTATAGATTGCATGGAAGCTATAAAGTTATTGACACAGTACTGTTTTGATTGCATGGAAGCTATCAAGTTATTGACACAGTACTGTTTTGATTGCATGGAAGCTATAAAGTTATTGACACAGTTCTGTATAGATTGCATGGAAGCTATAAAATTATTGACACAGTACTGTATAGATTGCATGGAAGCTATCAAGTTATTGACACAGTACTGTCTAGATTGCATGGAAGCTATCAAGTTATTGACACAGTACTGTTTGGATTGCATGGAAGCTATCAAGTTATTGACACAGTACTGTCTAGATTGCATGGAAGCTATCAAGTTATTGACACAGTACTGTATAGATTGCATGGAAGCTATCAAGTTATTGACACAGTACTGTCTAGATTGCATGGAAGCTATCAAGTTATTGACACAGTACTGTATAGATTGCATGGAAGCTATAAAGTTATTGACACAGTACTGTATAGATTGCATGGAAGCTATAAAGTTATCGACACAGTACTGTTTGGATTGCATGGAAGCTATCAAGTTATTGACACAGTACTGTCAAAGAGTTCCTTGATGATTGACACAGCAGAGTGACAGCAGCCATTGCTAATATATGATACAATCAATGTGGACATAACAATTAGCACAACATAAAAGGAATAAGCGGGGGCGACGAACATACTTCCCTCTTCTAACGATTCAAGCAATTCCTCTACTGATTAAAGTAAGATAGAAGAAAGAGAGAATCAGACAAGAAATTAATTATAACAGCAGAGTGCTTAATCAGCTGGAAAACAGTATATTAAAGAATTATGAGTTGTATGTACATGTTTGGCAATACGATGTTGTTGATGCTGTACCAGAATCCTTGTATCTCACATAAGGGCATCTTGAACTTGACATTTAAAAATACAACGAAAAACAATGAAATATTCTGTTCAATTGCCAAATTTGTTCATCTCAGGTTTGAAAGACAGTCGCCTTTTCTTCAGAATGGTGGTATTGAAGTTGGTTTTCTGAGCCTTGTTTCTAAATTGTTTTTATGTGGACTTAAAATTGGATAGAAGGATTTGGTACTTCAACAGCAAAATGTGCATTAATTATGGTGTCATCCTTAGCAGTGTTTGGTGACTGATTAATCTTACCAATAGCAGTGCATCATAGTAAAAACTTATCTGCCATATTTTTGCAAGTATATTCATGCATTTAATCATTGCCTCGACAACTGAGAAGCTAAGATCAAACAATTTATAATCATTGCCTCTACAAATGAGAAGCTAAGATCAAAAAATGTATTAATAGCAAATAAAAGTATCATTTTATTGCATGCCATTTAGCAGTTTAGATTTACTAGTGTTTGAAAATGTTTAGATCTAGTTTGTTGCTCATGCAGGCAAAGTCAATGATTGATGAAATAAAGAGTTAATTCATAATTCAATTAGTAATGGTCTTCTTACTCTTCATGTCAATAAAGCATTGTGAGATTTGCTTATTTTTATGAAATGGTGACTCAAGTGTGTATCTTATATAGCATAGATGGTAGCTACTGGACCGCACATACTTTTCTCAGCTTCTTGGACAGTGGTAGGGTCCAATTCCAGTTCAGTCTGACCATCTTCCTCATTCTTGTCCAACCAACGGTGACAAGCAAACACATAAATCTTTCCTTGCGAAGGAACCTCTACTCTGACTTCGTCCAAAAACCATCCGGAACCTGCCCCAGCTCCATCGTGGCCAATGCGAATTCTGTTGATCTGTAAAATTTGAGATAAAATCAATGAACAATTTAATCCTGCAATTTATCACAAAAGTGATTCATTGTTCTGGTTCGTGTGTGATTGGAATTATTTCGTTGCTAAGTGAGCCACTACTCTGACCACAAAACACCAGTCAGGATATTAATTGTAAATACACTGTATGACATTGAGTGGTCTTCCAGAGATTACTGTGCCCATTTAAATTTTTTTGGGAATTTCACAAACCAATACTCATACTCTGTCTGTTCGGCCACTCTGCCAGAGGTGGCCTCTCTGGCATTGGCCTGTTTAAACTATACCAACAGCAAACAGTAAGTTGGTAAGAACTATTTCCACTAAAACCTGACTAATTGGAACTATTTCAGTGACCTGATCTACATTCGAAACAAATCCTTTCCCATAATCCCTTTGTAGCAGTGATGCCATTCCTGGTATATGGCAAGCTGGGCAGTATGACCAATACTCGATATGTATTTCAGTATTATCCATAGAAGCGGATGTTACCTTTCCGATATCAGTGGCCTCCATCTTGAATATGTCAGTCCTAGCTTTCTCAAATTTGTTTTTGTTGTTAGAGGCTTTTAGTTGCAGATTTCCTGTGTCCCCCTTTTCACCAAATATTTTCAGGAATACATTAGCATCTGTTCCAGCACCCCTCACATCTCCCGTCTTGACGTACACATGATATGAAGTTGCTGAAAAAGAAAAACAAAAGAAGTTGATCAAACTTCCATGCATACTCTTTCTCTGTCATCTGTAAACAGAGGTCTGTATGAAGGAATACAATAATGGCCCGTGTCTTGGAAGGGACGCAAGTTAAGATTTCATGTACAGTTCATGTTTTCAGGGATATGTTGTCATTAATTTTCAAGGGTTACAATTAAATAAATATATAATGAATAATTGAATGTGGTTTGTTATGAATTGATATTTTGCGTTGTGTACTTTCAACGATGCCGTTTTGAGTTATATCAAAGTCATCCACCTCAAATGGTCATCATCAATGCCAGACAATAATAATCTATCTTATTTATCTTTTTTCAATATTCTGACATTAACATTATCATATAATCATATGATAATGCCCTAAATGAAGAGTAACTACTTACTACTCAACATTTGTGATCCTCCAGCAGTTATTTCTCTCACAATTAAACCATCGTCTTCATTTATGTCCAGCCATCTGTAAGTCAAATTTTATTAGCATACATTGTAAGTAGTGCTACCTACACTGTAGCTGCTTGAACCGTAGAATCATTAAAAAGACAATTTTAAGTTTAAAATACAGTAAATGCTCACCTGTTACATTCAAAGCTAACAGCAGTATCAGATTTTCCATCTTCCATAACAATGACCTTATCGAGAAACCATCCTGCCCCACCTTGCTTCCCATCATGACCGATGCGGATCTTCTTCGGTGTTTTTAAGTTAACAGCTTCAATCTCAAACTCATCTACCTGTTCACAATTATAGAACTCAGAAATGACTGTATGCAATTTTTCACTGCTGAAGAAACTGAATCTTTGATATGGTATTTATTTAATACTTAAAAAAATTTCAATCACTTCCATTTTGAATTACATTTTGCATCTGTACCTCTGATAATGTACCAATAAATAAATAAATATATATATATATAGTGATAAAAACCACACTAAATCTCAGCAATAAGGCTTGATATTTCTTTAACGGAATTTTGAGTTTTTATACTTTGAGACAGAATGAAAAAAGTACCAACGGTATTTACCTTGCCACGTTCAAATTTGTTTTTGTTGGTCTTAGATCGAGTGAGCGGTCTCTCACCGGTATCACCCTGCTCACCGAAAACGTTACAGAAAACATTGGCATCTGTACCTGCTCCACTCTTGTTGCCTGTGTGGACTTGCACAAGGTACTTCAGCACTATAATAACGACAAAAATAAGTGATATGTAGTAATTAAATGCATTCTGATTTTGCTACTTTGCAATTTTTTCAAAATATTTTTGTGGTTTAGGGTGCTTCTAGGTAAGTGAGTATTCGTTTTGAGTGTTGCACCAGTTCATAGCTCATGCCTTAATGTAATCAACAGTAACGTATGTTGTTTTCTTTGTGTAATTTTTCCTTTTCGCTTTTTCTCCCTCATTTTCTTGGGTTTTTGTTTTTCCTGATGAAGTTGTGTACATTGTGACCATCGTAAATATTTGCACTTTCAGCAAACACGATTAAAATACATTCATAGCATTGTAATGAATCGGTTGCAGCCATAATTCATCGTTTTTGAAACCACAAGTAATGTGTATCAAACTAGGTAACTTAATTTAAATTTTTGCTCATGGGAATCATTCCAATATTATGTTTGAAGTTTTTGCAAAAGCAATACTAACATACATGCATTATAGACCTGTACTCACATTGCTTTGGTTTGGATATCTCAGGTCCCTCAGCTGGCATCTCTCTAACAATGCTCCCATCATCCTCATCATCAGCCAACCATCTATTGCACTTAAAAGTGTATTGTTCCTTGGTGGCCATGTTCTCCAACTCAATCTGTGTAATAATGGAAGAAGTATGTCAATGAATGTTTTCTCTCACAAAAAATGATTGATTTCATATTTGTTCTACTCTGGAATAATACGTAGTCGTGTTTATCGAGATATATTATGTTGGCATTTTATCAAGCGTCGAGGATGTTGTAATTTATAACTTGATCTTAATTGACACACAAGAAACTTGGTAGCAAGTCTGGAAAAAGGTCCTCCATAGATTTATTATAAACTATATATATGAGCAAAAAAATAAATAATTTTGAATTTGAATCAAAGTCAGTTACTATAGGAGCAAGTCAGGTAAAGGAGCTGCATAAATGATAGATACATGGATTTTGTTTTTCTAATTCTCCCAGAATATTCACAACACAAGGTGTTCTCTTTCTGTAAATAAGTGATAGTGTCACTTTTGGTAGTATACATTACCAACCTTATCGAGATGCCAGCCCGCGTATGCTCCAGAATTGTCGTGACTAACTCTGACTTTGTACAGCTTGCCGACGTCATCCATTTCCACTTTGAATTTGTCACACTGACCGGATTCAAAGTTATCTCCATTATTTTCCAGCAACACATCATCCGTTTTCTTGTACTCTTTATCCTTTGTCTTTCCATAAGCCACAATGTGCACGTTTGCATCCGTCCCAGCTCCCCGAACATCACTTGTGTAGATTTTGACAAACCAGGTGACCACTAGAAGAGAAATTTAACATATAGCTTAAATACTGATACAGATAGCTTTTATATGCCCAAAAAAAGGTGCAGCATTTCAAGAAATAGCATAAAAAAGCTTATTAGTATGTGTGTCCAGATTAATAATCCTATTTGTAATGTATATTTTCATGAAAGTAATAATCACTCCGGTTTCTACTTTTTGTGATACTTTGTCACTTTAATTTTGGCCTTTTGATGGCTGTCATCTACAAGATACAAGATACAGTGGCGGCCAAAAATACCCAATCACCATAGAAAAGTACAACTTTTTTCAATTTTCTTTTTTCAAAATCAGGTAGCCCCATGAGACTGGGATAATTGCGTTGTATGTTTCCTCTTGTGATAAAAAATCAGCAAAAATCTGAATTTTCGGATGTGTTTGGGTATTTTTGGCCTCAACTGTAATAGATTTTACTGTGGTTTGGTGCAAAAACAGAACATTAGTCTTATGTGCAATTAATTGAAACCAATGAGAAAAATTAATAGCAATGCTTTCGAGCTCAACATTAGCATAGGAAATGGTTGCCTACTGGGATCCTATCACTTTTGTAGATGTACATATCGACTTCATTATAGCTTTAATGAAAAATAAAACTTCGTTGTAAACGAAAGATAACTCATAACTTACTTTTCTTGCGTGTTTTCCTCATGCTTCTCGTTTCCATCAATGTCCTTTCTATCAGACCATCTCCCTCATCAAGAGCTAACCACTTGTCACACAGGAACCATTGTTCTACCCCAGCTGATGGACAGTTTACCATAACCTGAAGTCAAACAGTAATGCAAGAGTGACATGTAATAACAATCAAATGACTGCCACAACAAATTGCATACAATGTTCAATACAATACAATACAATACAATGCAATACAATACAATACAATACAATACAATACAATACAATACAATACAATGCAATACAATACAATGCAATACATTGCATACAACATGCTTGTTGTCCTATTTTATTGTATACACTGTATTTAATTATTCTGATGTTACGAGGTTAATATTTTTCATTTCTCTCTATTGCAAATTTTTTGTATGACTTCTATTCGAAATAATGTGCAATATTTAGTGTGTTTATATAGTGATGTCTATACTTCAATTAGTTTTAATGATGTTTTGTTACTTAATTTGATCATCTTCTGCTAAATTTCAGAACTAATACAGGCACCTCAAATGTGACATATCTATTTACAATTACAACAATAATATCTCGCAATGGCCTCTATGTGACCAATCAATGCCACCGCAACAATTATTTCAATTCAGACAGTTAAGCTAAATTCAAACTTTCAGTCTACAGAAGACTTTTAGGTTATTTTATTATATTCTGGTCAAGGTCAAGGTCACACACTTAAAACTTGTACTCCTTGAGATTCACCTATTTGTTGATGAATTAGTAATACAAAAATATTTAATAGAAAATTTAACCCATAACTCACCCTATCAAGATACCACCCTGGCCCAGCACCACTGTTGTCATGTCCAATCTCGATCTTTGACAAGGGACTCAAAGCTTTCGCAACTTCAACATTAAAAATGTCTGTTCGACCTCTGTCAAACTTCCCATTTTCCAACCAGATTTTCCCGCTGTTTTCTTCTCCTTTTTTCCCGCCGAATAAGATGACGTAGACTCTCGCAGACGTATCAGATAATGATACATCGCCAGTCATGACATGAATGGTGAATGGAACACCTGCAAGAGATGCAGAAACAGTTTATAAGAATAACAGAATTGGTCGATTTGATACGGAAATATATTACAGTTAACCCCTTTGTTCAAAAGCAGTTCATCGTAAGAGATTGCCTTATGCGAAGTCGCTCAGAAAGATTCTAAAGGTTACTCGCAAGGAAGTAATTTGGTCTGAAATGATGCTTAAAATTTACTAAAACTCTCAGAAGAAGTTGTTTTAACTACTGTTTCTATGCAGTATTCATCTAGGTGCTTATTCCTTACAGCAAAACCACTTTTCGAGATATCATCTATTGCGCAAATACCAATGTCACAGTCTTGCACTGGTCTCGATATTGTTGCTATGTTGAGTCAGTCTAATTGCCCTAAGCAGACTAAGTTGAGTTGATTCACAGAAAAGTGTTACTGTACCTGGAGGAGCATCATTAGGCCCAATATTGCATAACAAATCCCTCCATATTTGCCCATCATCCTCATCTTTAGCCAACCATCTGTCGCAGGGGAACTCGTAGACCTTCTGTTGGTCAAGGTCATCCACTATGACCTTGTCCAAGAACCACCCTGCTGAGCCGCCCTTGTTGTTGTGCCCTATGCGAAGTCTTTGCAGTGGACCCAAGCATGGACATTCTACTGTGAATTCATCAGTTCTGGAACAAATGAAAACAGATGTTGTTTGATTAATAATAGATATATATGAAAATAGAGGGATGCATTGATTGATTGCTGAATGGCTGATTGATTGGCTAGGTGAAACACAGGACTGACTGATCGGTTGATTGACTGGCGTATAGAATGAGTGAATTTTATGGACATGTAGAGGTCACAAAATACCAATATGTAAAGAAAGTTCTGAGAAGCCTTTTTGTCATCTTCATTTCAAAACTGTTCTAATCATATTTATAAAAAATAAATAATGTATAGATACAATAAAAAAAAAACTGCACAAACATTAATTTCATTCCCATACTTCTGTAAAGTACATTTTTTTGTCTTACTACTGCTTGAATTGTGTACCTCAATCAATTAAGCATTGGAGTCATCCAATTTAATATAATGTAGATATAGAGACTTTAAAGGATTATACTCACTTGCCACGCTCGAAGTTGTTTTTCGAGTTATCCAACCTCCTTTCACCCGATTCTCCAGCCTCTCCAAACAAAGTGACAAATACATCTGCATCAGTACCAGCCCCTCGCTTGTCTCCAGTTATCACGGTCACTTTGTATTTGTTCACTGAATATAAAGGGAAAACAATAATTTTGTAAGTTTAAGACATTCACCTGGAATAATATGGGTAGTTGGCCGAAATCAATTGTGATTACCGAAAAAATTGTTAACGGGATGGCAATAATGTGACTTACTTGACCTTCAAATCACTTTAATTTTCCCAAAAGATGTTACGAGTCCATTCATTTATACTTTTAGTCCGTTAATATATGCTTTCAGTAATAATTATTTAAAAATCGCCAAGAAAAGGAGGCATAATACTAAAATTGTGACATGATTAAACCAATATGATTAAACTTTACAGTACTACATCTTTAAAAATGCGTATATTACAGATGTAGTATCACTTAACACATTGTTCAACGATTGGTGTTAAGTGAAAGTTTGTTTCTTATGAAACTTACATTTTCTTGTGGCCAGTGGATCGGTACTTCCAACCAAATCCCTGCATGTTAGCCCATCCCCCTCATCCTTGGCCAACCACTGACCACAGGGGAAGTAATATTTCCATTTCGGTTTGGAAAGGTCTGTCACTACCACCTGCAAGTCCATGATAAAATACTTCAAACAACTATAAAAAAACATTTTAAATGTAACATCCAAGAACAACTTAGCAATTTTTGCAGGAGTCTTGCAAAACTAATATGTTGTCTCATTTTGCTGTAAAAGTCAGCAAAAATTGCATATCCCACACCTCATTATACTCAATGAATGTAAATTAAAAATCATTTTATTATATTCACCTAGATATAATCAGGAGAAGTTGAATTTTTAACTGGTGAAGAAAATTGAAATATTTGTAGTTTCAGTAACATTATCGATTTGTTTAAGGCGGACATAACAGGTCACAAGACCAACCAATTTAAATATATTCAAATGTAAAAGGTAAAAAAGAATGTTTTGTTGCCATGTTACACTGAAATGTATGAAAAACTCATAATTTGGATGGATTTTGTGAAAGATGGAAAATTGCATTTTTTTGTACTTGAAATGCCAAAAGTGCACACTTTCTGTGGAATGACCCATATATGATAGAAACTAGGGCTGACCAACTTAAATAAAACTGGCTAACCAGTTAGTCAAAGTAGCTATAGGGTCAGAATGTATATCCTTTATTAACAAATAGTCTACTTCAAGACATTCGCAGTGTGGCAAACAAGTTTCTGTGTTCATAGAACAGTATTGACTTACCCTATCTAGTATCCATCCAGGACCTACTCCAGTGTTGTCATGTTGTATTCTGATAAAGTCAAAGAACACAGGCTTTACTAATGTTGATGCACAATTATTCAAGTTACTAAGCAGCTAAGCCTTAGAAACTATAGTATCTTCGCACAAATTGGCGTATATATATATATATATATATATATATATATATATATATATATATTACAATCAGGGCAGTGTTACCAATAAACGATACAAATACAAATATGAAAAATAAAACAATAATTTCCATTAATGAAAGGTCAGTTTGTGTTATTGCTTAATTTGTCATAAGATTATAAGCTTATAAGATATACCTGCCATCCTTATTATTTCATATTAAAAAAAGTAGAGTAGTTATATTGATCATCTGAGACTAGTTTAACTAAGACAAAACAGCATTTAAGTATATGATAAAAAATAAAAAATGCACTAACCTGACTTTAGTCATTGGTCCAACACTATTAGCCTTAAGGTGGAAGATGTCACTGTTTCCTCTTTCAAATAGTTTGTCTTTAGAAGTGCCCTTTAATAACATTTTCTCTGTTTGTCCCGATTTACCAAATATGGTGATCGACACATTAGCATCAGTCCCTGCTCCTCTGGCATCCCCAGTGACCACCACTACTTCATATTCTGAAATTAAAAACAAAAATAAATCAAAGCTGCTTAAGTTAAGACCCTTTGCAAAAACTACTATGCAACTCTGCTTTTCTTATAGATTGGAGGCTTTCCTGAATTCAGATTAAGACTGACAACCATTTTTAAGTGTTTCAATTAAAATAAATGTATATGATTTCTCAATACTTTAAACCCTAGGAAAATACATCTGTCTAATGCAGTCTGTGAATAATTACCACAGAAGAGAAATCATGTTACCATATGTGATGCTTTAATTTGAAATGAGAAGCAGTTTTTTAGGCTGATCAGAAGCTTCTATAGATAATAAAGAAAGTATTCAGAGAACAGTGCACCTGTTTTGCTGGCACTCTTCGGGTACAACGTCCTTGATAACTGGCAATCAGCTTCATGCAGAGACAACCACTGTCTGCAGACGAATATCCAGGTCTTCTCTTTCCCTGTCTTTCCACTCTTCTTAGTGATCTCCACTTGGTCAACGTACCAACCTTGCTGTTTTGTAAGGCCATCAGTCTAAAATCATTCCAAATTAAGTGAAATATCGTAATATATATTTCTGTATAGGATATACATAATATATACTCTTAACTTAATGTTAATTTAAGTAACATATCTTATATTAGCCACCACCTTAACAATAACCAAGGGCGGCTTTACAATGTCAATGGAGGGGATGAAGTGTGCTACAATGTTTGGCATACTGTCACACCAAAAATATTTGGTCATTGAAATACAGATATATATAACCTTACTTAATTTTAAACTAGATTGATGAATATATTGAAATCATAGTCATAGACAGTCACATATGTGTTTCAATGTTACCATTTACAAGCTTCATCACTTCTATTGAATTTACATTACACCGTGTGTTGTCACCTCACAGCCCAGCGACGTAATTATGTAAATGATTTGCTCATCTAAAGTCAATTAATCAATTTCCCTTACAGTCTATGGGCTGGCTTATGGTATTGAAGGTCTAACCATGAAATTACAGAATAATTAGATATTCATGTGTTAAGTCTACGTAATTCTTGTTCTGACAAGCAGGCAATTCAGAAAAATTGCCTAAACTAAAAACAATATGAATCCATTTTTCTTGTATTAAGAGAAGATTTCTTAAGTCTATACTCAGCCAATTGGCTACATAGTTTAACCAATCATTTGTTTAACTAGGTAAACTAGCAAAGAATGTCCTTAATTAGGTCACTGGGCTGTTAGGTGACAGCACACAGTGATTAGATAAAAAAAGTGTTGGCATAATTTTTGTGTGACTGCACAAATTACTGAAATTGCTATAATTAATAAAACCATGTAAATACAGCCTATATTGTTTTCATCTTTTATTTACTAATAATGATTCCATGAAGACGTATCAATTTTCATTTACCTCCAGTGTTATCGAAGAAATTTCTCCAATATCTTTTCCTGCGAATTTGAACTTGTTCGTGGATCCTTTGAGGAATTTAAATGCTAGCTTCTTGCCATTTTTAGACAGTTTCTTCAATTGCTGTTTTGGCAGTTTTCCTTTGTTGCCGTTTAATTTGATAAAAGCCTAGAAAAAACAATTGGTGAGATTATTCATTATTGAACAATGTTTGAAGAACTATTTTACTTGCCAATAAGTTAAATGAACAGGCAGTGTGATTGAACTATATTTTCAGCACCCAACTCTACATGTTAGCAATTCGCTCAGACGCCTTGCACTTGCACACTCTCCCACTCGTGCATTGCACTCTCCCACTCGTGCATTGCACTCTCCCACTCGTGCATTGCACTCTCCCACTCGTGCATTGCACTCTCCCACTCGTGCATTGCACTCTCCCACTCGTGCATTGCACTCTCCCACTCGTGCATTGCACTCTCCCGATGTTTAAGTTTTAAGTTTAAGTTTAATTTTTTTTTTTGACACATGGTTCATACAATTTTACACAGATACATTCAATACAGTTATGCATATACATAATAATTTTAATATATTCAATGTCAAGAAGGGTAACAACAGAGTTTAAAAAAACTATATTAAATTGCTTCCAAATACAAAATAATAAATGATATAATATGAACAGTAAATAAAGTTACATATGACCTAATTATTTAATAATATATAAATCTACATGACCGTTTAATAATGAATAATCTGATGTTCAAAATGAACAAAAGAAAATTAATATTGATCATACCTTGGCATCAGTACCTGCCCCCTTCTTGGTACCTGTGATGACTGCCACTGAATAGGTCGTTTCTCCTTTGCCCTTTGACCTTGGGGAAAGTACTTTGCCGGAAGTCCGCCCACTTTTTGAAAGTCTTGAATTTCTCTGAATAACGTGCAACAAAATTATTATTATATTCACCAACTACATGAATGTAATTTACTTCTAATGTATTTGGTAATCTCTATTTATTTAATTATTTCTGTGCTATATATGGATAGCCTCCAGTCACTTTGACAACCATTTGTTTAGAGTGATTATATATATTTTTTAATATTTTTTTTATTTCTGTGGTTGGCCCCCACCGTTTGCCTGCAGTGTATACTGCATAGTATCAACACGATTAATAGATAACAGATTTTTATTTGTGTGTGTAGTCATTAATACAGTTCTGCAGTTTTAGATATCCATGACCAGCTGTCAGAGGCTGTCGTAATGATGAGATGATGAGGCCTGGAGTCCACAAAATGTTACGGATTAACCCTATTGTAAAAGTCCATGTCCATCAAAGACTCCAGTTTAATGGCATTGCAGTCCAAAAGTCAAAGTGACTGTCCAATGTAGACTTTCAACTGAGTCTCATCTCAGCTTGAAGCAAGTCAAGTTCTCCCAGTTCCAAAGTGGGCAGAGTCCAAAGTGCAGTAAGCACAATATATGCAGAGTCCAAAGTGTACAAGTAATAACACAAGAGTGGTTTTGCTTCCTCAGCTGGCAAGATGAAACTGATATTTTTATTGTGCACAGGGTATATGTATTAAAGGTACAATTCATGCAGTTTCCCCCCAGCAGGGCTGAGAGGGAATTATCAACCAATCACAACACAGTAAACTCCACATTCCATGGGGTGATACCTCCCCCAAACAGGGTTGCTACCAGCATCTTTCTCCCAATTCTGCCAGGGATTAGGGCAGCTAAGACAATGGAGCAAAAGTGGACCCCCTGCAGTGCTCTGCATTGTGCTGAGGCTATTTATAGCTCAAGTCACAATGGGCTATTGTGCTGAGTGTCAACTTTGGCTTGGTCAGCAGTTTTGGAGGGAAAGTTTTGGAGGGAAAGTTACTAAGCTCCTCCCACAATTTAGGAATCAACAGTGAGGCATCTTAACAGGGCAATGCACTCACACAATACTGATAATAAATCAATATGAAAACAAAAGGAATAATACAATCAATTGACAATTGGACATAAGCAATCAATCAATTAATGACTTAATCAATCAATTAATGATACAGTCAATCATTTGATAATGTGATCAATACTATCAACTAGTGACTCAATCAATTAATTAATAATACAGTCAATCAATTGATAATGTAATCAATACTAATAATATAATCAATGTTAATATTATAATCAACATTCCTTGCAGCAGGCTAAACATGAATAATAAGAAGACACTGGCACATGTGAGCAGAGCAGTGACTAGCACATGGAAATGATGAGAACACATAACAACTGCATTTAAGTCACACATGAGCAGAGGCCTGCATAGGGCAGGTGTAATGAAGAGCAAACAATATATTAAGCAATTGCTAGAGCAACAAAAACGCTCAAGGCAAGTGTAATGCAGGGTGCACACAATCAATGTACCTAACATAATTCTACTGACATGTATGTACATCCTTTGCCTAGGGCAAGTGTAACGAGGAGTGTACAATAATGCCTGACCTGTGTGTACATCCTTTGCTTAAGGCAAGTGTAACGAGGAGTGTACAATCACTACACCCGACATACAATTCTAACTGACATATAATAAGTGGTTGCCAGGGGCTGCACTTTACATCACTCCCTCCCTTATTCTAGCTCATTGATGGCAATCAGCAAGGAGCGTGCTTGGGGATGATCAAGAAGTTATCAGCCTGGCAATATAAACAATTCTGACATGCTAAACAGTTCTGACATGCTAGACAATTCTGACATGCTAAGTAATTCTGACATGCTAGACAATTCTGACATGCTAAGTAATTCTGACATGTCTAAACTATTCTGGCATGCTAGATAATTCTGACATGCTAAACAATCTCAGTGACATCAATATATGAAGCACAGTGAGTAAAAAGAAAAATGGCTACAATAATGCTGCAAGGATAAAACAAATGGTGATAAGCCTGAGGAAACAAAGGGTATTTCTCATTTTATCTAAGCTAAGTACAGTTCTACATTGTGGGGATCTCATGACTACATGTCGTCCTGACCATGTCTCCCCCTTGAGGTAAGATCCAAGGAATCCAGTACAGTACATGCATGTGTGCATGACATGCCAGTGTCAATTAACTTGGTTGTAGTCTGGGCTCAGCCCAGCATGCTGTCGCCCTCGTGCCTTGAGACTAGTTCCCAAATCCTTGCTAGGCTGCCCAAGCGGCAATGCCCAAGGCTAGTCAGTTCCAGGAGGCAGTGAATTCCCTTAGACAGTGAATTCCAGGAGACAGTAAATTTCAGGAGACAGTCAATTTCAGGAGACAGTCAGTTCCAGGAGACTGTAACTCCAGAAGACAGCTAATTCCAGTGGTCAGTGAATTCCGCATAGTGAATTCCATCAGCCAGTGAATTCTAGTAGACAGCTAATTCCAGTAGACAGTAAATTTCAGTAGCCAGTGAATTCCATCAGCCAGTGAATTCTAGTAGACAGTGAATTCCAGTGGTCAGTGAATTCCGTATAGTGAATTCCATCAGCCAGTGAATTCTAGTAGACAGTGAATTCCAGTGGACAGTGAATTCCGTGTAGTGAATTCCATCAACCAGTGAATTCTAGTAGACAGTGAATTCCAGTGGACAGTGAATTCCGTATAGTGAATTCCATCAACCAGTGAATTCTAGTAGACAGTGAATTCCAGTGGACAGTGAATTCCGTGTAGTGAATTCCATCAGCCAGTGAATTCTAGTAGACAGTGAATTCCAGTGGACAGTGAATTCCGTGTAGTGAATTCCATCAACCAGTGAATTCTAGTAGACAGTGAATTCCAGTGGACAGTGAATTCCGTATAGTGAATTCCATCAGCCAGTGAATTCTAGTAGACAGTGAATTCCAGTGGACAGTGAATTCCGTGTAGTGAATTCCATCAGCCAGTGAATTCTAGTAGACAGTGAATTCCAGTGGACAGTGAATTCCGTATAGTGAATTCCATCAGCCAGTGAATTCTAGTAGACAGAGAATTCCAGTGGACAGTGAATTCCGTGTAGTGAATTCCATCAGCCAGTGAATTCTAGTAGACAGTGAATTCTAGTAGACAGTGAATTCCAGTGGTCAGTGAATTCCGCATAGTGAATTCCATCAGCCAGTGAATTCTAGTAGACAGTGAATTCCAGTGGACAGTGAATTCCGTGTAGTGAATTCCATCAACCAGTGAATTCTAGTAGACAGTGAATTCCAGTGGACAGTGAATTCCGTATAGTGAATTCCATCAGCCAGTGAATTCTAGTAGACAGTGAATTCCAGTGGACAGTGAATTCCGTGTAGTGAATTCCATCAGCCAGTGAATTCTAGTAGACAGTGAATTCCAGTGGACAGTGAATTCCGTGTAGTGAATTCCATCAGCCAGTGAATTCTAGTAGACAGTGAATTCCAGTGGTCAGTGAATTCCGTATAGTGAATTCCATCAGCCAGTGAATTCTAGTAGACAGTGAATTCCAGTGGACAGTGAATTCCGTGTAGTGAATTCCATCAGCCAGTGAATTCTAGTAGACAGTGAATTCCAGTGGTCAGTGAATTCCATATAGTGAATTCCATCAGCCAGTGAATTCTAGTAGACAGTGAATTCCAGTGGACAGTGAATTCCGTGTAGTGAATTCCATCAGCCAGTGAATTCTAGTAGGCAGGGAATTCCAGTGGACAGTGAATTCCGTATAGTGAATTCCATCAGCCAGTGAATTCTAGTAGACAGTGAATTCCAGTGGAAAGTGAATTCCATGTAGTGAATTCCATCAGCCAGTGAATTCTAGTAGACAGTGAATTCCAGTGGTCAGTGAATTCCATATAGTGAATTCCATCAGCCAGTGAATTCTAGTAGACAGTGAATTCCAGTGGACAGTGAATTCCGTGTAGTGAATTCCATCAGCCAGTGAATTCTAGTAGGCAGGGAATTCCAGTGGACAGTGAATTCCGTATAGTGAATTCCATCAGCCAGTGAATTCTAGTAGACAGTGAATTCCAGTGGACAGTGAATTCCGCATAGTGAATTCCATCAGCCAGTGAATTCTAGTAGACAGTGAATTCCAGTGGACAGTGAATTCCGTGTAGTAAATTCCATCAGCCAGTGAATTCTAGTAGACAGTGAATTCCAGTGGACAGTGAATTCTGTATAGTGAATTCCATCAGCCAGTGAATTCTAGTAGACAGTGAATTCCAGTGGACAGTGAATTCCGTGTAGTGAATTCCATCAGCCAGTGAATTCTAGTAGACAGTGAATTCCAGTGGACAGTGAATTCCGCATAGTGAATTCCATCAGCCAGTGAATTCTAGTAGACAGTGAATTCCAGTGGACAGTGAATTCCGTATAGTGAATTCCAGGAGTCAGTCAATTCCAATCAACAGTCAATTCCAGGAGACAGTCAATTCCAGGAGACAGTCAATTCCAGTTGACAGTCAATTCCAGGAGATAGTCAATTCCAGGAGACAGTCAATTCCAGTCGACAGTCAATTCCAGGAGACATTCAATTCCTTGATTTTCTTGCCAGAGGCCGCCTGATCCTGGTCGTGTGTGCGGTGAGTGGCTGTCCTGTGCAGACGCTTGAAGTCCTTGTTCCTGGGAGGTGCAGCTCTGGTCACTGCAGAGGTCCTGGGGTCAGGAGGGTCACCAGGAGACTGGAGGTCCATCCTGGAGGCTGCACACCTTTTAGGGTGATTTAGAGCATAAATGCCTCACTAGCTCATCTGAGCCTCAAGCACATTGTCAATATGTGCTTGGCTGTACTTGCAGTTGCAAGTGTTGACATCACTTAGCAGTGAAGGGCTTGTCTCTCTCTCCTTCCTGTGGCATAAGTGTGTTGTCTGTCCTGGTCCATAATCACGTCAGGGTCACCAATGTAAAAGTCCATGTCATTAAAGACTCCAATATAATGACATTTCAGTCTAGACTTTCAACTGAGTTTCATCTTGCCAGCTGAGGAAGCAAAACCACTCTTGTGTTATTACTTGTACACTTTGGACTCTGCATATATTGTGCTTACTGCACTTTGGACTCTACCCACTTTGGAACTGGAAGAACTTGACTTGCTTCAAGCTGAGATGAGACTCAGTTGAAAGTCTAGACTGAAATGTCATTATATTGGAGTCTTTAATGACATGGACTTTTACACTATGTATAGTAAGGTTTTTTCCTTGTCCTAAATTAATATATGGACAATTTACTTACCCCTCCATTAGGGGGATGGGGGTTGGCAAATTTCTTGTAGAAATAATCTTGGAGATGTGGATCGCTGAGGGAATCGTATTTGGCCAGGTTTCCATTGGCTTTTGTTGCTGCTACTGCTTGGTGGTAATCAACAGCTTGTCGTAACCTCACTGAAAATTTAAACAGTGATAAAAAAGACTTGAAAACTTTTACAAAAACAGTATTTCTGCATAGCATGACTGACTTTTCAATTATTCCATGGACTTGTTTCCAATTTAAAATGCATTAAATCTACCAGTTTTGACTTTAAAAATTCACATCCTCCACATCAAGGCCAGTTTACTTTTGTCTTGTTGGCTTTTCTTGTTTTTCAATAATGATGTTATGATGTTCATAATACGCTTGGTGCACACAAAAATAAGTTCAATTCTCAAAATTCTCAACAAAGAGCATAGTTCTTTGATTAAGAAGAAAGAAGTTGGTATGATCAAGAGAAGGTCAAAGCAAAAAATATTTATATTTCCTACAACACTCACAGCAAACACTTTAAAAGCTTGCCTTAATAACATAGACAGATAGATAGATCTCAGAAAATTCTGTGTTCTTAATCAAAATGGTCAACAACATAATTTGGGAAAAATTAGGATATTATAGATCATCTTTATTCATACTCTTAGTATACTAATACAATACTAATACTTATGTGCATGGGTAGTTCTAAATCAAAATGGTGAATAACATAATTGTAAAAATATGGATATGTTGGTGGTTTTATCATCCATACTTCTGACATACTCAGAATTTTTACAATGCCTCTTCATACATGGTCAACTAAACTAAACTGCTGTAAAATACAGTTCCAAAAATAAGAAGAAAAAGGAAGTTGAAAGTACATATACAAGTGACACTGACCTGCATGAGGCTGATGCTTGACCACATAAGTGTCCACTGGTCTGGAGAGGTGAGCTGCTGACCACACTCGATGGGGATTTGTGGGACCCACTGGACCTCCTGGAGGGCGACTCAGTGGGGCTGCAAAATATTACAGAAATTAAAGCACAAACTTTATTATAAATTAATGTTGTGCGATATTGTATTTTATCGTTTTGTCTCGATACTGGTTTTGAAGCTCCATCAGCGCGTATGATGGCAGACAGACGTAATGATGAGATGGTAAGATTTGGATTCCACACCCTGTTACATGTTTGCCTCATGGGTGGGGTCTTTTGCCGGCACCAGCAAAGTCGCCAAGTGCAAAATGTTATGCCTGTCTCTGGTAAATTTGCATTCAAAGCCCAGAAGAAAAAAAAAAGTTGATTTAATGTGTCCTTGATAAAACAGCAACAACACTATGGTATTGACCCCTTTTATTAATATTCATGTATTAATTATTTGCCGTTATTGGTGCTTTGTGATGCTAAAAAAAACTTAAATTTTCTGTGTGTAGTACCATAGAACCATAGGATCTTTCATCGTTATTTATTTTGTTATAAGTCAGATTTTTTAAAATCCTGTTAGGAATTTTGATGACTGTAACTGAAATGTTGAACAATGTTCCTGAGTGACCATACTTCTTAAGCATTTTCTACATTGACATATACATGAATATATAATCAAATACAAATAAAATTGTGATCGCACATAATATACATAATTGTGAACATACCTGATTGAACTCTTGCATGTTGACCGTAGTTGACGCCATAGGGCGCCACTGGTTCCCTGTGTTTCAACAATTGGCCACCAGAGCCATAGGGTTGGTTGAGAACCGCCCTTTTGAATCCCTCAGAGTCCGATATGAATCCCAAGCTCATAATTGCAATGCTGAAACAAAGATTAAAATTATACTGTTAATACTACTCTTGATAATACATATTTTGCTAGGGCCATGTAAAAAATTACTGAACTTAATTGTAAATTGCAGCAAGCTGGACTGAAAATGACCCCCAATTCGACTTCATAGACTCATTGAAATCTGCCACTGTTTCATTCATCCATTCATATCAATCAATCAATCAATTTCAATATCGATTATCAGATCTACCCTGTTATAATATTAGTATGGATTTATGTTTATGAGGCAATATAGAAATATCATTAAATATACTACTACTACTACTAACTTCTAACTACTACCACTACTACCACCACCACTACTACCAATACTACTACTACTACTACTACTACTACTACTACTATTACTACTACTACTACTACTACTACTGCTACTACTACTACTACTACTATTACTACTACTACTACTACTACTACTACTACTACTACCATCTCTATCTATCTATCTATCTATCTATATATCTATCCATCTATCCATCTATCCATCTATCTATCTATCTGGTTGTTTTAATGCATCCGATTGCGCAACAATGTTGTAACACAATCCCCCCCCCCCCACATCTGCATTTCCCATATTATAATTTTACAGACAGGCAATTAACAAATTAATTGTAGCTAAACAGCAATGACAGCTGTGAGATGCTTTTTAGCAGACACGACATATATTTGCAACCGCAGCTGTACATTATTCTGCTATAATGCAATATATATATATATATATATATTATATAACGCAGTTGTTGCAGATTGTAATGTCTGTTACAGCTATGTATTGCATTGTCTTTGGGAAATATTTGATGTAACACAATGCCTGACACAGCATATGAAAATTGTTAGATCTATTTATTGTCTATAATAATATATAATTTGTACAATAATAATAAAATCATAGATAAATAGCTATAAAATATATTAATAGCCTGCTTGGGTGATATGTGCGTGTCAAGAAGCATGAGTGTCACCAAACCATTGGCTGTAGCACATTTTACCTGTCTGACAGACAGAAAAATTGTAGCTAATTAAGAGCAATGACAGGTGTATACTTACTTTTAATATGCTATTGGTGTTTCAAAGACATTTTCATATAACGTAATTCCTGATCATGCTAAAACCTGTAAAAATGCAAGATCCAATAGGTGCACACAGTCATGTTGATTTGTTTATGCACGTTGCTAGCTGCCTCTATCAACCGCGCATGCGTGGCAGGTTTTAAGAGGGTCTAACCCAGCAGTCATGGAGCAGACGACTAATGGAACAAAAAAAGGAAGAGAAAGAATCTTAATAATGTGTTTATTGATTCCTTATTGATCCAACAGATTGGTTTCTATAATTAGTGATTTGATTTTTATTTAGTGCTGTGGGTCTGTGGCAAGTAGCATTTTATTGATTAGCTATCTGATCCAAGCGCCAGGTGTAGGCTAGCAGTTCCATACCTGTGCACAAGAGGGTGCTGATCAATAAGAGCAATGTGGGTAATACGACCTCTGGTGAGAAGTCTGAACACATACATTCCATACGGGTAATTTTGGGGACGGGGGATTTTGATTGAAGGAAAACGTAGGGAATATGAAAGAAAAAAGAAAAAAAAGCATTTGCCTGTTTGGAACACTCTTACACCTACGATTGTATTTATTATATCGTCTTGCATATGAACAGTTACTTACTGCCATTATGAAACGAATGATTGTGCAATTGCTTCACACGAAATAGCGGCGTTATCAAAAATTGTTGCTGATTTATGAAACCTTATATGATTTTTAAGCAACTCAATTTGTACAGAATGTTGTCACTGATTTTCAGTCGCATATATTGCGGTTTTAACATATATAGTAACGATGAAATATATAATGTAATAGATGTATTCATATAATATTGATAGAAATCAGATAGACATATTTTATAAATTTAATATAGTGCTGAAAAGTAATATTATGAATTATGAAAGTGTGAGAGTGTGGGAGTGGGCAACAAACCAACATGCATTGAAAATTAGGAATATACATCAACTTTCACAAAGACTGGACACCACGCCTTATCATCCCATCATTACGTCTACCTCTAGCAGCTGGTCAGATTAGCTGGCCAAGCTTCAGGCCAGTATAATCATTTTATTGATGATTCATTACTTAGATTTCCTATAGGGACGTCACAAAGATCCACAAGAAATGTCGTTTTCAAATTGGAAACACCCTTGGATCTACTGACCGTTGTGTGAAGTTCGTGGCCCAGTTCTTTACAGCCAATTTCATAGACTTGGAAGCTAAACTCCAGAGGCAGTTATGCGAGTCCAGGACTCTTATTGACTAAGGCAGTCCCTCAACCAATAACAGTCCTGGACTCGCATGACGTCCTCTTGAGTTTAGCTTCCAACTGTATGAGATTGGTTTCCTAGTTTATGAAATAGGCACCTAGCTATAAGAGCAATGCTTTTAGTACCGTGCATAATCTAGAAAAATAAAAGCCCAGTTCTCCTTACTTTCCCCTAAATATAAGCATTGGCCTTTTATAAAATGTTGTGAGACACATTTGTGAAAGCGTTTGTATTCGATACTTGGGCCTGAACATGAAGAGCACTGCTTTCCTCCCTTCCGGGTTGGAGAGCACTAATTAGGGTGCCTGTCACGTCCTTAATGCGCATGCGCTACAGTAGATTATTTCCGCCACGCCGGACTAGTAGCTGTTTCTGGCAGATAGCTGGTCCCACGGGAGTACCCTGAGGTACCCTGCTTCTATTCTTAGCTGAAATTGTGGGCTTTATAGGTATTGCAACTGAAGGAAATGTTTATATACGTCTGTGGTATATGGCTCATCCAAACATTAAACGTGTTAAAATTGTCACTTTATCATCAATCAGGGAATCATACATTGCTGGCAAGTGGGTTTTGTGTATCCCATACTTGGAAGTCAACAGTTTATTCAAAATTTTCCAATGGATTCCTCTTTTCATAAAATACAGAGCAATATACATACAAATTATCATAAAGTTCAAAAGACATCAGAAGATGCATTTGTCATGAAAGTTAGATTGCAGAGAATGCAGTGTTATGAAAATGCCTAATTGCAGTTACATCTTTGCAATTGTAGAGCCCATCACTTGCAATATGTTTGACTAAGATCTTAACTATTTACAGTTTCTAGAATGACTGACCTCAAAGCCTATGTTGATTGTAATGTTAGTCAGCTTAATCACTTCTTACAGCAGATTTCATGGAGCTGGAAACTAAACTTCAGATGATGTCATGTGAATCCACTACTCCCATTAGCTATATAAGGCAATCTCTTAACCAATATGAGTCATGGATTTAACATAACGCCCTCTGGAGGTTAGTCTCCAAGTCTATAGCTAAATGGTCATGAAAACGGGAACAAAACCATCTCACGGAAATTAGTATATTTGATATTTGATCAGCAGCTCTATTATGGTTAGGGTTAGTCGGGGCTAGAGTTCAGGGTAAGTCAGGAGGCATGGCATGTCCTTGTTATTCTGAACTTCCGTAGATGAAATAAGTTAATTGAAATGACCCCTGGCTTAGAATTATTTCCCTTCTTGGTTTACACTGTCATGGCTGTTCAATCTATCAACGGAAATTAGGGTGTGGAACAAGGCACGTGGACATTAATTACACTTCACTTGATGTTAAAGTAAATGCGTTCTGTAGGATTAAAATAGGACGAATTAATTAGCCTTTGGTTTTGTGAGCTAAAATGACCAGTTTTAATTAATTACTACTACACTACCGTAAACCAGGGTATCTTTGGCCGCCTTGGGGTAAGTTTGGCTACCTATGAAGAAAAGGGGTTTTGTCAAGTCTCACTCTGAATTGGTTTAATATTGGTTAACTTATTTTTGCATTATTAAATTATATAACCCAATAGCTTCCTAAAAATAGAACATCCTGACCAGTAATGCAGTTAATACTGCTCTATCCCAACATTTCAGTCAATATAAATGAAAATTTCTTTCCTTCATAACAGTACACTAAATATAAATGTTGATGGAACTACTAAAGAATCCTCTGACTGTGTTAAACCCCTGGGTGTCTCTATTCATAACAAGTTATCATTCAATAGACATGTTTCTCATTTATGTAAAAAGATAGGAAAGCGAATTATTGCCGTATGTAGAATATCACGTCACCTAAATGAAAAGTCTTTAAATGAACATTTACAATCCATTTATCTTGTCAAAATTTAAAGTAATTCATAGTGATGGCGAGACCTTCTCGTCTGATTTTTTTCTTTTTCAATAGAAAGCATCTGCTCATCAAACCAATGTGCAGAACAAGTAAATATGGCATCAATTCAATGATTTGGCCTTCTTTAACATAACGGAAGCAGATTTTGTTATGCATTGTATTCCAATTCATTGCTTATTCGGGTTATTATCTCAATAGTATTGTGGTTTGGCACTTGCAATGAGGCAGGAAGGGCTCGAATTTCCCATGGTTTCCGCCAAATCAGGAATTGAGGATGCGCACTTGGTAATTACCTACACGATGGAAATAACATGCTACATTGAGTTACTGACCCAGTTCTGCTCTGTTGTCATGTATCATAGTGTCTCTGTGTTACTGATCTGATGAAGCTTAGTCAGTTTATATGACTATCTGCCAGAGGTAGATGTAATGATGAGATGATAAGGCTTTGAGTCCACGCCATGTTACATTTTTATCCCATGGAGTAGGGGATTTTACTTGCCCCAGCAGAGACAACGAGTACACGGCAACTTTAATTTAATGTTTTGGTTGCATACATTTGTAATTAAATGTCTCGGTGGCATGAGACATTAGAGCCAAATTCATAGAGTAAGAAACCAATCTCATAGACTTGGAAGCTCAACTCAGGATGACGTAATGTGAATCCAGGACTCTCATTGGCTGAGGGATTGCATTGACCAACGGGATTCCTGAATTCATATGACATCATCTGGTGTCTAGCTTCCGAGTGCAAGAGATTGGTTTCCAACTCTATGAATTTTACTGTAAACTGAAGTTTCCTTGTACCAGCTCAAATCTGTGTTACTCCATGACCTGAGGGCCGCAAAGACAAAACAACAAGAAAAGATAAGTACAAAAAAACAAGAAAAGATAAGTACAAAACAACAAGAAAAGATAAGTACAAAACAACAAGAAAAGATAAGTACAAAACAACAAGAAAAGATAAGTACAAATTTCTCCCAATATTCTTACTTGAGTAACAATCTATGATGAACAAAACCAAGGTGTAGATAATAGGCCAGAAAGAAATTATTGTTTAGAAAAGCATGATTCAAATAGTCAAGAGAGTGAATCTGAGATGCACCCGAAACTAAAACATTTGAGAGAAAAGTACTCAAAGCAGGTTATAATTAGTCACTTAAACATCAATAGTCTGGGATCCAAGATCACGGAGATCAAGGAACTTCAAAATAGGTGTAAATTTGATGTGTTAGTATTAAGTGAGACAAAGCTCGATAGCTCATTCAAGCAAGAAACTCTTGACATTGAGGGATACTGTTGCATTCGAAAAGACAAAAGAGCAAACAGTGGGGGACTATTGACTTACATATCAAAGGATATCCCATTCTCAGAGGGTAGCATTAGTATCTGTAATGATGAGCTCGAATGTATGTCAATTGAGCTAAACATTGCACATAAAAAGATCATGTTGTTGGGTATGTACAAAAACCCGAAAACAGATGCTGTCCTATTTAAACGATTCTTTGAAGAAACATATGAAAAGGTGTGTAATTCTTACGAAAATGTTATTATCATGGGGGATTTAAATTTTAATATGATGAGTGAGAACACTCTATCAAACATAATCCCGGTATATAGTCTAACAAATATAATTACAGAAGCCACATGCTTCAAGTCAAGTCAGCCAACACTCATAGATGTTATGTTAGTAACAAAACGTAGAAAATTCCGATGCAGTTTTTCTGAAAATACAGGAATTAGTGATTTTCACAATTTGATAGGAGGTATTCTCCGGCTTCAAAAGCCAGTGCTAAAAACTAAAAAAGTATTTGTTAGAAAGCTATCAAAGATCAAATATGAACAGGTTATATGTTATCTGTCTGAAACAGATCTGTCACAAGCGATAATGAGCAGCACAGATGCTGACTCAGCATATGACACATTGCAAGAGACATTATGCAACTTACTTAATAGACATGCACCCAAGATAATAAAGATAATTAAGAGAAACGATTTTCACTGTATGTCAAAAGAATTGAGAAAAGCCATGCTATATAGGAATAGATTAAGGAACAAATACTATAAATTTAGATCAATCCACTATCTAGCAATGTATAAAGTTAAAAAAAATCACGTCAACTTATTGAAGCGAAAGGAAATAGGCAAATATTTCCAAGAAAAATGTAAATCTGGGAACTGTAACAAAGACTTCTGGAAAACTGTAAAACCTTTATTTTCTAAATCCAGAACAAAGTCTGATAGCATTCCATTGCGAGAAGATGGTGATATAATCACAGATGAGCAAAATGTGTGTAATATATTCAATGAATTTTTTCAATTAATAGGGTCAAACATTGGAACCCCTGAAAACAATGAAAAACCCCTGAATGAGATCATAGCTCAGTATGGAGAGCACTCAAGTGTGAAGTGCATCAAAGAAAAGATAATAGGCCACTCCGAGCCATGTTTTATATTCAGGTTTATAACCGAAAGGGAGACACTTAACATAATCAAATCCCTGTCGGCTAAAAAGGCATCAGGGTATGATGAAATTCCTGCTCAATTCATAAAAAACATAGGCAGTGAATTGGTAAAGCCTTTCACACTGTTGATTAACAGGTGCATATTAGAGAAGGTTTTTCCTAATCAGATGAAAAAAGCTAATATTACTCCTCTCTACAAGAAGAAGGATAAGCTTGATAAAGACAACTATAGGTCGGTCAATCTACTTACCATATTAGCAAAAATAATGGAAAGGGCCTTATATGATCAAATATATGAATATATGAACTCAAGGTTTCATAAGTACTTATCAGGATTTCGGAAAGCTCATAAGTTGTCAAGACATACTCGTCAGAATGACTGAAGATATCAGACAACATATTGATAAGGGAAACACTTTAGGTTTAATTGCAATTGACCTATCAAAGGCTTTCGACTGCATGCCTCATGGTTTATTGATTGCCAAATTATCAACCTATGGCTTTGACACGGACTCCTGTCAACTTATGCAGTCTTACATAATGCAGAGACAACAAAGAGTTAAGATAGGTGAGACATTCTCAGACTGGATTCACAACATCAAAGGGGTCCCCCAGGGATCAATATTAGGTCCTCTTTTGTTCAATATATTCATCAATGATTTCTTATTTTTCAAATTTAATAGCAAAATATACAATTATGCAGATGATAATACACTCCTCAGTATTGGGAACGATCTGTCAGATCTAAAGGAAAGATTACAAAATGATTGTATAACTGCCATGAACTGGTTTGAATATAATAACATGAAAGATAATGCCAATAAATTTCAATTCATGTTTCTAAGTAGGAATAATGTATTAGACAACTGCTCAATTATGATAGAGGGCACTGAAATCAAAGTGTCTGATAGCATGAACATTCTAGGGGTTGAATTGGATCAGCATTTGAAATTGAACAGCAAATTGATGAGATACATGTATGTAATCAAACGGGAAAACAGATAAATGCCCTTAAAAGAATCAGGCATAATTTAGACAAAGATGCTAAAAACACAATTTATAATAGTTACATAAGCAGTAATTTCAATTATTGCTCAATTGTTTGGATGTTTGCAAACAAAACACAATTAGAGAAATTGGAAAATACCAATAAAAGGGCGCTTAGATTTGCCACAGATAAGGGTTACCTAAGTTATGAAGAGCTTTGCAAACAGGAAAAGCAACTCAGTGTGTTTAAACGGTGTGTAAAGAATGCGGCTATACTGCTTTATAAAGTCAGGAAGGACATTGCACCAAAATATCTGAATGAGTTATTTGAGACTCAGAACACACAATATGAAATGAGGGACAATGACAGACTTTCACTTCCATCTTTTAACACTGTGAAGTATGGGAAGAATAGTTTTATGTACTGGGGTGCGAAACTCTGGAATAATATTCCTGTTGAAATTAAAAGAAGTATTTCACTTAATACTTTCAAAACAGCGATTACACAATGGCTATTGACATGTGACATGGACCACATTATGTAATTTGACTAACCTCGATGTCTTGTTTGTTTCAGAGTCAAATACGAACTGACAGACAGTCAACAAATAAAAATGAAGAGTGGACATATAAAATGACATGGACATTACATAACTGACTTTAACTTGGACATTGCATGGACATTTTGAACCGCTTAAATAGACATTCTATTCCTATTTTTTAATTATTATTATTTTCTTTTCTTTTGTATTTTCGATTTCATATTTATTATTTCTTTTATTTTGTGAAAGGGTCGTACCTATATGCATGGTCGGTCTGTACACTGGTCAACTCGGGGCCAACGCTGGGCCGATACTGGGTCGACTCGGAGCCGACGGTGCATGTTAATTACAAATTATTGTCGTCAACTTAAGTTTGATGCTCTACTGCTGGTATTAAAAAATGACCAAAGAAAACTTTCTCAACAAATTACCTATCATTTTTTATCAGTATGAAACTTCAGGCTACAAAGCAATGCCATGCTAAACTTTTTTGCTGAGGGAATGCTGCTGCAGCAGCCTATTTTTTGCTGTTATATAAAGCATCATAACAATACTAAAAAAAAAAAAATTTCTAATTTTCAATGCGTACTCCATTATTTCATAGGTATTAACGAAGATCAATCTGCCTTTGATATGAGACTACTCCAGTTCCTGTAAAAGAACAATTCAAACTAGAAAACTTGTAATTGGCAAGCCAATTACCAGAAAAAGGCCCTACCAATTTTATGCAAAAGTGGGTTGCACGGAAGTTTTGACACGGGAAGGGAGGAATTGCTTTTTGTTTATGCCAAGGTATTGGCATAGCCTAACAAATAACTTATTTCACCATACAACACAAATATACAATAATAGTTTTTTGGGGAAGGCACCAGGTCTTTGGTTAAATGTATCACCATCTTTGAAATTAAAAAATAATATAAAAGCTTTTGCTAGGTCTTTTAGGGAACAACAGTCTGCTAAGCAGAACTGACAGCAGGTTCTTCTTCTCTCTATATCATTTATGTCCTTTTTAAATTTACATGTAATAAATTATATTTAGATAATTTTTTTATTATTTTTATTATTATATATAACTTTTGTTAATTATTTAGTATAATAATATTGCGGGGATACACAATTAAACACAGTTTCCACGAAACTCTTGTGCATCCCCCTCATCGAAATATTTGTGTCATAATGAAATGTCTTAATAACCATGTATGTTTAAATTTCGATGAAAATAAATTATCCATCTATCTATCTATCTATTTGAGAGGACTAAAAGTTTTGACCTGCTGTGAAAATAAGGTAATCATGGTAATCGGGCAGTTTCTTTGTACCTGGCTGAAAATTATTACTGAAATAAAGTATAGACACAGATCTGTGAAATAAAGCAGCAATTCTGGACGAGTTGCAGTTAGAGGCGGTTAAACGGCGGCAGTCACAGGTATTTATTTATTATTTATCTATTCAAATATATTTAAACGGGATAACAACGTTCAGCCAAAGCTGTTTTTCAAACTGGTTATGTTAAAAAAAAAAATTATCATATTAAGAATATAAAATGTACACAAAAAAGGCGTATAAAAATAATACAACATTAAAAAATCTGCTGGGATATTTAACTGTAATACCATGGAATGACTAGTAACTCCATGGTAATACAAAAGGTAGAGCACAACATGTAGAACACAAAAAGTGGAGAAAAACTATAAATTGACATATAATTGGTCTGCGGAAGTCTGCTAATGGATAAGAATTCAACAACATCCAGTCTGGTGTCTATAATAGAAAACTATGTAATTACTTTTCTGTTATTTTTGTCCTGCTGTTTTTTTTATTTACATAAGCTGTTCTTTGCATGGTGCACAGTTTCTCGGCATTACAGTGGGTACTCCGGTAAGTAGTAAGAACAGTAGGATACCGGAATTTATAGTACTAAAATATACACCAGAGGGCAGTAAAAGCACCTGTATATACACCTAACAAGTAGGTGCTGCCATCTACCTAGTAGTGTTATAGTAAACCCATGTTAACATGCTAATACCTATATATAAACTAATTAGTGTATATACACTAAATAAGCCAGGTATACTTATAAACGAATTACACAAATTACATCAATTAAGTACACATAGTACACCCACTGTAAGTAGTGTAAGTAGAACTCATTGTGTGCTAACAATACCATGAGAGTATATATAGTTCTGTACAATAAGTTTATTAGTACACTGTATGTAATTAGTGTAATCTGTATTCTTAGTTTAGGTTAGTATACTGAGTGCAATAGTTCAATTAATGTAATGAGTGTCTTAGTTTAAACAAGTCTACATATAGGTATTACTATATTAACAAAGGGCTGCTACTAAAATAAACACCAGAGGGCGGTAAATATATCTACATATACACCTATCAAGGAGTTACTGCCACCATAGGAAAGTTTAAGAAATATATACTTCCATAGCCCATGTATTGCGCAAAATAATGCTGCAACATAACATTTTAGGCATATACAACATACCTTTGTACAGAGCTACATATACTACAAAATAAAATACCAACATCCAACGTGTAATAAGAAAAGAACTTCATACCATTTGTTAACACTATAACTGTGTCACTGTGCTAGACGTTGTATGGTACAACGTGTTTGAGGGCTTACGTGCAGTGTGTCACTACTGTTTTACTGTCTACCATTCCTTATGGTAAAAACACTCATCCAATGAGAGCATAGCCCGCTAAAATCTATCATTGTGTTCACCATCTCCTTAAGCACGTGGTAAGCATAAAAAGAAAAACACAACCAATGGTACAACTCCATACTTATTCTAGGGGTGTGATAGGCTATTAAGCATGAAATAGGGTCTAGAAAATCCCGCTCATTTTCTTGAAAATTCTTTTGTTAGCTACATACCAGTTTACTGGTTTTTGTAGAGAAACTCGTACAGGACATCAATATGATTCCATAGGATGCATATATGCATGGGGTCATAGGCTTGAAAACTTTTAGATCAAAATGACTGAACCGCCACCTGCTAAAAGGGCTGCTACATTTCACCAGGAAGACGCATTGCCCTATGTAATTGAGCAGGTCAATGAGAGAAGAGCCCGCAAATTTGGTGTGGAGGAAGTGACATTCAGGGCCAAATTTAATGATGACCTCCAAGGACGTAAACTACTGGATATATCAGATGATTTGGGTGCTATGTTTGGAAGTGTTATGGATAGAGTCCGAGCAAACCATCCAAACCCTCAGGACAAAGCACGCTTAGCTATCAGACATACAGGATTAGACAAAGAAATAACAATTCACTGTCAACCCCAGCACAACATCACTGCTGAAGTTATAATGCAAAGGTGAGTGTATTGTTGTTGTTTTCTGGTAGCATCTATAGTTTGGGTGGGGTTATTATTCGAGTAACACTCATAGCAACTGCAATTCACCATCTATACTCAGATGTAATGGCTGGGTATTTCACCACTGTCTTTTTTAAAACACAGATTTGAAGCAGTTCTGCAGTCCAACAAAGATCTAACTGTAGATGACTCCTTCGAGGTCAGTGTGGGAGTGATGTCAGCAGCAGACTCTGGCGGGGGCAGAGTGGCTATCGTTAACGTTGATACCTTGGCTGATGACTGCACAATTAAAAGGAAGAGATCAATGGTCACCATACCGGAAGTACCTAATGAGTTTGTGTGTGCTGCGCGCGCAATTGTCACTTGCATTGCAAAGGTCAACAAAATGCCTCAGGCTGAGTTTAACAATTTTGTACACAAGAAGTCAGCTATGAGTAGGAAACAGCATTCACAACGTAGTCAGGCTTTGAAACTTCATAAAGATGCATGTGTGGCAACTGATGCTCCTATGCCTGTACATGATCTGTACAAGTTTGAAGATTGTCTCAATATTCAAATTATTGTTGTGTCAGGTGATGTTGGCGATGAAATTGTGTATACTGGTAAAACTGACAGAAAAAGAAAGATTTATTTGTATCTGAAAGACCAACATTACCATAGCATTGTTAACATTAAGGGATTCTTTGTGTATAAGCAATTCTGTGAAGAATGTGTATCAACCTATAGTGACAAAGGGAGACATAGTTGTGAATCTGTCTGTGCAACCTGCAACACTAGTAAGTGCTTCTATGGGGACGATTCTGTTGTGTGTGACAGTTGTAACATGGTTTGTAGGAACACCCATTGTTTCATGAGACATCAAACAGCCAGAGAGTACCAGAAAGGTGCCAATAAAGGTGATGAGAGATTATCCCTATGTGACACCTATTACAGATGTCTGAAGTGCTATAAAATCCTTGATAAGACAAAACGAGATGTTTCAAAGCATATTTGCCATGAATGGTACTGTTTTTGCTGTCAGGAATTTGTTGTTGGCGAACACCTGTGCTATTACAGAATCAAGAAACCGAAAACAACAGAAGGTCGTTTTATTTATTATGACTTCGAAACATCCCAAGACCAACTCATAACATGTGACAAGGGGTACCTGAACAGACCAAAAAATGGTTGCCAAGAATGCGTACCAGAGCAGATGTGTGTGAGATGTAGGAGATGTGTCAATTGTAACAGGGGCTATTGTGGCTTGGAGAGACACGTTCCTAATTACCTCGTGTGTCAGACGGCCTGTGATGAGTGTAAGGGTGACTGTTTCACACCAGACGCAAAATGTGGAAATTGTGGCAATCGCTGCAGCAAGTGCAGGAGCAAGGGCAAAGATGGATTCATCAAAGAACCATGTCCAAATGATCTGTGTGGGAAAAGGGAAATGATCTTTAAAGGCCCCGACACGTGTGATGCCTTCTGTAAGTGGCTCATTACACCTCAACACAAAGGCTGTGTAGCAATTGCCCACAATGCCAAAGCTTTCGATTCACACTTCATCCTGAATCACTGTGTTAACAATGGCGTGTTCCCTGAAGTCGTATATTCTGGTAGCAAAATAATGACAATGACTATCAAAAAAGGAGTGGACATACGCTGTATTGACAGTTTAAATTTTCTGCCAATGGCTCTAAAAAAACTGCCTGCAGCACTAGGTTTGAGTTCTGAACTGAAGAAAGGCGATTTTCCGCATTTTCTGAACACTAAAACTTTTCAGAATTACGTAGGCCCATTCCCTGACCCCTCCTACTATGGAGTGCAGTATATGTCTAAAAAAGACAGAGAGAGTTTCATGGAGTGGCATGGAAAACAAAGTAGTAAAGTGTTTAACTTTCAGGAGGAAATACTTGCCTACACTCGTTCTGATGTGAACATATTAAGAGAAGCATGTACAAAATTCAGGGCACTTCTGATGGACATGACAGCCCTGGGGGGGAAAGGAGTGGACCCCTTTGCTCATGCAACAATTGCCTCGAGCGCTATGCAGATAGTGCGAGAGCTGCTTCTCCATGAAGAACACCAGGTGGAACTGCTAGATGGAACAAAAGACAGAGCTATATTTAAAAAAGGGCAATGGGAGATTAATGGAGAAGCCCTTGACAGTGAGCAGATTGCTGAGCGTAAATTTGTACGATCTCCAATTCCTCAGATCCCTGCCAGAGGGTACACCAAGCACCCCAATGACAGCCATAAAGCTGTGGCATGGCTGGAGTGGGTGGCAAAAGTCTCCATGCGTAAAATCCAACACAGTCGTAATGGTGGAGAGTTCAGGATACCGGGGACATCTTACCATTGCGATGGTTACCATGCTGACTCAAAATCTGTGTATGAATTCCTAGGATGCCGGTGGCACGGTCACACATGCCTCAAAGACAGGCATGCTCGAGACCCCAGGACAGGGGCCACTCTGGAAAAGATCCATCAGAGAACACTCTCAAGGCTTAAAGAAATCAGTGACAAAGGGTACAACGTTGCTCACATGTGGGAATGCCAGTTTGACAACATGGTAAAACGCAACAGAGAACTCAAGGAGTTTGTAGCATCCATGGATTTGGTAACTCCTTTGAAAATACGTGAATCGTTCTTTGGGGGGCGCGTATCCCCAGTATCCCTGTTTTATGAAGCAGCAGAGGGTTAGCAGATCAAATACTATGACGTCACTTCTTTATATAGCTATGTCAACGTCATGGCAGAATACCCTACATGTCACCCTGAGATCATAACAGAGCAAGCAAAAATGGACTACACGCTACAGTCCTACTATGGACTGGTAAAGGTTAAAGTAGCCCCACCCCGAAAACTCTTCATACCGGTGCTCCCTGTGAGGTGCAATGGTAAATTGAAATTTCCCCTGTGTTCCCAGTGCGCAAGGTTGGAGAGAGTGAAGCCTTGCCAGTGCAGTGATGCTGAGAGAGCCATTGTGGGTACCTGGACAACAGAGGAGGTCAAAGTTGCCATTAAACACGGCTACAAAATTGTCAAAATTTACGAAATTTACCATTACCCAGAAACAACTCAGGATAGCAATTGCAGCATATTTCAGGACTATGTTAAGATGTTCCTTAAGGTCAAACAGGAAGCCTCAGGCTACCCAAGCTGGGTTGAGTCTGAGCAAGACAAGGACAATTATATCAAATATTATCATGAGAAGCAGGGGATACTCCTGGACAAAGCCAAGATATTGTACAACCCGTCCCTGAGGCTGGTCTCCAAGCTGTATGCCAATACCTTGTGGGGCAAGTTTATTCAGCGAGGTGACCTCCCCCGCACGCAGTACATTAAAACTAAAACCGAATATACCAAAATCAGAAATGACCCCACCAAAGTGATAACCAATTTCCACATCGTCACTCCTGAAGTGATTGTGGTAGAGTTAAAATGTGCTGAAACGTTTGAGGAGGAGAACACCTTCACTAACGAGATTATAGGTACATTTACCACTTCACTAGCTCGCCTACACCTGTTCAGCATACTTGAAAAGACATGGGAAAAAACGCTGTATTTTGACACTGACTCTGTTATTTTTGTGCAAAATAGTGGTAAAGAGGTCTTAGAAACAGGGGACCTTCTTGGTGAGCTCACCAATGAGTTACCAAGTAACACACACATTAAGACATTTCTATCCACAGGTCCAAAGAGCTACAGTTACAAACTGAACAATGGTGAGAGTGTCAGCAAAGTCAAAGGTATAACCCTTAATTATGTGAACAGCCACATCATTGATTTTGACTCAATGAAAGATGTAGTTATGGATGAAATTGATAAAATTAAACTGCCGGTGTCCAAACAGATATCTAGGGTGAAACATCTGGGCATTGTGTACAACAGGCCCTATACCAAGACATTTAAAAAGGTTTTCACAAAACGTGTTGTTGCACCAGACAGTTTCAAAACATATCCCTATGGTTATTAGAGAGAGAGAGAGAGAGAGAGAGAGAGAGAGAGAGAGAGAGAGAGAGAGAGAGAGAGAGAGAGAGAGAGAGAGAGAGAGAGAGAGAGAGAGAGAGAGAGATAGATAGATAGATAGATAGATAGATAGATAGATAGATATATAGATAAATAGATTTGACAGATAGACAGATAGACTGTCAATAAGCATAAAAATGTTGTAGTGTGTTTTAAAGCGGTTTTGTTTAGTTATTATGTTATAAAATATATATTATGATGTATTATTTTTACTTTAGCCAATTAACTATACAATTTGTGTCGAATGTATACACACGTTATTACACTGTAGAAAATGTTATAGATGGCTGTGTTTTGGCATGTATCCCACCCACTCTTGGTGATTAGACATTTTATAGCTTTTATAGATTTTGTTATGTAGCACCAGACATAATAGAGTGTTGCCAATTTTGTTACTGTGACCTACAGAAAACTTTCTATGCACAGTTCCGTGAATATCATATTAAGTGTCAAGCCAAAAGGGCCAAAAAAAACAAAAGCAAACTGATAAGACAATCCATTGCGCATGACAGTGCAATCAGATGCATCACCACTCATTACAAAATGGCAGGAATAGTTACACTCATCACCTTTCTTGCTATATGTTTCATAATAAGTGCAGCCAAAGGAGAATACACCTTTTCCTGTGGAGAGAGCCAGGAAATGTTCAATTTGTGCTCATGTGTGTATCTTAGCAATGGGAACGTCACCACCACGTGCGACAAGTCACCCTTCCTTGTGAAGGTCCCCAGTTTTCCTGCAAAGCTCGCAGTGTTAATTGGAAGAATCGATATGACTGGGACTGAGTTCTGTAATGTGCATGAAATAACACCCAGTCCACCAGTTGTCTGCACAATAACACCAGGTGAGTCTTTTTTATGTACTTGTGCTTTTATTTTTTAGTATTCTTGAACACACCAGATGCAATGTCACTCATATGTATTATTAATACTTAAGTGTTTTATTTTTAGTAATCTTGACCACCCCAGATGCACTGCCTCTCTCAACCGACAGAAGCAGAAGCACTACCCCACCGAAAGATGATTATACAACAACTGCACCGAGTGAAGTCTTCCAAAAATTAAGCACCCGCAGAGACATGCGCCACAGTTCCGAAGCAAGCAGGGCACGCGACACCACAACAACAACACTACCAGCCAAGTTGACGAAAGCTTTAACCACTCAGCGAACACTGCGCACGACGCAGCAGCAGCAAGACACTGTCTCACCAACACGTCTCACTCTGTATACAACAGGAAATTCTCTGAACCCGCCAAATTCCCCCGAGGCTGTCAGGCTGTCTGCTGGAAAGGGGACTTCACGCTGGCCATTCGAGTTCAGCTTTGATATATCACTGGACACTTGCTGTCTGATGTTCCTTGTGGTCTACATCTGTGCAAAGGTGAATATATGTAGTGCATTTATTATGATAAAAAATGAATGTGTTATGTGATCACTGAGACAAAGTTTTTTGTCATGTGGCTTTTTTTTTTTTTTTTTTGTACATTTGTAGACAGGTTGCTCCCTTGCAAGGTACTTGATGGACAGAGTGAGGAGGAGGAGGAACAGGTCGACCATAGAAGAGGAAGCATCTAACCCCGTGTATAACCCCGGCAGCTGTACTAACCGATATTCACGATTTACGGAGTCCGCATTCAACGATGATTCTACATCCAGAGACACTGAACTTACTACTTTTGCTTTTTAATATCGCAGTTTGTTATATTATATAACTTTTTTTTTCGTGTAAATCTAACACACCATTACAGCTTTTAATATCACAGTTTGTTATATTGTATATATACTTTTTTTTGTGTAAATCAACATACCATTACATTGTATTTGTGCTATATATATATATATATATATATATATATATATATAATGTTTTTTTGTTTGTTTTGTTGTAAATCTAACATGACATGGCATTGTATTTTGTGCTATATATATATATATATATATATATATATATTTGTGTTTTAATAAAAGCAGTTATTAAATAAAAACCATACATGGTCTTGTACACACTGAACACACATGTTGTTCATAATGTCAAAAAAAAGAGAGAGAGCTACAAAAAAAGAAAATGTTACCATCTCAGCCAGTTAAGTTCAATGATGTGGAATTTAGAGTACACAGTACAACGTAGCTGTAGACTTCAAAGACCACGTAACCATACAAGGAACGTGGAAGAATGGTCGCATCCTATGTGTATTAATGTTTTGAAAATCTTTTATAATCACTGCATTCTCTGAATCTGCTTTGTGGTTCGCAATGGACAGAAACTGTACTTAACACACAAGACGCCTGGTTATAGATGGCGCTGGCTACTCCAGTCCACCAGTTGTAGCAGAATCATATCAGAACATATATTAGTGATTATTTTCTGGAATGAAATTCACAGATACCAGCAGGTGAGTACCTTTTTGTGTTTTTTTTTTTTGGTGGCAATTTTTAAATACAAACGCATGCTCGTATTTAGATATTAAATAAAGAAAAAGAAAACTGAAAAAAAAGACAGTTTCACAGGGGTATAAAAATACCCAGCAGACCATAATGTGGCTTTTTAATTGTACAAAAAAAAAGAACAGCTAGCACAACAAAAAAAATCTTCTCTGTTCCTAGACAGGTGTGGAAGCAGCTGAACTCATGGACTCTGTGTCATCATCGACCTTAGCGTCAGGATGAGCAGGAGGAGGAGGAGGAGACTTGAGGCCTACACCCATGCCTACAGATGTTGGGGTGGTTGCGCACTTGCCTCTTCCCATTGGATGAGTAGGAGGAGGAGGAGGAGGAGGAGGAGGAGGAGGATGAGGAGACCTGCTGCCTGTCCCCCTGCCTAAGGATGTGGGGGCGGTCCCACGCCTACCTAAACCTCTCCCCCGGGGCGTCCTAACGCTGTGTGCCGCTGGTGTCCCAACGTCGAAGGGTCTCTCAGGAACTGGGGGCACCGCAGGCACAGGGGGCCTCGCAGGAGCCAACCCTCGCCCCACCCCTCCTGAAGCTGATGCACCTTGCAGCAGGGTGAAAAATCCACCCATAAGGCGCCCCACTTCTCCTGTCATCCTGAAATAATAACACACAAATTACCCAAAAAAAAACAACCAAAAAACCATGGAAAAAATTTGTCTTTTTTCATGTTATGCCTATTTAGGGGGGTTACTTACATTTGTCTGAGACGGTTATCATCCCCAGTTCCAGCTACAAAGGCGTCCACTCTTTGAGCAACAGTTTGTTCAATACTCCGGCGCAACTCAATGTCCCTCTACAAGCATAAAAAAAAGAAATATTTTAAAAAACCATCAGCTGTAAAAATCTCTAGCATGAACAAAAAAAACAAGCATAATTATATTGCGGTGTCTCCATAGTTTTATTTTATTTTTTTTGTCCTGTTTTTCTGAGGTTTGCACAAAACAGAATAATAAAACAAAAAACTCACTCTGTACTGCGCAACTCCTAGCACCACACATCCCAAGACAGCAAGGCACAAGGCAACACCCCCCAAAATTGTCCCTGTGGAGTGTTCAGCATCAGTATCACGGGCACCGGGGGAGTCTTCGGGGCCTGACGCATGCGCAACTGATGACATGTCATCACACAAAACTTCGAAAGGAAGATCCACAGTGCTGCGGCCCCTCAGACAGAAAACAGTACCCCTCATGTCTACGCGCACAAGCTCCCTCTGCACAACCCCAGAGAAAGAATCCAGGGGGACAGTCTTCAAATCTGCATTTTTGGTGCAGTTGGCCTCGAACCCACCGCTTACAAGGGGTTCGCAAATGCAAGGGCCGCAGTGGAACACATATGCCCCATAAACTATGGGTAGCACAAAAAAAACACCAGCAGAGACTACTTTGCCTAGCATCATTGACCAAAGACGTCAGAATGACACTTTATTTTTCCTTTCCCAAAGCTTAATCAATCTCTTTAAGAGGGTGTTTGGTTCAACGATTACCATTGTAAACCTTAAGGAAAACACAAAGGGACTTGCACTGCAAACACAGGTGATCTTTAAAAACACTCACAACATTCCCACGCTCACAGGTGTAAACATTTTCTTTGTTGATTTAACAAAACGTTACGATAAAACAGCAGGCAAACGTAATGATGGTATATATGTGCCAGGTTCAGAGAACACACCATTTAAGTTAAGGTTTACCAGAAAAAAAAAAGACGTTCTATGTAATGATGAGATGCTAAGGCTTTGACGAAAAACGTAGTCGAATTAACACGTAAACAAACAATTATGACTAAAACAGTAGACCCGCGTAATGATGAGCTGCCTTAAAAAAGAACAACCATCACAGCATATATGTAATGATGAACCGCTAATACAGCCAATGTAAAGATGAGATGCTAAGTCTTAGAGGACTACATATTTTTCCTACCACTAAAACACTAGGTATGAAAATTACAGCTAACAGCCAGCAAGGTTTACCAGAAAAAAAAGATGTCCTATGTAATGATGAGATGCTAAGGCTTTGACGAAAAAACGTAGTCGAATTAACACGTAAACAAACAATTATGACTAAAAACAGTAGACACGCGTAATGATGAGCTGCCTTAAATAAGAACAGCCATCACAGCATATATGTAACGATGAGCCGCTAAGACTACCAATGTAAAGATGAAATGCTAAGTCTTAGAGGACTACATATTTTTAGAGGACTACATATTTTGCGGCACGGCGTGCCGCGCGGCACGGTGTGCCGCATTCGCGGCACTAATTATCGCTGCACTGCGTGCCGCGCGGCCCATTTTACCGCTGCGGCACTTGTTACCGGGGCACAAAAAAAAAAAGCAGGCGGCGCAGCCGCCTTGCGAAAAAAAGGGTGTGTGCGTGAGAGAGAGAGAGAGAGAGAGAGAGAGAGAGAGAGAGAGAGACAGAGAGAGAGAGAGAGAGAGAGAGAGAGAGAGAGAGACCGAGAGAGAGACCGAGAGAGAGAGAGAGAGACCGAGACAGAGACAGAGACCGAGACAGAGTGACTGACAGAGTGACTGACAGAGTGACTGACAGAGCGACAGAGTGTGACAGGCAGAGCGACAAGGCGATTATGCCACATCTTTTCTTTAGCAAACTTAATAATAAGGACTGATTTAATAGTGGTTATATAGAGTACACTTAACCAGGTTGACTGCAGCGTCCCTTCTTTGGTTATAAATAGATCTTAAGGTCTCTGCTGCAGCTGCTGCTGCTGCTGCTGTTGCTGCTGCTGCTGATCTGTACGCATGTGAAGAACACTTTCGTTTGTGTGTCATAGACAAAATTGTTTTATTTTGTTCCAGCGAAAAAACACACATTAAGCGGGCCTAGACATAAGCATCTACATATACAATGGGGCTGCGTAAATTACTTTAAAAAACTTGTTTTCAGATAGGTGATTTTGTTTTTGTTTTACTTTTCTTCCTGAAAAGGATCTAGTAATAATTACAAACAAATACTACATCTTACAATCAGAGGTTCAAAATTATTCAACAGTAAAAAAAAAAAAAAAAAAAAAAAAAAACAACCAAAAAACTAAAAGTGACAACACGTCAACAAAGTATAAACAATCAAAATGTTTTTCAAGTATTACAGGCCGTTATTTTTCACATTCCATTACAAAATATTGTTCTTCTTGTTGAAACACAAACTATTGTTTTTCACTAGTTTAGCTCTAGAGTGGCTGGCGAGACGGTCGCAAACCTCACACCACCCCCCTGGTGCACTCAGGGGGGGTGAGATTAGCTTCTTCACTCCTTTCGGAGTTTCTTGGCGCCCTTGCTGACCGTCGATATGCTGGGCAATTTTGAGGTCTTCTTCGAAGAAGGGTGGCCCCCTTCCCGTTCTTCTTCTTCTTCTTCCCCTTCTGTTGCGTCCTCATCAGAGGACTCAATGGTGAGCGCAGTCGCTGGTCTCTTGCGCCAGGAAGAAGAACTCTTGGAAGGGGTGCTAAGCTTCTTCGATCCTGCATAATCGTCCACAACCATTTCGTCTTCATGTGATTTTTTCGTCGCCCCATCTTTTACGTTGTTATTAGGGTGAGGTGTACAATGAGTACACTTCATCATGGCCATTTCGTTCAAATGACTCTGAGAACATTCCTTTAATTCCTCTAACCCCACCCATTTCTTCTCCAGAGCAGGAATATGGGAAATTAGTTTGCTGAATTCTGTACTTGACATGTTTATGCCCTTCCTGGTGGGGTGTAGAGACTTCAACAGATTGTTCGTAAAGAAGTGATGGCGCAGATCTACGCTTGCGTACTGTTTCTTGGCAACGGCAAACACATTCTTGCCAATGTGTACTTTAAGCTCGGCAGGCACAAAGTCAGCTCCATCATCTTTTGTTGTGTCATCTCCCAGGGTGTCATCAACAGGGACATCGTCGTCTTCAATGCTGTTCTCATTGTCCATGGGGTCATCAGTTTGACATATGTCATCATCGCTCTCATAGGATTTACCCTGTCACAAATAAAAAAATAAAAATTTTAATATATCTTTTAAATGTTTAACATAACACAGAAAAAAAGAAACAGCTGTGCATCTGTCTGTCCAGCCATTCATCACTCTATGTCTGCATATGTCTACATATGTCTGCATATGTCTGTATGTATGCATGCATATGTCCAGCTGTGTGTATGTATGTATGTATGTATGTCTGTATGTATGTATGTATGTCTGTATGTGGGTATGTATGTCTGTATGTGAGTATGACATGAGAGTCTGTCTTTACATACATACATACATATATACATACATATAAACACGCATTCGTACCTATATACATATATCTATACATACAAACATACATAAATACATACAAGCGTGCATACATTCAAAACATAGAGTGTAAGGCTTGCAAAATAGTGTTATATTTTAACATGGTATGTAATAACACACTGATGGCAGCGTGTATTTGCAAAAGACAATTGTGTGTCATACTTTGTGACACCTCGTCTATACAAAACAAACAAACATTATAAAAATAATACTTACTCTTTTAATGACTTTCATCAGTTCTTGGGTTGATGATATTAAGTCTCTCGTTTGCTGTTTATCCAGAGTTACGCCACGTTTAGTGGGTATCAAGACAAACTCCTCTTCTTCAAGAGCATAATTGCGCAGATGTAAACTTATTTTTCCCAGATATCTCTGTAGCACCATGAATTTCCTGTGGCCTATCTCTCTAAACCAGAGAAACTGTCCGCGTACTAGAGTGCCAGTTGAGTTGTAGTGCTGCTTCATTTTCTTATGTTGCACTTTGAATCCACTGGATTACGAAACTTGTAACACGAAAAATTTTCTCAGTGAGACTGAGAAAATTGACGAAAAGGTTGTTAGGACGAAAATGCGAAGACCAAGAGGTCGTACAAAAGCCCGCACGGCATTTTATATGAACACCCAAAGCCCTATGTCCAATGACAGGGCAAGCCACGCAACGCACACTAGGAGCGCTACTGCATATCTTGTTGATAACCAGTAATAATGCTGCATGTAGGAATGTTTCAGATGGTGCGGGTGCACAAATGGACCTTGCACTTTCACACTTTTTATGGTCTTTTGGTTCTTTTATTTTTCTTGTGGGGGTATCACTGTCACCCCCAACCATTTCTCTTGAATTACGCACTTTTAATCTCGTCACAAAATAGACTGCAGACAATGTTCGTTTGGTTTGTAATGTCAACAAATTTTATTTCTAAAGTACAACTGCTGTAAAAACAATTAACACATTTGTCTGCTATATATTCATGAACAAATAGAAAATACGTAATCATGCATGCTTTTAATATATAACATAAGTTTTTTTTTTTTTTTTACACTGTAATATACATCAGATATATATTATTTGGGGTACATTTAAAATGTCAACCATCTCTTTTTAATCATATCAAGAGTCTTGTTATAGGGTTTTCGCTTTCTCCTTGCTGTACTGGTGTCCTGTTTGACACCTGCGTTTATGTTTCTGTTGTTTCCGGATCTAGAGGTGTTTTTTTTCTTCTTTGACGCAGTTACCAAAGTTTTCAGTTCTTCTGGTGTAATTCCTGGGGGGGCATTGCGCTCGAGAGGGTTTGCAGTGACATCATCTTTGGTCCTGTTTCCATCATTTAGGGGCCCTCCTGGGGGTTTTCCAGCCATGTTTTTGTGTGAGGGCATCTCCTCTTTTTGTTTCACAGTGTCAACAGAAGTGTGCTGCTGTGCTGTGTCGCCCTCTACCGGTATTTTCTGTGAATCTACAGTTGTATGGCTTAGACCAGTGTCATCCTCTGGCTGCTTGTGCATGTGCTTGGAGTTGTCATTTTTCTCTGATATCTGCTGTAACATTCTTTGATAGCGTTCACGTGGTAACACTATATGCTCCTCAGCCATTATTATTATTTACCAGTTAGACCTATGAGTCTTTTTAGGACAGCTCTGATGAGTAAGACCACAGTGTCAGATGAGTTAACAACAATTTCAGCACGTTCCTTGTGTGATAGCTCCTTGTCTGCAAGGTTCCTAATGACTAACTTGCGACGTTTGAGAGCTCCTTTATAGTCAGGCTGAAGTTGAATAATGCGGGCAAGGACATTTTTTGACACCTCGGCTATTGAGAGTATTTGTTGCCTATTTGCATTACTTAATAATTCTTTGGCCTGTTTCTTAGGTAGCTTTGCCACAGCTTGGAGAAAAGGAATATTTTCCTTGATCAGTTTCATTTTTGGGGGAGGTACACTATTGTGGTATCACCTGCAAAAATATGTGTTCTCAATTTTAATTTATTATCAATATTGGGTGATAGATCAACAATCAAATAACCATAATTGTTTGCAGTGGCCAGCTCGTAGCTCTTCATGAAATACTGTACTTGACCAGGCATTGTTTGTGAAGCTAAAGTACCTATCTGTCGAGCGCTCCTATTATTTTTAAAAAGACATATATACTGCGAATTAAGCCCTATTTCACGGACAGCTTTACTTGCATGATACAGATTTTGTAGGGTGATTATGCACGAAATGTGGCAATGGGACACAGTACGCACACTATATCAAACACAGAAGACCCTGAGGCGTTGTCATTGAGGCTGCTCATCTTGTCATCAAGTACAAGGATAGTTTCACTATGAGTCTCCTGCCAGATTTTAGTTAACTCATCTTTTGAAGGAATATCTGTTCGAAAATCCACCATGTCACCTAGCTCTTTCTCCAGCTCATCATATTTGTCCTGCCATGCTGTATAACAGTAGATTATCTTCTTGGGTTCTGGCTTAAACATTTGTTTATGCTCAAGCAGCAGTCTCCTGATGAAAAACGTTTTACCACACTGGGATGCGCCAACGATCAGGACAGTTTTCGGCAGATCGAAGGGTATCACACACTGGTTGTAATCCTCCATTTTCTTTTTTTTTGGGGGTGTTGACTCTTTAAGTGCCCCAGTGTAAATGCTCAAACTTCGTGAACAGCCCTGTTTTTGTCTATTTTCAAGGCTGCTGGAAATTTTGCAAAGATTATTAGGGTTGCGGGCTGGGTCAGCTGATTTTCAAACTTCAAAGAAATTCTCATATTGCCACTACGCTTCAAAGGTATTATGTCGTCATTACCACTCTGAAGGGCCTCGGCGTAAAACCTGTAGAAGCAATAGCCTTGGGGAAAATCATGACGTGTCACAGGAGCACGCCAGTCGTCCCCGTCCAAACCACACAAAGTTTTGTAAGCATCCATATAAATGCTGTCTTCAGGGTCTTCGCCATACCGTGGTTGTATAGGTCCTTGCCCCATATCTTGACCATCAACGCTAACTTGTATGAAGTTCAGACCATAGTGTTCAAAATTGAAAGGGTTTTCTTTGAGCTGACCATGGTTGGATGAGTCAGAGACCAGTCCGCAGATGAGTTCTGCTGGTACACGCCCATTGAATGCATCATTCACTTCCGCAGAGAAGACACCTCTTGCAATTGTAAATTTTTTGACCTCTGTCTTGGAGTAAGGAAAGATGGCTGGTCTGGTTTTCAGAGTGTTGGCATGAGATGTCAGAATCACGGGTGCCACTTCAACCATGCACACATTGAGGGATGCCTTTGTTATGACCACCTTGTACTGACCACTAGATGAGTCACTATCTGGTGACAACAAACAAAATTCTGGAGTGGACGGATATAGGGTAATGTTAAGAGGTACCCCATAAGGGATAAAGCGAGAAATCTCAAGAACATCGCTGTATAAATGACCACACATGTCCACCTCTCTGGAATTTGCAAAAAACTTACTCCTGGTTTTTAGCCCCGCATTATCACCCATAAACCAGTTTGAGTCATGTACAGCACCTGCAGTATCCTTGAAATACATTTGTGTCTGAAGAGCAGACTCTTTCTCCTCTTTGGATGAATAAAGGAGAGTCTTGAGGTAGGCCAAATAAGGATAAGATTGATCAGAATGAGTTAGTACCTTGTTTTGGAGGGCTACATCAACCCTGCTAAACATTGAATGCATGAAGTTGTTAACAACACCAACAATGCCTATTTTTGCTTTTCCTGCATCATCAGACTTTTTTGATGCCTCAGCATCCTCACCATCGGATGTAGCAGCAGTAGCAGCAGTAGTAGCAGCAGCAGCAGCAGCAGCAGCTGGTTGTGCTGCTACCATCTTGGGTGTCTCAACTATGTCACCATTGCGTGCAACAATCTTACAAGTAATGTTTAACTGCGTTTTTCTTAGGTCTACATAACAGTTTGAGTTATTGGCTATTGCAAACTGAATCACACCTTGACTGGAAAAATCATTTACTGGGTAGAATGTTGTGCAATGACTGCGTCTAACGCCTACATTTTGAATAGGTTTTTCAAATATAGCCAGCTCTTCAGGATACCCCACAAAGGCATCGGCCAATAACGTTTCACTCATGTTTCTGTACTTTATATATATAAACTGTAAACAAAATAGAAAAATATACTTCAGAGCCTATTTGTCAAAAATGTCCTTGGCCCTTTGAGGTTTTGACTTTGCACCTGCAGCGTTCTTTGCCTTCTTTCTGGAGTGAGCAGTGGAGGATGTGGTCTTTCTCTTCTGACGTTTCTTGGAGGACTGATCTTCTCCATCGGATGCCGCATATTTATAAGTCTCTTCCTCCATTTCCGCTGCAGCTCTTTTTCTGGTGGCTTCGGCGGGGTCAAGGACCTCTAACTTAGCTACTGTGGAACCCTGTGCGTGCTCCTGCTTGGCACCACGTGTATTGATAAGAATAAGACCTCCTCTTCCTCCATTGGCTGTCTTGTGCAAACTAGACATATTGGTCATTTTGTGTAACATCATAGATCCATTTTTACCCTCAGCTTGCTTCATAAAATGGTCTCTGAAAGTCTCATAGTCAAAACCGCCGTCAGCAGAATAGTAGTGTGTGTGATTAGCCATGGTTAGTCAGCTTTGACAAGATGAAGTGTGCAGGCCGAGTGTCCCTTTTCGAATGATGGCAGGGCACCACTACTATCTGTTAAATATATTTCAATGATGTCCAGACTGTCGGTTATCACAGGTACATAGCGGGGGTTGTCAAATGTCAACGGTTTTCCATTTTTAAACTGGCTGTAATATATTTTATGAAGAACGGGTGCTTGGGTGCCATTGACAATGCTTGGTTGACACATGCTGCTGTTGATTGTTAAATATGCAGGTTTATAGTCAGCTGGGGGCTTTGGTAAATTAATATCCAGAATGGCAACATTCCATGAACCTTGAGGTGTGAGCTGGAGTTGTCTAGGCAACTTCACGCGAAATGAGCCAGGGCTGTTACCTTGGAAGTAGCTGCCACTCTGATCGCTCGAAATGTAGATATACATTTTATTTTTATTTTCCTATGTACTGCTTTATCTCTGACGTAGGTATGTAGCTGTTAAACTTGTCGCTATAACCGTACCACTTTATGAGACTCAGCTTTTGGCCACGAACAGTTTTTGCTCCTACCACGTGATCTATCTTGTACACTATGTCATTAGGGTTCACGATATTGACCTTTTGGAGTTCCTGTTCATAGAACGATCCTTTAATCACTTCATCAGCAAGATCTCGCACCTTATACCTCAGAGGGTGAGACGGGTTCCTGTGTAATATCTTGAATAGTTCCTCTGTGTACTGCTCCTGATAACCACGGGCAAAAGGTGTCTTCACGTGACTTAACCTCACCAGATCACCTATGTTAAATGAATATATTACCTTCTGCTGCGCCCTTTTATTCAGAATGGGTATGTATATTTCCTCATATATTTCTGCAGTGTTTTCAGCATTGACATCCGCAGGGGGGCGTCCTATGCTGCCATGTTTTGTATGGTTGTAAGAATAGGTTACATCATCTAGGATATCCACATATCTAAATGTTTGTTTTTCATAGAAGTATTTATACAGTCTGTCTTCGATCGTTCTGTTGACCCGTTCTGCATAGTTTGCTTTGTGTTGTCCATAAGCAATGATATGGTTTATGGTGTAGTCTCTCAAAACTTCCTGAAATGCTGACCCCATAAATTCCTTGCCCTGATCCGTTCTAACTGATTCGCAATGACGACCAGTATTCAGAATTTCTTTAAACATGTTTGCAACTTCCACTGCAGTTTTTGATTTTAGAGGTCTCACCCATAGATACCTTGAAAACAGATCTATGCACACTAGTATGTATTTGTACCCATCATTATATTTAACAAGATCTGTCATTTGTAACAAGTCAGCATCCCATTGCATGTCTGGGTATTCCACAATTATATGTTCAGTTGGAAAGGTAGTCTGAGGTGTAGAGTGTATGGTGTGTGTAGTCTGATGTTGCAGCCATTTTATGACCTCTCCAAGGTCAATCTCTGGGGGGCGATCTTTGAGGCCCTTAATGTAATCCCACAGTTTGTGGGGTCCGTAAAAACTAGCAGGGCTTCTTGGTGAATAATAAATCCTTGACAGGAAAGCATCAATCCTTTCCTCATCCATTTTATTCTTCAAAATCCACTGGATTTTAAACTGACCCCTCACTGGTTCTCATCATGGGTGTAGTGAAGGGTTGGGTGACATGCTGCGGTAACATTCTGGTGACACTTTTCATCTTTGGCGCAGGCAGAATTGCCCCTAGGCTGGTGCTTAGCAAAATGAGCCAAGTATCAGAGCTATTTCCAATAGACAGGTTGATAATAGAAGTAATAATCACAGTGTACAGTATAAGAGTTTGACTGATAAACACTATCTGGCTCTTAGGCATAGCTCTGCCTAAAACATACCATTTGTCAGAATTTACTGAACTCTGGGAATATAACCCACTTCCTTCACCTTCCATGGCTGAAGCTTAAATGACATGGTGGCTGGTACTGACATACATTTTATATATACGTTAACACAAACAAAAAAAAGTGGGAAAGTTTGCTACATATATTTTTATTATACATACATATCACAAAATTACATGGCATATTAATAGACCATTCACCAATCCTCCTCGAGTCCGTCAGGACAGCATTCTGGACACGTGTAATACCCCATTTGATTTTGATGGTCCTCACTCAAATAGCAAGGTGTTGTTAAACTTAACTCTGGTATAACATCTTCAATTTGCCCGAAATTGTCAACTATTGTTCTAAACTGTTGTTTAGTGAGGACCATATTCTGATCCATACAAACAGCCAGAGCGCCCTTGTCTGTCTTCTCATATTTCGTGATGTGTACGTTGTCACTGTTGTAAAATGTTTGAACATAAAAATGACCACCAAGGTGTACATCATGGTTTGTACCAACTGCAGTCATCATGATGTCTGCCGTCTGCACAAGGCAGGCCCATCGTTGCAGGTTTAAACTAACCTATGCACATTCAGGGTCTTCATCGGTTGTCTGAAACATGCAAGCATTCACAGTGGTTTTTACATTTTTGACCTATAACAAAGCACACATCGGTCTGACATTAAAGTGAACAATTAACTGATATTACTAACCTGCATTTTCATTATGTGCACTGTGACAACACCGTCGTTGACCAGTACTTTCAAGAAGTCTTCATGGCCCAGATAGATGGAGTATCTCTGCCCATGTGATATTTCGGGCATCATACTGCACAACTCCGGGTAGCTGACACGGATAATTTCAAACAGTTTTGCAATGGTCTGGTGATGTTCTTGTACAACCAGTAGGTCCACCAGTTTAAACATTTGCATTTCACCATCTTCATATGAGCTTAATGTCAAGTATGAGGGCCAGTTGATATAACCCTCTTCTTTGAGCTGTGCCAAAGTGGTGGGTCCATCAACTGTACCTGTTATGACGGCAGCATATTTCATCAATATATCCATGTTAACAGGTCTGCGTTTGTAGAACGATTAAATAAAAGTTGTAATACCAGACAAAGGCAAAAGCTGTTATATAAAAGGCGCCCAAAATACAGACAAAGCTTCTGATTGGTCCATTCATAGTTCATCACAAAACTCCTGTGATTGGTTGATTTGTAAGATTGTGCACCTAATAGCAATGTTAGCATGTACAAACATGTCCTCCACATTTTTTTTTTACCTTTTAGAAATAGTTTACTGACGCACAAGCATATTGCTGTTTTGTTCACATTATGAATGCCTCCTTAAATTTCACAGTTAATTACAATAGATGTGTAGACGCCATTGAGGGTGACTGCAGTGGACTTCAGACAGATAATATTCTGCAAATTCATAGACACAGTCAACCATATCCAGATGTATCTGACTGCTGGCCCTGTATAGGATGAGGTGTTCTTCATCTCCACATTTTGCTATCTTGTACAGCTCCCATTTGAGCCATGGTTTGATTCGGTCATTAGAATCAATCTCTCGGGAGCCTTGAGATCCATCATCAGAATCTGTATCTTCCGAATCTGTGGAACACTCATCACCGGACTGTGCAGCTGCTATACCACCATATACAAATGGCATTAAATTTCCTGTAACTGGTGATTGGCAAAGAAATCTGACTCTATGTTCTACTCCTTTGTAGACATTACCAGTGCTGGTAAATTTTTTAAAATTCACCTTGCATGCTGCTAATGACGTGAACTGCTGAATGTTGTTGTGTAAGATAAAGTCATGCATCTCTCCATTTTGACATTCCTGGTGCCCCATAAGTATCCAGCAGTATAATAATGCCATAGTATTGCCTTGTTTTAGACAGAATCCGTGAGTAGGTGTTGTACACAGCAAAGACGTTGTCAGACTGTTAGGAAACTCTCTCCTACTGGTGAAAAAGTCACTGAAAATACTACTGATAATATAAGACACTACTTCCTGTCACCTACTTCCTAGATAACCATTAGTGACAGCACCTATTCGTAATACTTTATTGAGCGTATTTAATGCAATTATTGTACCATAATAGTGTAATAGTTTAATTACTGTAATTAGTGTTATAAGCGTTATAAGTGTACTTAGTTTAATTAGTGTATATATGAGTGTTAGAATATTCACAGGGATTTACCACCACCCTAAACGGTTGGTGGCAGCACCTACTTGGTAGGTGTATATCCATGTGCTTTTACTGCCCTCTGGTGTATATTTTAGTACTATAAATTCCGGTATCCTACTGTTCTTACTACTCCGGTAGACTACATTTTGTGCGATAACAACAATTTTAGTTTTCCAAATTCTAGCTCTCAAGAAATATGTATACACAAAAATTATAAGGGAAAGTTAGGAGAACAGGTCCGTTTTTCATATTTTAATGATAAACAAAGTCACTGTAAGAAGTAATTATATTGTAAGTGTAACTCTGATATTTTAGGTGCCTTTTGGAAAGATTTTTTTTTAATTCCTTGTTCCAATAAAAATTTACATTTTTAGAAAAATAGCCCCGATTATTCCTCTCGTAAAGACCACAGGTGAGGGAGAACTGGGCCCCTCCTGTCAGGTTATAACAAAATAAAAGATACGTGCCAAGGGCCCTTAATACGATTGTGCTTGTTTACAACATTGAACAATATATAAGTTTAATGGTAATTAGCAATAAGTTACCATTGTCCAATTTAATAAAATTGCAATTAATGCAATTTACGTTCATGCGCCCCCCCCCCCCCCCGAGCATTAATGCAAAACTATATATGAAAATGACATTAATTTCGTGCAACGCTTTAAATGTCACTATTCTAAAATTTCGGCGATTACATGGCACAGAAAGAGGAGGTGAGCTTAGTGTGGTGAAGTGGTACTTGTTTGTGAAGCTTGGTGCCAAGTGAGGTAGTCTTGCGTTTGTCATTGCCATATAAAATGAAAAGGTTACAACGGCCGGAAAACGATTTCAAATCAAAACGATCCCATACCTTCGCCGTTTTTTTTTTATTCTGTCTGTTTTTATTTTTATGAATCACACTTTTTTATAGTGTATAAAGCACACACCATTTACCATTTATCTGCAGCCCCCCCCCCTTCAACAGCCTTAGTCAGGGGGCCAGCCCCTCAAAATTGAGATTTCTGTTTGCACTGATCCACACCTCCTCAAATTTGGTATCATTGAATTGAAAATTTTCTGTACTTTTTGTAATTGGTAAACTTTTTGTCAGTTTCTTGGACCGGAAATGTTTTTTTTATGGTATCCATGGCAACAAGTACGTTTTTGTATAGAACAAATTCACAAAAATAATTTTGGTGGTATGCTGTTAATTACAATGCTATATTTGTTTTATCAGTATAGTAAACTGTACTATAATAACCAACTCAGGTATTTCTACGGACTCAAATTAATTGTTTGAAAGAAACAATGACTTTTACACCTCTGCATCACACTTTTCAAATGCTCATTACTAGAAAATGCTACATCGTTCATTTCTCTGCACCTACGACAGGTACATTCATAATTTGCTTATTAACCATCATGTTTTCAGCGTTAATGAGTTAATTTCTGATATACTGTGTTACATTGTATGGCAAATCTAAATAGGCTAATTTTGCTTATGTTTCTTAAATTAATATTTTATTACCCGATGGGTTAACAATATCACACAACAATCTTCTTTAAAAAATGGCATTTTGCTGGGAAATGTTCATGATGTTGGAGACTGGGTTTTATTTACTAGCTGATGTAGTAACTTCTAGAATATCACCCTTGCTGGACTTGTGGTACGGATTCACAATGGTTAATATATATAGACTGAAATATGTGTTACCTAGGCAACTATGCCGACCCTGTGTATAATTCAGAGAACCACTGCCATGTTTTCAAATATTACTAAATATTGCCTATGTTACAAGCTCAGTAATTGCTTAAAGTGGATATCTGCAGACAAACATAGTGACAGAACTGTGAATATCTTGTCCATATTTGTTTTCAATTAGGTTGCCATGGATACCAGGTTTCAAATTAACTTATCATGGGAGCATACATCCATATCAATATATGTTTGGGGCAACAATCATGCCATATGAATAGAATCAAGGCACCTATATAATGAGGTTTTATGATGAAATCATATATGCTGACATGGATCTATATCAGGACTATTGGCGGTTTTGTTACCATGCAAGTTTATTTTATTTACTTATTATTCAAGTTCAGTAATTAGTTTGAAACATTGTTGAGAATAAAGAAAAAAATATAAATGCTTCAGCACCTGGACTGCCCATTGCAGTAGCCATATAAGGAATTATTATGCAAATTGACCTATCTAGATTAGCAATACAATTAAATATATGCAAATTAGCCATTTTAAATTATCAGAAATGAACTCCTTGACCCTGAAAACATGGTGTTCAATAAGCAATTTATGGTTGTACCTGTCATAGGTCCAGTGATATGAATAATATAACATTACCACCTTTCAGGGTCTCTTACTGTTATTTTATGGTTGCTAGGGTAACACAGTCAAAATAAAAAGATATCTGTGCAAGGTAAAATGGGTGTCAGCCTTCACAAAAGCCTGTATAACTAGCTATTTGCAGTTTTTCTCTCTGTTACAGACTTCTTATATCCATGTAATTGCAAATTTAGCCATATAAGGAAACAGGGGTCAGATACACATTTCCATGGCAACCAGAGACTGCAAAAAGTATATTTCTTTAATCAGTGAGGTTTTTACATGCAAATTATTAAATATCATCTTCCTATGTTCAAAATATCTTATAGAATGTTTATTCCCATATTTCTGAGGCTTTCTCTGAAAATGTGACAATTTTAAAAAGTGTTTCCATAGCAACACACAAAAATGATATATTATCTTACTGTGTTATAAAAGCTTGACAGTCAAAGATATCAAAGAAAATTAATCAAATTTATGAAAATATTTGTAAAACTGCTACAATACCAACAGGAAATGGAGAAAAACTAGTGTTTACTGCAAACTTTAATGAGATCAGCCATGCAGATTAGCCATGGTACCAACAAATGTCAAGCATTGTAATTAACAGCATACCACCAAAATTATTTTGTGAATTTGTTCAATACAAAAACGTACTTGTTGCCATGAAAACGAGTACCAATTACAAAATTACAGAAAATTTCCAATTCAATGATACCAAATTTGAGGAGGTGTGGATCGGTGCAAACAAAGTGCCCTTTTTATTCACATTTTCTGGCCTTGGCCCCCTGACTACCTGTAGACAAAGCCAGTTTGTGATGTCATCAATGCACTAATAATGAGATGTCTGGGGCAGGTGCCCTAAAAAAGGAAGGAAAAGGGACTCCCCATTCAGAGTACCCTAGGCTGGTATAGATTTAAGTATCACCACCTTTCAATATTTAGGAATGGAGTTTATAATGTCCTTTGTCATATATGTGATAATTTGGTGCTTGTGGCGTAATGCATAGATGAAATATTGACAGTTGAGTACTGCAAAGTGTCTCCTTGAGTCTACTACTGAAGCAGACTCAAGATTTTGCTTGATCCAGACTCAAATCTTGAGCATGGCTCAAGAGAACATGCTCTAAAAAACCAGACTCAAGGGAAAATAGACTCAGACTCACAAAAATTGATTCAGACTCAAGTTTTGAGTCAGACTCAAGCTTCAAAAAACTCGGGCCAGGGCCGTAGCCAGTCTGGTGTGGGTAAAAAGGTTTTTAATGCCATTTGAGTCCTAAGGATTATTTTTTTTTACAATTTTTATGTAGTTTGCCTCGTCTGATTTCAGCCTTTGGCTACGGCCCTGCACACCAATAAAAAGGGGGAATGATTTATATTTATTCTGAAAGAATTAATCCAACTAACACAATTACCGCAAAAAATAAATAAAAATAATTGGCTGCATTCCTGACCTTGACTGACTTCTTCATACTGACGTGTCGTGCAAGATGGAGTCCCGAATGTCAGCAACACATTTTGTTACCTTGGTTACTCTCATGTGGCATTTTGTTGGCAATCTCTTGCTCTCTGTTTTGAGTGCTAGTCAAGGTCAAGTTGACGAAAAATATGACCTCCAACTCATACTTTTTGTCAATTGGTATGCTGAGTTCTTCAGATAAAATTGCTCCGTTTCAATGTCAACTCTGTAGAAGAAGTGGCCCTATCTCATATAAATGTGTTCCACGAATGTTGAATGTAGTATCTAGTACTTAGATGTCCATTACAAGGCATTCATATCTTCAGGAATAATTAGTTTTTGTAGGCGAGCCTCAGCCTATAGAAAAATCTTCATCAAAGCAGAGACCAATCAAAAGATAGCTGACATAGAAGTGGAAACTGTTTGGAGCCTTTGAGAGAGGCACCTCTTTGTAGGAGGTTTTTTACAAATACCCTTTGGAGCCCCATCATGTAAAACTGCCCATTACATCATCATCATATAATTATCATCAATTACATACCTTGTAATTTTACTTATATTTTTATAATTAACTTAAGGGACCAACTTTCAAGATAGTTTTTTCAAAAACTCAGTTGTGTCCCTACTTGGTGGTTGATAGTTATTATCTACTTACATTATTTCATTCCTATGATAAACTAATGAGGTTTGAATCTGTAACTAAGGTGTCTTGGCTGTGATAATAAAGAGAATTGCATGGGATGGGGGCTGGTGTGGCTTTGAGCAATAGCACACACAGCTCCCTCCATATTTGGTCATAATTAACAAATGCGGCTTCTTCTGAAGTTTATTTGCCAGAAATTTAAGATGAGATCTCTGTGAAAGTTGTGGCTACACTCTAAATATTACTGAAAAGGCTACTGTACTGTCAAGCCGCGCCTTATGCAGATGTACCAAGTTATATAAAGGCTAGTATGCACTACAAGGTGTCGGCATAACGTCATTAATGTGAAAATACAATGCAATTTAATCATACTTCATCACATTAGTATGGCATTGTCTATCTTCAGATCTCTTTAAAGAGAGCTTCAGATAGATTTTTGTTATTAAAACAAGCCAAAACACCAGTTACCAATTCAAATCACTTTAGTTTTCATAAGAATGAAATAATGTAAGTATATATTAATCTCACTGTTTCTCAAGCGAAACATCACAAATTGGATGTGTTTATTGCATTTATGCTGATTGCATTGTTGGCTAATGTAGCAATGTATAAAATCATTGCATGAATCACATCAATCTACAATCTTTCACATGTTCATCTTTCGGTTTTATATGCTACATCGCCTACGCGATTTCTCTTGATAATATTTTCTTGTAGTCCATTTCAGATTGGATTGTTACACAGGGTATTAAACTTACAGCAGCTATTATTTGTATTACATCATAGTAAGTGCCCCCAGAGATGTGCACTAAATAAACAAATAGCAGAAATAAATCTTCGGCAAACAAAGAGATGTTCAAGATACAGGGTAATTATGAGAGATAACTTCTCTATTGTGTTGTTAAATGACTTTTTAATGTCAACGTCATTTTGATATCTACCATAAAATGACAAAACATGAGTTCTTTTTTATTGCCATCTTTTAATTACTTTCTTATCAGTCTTTTCCAAGTACACTCTCCATCTTAAGTCTGATTAATTTTTATCCTCCCAGCAAAAAAAAAGGCCTTATTAGTTGTATAGCTGGATGTCTAAATAATTTGTCAAAAAACGGCTATGAGAATATATGGGTGTCAGAAACTCTAGAATCTGAACGCAGTCTATTACTTATACGAGCTCTTAAGGACTTAACTAATCCTTGCGATAATCTAAACTTAAGTGCAATATAAGAGCATGCCTTAAGAGAGAGGTCTTTTAAACTGCTTCATCAGTTAATTGAGATCTTAACCACTAGAGATACTCATTCATTCAGCTGGTAAGAAAAAACAATTAATACTTTGTATCCCAACATGGAAATCATATTGCCACTGATTCAGGTATTTATATCAAATATTATATTGAATATGGAATTGTCTGTCCCCATACGTTTTGTGCCTATTCCAGAACTATCCAATTATTTGTCTTGAATCCACTTTTACTGGAGGAATTAAATTGTTATGCTGAGACAGATAAAATACCCCACCCATTGGGTAAATGTGCAACATAGTGTGGACTCCAACTCTAATCATCTCATTGCGTCTGCCTCTGGCAGCTGGTCATACAATCTGGCTTAGCTTCAGACCCAGTAGCATTGAAACATCTACTTGCACATTTTATATCTGTTCCTTACATAGACTATCTAGTTTTGTATCTGTTTTTGTTTGTATCTGTTTTTAACTAAGGGCATTACCGTAACGGAGGGTATTATCGACAGGGCGGGTATTATCGACACTCACATTAGAATAATAACAATTTGGTTAACAAACTAATTTAAGAGTTCGAAAATACCCGCCCTGTCGATAATACCCTCCGTTACGGTACTGGAAATCAGTACATTTACTGAGTGATTCACCTTTATAAAATATGTTGTTAAATAAATAAAAATAAAATAGACATAGTGGTTTATGTTTTACACAGAATGAGTTGTGACATCACACAATTCAAGAATTATTTGGTAGTCATATTGAAAACTTCAAATTGTTGGTAAAATGATCGCCATTATATAACAATTATGTTTTATGAAAACAAAAGATGGCTCTTTTTCTTAAAATTAATGTCATATGAAATCGCTGAATAAATACAAAAACTGGCTAGCTCCAAGGGACATTACAAATACAGCAAAAGCTCAGAATCTGTACAAAGTGACTGGTATTATAAAGACAATTTGGAATACAAATTATATATTATACACTTGTCCTTTTATGTACATTACCAACATAATGCATTGCTGATGACGAGCTGTAGTTGAAGGATATAACCGCATCAGAGCTTGTTCGTTCTTTGAGTCTGTGCACCTTTTAATCCCAATTTCCCTCTGGTTTCCACATTAACAATGATTAATACGCTGTAGGTTCTAGGATGAGTTTGGATACGTCGCCTACAGGACTTCGCTTGTAATTATTAGGGGAACTACCCAGTGCAGTGCTCATGCCTACCACTTAATTATGCCACAGGCACCGTCCTGCAGGCGTTGTCAAGACTCCAGGGCATTTATCACATCCTAACAGGTAAATAACATTTTTGGAACCACAATAACCTGCCGCTGTCAAAGAAAATTTGCCTGTCTTGTTACTATGCTTTGTTCTTCATATACTAATTTGCAAAGTTTGAAATTTACCATTCTACACTGTTTCATGCCATATTGACCCGGCACCGTCCAGCAGGCATTCTCAAGACATAATAAGAAGGTACAGCTCTCATGCACTGAGCAGGTTGACATGGCCTCAAATGTTCAGTGCTCTTACGAAACTCAATTTAAATGTCTGATTCTTTGGTAACATCAAGTAAACAATATTTCCTACTTAAACACGCATTTTTCGGATGTGAACACGATCGCAACAGTCATGCGGACAGAATTTAGGTCATTTAGCCCAGCAGCAGAGGCACCCACGGGGTTTATTGAGTAAACCCCCTGAGGCCCGTAGGCCACTGACTGGCTGTAAACGGTCGCGGACCTGATTTAGAGCAGGATGGACGTAATTGGCGCCAGTGACCTAGATTCTGCAAGACTGTCAGCAAAGAATTTTGAGTGCTCAACTTTCGTTTCTTCTATGTCTTGACATGCCAGCCTCTGCTGGAAGGCATGTGATTATGCCCAATAAAAAGTTTTTGCCTGTGGTTTTGGGATATGGGCTCTTCCTCTCGTGTAATCATGAGGAAAATGATGTCGTTAATTACAGTGCAGATCACCATAATTTCTCCTAGTTGCTGTCAGTCTCCACAATTTTGTTTACAACATTACGTGCAAACAAGTACAAATTAGAGTCGTCAGCGTTCCTTATTAGTGTGATTTGCATTGATGATTACCATTTATGGTTGTGAAGCTTTGTTTAAGAGTAAAGTAAGTTTTTTTTTTTTTCTCTAACATCATTTTACAAAATACAATCATTTACAAAATTACATATTTTGTGACATATAATAATAAAATAATAACATTTTATAATAGAGGGGGAATGCACCTGAAGTTTTCGATAAAACTATACTATGAGTTGCAATAAATAAAACTGTACTATAAGTTGCAATAAATAAAACTGTACTATAAGTTGTAATAAATAAAACTATACTATGAGTTGCAATAAATAAAACTGTACTATAAGTTGTAATAAATAAAACTATACTATGAGTTGCAATAAATTAAACTATACTATGAGTTGCAATAAATAAAACTGTACTATAAGTTGCAATAAATAAAACTATACTATGAGTTGCAATAAATAAAACTGTACTATGAGTTGCAATAAATAAAACTATACAATGAGTTGCAATAAATAAAACTGTACTATAAGTTGTAATAAATAAAACTATACTATGAGTTGCAATAAATTAAACTATACTATGAGTTGCAATAAATAAAACTGTACTATGAGTTGCAATAAATAAAACTATACTATGAGTTGCAATAAATAAAACTATACTATGAGTTGCAATAAATAAAACTGTACTATAAGTTGTAATAAATAAAACTATACTATGAGTTGCAATAAATAAAACTGTACTATGAGTTGCAATAAATAAAACTATACTATGAGTTGCAATAAATAAAACTGTACTATAAGTTGTAATAAATAAAACTATACTATGAGTTGCAATAAATTAAACTATACTATGAGTTGCAATAAATAAAACTGTACTATAAGTTGCAATAAATAAAACTATACTATGAGTTGCAATAAATAAAACTTTACTATGAGTTGCAATAAATAAAACTATACTATGAGTTGCAATAAATAAAACTGTACTATAAGTTGCAATAAATAAAACTATACTATGAGTTGCAATAAATAAAACTATACTATGAGGTGCAACTCAAGAGTATGAAGTTTCACAGCATGCATTAATGGTTAATCTGTTTACTATTGTTTACTGAGTGAATGAAAAGCTTTAATCACAAATTTGATACGCCGTGCATACATGCTAATTATTAATAATGAAAAGAAGGCAACGCCGCATGTTAATTGCTGGATGCAGATGAATTATATTAACTAAAAGGTAATACATTTTCTCAGTCTTTTTTTTTGCTACTTTAAGATTGGCAGTACTAGATTTGAAACTTATGCTAGTTCAATTAAATGCTCAACTGAAAAAAAATTAATGCAGGCTGAAGTGCCTCCACTATTGGGCGTACATACGAAATTAATATAACATCGGATGCAATAAATTTTGTTTTGTACCACTCACCAGTGCTATTTAAGATTATATATATTTTTATGTACGCCGTGGTATGTTATAAAATTATACAATGGTTACATGTGAGACATGAAGATTTGTACCACTCACAAGTGAAATTTAGCATTATGTACGCTGTGGTACAAATCGTCATATACAACATGTACAACAGTTATAGCTGTTGTCCTAAATGAGCCACGCCGCTCTGTGATTGGAAGATGACCAGAAAGTGGACGTAGCCTGAAGCAGTCTCACCAGCGTCACGCCAGAAATCATGAATTCGGTGAGTGCAGGCAATTTGACCGAAGCATTGCTGTCATTTGCAAGAACACCGAAAGGAGTGAGGGAGTTTGTTGGACTGGCAGGCAATATAGTTGCGGTCTGAGTTATATGTAAAGTTTATCTATAGTAACAAAATTCCAAGTTTTTCTGAAAGCTATGACTGTCACTTGTCTGAATAAATGACTGACATTAATAAAGTAGACAAATTGTAGACGGAGCACTATATACCAAATACTTGGCTTTAGCATTATGGTGGGGTTTAGGGGTACAAAACAAAAGGCTATGGTTACATTGTGTGACATGAGATATGTACTCCCTCAAATGTTATGTATAACTCAGCCTATCGGCCTCGTTGTACATTGTCATTTTCGGGTGTACATATATCTTCATGTCTCACATGTAACCATCGCATAATCATGATAATTGTATAATGTACGCATGAAAATGTACATATCTCATGTGTAACAATGTAACCATTTCATAATTGTTTTGTACAAATCACTAAACCCCAATATTTCTATTAGCCATGGTCAAGGTACTGATAAAAAGCACTCTGTCTGCAATTTGTCTATCTAATTCATGAATTCAACTCTCATATAGGTGACAGTTATAGCTCGAAAATATTTTAATTTAAAAAATCGGATGAAAACTGACGAAATTATTTAGATAAGGCTTGCAGTGTCCTGCACTAGCTTAAGTCATGATTTGTAGTGTGAGGCTGGTGACGCTGGTGACGCTGCTTCAGGCCACGCCCACTTTCTGGCTGTTTACCAATCACAGAGTGGCGTGGCTCCTGTACAATAGATAACTGTTGTACATGAGGATTCGTACCATGGCGTACATAATGCTAAATTGTCTCACAGTGTAACCATTGTGTAATTGTTTTGTACCACTGAACAAGTGTCAAGCATCAGAAATAAAAAATGTCTACTGTTCAGTTATTCTATTGGGTCATTCCATATGAACTCACCGAAATTCAGACAAACTTCCCAGGTCACCATCTCAAAAAATTCTGCAAAAAATACCAGTTGTAGGACTATATAATTAATGGAAAAATCCAAAATTTCAGGTCTCCAGTGTCAATGGTTTAGAAGATACAGCAATTTGAAATTGTATTAATGTTTTGCGGAAAAGCCAAACGGCATGAGTTTCCAAGTTCAGACGTCCATATCTCTCTTATTTTTCATAATGTAGGCATGAAATGTTGTACCTAGGGTAAAAATGTTATATTGAACCCATGTATGCTGTTACATCAGGGCTATTGGTGATAATTTTCAAGCTGTAATGCTCTGAAAAAGGGTGAAAATGGGAAATGTTGCAAAACGAGACTTTATTTTTTGCAGGGCTGTGCAGAATCTATGAAAGAATAAGAGCTCATATTTATTTTCTTGCTTCTTATGGTCCACCTGCACATATATGAATGGCAAAAACCACCTTATTTGCAAAAAGATGGAAGCCAGAGTAGTTTTAAAAAGACAAATAATATACAATTGTGAAAAAACCCTTTATTCTAATGTAATTTTGACCAACAAGAGAGTTCACCATCACTTTCATATTTTTTTCCCAATATCACACACATCCAGTGGTCCTTTTGTTTAAATATATTTTTGGTGGTCAGATTCATTCATATTTTTATGAATTTTAAAAAAATCTATCTTTACATATTAAAAAAACAAAAGTCTTTTTTGATTTCTTAATATTTGCGTAAAGGTTTGAACAGTTAAATTTATCTATTCATTTAACAAACATGCTTTAGAGTATATATGATGCTATATTGATTGCATAATCATCAAATGTTACAAACAAAAGGTATTGGGGGAAAAGCAAATGCAGGCTAATGATGACCTAATTTTGCAAAGCTTATCTAATCTTTAATGTAGCTGACACAATTAATGCAATACCACAATAAATCAGTTGAGACTTGATAATCTTCATCTAGAATCACAGATTGGTCAGTGATCATAAAGTTTAAGCAGCAAAACTTGTGAATTGGGTAATTGCTAAAATGGATCATCTCGGAAAGTGTGCTGTTGATCAAAAACTGAATAGTCATAAGCAAATGATAAGAGAACATACACAGGGAAAGTTGGTTTTCTTCTGTTTAGCCAATTGGGTAAGGAAGAAAAATCACTTATGCAAGTTTATATCACAAAAGCAGTTGCTCGACTGTAAAACTCACAAGAACCATAAGTATGGCTTGCTGTTACATGTTTTTTTTTGTGAAAATATAATTTCTTTTTGTGTGTATGAATGATTATGTTATTTTATTTGAATTATAACTCGCTGATGCATTCTTCGCTCGCACATACTTTTACGTTTTGAAACATTCATAAAAATATGAAGGAATCTAACCACCACAATGATATTTTAACCAGAGGACCCCTAGATGTGTGTGATATTGGTAAAAAATATGGAAGTTATTGTGGTATTGCATAATTGTGTCAGCTACATGTAAGATTAGACAAGCTTTGCAAGATTAGGTCATCATTAACCACACATTTGCTTTTTCCCAATACATTTTTTTTGTAACATTTGATGATTATGTAATCAATATAGCATCATATATACTTTAAAGCATGTTTATTAAATGAATAGATAAATTTAACTGTTCAAAACTTTACGCAAACATTAAGAAATCAAAAATACTATTATTTTTTATATATAAAGATCGATTTTTGAAAAATTCATAAAAATATGAAGGAATATGACCACCAAAATGATATTTTAACCAGAGGACCACTGTATGTGTGTGATATTGGGAAAAAAATATAAAAGTGATGGTGAACTCTCTTGTGGGTCAAAATTACATTAGAATAAAGGGTTTTTTTCACAATTGTATATTATTTGTCTTTTTAAAACTATTCTGGCTTCCATCTTTTTGCAAATAAGGTGGTTTTTGCCATTCATATATGTGCAGGTGGACCATAAGAAGCAAGAAAATAAATATGAGCTCTTATTCTTTCATAGATTCCGCACAGCCCTGCAAAATATAAAGTCTCGTTTTGCAACATTTCCCATTTTCACCCTTTTTCAGAGCATTACAGCTTGAAAAATATCACCAATAGCCCTGATGTAACAGCATACATGGATTCAATATAACATTTTTACCTTAGGTACAAAATTTCATGCCTACATTATGAAAAATAAGAGAGATATGGACGTCTGAACCTGGAAATTCATGCGGTTTGGCTTTTTCGCAAAAAAGTAACAAAATTTCAAATTGCTGTATCTTCTAAACCATTGACACTGGAGACCTGAAATTTTGGATTTTTCCATTAATTATATAGTCCTACAAATGGTAAATTTTTCAAATGTTTTTATGATGGTGACCTGGGGAGCTTTCGGTGAGTTCATATGGAATGACCCTATTTCCACGTTACGATTCACAGGGGAAAATAGCACTGCATCTACAATTCATCGAAGTGATGTATTCCACGTATCCAGATAGATGACTACCTAAGCTTTCAGAAAATGTTAGAATTTAAAAAATCTGATGAATACTGATTAAGTTATAAAACACAATGTGTATGAGTCAGATGGGTAGAATGTCCTGCACTCGCTTTAGGCCCTGCCCACTTTTTGCTGCCAACACAACTCATACACAACAGTGGCTACAAGTCCCCTGTCCACATAACAGGGTAACAACGTCGTACTCGAAAAAATATGGAATTTTCACTTGTGTCGGAACTAGCCTTTTAATGAACTTTTGCCACACAAAATACACCGGCTCTAGGTTTAGACAGACCTTTTTTTTCTATTGTATCGCGCTCAGATATGGCTGGTTTCTTCCAATTATCATCATTTCTGCACTATTTTTGAACTCATGTTTCCTTGATTATACATGACAGCAATGGCCGCCTAATCTGCCCAGTTTTGTGAAGATCACTTATAAGGCATGTTTTAAAATCAGGATTGCAACATTCAGCCAAAGCTGTTTTTCAAATTGGTCCTGTAACAAAAAACATAAACAATGATCATTAGAATATAAAATAATTACACAAAAAGGCGTGTAAAAACAAAAACAAATATAAAATGTTAAAGCACCACTTATTAGGATCAATTGTTTTAGCTTGAAGTTGAAAATATTTGTGAAGGCCTACAAAGTGCAACAGGTTTGGAACTCAAAAGGGCACGTCATCCAAAGTTCTACAGAACAAAAGACCCTCTGCCCATCTTGTGTTGCCAATTCTGAGCCATTTCGATCACCTGGACAGAGTTTAAAGGCTTCAATTTGGGCAGTTGTGGGTCATCACCAAAGTGTGATAAACACCCATCTTTCCACAAAAAAATGTCTGGTGCCGATAGTTTCATTTCATTTTTATTAGAAGGCGGATAAGATGAGTATTTTCTTAATGCAAAAGGTCATAAATGTCGTTGAGTTAAGTTTTCACAACAGGTTTGTGTATCCATTAATAAACGCAAAAATGTGAAGTACCCCATTTGAATCCAACTTTACTGTTCAATAACATGTAGTATGAACACAAACCAAAGTGTTAGTTAATGCATGTCACGTGCAGTATCAAAGAAAAAAAAGTTGAATTCATGCCTATTCAACATTGTCATGCAAGTTAATACAATTGTGTTTATAGCCAGCTCAGGTGAACAATTGTCTAAAGTTTAATTCCAGTGTGTACCACAAGTGCAAAATAAAACTCAGTCACTGTGGAATGGCGACTGACATTACTCGACATTTAGCATGCACTGATTAGGGTTGTACTATATCATTACTTAAGAATAGACTCTTATGTTATGTTCACTTAGAAATGCCACAGTTACACAGTTCTCCTCTCTCTTTGACATTCTACTGAATCAGCTTTGCTGATTGCCAATTTACCATTGCAGAATAGGACTCAGGGTTTGTGAATAGTATTAGACTAATTGGGGTTTGCGGTCTCATTATGTTGGACAGATTCACCATATACCTTGCACTAATACCTCATGAATGTAGCATACCCAGGGTGGGTATTACTGTGACATGGGAATTCCAAGGCATTCAATCATTTGCAGATTGACTGACAGATAATTATGGAAATTCAGCTGCATGAAACGGACATGGCTTAAGCTCAAGTTGGACTGCAGTGAGCGGGGTCATGATTGCCTTATCAGGAATTCACTTGTTCAAGGTCACAAGATCAAGGTGACATTTTCAAATTAATCTGACTATTTGATTATGTTACATTTCCTTGTCTGCTGAATATCATTTGCCTAGAAAAGACGTAATAAGATGTTTTTTTTCTAATGTACAAAACCGGTCATTTATGGAAATAAATTTTCACTCAGTCTCAACTTTTAAACTCTACCTGATGCATACCCAGTCAGGAATCTGATATCATAGCGATCTCACAGCGATCTCATCGCTGATCTCATCACACGAGATAATTATGAGATCACTGCGAGATCAATCTGTAATCACAAATTAATCTCGCAGCGATCTCGACATTTGATATCAACCTGTGAGATCATGTTGACATCTTTGTGATATAATTTCATTATTTCTTTTTTTAAATAAAACTCGTAATATCTGAAATTAGGTTCAAATCATTTAAACAAATGCAAACATGACGGAAAATTTTCACAATAAAACAGCAGTTCCATTTATAGATTCTGTTATTAGCTGGCCCATAATAAATGGGCTTGCAACGTCATCTGTCGTGGATCTTACAGCTGACCTCACAGATAGCTCACACTGAACTCACAGTAGTGAGATCACCACATGACTGCATCATGATTTCACTGTGACGTTTCTTGTGTGAAATCACAAGATGAGTGTCTGGTGAGGTCACAGTGATCATGACATGAGCTCTCTTCTTGACTGGGATAGCTACAGTCTTGCACAAAAAGCCAACACACGTGCACACAATTTCCAGCAGACATCCACCAGGCATCAACATTAGGGCTATTCTAGTGACACCTGGTGAAAACAAATGGCGATCTCATGGTGATATCAATCAGATATCATGAGAGTATGAGATCGCTGTGAGATCATTATGAGATCAAATTTTGACCTCAAGAATTTTAGGCTTGTGGACTGCAGAGATTATTTCACAATTCAAAAAGAAAAGCAACAAATGGTCGGCGTTACTAACGGACCAACCAACCTATATTTGTGGGTAAAGGGAGAGGGGGGGGGGGGGGAGACAATCTCATGTAATTTAGTAGTATTTTTTGTCTTATCGGTAAAGCCTTTTTCTTCAATTGAATAATGACAGTTGTTATGAATAACTGATATAATCAAAGGCAGTTAAAATGCAATAGCAGGGATTTTATGATAATATGGCCCTAACTTTGATGGGTTTAATAGTGAACAGGTCTTAAGGCAGGTCCACTGCACACTATGTACATGTGATTTGATTTACATATACAAAGACACATATAATTTATTTATATAGCACAACTCTCGGTATAGTGAAAATCTTCAGGGGCGCTGTACAATTTAAAAAATTAAGCTAAAAGTTATAGAGTAAATATAAAAGATTAAAATTGACAGTAATTTGATCTCGAAGCCTGTGGAACTGACAACACAAAGACACTTGGCATGTACTGAATCCCCCAGTTATTAATAATATTCTCCCTACAGATTTTGCACTGCATCAAATTCATTAAAAAAATATTGAAAATTCAATAATCAATACCTAATTTCTTGGCAATTGAATCCTTAGGGAGAAGTTAAACAAGCAATCAGACAAATCAATGAAGTAATTATATGATAATCTGATTTACCATTGTGAAATTTTGGCCAGGTTTGCTGAATTGTACTCGTGTTTCTCATCACAGATGCCAAGAATCTAATCTGGTGCGGCTGATTGATAAGGCACTTGCTATTTTTACGTGATGATCCAGACCAAATGTTTCACTAAAATTTGGTCAAATTATAGCCAAATTCCTAGAGTTGGAAACAAATCTCTTGGACTTGGAAGCTAAACTCCAGAGGGTTACACGTGTTGAAATGCATAAGGTTGTCAATAATGATGTTGTACTATGGTAAATATGGTTTGGATAGAAACTCAAATAGGGGAAAGAGTATAGGACTGAATGGATCCTCTTCTAATCTCAGCAGGGGGCTGGCTGCATAGATGGCATACACTATATAAAAGTTCACTCTTTTCAGTCCTGTTGGAAAAAGGTATTATATGAATGCAGTTCTAAATGATTGCTCACATTTGGATATCCTAATTTGTTGTTTTACAACAATGGTCTGCTGATTTGAAATTATCTTGCTGCATATGTCTTGCATTTAACAGGCAGGTGTTGGAGCTTGAACGATTTCTCTATGTACATTCATTGCTAATGCAATTATTTCAGAGCTGTCCCATTTCTGCATTTCATCATTGTTAGCTTTGTTGGCTAATAGGAAGCCAGGGGAGACCTTTGGGAAATACAGTTGCACTGTCACGTCAAATGTCAGCTAATGTCTAACCCTTCCTAAGATCAGCTTTGCAGTGTTCTGTACCCGATGGAGCTACAGCAGAGCCAGAAGTACCACCAGGCTTCTTTTTGTAGCCTGACCAAAGCACATCTGATATGTGTGTAGAAACTGCAATTTCACGTCAAATAACTCTGAAACAACTGTTGTTTTTACTGTTAAATTTTATTGAGAGTCATTATATGGTCAATTGTCCTGTCAAAATTTCACTAAACGATCTGACATGCCAAATATATCATGGTTTATAAATTCAGTGATTGGCATTAGCCAGGGCTATGCACTCTGGCCAGTAAACGTAGTATCATAAAGTGCCTTACCCTGGCTGATGGGGATCACTGAATTTATAACGTGCCAGACTGAGTTGACATTGTTTCAACATTGACTGTCATCGGTCAATGCACTGGAAAAATCGTTGTCTTTTTTTCAGTCAAATAGTTGTTTTCCTGGTGTCCATTTAGTAGTTTGTTTAAAGGGGAACTAACACCTTCAGCACTTTACCTCTCAGATGCTAGCTTTGGTCCATAGAAACACATCCACGCTATTCATAACTTGTATATATGCCCTGGTAAAGTAATATCCTGCATTTATTAGCCCCGTGTTGTGAACTACGGAGGCCACCATTTTCGACTATCCCGGGTGTTTTGCTATTGCCGGAAATACGTCACTGTTGTACTATGAATACCACAGACAATATAAGTTGGTCCCCTCCTCCAGTGTAGGAGACTGTGGTTCCAGTGCTTAGTGCAATCCAACTGCTTGACTATAGGTGAGCAGTGTCAACAACAGACAAAAGGTGTTAATTGCAATTGAAATAAGAGCATGTTTTACATTGTTCTGTTCTGACAAAGTGTCAAGTAAATTGCCATTGAACAATTTGAGACTATGCAATTAGTGCTTTTGAGATATTTCTTATCATTGCTTATCTTTTATGATTGTTTTCACCTATACATGTTAATATATATAGATTTATTAATTTTCATAGAACATAATAAAATGAGAGTAAAAAACAATAAAATCATTAAAAAGTATAAAATAGTAATAGCTGTGAGTAAAAAATATCAATTTTACTTAGTGCAAAGATACTCTAATAATTCATACACCTCATCAGCATTTAGTAGCCAAGGCACAACCATCTATCTATCCATCTATCTATGCACTTGTTGACAGAACAATGTCAAACAAATAAAATTCATTTATTAGGCCTACTTAAGGTGATGGTTTATAAAATTGGAGCATGCAGTTCTGCAGATGATACGTTTTTTGATAAATTTTTATATTAATTTATGACAACTTATCTTTACATGTGTAATGTAAGCAGGGTTATTTGCATCTACTTGCAGTGAGCAAATATACATGAATATGACATACAAACGGTTCATTGCAATCAGGATGTAGTGTATGTTTTTATTGAAATGGATTGCAATCTATCAATGTGAAGGACATCATGGTACATAAGTGACGTCACAAGCCATGGTGCCGTGTGCAATAATGGCAGCCCCCAGCGATGTGGCTGATGGTGCTAACTTCACTTTTAATTGGCTCCAAATCATACTAAAATTGGACTTTTAGTCACTTGCATTTACGGCATTGTGTTCTTGGTCATCTAATTGAACTTTTAAAATTAACATGCAAATCTCCTTTAGTTCCCCTTTAAAATCAGCCAAGATATTGTTACAAACAGCTGAAGTTGATATTCAAGCGCTCGTGACACCAAGCAACACCATTGTTTGATTTAATTTAATTATACTATTTTATTCGTATATGATAATAAAAACATTCATAAAACTATTGTCTAAGGACACAATATGTAATATATGTTGGCTGAATTTAAACAAACTATTGAATGGAGACCAGGGTATCAATTATTTGTGGGTCACACTAATGTCATGTCAATGCATGTTATCTGGGAAATAATATAAATATTGTTATTTTCTGTGATCAATACAGAACCTTTCTGAGATCAAAATATGGAGTGCTCAAGCTATGCAACCGAATCGTGCGTGTGGTTTGTTTATGAAGTCTCATTCTGTGTGTAAGATTCATCCTCTTTCAGATAATTGTATAACCTTAGTGGCTTCTCAAGGTTATAACAAGAACTACATGTCTATGAGTCAGATATTCCTAAATTGGTTCTATGTTTAGATTGGATAATGCCATATGAACTAAATAACAGCTCCAGCATAAAATGAAACTGCCGTGAGCAACTGGTTGATTGCTCTCAAAATTTCTATATGCAGATTGTCACGTTGTGTCAGCCACCGTAATTATTGTGGTGTAAGATTCCTTATCACACAGGATTCATCACAATATGTATTAACATGTTAAATTAGCTTTATGTAATGCTAACAGGTTTTCAAATGTTTTATATCTTGCCTTTTAAGAAAGAAAATTTAATATAATAATATAAGATACCGTAACATTTCTGAATATCCTTCTTTTATCGTAATAAAAAATGGTTAAATCAATTATATCCTATTTAAATTATAAGCAAATCTGATTTGATGCTATGGTGTTTCCCTGGAACAACCTAATGTATGTTTGCATTATATAATGTATATGTGTATGCAAGTATGATTTGAACAAAATTTAATGTACAGATTGTATATGATGAATGTATGTTCATAAGAATTGTTCAAAATTTAAATAAACAAAAAAAATAATAATAAACATTGTCCGGCGGCCAGGTTTGGTATGCCATCTGAGTCACAATAATAATCATAATGAAAATAGTATAATAAGAAGAAAAAATAAATAAAGACGTACAATAACAATAGTTTATAATCATTGTGGTGCCACAAGTCCCTCTAGATCACCAATATTGGTGGCAGTTCAGACACCAGATACCTGAATTATTAAGTTTAAATGGATGCCCATGATGCCTGCTTGACCCCAGAATCCCATAGTAAAAAACAGTTATGTCTATATTCTTTGTTTATCCATAAACAATATTTATCTGCATAAAGCATGCCTATCTCTTAATATTGCCGCAAAGATACAGGGACACTTTTCATAAAATGAAGTTGCTAGTAACGTTTGAAATGAGAATATCAGGGCACCATAAAATGATTTTGAACAAAAAAAGGCCTATTTTTTCCTATATATTTCGATAAAATAAAAACCTTTTGATCTCTCATGCCCCATAAATCTTTATGTGCATGGTCAATACTGAAATTCTAAACACGAATTTTCTTGAAAATCTCCACACTTAAAGTGATACGTAACATTATTATCATGTCTTGCCTTAATGCAGTTAGATCAATTTTATTTATTATTATTTTGTATTCCATTACATTACATGTTTCCAATTGCTCATACAGAACTAAAGTAATTTTTTTGGTATTATTTTTTGGTCTATCTATTGGAAGTAGTGGTGGCATTGTTGGGTGTACTGTTGAATATATAATACCTCACAAAGCAAGAAAGAAAAAAAAAAGATAAATGAAAAAGGAGTCAACATTTTCATCTGTGAATCAGTAAAGTGTTGTTATTCAGTTAATGTATGCCATTAATACAATTATTTGATTTCGTTACATGAGGCTCAAAGCATGGTACCTTCAGTTGTGTTATCATTCACAAAATCGAAAATCGAGTGGCCAGAGAGGTTACACATTGTACATAGTATAAGATATGATGAAGAACAGACATCTTGTCTGGTGAGCAAAAACAGGCATTTACCTACATCAGCCCCTTCACAAGACATGTTATACATACAAATAGTGGGTGATAAGGAGTTCAGTTTAGAGTTTTACCAAACAATGAAAAGCTATTTTGGACCATTAGCTATCTCAATCCGATAAAACTCTCCACAGGATCCATTTTCCATTAAGGATGTTGACACCATTAGACGGCATTTGTTGTTTTCCACGGAGATAGAACAGTTTTTATGGCACCAAGACAACCGATATTGCACGAGGTGAAGCCGAGTGCAATATCAGTTTTTAAGGTGCCATAAGAACTGATATTGCATGAGACACTTTGCAGTAATTGTTATATTATATGGTCTTTTTTTTTCAACACCGAAGTAAAAAGAAGAAACACTCCAGCAGCAAATTTCAGTGGTTTCACTGTTTCTCTAAGCTGTCCACTGCAGTAAGCCTAGTTAAAAGTCAAATGGTATAACAACTAAACCACATAGAAAAATGATTTTTGGGTTAGGATGCTTCTTATATCCTGGTCGATATTATTGTTAATTTTCATTGAGCTTGAAATGGCTGAGAAAAAAACACAACAAAGGTTTTCAGCGATTTTCCTGTCATCCCAGGATCTGACGTTGTAGCTTATAAAAATACATGGTTACATAATGGATAATGGGTCCAGCGTCGTTTCTACATTGTTTTGACGTCACCAACATCGCGCCGACGTCGATACGATTTGGAATGCTATCTGGGGATAGGAAAATATTGCACAACTCTCGGCCAATCAGAAGCCAGAATTTTTGCTGGCCATATAATCATGATAATGTAACAAAATATTGGTCAGTGATATGAATAGAGAAATCAGTGTGATATAAATAAATAGATATAATATAGATGAATAGATAGTTATAAAAATTAATAATTATAATATACAGAATAGATATTGATCATAATAATAATAGATAGACTAGCTAGATATTAATTGTATACAAATACCCTATTTTCTCTGTAGTGAGCTTGTGATCTGAGCCACTGTTTGACTTTGTGCTTGAAAAATTGCTTGCTACTCACACTCTGGATATCAGTTGGATAATTTGGACCCTTGATATGAAAAATTGTTCACATGCATACCTTGGGGTCTAGGCAACAATAAGTTATTGCATACTCCTCTGGTTAGGTATTGATGGTGGGGTCTTTGAAAGTAGTTTGACAAATATTCAGAAGCTGTTTTGTGAAAGACGTTAAAGATGTGCCCCAGCATGAGTTGTGAGACTCTGTCTTCGACCCTCAGGGCATTGATTTTATCCAGCTTATTTTGGCGAATATGGCTGCGAGGTCCAATGCCTGAGATAAACCTCACTATATCTTGTTTTGTGCTATTTGAAATTTCTTCCTGTTGCCTTTGGTTATCCCCGGATACCATGATGATGGGGCATAATTAAAGTTGCATTGGACTAAAGACAATACTATGGTTTTGTTTGATGTTAAATTCAAAGAGCCCTTTTGTCTGTAGAAAAATGTTAGCCTGGATATTGTGTGTACATTTAAGCTTTCGGGTAGAATCTTTGGTTACAAACCAAAACTGCTTTAAACAGCAACAAATGAAGTTTCCAGTGTATAGTAAAAACTGCCTTGAACAAATAAATGTTGAAGATAAGTAACTTCGCTCTAATTTAAACAACTTTAGTAGGTTAAAATCGATTGAAGGCAGAACACTCATATTTGCTGGTTGATACTCTCCTTAACAAGCCATTACATGCATTATCATTAGTAAAACGTCATTTTACCATGAAATGTCATAAAGTTCAACATCTATTCGGGATTGACCGTGTCAGTTCAATACATTTGATCAATCTATCATAGTACCAGGATAAAATTTAGTATATAGATGGCAGATAATGTTAACTCGTTGCACAATTATATTATTGGTTGCTTACTTCTTTTTTGGTCGACCTTGTCTGACATGTTATCAAATCCAAACGCTTCTATCACTTAGTTTCATTGTAAAGGCAATAAGATATTACATAGCGATTGTAAATTTCAAGATAATGTCATGGAAACATGTACAAGATTCATTGTGCACAGAAAAATAATATTAAGGCAAATTCTACCTCACATAGACTGCATTAATGGTCATGATTTTTATTTCTAGGATGCTAATAGTTTATATATATTCTTTATCGAAGTGAGACTAAATCACTTTTTTCATAGGCGGCCAAAGTTACCAAATAGAAACCTTTAAGATAAGTCAACTTTGCAGAGGTTCACTTTGAAGGCACGTCTTTGCTTTGTCAGTTTGTCTGGCGTTTATGTAAGTCCAAAAAGCTGGAAATAGGTTTATGCAAAAACTATAATGATAAATAGTGCCCGAAAATGAGACTGGACTATTTCATGCTAACTGTAGTAAACAGGGACAACACAGATGAATTTCCTTATCTTAGTTAGCATATGCTGAGCTTGTAGAGCTTCTTCTATTAACTGGATGAAAAAAATAAATAAATAAAGAAATAAAATGAAGAACTTCGTAACTGGAAAAGCAAAATTTCTGAGGCTACAGATATCATCGTTTGATGTTAATGGATAACAGAGAAGATTCCCAAAAATACAATTTTCCTAATGATGCAGACTTTTAGAATAACATGGCAATTCCATTTGGTAATATTAACAAAAATATGTATATTAAAATAATTTATTAAAGTTGGAAATGGCATCTTATATCAAGATAGGCTTGTAATTTTCTATCTACAGTAGTGGGAAAATTCCTTGCACACCCATTACATGAGCACGATTTTTTGTATTTCGCCAAAGGTCAATCAAACTTCGTGGATGGAACTGTTCATGTTTGTTTTGACATAATATTAATAATGAAATTAATGCCATACCAACAACAAATAACATATAGGCTGATAATATAATAACTGCCATAGTGTCCTGCTGAGTTCAGTTGTAAAAGAAAGCCAGGCTATTGGTGGAAATCGTCAATGGTAAATGGATTAGGAATTGAATAACTTTAAAAAGTGGTGTAAACAAGCATTACACGCCACTTGATTGTTGAAATATTGAACATTTCAGAAAAATGGCAATCTCGCGCTTGTGCAAAGGGAACCCTTGGAGCTTTTTTTCCACAAGAGATTCTAGAACGGCAAGGCAAAGGCTGCAGACATCAACATTTTAAAGCTTTCCAAGGGCTGGCCCCACACTACTTATGTGATGAGATCATAATATAAATTGAATTGTCCAGTCGTCTCACCAGAAATTTTGATCAAAATGACGTTTATATGCCATCCTGTAATTTCAATATATGCCAAAATTTTTATTCACCAAGGACCGGTTTAATGGAACAACCTTCCTGGTGCTGTAAAAGATTCCGCTAATATTGATGATTTTGGGTCCGAATGTAAAGCTTATTTTATTAATGTTTTTATTTTACTTTCGTTATTTACCATTATTTAATTGTAATTTTACAATTTTTTTATCTTGTTATATATCAATTGTTTATATTTTATTGTTGCTTAATAACAGGGCCATGATAAGGTTTCATTACGCGTTTTCAGATCGACAATAGAGCAAATATTGTGTCAGATATGCGTATGACAAGGCAGATAAGTAGGTTCTCGAGCTTCGTGGCCAACGTCATGAAGAGCGTCACCCGACTCACAACTTTTAAAAGTGATCTTACGCAACAGCCCAGCAGTTCATCGTTTAGCATCGTTTAGTCCAGCTCACCCTGATTCCGTACACGTTTTTCGGATCGAAAATAGCCAAAGTATTAGGCGAGAGCTGTGGCAAAAACTTCAATGAATATTAAGCACTGATTGAGGATCGAAAAGATCATGTTTTTCCACAGTATGGCCAAATTATATTATATAATCATGCATTGCCATTCAGGTTTCAGGGTGTGCTGGCTTATTACCCCTATATCTATTGTTTTGTATAGTATATATGGTGAAATCCCGACGCCGAGGGCCAATATTTTACTCAACTCTCAACTAGAAAAAAAAAAAAAAAAAAAAAAAAACGGATTATCACAAAACCTGTCAAGACTTCAGGACCATCATTTGTGGTCATCTGCGCAAATATGTAAGCACGAATGAAGAAATTTAATCTAAATATATATATAAATTTATCCACATGAAATAAGATCTGCCATTTTCGAATCCAAATTTAATAACACTACAGAATTATTTATATTTACTTAATTCATATTGGTAAAATATCAGGTAATATTCTGTTATGTTATTCTTATAAATAAAGAATTCTTTTGTCATGGCAAAATACAATTTGTTAAATTCCGATAAATCAATTTAATAGATGGTGTATTGGGAGATGAATAATAGTTTAAAATATCCACCGAACAAATATAGAACGCAGATAAAATTGCACCATTTGTTGTATACTGTATCTTTTGTATGATTTTTATATTTCAAGTGTGAATAAATAAGCATGCTGTTACATACTGCTGACATAATGCTCTATCTCAACTCGCTTTAAAAGATATCCAGCATGTTCAGCAGTTTTTTATTTATAAAATATATTTATACAGGGTAACATATTCAGTATAAAAACTGGTTTACAACACGGCCCTGATGGATAAAACAGAAATAGAAATGGACATTAAAAGAGGTAAAAATAGAATAAAAACATAAAGTAATTAAAAGGACTGGCATGCAGTTGATTAGTACAAAACATTGATAAAATAGGCTTTACATTTGGCTTTAAAAACATTAATTTATCATTGAGTCTGCTGCAGAAAGAACTCAAAGACTGAATATAAGGTTGGCCGCAGTGCCCTTTATTTGCAAAACACACAAAGACAAACAATCATACCACAGTCACACAGGACAGACAGGACAAGTCACAACATGAAACAGAGACAACTGCTCTGGACCAGTGATACTGACAGAATTACACAGATGCTAAAAACATTTCACATAAACTTAAACATGTATGATAGGTATAGGTAATAGGTCTGCACAAAATGAATTTGAGTTATACATATCACGAAAATGTTGGTTAATCATAAAAATGGTAGGCAATGATTTAATGCGACGTTTTTGGCTTCACAGAGGCCACAAATAATAGAATAATATATGACACAGCCAGGTCGTTCCTGAATAGTTAATAAAATTTGGAATTAAATTTGGAAAAAGAGGGTAATGAAGGGTGGGTAGGGTCTGCTAGAAGTGCGACGAACAGAAACGGTTGCCTTAGCTATACAAAAGGAAGTGTAAGCAACAAACGGACTAGGCTAAATATAGAGAGGAATACTCACACCTACTGGATTACAAGGGATTTTAGAACTGGTTGAGAGGGGTCATTCAGTAGCCAGGATATTGGGGATTCCCACAGAATAAAATAGATAATAAACCAATAAGAGTATCTGCTTAACTCAACCTGTCTTAATCTTCCTATATCAAGGTACTAACAACATTTAATTGTTGATTTCCATACTATGTACATGAAAGATGTTTAGGTCTAATTAAATTGAAGGGAGTTAGAGAAATGTACACAGCTCAATTTTGTGTGTTACTGTACAAAAGTTCCATGCTTTTTTGGGCCTGAAAAGCCAAACATCACAACCATTTAGGTCTCAGATTTTGAGAAGCATGAGCTTATTATGCCTTAAGTTTTGACTATCGGAAACAACAACTAAAACGCCAATTTTTCAGAACATATTTTGTCATAACTCATGACCCAAACAAGATAGAGCAAGCAAGCTACCAAATCAAAGCCAATAACATGTACTATAAGAACAAAACACACAATTTGGTCAATCAAATGTTCTACTTTATTTTTTTATTTTACTATTTTATTTTTTGTGGTCAAGAACCTGGCACTTTGCTGTCTATTTTGCTATTAAAGAAAACTACTTTGAAAGAAAAAAACTAAATTTTGATTTCTTGGATAAATGGCCAATACGTCAGTAGGCGTCTGCCAGCCTTTCTATATATATAATGATGGTATGTTTGAATCTGTACAAACTGAAGAAGGTCCAATAAATTGAATTGAATTGAGTAATCAAGAAAAAGAGAACTGTCAAAATAACAAAAAACTTAAATTTTTCCAAAAAAGCATAGGAAACTGTACCATAACATATGAATTCAAAAAGTTGTCAAATTTTGAGTAGGTCTGTGTAAAGTGGACAATTGTGATCCCTTATTCTGCTTCTTAATGTTTCTTTTTGTGAGATTGTGATTTGAGAATTTTCTGTAATTAATGAAATTATTAATGCGTGGTTTGAAAGTTTCAGCATTTTGGCAGGTAGTCCCCCCCCCCCCACTCCCATAATTAATCATTAAAAAAATTAAATACTTGTGACATCGAGGTGGTCTTAATCATTAAGTAAATTAAAATGGAAGAACCCAATTAGTACATAAAAGATCACGTTTTTCCCTGAAGGCAAGAATAATTTTGTGGTATGAGATTAATTTACACTTTTATCTGATTCGCTGCAACTCATAAAAACCCGATGCCTAGTTCGTTTAGATAAAATCCGGGGGACAGAAAGGTGAGCAACAAAGATATGGATGGGTGAAATAAAGACATATAGGCCTCGTGGCAAACATGAGTTAGATAAATTCATACGAACTCTCATGTCGGTCACAAGCATGGTGCTGATGTTGTTGTTTTATTCAAACCGACTATAAATAAACATTTACTTACTTTACTTACTTACTGATAAGTATTTATGCAGAGCTCTGCGTGACCTAATATTAATACATTTATTCATACAGAGTATACCAGGATGCAAGTCAAAACGTCCGAAAACCGAAACGTCCGAGGCCGTAACATCCGAAAATGTTCCGAAACGTCCGAAAACTGAAACGATTCCCGAAACGTCCGAAATATGTCCGAAACGTCCGATTTATTATTTTCAATTTTTCCAATGTTATTGCAGATATATATGTTTGTGTAGCAGACAAATAAAATACGCATAATAAAAACCATGAAGTATTGTAATGTTCAGAATAAATAATACACCTCCAGCAGAACACTTTGATCAATTTGGTGTCATGGAAAAGCTCCACCTATGTGTACTACGGAGTCGTAAATTTTTTTAGATACACCTGGAAATAAAGAATTTTTATTAACAAAAGCATATTATTTGTGTTTATGTTATATAAAGTTTAAAATATGTATCTATGTTGCATATCTTTAATTATTACATATAGAGTATACATTATTCCTGCTAGGGACATGTTTAAAGAATTAAAGGATTACCCTCATAACTTACATTAAGCATCAAGAGTGTTACATTGTGTGCTTAATTACTAATATTAACCCTATAGGTGGTCTTAAAACTAACAGCTTTAACAAATTAGGCTACATAAATAACCCGAGTTCATTGATGGGATTAATTTTTAAACCACATTTAATGTGTTTGACAAATTTGTGACAATGTAGTTCACTTGTGGAAGTAAAGTCCTAAAATAATAACAAAATTAAATAAATATGGCTTAATAATAATGAAGTCCAATCAATATTAACAAAATGGAGATAAGTACCCTGAGATAAATATAAATGAATGAATGCTTTTAATTAATATATATAGACATTGGCGGACGGACGGCGGGGGACGCTGGCCGGTAAGCAGGTTCATTGCTTTAACTTTAATCAAAATCACTAAAAAAAGGCCTTGCTCATCAAATCTCATGTTAAACTACAGACAGAACGTTAAAAAGTGAATGTAAAAGAAATTGAATGAATTTTTAACAACAGAAAAAATATTTTCGGACGTTTCGGACACTTTCGTACGTTTAGACCTGTTTAGGGTATCGGACTTTATGGGTTTGGAAGTTTCGGTTTTCGGACGTTTCGACCTGATACAGCATATATAAAAAGGGACATTTTTATGGGTCCTACTGACACTGCTGACGTCAGAGGCTTTTAATTTTTTCCTTCTTCCTGAACTTGGCATCCTTAATGACCGTCAGGGAAAACCCAGAACTGAGGACTTACTGACAATGTATAACAATAGATGCACGTCAGTAATGCAGTTTTTGCTTGGTTCCCGACGTCAAGATGCTTACAATATGTCATCTTTACTGACGGTCAGGAAAAACCTAATATTCATGACTTACTGACAATCATAGGTATCTCATTGATGTCAGCAATATAAAACTTTTATTTTGTGCCTGACGTCGGGATGCATAAATATTGTCATCTATACTGACTGTCAGAAGAATCAAAATTCTTGGGCCTTACTGACATATCACAGGTTTTTTGTTGAATGTATGTTCAAGAAGTCTGGATGGAAGCAAAATTGCATCCATATTGACATTGAAGATGAGGTCATTATTAAAGATTCATGGTCACATAAACCATATACCCTTACATTTGTATGGCACTTCAATGCCAACAGCAAAGCACAATTTGTTTTGGTATGTGCCTGAATGATGCAAGGTATTATAAAAAACAAAAACAATAGCTACACAGAAAAGTTGAAAATATATTTAATGACCATGGCTTCCTTTTTTCCAATATATTGAACAAATATGTTTTTCAAAACATTTACAGCATTGAACGGTCATAAACATTATACAATTTACAAGTAAAACATTTTCGAACAAGCACACAACTGACGTTTTCTCTACATTTCGAATATCCAAAATTATTAAGCAAATTTATAAAACCAAACAACAGACACATCACATACTGTAGCACAACTAATTTGACAATACTCATTATTTTTGTTTCATTCGCCTATTTCTTTCTACCAGGAAAATTTTCAAGTGCAGCATTACATTGTCAGGTTTCATATATGCTATTTGCTTGCTCAAATTACGCAGGTCAGCATTGGCCTGTTCATTCACTTGAGCGTTCAGTGATTTGATGGCTGGATCGAAGTTGAACTGGTACTATTTAATAACCGAGTGTGCAGTATTTTGAGCAATGTGCGGACAGTCAGTACCTCATGAAAAATATGGTCAAACTAACGTCAGTATGCCAGTAAATTCCTAGCCATCCTGACGGTCAGGAAGACTATACTTCATGGGTCATTCTGACGGTCAGTAATGTTCACAAAATTAAGTATTTCTGATGTCAGGATGCTGGGTAAAATGTCCCATACCTGACGTCAGTAGGTCAGCAGCACCCCATTTTTGGTCCCTGTTTTTAGCTGCATACAGTATACCAGAATACAGGTATAGAAAATAATGAATTATAATAGTTAAATATGATATATAATTTTATTAACGGAAGATGTCAGACAAGACATATATGTAACAAGTAAAAAAGATAAAAAGAAAGAGAAAGCAATCAGAAAATAATCTAAAATAGGGAATACAACAAATACTATAGTTACAGATGGTTGCACCCACCAAATTAAAGTATTTACATAGAAGTTAGCATTAGTTTAAATTAGCTGTTTATCCACTCCTTATAAAATCCAATCAGAATCTTTCATATATACAGCTTGTATCATAAACACATTATATTTTACATATATAATATATATATTAACATGTTCAACAAAATACATTCCTTATATAATGTGTACGATATAACTATTTACAGGATGATTTTACTTCAAAATAGAGCTAAATATATATTCATTATTATGAAGTATATTTGTATATATTTACAGAGATTATCTGACTTCATTTGTAGAAAACAAAATCACAAAGAGTTTTCATCATGGCAGTTCATTTAGGCAGTTTTAAAGTTCAGGATATATATGACTGTGCAATTTTTGGAGACGGATGAATGCACTGTTTAAACATCAGCTTGTAAAAGAAATTTTACTAGGTTTATCAGCACCTCAGGCTCCTTGGATGTCATTATGGCTTTATAGTTACCAATATATTTCCCTGCTATCATATTTCGATTTTCTCGAAATATAGAGTAGCTTGGACAGGTCACAAGACAGTGTATTTCATCTTCAACTTCATTCAGACTACATTTTAAACAGGTTCTATCCTCAGATGGTATTTTAGGCTTTTCACGTCTTCCTGTTTCTATATGGAGGTTATGTGAACTGATTCGAAATCTAGCTATCTTACTGCACGTAATAATCAGATAATAAATGAGGCATCCGCCAATTCCATATTGGCCCGTTCTGTGGTCCTGGGTTCCTGGGTTCGATCCCCGGCAGGGCACTTTTCATGAGCTGCATCCTGGCTGGATGTGGATCGCATGAGATGTTATATTGAAGGTGCCTTGTACTCTGTGTCTATGCTGAGGCAAGTAAAAGACCCCACCCATCGGATAAAGGTGTAACATGGTATATATATACTTAAATCTTTATCACCTCATCATTATGTCTGCTTGTGGGAGCTGAGCTTTCTACAAGTAAAATTAATACAATGACAAAAGAAAAAAGGACATAACGATTTAAGATGAGATGGTATTGACTATACATAATTAATAATTATGACAAATGAAATGTCGTTGGCGGAGACAGACAACTAAATAGTGAAAAAAACAATAAATACTATCACTAAAATTCTACTTATAGTCGAATATTCTGTGTAAGAAGGACTGACAAGGTTACATAAACAATCTGCTTGGCCTTTATGGACTTCTTTCTTTAAAAAAAACCCCAAACTATATGCCATTCTGAATATGGTCACAATTAAATTTCAATTCAATTCATTCGACAATGTCCTTTACTGAGATCAAAGAGATACACTTAATTATATCAACAATCTGTTTGGCTTTCATAATAACTTTCTGGCTTATCTTATGAAACGACATATCTAGAGTGTTGTTCGATATCTTATTAGTGGGGAAGACAGGTTTTTCAAGTTGAGAAGTTTCAATGACCCTAAAAAGCACTACAGAGGAAACCTTGTTTGTTACATGAGAAACATCCACACATTCTAAGAATGACGTGACCGTTGAATCCATTGCATGTAGGCCTATAGGTACCAATGAGTAATGCTTAAAAGTAGTATGAACAGTCCCAAATTTACCCTCTGCTTCTTGTTCATCATATTCATTGGATAACAACGTTGTTCTATGTGAAGGGAAAATTTGATACTCCCATTAAGAGCAAGTGCAGCTGATGCATTAGTGCAAACAAATAAATGACACCTAACTAGTAGCTAATGTTCTGCCATTGACAAAATAATGCCCAGTGCACGTGACACTGTCATTGTGCCGTCACAGAAAATGACGTCATTGGAAATGAGAAGACATTAAAAGTATAAATACGTTCCTTTTAGGAAACCTCACATTGGAAGTGTTATTAGAAATGGGCTTTCATCTTTGTACAATAGTTCATCTATAATTACACTTGGTAGGGGAGATGGGGGAACGGTGAGACAAACCCCCTAGTTTCAACACAGTGAAGGTTATAACACTGTCCTTTAAGGATTTATGTCAACACTACATAACCACCAGAATGTTCCACTACCCGCAAGAATTAAAGGCACAAGGTGTTTGAAATTTCACTTTTTGGGTTTTCACCAGATAAAGTAATTTGTTTATGAACGCGAGTTTTCAATCTTATTTTCCGGTATTTGGAGATAATGCAATCATCTAATAGTATACAAAACCTTGGATAGTGGTATTTAATTCCAGACATTAATAAACAGTGCTAGCCATATGGACCTAAGAAGATCACAAGTTCATATTAAAACCAGCACAGGGAAGAGTGAGAGAAAAGGTGAGTGGGGCAGGGTGAGACAGTCAATTCAATTGATGGTAACTTGTAGCCAGTGTCTATGCCAGGCCAAGTGAATGAACCCAGCTATGGGCGTAGTATGGGGTATATGCGTCGTAACATCATGTGGGTTTTAAGGTTTATCATCTCATCATCACATCTTCCTCGGAGTGCTGGTAAAATAACCTGCTAAGACCAGTAGCAACGGACAAGGAGCTTGCTACCTAAAATAAGGGTGTTTAGAGACATTTTACAGTTTTGCTGTACTATCAGGCTATGTCTCCATCTACCCCTTAGTTTGTCTCACAGTACCCCACCAGTAGGGAACAATGAGACAAATGTCTCATTGTTCCCACTCTCCCCTACACGTACTGCGCATGTGTAGGTGACTTTTGTGAACTTGAAAAACCAATGCTAACTTTCCTGACTTTCACCACAGGCGCTAGCCGGAAAATTACACTAACTACCTAATAATTATTTTCCGGCTGGCGCCTGTGCTTTCACTTACCTTTCTGGATGCTCGTGGCATTCATATCATCAACTCATGACCTGACTGACATATGTGAAGCCCACACCATACTAGTCAGGAGAATGAAAAACAACAGCATTTTTACTTTATATTGCACTGAACTGACTCGCTTTGTAAATTAATACTCCCATAAAGACAATCATAAGATCAGTATTGGGCTTTTCTTGGAAGCATAACATTTGAACTTAGTTTACACAAATAAATTAACACAATAACATGTCTGTCTTTTCATGTAATAGAGATCAATGAAATATGGAATACATCCGAAACAATTCTCAATTACATAGAAATTGCCTAAGACTGTAAGGTAAAAAATTGATCAAACAAGTGACAGTCGTAATTTGAAACTTGACATATTGGACTTTCTGTATACATTTAATCAGAAAAACTATCAAATCTTGAAAACTCACTGCCTGATTTTACAAATTTCAAGGACCTGTGGAGACATGAATTTAGTATCGAGTGCCCGGATACTCTGCAATACCACATCAAACCCTTCTTGAGGTCAGGGTCGCTGTGACTGTGCTTCTTAGGGTTCATACTTTTGGTCACCATACTACAGACATTCAAAATAATTATGGTTAACTACACAGTCACCTCATTTATTAGGACACTGTCCCAATGTACCCAAGCCCTGACTGTTCTAATGGTCCCCATGTGGTGGTTTTTAAAAGAACCAACCGTCCATGTTTCCATTCGTGCTATATGAGATTTCTGATATGCTTAATCAAATCTTTATGAAAGGCACTAATGTAACATGGATATGGCACAGCTGTCGTGCACTATCCCAAGAAATGCTGGGGTTCAAAAGTAGGATTGGAAATTTTACTTCAGACTTCGAAAAACGAAATGATCCGCTACAGCTGAACACTTAAGTTGACCTTGAAAGTTTCCATAGAAAATGAAGGCGTTCCCCTACTTCAGTTAGAGTGTGTGTGTGTGTGTGTGTGGTCAGGGCTTTACGTCCTGTATTTCTGCACCAGTTGGGCAAATTAGGACAGGCAGAGACCATGGCAATGAGACGAAGGAGGAAACAGCCTACTTCAGTTAGAGGCCAGCCTTGGATTTCTGAATGCGTTTATTATCCAGATGTGGCAGGCCCCTACGACGTGTGGCATATATGAACTGTTGTCCCCCATGCCTGTTAGGAAAATTAGCAATCATGAATGACACAAAAAAGATATCATAAACAACAACATGCATGCATTTTATATGACACAACAGATGAGAGTGGCTGACAAAATTACAAAATGTGGTCTGGAGTAACATTTACGAAATGTGTTGGATATTTTACACCTTCTCGCACGCCCATGTATCGACTCCAGGTACCGTATTTTCTTAATTACTAGCCGGGTCTATAATGAACGCTGGTCTCGAATAGAGGCCGGGTCGTAGGCAGCATATCAAATAATAAAACGCCGGTCTTGCATACAGGCCGGTCTGAGTGTTGCACCTGGGGTGACTGAGGACGCTAAAGGTTGGCTATAAGGGCGTGGCACTGCATGGATATATATACAGTGTAGATTAATGCAGGCCAACTGCCGCTTACTGCATGTTTAAATTAATAAACGCCGGTCTTGTTTAGAGGGCGGGGGCAAAAGCTGCCTCTAAAAAATAGAATTGATTAAGAAGTACGATACAAAACACCACCAATTTTATGTTGGGCAAACAAAATTCACCTGAGATGAACCTCGCGAAGAATATCTGCACTGCGGATTGAACCCCAGATCTTCAGCTTTCAGTCTTAACCATTAGCCCACCCAGCTATTTCTATAATACTCTTCCAACATGAGCATGGACTTAAGCCTCCAAAGTGTCTGTCTGTGGCAGCACTTTCACAGTCTAAAAACTTCAAACGTTTGATGTTTGGCGACCTTACCTGAAAATGACCTACAACCATTTGCACGGTTTCCCAGCCACATACCTTTTTCACGTTTTTGTTGTGTTGAGAAAGAGGTATAGTGTTCCAGATGCTAAGGGTCAATGCTTCAACACAACTTTTCACCTTGCCATCCTGTTCAACTATGTTTTTGTTTCATACTGTATCACATGAGGTCAACTGTACATACAGGACACATTCTACATGGCCAGTTGTGCCACATGCGTTTTCCATGGTTTTTGCCTCATCATAATTAGCTAAAAACCATTTAAAGCTTGACTGTAGGAAACAGAATATTCCACAAAGTCAATGATTTAAAAAAACTGATTTGATACCATATATATGCAAGCCCAGCAATTCGTCCTCAAATACAAAGACATCAGAAAACTGGCTTACCTTGCTTAACACCCCAGATAACAATGGATTTAGCTTGTTCTGGGTCTTAGGGTGTTTGTGGAGGACAGGATTTATTTCAACTGGATGAATCTGACCTTCCAATTGCATCGCATTTTCTTCTTTAAAGTTGTAGTAAAGGAGCAGAAGGCCCATTTTGCAAGTTAGATACCTCTGGTTAATATGCCTATCCAAGATGTCATTCTTCCTGGTGTTGGCAAATATAAGGAAACATAATATTATACGTAGAAGAGCAACTTTTGAAAGAAAAACAAATGGAAGCTAAGCTATTAGTGGGCGTATAGTTGGTTAATTGACACCAATTAGGGAGATTGGCAAATATGGGGCAAGGTTGACCATTTGGGTTCAGATTTCTAACAGATGGCAGCTTTGGAATGTGCGATTACAGAGCATTGCCAACATTTTGAAAGTTGCTGGTTTAGCTACAATCATGTTGGTGGACTCTACCAGAGTCTACCTAAAGCCATGATTACCCAGATTCTTTGCCATATTATTCATCCATGATTGCTTTGATATGTGTGATTCCAGAGCATTGCCAACATTTTGAAAGCTGGCTTTAGCATGTTTAGCTACAATCATGTATAAAGCCATGACTATCCAGATTTTTTGCCATATTACGTAAGTCATATATGTGAAAGACCTCACCTATGTATTAAAAAGAAACTTCTACTTTATTGTACTGTTATCTCGTTACTAATTAGAGGGGACAGTTTTGATAATTTCAAGCCGTTGTACTGAAATGAGTGGCCCTCCTTTGCATATTACCATACATTTGTAATCCATGCTTAGCCTATTTGATCACTCTCTTCAGAAGTTCAGCACATATTGAAGGTGAACAGGGGAAGAGAAATCATATGACTCTGACAGAAAAATTGCACACTGTAGTATCTAATTGGAGGCCGAAACTCCTATTTCACATATATAAAAAGGATCTATTTGGTATATTTATATTATCTATACTTAAATATGAAGAACAAAACAACTTGTTTGATGTTCACAATTTCACAGATAAAAAGTAGGGTTTTTGTCTAATGACATACTTTTCCTTATGGTCACAAAGGTGACAGAACCAATTATTTCCTTTGGCCATTTTTATCATCTTTGGCTCATCTTTGGCTTACTTTTGAAGGTATTTTAAGACGATCTCTTGAGGATGCAGAAAATGTTCACTTTTATGTATTGTTTATCAGATGAAAAAAGAACGAAACACTGAAGATCTCCTTTGATTAAAAACAAAAGCTATCTTTTCAGACATTTTTGTTCATTCAGGCATTTTAGAGTGACTGACCCACAACAGGGGCATTATAAACTATCTAAGCTTAATCAATATGAATAGTATCCTCACAACTATCCCTTTGCCTCAGGAGCTGCGAGGGAGCCACGAGGGAGCCAACTATTTATGCCCCACCTGGTAAAATTAGCTCATGAAAAGAGCACCTTGTGGATCAATCTGCCACGGGTGTTACTGGCCCTATCGCTATGAGGGAGCTGAGGGTGCACCCTGCTTAGTCCAGCGGCCATATGGGCATTTGACCAAATCCGTTCACGGTCTCTCGTATAAACCTACAACCATATAATTTTGTTAATATAGGTCAAAATACACTATTTCTAGGCGGTAGTAGATTGGTAAGTGTGTGCAATGAAATAACACCACTTATAATGGATTTAAAGAAAAAAAATTTTCGACGTCAAAATAAATTCATACAAGTGCTTGTTATTCCTGTAAAAATTATGCTAGAAAGTAGAGTTATACATCAAAATGTTTATATTACAGTTTTATTGTCATAAAAGCTATCGCTTAATCATTGTATTGAAAATAATTTGTGATTTGCTTTGTAAAACTTTTTCAAAAACTTACACCATACCAGGTCATCATCTGTACAAATTATTAAGATGATACAATTTGAATCTTACATGAAATTAAGCAAACTTTACTAGTAGCAATTGCGCAAATTTACACCAAAAATATTACAATATGGTCAAGCCCCCTTCACACATAGCCGGATCAGACGCCGGAGTGTCCCGGAGTAAAATTTCTTTTACTCCGGGGTGGTCCGGGATCAAAGAGATGAAAATGTCAACAAAAAAGAAATGTTTGGCGGTGTGTACACGATGGCAATACGGTGTCAACAAGATGCAACATGGAGAGGTCCCGGTTGTTGCCGGAGTTAACACGACTGACCCGGAAGAGTGCGGAGTGAATTGGATTTTACACGGTGCCTTTGCGGATATAACCGGTTTTTACACCGTGTGCACTCATGTGGAACTGTTTTGGTCCTTGTACTCTCCGGCGTACATGGCGGTGAAATTTTCATGCCCGGTTTGCGCCAGACTTAGCCAGACTTAGCCGGAGATAACACGAACTATGCTGGAGTCAATACGGAGATTCCCAGAGATCGGCGGAGTCTACTGGGAGTCTTCATGGATCAAAATGGATTAAATCACTCCGGGACCTCCGGCATGAAAAATTGAACACGGTGGTCCTGGATTGCCCCGGACAATGCCGGAAATAAACACGAGGTCTACACGGTATTAACCGAAGTATGCCGGAGTGATACTCCAGGATGCTCTGGCGTCTGATCCGGCTATGTGTGAATGGGGGCTTTACTGAGAACATATTCTATAAATATGACTCATATAAGCTTACTATGATTTCCTTATCAACTTAGAAACACTATGCAAATAAACTTATTTAATTGACACACATTTTTCACCTAAACTTAATGGAAAATGAATATTTAAACAAGTTCTCGGGTTGTATGAGAGAAAGCTTAAAATTGATAAAGACTTACTCAGGGTCAGAGTTATCCTCATCGTATGACTGTCATGGGTTCTGACGTTTATTCACAAATAAAACAATCACAGGAACAAATCATGATATGCGGTGTTACCACCACAGGTTAAGAGCACGATACAAACTGCAGGTACTGCTCTACGTTTATTCAAATTGTTGCTGATAACAAATCACTTGCAATCTCCTATTCTAACTCCCTATGATATGATAGGCCTGGGTTAGGTGCAGTAGAAGTGCTCCAGAGCATAAATTAATTGTTTTATGTAATGTAATACAGCATTAGGGCATCATGTCTCGGAAGAAGTCTTTCATTTTTAAATGTGGCCTGCATTCATTCAGGTCAAAGTGGATGAATCAGGGTACATTTTAACTACATAGTTTTCTGATCAGCAAAATATGGTGGAGCATCACCAGTAAAAGAATCTAACAGGCTAGGCTCTGCTGAGTACATTCTCTCAGAATGAAAGTAACTTGGAATTGGTCTCAGTTGCAGCCTCCATCCCCACCTCAACTTCTGTAATGTGGTACATGTGGATGAGCAAGACCAGAGCATCAGTGGTGACTGCAGACAATGGTATGCTTCAATCCATGATTGGCAGCCTCATCTGTGTGTAGTGCTATATAAGTGCATCTGCCTCTTCGTGTTATAGATGCAGGAGTAATTCATGCGATACAGATTCTGTTGATGCAAATCCTCCAGCAACGACTCCATGTTTATGTGAGATGTTGTTGGCCTGTTTTACAACTGATTCATAACTGATTCTCACCAAGACCCAGGAAGTTGGACCAGAATTCTGGTAATAGGGCTAAGTGAAGTAGAAGTGCTCCAGAGCTTAAATTAATTTTCTGACACACATTTTTCAATACAAACTGCTAGGTACTGCTCTACGTTTAAAATGATATCACTGTGGGCATCAAAGACCATGTCAATAGTGGTCCAGGTTGCAGATAAATATTTTGAACACAGCTCTGCAACTGATGGCTGTGATATTTTAGGGTCTGTTGATATATATTGAACCACAACCATTGTTTGTGTTGCTACACAATATACATTTGTTTGCCTGTTGAGTGTGGTAGCCCTTTGATATCATTCCCATCATGCCCATTGCCCATCAACTGTCAACTGCAGTTGGGTGTAGCTTTTTTTTCTATGTATTCTGTGATTCAGCTTTTTTTATAAGTGGGGCTTCATGCCCCTATTAAATATGTCAAGTTTAAGAATATTGGTGAAGATCTAGGATTTACAGGATAGTCGATTACAAGTGGAGAAACCAAATAGACATGAGTGTACTTGGTGAAAGTCATTTCACAATAATACTGCAAATGCTTGACCATTTTCATGATTATCAATCAATGCTACTACCACAGTAGAACACTGTGTGTTCTAAGTCTACTGATAACAGGCATTAGACTAGATGATAATCTGGACAGCTGCTGGACAGAAGAACCAGTGTACCAGTTATCAATTGCTATACTTACCAGATCAATTTGTACAGATAAAATCAAATATATATATATTGCATTGCTTTCTACTTCATTCTCAGAGATCAGGTAACTACACTGGAATCAGGTAACTGCAGTTAACCATGACCCCATGACCTAGGAAGCTGGGAGGGATCTGCAAGGCCGCCAGATTAGGGGAGCCAACTTCACTGGATTACCTTCGAACATGATTGCAATGAAATAACATGGAATGAGCGTTGTTTAAACTGATCTCCTTTAAACTGTGCTGCCTTAATACAATAACAATCAGTGATTGTACCAATTACATAAATTAAAACAAATAATATATCATTTAAAGAGCATGTAAGTTTTTCTGAGCTCACTGCACTCAGCTTCACTTGATAGGTCTAATCAGGCCAGCAAGATTAACTTAAGTGCCAGTTGAAGCGGAACATTTGCTTTTTAAAGACACACTGCATGTATTTAAATGCAGTTTATGCCTTGAATACAATATACCAACCTCTAATGAATAAACCCATAAATAACCAATGATGATGACAAGCTTATTATCTAAAACCTAGTTTAACTTTCCGAAAACAGTCAGAAAGATTTAAACAAAATCATGTGCCATACGGTTTCCACCACTGTAAGATTAATTAAATGTGCACTGTCTGTAAAATTTGCACATAAAAGTAATGATATAAATCAATAATGCCTTTTTGTCTCATATTTTTCACCAGTACATACCCACTTTAGCACAAAAATTTAGTTTTAATTTACAATAAATAATATAAATATTAGTTTTTCATGCCATCAAAAACTAAATATGTAAACAAACCCAGTGATGATGTCACAATGCTAAACAATGGTGATGATGTCATTTCCATTGTGTTTCCAATGTTTTGATCTTGATTTTCTCTCAATGTATAATTAATTTTTTAGTAATTAATGTCTGATGAAATCATTAGATCACACACAATTAGTGTGCCTTGATTAATAAAGGTTATTTATGAACTATTTAATTGAGTCTTACAAAATCGCAAATTTGACAGACAGTGCAGCTTTAATATGGAATTGGAACGCTCTCTGCTAGTGACCATTGAATGCAGTCTGGTCTCTAAACAGTGGAAGATCCAGAAAACTTCAGACAGGGAGGGGCAATTATAGAAACACCTGTGACTCCCTCTGACTGATGTATTATAGCAATGTAAAACTGGATCTTAGAAATGTCTAGCATGCTCAATACTTGCTCTCTAACTCTCACCTCTCCACAGGTGACCATCAATAACTGTTTTCTGGTTGCGAACTGTTCAAAGGTTGGTATAAAGCATGCTTTAGACACTGTTTTGAGATTGTTCTGGATAGCTTAAGTTTTTTAAGTAATAGTAAGTCTGTGATATAGGGTGCTGGGCAGAAATTATTGCACAGGTTGATGTTGAAGACAGTTCCTAAAGGGTTCCTAGATTAAGGTATTGGCTAATGGCGAGCCATTTGCGTGATATTACCAACAATGGCCAATATTGAAATGATGTGGATTCAATTGGCATGTCACCTGGGTTTTTTGTAGAGTGTCTATGCTGGCCCAAAATCTCCCAGTAAACCATTTGCAGTCTTTAAAATGTTTTGAAGACGTCTCCTCCTAGTACGTGACCCAAATGTTTGCATCACCCAAAAAGTGTTACAATTTTGAAATGTGTTTCTTTACTATTGTTCACGTGTTTAGAACTTCAATAAAACTACCCAAAAACGACAGACCTTTCTGGTCAGGACGTCCAGAAGACGTGACACACACGTGCCTCAGTACTAATACGTGGTCTAGACGTTCTTGTTTCAATTGCAGAACATTAAATTTTAACTATGTGTCTGAAACGTTTTTGTTAGACAACCAGCACGTTTTCACAGCATGGTGGAATGTAAACATGGCAGGTGTCCTAAGAATGTTGTCACCCAGGTGTCTCAAGAATGTTGTCACCAGAGAAATATGGTTTTCACCCAGAAAACGTCCGAAAACCGAAATAGTTCACACAGCTGCCAAAACCACTTTACCTACATGGTAAGCACTATAAACTTTGGTTGGTTCCGTTTGTGGTGTTGCAACTGTTGTCCGGCGTTTTGTGTATCCTTATTTCGAAGATTGTAGACATCTGATTGGCTGAGAGTCTGTAATATAATTTTTTATAGGCGAGTCAAATAAAAAAAGATAATTTTCGGAAATAGTGTAAACAGTGACCCACCGCTGTCATATGTTAGGTACTTTAGTCAACATCATCATAGTTAGGCATTTTAGTCTTTCCCGCACATGCTCAGTTGTAACATTTCCTGTTCCGTAATAAACACAATATAAACACAACCACTCGTTACATGGTGACAGTGGTGGGATAAAACGGCGACCTAAAATTCAGGTAAACTTATAGTGGTAAGGCTGTCACTTTGCTCCGCTGCACGATCCTCGTGTCGTCTGTGTCTGTTAATCAAGGACCCGGATGTTTATGACGTCACCAGTGAATAGTACTCCGAATACATGCATCACATATTTATTGTCATGAAAACTATCGCTTATTCATTGTGTCGACAATAATTTGTGATTTGCTTTGTAAAACTCGAAGAAAACGTCAAAGTGTCCAAAAACAATTTTCTGTAAAAGATCTGTTTTCTTTGGTATAACCATAAAACTTTTCAAAAACTTACACCATATCAGGTCATCATCTGTACAAATTATTAAGATGATACAATTTGAATCTTACATGAAATTAAGCATAAAACTTCACTAGTTTACAAAAATATTACAATATGGTTACTGAGAACATATTCTAGAAATATGACTCACATAAGCTTACTATAATTCCCTAATCAACTTAGAAACACTATGCAAGTTAACTTATTATTTAATTGACACACATTTTTCACCTAAACTTAATGAAAAATTAATATTTAAACAAGTTCTCGGATTGTACAAGAGAAAGCTTCAAATTGATAAAAACTATGTGAACTGCGGGATATTACTTGATATCCCGCAATAGAGTGTGAACCTCATAGAAAAACCATGAGGTTCACACTATGAGGTTAAGTGTTGTGAACCTCATAACATACATTATCCCTTATAAAGAGAACAGCCTGGCCAATCACAGGACAGCACACACAAACTCAGTGACGTCATGAGAGTCATCACTTCAACTGGATATTCTTCCCAAAATCGATAAAATAAACAAAAAATTAGCCTCACCTGACATAAGAAACCCCATTTACTTTTTGATTCCATCAATCTGAGTACAATTTTAACATGGAAGAAGCTTCAGAAAGTCAACAATGAAAATTTGCTGAAGTGTCAGTTGAGCAGTGACAATGGCCCAGTTCACATAGTTTCTGGGTAACAACATGTATTAAAATTTATACACTTTTTGGTCCTAAATGAGCATAAAATTCAAAAATATTTCAGTAGATATGGTTTAAATATACTCAAATGTCCATAAACTCTCCATTTTAAGGTCGAAAGTGCTTCATATTGAAGACTCTCTCCTTGCTGAATCATGACGTTGTTGTTTTGAAATGGTGACGTCATCACCATGGCAACCAACCAGAGTGAGGCAGAACAGATAGAAAAACAAAATATCCTTACTCACTGCTGGAAAAATAGTTCTCATAAAAAATAATAACTGAGAGGTTATTGCGGGATATAAATAAAACCTAATAACTGTGTGATTCAGAGCCTTGAACTTCATGTGTGATGAGGTTGGGCTGGAGAACTCATGGGTTCACCAGCCCAACCTCATCACACATGAAGTTCAAGGCTCTGAATCACACAGTTATTAGGTTTTATTATAATATCAACCAATCTGAGTATTCTTCACTCAGGGAACCAGAGAGATGATGTCATTTGTCTGTTTTTCCTCTATTTATCGTTACTAAATTACCCAAAAATAAAAATTTTTCAATAGAGTGCAAGGCAATGATCAGAAAAAAAAGTAGTTCTTTAGTTCAGAATCAGGCGGTTTGACTTATGGTAATGCATTGTAACCAGCATCCGGTGCAATGATTTTTGTATCAGAATAAATCCTAAAGATATCCTATAGAGTCTATATGTATTAGAACTTACGGATTATGATACATGTACACTGCTGCCTCTTAGAGTTTTTTAACTGACTGAAATAATACTTAATGGTTTGTTTCATATTTTGCCTATTACAAAAAATTCCAATACAGGTATCTTTTTACTATACAAATTTAATGCAAACTGCCTACTTGCAAAATTTGTCACTGCAGAATAATCGTCCCACAGCATACTTTATGTACTCCAAGAAAATTTTGTCATAATCTGACATTTGAAATGAATAGTCTATGTTACGAAATGTCAAGTTATTAAAGTTTCTTTGTCTCTTTAAAATTTTGCTTTAAAAAGTGATATTGTTGTCGTGTATTCTCAGTATTAAGCAGATAGTTTTTTTTTTCAACAATGAAATGAAATTGAGCTATATGTCAAAGATCATGATTTTAAAGCATTATGAAAACTGTTTGTGTGGACTAATCGTGATGGAATTCTTGAGGAGCAACAATCTTTGGTGGGGGCAAGCAACCTCATAATGTATCCAAGAACTGCTATGAATTTTACGACTTTGTCTGTCGCACCATGACTTTCCCTAGCAAGTACAAGTGGCAGTAGTAACGCGCGGACACTTGTCTGTTCTTCAGGTAAATGATAGGAAGTGTAACACACTTTAACAAAGCAGAAACATTCCAAAACAAAAATGTGTAGAAAAATGTTAAATCCCATTTGTCAATTTCAGGGGGGGGATGATTGCATAGGTGGGTATGGGTTTGAATTTATATTAATCAAGAAACCCCTATTTATAACAAATGTAGTTCTAGTAGTTCAGCATGTAAAGTGGAAAGGCAAAATATGGTTGAGTCCTCTTCATATTTTAAAAATATTTTTCCTTTGCTTTGTCTGTTATTTATTTCTTTAGCATTCGACAAAATTACATGTAGCATGACCGAAAAAAAGGTTAATATATATTGATATTACTTTTGTCTGCCTAATACAGTGTACTGTATTTTATTTAGCACTCCTGTATGAATATTTTTGCCTGAAACTATAGCGTGGCCTGTTCATGATTGAACTATCCAGGCTTCGCCTATTTGAATTTATATCTTTGCCCTCAGTGAACTTTGCTTCCTTTTTCAGATATAGTAATAAAGCATTCCATATTTCATATCATAAAAGCAAGTCATTAAAAGTACCTGTAAATGTGGTCAAAAGCTGTATCGGGCAGTAAACTTTGCCATTTAAGATCAATGCATGAAGTAGTGTGTATTGGATTACATTTCTAAATGGTGCTGTGTGCTCAATAATCCTGTAAATTTCAATTGTATCTGGTTGTTGGGCGGCGGTGGATTAGGCTTTAGGTCCTGCATTTCTGCACCTTTTTGGCTAAATAGGACAGGCAGGGACCATGGCAATGAGAAGAAGGATGAAGCAGCCATCCAACTTAGGCTCGACCGGGAATTGAACATGGGACCCAGTGGTTTGAAGCCAAGCATGCTACCACTGAACTAGGCCCCCACCCCTCAATTGTATTGATTACATTAATTATTAAGATGTAATTTGGTCTGAACTCAAGTGGTCTTTTCGTAAGTTGGTCATAATTAGGTCTCAGTAGTAACGTTCCACTGCATGGTGTTTATAAATCACTTCTGACTTCCACCTCAGAAATTTTAATATTTATGTTTATCACCACTTAGTAGCTAGGACCCATAAAAAAGTCACTTGTTTTCGTCATATTAATATCATAAAAAATTTGGAGCATCACAGAGTTGACCGAAATGTTAGTACTGAAAGGTCAAACCTAACTTTCTCCTTTTCACACGGCAGCCATGTTGGCTTTTTTACCTGGTTGACCTCATTTTTGATTACGTCATATTATGACGTCACTTTTCCTCAGTGAGGTGATTCAAATTGTCTTGATCACTGGGGATTCCCCTTTATATACCTGTTGAAAAAAAGCTATTCTTGCTGTTCGTGAATGCTTTTAGCCTTGGTGTCATTAAACATATCAACCAAGAGTAAAAATCAATGGTGAAAAACGGTTGTAGGTTTTCACATTTTATTCATACATTATAATTGATGCATCACAGGTATAAGTGAGTTATATATTAGCCTCTTTAGAAAAAAATACTTATGTACTCTCAATGTACTTGCACATTCCTGAGTACTTTGGAAATATACTCGAGTACAAGTACAAGTACAAGTACATTGATATTTGAGTACTATGAGTACATTACAAACCTGAGTACTCATAAAAGTGTACTAGAGTGTATTGTTACTCAGTCACAAGCCTAGACCTCACCATGGCCACTGTCTACTGATGATGTCACAATGTTATATCTGAGTACAAAGGTAGGTCAATGAGGCAAAAATACCAAAATGGCTAATGGGAAGAATGATTGGACATTAATTTTGAACCCGACTGTAATTATATGAATAGATAGATAGATAGATGGATAGATGGCTGGATTGATGGATGGATAGATGGATAGATGGATAGATAGATGGATAGACAGATATTTATTGAGGAATTGGTTACAGAATATAAATTGGAATTATTAATGTAAATTTACGATGTAAATAATATATTGAATATACTCAGGGCGGGCCAAATTGTCCACAATAAATTATGATTGGTTTTCATAGAATCGCAGCAAAATATTTACAGTTTTATTACAGTTGACCGTAACAGTTAGTTTCATTAAAAACGGCCCGCCAAATTGAACCTAGACAAAGCTAGACAACTTTTGCTATATTATGCCACTTGCCACCAAACGGAACTGTTGGGCTATAGCTGGCTCTCAAAGCCAGATCTGAAAGTGCATGCAGCACCGTATGAGATAAATTACATACATTTACCAAAGTTTAAATTTGTTTGGTGTAAGCCAACTATAAGCTAGGAGTAGACAGAAGCAGCCAGATTTAGCCAGTTATAGCCAAAGGCAGGAATAGGTCGCTACAGCTGTCTAGAGTCGACCATATTTTATGAAACTAATCATACATGGGATTCAGTCTGTACTTCTCCGCATGTTCAAAGTCTTAGTTCTTGGGTATTCTCGACCACCTCCATTTTTCTACTTTGAGGTGGTGGGAAGACAAACACAGTCTGGTGATGCCTTACAGATAACCTCCGGGATGGGGGGGGGGGGGGGGAACTCTGTGTAATGAGTGTGTGGACAGAAAGATTTGTACATAATGCTTCGAGGAGTCGTTGCATTTGTGATCTTGTCCAGGATGGTATCACTAAATGATCTTGTGGGATCGGATGTGATATGGTCCAGCTCATTTAGATATACACCGGTGGGACTGTGTTTAATCATCAAGTGATCTTTTGCTTAAAGTTTGACAGATTTTCATGATATTTTGGTCCCCAGGTAAGTGTAAGAGTTTGTGTAGTGGATGGAGATACCATTCACTTGAAAGGAGGTTACATCATGAGAGTTAGCCAAAATAAACTGTGACATTGCTGGGTCAATTTGATATGAATTCTTGCAGTAATTTGTCTCCATGGCCTGCCTAGATTTGGCCACGATGACAGTGCCGTCCATTACTACTATCATTAGGAGTAGACAATGGAGACAGCCCAGGAAGTCATGTTCTCCGAAAGAGTTGATGCTCTGGATAAGTTCATCCAAATAAAGGGTAAATAGTGAGCACATGTCTGCAGTTGCTTCGAAGGCTTCATTGCCAATGACGTTGCTTGTTCGACAAAGAGACTCTGCATGTATCTGAAGCAACGTCTGTCTGTTCATGCAATCATACGCCTTATTGAAATCTATTAATGTCATTTATTATAATGATAATGCCTTATTGGTTTTCAGCGCATACTCAATGAGGAGCCGGAGGCCCATTATTTGCTCGATGCTTGGGCTCTAGAGTTGGTCTGTACCACTTTGTGAAGCATAAGTTTAGGACATGGTCATATGCTTTGCATAGGGCACACAAGATGCTTATCCACCGATACAATGTAGTTCTATTGGTAAAATGGATGATGGCAACAAGTCCTCCATGACAACAAGCAGTAGGATACATCCCTGAGAAGACGAGATTGAAGAAGAAAGTCAGTAGGTAAAGTCAGTCATCTGAGAGGTACTTGATCACTCCTGGTGGGATCCCATCAGGTCCGGCTGACTTCGATAACTTTAACCAAGAAAGCATTTCAAATCGGGCCAGCGTTGTTTCTATATCGGCTACCGTCGTTACAACATCGTTTTGACATCGCCGACATCTTGCTGACATTGAAACGATTTGGAATGCTAGTATCATCGACTCCTGCAACTGTGATAGGGTCATCCAAAATAGGGATATAGATGTATGTTGTTGGACAAGTTCGATCTAAAGCAGGAGTTGGGTTCTGTAGTTATTGGAAATATGTGGAAAATTCAGTGTCATTTGGAGTTGCATCTTTCGTTTTTTTAGTTAAGTACTTTCCACTCTAGTCATTCGTCTGGAAAACATTTAGCCAGCATTCACTGGGGGAGCATGGTTAGCCAATTTCATATGTTTCTTGGAGAAGAGTATACATTGAGCGATCCTGTCACAGAGGTTGATTGCATTGTCATCGTTGTGCGGGAAAAAGGAGGCTGGGTTTCATGGCAGATAAAACAGAAAAATTTGGCAATATCAACCTGGTGAAAGCAGACTAGCTTTGTCGTTTTAGGTGGATTACATATTCTGTCTCTGTCAGTATATACACACACAGCCTATTATTGACCTCGAAGGAGACAATAAGTAACTTTCCAAAGAACTGAACATTTTTAAGTACAGCTTTTATCGATGTTAATTTGATCAATGATGTTCTCGTTTAACTTTTCTAGAACTTCACCTTAATTTACTGATGCATGACAGTGTGCACAAATTAAAGCCCGGAAACGTGGATGTTTCATTTCATTTTAATCGGTTGGGTAACATGTATCTAAAAGTTAAAGGTGCATTTAAATTTGAAAGTTTTTTCATTAGTTAGCTTAAAAAGGAAAAACATACATTGTAAGTCCAGGGAGGGACTTTCCTGTGACATATCATAAATACAGAATAATAACATACAAACCATATGATAAGTAAGGCATGCATCATCCATTATACTTAATAGTAAGTTACCAATGGTGTAACAAAAACCTTCGCATAACTTTACGTGATACTCAGCTGTAGCCAGGGATTCACTCACAAATTTCTTGGAGGCTTGCTTGCATATGGCAACAACATCCCATGATGTGGATGATTGCATGAGTCAGCCAAGCCTTGGGCTACAAAATCTCTGAGACAGGTGAATTTGGGGCGAAGTAATCGACTTTAGCCTTTTGGTCCGAGAAGAAATGGAAACAGGGATCTTGTGACACAAATTGAGCTGCTGGGGTGATCATTTATAGTGCAGCAATATACTTGAAAGTTTTACTTGATTCAGAGAGAGTGTGGCCATCCACACTGTGGGGATTGTTGGTTTTGTATTAGAAAAGTCAAGGCATTGACTGCAAGTGGGGCTGGAAATCCAACAATAGGCACACGGTTTGCCAGCTATAATGAAGAGAAACATGAAATCACATTCAACAATATTGTGGCAGCAGTTGCAAAATTTTGTTGATTGTTTTGATCTCTATAACTTTGATATCTGGGTAATTTATTAGTGATAAGATTAATCTAATAGTTTTTGCGATACCTCGACTTAACTTCTAGCTGTTTGTTATCAAAACCTTTATATGCTTGTGAGTAGAAGGTAAACATATTGTCTTGTTTTCATTGACAAGTCGCATTGCTGAGTGGCATCTATGCCCACATGGTAAACAGCATTTTATTCATCATCAGGGAGCTGTAAGTTTGCTATTCATATGCCAGAAAAGTAAGTTTATCATTCCTTTTCTATCATTATATATTATAACCATGGCATTAGCTCTGGTTAAGTGAGGAATATTTTCTCTAGTAAAGCATCAGATTTCAAACAATGTGAATGCATAATGTAAGTAAATTTATATATGTATTATAGTTTATAGATTTTTGTTGCCTGGATGTGAAAATAGAGATTACTTAATATGCTGATTGCAATGGGTTCCTTCACGACTTTTAGACAGGTAACTCAACTATACATTTTAATTTGTCTGCAAAAACATCGATGTTGTAAACAACCATCAGATTTAGGTCACATTTCAGATCACATTTATTGGCTGTATTTTTCTTTGGTACATTACATTGCTAACATCAAAACATCGTCATCACTGCTGAGGGGTCCCCACTTTACATTATAATTATATAAACTGTAAAAGAACAGATTAGGGTTATGGTGCCCTGTGAATCCATATACTCGGTGAAACATGCAATTAGCTCAGATTAAATTAAACTCAAAATCAAAAACAAGTCACTTATTTGAGGAATTAAATGATTAATGATTAGGAATAGATAAATTACTAAATCAAGTATTACATATGTAGCAGTCTGGTCTAGTGTATATTTATGTATATATATAAAAGTTTTAAAGGAATTTAGAGAATGGGTGTACATTTTGTCTTTAATGTCATCAAGCATGCTATTGAAGGAATGGTACATTACTGATTTGCATGTGTAAGAAGTATATGTGATTGCACTCCAGGTTTATGCCAGACATTTTGTCAAGCGAATCATAATAACTTCATGAAGCATATGAATCTAAGAACTTTTGGACATGTAAGACTAAAGTACCTGAAAGTCTAATTTGAAGTTAAGAAGAAGCTACATCTGTCGTATATTTTAACTTTACTGACTTTTACACTTCACTATCACCAAATGGGCATAACATCATTTTCAATTACTATTCATTGAAAGTCATTTTGCCTGTATATGATCTTAGACTGTTTGACATTAAAAGTTATTTTGCCTGTATATGACCTCAGACTGTTTAGCATTGAAAGTGTATGATCTCAGACAGTTTGACATTGAAAGTTATTTTGCCTGTATATGATCTCAGACAGTTTGACATTGAAAGTTATTTTGCCTGTATATGATCTCAGACAGTTTGACATTGAAAGTTATTTTGCCTGTATATGATCTCAGACAGTTTGACATTGAAAGTTATTTTGCCTGTATATGATCTCAGACAGTTTGACATTGAAAGTTATTTTGCCTGTATATGATCTCAGACAGTTTGACATTGAAAGTTATTTTGCCTGTATATGATCTCAGACAGTTTGACATTGAAAGTTATTTTGCCTGTATATGATCTCAGACAGTTTGACATTGAAAGTTATTTTGCCTGCATATGATCTCAGACAGTTTGACATTGAAAGTCATTTTGCCTGTATATGATCTCATAGTTTGACATTGAAAGTCATTTTGCCTGTATATGACCTCAGACTTTTTGACATTGAAAGTTATTTTGCCTGTATATAATCTCAGACTGTTTGACATTGAAAGTTATTTTGCCTGTATATGATCTCAGACAGTTTGACATTGAAAGTTATTTGGCCTGTATATGATCTCAGACTGTTTGACATTGAAAGTCATTTTGCCTGTGTATGACCCCAGACTGTTTGACATTGAAAGTAATTTTGCCTGTATATGACCTCAGACTGTTTGACATTGAAAGTCATTTTGCCTGTATATGACCTCAGACTGTTTGACATTGAAAGTTATTTTGCCTGTATATGATCTCAGACAGTTTGACATTGAAAGTAATTTTGCCTGTATATGACCTCAGACTGTTTGACATTGAAAGTCATTTTGCCTGTATATGACCTCAGACATTTTGATTGTGTCTAGAAAAACTGCCCCATCATTATTGCGCTAATACATTAGTAAGCTTTGTCTTACAAGTGACGACTAAGAACTTAGTCTTTGTGACTAAAGTCTTGTGGCATACATGATTTAGGCTTACTAGCTTATTAGTTAATTTGCACATCAATATGGACATGGAGATTAGTCATTCTGATTTTAGGAAATATTAATTGTCTGAATCGCTGGAAATATGTCTGAAATGGGTGAAAAATGTCTGAAGCATTCTTAATAGTTAGCCGTTTTGACTAATTTCCCTCTCAAATAGATATTTAGTATACCACTAGAGTAAACAAATTACTACGAATCAGAAATGTTAAAACAGAAGACAATAAAATGACACCCAGAATTATCTTAAGGCAAATATACATTGATATACGACAAAACTTACTTCCAATGCAGTATTTTTTGATTGCAAAGAAGCTACTAACTTGTACCCAGTAACACTGAAATAAAATCTAACATAAGAGAAAAAAAGACATATTTCTTTTCAACTGCAATTATTAAAAAAAAAAAAAAAAAGGAAATATATATACATATATTTTTTTACACTTAAATTTATATATATTTTTTTCATTTATGACTCATATAGAATATGCAATTGGGTACTTGTATGGATCAGGAGCAATCAAAAACAAAGCATTTACAGTTTAACAATCAATGAACTATAGGAAAAAAACAAAAACAAAAAAAACAACAACAACGAATCAATTTAAATAAATAAGAATATGGACTTGGAAAATATATATAGAATATAGATAAATAGAATAAAACGCAACAAACAATATACTTTTTCTCTATACACGTAATACATTTCTTACTCCAACATAAAACATAGTTAATAGTGTAAGCCATGTTCTATCTCTGGCACAAACCAATGCATATACAGTCTTGCTTTGATAAATGATTATCTATTTTATTTAGCCTAGCAGGTCCGGCCTGCAAAAGCATATCATTGCCCCAAACAAACGTTGTTGAACAATTAAATGTCAAGCAAATCCTTGTATCAAACACTACATGGAGATACTGACCATATCTGTTTTGGTACTATAATAACTGCCTTGCAGACTCTTGGCATTCTTGGAATCAGCTTCTGGAGAATTTCAGGTGAAATTTCATTCCAGGACTCTTGCAGAACTTCCCACATAATAACCTTTTTCAATTATCTGATATCCAGTCCTTGTGCTTTTTCGCCCACTGTTACCTTTTTTGTTTGTTTACATGTCTCAAAAGTGGCCTTTTCTTTGCAACTCTGCCACAAAGGCATGCATCTCGAAGTTGTCTCTTCACAGTTGCAGATTATCGATACTGATGTTTGCCTAGCTCTCTTCAACAAAGCTGTCAGCTGAGGACCTGTCAGGTTTCTGTCTCTCAAACACGACACCCGCAGGAATTTGTCTTCTTGTTTAGTATTGCATATATCTGGGCCTTCCAGTTTGCTTTCTGTCCTGATTTGATCCAGTTTCCTTTTTTCTTTCTAGGCAATAGTGGACACCGTTATTTGAAATTCTTAGTTTTCTGGCAATCTGACAGATAGTATATCCTTCAGTTCTCAAATCAACAACAGACTGACGAATATCCTGAGGAATCTCCTTCTTTCTAGCCATATTTTATGAACTTAATTATTTGTGCTTAACAGCAATAACATTTAATCTAATTAAGTGGGGATTAGATTGTTTGTAGTCCAATAGCACAGCAATAGGATTGACTTATGTATGATTAAGTAACATTCTATATTGTTCTTGCACTACAGAGGGTGCTTGACATTAATAATGCCATGGTAATGTGGTAATGTGGGATAAACATTAATTTTTGCATTTACTGCAGCTGAAATGTTAGATACTCATACAACTGACTTTGTTGTTGTCTCAGCTAGATATCATTGAGTTTTTATTATGTTTTCCATGCTATGTTATCATAGTTATTGAATAAAAACCTTTGTAATGCTCAATACATGATAACTGACTGGCGTTTCCAAACTTTTGAACAGCAGTGTATATTTGCTAATTATGCTAAAAATGGCTATAACACTAACCACGTGCTGAGTGATATGATAATGATCGTCTAGTTGGAAGCAAGCCTGGAAATTTACAAAACAGAAGTTAAACAAATTGAATTTTACTATTATAGAGGTAGTGAAGCTAACAAAGTGGGTAGAGGCCTGTCACACTTGAAGACTTAATACTATATGGCATGATACCTCAGATTCATGGCTTCTTTAATATACATGTAGACATTTAAGTACCTAAATAGAGGATAGTTGCTAGCTATTGTAAACAAGAATGTAGAGTAATATGCATATGGCAACAACATCCCATGATGTGGATGATTGCATGAGTCAGCCAAGCCTTGGGCTACAAAATTTGAGACAGGTGAATTGGGGTGAAGTAATCGACTTTAACCTTTTGGTCCAAGAAGAAATGGAAACAGGGATCTTGTGACACAACTTGAGCTGCCGGGGTGATAGCAGGTAGACAAGCCGCAAAATTGCATGTAATTGCTTATTCTTGGAAAATGTTCAGGCCACATCTATGAATTGATTTACTCTTGTCAAATGTGATAGACTTGGTTCATATGGAGTTCACTTTGGAAAATAGACTGATTTAGTTTGCCTGCTGAATAATTTGTAAATCAATGTCAAAATTATGCCCAGTCCTATTTTGTGTCTGACATATACCTCAGCATAATGAAGGGCTATTTTCATAAATACGTAAGAGAAACACAATGTTTCAGAGGCAGACATAATATGTCCTGTCTTTCTGCACAGGCAGGGACCATGGCAATAAAAGGAAGGATGAAACAGCCATCCAACTTAGGCTCGACTGGGAATTGAACCTGGGCCCCAGAGGATGAAGCCCAGTGCGCTACCACTGAGCTAGGACCCCCACCTCTCCCCATGGATGGGGTTGTTTACTTGCCTCAGCATTGCCAATGAGTAAAAGGTACCTCCCATTTAACATCTCATGTGATCGCCATCCAGCTAGGATGTATATATATATATATATGTTACAGACACACTGCAAGTTTATGACAGGTTCTGGTGTTATTCTGTTTTAGGCCTATTGACACACATTTTATGAAGGTTTATGACACCTAGATCATCATTCATCTGAATTGCAAATCTGCTCTTATAACTTAATAGTCCAGTGGAATCATTGGTGAACGGTAACATGGCCATGGAGTATGGCAGCTATTTTTTGGTTGATATTGGGTAATTTGATGGTGCTGATTCCAAATCTGGCGGGTGCCAGTTTGGCATCCTTGAGCATTTTGAGATATTCACAAAAACAGTTGCCATGATAACAAAAATAGCATTTTCAATATTCAACAGAAAATGTGAATTAGCAAGATTGCTATAATCCATAGCTGCAATAATGTTATAAAATCAACAGCCAGGGATATAGGATTGCAAATACCGAAAAAGACATTGAAGATCAAAGTTCAAGGACACTGATGGAATCATATCAAATATGGATATTACTCCAATTTTCTGTCATTTCAAGGATAACTTATATATTAAGCACATGTGACGGAAAACCACACAAACGGCATATCATATGAAAGCTTATGAAGAGTACTTTCTGATGACACCAGTTTGACTGTATGTTTATTGAGGCTAACTTCAACTGGTCTTCATAGGGTGGTTCCACTGTGTTTCAAAACATTTACTGTGTAACATGTACAATTGAAACTTCTTTTATACCATCTCTAGTGAGACCATTTCATTTCATGACCACTATATATTTTTTTGTATCCTTGTCACTACCTCACTTCATTGTTAAGACCACTTCACCATTGAGATGGGTGAGTGGGATTAGGGCTTTACGTCCTGTGTTTCTGCACCAGTTGGGCTAATTAGGACAGGCAGGGACCATGGCAATGAGACGAAGGATGAAACAGCCATCCAACTTAGGCTCGACCGGGAATCGAACCCGGGACCCAGCGGTTGGAAGCCCAGAGCGCTACCTCTGAGCTAGGCCCCCGCCCCTTCACCATTGAGACCATTGATATGTGTACTATGTGCTGTCTTAATGGCGATAGTACCCCCATTGTTGAGCTGAATTGAATTCGTGCTCAATATATAATTTTGGATTTCATCTTATGAATTCACTTGGTCTGCTTTCTGTTATCATATGTAAATATATCACATTCACCCTGCCACATGGTTTATCGTGTAATGGTTATACAAACAGCATCCATGAAGTTCAACATTAATATATGGAAGATTGTCTTTATAAATGTTAAATAATAACATATCACCAGAAATATTACAGCCAATTTCATAGAGTTGGAAACAAATCTCACATACTTGGAAACTAAACTCCAGATGTCATGAGAATCCAGGACATCCATTAGCTAAATCAGTCCCTCAACCAATGGCATTCCTGGACTCACATGACGTCCTTTGGAGTTTAGCTTTCAAGTCTATGAGGTTTATTTCCAGCTCTACGAATTGGCTGTAAGGAAATAGATAGCGGACACAATCTTAGAGAGTCGGTTTTTCTTACAGAGGTTACAATATCCAACGTAGGTGAAAATGATGGTTATATACTTACACTATGTAAAACTTCAAGTGACAAGAGAACTATAACTTATCAATCTTCATTTAACCTACAATGTGACATTACATATGGAATTAAACAAGTCATTGGATACTGTGGCCCAGCTTTTTACCCTTTGAAGTGTTGAGATGGGTATTTGATATCACTCTTAGCAGTAGAAGTGATATCAATGTTCTTTGATGATGCCTTAATGAAGATATCACCCCACCCACTTAGCCCAAAAAAACATATTTCTAAGGATTCACTTCTTTTAAAGTATGTCAAATAAGCTCAGAAATACAAATTTCTAAAGATTCACTTCATTGAGTATGTTTGGTCTGGCTCAGTCAAGGCAACTGGGTAGTCTTGTAATAAGACACTTGCCTGCTCCTCTGAAGGACCCGGATTCAATCCCGGGATTGGGCACCCTTCATGAGCAACATTCCAGCTGGATCTCACTTGGATGAGACGTTAACTTGGCAGTCCCTTGTACTCAGTTTCTATGCTGAGGCAAGTAAAAGATCCCACCCATGGGGTAAATATGTAACATGGGTGGATTCCTCTTCTCTCTCTCTCTCTCTCTCTCTCTCCTCATCAATCAACCCTTGATAGCAGAAAAAAACTTGCCTAAGAGGGCTGCACTTTCCACATCTATCTATATATCTATCTATCTATCTGTCTATCTGTCAAGCTGGTAAAAGACCAGATCATAAGATATGAGGACTGTGATGTATTTATCAGATATGTACACTTATGCTTGATACTTCATGTACATATGATGACCCTAGCATTATTGGTAACTCATTTGTACAACTTTATTCAGTATTCAACAATTCTCCATGGAGCTCAATAGATGATTTCAGGTTCTGTCCAGTATGTGTCTGACTCAGCCATAAGTCTCCCTGTATAAGTATCAGATGGAATACATATGGCATACATAACGAAATAATGCATTGGACTTTAACGAGTGTATGCTAATTTGCTGAATGAGTCATCGTAATGTTAGAACCTCTTATGCAATGTATATACATGATGTATCTTCAAGATTCTATCAGCGTCAGCCTAATGTTGTACAACATAACCTTGAAGCTTTGCAGTGTCGTCGACGCCTGTTGATTGTCAAGAGGGTAGCCACTTCTAGCCAGTATACAATATAACAGTATTATTTCCTAGTAAATGTATGTCGAACCTTGCATGTTGTTGTTGTTTTTTTGACAATTACTTGCAAAATAATATGAAAATGCATTCAGTAATGTGTGTTCTGATAAAAAAATTGTTCTCAACTTCCAGCTAACTGTACTTTATTTTCCCTTTTAAAGATAAAAGAAGATCCACATGATCTAGCCTTTTACACATTGCACATGCATTACAATATGCCAAGGTTTTCCTTCCTCCAGTTACTATTATTGTCCATAACCAGCACTCTATTTGTTGTGTGTAACTTTGTTGTGTGGGGCATATAGTCGCAAGAAAGGGCATTTTTCAGTGGAATGTTCTGTTCGTCACATTATCTGTTATCATAGAAAAAGATGTGCTATATCGGAAGCATATGACATTACGTGTCATTAACGCTGCCATTAGTGAATCACTGGCACAAGGCTGCACCATGCATTTAGCGTCCCATTAGTGACCCAACGCCATCTTGGTAACAAATGTGTACACCTTTGTAGCCACGAGGATGTAAAATAACGCTGCGAGGAGAAAGTATTATTTAACGGCTATATAATTGCATTTAATAATGATGGTTCATGATCTATGTCATTAGCGGCTTGGAGGTCTTAGGTACACTAATTACAAACATCTTGCATATGAAATCAATTTCACCACAATTAAATCCAGCAAGAACAGTCTTGTTGACACTTTGAGTATATCAAAGATGTCTGCATACCACAGTGATAGTGATATTGTCACAGTTTCTCTTCACGGTGGTATTATAGTGATGTTGTCACAGTCTCATTTGATAGTAGATATCTCTAATCACAGTGAAAGTGATATTATCAGTCTTTCATGAGAGCCATTTCTTAAGAATAGAGTTCATCAATATCATTGATGTCTATATCACAGAGATAGCGAAATCGTCATAATTTCTGTTTATAGTGGGAAGTAGTATTGTTACAGCCACCTTAGTCTGTGATCAATGTCAGAGTTTCATTTATTTTGGTTCGTAATGAGTAGTTGGGAACTAATATATAAATTCTTTTTTTTTCTATTGGTTCTGCATTTCTTTCGTTTTGTTGTAACCTTGTATTCATGAATGGGTTGGCACAACTTCCAGGTCTCTGACCTTCAAGGTGCCAACCCCTGTTGCATGTCATGCTTAATTGTATGGCCAATGGCCATGAGACCATATGTGACTGTAATACCATATGACCATAAACTGCACTGCTTACATGTATTATTGTACCACTCACCAGTGCAATTTAGCATTATGTACGCCGTTGTACAAATCCTCATGTACAACAGCCGCAGCGTCTCCAGTGCTACGCTGGAAAGCATGAATTCAGCGAGTGCAGGAAATTTTAGCGATCTGACTTACTAGTACGCTTTATTTGATATTTACGTCAATTTTTATCCGATTTTCAAAAATTTCTTTAAAGCTAAGTTCTTGTCCAATCCAAATATGTAACTGGCATTGATTTATCAGACCATTGTATTTGTACATGCCAAAGAAACCAAATAAATTGCAATTACAAATAAGGAGATAACTTGCTACAAAGACACTACAATCTTCTGGTGGCCCCTTGATATCGACCTTTGACCTTAAAGGGTCTCTTTCTGCGAAGCTAATGACACATAATACAAATAATGGAATTATATTTATAGCTTTATTGTTATTAGTAAACCAGTCTGTTTTGTAATATTCTCTTTATTATACTTTGTTTTTTTGGCTTGTATGATATTGTACAAATACTTTAATGCTGACCAAACACTGCATTATGCATAATGGTTCACCATTTATGTTGAGGGCTGTAGTTTCTCTGACTCCCGCTAGGTGGCTAGGCAACAGCTTTTTCCCATCTGCATCACTTGCATCCTTGCAGTTGGTTGAGAGGCACCAAGTGGAGAGGATAAAAGCACTGCTGCAGATCTGCTGAGTGAATAAGATAGAGATTTACAGGTGAAGTAGGCCCAAAGTCGCACGAGAAGAAGTATCAAAGGATTATCTACACTGAGGAATAGCTTTAATGGATTTCTTTCAAAGACAATGGCTAAATGACTAAATCGTGACTAAACTGCAAGGTATTTGACAGACTAAACTTTATGCAGTGATCAGTTACAATGTATGAGGATTATTGCTGTGACAGTTCAGGATGACAAGAGGAAATACCCAAACGAAAATGGTCAGAACTTGGCATACTCAGTTAAGTGCGATGTAAACTTGCTGCTACTTTGATAGCATGTGTGGACTTTGATTACTGTCATACTTTGGAGTCAGGGAAAAGGGAGTATATATCGAAATACAAGAGCACATGCGTGGATCCAATGCAAGTCCTCAAGACAGTGCCTAATTTCTGGCGACAGCCCTGGAAGATGATCCATTGTTAGTAGAGTAAGGTCGCTCTCATTTCATTCTTTCATGCTTTGCGATGCAATTAATTCTTGTTCCTTAGGACAGTCTTTGTGCAATCGCATGACAAAATGAATGCATCAAATCAGACCAGCGTAACTGAGTCTGTTCCACCAATGTATTATGACTTGGTGCGAAGCATCCGGTTTTACTCGTTAAGTGTGATCATTCCCATGGGAATAATAACTAACATCCTTGCGCTTTATGTGTTCTATAAATCATCTATGAAAAGGACCACCGCAGGACACTATCTCATTTCTCTTTCGATAGCTGACACCTTTTTGCTCATAGGAGAGTTCCTGCAATGGCTTAATAGCTTCAAGGAGGAGGGAACCTACTTGGGTATAACTTTTATGAATGACATCACATTCTGGTGCTGCCTTATTACCTTTGTGAGATACTTCGGTCGCCTGTGGTCCAGCTGGTTGACGGTCATTATCACAGTTGAGCGATACATCACAGTGGCCTTTCCTCTCAGAGTGGCTTCGATATCGACCATAACTAAGGCTAAAGTAGCCATCCTCATTGAGATGATATTCACCGCAGTGGCTGGAAGTTATCCCTTTTTCACAGTGAAGGTCAAACCATTCAAAGAGACTACGCGGTGCATGATACATAACGCGGAGTTATACAGGATCTGGAACTGGCTTGCAATTCGATGCATGGAGCTCATTGCGCCCAGTGTTCTAGTGGTAATTTTTACCATTTTAATCATCTGTAAGATCGCCAAAGCCTCAGCCCAAAGGAAACTGTTGTCTCAAGGTATGAGAACCAGAGAAGCTAGACGTGCCTTTCATGACTACCAAGTCACCCTTGTTCTGATCGGAGTCGCGATAAGTTTTGTAGTTCTCCGAACACCGTATGTTGTTATATTTAATATCAATGATAAAAAGAGTAAAATTTGGACACCTCTTGATCCTTGGGTAGCCTTTTGGATATACGCTGCCTACTCTATTACCTATGTACTGTCTGTTACCAACTACGCCACTCACTTTTTTATCTTCTACCTTTGCGGCAGCGCATTTCGCAATGAGATGATGAAAGTATTTTGTAAAAAGAGAAGACTTAGTTCCGACACCACACTCACTTTTGTAAGTCAGCGATCTCGGTCTGATTCACAGAAACAAGGCTCATCTCCTAATGGAAAATCATCGTCTAGGAATCTCCACAATGGAACTCAGTACACTTTGGTGGGAACCAACAGTGCGAAGTGCCTGATGGCCAGCTCGTCCAAAAAGGGAACAAATGCAGTCAAAAGTGCCCAGATGCTGTGACACAATAGTTCACTACAGCAGATGACTTATGTTCCAGTATCTAGGATCATGAACAAAGATAATTGATTACTTTAATGCATTGTCATGAGTATGCCATAAAGTACACTCAGTCTGGTACTGATATCTAGGATGCTGGCCATACCATGCCAGTAATAATATATTGACAAAGTTTCATGGACTGATTATAAATAACTCTGATGGTGATGGTTTATTGTGTAAAATAGTTCCCAATGCATTAGTGTTTTAGGATACTTAAGCTGACACCTTCCTTAACACCATAGAAAACTGTTGAAAACAGGTACGTGTCATTTTGTCGCACATTTCCCGTCCAAAGACACTTAAAGGTGCCACTTATTTTCTATGTAATTCGAGGAGATTTCCTGGATACTGACCTAAATTGCCTTCTGGGATGCTCTCTGTGGTACAAACATTTCTTATATATGTTTTATGTAAAATCATTTATAAGTCATCAGTACCGACAGGAGACTTTATGTTATTTAGCTTTAAGTGAAATTTATTCATGTCGACTGCCTCAAAAGCTGTTCAGCATATGGCAGGTGTCCACAATATTGCAATGATTTGGGAATAATTAATGAAATAAATATAGACGACTTTAAAAAAATATATATATTCTTGAAGAAAATCAAAGACTAAACTTGTCCGTACATCGTTGTCAGCTTACATTGTAAAGTCCCATGCAACTTAATATCATTGCAAAGGAGCTTGGAATATTGTGATATAGGCAGTTTCTTGGGTTTACATCAGAAAGTTATACATTGTTACTTTGACTAACACAATGCAGTAGACTAACATATTGTACATCCAAAATGTATTGTGCTATGGTAATACCGTGCATGTATTGTTGTCAGCTAAATGTGTATACCAAAGCACTGTAACTGTCAATTCAATAAACGTGAATATCATCATAGGGAAAATGTTGTTTGGAAATTGGATTCATATCGATTTTGGGCTGGAAAATGGTATTCCATTTATGCATGGTATATATACTGCAACTTTGATGCAAGATACAGGACAACTTGTTTAAATTGGCTGACTTCCGCCACCTGTAGCTATAGCTATCTAAACTTTACATGGCCAAATGTGCCATGTGCGTTTTCAATGCGCATGGTTTTGCCTCATTATAATTAGCTAAAAACCATGCATTTTCCATGCGTTTATCCTTCTCATGGAAAACGCACATGGCACATTTTGCCATGTACCTGTTGTCTCCAAAACATCTTTTGGATGGCCTGGACGTAGTTATGCTACGATGTCCTCGATTATTAATACAAGGACTAACTGTGAGGTTTGGTGCATCCGGAAGTGGTTCCCATACATTTGATTTTTAATTGTTTAAATTAAATGCTACTTATCAAATACATGTAGGTCTCAATATGTAAACTTTAAGAACAATAACTCACGATGTCAGCCAATAGTCAGTGTAGTTCCTCAGGGATCCGAACTGGGACCTCTTCTGTTTCTTATTTACGTAAATGACCTTATTTACTGTTCTAAGTTTCAACTGAATAATAATGTTATCTGGAGACGAATACGTCAGTCTAATACAAGTTATGCTCCAATATTTAGAACTAATCTGTATGAGAAATCTATCAAATTTCAGAGTGTCACATACTGGAACCGTTAAAGCCCTTCAATTAGCTATGATTGTGGCATTCACGCATACAAGAAAAGGGTAAAACATTACTTATTTGAACATTTTGATATTTTATGACCTCAGTGACAATGTAATTAAGATATATGGTGGAAAATGCTTCACACAAGGTATGACCTTATTGGTTCTATCCATTACTCACAGCATTTTTGTCATTTGCAAAATTATATTCGTGAATGGAACATTGTTAGGGGATCTTTGTTTAATTAATCAGGGGAGTTGGCTTAAGTCATCCCCATGGTATGAATTTAGAATGCCAAGGGGACGCGGCTGAAACCATTCCTACCTTTTTCATCTATAAATTAATACCGGCAGCCATCTTGGTTCTGTTCTCCCATTCGAAATTTAAAACTCTATCTTCTCCCTGTATAGTCCTTCTATATCCTTCCCGCTTAGCCAGGACCTTCTACGCACATTTCTTAAGGGAGCTAAGGTCCAATATCCTTCCTAAACCCAAATTTGTTGTTTTAATAACCGTTATAAATTAAATTAAAACCAGAACGAGGCCGACCCCTCTAACGACCAAACTTGCAAGTAGAATTAAGGCTCTTGGATGAAACTCAGAATGAGGCCGAATGGCAGATCACATGACCTCACAGAGCAAGTGACCTTTTCGAACTCTGGACTGAATAGCAGAATAGGGGCAGTGGCAACATTTGGTTTTTATATCACAAATTTTTAAATCCAATACATTTTAATGAACGCCATAATGGATACCAAATTTTTTTAAATGTTCAAATGCATGTATTCTGGGATCCCTCAAATCAAATTACAATATACTGGACAAAGGGGGGAGAGCTTACTGGGTTGGATCCATGCATCGACTACTGGTCAATGAACCAGTTACCTCTTTGGCTAATCATTCTGCTCCAGATGATCAAATCATTTATACTGTGTCCTGTCCACCATGCAAGCATTGTCTCAGACCTGCTGGGGTACTCGGAGCAGGGGCACTAACAAGTTTTCTTCATATTGTTGCACTTTTAAGTTAAAATTGACTTGACAATTACATTATTATAGGCTTATATATTTTTTTCATTTTTCATCCTACTTTCAAAATTAACAGTTTTTCCAGACAGCTATGGGCCTTACATAGCTGCTCATTGTTCTGCCCAAGAAGTTACTAAAAATAAATAAATATAAATTAGGTTCAATTGTAGTGGTAGTATGCAAAATCATTCATTGTGTAACAGTGTATTAAAGATTTACCCTGGTGGCAGATTGCCCATACATTTTCAACAGCTCGATCCTCTCTGGTTCCCAGAGTTCTGTGATGTGATTGGTTGATATCTAGCATCCAAACATTGTGATGTCACTTTCCGATTGACAGACCCGACCTGTCTCCTTACTTGAGACAGGAACGAGTCAGAGCTTGGTCAGTCTCCAATAACTGGAAAATTCCAGAAAGAGGCTGAATTGCTGTTTTGGACAACTGGGAAAGGCCGAAAATCTATGCTTTGCGGCTAAGTTGGTGTTGTCTTATTTCTTTTTGTTTAAAATTGTGTACTTGATAATAATTTCTCATTACATTTTATGGTAGAACTTGTGGAATTTGGGAGTTTGGCAACAAAAGACTAAAAAGTGACACAGATTTGACATTGGTAGAGAAAATCTTTGTTCAGATCCTAATTGCACAAAATTTTAGAATCCCTCCAAAAATATTATCGTTGTTTGACCGAAACTAATTTTTTTCGTTTGTAAAATTTAATTCAGAAAAGGACATTATCTAACGTATTGTAGAAAATTGTGGTTATTTGTCAATTATTTGTCCAGATATGCTGGCAGAATCCCAAAGTTGGGGTGGCAGAAATGTACAAAAATGAGTACCATAAAGTGACAAGAAAAAAGGATACACATAATAAAACCTTTGTGTAGAATTCAAGTGGGCTAACGAAATTTGCGGTCTGTTAAACTTATTGCGTAAATCCACTTTTTATAGACACGAATGGCTCCTTTTCTTTACTTTAAGCAAAATGAGCTATACTGTATATGTTTATCTGTTCAAACTGCATGTGATGCATTTATTGTACATTGTTACGGGTTTTCCTAGTGCATATATTATTAAGCTATATATTAATTACTACGTTATCTGTAAAATAAATACGTTTTTACTGTAATTAATATCATTCCCTTTTTTTCAAACATCATGCTTAATATATTGTTTCTATTTCTTATTAATTAACTTAATGTAATTTTCTGGGGTTTTTCTGTTTCGTTTACATAATTGGCAAAGGCAAATACATCTGTCCTGGTGTCAGTCTGCCATAGTATTTTTGTATATTATAAATTTCAAATGTTTTTATTTTTATTCATGGTCAATAAAACAGTTATTACAGTAGGTTAATTTAAAATTTGTGCCGATGATACCAATATCATATATAGCCATAATAATACAGCTGACTTTCAATTAATTAATGAACTCAAACATGTCTCAACTTGATTCAATGTTAACAAACTCTCTGTCAAATACCGATAAAACCAAATACATGCTCTTAAAATTAAATTGAAATTTCACATGCAATGCTGGCTTTAAAGTAAGAATTTATGACCAAGAAATCCAGTATGCAGATCATATGAAGACCTTTCCTGGGATAAACACTGCAGCAAAACTGCCAATAAAACTTCTCAATCCATGTAGCTGCTTTGTAGAAGTTAAGACATATATTACCAGCCAACCAATGTCACTATTTATCATTCCCTTATTGAATCTCACCTCAATTATGCCATCTTTAATAACTTTCAAAATTTACTACAAGAAACTGAATAACTTGCAAAATTTACTACAAGAAACTGAATAACTTTCAAAATTTACTACAAGAAACTGAATAACTTTCAAAATTTACTGTAAGAAACTGAATAACTTGCAATGTTTACTATAAGAAACTGAATTACCCACAACATTTACATATAGGAAACTGAATAACTTGCAAAATTTTCTGTAAGAAACTGAATAACTTGCCTACTAATGAAGAATTTAATTCTCAGAGGCAATGGGGGTGATATTGCTACCTTTCTATTTAGGATAAATTTAGGTAAACAAACAATTATTTCAAGTCAGTACATTATGAAATTCACTTCCAGTCCATGTTAAAATTAATTGCAATCTAACCCTGAAGAATTTCTGAACAAGTAAAGAAATACCACTGCACAATTCCAAACTGCATTGTTTGCAAAGATTGAGCAACATTCATTAAATACTTTACTGACAATGGGATGTTCTTTGCCATTACAATTATGTAAGCCTATGTGGTGTCTTACATTGTACATAACTATTACTATAAATACTATTATAATTTGTATTTTCTTGTCCTTTTATACTAAATTGTGTTCACAGTTTTCTTATTTTTCCGCATGGTTAATTTGTACCAAAATGTAATTAATATTTCTTGTGTAAAATGTACCATGTACGAGTATAACTGTGTAAGTCATGCCATTAATGTGGTGCACACGTCTACTATCAAGCCATGGCTTCGCGTGTATTCCCTGATAAAAAAAAAAAAACATGCATTTTATTTATTTCAAAATTGTTATTGTTGTTGAGATATTTTGTTTGTATGTGGTTGTCAGATTTGTATAAAGGTTTTGTTGTAAAATAAATTCAATTCAATTTAAATTGCAATGGGACTCTTAGTTGCTTTAGGTGGGAATTTATAATTCCGGATTTCAGGGGATAGATTTTGTATAGCTAGATTAGGTCTTGCAACTTACCTTAACAACATTTCATACAGTAATACTCTATATGGCCTAGTGGTGCCTTTTCATTGTCACATTGATATGCCTCAGCTGCTATGATTTATGAAATTTGGAAAGAAAACTAAAAAAAAACTAGACATGCAATTGTCCCTGGGTGACAATTACGATAAACTTTCCTTTAATCTTTCATAAATTATTAATCTCTTTCTTTCTCAAATAAATAATGTAAAAAAAAACAACTAAAAAAAACCAGCAGTATTTGTGCTCTGATCATTCCTAAAGCGTCATGATTTTTCACAAAAATTTCTATTATATATACAGTCAGTCAGTTTCGCAATGCATTCCATTGAGCTGTATGTGGGCAATGACACAAATTTATACTATATAATATGTAATCACATATTAAGACACTAAATCCTAAAAAATCACTGTCTTATCCTCTGAAGCTATTCATAAATGAACAGACAACAATAATAAGCTTTCAAAAAATATCTTTCAGATTAGTGTACTCTGCATAGAACCCGAGTTCGAAATGCCTGAAAATTGCATATACAGGACACTCTGCAACCTTGACCATATGATCTGAAATAATTCACATTTGTCTACCATATGTATATACACTCCTATGAATGTTTTTCTACCAATCTGATGAAAAGTTTTTGAGGAATGGCATTTTAAAGATTTTTTATTCAATGTCCAACAAGAGCAAGGGATTAAGTCTGAAAACCCTAAAAATAATTGCTCTGGCTTCTCAAGCTGTACAGGATTTTAAAGAAAAAGAAATAAGGTTTAAAAACGTTTTTTTTTTTGGTGTCTGTACCTTGTATAGTTCAAAACGCCGGAAAAGTGCATATATAGGACACTCTGGGACCTTGACCCTTTGACCTAAAATTCTGAAATAATTCCCATGTGTGAAGCACATGTATATACACTCCTGTAATTATTATAAGTTTCAAGGTCAGGCGCTTTTTCTAAACGGGACGACCTACAATATCATCCTATACATCATTGGATAGAGGAAGGACAGAGCTTTCTAAATATCTCTTTAAGATCCCTGTATCTCAGTTTGGGAAAAACGCAACTTTGGACCTCTGTACCACCTAGACCACTTTACCAAATGGGCTCATTTTTGGTGTGGTAGTTGCACTAGGGTAGGACTATACAAATATGAAATGGCACGTCAATATTATTTTTCCTTCTAAGGTTTTCAAAAAGAATTTCATGAAAATTTCGATTAACTTGTTTTCAAAAATTCATAGCTCAGTCAGCAGGCTCACCATTCGGCTCCTTTCTGCAATGCGTATTTTTCTAAGGTATCATGAAAAAAAATCCAATGGAATTATCACTGGCCGAACTTCTTGAAACGTTACCCAACTGATTTCATGAAATACCCACAAATGTCATGAAACTTGTGCGCACATAAGCACGCAGAGACTTTCAATCTTACTTGAAAAGTTCAAGTGCCTATCTTCAGTAGTTTTTGAGTAATAGGCATTTACTTCTTGTAAAGAAGAATAATAATAAGAAAGGAAAAAAATAAAACTTATTTACCATAATAAGATAAACTTTATAATTACTTCATTTTATATTTCCGGAGCAGAACTCCCACACTACTGCATCTTTGCCAGAATATGTCTAACACAGCAGCGCAGTCTAGTTGTGCCTTTTGGAGGTCTCATGTCCATAAATAACATGGAAATAGCATAATATGGTGAAAATGTTATTTCACACACCCTTAAGCTCTCACATACCCGGTTTTGCCGTAGTATTACGCAATGCTATTCTCGGCTCCAAGCCGACGGCAATCCGGCAGTTCTCGGCGACACTCGGAGATACTCGTCGAGTCACTTGGGCCTAAACCGGGATTCTCGGGCCCGGTAGCCGGAAATTCAATGCGTGCATTGAATTCCCGTGGCAATATCGCGGGTGTCCAAAGGTAAACAATAAACCGGTGTAACCCATCGGATTACCCCTCAAAGTCGTCGAGTCACCCCTGGAGGCCGTCGAGTGACTCCACGACTTGGACGGGTTTCCCGTCGCTAATTTTAGGCGTAGTGAACACGACGGCTTGTTCAGGGCTAGTAGGAGTAACTCGACGGCTTCCAGGAGTAACCTGCCGAGTTGTAGGAGTAAATCGCCGACTTCTACCAGCGTCAGCAGGGAGGGAACTTTAAAAGGCTGCTGCTCCATTTATATTAATCCGATTTTCGTCAAATAATATTGAATTATAGTAGAGTTCATACTAGTTCCACTCAGATTTTCAGATTGAAAATAGACCAAATATTAAGCGAGATATTCGTCTGAGAATGCAGTTCTCTGCCATGACCGTTATGTCAATTGCTATTAGCATTTTGTATGATACAAAGAATGGGTGTAGAGAATACAGCAAATGCTCAATACATGTGTCAATTGCCTAATTGCCTAAATTGGGGTTCTTTGACCTGTCACTTCATAGTTTGTTCAAAGATGACACAGTAATATGACATTGTCATAAGCATATAAATCTATCTGTCTCTCTAAACTATCTGTCTATCTACATATCCGATTTTCGTCAAATAAAGACTGAATTATTCAGGGAAATGTGTAGAATTTATATAATAGTTAAGGTGGGGAAAATCAATGGAGTATACTAGGCACAAACAAGAATATTCTTGTTAATAAAGTTAGTAATACCTCATAGAGTATAAATATGTAGATATGTAGATAGACAGATAGTTATAAGATCTTCACCTAATAATATGTTACTATCAATAATTCATTGATTCGGAATCAATAAAAAACGCATATAAAACAATGTTTGTTGGCTTGTTGCCAATAAAATTCGGACTTGATAAAGATGTCTATGGAGCTATAACAACTATCTATAGATAGATATACTCTAGTTTAGAGTAATCATTTTAGATATTTATTTCATTTTATATAAATTACCAGTATTTCGTTCTTGTTGTTGTTTCTGAAAATAATCCAACTGGAATTAAAATTGATATTGCATGTTCCATCCATGATCAAAACAATCTCCCTCTTTAATATGCATAATAAACAGGAATCAGTTGAAATTCAGAATTTCAATTAATGCTTGTGATCAATGATGAAAAAGCATGACTTACCCCATTCTTTGTATTATTCAAAATGCTAATAGCAATTGACATAACGGTCAATTCAGAATTTCAATTCATGCTTGAGATCAATGATTTCCATTCATGCTTGTGATCAATGATGAAAAAGCATGATTTACCCCATTCTTTGTATTATTCAAAATGCTAATAGCAATTGACATAACGGTCAAGGCAGATTGCTATTACATATATTGGTTAATTGACTTTACAAAACCAAAGGAAAAGTCCTTCCCATTGGCCAGTTGGCAGAATGAGTAGAAATTAATTGCAATAAAGCTTATCCAAACAATGTATATATCATGGTCAAAAATATTGACGAATATCTCGCTTAATATTTGGTCTATTTTCAATCTGAAATTCTGTGTGGAATTAGTATGAACTCTACTATAATTCAATATTTATTTGACGAAAATCGGAATAATATTAGGGGAGCAGCAGCCTTTTAAAGAAGCACTCAGCATTGATACAGTTCCGGCGCGGACGTCTGCGAGAGCACCACTGTTTGCCTCCGCCAACCTAGCTACCTTCTCAGACGAATAACTCGCTTAATATAGAATCAGTATGAACTATACTACCATCCAGTCTTTGTTTAACGAAAATCGGACTAATATTAGAGGAGCAGCAGCCTTTTAAAGTATATACAACCCCCCTCCCTGCCTACGCTGATGCTGACTCTGGTAGCAGTCGGCGAGTTACTCCTACAACTCGGCGGGTTACTCCTGGAAGCCGTCGAGTTACTCGTACTACCCGTCGGCTTACTTCTAGTGACCCGCAGAACTCGCCGAGTGATCCGTAGAACCCGCCGAGTCACCCGTAAAACAATATATCAACAAGATATCAATCTGCAATTGGTAAATAATATTCTTTATTACCTAGTTGTGCCTTTTGATAGTCACATTGACATATCTCCACTGTTTTACGAATTTGTTTAACATTATCAATTGTGATTGTCTTGGATGGACAAGAATAACATACAAAAGACAGTATGATGACTAGTTGCTGGACTACATAAATTTGCTAAAGACGTTCATTTACATCACAAATTATCACCATTTGCTTAGGTTTGCTGCCGTGCAGCCTTGTTTTTATCAGCATCCTGTAAGTGCAGCGCCAATGGGAGGGCATTTTAACTGAAGTTCAATGATATTCGAACTAAATTTCTGTCCTTGACTTCTGATATTCATCTTTCATTTCCTGTCTCAACCTGCACCTGCCATTGAAATGTTTTATCTTCCGGTACCTTTTAAAGTTGTCAGTGACTCTAATTGACAGTCTTAATGGTTAATTTTGTCTCTGTTTGTAACAATCTCTGGCATTGCAAGCAACAACAAGGACAAAATGGCAGATACTTTATTGACTCATAAAGACACATAAAACAGGCGCATGGTGCACATTTCCTATAATTGATGTTCAGAGAGCGCCCATTAAGTTGCATCAGAGATGGGTACTTCTATGGAAAGAAAATTGATGCTTAAAACATTGGTAAACACAATGCACTCTGTGTTACTCTTAAGTTTATAATCATATGATAATGGAAAGCTTGATCACTTACGGCTAATTTCATGAATCACTAATCTCAAACTCACATGCTAAATTCCAGAGGACGTCATGTGAATGCAGGGTCCCTCAACCAATAATTATAAGAGTCCCGGAGCGTCCAAGTCTATGAGATTAGTTTCCAAGTCTATATGAAATTGACTGTTAAACAGTAGGCCCAGGTGAAGGTTGCTCCCTTCACTGTCAAATGGATGTTCAATTATTCAAACCTGATTGTTCCGTGCATAGGAGTATGCAATTGACCTGAAGAAACAAATATTATTCCATTAAACGGGGCCATGGCAACGCCAGCGCTTTAAAACTGCCTTTTGTGTGCATTCTGAGTCCCCCAACAAAAGAGCTGCTAAATTTGACTACACTGACGTTGCTATGACTCATCCTCTTCTGCTTCTTGCATTTTCTCGCACCTGGGTTACTTCAAAACAATGTCTGCATCCTTTTTCAACTTTTAGTTTCAAAAACAGATTTGCTAAAAGGCAACCGATAACACTAGATTTATTTTGAATCTACCTACCTATAGAAAACCTTGCATGTATATATTCACAATCAATTAAAACATTTGTATCGTAAACAAAGGTTGTCAGAGTGACCTACTTTGACCAAGGAGTGACCAATGGTAGCTATATGTGGCACTCTCAGTCAGTGTAACATGTTTTTGAAATTGATAATTTATTTTTTATTGTGACATCCCCCGAGAAAGCATTTCAAATCGGCCCAGCGTCGTTTCTAAATAGGTCACCGTCGGTACAACGTCGTTTCAACATCGCCGCCATCGCACTGACGTTGATTCGATTTGGAATGCTATCTTGGCCTTCCAAATAAAAAAGAAAGAAAACGAGGAATTAGAACAACAACCGTTAGATTGTAGTGACATGATAACTGTGATATGCCATTGCTTTCAAATTGTACAATATTTTGTCAAGTGATGATTACAGTCTGTCGGATCAAAATAACGACAGCATCCTTTGGTTTTCACAAGTAATATAGTTCTAAACATTGCTTGTAAATCCTGAACAGGAGATATAACAGTAAAGTCTCTGATAGTACTGCTAATTAACTTGCTGGAAGCTAGAGAAAGCTTGATGTCTTGTTAGTAAAATGGCCACAGGGACAAGTTATTCCAAAGGCAGTTCAGTGGTCCAAACTTTGCGAATATTCTAGGAAACTGTCTAATTATTAGCTGCAAGCTTTGACTACATTTCTACTCACAGATTTTCAGTGAGTGTACACTGCCATGATAATTAGGACCATTATTTTCTATTTTACCAAGGAAAACAACACTTTTGTAACTGGAGTGACACAAATGTATTTATTTAAAATGACAAACACATCCTCTCAATTGCACATTACGTTCACAAATTTGTCTAAATGGAGCATGATTACTGTTTACAAGGGAGCCCATATATCAGTTCTGCCATATATGTTATTTATTTCCATAAAATAGTGGTTTTTCACCTAGGGACGTTTTACCAAGACACAATTCATTTCTTCAGACTGATGAGTTAAACAGTCAGTGTTGTTGTTGTTGTTGTTGGTGTTTTTGTTGTTGTTGTTGGTGGTGGTGTTTTTGTTGTTGGTGTTGTTGCTGGTGGTGTTTTTGTTGTTGTTGGTGTTTTTGTTGGTGGTGTTTTTGTTGGTGGTGGTGTAGTTGGTTTTGTTGTTGTTGGTGGTGGTGTTGTTGGTGTCTATCCAAAACTTTCGACACCATAAATCATGAAATTCTTATATATAAATTAAAACATTATGGTATTATTGTAAACTCGCTAAATCTACTTAAAAGTTATTTAACAAACCGTAAACAATATGTTGAATTAGGAGAAACTATATCTAATTATCTTAATATAACGACAGGAGTTCCACAAGGCTCGATTTTAGGCCCTTTACTTTTTATAATTTATTTAAATGATTTTGTTAATGCAACAGATGCATTTTATCCTACAACACTAAATTCTTTTTACTCCTTAAATGAAAATGATGAAGTAGAAATAAATCAAGAACTTAATAACATAAATGATTGGTTTAAGCTTAATAAACTCTCTAAATCCAAATAAAACAAAGGCCATGTACTTTCACTCTCCAAATAAAGTTGTAAGACCTATGCACTTAAAAATTGACAATACTGACATTGAATTTGTCACTCATTTTAATTATTTAGGTATTATAATTGATACCCATCTGTCAAGGAAGTCACACACCAATATGATATCTCAGAAAATAGCAAAAAAAATTGGTATTATGTATAAATTTAAACAGTTTTTCCCTTCAATTATTTTACAAACAATATATAATTCACTGATAACTCCTTATTTGAATTATGGAATTTTAACATGGGGCACTCAATCATCAAAATTATGCAAGTTACAAAAAAAGGCTGTCAGAATTATTTCAAACTCAAAATATAATGCTAATACCGACCCACTTTTCAAAAAATTTAATGTTTTGAAGGTAACAAATCAGTGTGCTCTGCAGGAACTCAAGTTTGCCTTCAAGCTGGAAAACGGAACTCTTCCATCTTATTTCACGAATTCTATGTACCAAAGACACTCTGAAATTCACCAATATGAAACTAAAAATGCAAATAATTTGGTCATCCCACAGAGTAAGCATTATTTCACAAACAAAAGTATAAGATTTCGTTTGCCCAATATATATTAATTGTCCAGCTAATATATAGAATAAAATTACCACACATAGTTTTGTAAATTACATCAAAACTCAATTAGTAAGTATGTATCAAACAATTTGCTCTGTAAGAAACTTTTATATATGCCATTCCTCTTAATCAACTGTGACATACACACACATATATATACTTAAGTGTAATCTTCAAAGTGGCGTCTCATCATGATATGCAGTGTCTCGCATTCCCTTCTCCAAACTATATGTTTAATTTAATCATAAATAAATTTATTTAAAATGCTGAAATCTGTCTAGTAGGGTCTGCTGGGATCAAGATGAAAAATATTCTGGTGGCACCCCGGTAGCGATGGGAAATTATCTTCGGGGTGTCTCCACCTGTATATGCTGTTTCTTCGTGTATGTATAGGAAATAAAATGAGTCTGAGTCTGAGTCTGGTGTTGTTGTTGGTGGTGCTTTTGTTGTTTTCATTGTTGTTGGTGTTGTTGTTGGTTTTGTTGTTGGTGTTGTCGGTGTTGGCATTTTTGTTGTTGTTGGTGGTGTTGTTGTTGGTGGTGTTTTTGTTGTTGTTGGTGTTTTTGTTATTGGTTTTTTTGTTGTTGTTGTTATTGGTGGTGTTGTTATTGGTGTTGTTGTTGGTGGTGGTGGTGTTGTTGGTGTTGTTGTTGGTGTTGTTGTCGGTGTTGGCATTTTTGTTGTTGTTGTTGGTGTTTTTGTTGTTGTTGGTGTTTTTGTTATTGGTTTTTGTTGTTGTTGTTATTGGTGGTGTTGTTGTTGGTGTTGTTATTGGTGTTGTTGTTGGTGGTGGTGTTTTTGTTGATGTTGTTGTTGGTGTTTTTGTTGGTGTTGTTGTTGGTGGTTTTTGTTATTGTTGGTGTTGTATTTGGTTTTGTTGTTGGTGTTTTTGATGTTGTTGTGTTGTTGTTGGTGTGTTTTGTTGTTGTTGGTGTTGTTGTTGTATTGTTGGTGTTGTTGTTGTGGGTGTTGTTGTTGGTGTTGTTGTTGGTGGTCATACAAGGATTTGTGACCAAACTGCCACAGGATGCCCAATCTATTCAACAACTTATAATGTTATTGTTTGACATGTTTCTTATCTTGACCAACGAATCTCTGTTTCCTGCACCAGTCTGTTCTGGCAACTGGACATGAACAGCTACATGTACGAAGTACAATCCTTAGTGACATTCTGAAAAACACAAAAATATAGCAATGTACTAAAGCGTAACCTTCACCACCAATATAACTACAATAGTACCATTATGGCATCAGAGGATCATGCCGCCCCCCGGGGCTATATAGCTCTGTTGGATCAAAGGTATTACGTTGTGCCCCCCGGGCTCACTACAAGGAGTCAATGGGCATGATCGCCCTCAGGCGTTGACGTTTAGCCGATAGATGTTCACACCCTCAGGCGTCGACGTTTAGTTAACGTTTACTAAATTGAGCTATATTGCATATCATTAAGTGTTTCAGTGCTAATAGACAGTTACACATACAGGTGGCGCTGAGTGTATGTTTATTGAAAATTAAAAAGAATAATATACCTGATATAGGGTATTTTATTTTAGTCTACCTTGCAGCCATGGAGGGTGAGGATATCACCGAAAAATACATCTCAGGTGCCCATACAGAGGTTAAACCTGAAAATACCCAACATTTCCAGGATCCATTAATAGAGCACAATGTGGACATTAACTCTACCATGAGTAGCACAAGTATTAGCAGTAGGCTGTGGAAGATATTCGGTAAAACTATACCGAAAAATGAAGTGATTTTTATTTGTCAAGTCGTGATTCTATATATCGTCATCATCACTTGCATAGTCAATTTGTCTCTCGGTAATGGAGACAGCAATTTGTGGACCGCTCTCTTGTCCTCATCAATGGGAATAATGCTCCCCGCTCCGACGTTGTCCAGGAGGAGGAGCTGATGAGTGAACCCTCGGGCATATGAGTTTCATTCTTGTCCTATGATTGGGCCAAGCTCTCATCACTTGTGCGATGTTGACTTGACGTGCCCTAAGGTCGCTCAGCGATATCGATGATTGGATACTACTCATGATGCCATACCATGCATGGTGGGCTTCTCTGAGGGCAATGTACTCTACCTGGTATAAATGCTGAGCTCCAGAGCTTCCATCAAGCATTTCTCAAGAGCTGAAAAAGATATACCACACAAGCTACATCATGACAACAAGCCAACTTGACACTCAGACTCCTCAGGGATCCAGTGGAATGACTCTCTGTTTGTCAGAGCACACAAGAGTTATAGCTCATGCTGCACAGCAATACAAGTCAGGATATGTCACAGTGTCACGCTACAGCTGTGACACCTCCAAATGGAGGAATGTCCATATTGCCAAGAAGTCCTTTGAGAAGCTGAAGGAGGCATCAACTGAACTTTACAATGCCCTTCTGAATGGTGAATCGAAACAAGTGGGGCTTACCAAGAGGCAGTTTGCCATGATCACCAAGTTTCAGAGGGGTGATAAGGAGGCAGTGCACTATGTCTCTTTTCTACACCCGAAGACTGAACAGGAAAAACTCACCGATGTCAGTGAATGCCACCACAGCAAGACTATTAATCTACGCAAAGAAGAGTACGAAAAACTACATGGTGCTATGGAGAAAATTCACCAGGTCATCATTACACCACCCAAGGATGCTGAGGGACAGACTCTGAATCCCGAGGAGGCTACAACAGTCAAGGCTTATCAGTGGAATGTTGAGAAGCGTGGAATGAAGTCTCACACTTTATTCCCCACTCGTGAAGATTGCGAAGAAAGTGTCAAGGGCTACTTAGCAGGCCTCCCTGATGAGGGTGTGAAGTACAGCTACGACGTTATCGATCTCGTCATACATCGTCCCACTAAAATGGAAATTTTAGAGTACATCTTCAGCAGCGAAGTGCTACGCAAAACAGGCCATTCATGGACCGACCTGATGATGCAACCTCCTTCTGAAGATGTTGTCGATGAGGCTCTGGAGAAAGTGACCAAAAAAGATGTCGTTCAGATTGCCGAACTAATTGCTGCCCGCCTGAATCACAAAAGACTGTATTTCATGAGTGATGTTTTTGACATTTTTGTGTATGTGGGTGGCATTGGGAGGTCTAAGGAAAGTATCACTAAATATGCCTTGTCACCTCCTATTGAATTGTCAGCTCGTCTGCTTGATTTTTGTTATATGAAGATTGTGCAAAAACAAAATACCCAGTCGGTGTCCAGCTAACATGTTCTGTCAGCACTTATTTACTCAATGCAACATCTATGTGCGTGTGTACACTGTGTAAAATGTATTTTTATTTTTTTCTTCATTGCTTGCAATAAATTTTTTGAGATTAAAATTCCATGTCTGTTGTTTTTATGAGGTAAAAAAGAAGGTTGCCTGTGAATTTCCATTTTCATTGTGAAAAGGCCCAATTTCAAAGCATAATTCTCTAGTGAAAAGTGCCATTACACGTTAAAGCCTGGAAGTGCTTAGTGTACATAGTGTACATAGTGTACATAGTGTACATAGTGTACATAGTGTACATAGTGTACATAGCGTACATGGCGTACATAGCGTGCATAGTGTACATAGTGCGCATAGTGCGCAGTGCTTAGTGCTTAGTGGCTGTCCTTAAAGTGTTCAGTAAATAGTAACAACTCAATGATATTTATATTTTAAACAGACAATAATTTATTAATCGGAATCACATTAATGTCAATACATTTCATTGCGGTTTCTCTTGACAGTAACAATAAATATATATATATATATATAAATAAATAAATAAATAAATATATACAGTTGGTGTGAAATGCACCCTACACAATAAATAAGTGGTCAAAATTGATGCTTTTTGAAGAATATACATAATATAGAGTGACACAGAAAACAATTACATGCAAACAGGGTAATTACTGTGAAAATATAGTCATACATGGAAAATGGTGGACAGGTAGTGTTGGTGGAGCTGGAGCTGGAGTAAAGTGCCGAATAATGTGGTAATGAGGAATTTCACCTAAAAACCAAAAGGTTGAGTGTCATATGTGCCCGGGATGAGGCGTCTCTTCGAGTAAGTCACTTTGAACCTTTTGATCTCGTCTCTATTGAAAAGCTTAAATTCATACTTATTACGTCTTATTTTACTGTACGGCACCGCAACATGTGGCTGCTCATCACCGACATCTTCATCACTCAGCGGATTGTTGTCAGGGTCAGCCCAGAACAACACCAGTTTGCAGATACTATCGAAGTTCAAAAGTTGACTGACTTCGTAGTTTAAAGTGAAGCCTTTGAGCTTCGTTGTCTTGTCGCCGTCATTAGTCAAGAATGCGTAAGATTTCGGCCCACTGCTCACGAAGCGCGAGATGAACTGGTTACTCCCCAGCTCATTCGTCCACTGACCTAAGTGATCACCCATGTCCGGTGTATATTGCTTGTCGTCCCCCTCTGTATATTCATAAACTACACTGTCGGTGTCAAAATAGATCACTCTTTCCCCCAGACTATGCAGGACGTTGAAAAGACGGCTCCTTGCATTAGCCGTGGTGAAAGCCGCAATAAAAACATTCACATGCGTCATTTCGGGGAGGAACCCCTCCGAGTGCGTATACTCAATCATGCAGCGATTGGTGTCCAAGACATGCATACCTCGGAGAGTGATAGATGGGTTGACCAGCAGTTTGAAAATGTCTGCTCCTGTTTCTGTGAGTTTGTGCGTTCTGTGGTTATTATTTTCGCCAAACTTACCCCAGAAGCTATTCAGGAGCAGTTTATTCGTGGCCCTCTTCCCCTGATTGAGTGAAATGCTTTGTCTGTCAAGACGAATACCTTCAACAGACTCGTACTGCTCAATGTACTCAGTTTTTGCCTCTTCAGTCATATCCGGAGAAGGCCACCCCGATGCCTCCTGTTTCCCTTTAAGAAATAAGTTAACATAATCTGAAAACAGCCCCGGAGTGTCCTGGGACCTGTCAAACTTGGCCCTTTCCCTGAAGTGATAGACCTCGAACACTTTAATTACCACATAGCCTACTCTGAGGGCGTCTTCGAGGTCAACGGACGTCCAAGTACCTACTAAGTCACGCTCAGAGTCTGGACACTTACAGGGGTCTGGAGATGAATTGTGTGCACACCTGCTGCAGAGTGGGAATAGGAGCTTACCGCCTGAACGTAGGGGGAGGCAGGGGTGATAGAGTCCTCTAGGAGGTCTGACGCGTGCTTGAATGAGACCAAAGTATTTGTGAATGTCCTGAGGAGGGGGGTCAATGATTACCTCCGGTATCCCTACTGGGAAGACATCATTCTTCAGTACCATAGGGTATAAGGAGCAGATGTCCACATAGCCCAACCTCTTTCCTTCCTTTGCCTCGTGATACAGCTTCACCGCATTCACTCGGCCGCCGTAAAAAGCGGCCCGTGGATCCAGGCGAGGTAGCAGCTCACAATTTCTTTCGATCTCGCGCAGTCTCTCATTCGTGGTAAGCATGTTCGTGAATTCGCATTCCCACATGAGGTGAACTTCGAAGTTCAGCTCCCTCCTCAGATACGTCAGCCTTGCGTCTGTTCGCTTATAGAGCGATTTCAGGCTTTCGCCTGTGTGGGGGTGCCTGACATTAGCGGGTGTGTTGGGGCCACCGTAACACCTCCTACACCCGTGGTACACACAGCCGAGAAATTCCCAGGCTGTCTCTTTCCCTGTCACAGTGTCCTGATGGTAACCATCCAGTTTCAACCACCCATCCTTGGTTTGGTTTATCACTCGATGTTCGCCCCCATTTCGTGCATGGAGAATGGTCACTCCGTGTCTCTGGGCCTCGTACTCTAGCCAAATGATTGATACTCGGCTGTGCGCATCAAGTCCTGCAAACCCGCACGAAGGCATTCTAGCAAAGGGGGTTGAAACAAATTCCATGCCCTTTATCTCTACACTACCCATGTCAACAGAGCCACCCGCCGTGTCAACAAGCTGCAATTGGTCATTTTGAAGGTAGCCCTCCACATTGCGACCATCTTCGAGCGAGACAGAGTACTTCTCGGTCAAGAACATGTGGCGATAAGTCGCCATACACACACTGGCCAGGGTGTTATACTGGAAGGGGTCAATTCCGATGAGTTTGACCTCTCTCTCGCCTCCCTCACCAACATCAACAACTTCTTCTCTGGATGTTATGCCGAGGAGCCAGCTCCTGAACGAGTTACAGCTCTCCTGCAGAATGTTAACATCATCCTCGCAATAGGCGAGTATCTCTTTCTTGAAGTCAAAGACCTTACCCCTCTGCTGAACGTACCACCCTGTGAACTCTTCTCTGGCTTTTGACTTCATCCTGTTCACTCTGTAGCAGTACGGGTGGGGCATGGGGCCGACGTAGTCCCACATTTCCTTCTGGTTGAAAAAGACAGGAAATGTCCCTTTTTTAACACCCTGCAGACCAAACACCTTGGGCATCTGACTGAGAGGGAATGTCAGGAAGTTTAAAGAGTCTATGATTCTGAACTTCCCAGCATCGATAGCAACAATTTTACTCCCCCTATAAATGACTTTAGGGAGCTTCCTCATGCTGCAGAAGATGTATTTTGCCATGAAGTATGCGTCGTAAGCCTGGCCATTGTGAAAAAGCAGAGTGTACCCCTCAAATTCACGCCTAAACAAGAATTGACAGAAGTCTGTGGCAGCATTGTCACCAAAAAAGGCGACTCCTCTCTTCCCGCAGTCTCCACCGATCATACATACGTCTCTCTCAGCATTGCCCCTAGCAGCGTTCGGGTCGACATTGTCAGTGCATTTGTCACATGCAGTACCGCAGTGTGAGCAGCGCGGATTGTCGCGGTAGCTCACCCCGATACAGTAGGAGCACTCCCAGTGGGCCACAAGCAGGTTGGGTAAATGAAATTTGCCAGTGGGGTCGGCCTCAAAGTCGGCGAAGACATACTTGCATGACACGGCCTTGGGTTTTTGTTGACGTATGTAGCAGAAATGCACACCTGTGACCAGCTTTCTGCAAATCTTACACTCGCGTGTACCGCATTTGTGGTCATCGCCAGGCTTGTAGAACACACCACAGCCTCTACAGCGATGGGAACTTGAACATGTGCCATTTTCTAAATGGCGCTGGTTGCAGGCCACAGAGTGCATGAAGCGATTACATACTTGACAGCAGTGCTTCTCAATGTCCAGGATAGGACATGACTCTGCTTTACAGGATGAGCACTGGTCACAGCCCGCATGTCCATATCTCTTGTCATAGGGCGTCAAACATTTTGAGCAAAAGGCCGACTTTGCAAAGATACAGTGCACCTTGATTATTGTGTGAAAGTGACCTACCGCTTTTGGATCTAGAGGGTCGCGCTGATATAATAAATAAATAGTACGCTGCCTACAGTCATCACCCACATAGATAGGCCTGACACTAGATCCTCGGCCAAAAACCACTACTCGTGCGTTAGCTACTCTTTCGAAAGAGGGTATATCGGTGAAAACCGGTACATATTCAAGGTCAAATCCAGCGGTGGTGTGAAGCCTCTGAGCTTCAACAGCCTGAGCATTTCTTTTACCATTGTTCACCCTCTTGTACTCATTCTGAGCGAGATTGTGCGCTTGCTTGTTAGACGCGGGAGTTGCATCGAGATTTGCCTTGGCCACGCCGACCACTATTGACCTAGCCAGGCATAAATTGTCTGTGTTTTTAATTTCACATATGCATTTCAATCTACGCAGGTCTTCGATATAGTTAATGCCTGAACTAACACCGGCCACCAGGGGGTTTCTAATGACGCCCACATGAATCTCTAGAGGCTCATCTAGAAACAGATCTTCATCAGACTGCAGCAGACTTTCCAGGAGTTCAACAATTTTGAAAATGGTGAGCTGGTGCAGGGGTATTAGGCCGCTAGAGTGGGGGCTGTAAAATGCCTCGTTTTGAATGAAAAACCGGACGAGGTCTTGAGCATTATAGCTCTCATTAAGTCGAGTAATAATGGTTTCGATCACTTCCTCCAGACCGCCCATGATGTCCCTGAGATTAACACCAGCCCAGTTTACATTAAAATGCACACTGTACACCGTCTCTCGAGCAACTCCACCGTCAAACTCGATGTCTTTGATATTCCTAACTTCAATGTGACGGTGGAAATTCACTACATAATCGGGGCCATCAAATATCATGTGAGGTTCAATGAGGCCCTCATCGACAACCTCCTCAGCCACCTCCTCAGCCTGTTCATCGTTTTCATTCATGACTATATCATCTACACCCGCACCAATTATATTCTTTTCGTAGAGCATGTCTAAAAATAAAATTTCTCTCTGCTCCCCGTCAAGCACCTGGCCTTCGGCCCCCTGATCCACTTGAGGTATTTCATTTAAGCTATGAAAAAAATAAAAAATAAAAATAAAATATATATGTGTATATATGCGTATATATATATATATATATATATAGTCAAAATAAATTAATAAAAAGTTTTCTGCTATACCTCCTATGGAGGCCCTTCTACATGCTTTTGTAATAAAGCATTTCAGTGATTGTCAATATGGTTTTTCAAAAAAATTAAATACATAGATGTGTTATTATTATTATCATTATTATTTATTCATTTGAGGTAGCAATGATTACATAAATGACAGATACGTATGCCGAAAAAAAAATAAAAATAAATAAATAAATAAATTCTGGTAAAATACTGACTAGCTGTCAGACCAATCCCCCAGAGCCAAATCCCTCATCCACGAAAAGCTATCCTCATCCTCATCCTCATCCTCTGCATCCCTAGCCCTACCCCCGCTCGGAGTATTATCGACATCATCTCTGCTGATACTGAAAAGAGAGAGAGAGAGAGAAAAAAGTTAGCAAATGTATATGCCTTCCCCTGTTGGAGCACAAAAAAAAAAAAAAAAAAAAAAAAAAAAAAAAAAAAAAAAAAATAAATAAATAAATAAAAAACATTCCTTGTCACTTTTCAAAAAATTCAGCACTCACTTATGTCGATCAGGGTCTGGTATACACGGTGGTTCACCACCGGACAGAGTATGAGGTTGGGGTGGTGGAACCCCTGAGGGGCCTGCTACTTCCCCATCTTCAACAATGCTAGGGGGAAAAAATAAAAATAAATAAATAAATGAAAATAAATAAATATATATATATATATATATACAAATATAGGTCCCTCTGGTGTTATATAGCAATCGACTCGACTTACCCATTGATGACACGACGAGTGAAGGTGAACGATCGCCGGGGATTGGCTGCTTCAGGGCCTTGGGCAACAGCAGCAGCAGTAGCAGTAGCAGTAGCAGTAGCAGTAGCAGTGGCAGTAGCAGTAGCAGTAGCAGTAGCAGTAGCGGTAGCAGTAGCGGTATCAGCACTGGTGCCAGCACTGGTGTCAGCACTGGTGTCGGCATCTGTATCGTCATCGTTGGCCTCAAAATTGAGCACCCTCCTGACTGTCCATCGAGATAGAGGCGTTACTTGAGCATTTTCAATGTTGCTAGAAAATAATATAAAATAAAAATAAATAAAACAACCCCTACCGGCATATAACCGCATACACTAGAGTGTAATATCCAGGTAATAGTGTTGCTATATAGAAATGTACATACACATTCGATGCTTCTCTACGTCGACCACTCGGTCTCTTTTCATACACCGGGCAGGACAACTTGGCCTTTTTGGCTGGTGGCTCCCCCTCCAGCGGTGACGGTTTACTGAAACAGGCCATGAAACTTTCAAGTTTCATGACACTCTTCCTGTGGTAGCTCAGCTGTTGGCTATATCTCTGAGTACAAAGGAAAAAAAGAAATTGTCACTCTGTTCTCGGGTAACCACAAACTAAAAAACAAAAAAAAAAAACAAGCGCAGCCACAAACGCAATATACACACCTTCAGCATGGCAGCTTCGGCAGAAAGAATGGCGTCGTCATCATCGGTTTCTTTCCACTCCATTTCTTCTACAGGCGAAGCAGGGCTGGGAGGGGGTGGTGGTGGAGGAGAAGGAGGTGTAGGAGGTGAAAATAAAGCGCTCTTCGGAGTTGAGGTCCTCAGAGGTACTGGGAGTGCAGGTGGTGTTGAACCGAGTAGAGAAGGATTGGTATTTCCCCGCGAATTAGGCTCAGTACCAATGTCAGCACCAGTGGCAGTGCCAGTGCCAGTGCCAGTACCACCAACATCCATAGGTTCTCCGCTGGGACCACCATTCAGCATCAGCTCTAGTTGGCGTATTTCACGCATGGCCTGCGAAGCTAGGCTATAAAATAAAATAAAATAAAGTTGATAAATAAATAAAAGAACGAGTTATATTTAGAGTTATATCATTGAGCCTACACCCGCACAAGCACACGCACGCACATACAGCACTGGCTAAGGCGCATTACTGTAGGCAGCGTAAGACATATAGCACACGTCGTACTGTCTTACAGCGTAGGCTACGCCATAGCTCGCCCACGATAAAACATGGAGAAAGGGCATTGCTCTAATAAGTCTGAAGAAGAAAAAGAATGCCCTGAAGAAGAAGAAGAACTAGAACTAGAATTAGGACTAGAGCCGGAAGGAGAAAAATACGACGAGCTCGAGGGGCTCGAGGAGCGCGAAGAACGAGATCAAGATCAAGATCAAGAATCTCTTTTTAAGTTCGAGTCGCCCTCGTCTACAGTAATTGCGGGGCCATCCATGGTTGGAAAAACTGTTCTGGCCCTGTCGATCGTGAAGAACTCGAGGGTGATGTACACTATACCACCGATGAAGATCTTGTACGCGTACGGCGTTTATCAGAAAAAGTTTGAAGACCTCGAGGCTCTGATACCTAATCTGACTCTCCATCACGGGCTGCCACCTAGAGAGCTGATAGAAGAACTGAAAAGCGAAGACGGTAACAATCTGGTGATTCTGGACGATTTGATGGACGAAATATGCAATTCCAGCGAAATGTGCTCGCTGTTTACTCGAGAAGTTCATCATGGCCGCATCTCGGTCATAATGATATCGCAAAATGTCTACCATCAGTCGCGCTACTCGCGCACCATTAGCCTCAATACGAGTTACTTGATATTGATGAAGACATGCAGGGACCTACAGCAGATACACTTCCTCTCTCGTCAGATGTTCCCTAGCACTCCGAAGCGATTAGTCGAAGCACACGAAGACGCCACAAGACAACCAAGAGGGTACCTAGTCGTGAACAACTTGACTAGCTCAGGCGACGAGGACGTTCGCCTGTGCACCTCCATCCTACCCGGCGAGACCCTAGTGCTGTACACGCGGAAATAATGCCTGACAGAGTCAAGGACTGTATCGGCTTTCTGGAGCTTTTGGTGAACACGTACAAGCTGGCCGCTCGCTCCAGTCGCACATTACTGCTAGAGGCCACCAGGGACCAACTCCTGTGCATAACGGAGGTCATACTGAATACATTAGAGGGCAACTTGAGGATCTCCAACAGTCCGCATCTAGAGCTGAGTAGATTCAAGGGAGTGCTGCGTAAAGTACCTAGAATAGTAGTACCAAAAGTTGCCTCGCTCAAATCGCGCAACTCAGGCTCCGGCCCCAACTCCAGCTTCAGGACTACGGTGGCATCTCGAAAACAGTTGAGAGAGCTCTACGCGAGACACTACAAGACGCTGATCGAATTCCTGGAACTCTGCATACCTCCCCTGAAAGGCCTCCTCGAGCGAGAAGAAAACGGCAATGGCGATGACAATGACAATGAAATTTAACAAGAAAGTTTACGTGATTCCTCAGGAAAAATACCACAGTCTACTGGAGAATCATAAAAAATATACGACAGATGAGCCCGGGCGCCTGGCCGCAGCGGCTGCTGCGGGCCAGGTGCCCTCCTTTCGAGTGCCTGGTGAGGTACAGGCAGGGCCCTCTTCTAGCGCCAGAGGCGGGCACCTCGAGATCAGGGGGGCGCCGGTTCTCAATGGAAATACGATGAAACGGGGTAGGTCCACTTCTAAGGATCGCTTACAGGGCCGGACTGGCCTTCGGACTGGCCTTCGGACTGGCCTTCGGACCGGTGTCATTATGAGCGAAATCGAGTCGAGGTTGAGAGACCAATCGCTGGTGAATAAGTCCCGGGCCATACTCTATCTACTGTCAGGCGAGGGCGAAGGTGACTACGAAAGCTATTACGTCGACCTGCTGCTACACACGCAGTCGAGCTCCTTCCCAGTGCCCACCGGTCACCACAAGTTGTACTGGCTCATGCTGCAGAGAGGAGTGCCACTGAATTTAATCTCAAACGTTAAATTACGGAGAATATTACATTATATGAAAAACAAATACGAGGCCGAAACCGAAACCGAAACCGAAACTGAGCAAGAAGAAGGAGGAGGAGGAGGAGGAGGAGGAGGAGGAGGAGGAGGAGGAGGAGGAGGAGGAGGAGGAGGAGGAGGTTCGGAGTGGAGAAAGAGGAGAAAAAGGAGAAAGAGGAAAAGGCGTGAGACTGAGACTGAGGCTGAGGCTGAGGCTGAGACTGAGACTGAGACTGAGACTGAGGAGACTGAGACTGAGACTGAGACCGAGGAGACTGAGGAGACTGAGACTGAGACTGGGACTGGGACTAGGCCTAAGACTAATACTAAGACTAAGCCTAGGCCTAAGACTAAGACTAAGACTAAGACTAAGACTGTCGAAGGAGCAACGAAAGAGGCTAGCGCAAAAGGAAAGGGGAAACGTCGTGCGTGGATCAAAGTCTCCAATAAATAACAATGGTGCTCCCCAAAGACATAGATGGCTATTTAACTCGTCGATTTTACAATCACAGGTCACCAGGGAGTTTCACCAGTGCAGCAAAGTTACACTCGGTTATAAAGAGTGAAGGTAGATACTCGATAAGCCTGAGGAGAATTGAACACTGGGCCCAGACGCAGGACATTGTCACTCTACACAAGTCAGCTCGCGAAAAGCCTGTCAAGTATAGGCGAGTCATAGCGCCTGGCATGAATCACATGTGGGACTGCGACCTGCTGGTGTTGACAGGTGAAAGGTTCAAGAGTGCCAACGAAGGACACGCGTACATCCTGGTGACTATAGATGTCTTCTCTAGATACTGTAGGGCTCAGCCCGTCAAAAGTAAAAGCGGTAAACACATGAAACACGGATTTGGAGAAATATTTGATGCAGCAGGAGACGCAGGAATGCCCAAGTTCATAAGAACTGACAGGGGGACTGAATTCACAAACTCTCAGGTCAGCGATTTACTTAAAGACAGGGGAGTAAAGCACATCTTTACAAATACAGAAACAAAGGCCAACTACGCCGAGGCAATGATTAAAGGACTGAAAAAGAGGCTGTTTCAATTTTTCCAATACACAGGTAGCTACGGCTATCTGGAGGAGCTCCAGGCCATGGTGGAATCGTACAACCGCACTATTCATTCGAGCATAGGAGCCAGCCCTGAGAGTGTCACGCAGGAAAACGAGCAGGACATTTGGGACTACCAATACGTCACCAGTCAAACTACTAAAGACCTTCATAGAGCTTTCAAGAGAGCCATTTCAACGGCGAGGAACAAGACACGTAATCGGTACAAATTTGCATTGGGGGACCACGTCCGAGCGTCGTATCATAGGCAGAAGAACTTTTTTCGTTCCTACGACGAGCAGTTTACAGGCGAAGTGTTCACCATCAGAGCCAGGAAATTCTCAGACGGTGTGGCCATTTATTACCTCAGAGACTATCAGGAGGAGAAAGTCGATGGCCCCTTCTACACCCACGAGCTGACTCCTGTGAAATTTGACCCAGACGCTTTCTTCAAAATTGAAAAAGTGATCAAAAAACGAGTGAGGCGTGACGGTTCAGAAGAAAGCCTAGTTAAGTACCAGTCTTGGCCCAGTAAATATAACCAGTGGATACTCAGCTCCACAATCAAACCGCTGAAAAGCAAGAGACTGAGGAAAAAGTGAAGACAGGAGCGGGCAAAAATAAATAAAGACATGTATATTTATCTGTCTAGCGACCAGTCAATGGAGATAAACCCGAGCAACACTGCGGGCAAGTTTACAGTGCAACTACCGGAGCCATTCACACGTCCTCGTAATGAGAGGGCTAGAGGGCAGTGGCACCTAGGACTGATCGAGATAGCCCTGCCCCAAATCGGTGCTGACCTGAATAAATGGGATGTCATCTACGTGACATGCCCTCACGTGGAAGGAGTTGTAACAGGAGACGCATACAGCTCAGTGCTGCGAGCCATAGCACTTGGTGAAATAAAACGCCACAGTTATGCACGCTTTCACTCAGTGCTCTACACACCGCTGCGAGTGACGGACGTAAAGTATATTTCTATTGAGCTGAGGAATTCCAGAGGTGACGTATTACCGGAGCTTGTCGACGAAACCAGTCATTCCACTAAGTGCACACTAGAGCTAGTATGGAGGCGAGATACAAATCCCTAGCAGCCATGGATGCAGCACCCTGGGTTGAGCATTTCAAAAAAACGGCGGGTCAAACGAGCATACTGTCACACCGCCCCAGGGCAGTGGTGATCAAAAAGCAACGCAGTGACGGTGGCAGTGGTAGCAGCAGCAGCAGCAGCAGCAGCAGCAGCAGCAGCAGCAATAGTGGGAAAGTCAATGCCAGTTTACCTCTGACAATAGTGTCACCAGTAGGCCAGTCTAATGAAATGGCCAGGGCTGATCTGAACATGGAAAGCGATAAAAGGGCTGGTGGAAGCTCATCTGACTCAGTAGCAAGATCCAGCACGTCGTGGCCACAACGAGGGAAGAAACGCAAGCAGCATCTTCAAACTAACACGCCTAGCAGTGACAGGAAGAAAAAAACCACTAAGCTCAAGGACATTTTCAGTCGAAATGGCAGCAGGTGAAAAGGTCCTGGAATCGATTGACCTGGCCTATGATGACACACTCAATTTGTTCAGCCTACCTCTCAGCAACATGGGGGTGACAGACGTTAAATATCTACCTCATAAACCGATCAATCAATTCTCAGCGGAGGGCGACGTGAAATTTCACGTGACAGGCTCAGGCACGGCATACATAGACCTATCCAGTGTATATCTAAAGACCAGCGTACGCCTGGTTAAAGGTGATGGCTCGCCAATTCCTGCAAGGGGGAGTAAAAAGCAAAAGGACCGCTCCGAGGGCCCCCGTGCTCCATCATCAGCAACGTTGGCAGCAGCGGCAGCGGAGCAAGAGTCTGAGGGTGTTTGGAGTGTCGGTGTTGTCAACAATTTGGCTCATGCTCTCTGGGATCAAGTGGAGGTGCGACTTAATGATCGAGTGGTGACTGGAGGTCAGACTGGTTACAGCTACAAGGCTTTAATAAATACTCTACTGGGAGAGCGCGAGTTAAACGACTCTGAGTTAGAATGCGCCTTGTTCACGAAGGACACAGCACGCTGTATGGACGACGTGACCCTGCTGTCCGGTGGGAATGAGGGATTTAAAAAGAGAGCGGCTCTCCTGGGTGCAAGCAAAACTGTGGAGCTAATGAGTAAAGTAGACGTCGATGTTTTTAAAGTGAACAAGTTACTTTTAAACGGCGTCTCAATGGACATTACTTTGGCACCTACTTCTAGTAACTTCAGACTACTGAGTTCCAATGACGGCAAGAGAGACTACAGACTAGAGATCAAGGACATTACACTCGTTCTGAAACACGTGACACCTTCAAATCTCGTGTTACTAAGCCACCAGAAAGTCATGGAAGAGGAGATCTCACTGGCAAAGTATTTCTATACGAAAGAAGAATTACGCAAATTTAATTTGGCCAAGGACACCTCCTCTTATTACATAGAAGATGCGTACAATGGCAGGATACCGAGTAAGATTGTGATGGGGTTCGTGTCTGGCGAATCAATGAGTGGTAGCCTGGTCAAGAACCCATACAATTTCAAGCACTACGACATAGCATACATCAATGTGAGTCTATCAGGCATGCCAACGCCCTCAGGCCCACTAAGCATTGACTTTGCAGAGGGGAAGTACATACACTGCTATTCCCAGCTTTATGGAGAAAAAGCTAATTTCAGTAGCGAGGCGAGGATCACCAGAGAGGAATACAAAGAGGGCTACAGCTTATTCACTATTGACCTGGCTCCTCAGAACTATGACGACTTCTACCCAGTGATGCGAGACGGCTGCGTCAGAATAGAGCTCAGATTTAAGTCACCTCTCCCAGAATCGGCCGTAATGATAACGAAAGTGACATATCCGGGGCTATTCCAGATTGACTACGCTCGCAACATCTATCTAACATGAACACAGACCGGATTTATGAAATACTGTGGAATGACGCTGCAACATCGGCCAGCGTGATGGCTGTTATACCGTGTAATGCACTGAAATACGTGACGACCAGCAGAGGCTGCTACATTGTTAATTGCAATGAAAACTCGTACTTACGCGGAGATGTCGGCCACTGGCTTTTCCTGAGGATTCATAGTTCAGGCAGACGTGATGATGACACAAGACTGGAAGTTTTCGATGCCCTGGGTGCGAAGGCCTACAATGATGAAATCAACATGTTTATGAGACAATTCGATCATTGTTCGATCAATTATGAGCATATCTCTAATGTTAATTGCGGTTTTTACGCTCTAGTGTACTCGTATTATAGGTGTAGGAAATTTACGCCTTCGAGTATATTAAATATACTTAAAGGCGTTGGAGATGTAGAAAAACATTGTTTGCTGTTATATAGCGTAAAGAAGGCGTGCAATTGCTAATTAATTAATTAATTAGCTAGGTTCATAGATACAGTTGTATGCCATAGAAATTAGGCGAGCGAGTAATTTTATTTATTTATTCGCTGGGGCTCTATACGAGGCCATAGCGACGTAGACAGTATATTGGCGATGGGTGATAAGGTTATGTAATAAGAGCTAAGCGAGTGGACTGATTATTGTTATTGTTATTATTATTATTATTATTATTATTATTATATATTCCGCAATTATTACCAGAGATGTCACTGCATTACCAGCTTGTATACATTCATGACTGTACAACAATTGCTAATAAAACGGTATACACATATCAGTGACACTAGTTCAGAGTCTATGTGAGTAAAGGGCCTAAAAAAATTAAAAATAAAATAAACATTTTCACTAACCTTTTTGACTGAAAAGACTGGTCCAAAATTCAGAGTTGAAGTATCGAGTAGACAAGGAAGAGTTCCCGAAGACCAGAGCAGTGCCGAGATGCGATGAGCAGAGTTTTTTCTTCTTTCAAAGAGTCAACCGATGTGATGGAGTTTCCAGAGAGCTCATACTTTTTATATGACTTTTTCTGCCCCTGGCAGTAGCCCTGATAGCGGGGTGGTCTTTTGTTTTTACTCAGATGGTCACCAGCCTTGACCACGTGCTCAACATCAAAGGCTGAAGATGCTGTATTGTATATGGAGGCATGTACTGATCGCTGACCGCTGCGGCGTCATAGGTCACACAGGGGGGCAGGCTCTTATCTATACCAGGTAAACGCACATGCTTAATTTCCATAAACGCCGTTCAGCAGTTTGACTCAGCTGTCGGACTAAGCGTTTTGAGTCAAAACGGTCGCATCAGATGAACTGCCGACCCCCCGGGGGTCATTGACTGTAATGACCTGCTTATTGACATTGTCCATTAAAACAAAAAAAAAAGAAAAAAAATCCTCATGCGATGTAACTTTAAATTTCGGCTTGGTATGATCAAAAAGATTCTTGTGTATATGTATTTTGAACTATATAACACTCATTTTGAATGCTACTGAGGATCTACATTGTACGCAACTATACAATGCAGCACAAAACAACACAACACAACGCAACACAACACAGCACAACACAATGCAATACAGCACAATACAATACAATGCTATACAATTCACTGATTAAGATCAGCGGTCAAGTTTCTGCAGAAATGCGTTCCTGCACTTTTTTGTGTCTCTTTATGGTATTTATTTGATGCATAATATTCATTAGGCTGTCACATGTAATCAGCAGCAACAGCAGCAGTAGCAAGCAGTGTTTGAGAAATATAAGTGAATATAACTTACAGCCTGAATAGATTATACCCCTCTATTGTTCAATGGGGGACCACGTGCGCCCTGTCTTTTGTTTTGTTACGTAATGATCATGTTACCCCCTGCTGGGGCTGGGGTGCTTAGCAGAAGCTCAGCGTCATAAAGCATCGGTATTTTGGAGACATAAGACGTATAAGCCATTGCTTAATTGATTGCATGATTACAGAGAATACAATGTTCTGGATTTTATTGTTTTTCGCCATGGGTATATGCCCGAGCGATGCCTGGATATGCGGAAACACTGGTCAATGTCGCTGTACTTCATCGGGAGAAGTGATCTGCACTCAAATAACGGCGGCACCCTATTTCACGGCTGATTACAGACTAGGCAGACGACTAACGATTAAGACGAGCCACGGATTCGATACTGTAAGCCTTGCAGACACGATTGGCTTTGAACGTGTGATGGTGATAGGGCTTTCGATTGAGCAATGCGCGAGCGCCATGGATGATTTTCCTGCAGTAATGTGCATCAGCGAGACAACGTCCTACAGACCCCCTGTAGTGCAGTCGACACACCCATCCAGGCGAGGCCCGGGCGCTGTAGCAATGGTAAACGAGATACTGAGAGATGCCGGTCCTAAACACGCCCCCGCTATGGCACCCCTTGCAGTCCTAAATGGTGTGATCATATGGACAGTCATTTCGGGTGTTATAGGGGCTATTTTGACGGCTTGCATTTTGGTGAGTTTGGTCAACCTTCATGCCCGTATTAACACCCACGCACGCTGCAATGACCCCCCAATGTATGCAGTAAACTGCTGCTTGAAGTGTATAGCTGTAGCCCTATGCCCCTTTCATCTGATGGCGAAATGCTGCAAATGCACAGGCTGCTGTCTGTATGCATTGGATGCTAGCACTAGAGGTGCTACCACATCCTTCTAGGCCTAGGTCTAGTTAGGTTAGTTGTCAAAAATTAATTCCTTTGCTTTTGTTTTTCCTGTGCACAAGCACATTATAGTTTCACTGTAATAAGATTGACAGATGCGTGAAAGCCGTGGCACCATAGAGGGGGGTGTATTGTTCATTCTTGTGTTATCCTTCAATCAGGTCAATTATCAAGTGACCCTCATAGTAACTGTTGTGTCAACTAAGCATGCCTTGGGCTAATGCACACACAACTTAGTAAATTGTCTCTTTCGATTGATGCTAATCGCGCAACACAGACTGTATTTCAGTAATGCTCAATGTCTCATAAATGTATCTTTTTTTTTTCTTTTTTCACAACTTCCAGATGAGAGACTACTTCTTTCTACGATTTCGCGACGTAGTTGCGAATATAGCATTGCGCTTACTGGCAAGGCTGATTCTTGTTTATATATGGAATGTCGACATGCTAATAGACTTCCAAAATGTCGATGAACGTAATTTGTTCCTAGTTATGCTAGTTAGAATGGCAAGGTGGATGATTAGAGCATTGGAAAGACGCAACAATGACCACGCACAACCTCGAGCGGCACCCGTGATAATGCGTCGCCGGCACGCTGTAGACCTGCTGCGAGCAGCCGGAGCAGTAGGGGCCGGTGCCCCCCGCCGAAGAGATCTGGCCGGCTTGGATCTAAATAATATCCTGCCGAGGCGCCTTAGAGGACGTAACGGTGGAAGGCCCTAATATGATGACTTGTAGCCCGAAGACTAGACTGTAACATGTAGACTGTAGACTTTAGCATGTAGACTTTAGCATGTAGACTTTAGCATGTAGACTTTAGCATGTAGAATGTAGACACCGACATTGCCATTGACATTGACATTGCCATTGCTTTTTCTGTTTCTGCTGTGCTTTTTATTGTTTTTATTTCACTATTGATGTACACTGTGCTTGTTTGCCATTAACGATTATATGTATTGTCCTTCATTATTTACAAGTTGCTTTGTTTGCTTCTTTTTTGCTTTTTTCCATATTTAAATGCTTTTTTGACTTATTGGTATGCTTATGCTTATGTTCAAGTATTATATTTAACAATTAACAGTGTGAAAGAAAGAAAGATTGTTTAGATGATTTTTTTCTGCTTTTTCATTATTTAAATGCTTTTTTTCCTTATTTGAATGCTTATGCTTAAGGATTATCTTTTAATAATTAACGGTGTGAAAGAAAGTTTGTTTAACTGATTATGATATTGACTTTTCTTTTCTTTTCTTTTTTTTTACTAAAGGAGTGAAAGTTTGCATGTATTTCTGTTTCGTGCTTTTTTTTTTGTTGGATAAACTGTTGCATTTATAAGTTTTGTTTTTTTGATTTTTTTCTACAAAATGGCTATGTCAAAGTAATGAGTATAGTACAATGATATCACAGATTTACACCTGTCTAATTAGCAATGCACAGCGGTTTGTGTTTGATGTCAAAAGCTGACCAATGCGAGACAGGTTCTCATTAAGACCTCGGGGTACAAACAGCCAGCCAGGTTTCATTCCTATGGATGTCAGTACTCAGTCAGCATCTCTCTAGAGCAGTTGAATGTATGCCGGATAATATGTCAGCCTGGATGAAAGGCATGCTACATGCTACATGCTACATGCTAGTGCTACACTAGAGAGCATAAGCAAAAGAAGTGTAAATACAAAATGGTTAGCTTTGTGCTGCTTTTCATGAAGTTAATAAGGAAATACACAACTATAATGAGCTTTATATAGCTTAAAAACAGTATATATATATATATATATATATATGTTGCATGAGACTTTGTGTTTTGTGTTGCTTAACAGAGAGTTAATATCAAATGACATCTAATATAAGCTTCCTGCCTTTTTAAAATAAATTGGCCCTCTCCCTAAAAGGATAATAGTAAACTACAATGTATGTAATGTTGACAATACCAATGCTTAAGCATTGCATGGTGCATGATGTACTATAACAGGCTAATATATATATTAACAATAGCCTTTTAAATATATTTAACAAACATTACATTTTGCCCTGAGGGGCTTTTTGGACGGATACTGAACGCACACCATACGTCATAGCTTAAGGTCAAGACGCACTAGCGCCGGGGGGCACAACCTTCTGATCATACTTATTAACCCTGAGGCTATTAATAAATAGCCCGAGGGGGCGGCATGATCCTCTGATGCCATAATGGTACTACTGTAGTAATATAATTCTGCAGCTTTTATCAAAGGATGCCACTTATTAGCGTGCTGAAGGCTAAGCCTCCCTGTCAAATTGACCAGCAATCAGGACTTAGCCAAGTACTTCATCTAAGTAGATCAAAAGCTAATTAGGTCATGGACAGCATATGCAGTACAGCGCCACCCTACAAATTGGCATTTACTTAAGTATAGCCACTTTCTTGTAATAGTTTTATACTCCACTTAGACTGCTTTCCTATTGTTCTGAGCAGGCAATAACCAACGAAAATGTTAGTTAATTCCCTCCTGAATGAGTGCAAACTGCACTTGTCTTGCATGATAAGGGCAGTAAAACTTAGCAAATAAACAAATTAGTAAATATGCCTAATGGAATATAAGTTAGATATATCCCTCATAGTCAGAGTTTAACATTTTTGTTGGTTATATATCCCTCCCCCTTCAGCAAAAATTTTAGTTAACTCCCTCATATTCGGAATATAGCTATCACTGCTTTTTCTGGTCTTTCCATTGTTTGAGGACCTTGCTTGCAGCTTATTTGATCATATTTTTCAGATCGAATTATGAAGTTTCAGGCTCTTAATTTTTTTTAAATCGTTTTAATGTTTCTCCTAATATCACCTACCTGTAACATCATTTATACAACATTCCAAACCATTAAAGTGTAAGATAAGACTTACATTTTTATTTGAAATATTGATATGATATACAATGTATTTGTTTTGGACAATAGCGTCATTATTTTGAGCTAACTGATTGATTGACAAAGTCTCCTGTCAGTATACCTCGTGAGTCATGACATGATTTCATGTCAGTTGTTCTTTACAGTCAAATTCACTGACTTGGAAACAAATCATAGTCTTGGAAGCTAAACTCCAGATGACGTCATGTGACTCCAGGACTGCCATTGGCCAAGGCAGTTTCTCAACCCAATGAGAGTCCTGAATTCACCTGGCATCAATTGAGTTTAGCTTCCAAGTCTGATGACTGAACGATTTATCTCCAAGTCAATTAATTAGACCGTATACCATTCTAGATTACTGAAATAGAACCAACAGTTCAGTTTGCTTTGTATTTTTCATTCTTGACAAATGTGTACTTGGACTTTCACAATATGATTGTGGGCACACGTTTTATTATATGCTATCTTCCATAGTAATAGGTGTTTACAAGAGAGCAGTGCAGGAGAAAAACGCATTAAAATGTGGTATATATTTGCACATGCACTTGCCACGCACACTGTTTAATCAGCGTTAATTGTAAATGGACCAGGTACATATGCCATCGTAAATTACAGTTATGGTTTTGTTACTCCAAATGTTATTTTCATGTGCTCTTTGACAAACACCAATTTCACCACAATTAAATATCCTATTTGCATTGGATTTCTAAACTTGAAAACATTTGGATTTGCATGAGCCCAACCCGATTATATGCATTTCTAAAAGTTTAAAGAAACATACTTAAACAGGACACCCTTATTACATGCTACGTCGGCCCATTGTCGGCCCAATGTCGGGCCGACGTCGCCCACATAGTAAAGCCATTTTGAGACGTTGCAAATGATAAATTATGAGGTGATTATTTCAGCAATGATGGTTTAATGTAGTGCATATGCTTCCTTGGTGCATAACATGTAATGCATTAGGAATGCACATTATGTAATTAATAAGGTCATATTACGTGATTGGGCAAACACTCAGCTATGCCAACCAAGTCAGATGTAATAACATTATTGAAGATCATGCATTTTGTCGGTCGTATAAAATAGTATCACTAGATTCATCTAGAGCTGCAAATTCTCTGATCCCTGTTATTGAAACCATGGAGATAGTAATAAAAAATATATAAAAATCGCATATATAATTTATATATATTCATTAGATATATCTATTCATTAGATTATAAGATGCATTTCGACTTGATTCGGACGCAGACGTAATGATGAGGTGATACGGCTTGGAGTCCACAACCTGTAACACATTCACCCCTTGGCTGGGGTCTTTTTCTTGCCTCAGCATAGACACTGAGTACAATGCACCTCATATTTAGTGTCTCTATATTTACCATATGTTTACGATGACTAATTTCACGATTCAAGAAAGATTCAAGATTCAAGAACGTTTATTTACACATAGAGTTACATCCAACAAGCAAAATGAACAATCAATAAACATATTGGTATATAATATGTTTGTCCATGTATCAGCCCCCATCACCAAAAACTCTCCCCGGGAGATATCGGCTATTGTTTAAACGCACCTCAATGTGTCAAAATCATTCTTCTCCCGCAAATCTCATTGGGAAAATATTAATTTCGTATTCCCCCTGCCAGTTTGCATTTTCCCATGGGCTCGAATGGTAGGGTGAATACTCGGGTGAATACATGGTAAGGAGTTCAACATTGAGTTTTGTGGGATTCAGAAAAATTATATTGGCCTAAGCTTTGCCTCGACCAATATAATTTTTCTGAATCCCACAAAACTCTATGTTGGACGCTGATCAGCAACTCAAATCTGCCATAAAATGAAACATGTACTGTTCGGGTCAACTCTCAAAGCCAGATGGCTGCAGTAAGAGTTGCCCAAAGTAAAACACTAATTCATTAACAAGAAATAATTGAAATACAAATAAATAAATTACAAGCTCACAGAAACAGCAGTGGTTAATATGCAGCTCTTAGAGTTGGCTTTTGATGAATTCAATTATTCATGAGGCAACTTTTTAATCATCCTTACTGGTGAAAGATGTCATTGCTTTGCATGAAGTGTGGAATTTGCAACAATTACCGTTTGTGCGTGCAACTGCATTTGTAGCCTCATTAGTACATTTGTTTCTTAATGGATTATCGCTAACATTTGCATCAAACATTTAATGGCTTTTTAAGGGATCCTACGACGCAAAACTTAAAAGGTAAAACGTCGTATGCTGGATTTCGTTGGGAGAGATGAGTTTTCAACTCACAAATTTATGGATAAATTGTTCTATTCTTTTTTTATTTTTTATTTTTGGAACAAGGGGGAGGGATGGTCGTTTTCTTGTACATGCCTGATTAAAGTTTTTTTTATACCTTAATGTTATGTTCAACAGAACATGAAAATGACCTGAATTCTTGTGTCAGGCAAAATTAAAGACAGTAAAGCTTTATTTTGATGTGAACAACTCATCTGTATGAGCACACATTATGGCAAAAAAATGTCAGATTATGCGAACTTATTGTGATAAATGATCACACACAGTTAGTTTCTGTTACTCGTAGTGTCTGAATTAGGCATTTCATTTACATATAAGTTCTAATATGATAACAACAATGGCTCCTTATTTGTTTGTAACCCAGTCATCACAAGATCCATAGAAGCGTGAAATAGGTATTTATTAATTTAAACTTGCACAGTGCCTTTACCACAGGAAACGAGGCTTTTAAAATGATAATGGCATATTCTATATGCTGCAAGGCAAATAGAATATGCCATTATCATTTTGATAACTTGAGCAAAAATCGTAATTGGTGAGAGTACTTTGGTAAGTCAACAGTCAGGTGGTAAATTTACACCTCTACCTTGACGCAACTGCCAGAAAAACAATGACATTACATTTTACCTGTTAGTCAATAACATTAAGTAAAAGCATAACTTATCAAGCCAATTAGACTATAACAAAAATATCCTGTGTGTACATAGTTAGTGAAATGGCACTAAGAATCCATGCTGCCATATATATTTGCTTGACAATGTTACAAATGTCGGTCATGAGAATTCCAGGACCCAAAAGAAAGGAGGAGAAAATGGGGCTTAGAAACGAGAAAAGCAGGACATTAACTTGAAAGCAAATTGGCAATTGAGGTTCCTGATGAGGACATTATTGGGCTGTAGTGCCCAGTTTCAGAGACATATGGTGATGTTTTTCAGGAGGTTAAAGCAGTTTCCCTTGTAAATTGTCCGGTTTTTTTTTTTACTGCATTGTCATTTGTTTCCAGGCAACTTATGTTCAGGACATTAATTGGTACTACAGGAATACTCACTTCAAACTTCCAAAATATTATCTTCAGCCATGTAATGAGAACTGGGTAATGTTTTCAATATTGTGGCGTCTCAACGTTACAGGTGTGAAGCAAGGTCAGGTTGTATGACCAACTGCTAGAGGCAATGATGAGACCGTTAGTTTGGAGGCCGTGCCATGTTACACATTTACCAATTTTCGGGTCCTTAATTGCCCCTATCATAGACACGGAGTACAACAGCTAATGCTACTGACAACCGGCTGAGATGTAGCCGATGTTGAGAGGCCAGGCTGGGATTGGAACCTGCTACCTTCTGCGGAGCTAACCAGGGCCTAAACCGCCAGACCACTCAGCAGGTACTTCATGCATTTGATTAAATTTTCCAACTGAGGAGATATTGAGTTTTCCTACTCGTTTTATGTGTATAAGCGTAAGAAAGAACATAAATTATATAGCCAATTTGCACATGCAATTCTTTATCGTGAATTTCTATTTATATTGGCCTATATAATATTATGCGAATAGCGTTTTCATCTTCTTCAAATTAACTGGCAAATTTTTCATAACTGAACTGCAATGGTATCTACGTGATGATAATGTTAGTTTATTGCATGACATGCTGTTAATTGTATATTGCATTAATATTGTAAACAAAGTTTGTGTGTCACAGACTTGATTGATATACCAATAAGCTCCCTAGGTGGATGAAAAGCTGTGGTTTTAGCTTGTGGGCTAGGTGGCATTATAGACATAGTCAGTTGTATGGCATTCTGGCTATGGTCAGGTGCAAGTATAGCTAGCAAATTGCATGGCGTTGTAAATAGTTATAGATAATCAGTCGCATGATATTGTGGGTTTAGCTAGCTACTAGTAGCTAGTCATTTGCATGACTTTGTGGTTATATCTGGTTGGCTTTGTGGTTATAGCTAGTCAGTTACATGACATTTTGGTTATAACTGGAAAACCACTATTTGTGTGATAAAAGTGAGACAACACAGACAGCATTCCAAATCGGCCCAGCATCGATTCCATATAGGCCACTGTCATTACGACATCGTATTAACATCACTGACATCGCGCCGACGTTGAAACAATTTGGAATGCTATCTGGGAATGGAAAAATATTTGATCCAATGTGGTTGAACATTCAATTCCCCAAGTTGTGCAAGCCTCACAGGTCAAGGAGAGTTCTGTGTCAGCCATAGTCTTCATTGTCATGAGGTTGCCAATGAAAACCTTTGGAGCTGCCAAGGAAAACTGTTGGTACTCTCACTACTTGACTTGGTAATAGGTTCAACATTGACATTGAGCGAAGGAGTCATTTAAATACAGCCTGAGATATATCGTATTACGCTGAACTGGCCAGCAAATCTTTTTAAGCATGTATACACAAGGTATGGTAAACGTACATTAACTTGCTTTTAAATAACAAAGCCACAACTTTATGCTTCTTGATAAAACGTTATAGTTCTGGATTTCAGGGGATATATTATGATACCTGGCAATGGCATTGGGGCCTAGCTCAGTGTTAGCGCACTGGACTTCCAACCACTGGGTCCTGGATTTAATTCCCGGTCGAGCCTAAGTTGGATGGCTGTTTCGTCCATCATCTCATTGCCATGGTCCTTCCCTGACCTAATTAGCCTCAACAGGTGCATCAATACAGGACGTAAAGCCCTAATCCACCCAACCAGCTGAATAGGTAGCACAAGGTATCTAACAGACAAACCAGTTTAAACAGTTGTACTGCACAATCTGACCAAATTGGAGCATGCTTGAGCAGACCCATGTGTGGCCTTTTGCATGTACATGGTATAGTAGTGTAATTAGCAATAGTGCCCCCAACACTATGGTCTATAATGTTTGCAAAATTATATCCCGGCTTTTAATAACCCACAATCTGAGTTTTGGTTCAGAAACTGAATCCAAATTGGTACTTGAATCAATTGAGTGGAAAGATATAATTATTATATTGTAAGTTTGTGTGGAGATAGCTATGGTTTTATAGGTAAAGTTTCTGAGCTACGAATAGCTAGAAATGACCACTTTTAAAATGTTGCTAACAACAGCAATTTCTTATCACTCCATGACCAACATCAGTGTTTATATAGACAGGTCCCACTGATATTACCCCTTGGGCAACTAGACTGCTCTAAAGAATTGCAATAGATTTGCTCACTGCCTCAATATATCATACTTATTGTCATGTATCTTAATTGCATCTAGGGGGTTGTAGTTTGAACTTGGTAAGATTCTGTGTCAAGCATCCCAATATATTTTATGACCTTGACCTATACAGGATCATTAAGCCATGTTTTATGAATAAGTTATGACTGACCAGGAAAATTTCCTAGTAAGTTGCCACCTCATGTCACAGAGGGCTTTGGTTTGCGGGAAAATGTGTCACGGCTGAAAGTGCATGATGTCAAGTATTTTGCAGCAAATGTGAAGGTGCCCTTCATTCTCGCGTGTAACAGAAATTAATTGTGCAAGAGTTTATCATCGCGAAAGAGAATTTTTGTTTTCGAGGAGTTGAAATGAGTCGAAATTGCCATTTAATTAAAATACAGTGCGCAAAAAACGTTGGCATAAAAACCTCCTACTTTACAATGTACTTGGTGGCTGATGTACGTATAAATGCTGCACCATGACAGTTATGAGGCATTCTGATAACAGAAGCCCATTATAAATAAAAATGACTGTATTATCAGCTCGTCATTCCCCAAGTATAAATATCGAAATAAAGAGTAAACTAAGCCTATTTATACAGACTAAACAGAAATTCGGTCAGAATATTATAAACTAAACTAAATTTATAATTATAATGAAATCAACAAAGCTTTGAAAGTCAAACGAAACTGTCAACAGTTACTTTTCTCTAATCAGAGATTGCTTGAAAGGAGTCACTCTTGCCTTGAATCAGCAGAATTACGTTATAAAATGATCAAAGGTGGTAATCAGAAGTAATTAGTGATAGGATTTCATGGAATTTATCTTCAAAGATGTTGATGAAGCAGGGAAATGATGAAATAAGAAATGTAGTTATCAAATCATGAAATCAAGCTCCTGTTTGATGCTATAGGATAACCACACGATTCACTGATCTGTTTGACAGATCAAACGAGGTGGGTACGTAGCACCATCCGAATCTGATCTGAATAAAACAACTATCTTCGCATGCATCCATATTTGTGTGAACACAGCTTTCTTTTTTTTTTGTCTTTTTTGTCTTTTTTACATTATTTCATTGACATAGAATTGTTAATTGTTAATGAGTACCAACAACAGAAAGGAACAAAGTATCCCTAGCGTCGTTTCTATATCGGCCACCGTCGTTACAACATCATTTTGACATCACCGACATCGTGCCAACATTGAAATGATTTGGAATGCTATCTGGGTCACATCAATTAAACCTTTTTTAATATTCAAAATGTTGGCTCATCTGATCCACAATTTTATGCACTCAAAATAAAAAATGCGTCCCCAATTTTTCTAAAGTGTGTAAGCTTATGTCCCTTGTTCAATGACATTGATCAACTTAGCAACGTCCTAAATAGTGCTCATCCCGTAATTACATATAGAAGAATTAATAGCTGCAAATTAGGAGCTTGTGGTTCAATTTATTTCAAATGTATCCATGAACAACAGCATTTTTCCATTTGGTCAATGACAATTGAACTAGATCGACTGGGCAATTTCGTGTCATTTTCCTAGCTCTAGATGATTGAAGCTGTAAGTTGTATTTTGAGGACACTCATCTCATCAACCACCTACCGAGTTTCCAAAATATTCCGCATATTTTCATTATGTACAGAAAAGGAGTTCTGTATTGCTTCGACGAAAGTATGAGGGGTCAAACAAGGACTTCTACTGTAACCTGGTGATTTGACATGGAATTCATCCTTTGTTAACTATTCCTGCTGTTGCCAAAGCTGCAATTTTTAGAATCGAAACTCTTAGAAAAATACAACCTTGCTCTAAACAAAGTACACTCTTCTGCAATTATCTCTCATAGACTCAATCGAATGCCCATTGTTCTGTCTATTAGCCTGGAAAACGAGTTGAACTGAATATCTTGGAACAAGCTAGCAAGGATTTAGAAGTGAATATATGTTTACATTATCATGTGAAAGTCATAAAGATTTATGATATAAACAAAAAAAAAGATAGATATTCTGTTATGAAACAAAGAGGGAGCTTTTGCAAAATTCATTCATTTGAAATGTTTCCACTCAAGATAATGAAGGTGTGGTAGACATCTTTGAAGGGGCGGGGGCCTAGCTCAGAGGTAGCGCTCTGAGCTTCCAACCGCTGGGTCCCGGGTTCGATTCCCGGTCGAGCCTAAGTTGGATGGCTGTTTCATCCTTCGTCTCATTGCCATGGTCTCTGCCTGTCCTAATTAGCCCATCAGGTGCAGAAATACAGGACGTAAAGCCCAAATCCACCCCACCCCACACAGACATCTTTGAAATGAGAGCAATATTATTGTAAGGCCTGAATTTCTCCGTACAGCATTTCAAATATTTTATGATGCCAGTCAATGTACGGTTGTCCTTACTCTTCCTACTATTGTTACCTCTTCCTACTATTGTAAACTCTTCCTACTATTGTTACCTCTTCCTACTATTGTTACCTCTTCCTACTGTTGTTACCTCTTCCTACTATTGTTACCTTTTCCTACTATTGTTACCTCTTCCTACTATTGTTACTCTTCCTACTATTGTTAACTCTACCTACTATTGTTACCTCTTCCTACTATTGTTAACTCTTCCTACTGTTGTTAACTCTACCTACTATTGTTACCTCTTCCTACTATTGTAAACTCTTCCTACTATTGTTACCTCTTCCTACTATTGTTACCTCTTCCTACTATTGTTACCTCTTCCTACTATTGTTAACTCTACCTACTATTGTTACTCTTCCTACTATTGTTACCTCTTCCTACTATTGTTACCTTTTCCTACTATTGTTACCTCTTCCTACTATTGTTACTCTTCCTACTATTGTTAACTCTACCTACTATTGTTACCTCTTCCTACTATTGTTAACTCTTCCTACTGTTGTTAACTCTACCTACTATTGTTACCTCTTCCTACTATTGTTACCTCTGCCTACTATTGTTACCTCTTCCTACAATTGTTAACTCTTCCTACTATTGTTACCTCTTCCTACTATTGTTACCTCTTCCTACTATTGTTACCTCTTCCTACTATTGTTACCTCTTCCTACTGTTGTTACCTCTTCCTACTATTGTTACCTCTTCCTACTGTTGTTACCTCTTCCTACTGTTGTTACCTCTTCCTACTATTTGTACCTCTTCCTACTGTTGTTACCTCTTCCTACTGTTGTTACCTCTTCCTACTATTGTTACCTCTTCCTACTATTGTTAACTCTTCCTACTATTGTTACCTCTTCCTAGTATTGTTACCTCATCCTACTATTGTTAACTCTTCCTACTATTGACAATTTACCTCTTCCTACTATTGTTACCTCTTCCTACTATTGTTAACTCTTCCTACTGTTGTTACCTCTTCCTACTATTGTTACCTCTTCCTACTATTGTTACCTCTTCCTACTATTGTTACCTCTTCCTACTATTGACAACTTACCTCTTCCTACTATTGTTACCTCTTCCTACTATTGTTAGCTCTTCCTACTGTTGTTACCTCTTCCTACTATTGTTACCTCTTCCTACTATTGTTACATCTTCCTGCTATTGTTACCTCTTCCTACTATTGTTACCTCTTCCTACTATTGTTAACTCTTCCTTCTATTGTTACCTCTTCCTACTGTTGTTACCTCTTCCTACTATTGTTACCTCTTCCTACTATTGTTAACTCTTCCTACTATTGTTACCTCTTTCTTCTATTGTTAACTATTCCTACTATTGTTAACTCTTCCTACTATTGTTACCTCTTCCTACTATTGTTACCTCTTCCTACTATTGTTACCTCTTCCAACTATTGTTAACTCTTCCTACTATTGTTAACTCTTCCTACTATTGTTAAAGCTGCAATTTTTAGAATCGAAACTCTTTGGAAAAGACAACCTTGCTCTGGACAAAGTACACTCTTCTGCAATTATCTCACATAGATTTAATTGAATGAGTTAGGGTACTGTACATCCCGGATTTCTTATTAATATCATTCCATGTTTTCTATAGCAGACAAAAACAGGAATCCTGAACTTTGTAAACACAAAGTATCTGCAAAAATGGACGCACTAATTGGATACACTCGCAGCTAAAACAAGCGCCCAATTAGTTTTAGGGGTATTTATCTGTGTCTTTTGGGTGTTTGTTCCTAAGTGAAGGGTGCTCTAAAACAGAACAAGAGAGGATCAAGTAGTCTAATGGCTAGAACGTCAAAGAAGGAATCCTGGGACATGAAAGCTTTAGATTTCCTATGGCATACTATTTTACAATGGTGCAAGAAGGAGTACAGGTTGCGGCCTAAAAACTTGCACTGGGCTTCTCCTCTTTGGGGATAGCTCTAGGTTACTCAAATGCTCATGAGGTCTTTTAAAGTTTTGCCACATTTAGTCAGGGGTATAAGCAATTGGTCATTGTGATATTTTTGATCTTGTAATGTCAGACAATATCAGTTTCTGAATTATTGAGAGGGTACATGCTGCAGGGCGTGTTCTGAGAGACACATGTCACAGAAGTCAGGTAGGGTACTGTACATCCCAGATTTCTTATTAATATCAGACTTCCCGGATTTCTTATTAATATCCCGGATTTCTTATTAATATCAGACTTCTGTCTGCTTGCATAGTGTCTCTAGTTGAAGAAAAGTTTACAAATTAGAGATTTCCTAGTTAATACACCTCTGAAGCCACCGAAAATATAATATTTGCAGAGAATCCTCCTTCAGTGTTTTTTATACATGCATATGTATATTACGGTATTAGATCATAAGAAGGTTGGTTTCAGCTTTGATCCAGCAAGGTCATAAAGTTAAAACAGAGATATATAATGGTATTCTAAAGGGAAATTTTGAATCTACAACTAATCTGGAAAAAATCACATGATTTTCAGGAAGATGGGCAAGTTAATAAGACAGAAAAGACAGAAAATTGATCAGAATCCAAAATGGCACTTTCCACCTCAAAGGTGTCAATGGTCTACCTTCTTATTAAAAATGAATCTATTTGTCCTGTTTTTGGTGGCAAAGGTCAACAAAGGTGACTGTAACACATCTGTATGATCAGTGACATAATCTAGTGCTTGTATAGCAAAGGCCGAGGTGAAAATTACCCGAAGGTGTGATAAGTGTGCATGTGCTATATTTAGATCCATATTATCAATCATTTGTGAGGAAACAATAAAATATATTAATAAAGATAATGTATAATTACTTTTGTGTGTATGACTGCAGCTGCATGTGATGATTATCACTTGAGATAATAACAGAAGAGGTAGCAGTAGCTGCTGGTGCAAGTTTTTATGCCGCACCCTGTATTTCCTTTCATGAGACAATTGTCTAGCTGTGAGGTTATAAAGGCATGTATACCTTTTTTTGTGTTTTTTTTTTCAGCTGGTTTTTTTCCATGTCATATATTTAATAAATTTCTTAGTTTCCCTAATCTCCAATCCGTTTTGACATTACTGAGTTGATGTCGAGGAAGACTCCATACTTGCGTACAACAGAAGACTTTTCACCCATTTTGATCTCATTACCACATACATTATCAGATCTTTTGATCCTCAAAGTAAACCCAATTACTTGCTTCTGTTTTAAAGTCATTGAAGAAATGAGAAGACATGCATACTCTAATATAATGAATTCAACTTTGACAATGAAGCTCAGTGTGATCAGAAGACGGTGGGGGCCTAGCTCAGTGGTAGCGCGCTGGGCTTCCAACCACTGGGTCCCGGGTTCAATTCCCGGTCGAGCCTATGTTGGATGGCTGTTTCATCATTTGTCTCATTGCCTGGTCCCTACCTGTCCTAATTAGCCCATCAGGTGCAAAAATACAAGACGTAAAGCCCTAATCCACCCACCACACACCAGTGTGATCAGAAGTGTTGAAACTCCATACATGTCTCACTGAACAATCTTTGAATCCTCTCCATCTCTCTATCTACATGACTATTCAATGGATGCAAAATTAGGGGTCAAAGAGTCCTAACCCATCAAAGCTTGCATTTTAGTCTTTGCCTGAAGTAACTGACAAGGCTGGTCCATTACGAAATTGTTCTGCTGTCTAATTTGCATGATTGTACTTGACTGCTTTGTCTGCATGCTGTTCCAAGTGCTACAAGGCACAGTCATGATAGAGGTTACAGACAATATGGACAAGCAGACTTCGTAATGCATTAATTGGATTTTTTTTGTTTTAAAATATTGACTAAACAACATCAGTCATGCTACTTGCTGCAATTTGCAGGTTGTTATGTATGCCAGGTCATGATGAAATCGTTTTTTTTTAATTTAGTTTTTCTAAATAAATTGATACCTTGGTAGATCTGTGATAATCTTCATTCAATTCATATCACAATATTGATGTTCATTAAACGCTAAAATAGTGAAAAGAAAAGAGTTAATTATGTGGTAATAAATAATATATGCATTCATGAAAAATAAATGCAAAAAAAAAACTTAATATCTAAGAAACAAAACCTTCAATTAAGCCACTGTCACACGGGCCGGTTTTGCCGTAGTGAACCCGTAGTATTACGTAATAGTTATGTAACAGCTCTTTCCGCCGGTTTAGCGACAGGTTCTGGCAGCAAAAAGGGGCGGTGCAGCACCCGCCGGGCGCTACGCTATACTGATTCCATACCTGTTTTCGGATCGAAAATATACCAAATATTAAGCGAGTTATTCGTCTGAGAAGGCGGTTGTCTGGTGGCGGCTGCAGCTCCTTTAATATTAATCCGATTTGCGTCAAATAAAAATTGAATTATAGAAGAGTTCATACTCATTCCACACAGAATTTCAGATTGAAAATAGACCAATTATTAAGCGTGACATTCGTCTGAGAAGGCAGCATGGTGCTCTGTGTATGTTCATGACTTGAATGGTGTGGTCAATATTTTTTACCATTATATATACATTGTTTGGATGAGCTTTATTGCAATTAATTTCTACTCATTCTGCCAACTGGCCAATGGGAAGGACTTTTCCTTTGGTTTTGTAAAGTCAATTAACCTATATATGTCAATTGCTATTAGCATTTTGAATAATACAAAGAATGGGGTAAGTCATGCTTTTTCATCATTGATCACAAGCATTAATTGAAATTCTGAATTTCAACTGATTCCTGTTTATTATGCATATTAAAGAGGGAGATTGTTTTGATCATGGATGGAACATGCAATATCAATATTAATTCCAGTTGGATTATTTTCAGAAACAACAACGAAATATTGATAATTTATATAAAATGAAATAAATATCTAAAATGATTACTCTAAACTAGAGTATATCTATCTATAGATAAATGTTATAGCTCCATAGACATCTTTATCAAGTCGGAATTTTATTGGCAACAAGCAAACAAACATTGTTTTATTTTCGTTTTTTATTGATTACTAATCAATGAATTATTGATAGTAACATATTATTAGGTTAAGATCTTATAACTATCTGTCTATCTACATATCTATACTCTATAAGGTATTACTAACTTTATTAACAAGAATATTCTTGTTTGTGCCTAGTATACTCTATTGATTTTCCCCACCTTTAACTATTATATAAATTCTACACATTTCCCTGAATAATTCAGTCTTTATTTCACGAAAATCGGATATGTAGATAGACAGATAGTTTAGAGAAAGAGATAGATTTATATGCTTATTATATAATATAGAATATCTAGCTTAATATTTGGTCCATATAAGTACATAAAAGATAGCAAATAAAATCACAGATCAAATCACAAATACCAATTACAGTATTAATATTAGATTTAAATTTTACAAAAATATACACAAATACTGATCAAAATAATAATTTATTATCACAATAAGATTCAAATTAACACAAAAAGATAAGAATGTTCACATGTATAAAAAAAATACCAATATACAAATATAATCATTGCCTGGTAATTACAATAGAATACAATGTTTTTAATTAATGAAAGCAATTACATCTTTTTGTAATTGTGAATGACAATCAAGACAATGTCATATTACTGTGTCATCTTTGAACAAACTATGAAATGACAGGTCAAAGAACCCCAATTTAGGCAATTAGGCAATTGACACATGTATTGAGTATTTGCTGTATTCTCTACACCCATTCTTTGTATCATTCAAAATGCTAATAGCAATTGACATAACGGTCATGGCAGTTGGCAGAATGAGTAGAAATGAATTGCAATAAAGCTCATCCAAACAATGTATATATATCATGGTCAAAAATATTGACCACACCATTCAAGTCATGACCATACACCGAGCACCTGGCCGCCGCCAGAGAACTGCATTCTCAGATGAATATCTCGCTTAATATTTGGTCTATTTTCAATCCGAAAACATGATGGAATCAGTATGAACTATGCTACAATACAGTTTTAATTTGACGAAAATCGGACTAATATTAGGGGAGCAGCAGCATTTTAAAGAAGCGCTCAGCCCTTCCTGCATTGATACAGTCAGGGCGCGGACGTCTGCGAGAGCACCACTGTTTGCCTCCGCCAACTTAGCTACATTCTCAGACGAATTCCTCGCTTAATATTTGGTCTTTTTTCAATCCGAAAACACGTATGAAATCAGTATGATTTATACTACAATTCAGTCCTGTTTGACGAAAATCGGATTAATATAAATGGAGCAGCAGCCGCCGCAAGACAACTGCCTTCTCAGACAAATATCTCGCTTAATATTCGGGTTTTTTTTAATCCGAAAATACGTATGGAATCAGTATGAGCTATACTGCCATTCAGTTTTATTTGAGGAAAATCGGACTAATATAAGAGGAGCAGCAACCTTTTAAAGTATATACAACCCCCCTCCCTGCCTACGCTGACGCTGGTAGCAAAAAGCCGGCGGGTTACCCGTGAAAGCCGCCGGGTTACCCGTGAAAGCCGCCGGGTTACCCGTGAAAGCCGCCGGGTTACCCGTAGAACCCCTAAACAAGCCGCTGGGGTGAAATTAGGGTCGGATAATTCGCCGGGTTCTACGGGCCACCCGCCGGCTTTCACGGGTCACCCGCCGGCTTTCACGGGTCACCCGCCGGCTTTCACGGGTCACCCGCCGGCTTTCACGGGTCACCCGCCGGCTTTCACGGGTCACCCGCCGGCTTTCACGGGTATTTTTTTTGTTTTTTTTACACCCGTGAGATTTCTACGGTTGTGCCATGCAAGCATGTATTATTATTCATGCAAGCATGGCACAACCGGGGCCGGGTTTCGCGGCTTGGCCAAGGGTCCCACGGGTGCTTGCCGGGTATCCCCGGGTATCCACGGGTGGCCGTATTGGGGCCGCCGGCTTGGAGCCGGGTAGCGATTTCCGCAACTATTACGTAAAACTACGGCAAAACCGACCCGTGAGACAGTGGCTTAAAACAATATTCAATATTGTAAATAGGCCTATGTGTGAAATTGTAATAATAATAATATCTGTAATGATTTTGCTTCTTGGTTTTTCTTTGGTCGTGAAAATGTCATGATCTATAAATGAGATGAAGTTTTGTGTATACTTGGTTAAAAAGTGTAACATCAGATTGCTAAGGTAGCTAAGGCACCCACTGCATTCACTTTCCAAAACACAGGGAATGTTTTTTGACGAAGACAAATGAAAATGAGCAAGATGCAAAAATGGCTTCAGTGCAAATAGGCAATAGAAGTTCCTAATGAGGACATTATTTCTCCAGTATAACCCAGTGGTGTCCAGTTTCAGAGACATATAGGGTGAATGTTTTTGCAGGAAGTTAAAGTACTTTCTGCTGTAGCTCGATCAATCATACCATTTTTTTTTTGCCTTGTTGTCAGAAAATGGTTGCAAAACCTGATGGTTCTGGACAGCAGATGTTTCTAGGTCCTAAATGTTGTTGCAGCCTATGTGATTTTAGGATGTAAAATTTTGATGATTTTATTACTCAAAGTGATTTTAATGCAATTATTGTAAATGTTTTAACTCTCCCTACAAATTGTATTCTAACATATATTGTATTGTGTTTGTCGAAAAATAGCTGATAGCTAATTATTATTATGATTATTATTATATATATATTGAATAAACAATGTAAAATTAAATTTTATCTTACCTTATCTTTTATCTTATCTTTAGACCAGTTTCATATTATATGTGGTTTGCGTTGCATTTTTTCTATTGGTATCATGTGTGGTGGGAAGAAATATTTCAAGGTGTAGTATCTAATTATTTAATTCTACTCGGTTAGTGGTTCGATATGATTCAACCGACATTGCATCCCTCACCCAACTATCATATGGTTTGAATTCGAAAGTTTTCAGTTGACATATTATTGTGGGAAAATTGCAGTATAGCGGACCCAAATTATTGACCATATTTAGAGAGCCTCGTTGCCAGGCCTATGACGTAAAATGCTTGAATTCGATGAGTGACGTCACAAACTAACGGCGGCGGCGAGGCAAGAACGCACGGTAACGATAGTTTATTTCGCTTTTTCTTGGGGGCTCCTGTCCCCAAACCCTGGCTACTGTCACAAATGTATTCTTATTGTGTGCAATAACGAAATTTGGTCCAAAATTGTGATTATTTTCATGTTTCATGGATGCCAAATATGGTCAATAATTTGGGTCCGCTATACTGCACTAAACGCATTATTGTATATGAAAAGTAAAATCAGGGTGGTATTAGCACTCACTGAACGTGCTAAAACTGATAAATGTGATTGTCAAATTGTGCCAACATGTATGCGACACATGCAGGGTGACCTATGACATGGAAAGGCTTCTTCCACTCAAGTCTCCAGCATTCACATGTGGCTCCATACAAAAACACTCACATATCTTCCCATGGAGACACTTTTAAGACTTTTTGACATTAGAATGATTGATTGCCCCCCCCCCCCCAGTATTTTCTGATTAACAGTACAATGGTTAGTGAGCCTCACTTAATGTCATGTAATATGTCATTAATGGCGATGACTAACTACTTGGTGAAAACCGTTAACATGACACTGACTTATGTTGACTAGCCGTCTATATGAGTCATTCTTTAGAAACACACGTATGAAAATATTTTTTCACTCTTGTTCATCCTTGGCCATACGTGATTCACTCGCCGAGCGTTTTACGTCGCGCTAATCCGTAGGGTGTTCCTGGTCACGCTTGACCACTCACGACCAAATGTGGAGAGGGCAAAATTGTTTGAACATGTTCAGATGCCTCACAGACATTTGGCGAGCGTTTTATGGATGTCCGGCGAGCGATCTACGATTGCCCCAAGTACGCTCGCAGAAAGAAGTTATGCGTGATTAACAGAGCCACGAATGAACACGTATAGCCAATTTTTGACATACATGGTCATACGTACGTCTTATATGTGATCACTGAAAATTTTCTTGATCAGAAAGTTAGCGTTTTTTTACTAAGTTATTAGACATTGTGACTGTGTCTTAAATGACCAACTTGGATTGGTCAAAATGACTAATACCACTCAGGTCAGTCAAAAAGGCTAACATAACCTGGCATTTCTGACCAACTATGGTCAGTTATCTGGGACATAAAATGATTAGTCATAATGACCAACATCAACACTTAGTCAATTTGACTAATCTTAAAAGTTGTATATTCTGGAACAGAAAAGATAACACAAAAATTTGCACAAACAATACATTGTATTATGCATTATACACGTAGTACACCGAAAAATCCAGTGAATATAAAGAACAATTTTGCTCATGATTGGTATACAAAAACATTCTAACTTATATGGTGGCTATTTAGTTTAATAATAACTCAAATATGAGCGCAAAAAGTATGTGAAAGTTAACACATTAATCATTGAACTGACTCAATTGTATTTCAAATGCTGACTATTGATCTAAAGACTTACCACAAATGAATGTAAAAAAAATCTAAGTAACTGTAAATTTACATGCGAGTTTGCCCAGGTTTAGTTTACACAAATAATTGGTAAGTTGTATAAAGAATATTATATCTATGACCTAACTTCAGTGCTTTTAACAATTTCCACATACATTTTCCACATCTTCTCTGAGTCATTTGAATAGCTGGTTTTCAAGAAATAACTTTGAGTAAAGATTCAGGTTTTTGCAGTCTTTGGTGAATAGTTCAGCTCCAAGATTGGGGTGCCAGATTGCATCACATGTATCAAAAGTATGGCTGCTGTCTGAGCATCTGAAAGACAATTACACATGATAGTAAATATATTCAAACGTTTGCAGAAGGAAAACAGGTGACCAGCTGTGAATAAGGGCTCTTTATCGTTTGATCCAAATGATACGATATGCATCATCGATACTCTCATTTGATACATGATGCGCATCATCGATACACATTCATAGTAAATTTGGTATATTCCCAAACAACGAACCTCTAGAATCTAGTCTACTGAAGGCAGATGCTATCTAATGACAGTATCTACCTAAACAAAGTTAGGGGCATGGACATTGTAAAATAATTTTTATTTTATATAACGAAAAGAACTCTAAAGGGGCGTTCACACTGTCACGTACAAAACCTACGAGTGATCATGTACGTCAAAAATGGGCTATACGCAGCTATACGTGCTCACTCGTGGCTATGCTAATCACGTATAAATGAACCTACGGGAGGCAGTCGTAGATCGCTCACCGGACGTCAGTAAAAGGCTTGCCGGACGTCCGTAAAAGGCTTGCCGGACGTCCGTCAAATGCTCGCCAAAACATCCTTGAGGCATCCATAAGGCGCTCGTAGATCGCCCGACGGACTTCCGTAAAATGCTCGCCAGACGTCCGTCAAACGCTCGCCGCACATCTGTCAGGTATCCGTGAGGCACTAATAGATCGAACGATGGATGTCTACCGAAGCGTTTTACTAGTGTTTTTTTCAAGTAGACACGAGTGGATGGGGAGTATATATGGATGGATAGTGGCTACGTATGGCCACGTACATATGTAGAGCATACATAGAACGTACGTAGGACGCTCGCCGACTGACCCCCCGAGTAAGTTATGTAACTAAAATAAACAATTTTACTCGTAAAACATCCGCCTAAGTTTTGAACATGCTTAAAAATTGTTGCCCTCTCCACGTAAGGTCATGAGTTGTCAAGCGTGAACAGGAGCATCCTACGGATTAGTGCGAGTATACGTAAAATGCTCGGCGGGTGAATCACGTATGGACATAGATGAGCAAGAGTTAATAAAATTCCATCCGTTGTCATAGGTAGCTCTTATACGTGATAGTGTGAACACCCCTTAAGGCTTTATACAGGTGAGACAATTTTATTTGTCAAATAAGAAAATTTATCAGTCTTATGTAGGATTTTTATGCTAGACAATTGCTCCAAGCTAGCTAATCACTAATTGGCTGTTATTTTTAAGGATTGCTTATTTTGACTAATCACAGGACATCACACAAGGTAATCAAAATGGCCATATTCATCTTTTTCATGATGATCGTGGCTACATTGTGAAAGGAAATTGGTTAATATTTTGCATCTTAGAGGCAGAACATATTCTAAAGTATACCGATATATTATCGTAATTTAATTTATATATAAGTCACACATTGTACACTGGTTCTTTTATCGATTACTTGTTACCGGTATGACCAATGATTACTGAACCGGTGTAGAGCCCTACTGTGAATTCAGCCAGTTTCACTGAAGATTGTACTGCACATGAATAAAAAAAAGTCCCATAGGACATAATTATACATAAATATTATATATTTACCTCAGTATTCAGAAGATCACTTTCTTCCACGCTCAGCTGATTAATCAGTAGAAAGCTGGCAGTATAACCATGCAGTGCTGAAAAAAAAGAAGAGTATTCTGAACTTCAGAACTCCAGTGCATAATAACAGCATTTCCCACAATGCAGAAATAATGTATTTTATAATAGCATATTTAGGAGACCTTAACTATGTCTTTCATCAATATACATGTATATCAGTTGACATTAGTAACTTTACTGAACATGATCATAGCTTGACACATGGATCAAAAGTATATCTTAATGCATGTTGAGAAAAAGTAACTAAAAGTCATCTTAACCCATCATTGGAATTAAAAAGTGCATGTGAATTAGATTAATAATGATGCTTTTTAATTAAAACTGCAAATTACTTAGCACTACTTTGCAGTTTATTTTTCCCTTACCATTAATTCTTGTCACTGTGGTGTGTAGCAACTGTGCCCTTTTTTTGACGGTATGTTTCCAGTGTGGCCTTTCACCTCAGTTGCAGGATCGTTTTCGCATGATATTTCTAGTAATTTTCCTTGAGGACACCTTTTCTGGTGTTCTTCTTCCATAATCAATTCGATTTATTATTATTAATTTGGGTTTAATTTTATATCAAAATTATAAAAATAATGAACATGTACCCCATCTTTTGTCCTTAAAGGTGGATACATTTTTAGGAAAAACTCGAGAACTCGAGATTAAATCTTTGTCTGTGTCATTGTGTCTTTTCTTGCTTTCATCTTGTGAAGGCTGGAATAAAATCATAAAATCAATTGCACTAATAATAACAGTAAACAATGCAATATTCTTTAGTTAACTGCATAATTCAATGATTATTAAAGTTACCAGGTAATGACTGTCATCTGACATTGTGCTTATAAAATCTTTGTACAAAATAAATTTTTTCTTTTTTATCTAAAGCAAGAGAAATTTTTTAAAGAATTTAATTCTCGAATTAGCCATGTGACAGTTTGAGTGTCAATATTGTTCATTTAGTTACATCGTTACATCAGAAAAATTAAATTCGGAATTTCCGGCGCAGATCAAGAGGGGGGCACACAGCCGCCCCCATTCAGCACTGATTTTACATTGCCACAATGGCTGTCATTCGATCAGTTAATTTAATGATGGCTACCACCCCCCCCCCCCCTAAAAATTTCTGGATCTGCCTCTGATTTTTGCTGATTTTATCTTTTATTCTTAATCATATACCGTAACGGTGGGTATTATCGACACTCGCATTAGAATGTTAACAATTTTGTTAACAAACTAATTTAAGTGTCGATAATACCTGCCCTGTCGATAATACCTTCCTTTACGGTATGATGAATAATAATAAGAAGTAAAAAAAAAAATTGTGAATTAATTTTTCTTCCTTTAAATTTTTTTTATTATATTTAAAATTGTATGTAAAATTTTTTCTTCTATTTAAAATTTACTCGGGCAGACGTTAAAAACGTCAATGAAGAAAGGGAATGGTGTCACTATCAAATAATTTTTTGTGTGGTAAAAGTGCATATAGCAGACCCAGATTTATGACCATATTTAACGAGCCTCGTTGCCAGGCCTATGACGTAAAAGTGTTTGAAATAAATTCATGACGTCACAAACTAATGTAGTTATGACGGCGGTTTTCATATTCACGGTAAAGATAGAGTTTATTTTTGCTTTTTCAAGGGGGCTACCCCCCCCCCCCCTCCCCCCTAAACCCCTCGCTATTTTACACCAAATGTTATTTTAATTGTGCTAGAACTTAAAACTCCGCTATACTGCACTAAACACTTTTTTTTCTGGGGCAATTGCACACAGCCCCCCCCCCCCCCCCCCCCCCCCACTGGATTCGCCAGTGAAAGATACGAGTGGAATGCTCTAATAAATGTACGAAACCAAACCCCTAAATGGTAGCAGGTCGATTCGTCACTGTGCGATTCGTCCCCGCCAAAACGGGTCCATTCGTCAGCCGAAAAAAGTCTGTTCGTCACCCGAAACTGGTCGATTCGTCACCCGATTCGTTACCCGCATTTAAAAATGCAGAATGGTGTTACATTATTGCTATTATGTACTAAATATTGATATTAAATTAATGCCAATATATAAAGACAAAATAATAAAATATTATAAAAATATGCATATATTATGATTAATAAATGATTTCTACATATGACTATTCCTATGCACAAGTGCATTATTCATATTTAGATGATGATTAGACATTTTATTGCATTGTTGTTGTATAGTAACATATATGCATTTATGACTTATGTATTAAATCTTGTTTGTATAAATTTAATTTCTGGAGAACCGAACCGTTGGTCTTTCTCAGACCCTCAACTTGCAAATGAAGATAATTGCAATTAATGAACCTTTTTGGCAAAGACCTGATGCTGATTGGCTGTTGCATCAGAGTAAACATCATCTCAATATATAATAATTTTTATATTGTTAATAAAACTGTGATTGTAAATATTTATTTAACAATGAATCAGTAACTTAACTTGGTATTAAATAATTTTGTGGTCAGTAATCTCTCACTCCAAATCTGTTTAAATTTTGGATATATGCCCGGGGGGCCACGGCGGACAGATGTACCCCCAGCGGGGGGGGGGGGGGGGGGGGGGGGTGCAGCCGTGCAGTAAGGCTAGCCGGCGAGAAGACAGCCTGCCTGCAATTATATAAAATATTTTTGAAAAATACGAGTGATGAACCGACCAAATTCGGGTGACAAATCGACCAGTTTCGGGTGACGAACAGACTTTTTTCGAGTGACGAATGGAACAGTTTTGGATGGGACGAATCGCGCAGTGACGAATCGACTAGAAAGCCTCTAAATCCGCCACTGATTGACAAGATCATTGACTTGGCCCAATCATTCAATATAATGCAGCCGGCCCCATAGGCTGTAAATCACGTACAGGGAAGAGAAAATGTTATAATCACCTAATGAAGATCCTTTCTCAGACCCTTATAACTTCATCGCTGTATAAAGTATGCATTCAAAATTCCGTTCAGTATCGTTTTTGCACAGAGGAAACAGTCTGGCCATGTCAAAACCAGTGGCCAACGTGACGGTTGAAGTATAGCTTTTTAGTTTCGAAAAAACAATTGCCTAGTTGAAAATAGCGTCTGGATACGGCACATATATTATTTACATTAATATTAAATATCACTTTTAGTACAATTATACAAATGAAACATGTCTTACTTTTACTGCTGGAAAGTTAAACAGCAATTTTAGTTTTGGAGATGACTAATGTGACGTCATACTTTGACCGGTTGCTTTAAAATAGTTCGTCATTATGACTAAGTGCTGCTCAAGATTAGCCCGCTTGACCGACCTAGCCATAATGACTCACCCCAAAGGTTTTCAGTGTAGTGTGAACGCCCCTTAAGACCTATGTACGACCACGGATGAACAACTATTTTTACTCACCGAGCGTTTCAAGGGTAGACTACTCTTGCTAATCCATAGAATTCTCCTGGTAGGGCTAAATCATCCGTTACCATACGTGGAGAGTTGCCCCAAGTTCCCCAGTCAGCTGCATGGTCATTTAGGGCTACGTGGAGGGAGAACATTTTTTAAACATGTTTAAAACTTTGGCGGATGTTCTACGAGTAAATTGCTTATATTAGTTACGTAACTTGCTGGGCAGTCAGTCAGTGAGCGATCTACGTATGTTCCACGTACATTCTATGCACGTATGTGGCCATACGAAACCATATGTAGCCACTGTCCATCCGTATATACTTGCCATCCACTCGCGTCCACTCTAGAATGCTGCACGTCGTCCATAGCCCTATCCTCATTTACTCTTGAACCACTTGCACGAGCGATCGATCTACGAGCAATCTTGCACGAGGGATATATGACCGATATATGACCGATATCCGAGCGATCTACGACCGATCTACGACGAGCTATCTACTACGACTGAACTACGACCTATCTACGACCGATCTACGACCGACCTACGACCGACCGATCTACGAGCGATCTACTACGAGCTATCTACTACGACCGAACTACGACCGATCTACGACCGACCTACGACCGACTGATCTACGAGCTATCTACGACCGAGCTACGACCGATCTACGACCGATCGTGAGAAGAATTTATACGTGATTAGCAGAGCCATGAGTGAGCAGTTATAGCCCATTTGTCACGCCGTCGTCATACTTAGGTCGTATCTGTGACAGTGAACGCCCCCTAAGTCTTGGAACTCATCATAGATATGTATTATTTAGAATTTTAATCTCAGATTTTAATCATTATATTTTATTAGGACAGTGGCTCGAAGACACAGAAATTGCGCTAGGCCTATTTAAAAGTCATTTCACTGTTATTATCTTTTTTATTTCTTTCGGAAATTGCACTCTAAACAGAGAACGTTCTTACCAGAATACTAATGGACATAAATTACCCTTGGTTTATCATGATATAGTCGGTGACATTTGGAATGCTGCCAATAAAGAAATTCGAATTTAACAAAACTAATTTCATCGTTAAACGAACTAGCCTGCCATTTATAATATAGTGCCCGACTTTCAGTGACACAAGAGGCCAAACAAAGACCGAATTGAAAACTAGTTATAAAGCTGAATAAAAAAAAAAAAACTTGGTCATCATTGAGCATGGTAACACAATTTTTTGGCTGTCTGGATGTTTGTGCTAGCATCACCAAGTTACGTCCGCACAACGACCAATTTTGAAATGATGTGGACTAGATCTGTCGTGCTCTCTGTGATACTTCTACATATCTTTGATATTATCCATACTAGTTGGACAGCAGTCCTATTTTTGGTATTTGGAAACATGTGTATATGACACAGATAAATACTCATCTGTCAAATTTCCTACAGGTCATGAAATGCCTGTGTATGTTTGCACTCGCTGTTGTTACTTCTGGCATGATACTTAAAACATGAATATTTCATGTAATGTTGTAGAAATGAAGTGCAAAGTTCAAAACATGTATCACCAATTAACTATATTTTGTATGCAATGTTGTTTGTATCTAGGTTCAATGATCTTTTTATATGCTTTTACATGGCCAATTGTGCCATGTACGTTTTCCATGTGTTTATCCAATGCAAGGAAAACGCATTTGGCACATTTGGCCATTAATCTAGCCCAAAATCTTTTATCAAATGCTTATTTTAAGTTTGCTCTTGCCCTTTGAAAAACGTTGATTCATTTGAAATCCAGGCTCCTTTATTGTGGCTGTATTATACAGTATAAAATTAAACAAAACTGTATATGCACTCTTGTTAATTACTCCTATCTTCCACTTACAGAAATATTTTTCAAGGCTGAATGAATGCAACATATAAAGAATGCAACCAGTGAAGTTGGAATTTGGACTATAACATAATTTGGACATACATAATCAATAGTACATCTCACATTCTGTCGGAATTTTGTGTATAATGAATAGCAGATGATATGTGAAATTTAGTATTTTATGAATGACAGATAATATTGAAAATTTTATTTATAATGAAGAGCATCTATAGGAAATTCTGTATATGCTCAGACGCTATTTATTGTCAACAGAAATTTAACTTTTACATGGCAATTTAACAAGTATGCAAAGAAAAACAATACATATTCTGAAGAAGGGGAGACTTATGGAAAGAATGGCAGATGGTGTAAATAACCGTCTGAATTATTTATGGCTGTCCTTGATGTTGAGGTGACAAAAAGACCATGGAATTCATAATCTCTGCAGCTTCCTGTAATTTTAATATACATATCCAATAAACTACACTGCTATACATATATATGTGGCCCTATTACATTAAGAGGGTGGGGCTTAGCTCAGTGGAAGCACTAAGAAAACTTGTTGGTCGAAAAAGAAGAAGTTGCAATGTAATAATTTTTTTTTGATTCTGTGCTTCGACCACTTCATAGTTGTTTACAGGTTATTATGCAAAAAAAAAGAATCGTTTGGAAATGGTCGAAGCAAGGATGCGATTTCAGGTAAGGTTTTCTCAGTGGGTAGTGCTCTGGGCTTCAACGGGGGTTCGATTCCCGGTCTAGCCTAAGTTGGATGGCAGTTTCATCCATCATCTCATTGCCATGGTCCCTGCCCGTCTTAATTAGCCCATCAGGTGCAAAAAAACAGGATGTAAAGCCAATATCCGCCCATCACCCTATCGCATTAAGATAATGATATAAATATCCAAGGCTAAATCATAACAACATTAATCATATAGTGGCGGAAATAAGTTGTACAATGATCCCCTGAGTGTATTAAATTGTACAAAAATGTAAAAAATGTACTAGGACAATCAAGAGCAGTCTTATTAGCAAAATTTCCATAATACAGTGCACTGGTAATACAGTTCATGAATAGGTACGTAGACAAGAAAAATATGGGTTAATAAATCAAAACCAAAACCTTGGATAACTGCCCTGTAATATATATGGCCTTAACGATTACACTGGTCAGCTTTTTTTCTTTCTTTTTTCTTTTCAAACAGTGTGTTTCAGTTTAAGTGTCTGACTTATATCAACGGATCAGTGATCACATCGTCATTGTGTGGCTTTGTTCGGATGACTTTCAGACAACGACTGTGACTTCTCATGTTTTTCCCTTCAAACGTTTTGTCAGTCTGGGAATCTTTTGAATGTTCACACAAAGCTTGGGACAAAGGAATGGTAATGACAATGAAGACATTATGGTCTGTCTTCTGCTTTTGGATGAGGCCAAGCATGTGCATTATCTTGATCTCGATGGCTGCTCAATGTCACATGCAAAAATATGGATCCCTTTGTATTTGGGAATCACTGGTAAAAATCCTGAGACATTTTATCAAGGATTTTAGACCAAGTAAGTAAGTAAGTAAAAGTTAATACATTTGTGATTTATGTTTGATATAATATTATCCTAGATTCAGGTTATTGTACTCAGAACTCAGAATCATTTGTTTGTAAGCTGTCAACTCTAAACAATGGGTTGCAAAACTGACTAGAGGGTAGAATATAGGCATGATAATGCATTTAATTACTACCTCAGAATGCCTCCATTTATGACTACATTATGTCATGTTGACGTTTCTCTGCTTACACTGAAATAAGAAAAAATGAATAATTATGTCTCAAAACGAGACTGACATACTTTGGTGGGATGTTTTGGTGCCTTTTCTCCCTTTGATAGAAGTAACATTTCAGTCCATGATCCGATCATGTCTTAGAAAACGTCAATAATGCCTCTAAGCGTTTCCTAAGAAGGGCACACCATCACATGCTGAGAAAAAGGGCTGAGTGTCCGGCCAGGGTCCTTTTAATGTTGAGCAGGTGCTAATTGGAACACTGGTGGCATTCCCAGGGAGTATATGCTGCAGTTAGGCGATGCACATTGCACTGTCAAAGAAACTGACCTCAGGCTGCATGCTTAATTTGGACATACACATGAAGTAATCAATGTCTATGTGGCTACTTTCAGTAAATTGATTAAAAATATATTATATACTTGCATTGATTTTTCTTGAGTGGAATTTCAGGGAGAAGACACTTCATTATTATAAGATTACTTCACAATATAGATCACTATTTATATTTTAACCAGCTGTATTTTCTTTTGCATTCGATTTTGCCACTAAAGTGTTCTCACTAATAAGGCAAGTATGTTTTTCCCTGGACCTGGGTGATGTATTGCACAGAGAAGTTATCCCACAGTTTCAGCTTTTGTTTGACTCGTTGGTTGTTTCTTTTTGTTTTTAGTTATTAAAATTAACATTATTAGTCGCTGCAAACACTACTTAAAATTTAGTAACAACACTTGCTTGGGATAATCAGGGTTTTTAAATGCATTGCATCTCGCAAAAGTACCTGTCACACCAGCCTCTGTCTAAATTGAACCGCATCGATCAGACTCTTGAGTTTTCATCCCCACAGAAATTTAGTCGAGGAGGCGTCATCTCTGTTAATTGAACGTATAATCAGTATTAAATATTTTGATAACTACCCGTTCGATTTATTTACATACAGGTAATGTGTCTTGTTAGGTACAAAATAGTTCTCATTCTCGGGGAAAAAAATACAGTTTGTTCAAGAATGGCAAGGTTTCCCTGAAACTTCGATATTTCTGTCTGGCATGAGAGATTTGCAATGTACACCCACAAGCCGATTGCCAAAAGATGCATATCGCAATTTGCTTCAATTTTAAGCTATATGGGATATAGTTTCCCGATTTTCAAAACATTCCAAGAAACCCTGAAAGATCATCTTATTGGGATTTCACAGCAAGGGGCTATTTTTTTTTACTATATAGCACATATAGCACTGGACGAAGCACGTCAATTGTGTTGTTCCATCTGATGGAACAATGGAAGACAGAAAGAAAACGTGGCAGCTAGACAGCAACACAGCTAGCCAAACTGTTACACAGACACCCAGCCCAACTGACAGCATGACACAGACAGACAGTGAGACAGCTAGACAGCAAGACAGCTAGCCAAACTGCTATACAGACACCTAGCCCAACTGAGAGCATGACACAGACAGACAGTGAGACAGCTAGACGGAGACAGCTAGACAGCTAGACAGCTAGACAGTGAGACAGCTAGCCAAACTGCTACACAGACACCCAGCCCAACTGACAGAATGACACAGACAGACAGTGAGACAGCTAGACAGCAAGACAGCTAGCCAAACTGCTACACAGACACTCAGCCCAACTGACAGCATGACACAGACAGACAGTGAGACAGCTAGACAGCAAGACAGCTAGCCAAACTGCTACACAGACACCCAGCCCAACTGAGAGCATGACACACAGACAGACAGTGAGACAGCTGGCCAAACATGCTACACAGACACCCAGCCCAACTGAGAGCATGACACAGACAGACAGTGAGACAGCTAGACAGCAAGACAGCTAGCCAAACTGCTACACAGACACCCAGCCCAACTGAGAGCATGACACACAGACAGACAGTGAGACAGCTGGCCAAACATGCTACACAGACACCCAGCCCAACTGAGAGCATGACACAGACAGACAGTGAGACAGCTAGACAGCAAGACAGCTAGCCAAACTGCTACACAGACACTCAGCCCAACTGAGAGCATGACACAGACAGACAGTGAGACAGCTAGCCAAACTGCTACACAGACACCCAGCCCAACTGAGAGCATGACACACAGACAGACAGTGAGACAGCTAGCCAAACTGCTACACAGACACTCAGCCCAACTGAGAGCATGACACAGACAGACAGTGAGACAGCTAGCCAAACTGCTACACAGACACCCAGCCCAACTGAGAGCATGACACAGACAGACAGTGAGACAGCTAGACAGCAAGACAGCTAGCCAAACTGCTACACAGACACTCAGCCCAACAGACAGACAGTGAGACAGCTAGCCAAACTGCTACACAGACACCCAGCCCAACTGAGAGCATGACACACAGACAGACAGTGAGACAGCTGGCCAAACATGCTACACAGACACCCAGCCCAACTGAGAGCATGACACAGACAGACAGTGAGACAGCTAGACAGCAAGACAGCTAGCCAAACTGCTACACAGACACTCAGCCCAACTGAGAGCATGACACAGACAGACAGTGAGACAGCTAGCCAAACTGCTACACAGACACCCAGCCCAACTGAGAGCATGACACACAGACAGACAGTGAGACAGCTAGCCAAACTGCTACACAGACACTCAGCCCAACTGAGAGCATGACACAGACAGACAGTGAGACAGCTAGCCAAACTGCTACACAGACACCCAGCCCAACTGAGAGCATGACACAGACAGACAGTGAGACAGCTAGACAGCAAGACAGCTAGCCAAACTGCTACACAGACACTCAGCCCAACAGACAGACAGTGAGACAGCTAGCCAAACTGCTACACAGACACCCAGCCCAACTGAGAGCATGACACACAGACAGACAGTGAGACAGCTAGCCAAACTGCTACACAGACACCCAGCCCAACTGACAGCATGACACAGACAGACAGTGAGACAGCTAGACAGCAAGACAGCTAGCCAAACTGCTACACAGACACTCAGCCCAACTGAGAGCATGGACAGACAGACAGTGAGACAGCTAGCCAAACTGCTACACAGACACCCAGCCCAACTGAGAGCATGACACACAGACAGACAGTGAGACAGCTGGCCAAATTGCTACACAGACACCCAGCCCAACTGAGAGCAGGACACGCAGACAGACAGTGAGACAGCTAGACAGCTGGCAAAACATGCTACACAGACACCCAGCCCAACTGAGGGCATGACACAGACCGACAGTGAGACAGATCGCTAAACTGCTACACAGACACCCAGCCAGGCCCTAAGTGAAAAGATTGTGACATTAGATCACACCCACGATTTTGTATGAGACATTTATGTTGGCAATGCCACCAAATCCTATAAGTTAATCCTCTCAGAACTGTTTTTGTCCATGTCTGCGCCCATGTGGATCAGACCAAACACATCGATGGGTAAAGGGGACTAATTACATACACTTGGGAGGATTACATACTCTTACTTTTCCTGACAGTACAGATTTTCGGTCTACTTGTTTACACAGGCCAGATGCTCAAGAGCATTACAAAGTTGAACAATTTATAAAGAAGCATTTTATTGTGAAATAAGTCTTAAATCTCATGGCGAAGTGTATTTCTGTAGTTTAGTTGGAGAGAAAAACGTTCGGAAGCCCCCTTGTTTGCTCTAATATCTTATTTCAGGACAGGAGTAAAATGATTTAACATATTAACATCAGATCCAGCTAGCTCCGAGATAAAATATTGTCAGAATTTGTTTTAAATGTTGTATCTTACATATATATAATTGTACAACTGGCTGAAAGGTTTCAGTGTCTTACCATGGGGCCATATTTATCTTGTATGAATGCTCTATAAATATAGACACTGTATGTGTGACATTTTCGCAGCAACAGAGCACTGGCATGACATATGTAAAAACTCAATATTCTCTCACACATTACATGTTGTTAGGTGTTATGACAGTTACGAGACAGGCGGAATCCACAAATGGCGTCGTAGGCTACCCTAAAATACCACTTCCTGTAAAACCTAGGCAGCGCAATATTTTTAGATTTAATATACAATATGTCATCAGAGATATGCTGTCATGATGTGATAGGTTAAAAGGTCCAGCAGCACCGGAATCAGAAGTTTAGTTGCTAAATATGAATATGTGCTCTAGGTGTTTTCAATTCAATTTCAATTCATTATATCATATATACATGTATTGCAGACATATTATAGTGTCAAACTACCTAATAAATGCATAAGCCTGCTCAAATGAAATTAATTCTAATTTCGTATATTAAATTGATAGCAAGAAGCAAACGGATTTAAAAGTAAAGATGGCATTTATTTTACAGCCAATTTCATAGACCTGGAAGCTAAACTCCAAATGACGTCATGTGAACCTAGGACTCCCATTGGTTACAACAGTCCCTCATCCAGTCAACCAGTAAGAGTCCTGGACTCATACGACGTCCTTTGGCTGTTAGTTTCCAATTCTATGAGATTAGTTTCCAAGTCTGTGAAATTGGCTGTAAATTGCACAAGCCTATAACTGGTTCATCTTCTACAACGAAACTTTTACAAGGATATTTGTTGTAAATGTTCACATATATAGTTAATAGTTAGGCTGCATATATCTTTACAACAGTGTAATATACAATAATACAATGTTTGACAGGAATACTATCCAGAATTAATTTAAAAAAAGGAATAATGATAAATGTTTTACAATAATGAAATGAGGATAATCGACGGTTGAATATTTAAATTTCCGTTTAATTAAAACCTTTTCACGGATTCAAGGTCTGAGAAATGAAGATCGAGGAAACACCAATTAGTTCATATTACTTTCCCATTTCTCAAATGACATTTCAATGGTGCAATTAAAGTTAAACACAATTAATTGTTTCTTTAATCAAAGAATAAGGTCACCACCAAATCATGCTATAAATTAAACTACGTTTTGTCTGTTTAAAAGACAAAAATAACATGGCAAAGAACTTGCGGAATTAATCAAAGCTAAAGCAAGGCAAGTATGCGTTTTTTTAGAAGCACCCGGATGTAATAGTTGTAATAGCTGTTGTTTTTCCCAGCATAATGAACCATGGCCAAACCCAGTGGAAGTGTACCAGGCTTCGAACTGCTGGGTACCAGGTTCAATACCTGGTGCAGGTCTCATTGCCATGCCACCTGCCTGTGCCAATTACCATAATTACCCACACAATATACAGTGCCTTGCAAAAGTGTTGGCACTCCTCATGGAAAGGCAATAAATTGATATTTTTCTAATGACAGAATAACCTGGGGTTTATGAATATTTCAGGAAAGGAACAGGACCAAATAATAAATAATTTCTTTATGGAATCATTAGTCAGTGTTGATTTTGACAGATATAAAATCCATATGTGTGTAAAATTGTGCTTGCGAAAGTAATGGCACCCATAATTGCAGACAGTTTGTTTATGTTTTCCACTTACTTTGATCACTGCTTTTTAATTGTTTATTGTTGTTTAGCATTGTTAGACTGAATAACAATCAGCTTTAGTCAAATTTAAATCTGTCTGACGACCTCATTAAATGATGTTCCCTTAACAACCTACATTTATGTTGTATGTTGAATTTTAAACATGAAAATCAAGGAGCATTCAGAACAGCTGAAAAAACTTATTATTCAGAAACACAGAAGTGGACTTGGTTATAAGAAAATCAGCAAACTTCTTTCTGTGCCATGTGGTACTGTGAGGAATATCATTAATGTCTGGAAAACAAGAAGATCAGTAAAAGTGGCACCAAGATCTGGCCATCCCAAAAAACTGTCCACAAGAATGAGCTCAAAACTTGTGAGGGAGGTCATCAAGAATCCATCAGTGACTTTGAAAGAACTGCGGGAGTCTGCATCTGAGTCAGGTGTTTCTGTTCATGAGTCCACCATATCTCGGAATTTGCACAAAAAAGGCTTGTATGGACGTGTCGCTCGAAAAAAGCCTTTTTTGAAAGAAACCCACAAAAGAAACCGTCTGAAATTTGCTAAGGCCCACATTGATGATAGTCCAGAACAATGGTCCAAGATTTTATGGTCAGATGAGACCAAAATAGAACTTTTTGGTGTTAATCAGAAGAAGTATGTATGGAGAAAGACAGGCGAAGAATTTGATCCTACAAAAACGATGCCAACTGTGAAACATGGCGGTGGCAGTGTCATGATATGGGGGTGCTTTGCGGCTGCAGGCACAGGAAAACTCGCAAAGATTGAAGGAATCATGAATGGAGACAAGTACCGCCAGATTCTTGAGGACAATCTACTCAGCAGTGAATGGTTCAAGAAGAATTAGATCAAAGTCCTGGAGTGGCCCAGCCAGTCCCCAGACCTCAACCCAATTGAAAATCTGTGGCATCACTTGAAAATGGCCGTTCACAAGAGGTCCCCACATAACCTGGAGGAATTGGTCAATTTTTGCCAACAAGAATGGAAAAAAATTACCCCTTCCGTTTGCAAAAAGCTTATTGATGGCTACCAAAAACGACTCAAGGCTGTCTTAGATGCTCAAGGTGCAGCAACGAAATATTAACTGACTGTACATGGAATTAACGCATGGGGTGCCATTACTTTTGCAATGGACATTTTTTGCTTTTTGCATTGTTGGCTACTGTTACTGTTGATTTTTTTGATAATTACAGTTTTGAAATGTTACTTGTGTTATTTCCTGATATTTGCTTTTGATTTACATTCAGTCAAGTTTTTTTGTTTAAAACAAACTAAAATGTCTTCTCTCACCATTGACATTTCACGTACAGTGTGTGCTGCATATGTACATACTGTCCGAACACACTTTGTAACATCTTTGTTAAAGAGAGAGACAGTTTTGAGCAGCACCATTGCACATTGTTAACAAAGACAGAAAGTCTTGCAGTCTGAAACACAATGCATATACACATTTACACACCCACCCACACATCCAAGCGTTATGGCTGGCAATCTTCTGTAAGTTGTTTTGTTAACTTTGTTTGTGTCTATCTCTCTCAGGCTACCTGTTCGTCTGAGATAAATATGGCATTAGCGTCAATATGTTTAAAATAATATGGAATAAGAATACCTATATTTGGGTACATTTATTTATATATTTTATTTTATTATTATTTCGTAGTACATACAGATTAACGAAAGTTATATGGGCCTCATATAGGCCAATACAGAGCGAAAACATTAGTTTACAGTGGGCGCTTGGTGCTGCTAAGGGTTGGTGTCCTATGGTTAGCACCTATCAATAATGAAATAGTATATTGGTGGAAAGATGAAACTGCCTTCTCATATCAAAATTTAATACATGGATTAAACTACCATCCAAAGTGTTATTATTTATCATTCCGAAGTGTGATCTTACCCTGTCATGTGTATTTACTGAATATGGCTTATCACGTCATTGTACAACTTGAAACCCACATGAGTATACTTAATGTTGCCTTGAAGTACACCTTGCACGAAGATAACCATCTGTGTACCTTTTTGTGTCCCTTTAGATCTCAACTGTAATATTGTGTCAAAATGTCAACGAACCAACTTTTAGTCTAAGCTGTTTTCACTGCACTTTGCGTGTGGACATGTGCAATCCCTGCTCTTGCTGTGTCTGGGTGTGAAAATCAGTAAAATAAGCATGAGCAGTTCAGATACTCGGGATGAAAGTTTGGAATTTTCAATGAGCTTACACTGAAAAGTCTTTTCACGGATACATTGCAGCCAAATTCACTGATTTGTGAACATATGTTATAGCCTTGGCAGCCAAACTCCAGATGACGTCATGTGAATTCAGGACTCCTACTGGCTGAGTGACTCCCTTATCCAATGGGGGTTCTGGATTCACATGACGTCATCAGGAGTATAGCTTCCAAGTCTATGAGATTAGTTTCCAAGTCACGAATTTGGCTGTAATGCGTTTTCTTCAAACTTACACAAATGATATTTTGATGCCTTGTCAGTATCTGTGCGACGGTCACGTATGGAAATAAAGGTTCACTGAAAATAGTTTTGACTACTCCCAATGCTACAGACTAAAGCCCCGTTCCCACATAGCCGAGTTTCTCGTAGTCAACTCGTAGTATTACGTAACACGCCTCTCGGGCCCAATTCGTACTAAACTCTGCGATTACTCCTCGCACTCGAGAGATGTTCGGCGAGAAACTCCTGTGACTCGTAGCGAACTCGTGAGATGTGGAGCCGAGTATCCCGAGTATCCCGAGTATGCCGCACTGCACGGCACACTCGGCGGATTTTCCAGGAGTTCAAAAACTCGGCCATGACTCGCCGAGTTACTCCTCGAACTCGCCGAGTTACTCCTCGAACTCGGCGAGTTACTCCTCGAACTCGCCGAGTTACTCGGCGCTAATTTCACTCGTATTACACTCGGGGGGGATGTTCAGGAGTGCGAGGAGTAACTCGGCGAGTTGTAGGAGTAACTCACCGAGTAACTCGTCGAGTTCTACCTTTAGTACATGCATCATCAGCGTAGGGGGTCGTATATAATATAAAAGGCCGCTGCTCCTATAATATTAGTCTGATTTTCGTCAGATAAAGATTGTTTTGTAGTATAATTCATAGTGACTCCATAGGTATTTTCGGATTGAAAATAGACCAAATATTAAGCGAGATATTCGTCTGAGAAGGCGGTTGTCTGGCGGCGGCTGCTGCTCCATTTATATTATTCCGATTTTCGTCAAATAATATTGTTTTGTAGTATAATTCATAGTGACTCCATAGGTATTTTCGGATTGAAAATAGACCAAATATTAAGCGAGATATTCGTCTGAGAATGTAGCTAGGTTGGCGGAGGCAAACAGTGGTGCTCTCGCAGACGTCCGCGCCCGGACTGTATCAATGCAGGTAAGGCTGAGCGCTACTTTAAAAGGCTGCTGCTCTCCTAATATTAGTCCGATTCTCGTCAAATAAGACTGCATTTTAGTATAGTTCACACTGATTCCATACGTGTTTTCGGATCGAAAATATACCAAATATTAAGCGAGATATTCGTCTGAGAAGGCGGTTGTCTGGCGGCGGCTGCTGCTCCATTTATATTATTCCGATTTTCGTCAAATAAATATTGAATTATAGTCGAGTTCATACTTATTCCACACAGATTTTCAGATTGAAAATAGACCAAATATTAAGCGAGATATTCGTCTGAGAAGGCAGGTAGTCTGGCGGCGGCAAGGTGCTCTGTGTATGGCCCTGACTTGAATGGTGTAGTCAATATTTTTGACCATTTTATATACATTGTTTGGATGAGCTTTATTGCAATTCATTTCTACTCATTCTGCCAACTGCCATGACTGTTATGTCAATTGCTATTAGCATTTTGAATGATACAAAGAATGGGTGTAGAGAATACAGCAAATTCAATACATGTGTCAATTGCCTAATTGCCTAAATTGGGGTTCTTTGACCTGTCATTTCATAGTTTGTTCAAAGATGATACAGTAATATGACATTGTCTTGATTGTCATTCACAATTACAAAAATATGTAATTGCTTTCATTAATTAAAAGCAATATATTTTATTGTAATTACCAGGCAATGATTATATTTGTATAACTTTCTTATCTTTTTGTGTTAATTTGAATCTTATTGTGATATTATGAGCAGTATAAATTTGTGTATATTTTGTAAAATTTAAATCTAATATTGATATTGTAATTAGTATTTGTGATTTGATCTGTGATTTTATTTGCTATATTTAATTTACTTATACTGGTGCTCCCTGAAACGTCCGCGCCCAGACTGTATTAATGCAGAAAGCTGAGCGCTTCTTTAAAAAGCTACTGCTCCCTTAATATTAGTCCGATTTTCGTCAAATAAAGATTGTTTTGTAGTATAATTCATAGTGACTCCATAGGTTTTTTCGGATCGAAAATAGACCAAATATTAAGCGAGATATGCATCTGAGAATGCAGGTAGGCTGGCGTCGGCCTATCATTCGACGGGTGACTCGTCGCTGTCGTAGCTACCTTGCTTAACCCGGCGAGACACTCCTACAACTCGGCAAGTCACCCGCCGAGTCACCCGCCGAACCCGCCGAGTAACTCGGCGAGTAACCCACCGAGTCACTTTTTCCGCCAGAATTCGTCGCCAACTCCTCGAATTTTGGTCGTTACGTAATACTACGAGTTGACTACGACAAACTCGGCTATGTGGGAACGGGGCTTAAGACTAACTATGGTCTAAAGCCCCGTTCCCACATAGCCGAGTTTCTCGTAGTCAACTCGTAGTATTACGTAACACGCCTCTCGGGCCCAACTCGTACTAAACTCTGCGATTACTCCTCGCACTCGAGAGATGTTCGGCGAGAAACTCCTGTGTCTCGTAGCGAACTCGTGAGATTTGGAGCCGAGTTTGCCGAGTATCCCGAGTATGCCGTGCTGCACGGCACACTTGGCGGATTTTCAGGAGTTTCAAAATCTTGGTCATGTCTCGCCGAGTACCAGGAGTCACTCGGCGAGTAACTCCTCTAACTCGCCGAGTAACTCCTCTAACTCGCCGAGTTACTCGGCGCTAATTTCACTCGTATTACACTCGACTGGATGTTCAGGAGTGCGAGGAGTAATTCGCCGAATTGTAGGAGTAATTCGCCGAATTGTAGGAGTAATTCGCCGAGTTGTAGGAGTACTAAACTCTGCGATTACTCCTCGCACTCGAGAGATGTTCGGCGAGAAACTCCTGTGTCTCGTAGCGAACTCGTGAGATTTGGAGCCGAGTTTGCTGAGTATCCCGAGTATGCCGTGCTGCACGGCACACTCGGCGGATTTTCAGGAGTTTCAAAATCTTGGTCATGTCTCGCCGAGTACCAGGAGTCACTCGGCGAGTAACTCCTCTAACTCGCCGAGTAACTCCTCTAACTCGCCGAGTTACTCGCCGAGTTACTCGGCGCTAATTTCACTCGTATTACACTCGACTGGATGTTCAGGAGTGCGAGGAGTAATTCGCCGAATTGTAGGAGTAATTCGCCGAATTGTAGGAGTAATTCGCCGAGTTGTAGGAGTAATTCGCCGAGTTGTAGGAGTGCCAGAATTCAGTCGAGGGGGTTTAAAGTTTCACTCCGTGGGTTTAACCAGTGAATGATGTAGATCCAACGCGCTTGGACTAACTGCAAATGACGCAATGGTATCTGGGTTTGTTATGTCATCACAGCGGGGTACACTCTCTAGGTAGTATATAAAGATTGACCAGTGATCAGGGGATCATTCAGCATTTTGCTAACACACATAGAAGACCAAAAGACCGCTCCAGAAATTTTTTATCATGCCGATGAAAAAGACCAGGTTCGCCAAAAGGCCTGCAGTGGACACAGAACTATCTGCTGGATCTTCTGATGACTCTGAAAACCCGACAAAGACATCGCAGAAGAGTGCTCTTCCTGTGAAGAAAATGAAGAAGTCTGCTGCAAGATCTCCTGTCAAGAAGACTGCTGCTGCCAAAAGATCTCCTGGCAAGAAGACTGCTGCTGCTGCAAGATCTCCTGCCAAGAGGACTACTGCTGCTGCAAGATCTCCTGCCAAGAGGACTGCTGCTGCAAGATCTCCTGCCAAGAGGACTGCCAAGACGCGTCTGCCAGTGCCAACAAGAACGTCATCAGATGCTGGCAGTAGTAATGATGAGCCCCAGGTTGCTACTCCTGCGTCTGCTGCAGCACCTGCTACTTCTTCGCCTGCACCTGCTCCTTCGCCTGCTCCTTCGCCTGCGTCTTCGCCTGCTCCTTCGCCTGTTCCTTCGCCTGCTCCTTCGCCTGCTTCTTCGCCTGTTCCTTCGCCTGCTCCCTCGCCTGCTACTTCACCTGCTACGTCCGAAGTGCCTGCTACACTTTCCTATGTTGCCAGGAAAAAACAGGAAAAGTTGTTCCTGCCAGCCACTGATGAGCAGGATATCGCTGACTGGTTTAGAGACCATCCCATTTTTTATGACCGGACCTTGAAATCCTACAAGGATTCAGGCAAGAAAATGGCCCTCATCAATGAGATGGCAAGGAAACTGAGTGTCCCCTGCACTGGATTCCAATTGAAGACCTGGATGGAATCCATGCGGACTGTCGCAGGGAAACTAGTGCGGCAGGGACCATCTGGAACTGCGAAGAAGAACCCCACAGAGAAGGAGTTGTGGATCATAACGAATTTTGGATTCCTTGTGGACCACATAACACGCATTCCAAGTCGCCGGGGGAACACTGGCCTTCAGAAGAAAATTGTCAAGACATGGGAGACACTTAAAAATCTCGAGGAAGAAGAAGGGAGCTCTACTCCAGCTGATGATTCCGGGCCCCAGGAAATTTCTGATCCGGACATTTCTATGGATATCCCTCCTGTCCGGCAGACGAAGGGTGGTCCATACAAGAAAAGGAAAAGGTCCACGCCACCGCAATCTGGCATAGAAAATCTTGTGAACATTGCCAGACAGTCTACTGGAGTCATCCAGCAGACTATGCAGCTAATGGTCGTTCCTCCAAAGGATTTGAAGGAGAGGCAAATCCGGGCGATGGGGGAGTTCATTGTCATGGAATGCCTGTCCATGGATGATGAAGCATTTGAAGACCTGCACAGCAACCTGATCCCCACATTCATGCAGCTCAAAGCGAATGCCATTAGAGCCAGGTTCCAGCTGCAGCATCAACCCCAGCATCAACCTCAGCAATTCATGCAGCACCAGCAGCATCACCAGCAGCATCACCAGCAGCAGCACCAGCAGCAGCACCAGCAGCAGCACCAGCAGCACCAGCAGCAGCACCAGCAGCAGCACCAGTTCTATCCTCCTTCTGGGTCCCAGCATCAGGTGCACTTCCCACCAATGATAAGTCCAGAAAAGAATTGGCCAGCGGGAACCTCAGCAATGCCTCCTTCTGGACCTCCATCCATGATATCCGAGATTCCCACCACTTCAACTCCTGCTTTGAACATAAGCCAGTTTTTGAATGTTTGAAGACAACAGTTTTAAAACCATCCCCGGCCTTTTTCAAGGCCACCAAATCCTCCCAAAAGAGCACGCCTTGTACACATATCTGTGTATAAACAATCAATCAAAAAAAAAGTTCCAAAACCCTCCAAACTTTTCTCTATCTTTGTCCACGAAAGTATAATATTTTAGTCCAAAATCAATTTCTTCACATCAAGTAACTTGTTCATATTTCCTTTTCATTAGAGCACAAATATTGGTCCATTTTTTTGTAATATTTCTTTATTTACACTTTAACTACTTTTCAGTAAATTGCTTATTATCACACTTTACCTAAGTTTTTATATTTCTTTAGCAAACAAAATTGCTACTAACTTAAGTGTGATTGTGTCAGGGTTAATAATTTTGATCAAAGAAGACATACTTTTTTTGGTTCAGAACTGCCGTAGTTTTTTCTTGTTCAGAAGTGCCGTACTTTTTTTTTGTTCAGAAGTGCCGTAGTTGTGTCTTGTTCAGAAGTGCCGTATTATTTTTTTTGCTTCAGAACTGCCGTAGTTTTTTCTATTATACTGCAATGAAAATAATGAAAGTACGGCACTTCTGAACAAGAAACAACTACGGCACTTCTGAACAAGAGAAAAAATACGGCACTTCTAAACAAAAAAAAAAGTACGGCACTTCTGAACAAGAAACAACTACGGCACTTCTGAACCAATAAAATATTTTGTGTGGGTCAGACAGGAACTTTTTTTTTTATTACACAAGAAGTGTACATGGTCTGCTCTTTTGGGAGGATTTGGTGGCCTTGAAAAAGGCCGGGGTTGTTTTGTGGAATCTTTATACCATGTCATCTTGCCATGGCACTCTTCCTTCGTCTGAATTGACAAAGTCCACCAAGTACTGCCGTTGATTCTTGGCTGCTTCAGTCATAGAATGCCCTCTATTTGTTGGTGGCATTTCAGCGATTTCTCCAGCTGCCCTCCAAGTTCCTGGGATGATACGATGTGTGATTGGATCTTCATGGTCCAGCATGATGTTCTGAGCAGTCGGATAAGTTATTCTCATCAGATTGTGGAGGCAGAAACATGCAATGACTATGGATTCCACTGTCTTAGTTCTTTGTGGCATGGTAGTCAGGAGACACCTGAACCTTGCTGCAAGGATCCCAAATGCGTTTTCCACAATTCTTCTTGCCCGGGAGAGGCGGTAATTGTATATCCTCTGCTCTTTGGTCATGTTTCTGAGAGGCAGTGGCTTCATCAGCCAGGTTCTCAAGGGGAAGGCATCATCTCCGACAATGAAGTAGGGAAGAGGTCTGTGACCAGGAAGAATTGGTTCAGGTGGAGGTAATCCAATGGTCCCTTCTTCAAGTCCTTCTCTCAGGAGTGTATCATTAAAAACTCCTCCATCAGATCCAGCGCCGTTTGCTCCACAGTCTATATAGAGGAACTTGTAATCAGCATCCACAAGAGCCATGAGTACGATGGAATGGAAGCCCTTGTAATTGAAATACACTGAACCACCTTTTGGAGGACATTTGATGGCCACATGCTTCCCATCAATGGCTCCAATACAGTGAGGAAAGTTCCACCTTGAATAGAACAGTTTCGCAACTTCTCTCCACTCTTCTGGAGTTGTGGGGCATGCCAGGACCTCTTCATTATACTCCGCAATGATGGCTTCACAGACTTCTCGAATTATCTTGCTGATGGTATTGTAAGCCACTCTGAAGCCATACATGAGGGACCTGTAGCTGTTTCCAGTTGCCAAATAGCGGAGGGTGATGGCAAGTCTGAGTCCTGGCTCCAAAGATTTCCTCCAGAAGGTGTCTTCTTTGGTAATCCTATGACCTATTTTGCCAAGGATCCCTTGAAACATGGCTGGTTCCATTCTCAAAAAGTTAGTATAACTAGAAGTGTCCTCTTGCATCAGTTCAGTCAGTAGACGCTCATACTGTCCCATCTGAGGTCTTCTCAGCAGCCAGGGCCTCACCCAACACCTCCTCCTCCTCTTCCTCCTCATGGCTGCTAATTTTCTTTCTTCTTTCTTCTTACTCTCCTCATCCTCAAGTAATGCTGCTGCAACAACAGCAAGTTGCAGATTCGCATGAGCAGCTAGTAGTACCAAGACTCTATTCTGATGTTCAGTCTGATGCATGTCCATGGTCCTCTCTCTTCAGCAGCTACAGACAGAATGATCAAGAACAGAAGATGCAGCCCCTATTTATATATTTTTGTTATAAAACACAGCTATTTGCTTAATAATTTAAAAGTAATAACCCTGATGAGTATCATGAGTAACTCGTCGACTTTACGAGTTACTCCTGGTACTCGGCGAGTTACTCCTGGTACTCGGCGATTTACTCCTCTAACTCGCCGACACTCTCCTCGAAATCGTTCACTAATTGGCTGCAACTTGGCGAGTCACTCCTGGTACTCAGCGAGTCGCTCGCTGAACCCGCCGAGTAACTCGGTGAGTAATTCGGTGAGTAATTCAGCGAGTCACTCCTGGTCACTTTTTCCGCCAAAATTCGTCGCCAACTCCTCGAATTTTGGCTGTTACGTAATTTTTGTTATTACTACGAGTTGACTACGAGAAACTCGGCTATGTGGGAACGGGGCTTAACAATGGTTAGAAACTGCTACACTATACAGAGCATGTGAACTACTCAGTTACCCCACCTACAGCATAATCTTTATACATGTGAGTGTTTTTTTTTTGTTTTTTTTGTTGGGGGGGGGGGACTTTTATCATATTTTTATTGCTCTGTGCTCTGTTACTTCACCCTATATATTTATCTGGTTCACCTTAACTTTCTTTTTCAGTTTAACTGAATATACTGTCGTTTTGGTAAGGTTAGTCTCTCTGAAGTCTGGGGGGCACCTCAGCAGCGACACTCCATGTCTTGGAGGTGTCCCCTCATATTACATATACAATGAATATAATTATTTCTTGTATATATGTTATGACAAAATGTAGTTGATATATGTAATGTGAAATAAACGATTTTTCTTCTTCTTAACAAACTTTTCAGATATGATTAGATTAACTCCTTAGTCCAAACTAACTGTAAAATGGGGAGGGGGTCAGTCACTGTAAACACTGCCAAGAAGTCGAAAGATTAGTGAACATAATTATCTGAAAAGTCTGACATACATGTCAAAAATGTCTAAAGAATTAACTGCCCTATCATAAAAAGGTACCATTATTTCTGGACCAGAGTCTCTTCTGTCATAAAGTTCCACAACTCAAAGAACAGATGAAAAAATATGAAGAAGTTTCACGCAGTAATTGATCATTTTCTGCCATTTTTAAGACAAGGAAAACTGTTCCCTTCATGTCAAGAACTACTGTCTCTAGCCAGGCCAATAATATGACAATGTGATCGGTTCTTAAATTGGCTTTTTTTCTTTGCTCATGTAACAATTAAGGCAAAATTAGTGCTCCCACAAGAAAATTCCATGTAAAATGGAAGCTGTCAGAGGTAAAACATACCACTCTGAGCAGTAACCTTGATGCACAAGTTATCTCATGACTGTTGTCAGTTATACAATGATTTTCAGTATAACTGCCATATTTCTTGAATAGGACCTCTCTACTGTGTGAAACATAGAATACTTATTTCTACGCATTTTATTTTACAATAAACCATTGAGTATTAACCGTTCATTTCTTGGTTTCTGAATCACAATGGTGCTGTACATGTGTGTATAATTTTGTAAATAGATCAACATTAAGTGTGTATCTGTCTTCTGTCGTTAAATATTGTCTCACAAGCATATTTCTTGACTCTGCTAGTTAGAACATGAATTAGTAGAGTTCTGCAACAGCATTGAGACGATGCCAATGATGTGATGGAATCAAATTAGGTTGGACAATTATGAAATATTGGCATGCAGAAGATCCAATTTTAGTCCTAATGCTAATATCATGTGGAGGTTTTTCATTTACCTGAAAAAAGTTTTAATTCGCAATGTCAATTGATTTTAGTGCTTCAGCCAAGTGTAGGGCCTCATGTAAAAATATGTAGCAGCTGTTCAAAACATGGGCAGTTATATCTCTGTGACATTGCTGCTGCAGACAACAAACCTGTCTAGACAATTTGCTTAGCTTCCAATTAAAAGTTCTTTTGACATTTGAAATTAAACCTCTCACACAGTCGCCCACTAATTGCCCTTTATGTACACTGTGTCTGCCTTCCTATTAATCTCATCTCACTTCTGAAAGATGTTGTTGGGTGGAGCCCCTTTTCTACCCAACGTCCACTCAGTTAGAGTTAGCACATGTTGATTCAATTACTGGACACTAATCCCAAGAGGATGCCACGGTCACTAAATAAACATGGGAATGTCAATTAAAAGCAATGTCATGTCCAACCTTTTCTCAGCTTGTGCATGTCTCATTAACTGAATGTGCAGCTCAGTACACTTGGGATTGCAGTACAGTAAACACAAGTGAAACCCACCCTTAAACAACCCTAAGACCACTGCAACCTAAGACCACTTTACCCCTTAAGCTGTCTTACATTCAAAACCACTTTACCTTTAAGATTATCTCACCCACAGATAGCATGACAGGTCAGCTTGACATTGGCCCAACATCAAACCAACTTAAGAATTGCTGGGTTAACATAACAGCTTTTGATTCAACATAGGTTTATAAGACCACCTTACTTTTAAGACCACCTAACCTGCAAGGCCATTTATCCTTCAGACTGCCTCACCTTCAGGACCAGAACTATACTGGAGACCACTATATCTTTAAATTAACACGACTTTACCTCCATGGGTTAATACCACCTTATCCTTAAGACCACCAAACCTGTAAGATAAAGTGTCAAGAAACAATCATTATTAAAGTTGTAAATTTCTAGGGCCTAGCCTCTAAAAACCCTATCATATCTTTCTCACATGCAAAATGTGGGCTAATTTGAAGAAGATTTAGAAATCCCCCTAGAGCCAAATAGAATATATATTTGTTACTATTAGGATAATATGCGAAATCAGTGGTAAAGTCAAACAGCTGTAAGATTTAGGACTTTTCCCTTATGACTGGGGTGTGAGATGTCCACTTCCAATTTTCTAGAATCTAAGACAATCACTAAAATGTAGACTATCAGGTATACAAACTATCCCGCCAGCTTGCATGATGCCACCCCAGGAGTTACAGAGAGACCCGACAAACATGATCAGGAGGAATTTTCTAGAGGCTCGGCCTCAGAGATTTACAAAAAAGACTATATCTCACCCCCAGATACTGTAGCATGTCTGGTCTGCCCAACATTGGCTTGATGTGTCAACCTGATGTAGCTGACCAGTTTGGACGCCAGAACCTAAATCAGACCTTTCCGAATGAGAAGGTCTGGGTGAAATCAGGGGTGCAACAATCCTGGTGAGATCCCCTGTGCTTAACAGAATAACGCAACATCATAGGCAATGTTTAAATAACTATTTTGTTTGCCGCCAAGTTAAATTTAACGTGCGTAATGATCGACTTACTTTCACCAGGTATTCATATCCCTCGGGCGCTCAGTGCTAAACACTGTGTGCTGTCACCTAAAAGCCCAGCAACCTAATTATGGAAATGTTTTCCTTATTTACTCACCTTAACTAAATTAAGCAATTTCCCTTATAGCCTATAGGCTAGTTTATGGCATTGAAGATCTAACAATGAAATTACTGATTAATTAGATGTTTATGTGCTGAGTTTATGTCACTTCTTGTTCTGACAAGCAGGTAATTCAGAAAAATTGCCTAAACTAAAAGAAATATAAATCTTTTTCTCTAAGACTCGTATTTTTAAGAGAAGATATCTTAAATCAGTGGAAAGCACTTCACGCAAGATCACAGGCCCTTGAAGGTCCTGGGTCTCCACGCAGCGAGGGTGGAAACACTTGGGGTGAAGTCCTCTATCCCCAGTGGCTAAAACAGGATAGTGCGCATTGCACAAGCTGCTCTAGCTATCCAACGCAGACACTTATTGATTTTTTACATGCTTCTGGTTTCTACTACCAACTATTGATAATCAATCTTACCCTAGAGAGCCTCTACATAGCCCACTCAGGTGCTGATGAGGCGTTAAACAATAACACTACCTACTACTACGCAAGATCAAAGCGTCTGGTGTTCAGACTGGTAGCTGGCCAACATCATCCTGATGTTACCAGGGTTACATGTTATCTGGGCCGCTCAATAACACCTTCCCCTCATAACCACCTCACCTTTAAACCTAGCTTACCATTGAGACCACACTGCTGCAAGGAAGGCCATCAAGTTTTAGAACAATCTAATTGGTCTTACTGATGATGTGCTAGTTAACACGTGGGTGTTTATGTGTATTTGTTTTCAATGATTGAGATGAACCTGTGATGTTCCCAATTACTTCAATTTTTGTCTTTAAGAAATCTATGGTAATCTTATGTCAGATTGTTGTTTTCCTGAAAGGTAATACAGCATTTGTCGATAATTCTCAGTGATAATCAGGACTTTTAAATGCATTGCATCGTGTGAAAAGCCATTGCACAAGCTTTCGGCTGATTTGAACAGTATTGATTAGGTCTAACATTTCCACTCTTACAGGCATGTAGCTGCCAAGGGTGCACCTCACTTAACCATGTTATTATCCTGTGTTTTTAGAGGCCTATCAAGAAAGCTGCAAAACAAATTAAAAGTTGTTGAACATGCCCTTTCAAAGATGCCTGTTTACTTTCGCAATTGCAACGAATCTATGCCTTTAAAAGGCCACCTGCCTGGGAAACTAATCCTGAGGTGGTCTCAACAGGGCCGCAGTGTTCCTTTAAAGTATTCCTTTTGAATTATTCCATTCTGAAAAATTAATGGAAGTTGGTAATAATAGCGATGTGCATATTCTGCCTATTTGTGTCTACACTTTAGTCAGCATTGTCTTTTGTTTTTCTTGATATAAGTCAAATAACATGGAAATTTTTTAAGTAATTGTTTTCTCAATAGCTTTCATGAATGTGTCAGTAAGGGGGAAAATCCAAATTACTTTGTTTGTAACACTATTTTCTGGGTGGCCTAGTGGTTAAGGCATCGTCTTGGTACACTGACCAGCTCCTCTGAAGGTTCTGGTTCGATCCTTAACCTGGGTACACCTCCTTAGCTACAATATTGGTGATGCCTTGTATTAAGTGTCTATGCTGGGGCAAATGACAAGCCCCACCCACAGGGTAAAGGTGTAAAAGATTGTGGATTTCAAGTCTCATCATTTCATCATTATATCTCCCTCTGGCAGCTCTTCATATAAGCTGACTAAAGCTTCAGACAAGTAACACTGAGACACGTAACTGAGACAACAGACCAGTACAGTTTTAGAAATCGTTTGTATAACTGATCCAGGAAAGAATCTTTCTGAATCAATGATACTACATTATACCTTAAAAAATCTTACTTCATTTGGCAAAGTCCATTTGCAACAGGTCGATGTTACATACGCCAGGGAAGCTAGAACACTTTAATCTAAGCAAGCGACAGAAAAATACAACATATAGACTTTTCTTTTCGTAATAGTCGCCAAGACTTGGAATACCAATCCATTTTAATCTTCTTGACGTCTAATTTTTGGTGCTGTCAGAACATGCGACTCTTCAATTTTAATACTCAGGACTTTATTAAAGCATGAAGCTTTACTGCTCTTGGAATTCAAGTGAAATGTAGGATTTTGCCGCTTACGGACACATTCATGAAAGGTATTGAGGAAACAATTACTTTAAAAATGTCCATGTTATTTGGCTTATATCAAGAAAAACAAAAGACAATGCTGACTAAAGTGTAGACACAAATCGGCAGAATATATGCTATCTTAAAATGTAAAGGACAGCCATGTCAGTTTTGTAATATGTTAGATAAGTGGTGATGTTCATGAATCCAGATAGTAAGGAAAGTAAGTCGCACACAGGTGTTTGAAGAGTATAGCAACAATTAGTTATTATGAATTACAGTGTATTGTAGTGGTCCTGGTGTGAACAGAATGTTGCCCCTGCACCAGAGAGTGTCTCTTTGGTACAATGGTTAACATTCTGGCTTTTGTGTGTGTGTGTGATTAGGGCTTTATGTCCTGTATTTCTGCACCTGCTGGGCTAATTAGGACAGGCAGAGACCATGGCAATGAGACGAAGGCGGAAACAGCCATCCAAATTAGGCTCGACCGGGAATCGAACCCGGGACCCAGCGGTTGGAAGCCCAGAGCACTACCTCTGAGCTAGGCCCCCGCCCTAACAACATTCTGGCTTTTAGTCACAGGGACCAGAGTTCGATTCACGCTCCGGGAGCTGTGTTACAATTGACGCCCGATGTGAGTTTACCAGTGGAACCATATGTCCTGGTAGCTTGGAAGAGGGTAGGTGTAACAATTGCAAGGCTCGCGGGCAAGCCTCATTGTGAGAAGGGAAGAGTGTAGTGTAGTGGTCCTGGTGTGAGAAGAATGTTGCCTTCAAACCAGAGAATAACTCTTTGATACAATGGTAAAGGTTTGGCTATAAGTCCCAGGGACCAGAATTTGATTCCCACTCTGGGACAATTGTTACAGCAGCAGCTAGCCTAGGTAGAAAAAATTAACTACCATACAAATAGTTGGTTTATCATTTCTAAAAGATGAGATTTACTGTACAGTACGGTTCATATTAAATAAATCTAACTAACTTTATAATAAACTATGTTAAAAGAGTCCGCAATGCATGTCTAATTTAAATTATTAAAAAACATGCCATAAAAGAGAAATTGAAGTTTGACATTTCATTGCAATGGATGTTAAAGTAATAATTTACTTGAAGTAATACAAAAGTTTCATAGTTGATGGTAATGACTGATTAAGTATTATTATATTATTATTATATCATATTGTGACAGGTTGGAATTTTACATATTTTCCATGGATATCAAGGAGGGTGCAAAGGTAAAATTCTTGCTAACTGTACTAGTCAGACTCTGACAAGAAAGCGTATACCATAGTGACTCAGTTTCCAATCTACAGTTCTGCACCCTGTCATCCATTAACCATTTTAACAGCAAAAGAATTGGAATGTTTTGAAATAAGAATCACCAATATGACTATAAGCTTAATATTTCCTTCTGTAATTTTATCAATTCCTTGCTACATTGTATCAACAATCCAACATATTTACAGTAACTGGTCAGGTATCGATGTCTTACATATGTATGTTATATATCCTTATGTTGGAGAAACAAGTTATTTGGCTAAAAATGTCAATCTTATCTGATGAACCATCACAGGGACATTTTAATGTGTGTGGGTTTTCTGTCTGCCATCTCGATGTAAAGGCTACAAACAGGAGTCAATGGTGAGGCTTGAACCCGGTCCCTTAGTATTAAGAGGCGGATGCTCTACCACTTGACTACCTCCTCCTCATCAGGGGCCTAGCTCAGAGGTAGCGCGCTGGGCTTCCAACCGCTGGGTCCTGGGTTCAATTCCCGGTCGAGCCTAAGTTGGATGGCTGTTTCATCCTTCATCTCATTGCCATGGTCCCTGCCTGTCCTAATTAGCCCATCAGGTGCAGAAATACAGGACGTAAAGCCCTAATCACCCACCCACCACCTCCTCCTCATAAATAAATCACACTTTGCAATGTACATGATTTAATTTAATGATCATAGAGCATTTCAGTTAAAATATGAAGTATTTACTATGGCCTTTCGGCCAACTTGTTAATATTTAACTATACAGCAAAAAATAAAAAATATATTATTTTGGCCCTTTTGAACAATTTTAGTGGATGTCACCCCCTGGCAATCTTTTAACATTGCCTAGGAGGAAGCATGACAATCAATCCAGTTTGTGTTTGATCTGTTTACCTGCAACTGTGTCTTCCTGACTTTGACTCAGATACCTCAGTTTGAGCAAATACTTCTGTTTGCAATACCATTTTGTAAAGATGTATTACATCTGAAAACAAAATGCAACAACAAATGTTGAATGGAAGACTGCTTAGTCGGGATAATTTATCAAGCTTCGTTTTTGCAAGTGAAAAAAGCCTTTTAAGCGTGGAATGCCTAAAGAAACACTATACCTAGTGAAGTTGAATTAGATCACTCTCCCTTAAACGAACTTGAACAACTGTCCTGTTATATTAGACCAACCCAGTTATTTCATGATATATTAATTAATGATTAACACACATTGAACTCACGGAAAGCTCTTTCATATGCAATCCATATCAAAACTGTCAAACACTTATTTGGTTTTTGTGTGCATAAAACTGAAGTGCCTCTTCTGAAAAAATTAACTTAGTACCGTCTTTGAGTACATGGCCATAATATCCGATGATAAACTGCTTGAATTAGGTGAATAAATGAAGCTGGCAGCAGCCATAGCTCTTGTGCCACTCAGGTTAAAATGTTATCATGATTTTATTTTTAAATTTTTTCGGCATTCATGTTTTAGACATGCAGTTGTTATTTTGAGATGGAAGAAATATTATTAACTAGGATTCTCATTTGTGTTCATTGATCAGTAGTTGCTGTCAAAGTTGAAATGGAAACAGGTCAATATTTTCTATCTTCAATTCAAAATTTCTAGTAGACATGCTTTGATGAGAGATATTTTGGCCCAGCAACAATGTTCTCTCCTTTCTTGTGATTGCAAGTTACTTTAATTGAAATGTCATGAGAGTAGAAGGAGTTTTAGATGATTGTACTTCTAGTGCATCCAATTGGTTTCCTCCCAGCCTGCTGTGCAATTACAATCAGACAGAAAGCCATCTTATGCAATGTAGAGACAACTCACAGAAGTGTAATTAGACAGATATGTAATTAGACAACGTGATTTGAACTGTCTTTAAAACAGTAAACATTTAATGAAACAAAGGTGAGAAAATTGTTGCTGGCCCAAAATATCTCTCAGAAAATATTGTGTTGCCTTTTTCTGTTTAATTTGAAAGGATATCTGGAGTGCTCGGCTGCATCAAGTTTATTACAGTAAAATCCCACCACTGAGAATTCCAATGTTGTGGTGGATACTTGAGTACAAATTGGTGGCCTTAATAGTTAGATAATCTTTGACAGAGTATATCAACTTTGTTTACTTCTTGTCTTTAGTACATGCCCTGGTAACTTTAATCCCTCCTACTTACGATTCATATAATATGTGAAATACAAGTAATAATATAGCATTACACAAGGAAATACACAGCTGGATCCACACTTAATTCGTATGCAATGTCTTGTGGCATTATCTGCACAGCTTCATGGTGCTGGTTAGTGTGTGTGTATTATTCTAGTATTGATAGAAAAACATATCTGGTAAATATTGTACATGCACTTCACGTCAGCACTATGACATCTAACTCACAAGAGTCGGATTAACATTTGTTTGGTGCTTAATCACCAAAGGCTGCTGACCTGTGAAAATGATGCTGTAGTTTTATGGAACGTGTATCACAGCAGCACGTAATTTCTGCTTCAATTAACTGTTATTGGCTGCCAAATGTGCATCAAATGAATTCCTAACATATGATTCATCAATAAATTCTTTTATAAAGGAACATATTTTGTCCAAAGTTTAAAGTGTTCAAAATTATGCAACTTTAGCAAAAGCTTACCTCAGTGCACTTAGTCAAAATTAGTGCAACTTTAGCAAAAGCTTACCTCAGTGCACTTAGTCAAAATATGCAACTTTAGCAAAAGCTTACCTCAGTGCACTTAGTCAAAATTAGTGCAACTTTAGCAAAAGCTTACCTCAGTGCACTTAGTCAAAATTAGTGCAACTTTAGCAAAAGCTTACCTCAGTGCACTTAGTCAAAATTAGTGCAACTTTAGCAAAAGCTTACCTCAGTGCACTTAGTCAAAATTAGTGCAACTTTAGCAAAAGCTTACCTCAGTCCACTTAGTCAAAATTAGTGCAACTTTAGCAAAAGCTTACCTCAATGCACTTAGTCAAAATTAGTGCAACTTTAGCAAAAGCTTACCTCAGTGCACTTAGTCAAAATTAGTGCAACTTTAGCAAAAGCTTACCTCAGTGCACTTAGTCAAAATTAGTGCAACTTTAGCAAAAGCTTACCTCAGTGCACTTAGTCAAAATTAGTGCAACTTTAGCAAAAGCTTACCTCAGTGCACTTAGTCAAACTTAGTGCAACTTTAGCAAAAGCTTACCTCAGTGCACTTAGTCAAAATTAGTGCAACTTTAGCAAAAGCTTACCTCAGTGCACTTAGTCAAAATTAGTGCAACTTTAGCAAAAGCTTACCTCAGTCCACTTAGTCAAAATATGCAACTTTAGCAAAAGCTTACCTCAGTGCACTTAGTCAAAATTAGTGCAACTTTAGCAAAAGCTTACCTCAGTGCACCTAGTCAAAATTAGTGCAACTTTAGCAAAAGCTTACCTCAGTGCACTTAGTCAAAATTTGCAACTTTAGCAAAAGCTTACCTCAGTGCACTTAGTCAAAATTAGTGCAACTTTAGCAAAAGCTTACCTCAGTGCACTTAGTCAAAATTTGCAACTTTAGCAAAAGCTTACCTCAGTGCATGCACTTAGTCAAAATTAGTGCAACTTTAGCAAAAGCTTACCTCAGTGCACTTAGTCAAAATTAGTGCAACTTTAGCAAAAGCTTACCTCAATGCACTTAGTCAAAATTAGTGCAACTTTAGCAAAAGCTTACCTCAGTCCACTTAGTCAAAATTAGTGCAACTTTAGCAAAAGCTTACCTCAGTGCACTTAGTCAAAATTAGTGCAACTTTAGCAAAAGCTTACCTCAGTGCACTTAGTCAAAATTAGTGCAACTTTAGCAAAAGCTTACCTCAGTGCACTTAGTCAAAATTAGTGCAACTTTAGCAAAAGCTTACCTCAGTGCACTTAGTCAAAATTAGTGCAACTTTAGCAAAAGCTTACCTCAGTGCACTTAGTCAAAATTAGTGCAACTTTAGCAAAAGCTTACCTCAGTGCACTTAGTCAAAATTAGTGCAACTTTAGCAAAAGCTTACCTCAGTCCACTTAGTCAAAATTAGTGCAACTTTAGCAAAAGCTTACCTCAGTGCACTTAGTCAAAATTAGTGCAACTTTAGCAAAAGCTTACCTCAGTGCACTTAGTCAAAATTAGTGCAACTTTAGCAAAAGCTTACCTCAATGCACTTAGTCAAAATTAGTGCAACTTTAGCAAAAGCTTACCTCAGTGCACTTAGTTAAAATTAGTGCAACTTTAGCAAAAGCTTACCTCAGTCCACTTAGTCAAAATTTGCAACTTTAGCAAAAGCTTACCTCAGTCCACTTAGTCAAAATTAGTGCAACTTTAGCAAAAGCTTACCTCAGTGCACTTAGTCAAAATTAGTGCAACTTTAGCAAAAGCTTACCTCAGTGCACTTAGTCAAAATATGCAACTTTAGCAAAAGCTTACCTCAGTGCATTTAGTCAAAATTAGTGCAACTTTAGCAAAAGCTTACCTCAGTGCACTTAGTCAAAATTAGTGCAACTTTAGCAAAAGCTTACCTCAGTGCACTTAGTCAAAATTAGTGCAACTTTAGCAAAAGCTTACCTCAGTGCACTTAGTCAAAATTAGTGCAACTTTAGCAAAAGCTTACCTCAGTGCACTTAGTCAAAATTAGTGCAACTTTAGCAAAAGCTTACCTCAGTGCACTTAGTCAAAATTAGTGCAACTTTAGCAAAAGCTTACCTCAGTGCACTTAGTCAAAATTAGTGCAACTTTAGCAAAAGCTTACCTCAGTGCACTTAGTCAAAATTAGTGCAACTTTAGCAAAAGCTTACCTCAGTACACTTAGTCAAAATTAGTGCAACTTTAGCAAAAGCTTACCTCAGTGCACTTAGTCAAAATTTGCAACTTTAGCAAAAGCGTACCTCAGTGCACTTAGTATAAATTAGTGCAACTTTAGCAAAAGCTTACCTCAGTGCACTTAGTCAAAATTAGTGCAACTTTAGCAAAAGCTTACCTCAGTCCACTTAGTCAAAATTAGTGCAACTTTAGCAAAAGCTTACCTCAGTGCACTTAGTCAAAATTAGTGCAACTTTAGCAAAAGCTTACCTCAATGCATTTAGTCAAAATTAGTGCAACTTTAGCAAAAGCTTACCTCAGTGCACTTAGTCAAAATTAGTGCAACTTTAGCAAAAGCTTACCTCAGTGCACTTAGTCAAAATTAGTGCAACTTTAGCAAAAGCTTACCTCAGTGCACTTAGTCAAAATTAGTGCAACTTTAGCAAAAGCTTACCTCAGTGCACTTAGTCAAAATTAGTGCAACTTTAGCAAAAGCTTACCTCAGTGCACTTAGTCAAAATTAGTGCAACTTTAGCAAAAGCTTACCTCAGTGCACTTAGTCAAAATTAGTGCAACTTTAGCAAAAGCTTACCTCAGTGCACTTAGTCAAAATTAGTGCAACTTTAGCAAAAGCTTACCTCAGTGCACTTAGTCAAAATTAGTGCAACTTTAGCAAAAGCTTACCTCAATGCACTTAGTCAAAATTAGTGCAACTTTAGCAAAAGCTTACCTCAGTACAGTTAGTCAAAATTAGTGCAACTTTAGCAAAAGCTTACCTCAGTGCACTTAGTCAAAATTTGCAACTTTAGCAAAAGCGTACCTCAGTGCACTTAGTATAAATTAGTGCAACTTTAGCAAAAGCTTACCTCAGTGCACTTAGTCAAAATTATTGCAACTTTAGCAAAAGCTTACCTCAGTCCACTTGGTCAAAATTTGCAACTTTAGCAAAAGCTTACCTCAGTGCACCTAGTCATCTATTATTCCGAGGGAAATTTTGAGCGCAGTACATGAACACTAAGAAATTTTTATTTCAAGTATCATGACATTGAGAAACTTTCTTGCCAAAATAAAACGTTGAGTCTCCTGGAAAGAGCTTAATGTACTTTGCAATGTATCCATGGTTATGATTTACAACAAACACAAGTACGAAAGTGGCTAATAATGAAGCCAATTGGCTGTCTAACACATGTTTATTGAAATTATGATAAATGAGGTAGTTATTATAGCGTATCATTGGCAGAAACAGCCACAATGTCACTTTGGTTACCTGGAAGGAGTGGATTGCCAGTAACAGGTTGCTAAGTGATGATAACAGTTACTCATGAAATCTAAGGAATTATTATATGGTGCTGGAATTACAACAGGGAAATCAACAGAAAATTCCTCCATGATGTTGGAATATCTCATTCATCTAAAAAAAAAAACACTCCGTTTAACATGTGATTGCAAACAGGACTACAACACATTACTAAATTTGTAAAGATGACACAGAGATACAATATGTGAAATGCAGCACAACACCCTTGATGTTAAGACCATCATTGGTCCTAATGACTAGGCAATTTAATTTGGCATTTGTTAGTGATTATTATTTGCCTTATAGTATGCATGTATTTATTTAACTATTATTATTTAATAAATAACTATTATTTAATTACATTAATATATTTTTGGCTGTTATACAATTTAAAAACCTTAATGGTGTTCAGAAACAATGAAAGAATTATTACAAATAAATTGTGAATACATTTCAGATTGGGAAATATATAAATAACACACCATTATTTAATCAATACATACATGTAAATTAAAACAGCTGAACACATTACTCATTGTAATTCAATAGGTTTCTCTATCTCAACCTCTATATTCATTCTCCCTAATTTTCAAGCTTTTACAATTATGCCCCATACACAGAGTTAATGCTGACCCAAATGCCTTGTCTTTAATTGGTCACTGATTGCAATAACAGGCCACATAATCTAGATCAATATGATAGACAGACAGACAGACACATAAATACTTAGACTGAGAAATGGATAGAAACATATGATCAAAATGTATATAATTCTAATACAATAAAATAAAATAAATAGAAATACAGCAAATATTTGTTGATGGCAGTATCATTAAATAATATTACAAAACAGACTTAAACATTTTCTGAGTTATATATCACAAAAAATATTCTACTATGAATAATTAAGTGTAGACTATAATTTATTATTTAATAACATATGCATTTAGTAACTATTTCCCTAATCTCTGTAAAGTTACATAGACCCGCATATTTTGTCTTTGAATTTAATTTCCTGGGCTCTTAGTTCTACTGTAATGGAGTCTTTTCTTCATGCTAACTATAGATGCATAATACCATACTATTTTGAAAGGCTGACACTATATTGGCATTTTAGCAGTCACAGTAACAGAGTCGTAGGAAGACATTAGGCTTAATTCAATGAAAGATCTCAAAACGAAATGATGTAATTCTATATTGAGATGCCAAGTTTTCCATCCCTGTCAACCTAATAATGGTACGATTAAGTATAAATAGATAATAATTAACTGAAACATTGTGCAGTGCAACTCTTTAAAAGTAGCTCACCAGTCATGATGTATATTCCTTGAAATCCATTACTGCATATCAAAAATCAAATGCATGTTATCCACACATATATTACAAACCTCTATCCCTTTGGTCTTAAATCTGTTATTTGGTTGGTTTGATGAACAGAATGTATGTTGGCCTAAAGGAAGACTGGATAATCTGGATAGCTATGGCCCAATTGTCTTTGGATGGTACTATATGGCTTCAGTTATATAGTTGAAGACAACTGAAGTCAGCAATTGTGAAAGAAAATTGTTCTGTACAATCATCATATTGTGTTACGTGAAAATTATCGGACATTTTAACCAAATCTGTCAAATTGAAATAGCAGTGCAAACAGTTTAATGGTTCTGCCTTTTATTCCTATCAAGATGAAAGAGCAATCTGGATAGACTTTGTTTCTATATTTTATGCTAATGCTGTATCTTACTGAATAATCTGACTGATACCATAATTGACTGCCTAAAGAGTTTTTAAGCGAAGCAGGTAAAATCATGTTGAAATTTAATACTGTTCTATAAACCCACAACAATGCTTATCCTAATGTAACATATTAAAAATTGGAAAGTGTTTTGTATTACACATCAGGCAAGAGGCAAATTCTAAGGGTCAAGTAGATTCTATGGCATACAGCTTGACAATAAGCGGCGGGTGATTGAGAATTTTGGTGAAAAACTGTGTTGGAGGGACTATTTCAGGAGCTGTGAAACATACGCAGTTCACCATAGATGCTTTGGGTGGCCTTGGTAATGTTAACAATGCAACCTGATGTGGAACGGTCCTTTTTTCATTTGACTCCCTGCACTCATATTACATTCTTAGAAAGTGACTCCAATTTCTGAAACTTGGAATATGCTACTACAGCTGCATGCAAGTAAGGATATATATGTATACAGGGTAACAGTCTTTGGCATCAGTAGTAGCTATTGAACTCTACCAGAAGTCATGAATAGCTAGAATGATCATATTAGGGTGGTCCAAATATACAAAATATTTTAGTTTCCTGCTCTGACTCCTAAAACTACCAAAACCGTTCACAGATTCAATAAATGATTCTATTTTTAATTAAAACACTCTATGGTGATTAAATTATAAACTATAGTTAATTATTAACTTTACCCAAACTGGCCTAGTGGCATTGGACTCGAACGCACAAGGTTCAATCCCAGCCATGGGATGGAGAAACTGAGCAGATCCTCCTTGAACCACTGCTTCACTCCACCCAGGTGTAAATGGGTACTTGACTATAGTGATAGTAATTGTAGACGGCATTGAACCTAAGTGTGCCTTACAGCTGATTGCATTGAAATGTGGTCAACAGGCCATCAGTCCAATTCCGAGTGTGGCAGCCACGTCACAGTTTTAAATGATCTTAATCTGCTGCTTTAAATTAGCTGGTGGATTGTTAGTCAACTATAATATCGTTGAGCAAAATAACACATATAAATTGTACAGTCATGATGGATGATACGATTTTAAAAGTGATCTGAATTTATATGCAATGTTTTGAATTCTGTTGCACAACAGGTGATCATGCTCACCCAAGCATTTACATTTCTAAAGCATGGTAGATTGTGACATCACCAGGGGACTTTGTCAAGTGGCTGGCTACACTTCATTGCAATCCACTATAATGGCTGTGGGCTGGGGGTATACTCCCAGGGATTTAAGAAAGACTCATGATTGAACAGCGTGTCAAGGGTGTAAATTGTGATGTCGACAGAGCTTGATTTAGCAAGCCACTTTGTCCTCCTTGCTACTGTCCACCAAGCAGAGAGTTAGCCTGGCAGCAGTCCTGTACTTTTTCGTGGTATTTGCAACAGGTTGAATAAATATTGTCTGGATAGTGTACATGTTCACGGATCAGTGCCAACTATCATCCGTTCATATCATTCAAAATCAGTAATTAGTTTTATTATCGGCGATGACTAGTTCATTCAGCGATAACGTTAACAATTCTTAGGAACGCAGAAGTGAAATTGTTGATTTATTGCATGCAAATTTTTATTGTGGAAATATAACCATGTCAAGATTAGTAATAGTGTGTGCATTCATTATTTGTCAGGTAGTTAGGAAGGCTGTAAAACCGTGTGCACATATAATCCCATGAAAAATATATAAAGACTGCAGCATGGCCCTCATTCTGCGAACTCTGACGCAAATGAGGGCACTGCTTGCTTGGTGAGCAGAGAGTGGTTACTTGGCTTTTCAGATATAGGAAAGCTCAAAAGGCATGCGGTTTAATATTTTCAGTCTTGTCTTCATGAGGTTAAGAACTGTGTACACCAAAAATATTGATTTAATTCCAAGTAGCCTAAAATGGACACACTTCCTCAATCTGTCATAAGAAAACCCTGGGTTAAAGATTTCCCTGTTTCCTTAGGCTGATGAAAAATTGCAATAATCCATACTAATCATTGTTTTTATTATACTATATTTTAGATTTATTGTTTAAATATTTAATCACTTTTCCCTATCCAGGGGTGTTAACAATTTTAAAAATAAAAACACACAAAGAAACTGAATGATGAAAAGCAGAAGTAGTATGTTTGGGAAAGGCATGACATATGTAACCGGCTGCATGTTGCATGAGAACTTCATAACTTAAAACAAAAATGAATTAAGTTATCTGATCCAGAATCATGAAATATTAATCCCTGTCCATCCATGGCTGGCATGTTGAGTTATCGTCACCAGGCAACCTGTTATTGGCATCCCATTCTTTCCAGGCAACCAAACTGACATTGTGGCTGTTCCTGCCAAATGCTACGCTACTAACAACCTCATGTGACATAATTTCTTGATAAAAATGTGTTCGACAGCAAACTGGCTTTATTATTAGGAGCCATTTTTGTACATACATTTATCTTAATCATTAGATTGGCCAACCATGAGTGTATGACAAAGTACACGGAGCTGGTTTTATTTACAGGGAAACCTCAGCATTTTGTTTTGGCAGAGTCGCTGTCTGTGTTTGAATAGTTGAAATGAATAATTTTCATAACACACGTACAGTGCAGTAGTCAACAATTCCAAGGGATCACAGATGATTAAACTGAAATATCTTTTGTTATATTCACGCAAATTAAAAATAAGTATGAATATGATATATAATGCATCAAGTAATCCACTGCAGTAATTTGCTAAAACTAATTTACTATTGTGAGACAAAACTCCTGAAAAAAACAAAAACATGATGGGATATGTTGATATATATGTACAGTTTTCCAATAAGTAATGGTATTCTAAATTACTTTCTTGACATTGGGGGTTTTTTTTAATGAAATATTATGCAATATAATGTAATCCACTGCAGTAATTTGCTAAAAATTCCTTACTATAACGATACAAAATTCATGGAAAAACATGATGGGATATGTTGATATGTATATCAGTTTTGCAATAGGTAATGTTATTCTAAATAATTTTATTGACAGTGGGGGGTTTTTTTTTCTTCTTGGACTGATGGGTGGTTCACTGAGACATGCCTGACTCTCACTTCTTACTCTTTTAATCAGCCCTACAGAGTGTTCACAGAAATGTTTAGGGTCACTTGACTTTCAAGGAATACTTACTACCAGCTTTTTTCTCCTTTGAGGGTCTCCAAGAAAATTGGTGTTCGCCACTGTGATCCCAGAGCAAATTTAGCAATTATATATATATATGTAGCATGGTTTCATAACTTTTGTAAATTTTGATTGCTTGTATGTGATCAAATTACTGGGTAATCAAAGATACCAATTGGAAAAAAAAACCTGGAAGTTAATCTATAATAAGGCTTCTTTAAGGTCAGCAACCTTTGATGATTAAGCACCAAAACAAATATTCCTCAGACTCTCATAAGTTAGATGTCATAGTGCTGACATGAAGCGCATTGACAACATTTACCCAGATATGTTAACTATGAATATTATAATAAATTATTCACATACACTAGCCAGCACCATGAAGTTACATGCAGCAATTGTTTCCAATTGATGCTGACCATTGACACGGATCTAGAAGCTAGGCAGATAATTCCATCATATGTCAGATGGGATAGTAGGTTGACATGTGCACAAAATGATGCATATGAATTAAGTGTGGATGCAGCTGTATATTTCCTTGTGTAATACTACATTATTGCTTGTATTTCACATATGAATAGTAAATAGCATCGATGAGAGTTACACCAGAGCATGCACCCAAAAACAAGGAGTAATCAAAGCTTAATAAAGTTGAATATCTTGTCTATACTAATTCACCTATAAGACCATCTGTATTTGGAACCAATTGTACTGTTGCTGTTGCATTTTGCCTCACATAAAACCACCGCACCAATAAAACCAGTAAATTTGTACAATGAATGATTAGAATGGTTGGGTTCTACTGTTATAAACTCAGTCAATTCAGATTGATATATATTCCTACAAAATAAACCAAAAAGGAGCGACTCAATCCGTTTCGTTAATTTGCTTCATTACTTTTTGTTTATTGAAAAACAGTTCAAATCACATGGTCTTATTACAAGTCTGTCTAATTACACGTCTGTCATCCATCTCTTCCTACGATGGATTTTTATGTGATTTGAATTATACAGCAGCCTGGGAGGAAACAAATGGGATGCACGTGAGGTTAATAAGGTTTTTACTTCAACAACTAAAACAATCAAAGGAACTTTGGCCAGAAGGTAAAATCTTCTAAAACTCCTACCATTCCTTCTTATCTCAAATGTCAAAGCAGGTCTTCCAATAATTTCTTCAAGTCTATTTGAAGATGAAAAATATTCACCTGTTTCAATTTCCTTTGATGGCAACTACTGATCAAAGTCCAAAGATAAGATTCTCTAATTAATGAGTTCTTCATAAATTATTTTGACAAGCAGCCATGACAGTCTCAACAGTAAATCACGGATTACTAAATTTAAAACATGTTACACCACTTAGCATTAGTGACATAGTATTTATAGTAGTTGGCAGATTCTCGTATGGTTTCTAATTTCTAATTATTCAGTTTTAAAATATATATAATCATATTGTCTGTATGAACGTACTGTACTGGTTATTTTTTAGACTTCTCAGAAGAAGCACTCTTTGTTTGTTGTACAATATAATCAAATTTGTCAACATGTGCCCAAAATTGCCTTAATCATTGCATACAGGGAAGGCAGGGCAGAATGGGCCCATGGGGTAAAATGGGCAATGAAAATTGTCGTATTATTTGACACTCCCACCAGATGTAAATAGTATAAATATAACTAATGGCGTCACAAAGATTTCCATGACAGTCATTTTGAATGATGCTAACATTTTGTGTTAGTATGCCATGAAAAAATTTATTTTTCCATTTTTTTTTTTTTTTTAAATATTTACCTTTTTTGTATATTGTAATCAATATATAAATGAATGTGACTCATTAATGTACGATATTTACTCTGGTGGAGTAGCCCTCGAAGGTCCTGGGCCTCCACGCAGCGAGGGTGGAAACACTTGGGGTGAAGTCCTCTATCCCCAGTGGCTAAAACAGGACAGCTATCCAATGCAGACAATTATTGATTTTTTGCATGCTTCTGGTTTATACTACCAAATATGGATAATCAATCTTACCCTTGAGAGCCTCTACATAGCCCACTCAGGTGCTGATGAGGCGTTAAACAATAACACACACACACACACACACACACACACACACTCTGTAGTTGATTTTCAGTTGTACATTTTGGGAGAATGGACATAATTTGTTAATGTTGATTAACTTCATTAATTAAGTCCATGTGGGGCAAAATGGGACAGACTGAATGGGGCAAAATGGGGTAACCCAGATAACATTTCTAGTGTTTCCATTTTTTTCCACTCACCTTTATTTAAACCATGAATCACTGAACCAGTTTTTTTATATTGAAACTGCATTATGAATACTTAATTGCAAAAAAATTAGACACTTAAGTCAGAAAAAGAGATGTAACCTTGGCCATACTTCAAAGGTTCACACTGCGTTTCGCTACCGTCCTAATGACCAATTGATGCTGTAATAGACCCCAGTTTTATAACTCCCCCTCACTGATTCCACTGGGAAACAATGGAAAGTGGTGCTAAATATGTATTAATATATAGGTCTTCCTCTATAACCATGTATATACATTTTTTCTTTATTGTATTTTAGACTTTAAAAAAATTTATATTTAAACTACATCATTTAATAGCAAGTAAGGGAGCTGCCTATGGTATTTAGCAGTATCCACATTGATATGTTAAATATATGCAACCAAAAGCAAAACTTTCACAGAAAACGCTATCATAAGTTACTCTGTGACATGATCATGAAGTAGAACATTGTTGCACTCTGTATTAATCATATATAAGGAGGGAAAAACTAGATTTTAGTATATCAGTACACAACTGTGCACATCATCTAAAAATGATAACATAACAATCATCATAAAAACAAGGTTTTCAGCTTTCACTTGGATATGGCCTCATCTATGGCTCTTTACGGCTTCTTGAGTTATTACGAGATTAAGATTGCATATGAAAAAAAAAGTTGTTGTAATTTGACTAATTTTAGACCATATCTACCTTAATATTAGGCCTAGAAATTCAGTACAAACACTTTTAGAAACCTGGGATCATGCGGCATTCACTGGAAGTGATTCCAATAATATTTCCTGAAATAATAATGTTTATTCACAATTGATGTGTAATGTTGAAGAAAAGTTTTTATGGAATATCAGCCTAATCTCCACTTCTTAAATAATTTCAATCTTAAAGGCCTGTTTGATTGTTATCAACCAATCCTGACTTAATTAGCACAGTCTTCCATGGCACACTTGCTGATCAAGCAGGTGTAATACATCAGTACCAAACTGTGGTTACACTGTTAAATCAACCGTGTTAAATAGAACGTGTTAAATTAAATATGTTAAATCAACTGTGAGCATAGAACTGGAGCTACAGAGTGCACTGGCTTGCCAGTAGCAAGTAAATCATCCACCACTCCTTCTGTAAAACTGCAGTAGTTGGATGGCTTAACAGAGCTAGTATCTCGAGATGACGTCTACCTTTGGTGCACGGTCCCACATGCAATGCAAACTGAAGTATTAGCTCCAACTGATGTCACCGATTCAAAGTCAGGAGGACACAGATACAGTCACACTGGTCAAATGAAACATTACCTGATTGTAATATATCATTCCTCCCAGGCTATGTTTAAGAAAATATTAATCTCTTATTTCTGGGTAGAGAAGTTAGCACTTGTTCATCTTGGATGCCTTGACTGCAAGGATGCAGTCAATGATGACATGTTATACTGCAGCCATCTGCTTCCCTGAGCAATTGCATACGCTTTAGTACTGACTGGTGATCTTATAAATATACACTATAGGATGGTCCGTTAAAACCTGTTTATCCTTGTCACCCCTAAAAAGATTACCATATGATTACAAATGGCCAGAAAAGTAATTTTGAAACGTTTAGATCTGTAGGTGCATATTGACAATTGCTCAAAAGCCCTGATTATATACTTCATATTTTAACTAAAACACTCTATGGTCAATACATTCGAATGATTCTTTTTGAAATTTAATTTTATTCCCCCGCAAAAAAAAAGACATAATATAACCTGAATGCAGTATATGCAGGTACATTTAGGTAACTGTATGATAATGCAAGATTTGAAGAATTAATTACAAATGCATAATTACCACAGAGTGTATTTAAAAAAAGAAAGAAATAGGTGTTTATTGAGACCATTAGAGCAACCTTTTCACTTACAGATCTAGAACTTATGCAAAATTAGTTTTTGTTGCTATTGAAACTTTCTAGGATTTCAGAGCAGGAGATTTTGATCGCTCTTATGGTTTAGGTCAGGACAGTTATGGCTTCAAGTAGAGCATGTTAGTATAATGCAGATAAAGTCATCTGCTTTCATGAGGCCGTACTATAATATATGTGCATCTTGACTTGCATGTAGCTGTAGTATTGTGCATCCCAAGTATAAGAAGGCACTTTTTACGTTTGGGAAGAATGTAATTTGCGTGCAGGGAATCAAATTAAGATATAAAAAAAGACCTTTGCACATCAGGTTGTGTTGCCGAGGTCATCCAATGAACTGCATACTCTTCAAAGCTTTTAAATAGTCCCTCCATCAAAGTTTTCCACCAAAATTCTCATTCACCACTTTTTGTCAAGCTGTATGCCATAGAATCTGCTTAGCTCTTAGAATTTGCTTATTGCCTGACGTGTAATACAAAACACTTTCCCATTTCTAATGTGGTACATTAGGATAAGCATTGTTGTGGGTGGATAGAATAGTATAAAATTTCAACATAATTTTTTCACCTGCTTCTTTTAAAAATACTTCAGGCAGTCAATTATTGTATCAGTCAGATTAATCAGGAAGATACAGCGGTTGAATAAAAAATTAAGAAACTGTATATCAAAGTCCATTCAGAATGTGCTCTTTTATCTTGATAGGAATAAAAGGGTAAACCATTCAACTGTTTGCATTGCTGTTTAAATTTGATAGATTTTGATAAAATGGTCTGATCATTATCATGTGACTTTGGTTGTCTGCAACTATCTAATTTAAGGCCGTATCTATCTAGGCCTATACTTTCTTCCTTTCTGTGGATTAGTCTTACCTCAAACCATTCTGTCATCAAACCAAACAAATAACAGATTTAAGACCAAAGGGATAGAGGTATGTAATATATGTGAGGATAACATGCATTTGAATTTTTATATACAGTATAACTGATGAGCTACTTTTAAAGAGTTGCACTGCACAATGTTTCAGTTAATTAGTTATCCATTGATTCTTACTCATACCATTATTAGGTTCAACTTGACAGGGATGAACAACTTGGGATCTTAATATAGAATCGCATCATTTTGGTTTGAGATATTTTGTTGATTTAAGCTCTCTCGACTTGTCGTTAGAGTGTGACTGATAAAATGCCAATATGGTGTCAGCCTTTGTCAGCTTAAAGGCTAAATTGTCAGTTTGTCACCTGCTGGGATGAGAGAGTGTTCAGGAATTATATGATGTTCACTTTGAGGTCACTAGTTGCTTATTGTGGTGTTCACATGGCCTTTATATTTGTGGAAGAAATTCTTAATTTACACAATTATTCTGACTTCTTCCTTTCTTGTATATATAAATTAATGGATGTAAATGGTACCAGTATATCCAACGTAAATCCTTATTAAAAAATTAGTAATTATTTTTCTTAATTTTTTATTGTTCATATCTATCTAGTCATCATGTGAGTGATAATTATCAGGAGAGAGCCGCCGGGTTAACCCGTGGAAGCCGCCAGGTTACCTGTGGAAGCCGCCGGGCTACCTGTGGAAGCCGCCGGGTTACCCGTGGAAGCCGCCGGGCTACCCCTGGAAGCCATCAACTAATTGGTCGTACCTGGCGGGTAACCCGTGGAAGCCGGCGGGTAACCCATAGAACCCGGCGGGTAACCTGTCGGGTGCTGCCCCACCCCTTTTTGCCGACAGAATCCGTCGCCAACCCGGCGAAAAAAGCTGTTACATAACCGTTACGTCACTCTATGGGTTCACTACGGCTAAAACAGCTTAGTGTGACTGGGGCTTAAGTGTGGTCCTTGAAAAAAGTTTAGAAACTAGAGTTACTGGGCTGCCTATATTTACCAAGTTATCACATTCAGTTTGGATAAAAAAACTAGTCAGACCACTTGAGCAACTTCTTCATGTTAAAGAAATGTTTGGCCCCTTGGAACCTTTTTTAAGGTAGGCAAGGAAAATCTGACTTATTTTTTTAAGGACCACCCTATGGTGTATATAAGATCGCCAGTAGGCACTCTTGCATTATGCAATTGCTCAGTCAAGCAGATGGCTGCACTATAACATGTCATCCCCCCCCCTCTGCACCCAAGACATCCAAGATGAACAAGTGCTATAAACTCTACCCGAAAGATTAATATTTGCTTAAACACTGCCTGGGGGAATATCATAAGCAGTCTATTTTTCCCTTGATCTGTTTCGCCACATCTGTGTCCTCCTCACTTTGACTCGGTGACATAGATAGAACAAATGCTTCAGTTTGCATTGCGTATGGAACCGTGCACCAAAGACATGTCATTTCGAGATACTGGCCCTGTTAAACCATCCATATATAATGTAGTTTCATTGAGGGAGTGAGGATATTTACTTGCTACTGGCAAGTTCAGTGAACTGGCTAGCTCCATTTCCATGCCCACGTTGTCTGTGTGCTGGAAGACTCTACTAAGTTATAAAGACTTGACATCTGAATAATCCAGAATGTGGCATGGAAGCTGCCAAGATTTGTTAATCCAGCCACAGGCACTGTCCAGCTGCTATATATTGTCAAGACATAATTACTTTATTCTCTATCTTGACGATAGCCCCTGCTGATGGGTGCCTGTGATCCAGCCTGAAATTTATGAAGAAATTCTGACTTAAGTTAAATAAATAAGCTTGGAACAATGCACTGAAATAGGTATCAATTTATTTATATAATTGTTTTTCTTTATTTGTAGGAAAAAAAAGGTATCTAAAAAAGTGTTGAATTAGTACAGTGCAGTCTTTAATAATAAAATGAAGAAAACAATTGAATTTCGAACCAGAAGTGAAGCCGGATAACAGCGCCACCTGGTCAAACAAGACGTGCAGTTGTATTTCCTTCAAAAAAATCATTATGATTTTCATTATATTTTCTTTGATCAGGAGTTGTCATCAAGGTGGAAATTGAAACAGGTTAATATTTTCCATCTTCAAATAAACTAATGGACTTTAAAAACGCATTATCTCGGGTTTTTACAACATGTTTTACCTATGCGTTTTTAAAGTCCATTGGTGTATATACTCGAAGAAACTACTGGTAGACGTGCTTTGACAAGATATATTTTGGGCCAGCAACAAAGCAATGTGTTCTCCTTTCCCATAATTGCCTGCTTTCTTGTGACTGGCAGTTTCTTGTTATTTCGATTTTAGATGGCATCAGAGTAGAAGGAATGGCCGGCCTTTTGGAAATTTGTACCTTCTGGCCATTTTTCCCTTAATGATTTGTTATTGAGCTGTTGGAGGAAAAACCACATTAACTTCAAGTGCATCAACTGTTTTTCCTCCCAGGCTGCTGTACAATTCTAATCACACTGAAATCCATCTTATGCAGAGATGGGTGGCAGTGTATATAGAGACACCTGGCAGATGTGTAATTAGGCAGAATTAGACAATATGAATTGTATTTCAAGAAGAAAAAAGTACTGAAGCAAAGTGGAGAGAACAAACTTTGTTGCCTATTTATGTTATTTTGTAAGATATCTGAATTAACTTAGTTTATTACAGTAGAATCCTACCATTAAGACCAGGACCTTTGGGTGCAACTTTCACTGGTCTCCTGTTGAGGCATCTTACTGGTGTGATAAATGCAATGGCAACAATACATTTGGATCCAAAAATAGGTGTTCTTGATAGTGAGGTGGTCTGGTAAAGAGTTCCAACTGTGTATCAACCTTTGTTTACTTTGTTTTCGAGTACATTCCCTGGCGTAACTTTCACTATGCAACCCCTTATGTGCATGTTACCCTACCTTCCCATCTTTCAGACATTTTATTACACTACCAGATCTGTATCTAGGGTCAGATAGATAAATAAACTACATCATTGTCAGAGGTTTAGTATCATGAGAAACAATTGCTGCATATAACTTCACGGCATTGGTTCAGTGTACTTATATATTTTATCATAATATTCACAGAATAATGTATCTGGTAAATATTGTACATGCACTCTATGTCAGCACTATGACATCTGACTCTTGAGAGTCTGGTAATATTTGATTGGTATGTGCTTAATCATCAAAGGTTTGTAACCTGAGAAAATTGTACTATAGTTATATTGAAAACAAAAATGTATGGACTTTTATTTTCTCTGATATTTTTGCATAATGTCAGAACTTTCTGAATTACTAATCGGCAACAAATGTAAATATATATCTTTTTCCTGTATTTTTTTGCTTTTTTGTAAACAGCTATAAGTTTAAGAAGCCTCATGTATTGACCTGGAAATCAAGATTTTTCTTTTTAATGAATTCAACTAAATTTTGTCTTTCATTATTCATAATTCAATCCCCCTGTAACGAGAACCCCTGTAACGAGAACCAGACCCCATTGGTCTCTTTGATTACCTGGTTATTTGATCACATACGACAAAAATCTAAATGTACATAAGTTATAGTACCATGCCAGCAAAATGATTATTAAATTTACTTAGGAATTATTCATTCAATTATGGCATTTCTCACCGCTACAACATTATATCCCATTACTCTTTAAAAAAACTATTTTCTTGGAGCAAGTGAGACCAAAGCTGGAAGTATTACTGCTAAGTGTTCCTTGGATGTCAAGAGCTTAAAAAGTTCACGTACCTCTGCAGGACCGATTAAAAGAGTAAGAAGTTAGAGTCAGTCACGTCAGAGTCATCCACCAAATGGACACAATAAAAATCAGTGTCAAGAAATTTAAGACATCATTACCTATTGGAAAACTATATATATCTTAACATATCCAGCCACATTTTTCCACGAATTGTGTATCACAACCGGGGGTAATTTGTAGCAAATTCCTACAATATATTACTTGATTCAAAGTACACTGCTTAATGGTAGGGCTGTTATGCTGCATTGCCCATATTTTGTCTCCAGGGTGTCTTTTGCTAAATTCTTAAATGTTGCAGCTCTCAGTTTGCAATCACAGGTTTCAGGGAGTATTTGTTTTGTTAGGTGAATGAGGTATTGACCTGCAATTGCTCTCAACCCATTCATGGGAGGAAGTAGGATTTCCTGCATTATAGGGTAACAACAATATGGCCCATCCAACATAGACAGTTTTTATCCCACAAGTTTCAACAACTACAAGGGATAGGAAACCAATGACCTTTATTGTGCTGCTCATGCTCAGTCTTTGAAGTTTTCCCTGTGACCTTAAATATAAGTTATATTGTGTTGGTTTGGAAATGCATACCTAAAGACACCTAATAGTCATCATGAGGTTAAATACTGTGTACATCAAGAAATGGATTTAATTGCAAATACCCTAAAACGCACACTTTTTAATCTGTCATAAGGAAATGCTGAGTTATTGATTTACCTGTAATCCCTATATACTTGCCTTACCCATGTACCTGCAGTTGGCCAAAATAATAATTCCTTAGCATTCTCGGGGAATGATAGCTTGCAACTGGCTTTTTCAAATGAAAATCCATCTAAAGCCAGCTTGTAAGCGTTTAATTAATCTTATATATCGCAGTTATCCTAAACCGAATGATAAATACTAGGAGTAGTACAAACAAATCGAACTACTGATTTTGATAATGTACATGTGGGAATTGGTTGCCATATGCAACCAGGGGCATGATGCAAGTTAGTTAGTTAGTGTTATTGTTTAACGCCTCATCAGCACCTGAGTGGGCTATGTAGAGGCTCTCTAGGGTAAGGTTGATTATCTATAGTTGGTAGTAGAAAAGACTCACATATCAAGTAATATATTGTAGGAATTTGCTACAAATTACCCCCGGTTGTGATACACAATTCGTGGAAAAATGTGGCTGGATATGTTAAGATATATATAGTTTTCCAATAGGTAATGATGTCTTAAATTTCTTGACACTGTGATTTTTATTGTGTCCATTTGGTGGATGACTCTGACGTGACTTCTTACTCTTTTAATCGGTCCTGCAGAGGTACGTGAACTTTTTAAGCTCTTGACATCCAAGGAACACTTAGCAGTAATACTTCCAGCTTTGGTCTCACTTGCTCCAAGAAAATAGTTTTTTTAAAGAGTAATGGGATATAAGGTTGTAGAGGTGAGAAATGCCATAATTGAATGAATAATTCCAAAGTAAATTTAACAATCATTTTGCTGGCATGGTACTATAACTTATGTACATTTAGATTTTTGTCGTATGTGATCAAATAACCAGGTAATCAAAGTGACCAATGGGGTCTGGTTCTCGTTACAGGGGGATTGAATTATGAATACTGAAAGACAAAGTTAAGGTGAATTCATTGAAAACAAAAATCTTGATTTCCAGGTCAATACATGAGGCTTCTTAAACTTATAGCTGTTTACAAAACAGCAAAAAATATTATGAATATCATGATAAAATATATAAGTACACTAAACCAACGCCGTGAAGTTATATGCAGCAATTGTTCTCATGATACTAAACCTCTGACAATGATGTAGTTTATGTCATCTAATTTGTATAGATCATTAATCATACTTCGTCACACCATTTCATCATAGATGTTCACCAGGGTGTCCAAATTTATGAGCCTAGTGCTCCTTTGGGCTCCTCCAGTATCATATCGTTTGCATTGAATAGTATCTGAAAATCAAATCGCTGCTGTACTGTACTGATATGATATTGATAAAATAAAAGATCTATCTATCTATCTGACCCTCGATACAGATCTGGTAGTGTAATAAAATGTCTGAAAGATGGGAAGGTAGGGTAACATGCGCACAAGGCATTGCATAGTTAGTGCGACGGGATCGGTTCCTCTGATTGAAGACTCGACAATCATTGTTAAATTAAAATGTTTTATTATCATTAAACAAATATATCTTAATATTGTCAATTAATATAGTCACGAAACGCAATATAGCAGTGCACAACAGTTCTCACATATTAATGAATCTTATGAAATAACAATTGAGTAAACATACCTTTTATCTCTCTTGACATTTGAGAGATATTCTAAGTCACTTCTTATGCCAGTCTGCACAACACTTCTGCTTACAAGTCTGCTGGTGGCCACTGTACTGCTCTGCCTGTACTCTCCTGACTATTCTATTTACACTCTCTTAAGGCAGCATGACACACTGGCCTGCATCAAGTCACATGCTTAGCTGTAATTTCTATTAATAACCATTACATCAGAAAGCAGTGATTACAGCCATCACTAAACATAGTATCATAACACAAATGCTAATGATAGACATTATGACATCACCGTTGGAACATGTGATGTTTGATACAAACGGCATAAGCATTTGTGCGTAGCGAAAATAGGTTAAATAATAATATACAAGTGTAATAAACACAAATACAAAGTAATTAATGATTAACAATTAATATTAAAGTAATCAGAGCCTGGCAAGAAGGACCACAGGGCCACCAAGCTTCCCCACACAACCCAATGACACACACATATTCATATTAAAACGATGAAACAACTGTCAATAAAAGTCAAATGGTCAATTAAAGTCATAAAGTTTGAGCGAACTATAACTACAGTTCCATGAATAACCACTTATTATAACGAGTCAAATATCGCACAATTTACAACCTCAGAGTTTTGCAAATGAAGAGTGCGAACGAGGATTGCAAAAGAGGTGTGGTTGAAAGTCACTCGGCAAAGTGATATAATCTAGAAGACGAAGAAGAATATGAAGATAATGACAAATCTTGTTCCATCTGGAAGATGAAGAAGATGAAGTAGAAGAAATGATCCGAGAACATTCCACGAACGAAGGCAACATAACAAGACGAGATGAGGTGGAAAGGATCAAGAACTCAGGAACAGTGTCACTAATTCACAACCGAGATTTGTAGATGACGTATTAGTTAGCGCTCGAAGTACGACCATGATGACAGTTGTATGGTGCGTCTTGCAGACAGTAGAATCGCACCTGTAGTCTTGTAGATTAATGTGTGCCAAAAGGTGTATGAGTAGGCGAGGTAGCAAGCCTGCAGCGAAGATAGACCAAGCGTCTGAAACTCAGCCAATAAAACAAACAAGAATTAGTTACTACAATAAAATAATGTAATACATCACATCATAGTATAATAATCGCGATAATAATAGGTAATAAAATCATCAATATCAGCTCTGCGAATTATACAGAGTAATTAAGTATTCGTTCTATGTCTGAACTAAATTGATTGTACAAATAAGTATCAAAGTATTATAAGTGCAAGTCATTAAATCATTACTCATTAAGTAAATGAGCGTTAATTGATCCAATTAAAAATAATGTAAATAAGTAATTAAGGAACTGTTTCCTTGTAGTGCATTCAAAATAATCAATAATTACACTTCAGCAAATTTAACCAAGCTGAGCACTCATGCCACTTTGTGCTCAAGCAAGGTTAAATTAACCATACTTAATATAACAACTAACTACAAAACTAACTAAGTATCCAGGTAAGTCAATTCAATTGTAAATATCGGGTTGTACCCATCGTTAACCTGAGTTAACGAGGAGCGTCAAATCCATAAAATAAGTTCGAGACCAAGCAAGCCTTCCTCAGCGGACATCCCCGCACTGTGGTCGTTTTTGACAAAGAAAGCTTGCTTGAAAGCAATAACATGGTAATTAAGTTTTACAATTACATTCTTGGTAACGATTTTCATTCAAGTAATAGCAACAATAATGACTCAACAGTCACATAAAATGAATTTGGAAGATGAAATAGTTTTTTGAATTTTGACAATTAACCATAAAGATGGTTGACATTAGGCATTAGTACATGTTAGTGAATTTTGAGTAATGAATTAACTCGAAGTAGTGCAAGGCATAAATTAACTCAGTTGTCTCCGGACGGAAATCCATTAACAACTGTTTTTAATTTACATCCTTCTGTCCCATTCTGGATCCTAATTTGCATACCATAATTAGTCATGTCACGACTTTGCGCATGATTGATATTATAATTATATATGACGCCATTCATGAATATTCTAATTCAAAACGCTCTGTGCGCTCGCTTGCAGTTCACTGCAAGTATTTGCTGAATAATTGAAACAAGTACTCAAATGTCTTAATCAATAGATTTTCTTGATTATTTATAAACATCACGCTAGAAAATGGAGTATTTTCGCAAGTGATCAATCTCGCTTTATAAATCCATTATAACCTTCTATATTGCGCGTTTAACTAGTACCTGTCTTATAAATAACAATAATCATTCTTTTAGTCTTATAGCACTCTATATTAATTCACAATACTTGCGTTCAAAGTATGTATCCATGGTGCTACATATATAGACTATATATATATATATTCTTCTCTTGTATTTATACCTTCTTAATAATACATTTTCTTCATGAATTTCTTAAATGAACCTATTTGTCTGATAGGCAATGCTAAGAGCCTGTCAATGTTACCACACAGCATTGGATGCTGTTCAATTGTAACCCAAAATGCAAATGGAACTCTTGTATGCTTATTTGGTAAATGACACAGAATTTGTGGCATTCCATTCATCCATCTGATACGATTTATCTTTGCATAATAAGACTTCATGATTTGTCCCTTTTCTTCAGGATTTGTTTGTTCTACAAATGCATAGGACCATTCAGCATGTCCTTGTTCAATTATTGGCGCATCAATTTCTCTGTCAATTTCTCTGTAAGAATGTTTATCTTCTGAGATAAAGTAAGCAAGAGGCAATGACTTTTCATTCTGCAAATTTACATCTGAAGGAATTTTCTCATTTTCAGTTTTATCTAGTGCTTTTCTAAGTTCTTCAATGGTATGCGCATATTCACCGTTTGGTAATGCAATGGATCCTTTCTTCAGTCTGTTCAAATGATATGAACCTGTAAGTATTTCATTTCTAACTGTGGACAGTATGAATTCATTCTGATTTACTATTTCATAAATGTACAAAATTCCAACGTAATTGAATTTAATTTTGTCACTTTTGTACAATGCAGTAGACGTTGGACACAACAAATAGATCAAATCACCCTTTTTCAGGTTTTTAAACCTATGACCATGTTTGGCTTCATGCGCAATGCATTGATGCTGTTGTCCAGCATTATGTCGTTCCAAAACTATATCTGACACTATTTTAAACCTGTCCTTCGTCAAGGCAACATAATCATCCTTCGTAGCGCAATACTGCTCAAATGGTCTTTCGGCAGCATCTAAAAGCGATCTATCTTCATTTAGAAACACAAGGTACTGTGGGGAGTAATCCAATCCCATTACCTTACTTGTGTTATATGCTTTGCAAGCATAAGGCAAGAGTTTGGGCCAAACTTCGTAATTGTGTCCCAATTTGGAAACTAAAAGGTTTGAAATGACTTGAACAAATCTTTCAGCTTTTGAGATTTCGTGTCCACAGACTTGGACAAAATGCAAATTCACATGCAACAATTTTGCCATAGTTTCCATCAAATTGTTCTTGAAACTAGTATCTTGATCACAAATAATAACCTTTGGGGTACGATAAGGCAAACACAATTGATTCACAATAGCTTCTGCAGTCTCTTGTGCAGTTCTAGTTTTCAGTGGAACAGCCACACAAAAGCGGGTGACTTCACACACCATGACTAATGCATACCTGTAATCATCAACTGTCTTTGGCAAGACTTTGAAATCCATAAAAACACAATGAAAAGGTTTAAAACCATCCAAGGACCTTGGAGTCCATTCTCTATGTAAGTGAGCATTTCGCTCCAATGCTATCTGATTACATGTCAAGCAAGTTCTAACGAAATTCAATACATGGGAATACAAATTTGGTGCATGAAACAAAGATTTCAAACTAAGATATAACTTTGAGGTCTTCATGTGAAAACCATGATGTGACACATGATAGTGATTCAATACAGGAAGGATAAAATCCTTTGGAAGAGCTAAGGAAGCCTCAACTTCCTGTCCCCTCTTATCACAACTTCTCAAGTAAAACAAAATGTCATCTGCTAGTACATAATGTTCAGAAAGAGCTAATATAGACCGTGACTTTGAATGATCACGTGGTAATGTGCCATGTTGCAAATACCTGTACAATGAACCAAAATAAGAGTCACTCTTTTGTGCTTTTGCTATTTCATCTTTTTTATAAGGTAAAGTAACTTCCTTAAATTTTCCAAACACTGCATCTCTTAGTCCTATATCTATTTCTTTCTGTGAAGGCATTTTGGACAGTAAGGTCGGTTTAGGACCTGTTTCTGCAAACAAAGGCTCATTTGTCACTAGTGTTTTATCAGGATCATTAAGTGTAGGCTTATCAGCTTCATTCGTTCCTTTTCCTTCACTAAGGTCATGAACGACATTTCTAATTGTTGGTTTTGGCACTGCAAGGTGGGAGGGAGGATTATGATCCTCGTGTCTAGAACTTTTTGCAACTGTCTCGTTCAGTCTTGAGCCAAGGACTGAGCCTTTTGGCATTGAAGGCTCATTACTGACCACTTTTTCTGTCTGGTCTGTAGTTTCAGTCTGTTGGTCTGTTTTTGTAGCTAAGAGAGTTGACTTTTTAGATGCAATATCGGTCTGGGAAACATGCGTAGTTGGCAATCTAGAGTCATTATGCACAATTGTTTTCGAGGCACTTTGTTTGTCAAGTGTCTGAGGTCTTGTCTGTGACCTTGTTACAACTAAAGAGTGGTCCAATGTCACCGAGTCAAAAGGAAATGACTCTAGCAATTCTTTATCATTAATTCCTATAGGAACTATAGAATTGTGATCTTCAGTATCCTCACTAGGATGTCTGCTCAGAAAATCTGCCATAGTGACATCACAAGGTTTCACATATTTGATGCTAAACTGAAATGAAGACAATTTCCAAAGTAACCTTTGCACTCTAGGAGTAGGTGGAGCATTCAGATTTTTCATGACATGCTCAAGGGCCTTGTGATCAGTCCTTACTAAAAAATATCTCCCTACAAGTAGTGTCTGAAATGCTACTAAACAACCATAAAGAGCAGTCATCTCTAATTCTAAAACTGAGTAAGTTAAGGTACTCAATCTTGATAGATTTTTGCTAAAATAAGCAATCAAATGTTCTGATCTTTCACCATTTTCATCTGTTTGCACTTGTCTCAGAACTGCACCCATAGCTGTCCTAGAACAGTCAGTTTCTACTATAAAGTAGTCCTCTTCCTTCATTGAAGGAAAAGACAACGCTGGTGCTTCCCTTAACCTTTTCTTAATTTCATTCCATGCTATATCATGTTCCCTTGTCCAATTAAATTCAGATCTTTTTCTAAGCAATCCAGTAAGTGGCACTGCAATTTGCTGATAACCTGGTATGAACTGTGATACATATTGGAGCATGCCTAATACACGCTTCACATCCTTTTTATTGCGAGGAGGTCGCAGCTTATCAATATCATGTACTCTTGATTTCAACACAGTCAACTTTGGGCCCTTTGGTGATTGTAAATCAATGAAATAACCTAAAAACTTGACACCAGTAACTGGAGCTATCTGAGCTTTCGACAACGATATTGTGAGGCCATGTTTAGCTAAAATACCCAAAACAAGATCTATGGTCTCCAAATGATCTGACTCATTGGTATCAAATAACAGCAAGTCATCAAAATATGACAGCACTCGGTTTTTGTAAACCTCACTTGGTAACTCTTGCAAGATGTAATGCACAATTTGATTGAAATAACTTCCTGATTGGCGATGCCCCTGTGGTAGACTTGAGAAAGTTACAGCAGGATAATTCTGACATACTGTCACTCCTACATACTGTTTCGAATCTTCAGTCAACTTAAGCGAAAAATAAGCTGATTTCAAATCTAATACAGTCACATATGTGTTCCTATTCCTTCCAAATGCCTCACAAAATGACTTGATAGTGTGAGTAGACTTGTTTACATTTCTAAACATTTGATTCGCCCTTCTCAAATCTGCAACTATACGTGGAGCATGCTGTGGTGACCTACGAACTAAAAATAGACTTGATGTATGAGTAGCAAGACCCTTCTGAAAAACTCCCATTTGTATCAATTTGTTCACTTCTGATGTAACAAATTCCTTATCTTTAGGAGAATGAATGTAAGGCTTTGAACTAAAACCTTCTTGTGGGTCAGGAAAATCGGGTTTTAATCGGACTTTGTAGCGATGAACCTTTCCTATGTTGTCATGTATAGCTAATGCACTTTTATTCCTTTCAAGGATTCGATATAACTCTTCCTTCGACTGATAATTTCGACTCATCTAATTTAATTTGCTGCTTTATTATATCACTATCTGGAGTAATCAGTCTTGGATCATCATTGTTCAAATAAGGATACAGAGATTTCTTGTATCAAAATAACTCATCTGAGGTCATACTTAATTGATCTACAGTATCTTTTTGAACTTTTGGAATAGCTTCTGGCCCCAAGTCTACTATAGGAAATGCTTGTTCTGTCCCAGTCTCATAATTTTCCAGTTTTCTCAGGCAATCTTTAGGAGTTATTTGTCCAATAACTGTTCTAGAAGTCAACACTATGGATTCACGAAATGGATTTCTCAATAACAATGCTGTCCTACCATGCTTAAAACAGTACAGACTATTCACAGCTGAAAATTTCTGATATTTGCGTCTCAATGTAACTATATAATTCTGATCTCTGCATTTCCAGGGCAAAGGAGATACCACCTTAATCATTTTTGTTTCACCAGGCTTCAGACAAACAGTTCTCAGAATGCTTACTGGCAAGACATTTCTGCTTATTTTCAATATATTTCTTTCTAGATCCATAGTACACTTGTACTTCTTTTGAGTGTCAATACCCACAATGATCGCAAAGTTTGACAGATTAGGCACAATATACAATCTAACTGTCAACATAATATCGCCCAGATAAACATCAGGCTCAATGTAAGACACTGAAGCACAGTGTGAACCATTACCTACCACAAATTTAACAGGTTCTGTAAGACCTAATACCGGTAGTGACCTTAAATAAACACTCTGCTGTACCAGTGACTCTGCTATAAGAGTTTTAGTACTTCCAGTATCTATCAAAGCTGGTAATTTCTCTCTGGTTGGAAAGACAAAAGTACACATATTTCTATGATCTAGCTGTATTTCGGATGTCATAGATGAGAACGCAAACTCAGAAGGCACGACCTTTGCATGGTCAAGGCCGCGCCGATCTAAAAATGCTGTGGGGAGTTTCTTGAGGCTGTATTGTTATTCTTACTACCACGAGTGGTATTCGAATAGCCTCCCCTGTTATTATTTCCTCTATACTGACGAAATCTCTGTCTCTGAGAGTTAAAACCTCTATTTCCATAATAACCTCTGTTTGACTGCTGATTGTAGCTACCTCTGGAAGAAAAACCAGAATTATAGTCATTACGGTACCTTGTATTGTTGTTGTTGTACTGGTTGTACTGACGAGGTCCCTGCCATGGTCTTCTGTAATGCTGATTACCTCTGTGGTAATATTCATTTCTTCTAGGAGGGACGATGTAGCGATCTCCAGTCTCTTCGGATCCTGTTCTTTTGGTCTCCACTGTAATTGACGTTGGAAGAGCTGGCTGGCTCATTGTCTGGACTTTATTCTGCAAATCTTGAACAACAAGTGCTAAAGAAGTCATATCTTCAAGGCAATCATGCGCCATAAAGGTAACTTGTTTTGCAATGACATTTGGATTCAATTCAAGAAATTTCTGAGCTTTATCTACAAGGTCATCTAAACCTGTAAAATTGTGTAATAATAAGCCTGACCGCATAGCGTCAGGAAGACCATTCACAAAATAATCACGAATTTGTTCGTCATTCTGCTCTACTCTATCTGCAAGTTCACGAATGTTTGCCAAATATTTATCCATTGAAATACCTGGAGTGTACTTCATTTGTGACAAAGCACGAATTACTGCTTCACGGCTTTTGTACAATGAATATTGACTCAGAAAAGCCTTTTCTAGAGCATTTAAATCTACAAACACTCTATTTTTGATCCATTCTCTTGGCAAATCAGTCAAAGTCAATATAAACCTTTCTAGAGCTTCAGCATCATTTAGACCATGTACTCGTATGTAATCTCTATATTTCTGAAAATGATGTCTAGCATTTTCAGTAGGCAAACCTGCAAATACGGATGGCAAAAGTTCAGAGAACTTAAGCCTTCTGGCTCCATCCGCTACAGCCATTGGAAGCCCTTGTCCGTCTCCTGGAAGTCCTGGAAGTCCTGGAAGTCCTGGAAGTCCTGGAGGTCCTGGAGGTCCTGGAGGTCCTGGAGGTCCTGGAGGTCCTGGAGGTCCTGGAGGTCCTGGAGGTGGTGCTACAGGAGGTGGTGGGTGTAAATTTCCTACGTCTTCATTGTCATTTCCGCCATCGCCATCTTCTTCAGGAGCACCCAAGTCAGGAATGTTCACATATGCTACATTAGTATCTACGTCATGAGTTGGCAATTGAGCCTCTAATAAGTCAAGTAAGGCTTGCAAATCTTGATGATCATGAGCTAAAGGATCAGGGATTAATTGCAAAACCCTGGTAACTGGTAAATTTTCATTGTTATCTAAAGGTCTGAGATTTCGATAGCGATTGTAATATTGTCGCAATTCAGCTTCAGTAGCATTTTGTAATTGGTCTACTAATTCATCAGAAACTCTCTGAGCATCTCTTAAGATAGTAATTTAGGTTGCTAATGTTTGCAAGAATGTACCAAAAGCTCTGAGTGGCATAGTCTACTCTAAATGAACATTCCACTTATGACCTGGCACTCCCGACGTTTGTCAATGACAAAAGAACAGAAAGAAAAAGGTATTAGATTAGTGCAACTGCCTATGTACATTTCGTGACACATCCGGACGAATGCATCCGGATACCCGGATTCTCCACCATGCGACGGGATCGGTTCCTCTGATTGAAGACTCGACAATCATTGTTAAATTAAAATGTTTTATAATCATTAAACAAATATATCTTAATATTGTCAATTAATATAGTCACGAAACGCAATATAGCAGTGCACAACAGTTCTCACATATTAATGAATCTTATGAAATAACAATTGAGTAAACATACCTTTTATCTCTCTTGACATTTGAGAGATATTCTAAGTCACTTCTTATGCCAGTCTGCACAACACTTCTGCTTACAAGTCTGCTGGTGGCCACTGTACTGCTCTGCCTGTACTCTCCTGACTATTCTATTTACACTCTCTTAAGGCAGCATGACACACTGGCCTGCATCAAGTCACATGCTTAGCTGTAATTTCTATTAATAACCATTACATCAGAAAGCAGTGATTACAGCCATCACTAAACATAGTATCATAACACAAATGCTAATGATAGACATTATGACATTAGTTTAAACAAACTGCTCGTATTTGGCGTTGAATAGTAAATAACATGGATGAAAGTTACGCCAGGGAATGTACACGAAAACAAGAAGTAAACAAAGGTTGATACACAGTTGGACCTCTTTTCAAGACCACCTCACTATTAAGAACACCTATTTCTGGACCCAAATGTATCGTTGCCATTGCATTTATCACACCAGTAAGATGCCTCAACAGGAGACCAGTGAAAGTTGCACCCAAAGGTCTTGGTCTTAATGGCAGGATTCTACTGTAATAAACTAAGTTAATTCAGATATCTTACAAAATAACATAAATAGGCAACAAAGTCTGTTCTCTCCACTTTGCTTCAGTACTTTTTTCTTCTTGAAATACAATTCATATTGTCTAATTCTGCCTAATTACGTATCTGCCAGTTGTCTCTATATACACTGCCATCCATCTCTGCATAAGATGGATTTCAGTGTGATTAGAATTGTACAGCAGCCTGGGAGGAAACAAATTTGATGCACTTGAAGTTAATATGGTTTTTCCTCCAACACCTCAAAAACAAACCATAAAGAGAACTATGGCCAGAAGGTACAATTTTCCAAAAACCCGGCCATTCCTTCTACTCTGATGCCATCTATATAAAATCGAAATAACAAGAAACTGCCAGTCACAAGAAAGCAGGCAATTATGGGGAAAGGAGAACACATTGCTTTGTTGCTGGCCCAAAATATATCTCTTCAAAGCACGTCTACCAGTAATTTTTTCGAGTCTATTTGAAGATGGAAAATATTAACCTTTTTCAAACTTCCACCTTGATGACAAGTCCTGATCAAATAAAATATAATGAAAATCATAATGATTTTTTCAAAGGAGTTGTATCATATTAAAACAACTGCAACTCTTGTTTGACCAAGTGACGCCATGGCTATGCCATGGCTGTTATCCGGCTTCACTTCTGGTTCGAAATACAATTGTTTTCTTCATTTTATTATTAAAGACTGCAATGTCTTTATTTGACACTTTTTTTTAGATACCTTTGTTTTCCTACGAATAAAGAAAAAAACAAAAAAAAAAAAAATTATATAAATAAATTGATACTTATTTCAGTGCATTGTTCCAAGCTTATTTATTTAACTTAAGTCAGAATTTCTTCATAAATATCAGGCTGGATCACAGGCGCCCTTCAGCAGGGGCTATCATCAAGATAGAGAATAAAGTAATTATTTCTTGACAATGTATAGCAGCTGGACGGCCCTTTGGCTGGATTAACAAATCTTGGCGGTTTCCATGCCGCATTCTGGATTATTCAGATGTCAAGTCTTTATAACTTATCAAATTAACTGTGCTAACTCGATGCAGTAGAGTCTTCCAGCACACAGACAACGTGGGCATGGAAATGGAGCTAGCCAGTTCACTGAACTTGCCAGTAGCAAGTAAATATCCTCACTCCCTCAATGAAACTACATTATATATGGATGGTTTAACAGGGCCAGTATCTCGAAATGACATCTGTCTTTGCTGCACGGTTCCACACGCAATGCAAACTGAAGCATTTTTTCTATCTATGTCACTAAGTCAAAGTGAGGAGGACACAGATGTGGCGAAACAGATCAAGGGAAAAATAGACTGCTTATGATATTCCCCCAGGCAGTGTTTAAGCAAATATTAATCTTCTATTTTTGGGTAGAGTTTATAGCACTTGTTCATCTTGGATGTCTTGGGTGCAGAGGGGGGGGGGATGACATGTTATAGTGCAGCCATCTGCTTGACTGAGCAATTGCATAATGCAAGAGTGCCTACTGGCGATCTTATATACACCATAGGGTGGTCCTTAAAAAAATAAGTCAGATTTTCCTTGCCTACCTTTAAAAAGGTTCCAAGGGGCCAAACATTTCTTTATCATGATGAAGTTGCTCAAGTGGTCTCACTAGTTTTTTTTATCCAAACTGAATGTGATAACTTGGTAAATATAGGCAACCGAGTAACTCTAGTTTCTAAACTTTTTCCATGGACCACACTTACACACTTTGTATACATAATACATATATATATATATATATATATATATATATATATATATATATATATAGGCTAACATGTGAACCATTGTGATACATGATGGTATGAAGGTTGACAATAAATATTATTGATACTTATTAAATAATGTGTCAATTATATAGTCGGGTTTTGTCGGAAAAAGAGCAGTAACAGATTAATTAAAACATTGATTACTTACGTATCTGGTCCATTGCTCTTGTTTTCAAGATTTTATGATAAGACAAGTTGCCATTCCATGTATATTTCTTCTAAGGTCCAGATAACATGAAAACAAGCCCGATTCCGATCCTCAATCACAAAGCAAAATGTTAACATGTGTTATCTCGGTAAATTTCGGGTGTTTACGGATGTTAACGACCTCTTATCAGACCCACGATCTCACCCGATGTATGTTACCTGATGAATTTGTCTAAGAAAGCTGAAAAGTTTGGTAAATGACTCCAATTTTCTTAGACGCATGTTAATAACACTGTAGAGAATCACTGGCAAGGGAATTTAGATGTAACATTGTTGTTTTAACACTGAATTTAGTTAAAATTGTCAATGGCAAAACCGCTGTGACTGCTTATCATAATGGAGAGACAATTCTAAAGTAATAATAATAATATTTAATTTATATCAAAGTGATTTAATATTGTGTTTTCAAAGTATGAGATCATTCTGACATTTTGTGATTTCAAATTGATGTCGTACTGAGCTCATGGACATCTCATTTTCTGAGATCATGTAAGAGATCATTATGAGATTGTCCTGACATCATATTCTTGACTGGGATAAGGTAATATATATGCAGTTGAACAGGAAGACAGATATATACCTCATACGAACAAGAAGACGAATGGTGATGCCTGAGATGCAAAAATATGGCAATCACCTCTCTGAAATGCTTCAGTACCAGGGCAATAGTTAATGATTATACTCTTTTCGTATTGTACTTGGAGGAATATATCCAACTAAAATGTCACTTAACTCTCTCCTAGTCAGGATATAACGATTCATGACATGGAGTAATACACTATTATAGAAGAAGCTACATTCTGGCTAAGATTAGGGATAACATTATTATCAATAATATTTCTATCTAAATGATCGATTTTCTCTTTGAAAAAAATCTTTGTGTTGGCTGAGATAAGGAGTTTCTCAGTGGGCAGAAATGCAACTATTCATGAATCCACTTATATATGCCCTAATCCACTACTACAGTATAATTCAAAATAAATGTTTTTTACTTATTTTAAATGACATGGATACGCACGAAACAGATATAAATTGAAATATATTTATTCCCAATGTGCCTACAGCCTTACATACATTACAAGTTGATTATACAGTATAATAATCGAGCACTTTTAAAAGAGACATTAGCATGTAATAATAATATATAATTTGTTGAACTAACATATTGGAGGTCGATGCAAAAGTGGTATTGGCATTTAGCCGCATCTACATAAATGTTACCAAAAAGTCAAATTCCAAATTAACTTCAAGTTTCCTATCTTTGCAATGACAATTTAATTTTTTGCCATTTTGTCATCATTATAGCCATGCATTGAATTACAATTGAGAAAATACCTGACTTCAAGTTTTTTTCTTTCCCAGAAGTGTTTTTATCAGTTAACAAGTTGGGATTTGAATTATTGCCAACATTTCTCTCCATGTTGTGAAATGAAGTTCACAGGCTACATTAGGACTGACCACACGCCCCTGTCAGCTCTTATTCATATTGTGACGTTTATTGTGAGCCGCTCACAAAATATCAGATAGTAAGTAAGAGCTAAGCGAACATCAGATTTCTCAGGCAAGGGCTACATCAACTATGTGTAACATTTTCTGGCTATAGATAACATTTCTTTGGACCAGTTCTCTGAGTCTCTAACTAAATAATATATATTTTGCAAATATCACAAAACGAGTGACATTTTCCTTAGATATTTTAATGGTAGTGACAAAGAACTAGCATCATTGCATTGGCGACAAAGAATAAAGTTTAAGCACACTAACGCTAAACGAGAAAATATGGATATAGAATATATCTCCTGTGGATATTATAACTTGTAAAATATGGCAACCAATTGAATGCCATGTTGAAAGATTTACCCCTAAACCTTTTGTTTCAGCACACTCGAAAACATGGGGTACAGAATAATATTTTTATAATTATAAAATTGTAAATGAAACAAATTGGAAAATTATATTGCCAATAGAAGACCATTTTAAAGAGACGATTTACCACATACTCATGCTGTGATTTATTGACCTCATTTTTTATATAAGAACCAGAATACCATTTTCTCACTTGAATTGACACAGTCAAATGACAGTCACCTTATCAGAGAGTGTTCAGTGCAGGTCCACAAACTTAGCAAGCTGTTTTGGAACTTCTCCTTCATAGTTCAATTTGGAATCACTAACTTTGAGCGCGGCAAACCTCACCAGAGTAGGAAATTCATCATATTTGTCCATCATCTCCAAAATCTTTGTAATTTCAAAGCTCTCTTGACTTCTTGGGTGTTTCAGCATGTCTAGAGCAGTGAGCTTTTTCTTGTTTCTGGCGTGCATATAAATGCCGCACTCAAGCAGAAGTTTCACGATGATTTCTGTACTTTTCGCACATCGGGGAACCAAAGAATTGTTTATCTCATCATCATCAACCATTCCTTCAACTTGGCCATTATTCACACCATTATTCTGCTCTTGATTGATGCCATTGTTCTGCTCATTTTCCTCGTCTTCATCATCAAAAAGAGCGTTTTCTTTTAGCCATTCAAATTCCTCTGGCCAGGTGGAGATGATGACGTGAAGCAGTGTATTGCCGTCACTGTCAGTTTGGTTTATGTTGAAACCAACATCAGTGAACATCTTCATCAGGTGGTATCTGTACTGTAATCTTTCTTCAGGGCATAGATCGATTTCAGAATGGTTGCCAGCAAAAAGCACATGCAGAAGAGGAGCCACATAGCCCGAAGGTGGAGAAACGATGACCGTTAGTGCCTCACACAGCTGCTTCAAGATAGCTTTTGTGACGACCAGGTCTCTGTCTTGCTCATTGTTTGATATAACATTCATCCGCAGTAGTAGTAAAACGACGCTGCCTACTGTACAAACAGTTTGCTTTAGATTTGGTATCATTGTTCCAATTACACCTGGTCGGGTTTCTGTTTTCAAAACTTCCTGCATTTTTGTCGCACTCATAATCGCAGTCTCTGCTACAGCGGTCAGGGCTGAAATGTCCCCCCTGGTGCTCCTTTCAAGTAACATCTCCACAATACCCTCGTACCAGAGAATAATATCAGGGAAGTACAGATAGTCATTGTTCTCCTTGAAGATTTCCAGATGATGCTTCAACACTTTGTAGAAACTGACACCAGGTATTTCCAAAATATCTGTAATTATACCAGAACAATGGAAACTATTACAATGAAACTGAGATTCCAAAATTATGCCAACATAAATAAAAATTTAGCTTTAAAACCTAAAATTCAAGCAAGTAAAGTTTAAAAACAAAGTCCATGATGCTAAAACACCATAGACATTTTGTAGTAATTAATATTCTACCTAAAATGTAATCATTTACTTGAAATACCTTCGAGAGTTTGCCCGGTAATTAGGTAGATATATCTTCCTTGGAATATCCGTTCTCTCGCCAGAAGTGCCTGTACTCTCAGTTTGCTTTCGTCACTTTGATAAGATTTTAGCTCATCTACCGTCTGCAATTCCTGCACATTGCCATAACAATCCAATGGTTCCGACACAGTTTTTGGCAGGTTGTGTTGTATTCTCATCTCAGTTGCCTTGAGCATGACTTGGTAACGAGACTGACCTGAATGGGCCAGTGCAGCAACCTCATAGGCTTCGATGACTTCTATTGGTGAAAAGTTGCACTTTTTAATCATCTCCAGTGCAGTTGTGTATCGATAGTGACATGCTATTTCCAAAGCAGTCATTCCACAGTTGCCTCTTATGGCAAGATCAGCTCCGTTGTCAAGAAGAAATTCGATTCTGTTCCAAGGGTCCGCATCACACGCATAATGGAGAGGGGTCCAACCATTAGAATCTTGAAGATTGACGTGTGCGCCTCCTTCCAACAGAGCCTTTATAATATTCGATGCAACTGTTTCATTGCTGCTACCAACAGACCCTATAGGAATTTCACCATTATGGATATTATCTCCTTGTATGAGATCGAATTCCATGCAAGCCACATGCAGCGCTGACTGGCCAATGCTGTTTGTTTGATCAACCGATGCACCAGCTTGTATGAGTTCTTCGACGATTGTTGCATGTTGACGTCTTGAAGCCATAAACAAGGGAAACACATCATCATAACAGCCGTAACCTCCTCGATGTTTGCCGATAGCACACCGTAATGCACAGACGATTAGGGGGTCTTGCACTAGTCCAGTTCCTCCGACCTCTGCGCCTGTTTGCAGTAGTAGTCGAAATATTTCAAGAAAACCTGCAAAACAGCATAACAGTATACTATTAATACCTTTCTCTACTCCTATAATGACGGTGATTACATATTCAGTTTTCTGTCATGGCCCTCGAAAACCTCTGTATATTATGGAGACAAGAGTAGAAGAAATGGAGACCGGCATGTTCAATGGTTCAGTCAGTGTCAAAGATGAAGTTTCATTGTTCTGTGAAATACAGTTTTCGAGGGGGTATCCCTCCCCGATTCTTCAGAACGACGTTTGGAGACAAATCAAAAAGTAGATAAGGCAATGTTTATGTCATTAAATTGACCTAAGGAGCCTCAGTTTTACCCCCATTTGGCACATGTCTATCCCAAATGGACGTATGCTATTTTTAGCTCCTAGACTACAACATGGCCAGATGGCCACTTTATTTCATATGTTGGTTAATGACCTCAAACATGTTGGGCTTGTCCCAATCTGACTTTTTAACTATCTTTAGATGGTGTTCTGATGGTCCAATAAATTTAAATGTGACATGAAGAAAACTTGGTAAACTATTAATGAAGTCTTAAATAAAACTAAAATGAAAAAAGATTTTCCAGACTATTTTGAGATTTATGGCATGAATGTGTCAAATAAAAAGATTATTGCAAACGAAAATAGACATTGGTCCTAGTTTAGCTCAAAATACTCATCAACCTGCAGGTAGATCCTATAAAGACTACTTATTAAACGCATTACTTTCTAACTTTGAATTTAAAACTGTTACTGTTGAAACAATTATAAAAGTCATTGACTCTCTGAAACCAAAGACAAGTAGTAGTTTAGACAAAATTTCAAACAAACTCCTAAAATATGTGAAAAATAAATTAGCTCCAACATTAACCAGTATCTTTAATCAGTCAATACAACAAGGCATATTTCCAGACTTGATGAAACAAGCAAAAGTAATCCCTATGTATAAGCAAAAGAAAGATTACTTATTTTGTAACTATAGGCCTGTTTCAATACTGCCAAGTGTATCAAAAGTCTTTGAGAGGGCAATGTATAACCAAATGTATGAATATTTCACCCAACTCAAAGTATTTTACAAAAGTCAATATGGCTTTAGGCAGTTTCATTCCACCGAATTGGCAACTTTTGAATTAATTGACAAAATTACTTATGCAATGGATAATAATTTACTCCCGATAAATATATACCTTGACCTTACAAAGGCTTTTGATAGACTTGATCATGAAATATTGCTATACAAACTACACTATTATGGCATGAATGACTTATCCTTAAAATTCATAGAGAATTATTTGCTTAATAGAACCCAACAAGTAGAATATGATGACATTTTGTCCAATCCTTTAGTAGTCAAATGTGCAGTGCCCCAGGGATCTATATTAGGGCTACTACTCTTTTTAATTTATGTAAATGACATTGTCATTGCCACTAATAACTTTTATCCAATTTTATATGCGGATGACACAACTTTATGTGCCACTCTAAATACTCAATGGAATCATGATGATATCTTGTGTTTAAACAGTGAATTACTGTCAATAACTAGTTGGCTTAACCTAATAAACTTACAGTAAATGTTACAAAGACTAAGGCAATTCTATTCCATACTCCTCAAAGACAAGTTCGTTATCCAGTATTATATATAGATGATATTCCAGTTGAATTTGTAAACAGTTTTAATTTCTTAGGTATAATTCTTGATGATAATTTAAAGTGGAACTCTCACATTAGTATGATAACCAAGAAAATATCAAAAACTATAGGGATAATGAAGAAAATCAAAGAATATTTACCTACAAGTGCGCTTTTAAATATCTATAATGCTTTAGTATCACCACATCTAAATTATGGAATAATTATATGGGGAGGGCAAACTAATAGAATTTTTAAACTACAAAAAACAGCCGTTAGAATCACTAAAAAAATAAAATACAATGCACATACTAGTCAACTTTTTAGACAGCTTAGAATATTAAAGATACATGATTTATGTGCACTGTATGGCTTTAAATTTTGCTTTAAATTTGAAAACAATGTGTTACCTGATTACTTTTTGTCTGAAATGTTGCTCAGAAATACCTTCATCCTTAACCAAAGCCTGGGAAGCAACAACACCTATCGTCTGCCTGCTGTGAGTCATGCATTTGCAAGACATAGCATAAGCTAAAGGTTTCCGAAAATATTCAATGAAATGAATCAAAATATAAAAGATAAAATATATACTCATAGCCTAGATGGTTTCAAATATTATGTAAAACAAAATTTTCTAGAATCTTATAATGTCAATTGTGATATAACTAATTGTTATATTTGTAATGGTTTGGGTCGACCGGTGTCATCTCTGTCATGGATTTACTGTCATTTATTCAATCGTTGTAATTTTTATTTATTAACTTTTATTTTTAAGACTACCACTGAGTGTCTGTCCCTTGCCACTGGTTGCAGGATTGAAATATGCAAGACATTCTTTATATTAAGACTAGGGTGGCCCCTTGGCAGCAACATCAAAGATGTCTGAAAGGGGTCACCCTACTGAAAGCAAATTATAAAAAACATGATTGTAATATATTTTTTTTTTTATACCAGCCTTAAGTCAAATAAATATATCTGAATCTGAATCTGAATCCAGTCAGCATTGTCCCCTTGAAAACTCCTGTTGGCTTGTTTATCACCACTTTTATTTTCACAAATCACCCGCTTAAATGACCATCGCATACCTCACTGTGGCACTGAAGGGGTGATTATACACCCTTGTTGCAATGACCTGGTTTTGAACAAGCAAAGCTCTCTTTAAAAAAGAGACCTGTATTGGAATTGAAGAAGTCTAGACATGGGGAAAAAATTAATTGATGTATTCTGTATAGGCTAAAGGGTATTAGTTGCAGGTAACAGATATTGACAAGGTATTATCAAACTATTACAATAAATTAGTATAGTTCTTTGTCTTGATTGCCAAAATAACTATAAAATTTACTTTTCTATAGATCCTTGCTACTCTTGCCTAGCTACCCACAACTGTCTGGAAATCGACTGCTTGCACCATCTATAGGATTAGTATGAAAAAGAACTACATATATTTCAAAATTTCCTGCTATTAATTTGTACAGAATATTGTCTAGTTCTTTTTAATAAATATTATAAGTACCAAAAACTTTCTGAAATTTGCAGCCTACGAAACAGAGTCTTTCAGAAAATGTGACATGTTTTGCAAATCTATTAGAATAATTCAGATTCAAATTAAAAAATTTATAATCATGTTACATTTCTTCACATTAACATACATAATTGACAGGTTCAGTGAGTGTAGCATTTATGAACTGCATATCTGCTGTTTAAAACAGTTTGAGAAATAATTTCATTTCAACATTGGCTGTTGCTCTGTACGTTGCCACTTTTGTTGATACTTAATCAGCAAACCGTACTATGTTTTGGTTTAAAGAACAACTAATTAAGAGATCTGAAAAAAAGTAGTCCCTTTTCTTGACAGTCAGACTTGACAAACAATGGAAACATTATATTTATGAGTTTATTGCATTGTTAAATCTTTATGATAGCCTGACACTGGTACAAGATTAATATAGAGACAGAGATAGAGTATATTCTTAAATTCTTATATGATTTTTTCTTTTCTCTTAACCATTTTTAACCATCTATGTACTCACCCTTGTACTATATTTTTGTAATTTTTAATTGTATGTGTTTGCCCACATAGAGAATAAAATTCAAAATTCAAATAAGAAAGACATAAGACAAGAGATCTATCTATCTATCTATCTATCTAGCTATCTATCTATCTATCTAGCTATCTATCTACCTAACTAGAATAGAATAGAATAGAATAAAATAGAAAAACTTTATTATAACCTGTAATGGTAACTTGTGGCTTGCATCAATAAAAACAATATATAAAGACATAAATACAGCAGAATAATGGATAAAAACATAGAGAAAGATATTTAAAAAAAGTTATCTATTAAAGGTTTTTAAATACAAATATCTATCTACTTATCTGCCTAGGCGTCTGTTTGTCTATACTTCTACTATTCTACAGCAGATAGGATAGGATAGGATAGGATATGATAACCCTCTTTAATCCATAGCTAAATTAATACCATGCTCAAGTGCAGTGGTGATGCGTCTGAGCCAAGCTCGGCCACTCAGATTCACATGCATGGATTAGTCACACTCATCCTGAGCCTTGCTGGGTTCAATATCTCTTTATACAATAAATAAACTTCACTGGTCAAAATATTTACAAATTTTAGCAAGCCAGCTGTCAATCAAAGTGACTACTGTGTGTGTTGCAACTTGCACTTGACCATTTGGTCAAAATGTTTGAACCCCACTGTTTCACTTAAGAAAAAGTGAGAACGGTAAATGTGTGTGGACAGTTTCATTTCTTTTATAGGTCAGAGTGTGGGTGTATCACTCAACTGGCCAATCATGGTCAGATGCCTGCAATGGAGTGACCACTGCTACACTGGCATACAACAGCAGCATCACAAGCACAACTTCATGATGGATTTTTGTTAACAGCCAAAGCACCATAGTTACCATTCAAATAACATTAGTTTCATAGGAATGAAATAATGTAAGTAGATATTAAGTTTTGTTGAGTTGCTAGGCATTTTACATGATGGGCCTCCAACAGATATTTTTTGAAGACCTTCATAAGCTGTCACCCATAAGACCAAAATGAACCATGCCAATTTCTGGGAAATTGGACTAACATGGGTGAGTCCATTGATGTTGGAGGGGGGACTTTTAAGATTCCTTGGTACAATTAACCCAGGCACTTTTGACCTTTGGTCCTGACCACAGCATAAATGTTCACAAAAATCAGTGACGTCACTGGCAATTTTCACAAGGCTCAGAACAAATTTAGTAAACCTGATTTTAGAATATATATCAATTATATCAATGTCACAAATCCATATGAATATCACTCAACTATGTTTTTAATGTCTGAAGTGACAATGGTTCCTATTATTGGCTGTATAGAGGGTATCTTAGGGATTTAGATCTGATACAAAAATAATCATGGAGTGTTTGCTGTATTCTTTAGTTTTAGTATATTTATATACTAATATTTCATATATTTAAGCATATGATTCAAGTCATTTGCATATTTATATCGCATAATTAAATATAAAATTTTGTGAGTTATAATATTTATCTTCTTTTTTCCTTTTTCCTTTTGTTGTTAAAACTGGATTGTCAATATGACAGTGGCCAAAATCGATTTCATTCACTTAATTGTCTTCTTAATATGAGCGAAGCTCGTCAAGGCCGTAGGCCGTGAGCGAAGCTCACCTCCCGTAGAGAGAGGTTTCAAAATGAGGCTGCACAGTGATCATGCTGAACCGGAAGTGTCTCAAAATTTCTAAAATACATGTAATCCTATGGAAGATCAACTTAATATCACTTTTTGACCAATGGTCCAGAACGAGACTACGTCATCACGTCAAAACAATGTCGTCGGTTCAACAGTTGTGATGTCCATAATTTCTTAACGAATACACACCCAGCTTCAAACATGGAGAAAACTTGTTTTTCTGACTGTAACAATTCTAACGGTACATAGAACGGGTGTCTATGTTAACGGGGAGCCCAGAATATTTGACGAATAACCTTGAATCGATGACGTTCGCGCTAGTCACGCCACTGTTTGGCGATGACGTTTTTTCATACCAGGGGGCAAGTGTAAGCGATCGCAGCGCCCCTGGCGACTGAAGGTACGCATTACAATTCCTGAGCAGCTCTTGACTTATTTTGCCTCTAAAATCATTATTTATTGTCCAATTTTGAAAATTCAAAAATCTACATGGTCAGTACGATGTGTACTAGCGTTATAGTGCAGTCAATGTATAGTTCTGAAATCATGACAACTTAAATGAGTCCCTGTTCTTTTAAGACTTTTTTTTCTCTTCTTTACCACCTCAAGACTTAATTTTATTGACAAAATGGTCAGAGTAGGCCTACAGGTTGAAGGTCTCTGGTCATATACATATTGTATAGCTTCGCTCACTCCTGGCATTGACAGCTACATATTACTGATTACCACCCAGAGCCTTGCTGGGTTCACTGGGCCATCAAAATCCAATATGTAAACAAACCAAGTGATGACGTCGCAATACCAGACGCTGGCCTATATATAAGATCATGTTTCTGGGAAATGGCTAAACACAGACTGGAGGTTTGACAGGACATTAGACAATTATTAATATAATAATTTGCCAATATAGAGCGTATATATAGCCTATAGTCAGTCTGCTATTGCATATATTATATTTTATATTGAAATATAAATAATAAGCTGATTGACCTGATTAAAGAACGGCCTAGCGCGCACGCGTAAGCATTCTTAGGCGGAAGGAGCTCCAAAAACGAAACCACTCTTAAGCTTATTTAGCCAGAAAGACATCACTCATAGTAAGTATACATATTGACATGGACTTGTATTTTTCATTGGGTACACTATTTTGGCCAACTCTCTTCAGTTGTTCGTATCGTGCATTTAGGTCAATGCGATATAGTGCAAAACGGGCGGAGCGCAGATCTATGACTTTGTAAGATGGTTCAATCCTACACATTTTTCATTTGGTTGACTTTACAATCAGTAGGCTATGAGCCATACTTAAAAATATATGCAATAACTTCATAACCAATGATAACTACACATTAGCATTTATCATTGTCAACATTATCTAAGAGAATCTTCCCTCCAATATAATTTAAAACTTGTATGTTGGAGGACACCCTCCACCATAATTCTCGTTGTTTATCTCCACTCATTGTACAACATGCCGTCCAGCGGTCCAACATCAGGGCCATAGCCTGGGGAAAAGTCAAGGGGGGGGGGGGGGGCAGTTAGGTCAGAAGTCACACTGGTGCTGATGTCCACTTCAGTGATACTGTCACCATAATGTACTATATTTTGAAAAATATTAGGGCCCTCCCCCTCCCCCACAGGCTACGGCCCGGAACATACCCTATGTTGGATGACAATGAAACATTCTGATTGGCTCACAGCAGCTGAGTGAATATAAATAATAGTGTTATTTTCATTGTACCGATTGACCATGTTAACCAGTGATATAAATTTATCATGCCATTATACATATATTCAGTAAGACTCAAGTTTTTTCGGATATATTTGGGTTTGTATATGTAAGAGCACATACACATTTTCTTTTAAAATAAATTATATTTTTCCATATATATATAATGTCCCATACCAGTGAAATTTTACTAAAAACAAAGCTCATACAATACATTAAGAATTCAATGTTATGCATGGATGAACACAACAATTTATAGGTTGTCAATAGAATATGTTTGGTTGGATGTTATTTACAGTTGTTTAGGGTTGGCAAAATTAACCCACCCACTGAGTTTAACCCGGGTTAAACCCGTATTAAACCCGGGTTGGGCTAAATAGACATTTTGCCCAAAGTGGGTTAAACCTGGGTTAAAGTCCATTATTTAACTTATAGTAAGTATAAAAGGTGCAGGAAAGACAAAACAATATTTAAACTATTGTATCTGAAACATTAAACTTTGCACAGATGATGCTACATAATGTTAGGACATAACCAAGATCAATGGTTGTTACCCCCAATTTGCAATTGTAAAAACACTAAATTACTTGATGGTTTAGCAATGTTTTCGCCATTGTTGTTAGCTTTAAAATTGTAATCTTTGGAATTTAACAGACAAGGACATGTAACATAAGAGTTTTTCAAATTAAAATAGCATGGTCCAATGTGCTTTAGTTTTTATAAGAATTGAACTTCTATAATAAGAAGTCACTTTTTGTCAGTCTGTATGATTGTCTGTAGATCATTGTAAGTCTCTGTACTATAATTCAGGAATTGCACTCTTCAATTGATACTGCCCATAAGATGTGTAAAGCTCAGTGATAGCCAATAAAGTAAAGTTAAATAAAGCAAATCTTCTATTTCTCCATATATTCACTGTTATATGTATTTCTAGGGGCCCATAGTAAGGGGTGGGCACCAGCTGGGTTTCCATCCACTGGGTCCTGGGTTCATTTCCTAGTCTAGCCTTATTAAGTTGGATGGCTGTTTCATTCATCATTTCATTGCCAAGGTTCCTGCCTGCCCTAATCAGCAGGTGCAGAAAAAAAGGTCATAACCTAGCCCTAATCCACCCACCACCCTTATATGTATTTCTAAGGATTTGGAATCCCATTTGTGAGCTTGTAGGAGGGTTTTGTCAGGTTTAAACCACTTTTGGTGGATTTAACCCATTTTGCCCATTTTCTACTCAGTGTATAAAGCTCCATGATAGCCAATAAAGTACAATATAAGAAAGCAAATCTTCTATTTCTCCTTAAAGTCACTGTTTTATGAATTTCTACTAATTTGGAATCCCTTGCGTTGAGCTTGTAAGAGGGTTTTGGCCAGGTTTAACCCACTTTTGCCCAGGTTAAACCCAGGTTTTACCCGCCAGGCTGGGCAAAATTGATTTAACCCGGGTTAAAGTCCAAACCTGGTTTTGTTACTTATATTGCTATATCCTGGGTATTCTCATTATTCATATCGAGTAAATATTGTTAATAAAAAAAAAATTAAGATGAGTCATGTGACTCGTGCATATTAATTATTATACATTGTATCAACACCTGTGCCCATTTTCATTAGTAAAGTATATCTGTATTTGAACTATAGTTTTTTACCCTCGGCTATACTAATGACCAAACGGTATTGCGATCATCTGTGTGCATCTGTCCGTCTAGCTGTCTGTCTGTCCATCGCTCTTGTTGAAGCGATAACTTGAAAGTATTGATGCCAGGATGTTGCAACCGACAGGGATTATGCTGCGGGGGAAGACCTTGGACAGGGTTCTCGCTAGCAGTTGCCACGTAGCATTATGCTAATCCAATAGCCATGTGGCTAATCTAATTTAGTATTTTTATCATTTGTGGCTAATTTTCAGATGACCATTTAATCATTTTCAAAGTTGGGAGAGATCCCTGCTTGGATGAGTTTGAAGATGGGTCACCTGGGTCTAAAGCACTTTAACATTTGTTCAATTGTATGGGATTGCATCAATTTGGATCACATATAAGCAAAGAATACGGATCAGATTGTATGCATGTGATAAGAAATGACACATGTTTTGCTAGTTTTGAAAAAATTGCCATTTGCTTACAAAGCATTGACAGTTCTTAACTTTGGTTTTGCTCATTATTGTTAATAACTTTGGGCTAATATGGATACAAAATAATTAATTCAGAAAACTGGTCAGTATCAAGACATATAAAAACATCAACTGCATAAACCACTCCAACCGCTACATAGCCCAAATAAAATTAGGTGCTGATGACTTAGGCATGAAACATATAAACATGCACACACACACTAAAACGATTTGTGTGTTATTCAAATTCATGGCACACTTTGTATGTAACATGACCTTTCTCAATGAATTTGCTAGTTTAATGCGTCAAACATTGAATTCTCAATGTATTGTGCGAGCTTTGTTTTTGTAAAATTTCACTGGTATAGGACATACTGCTCCCTACAGGCATGCTAGTATTCAATATTCTGCACATACTATGGGCACGCTAGTATTCAATATTCTGCAAATACAATTTCACCGGTATATCACATATACTGCTCCCTATGGGCACGCTAGTATTCCATATTCTGCAAATACAATTTCACTGGTATAGCAAATACTGCTCCCTATGGGCACGCTAGTATTCAATATTCTGCGAATGCAATTCACTGGTATAGCACATACTGCTCCCTATGGGCACGCTAGTATTCAATATTCTGCAAATGCAATTCACTGGTATAGCACATACTGCTCCCTATGGGCACGCTAGTATTCAATACTCTGCAAATACAATTTCACTGGTATAGCACATATACTGCTCCCTATGGGCACGCTAGTATTCAATATTCTGCAAATGCAATTCACTGGTATAGCACATACTGCTCCCTATGGGCACGCTAGTGTTCAATACTCTGCAAATGCAATTCACTGGTATAGCACATACTGCTCCCTATGGGCACGCTAGTATTCAATATTCTGCAATACAATTTCACTGGTATAGCACATACTGCTCCCTATGGGCATGCTAGTATTCAATATACTGCAAATGCAATTTCACTGGTATAGCACATACTGCTCCCTATGGGCATGCTAGTATTCAATATTCTGCAAATGCAATTCACTGGTATAGCACATACTGCTCCCTATGGGCACGCTAGTATTCAATATTCTGCAAATACAATTTCACTGGTATAGCACATACTGCTCCCTATGGGCACGCTAGTATTCAATATTCTGCAAATACAATTTCACTGGTATAGCACATACTGCTCCCTATGGGCACGCTAGTATTCCATATTCTGCAAATACAATTTCACTGGTATAGCAAATACTGCTCCCTATGGGCACGCTAGTGTTCAATATTCTGCAAATACAATTTCACTGGTATAGCACATACTGCTCCCTGTGGGCACACTAGTATTCAATATTCTGCAAATACAATTTCACTGGTATAGCACATACTGCTCCCTATGGGCATGCTAGTATTTAATATTCTGCAAATACAATTTCACTGGTAAAGCACATACTGCTCCCTATGGGCACGCTAGTATTCCATATTCTGCAAATACAATTTCACTGGTATAGCAAATACTGCTCCCTATGGGCATGCTAGTATTCAATATTCTGCAAATGCAATTCACTGGTAAAGCACATACTGCTCCCTATGGGCACGCTAGTATTTAATATTCTGCAAATACAATTTCACTGGTATAGCGCATACTACTCCCTATGGGCACGCTAGTATTCAATATTCTGCAAATACAATTTCACTGGTATAGCACATACTGCTCCCTGTGGGCACGCTAGTATTCAATATTCTGCAAATACAATTTCACTGGTATAGCACATACTGCTCCCTATGGGCATGCTAGTATTTAATATTCTGCAAATACAATTTCACTGGTATAGCACATACTGCTCCCTATGCAGTCCAGTGAATTACCACTAAACAGTAATGCTCTATCATTACCACAAATATGGTAGCGATAGAACAGCTACCATAAAAGAGGAATGCTCTACTGTTACTAAATTCTGGTAGCTTTGCAGTTCATTAATAATATGTTAGATGGCAGCAGTATCCACTTTAAAAGGGGTGATTTAGATCTTTATCACTGATGATTGATACCAGCTGATGCTGGGTGTGCAACCCCCTCCCTTCACCTCTCTGTGATTTTACCCTCTCCCGCTTGTCACCCCCTCCAGCTGTCCAGTAGCAGCTAATAGCCACATCTTTATCACGTACAATATATTGGTATCAATTAAGAATGGGAGATATAAACTCTCCATAGAAGAGAGAACATTTTCTGTCACACAACCCACACATTATTTGTAAAATATATACAGACACGAAACTATTTAAGCAGAAATCTAAAATGTTTGTTAAACATTGATAAATATTAAATATTAAATGTTACATTCCCATTTTTATCTAAATTTCTTTTTTGATTGCAAACAGCCAATCAACCAATCAATCTAACTATCAATCAATCAGTCTTACTATCAATCTAACTATCAATCAATCAATCTAAATATAAATCAATCAATCTAACTATCAATCAATCAATCTATACATCTATCAATCAATCTATCAATTGAACTATCAATCAATCAATTAATCTAACTATCAATCAATCAATCTATCTAACTATCAATCAATCAATCTAAATATCAATCTATCTATCTATCTATCTATCAATCAATCAATCTTACTATCAGTCAATCAATCTAACTATCAATCAATCAATCTTATTAATCAGTCAATCAATCTAACTATCAATCAATCAATCTTATTAATCAATCAATCAATCTAACTATCAATCAATCAATCTAACTATCAATCAATCAATCAATCACTCAATCTAACTATCAATCAATCAATCAATCTTACTATCAGTCAATCAATCTCACTATCAGTCAATCAATCTCATTATCAATCAATCAATCAATCAATCAATCTAACTATCAATCAATCTAACTATCAATCAATCAATCTAACTATCAATCAATCAATCTAACTATCAATCAATCTATCTATCTATCCATCTATCTATCTGTCTGTCTGTCTGTTTATCAAGCTATTATGCAGTGTGTGAAATATCATTATATAAGTTACTGTCGTTCTTTCTTTTCAATCAATTTAACAATCAATCAATCAATCTGTCTATCTATCTATCTATCTATCATCCATCCTTCTATCTATCTATCTATAGATCTATATCTGCTATTTCATTTTGACTGACGAGGTTATTTCAAAAATCTTAAACACTTGAAGAAATTACACCATCCAGACCTTACTATTATGACTACCTCACTATTAAGACCACTTCTCTATTAGGCCATCTCACGCAGACTACCTTACTATCAAGACCTCACTATTAAGAACAACTCATTACTGATCACCTCACTGTTAAGACTACCTTGCCACTAAGATCTGCTTATTATTCAGACCACCTCACTATTGAGACCACCTCTGAAACAGGCCACCTTACCATAAAGACCACTTTTTCCAATTATTGACCACCTCACTGTTAAGACCACCTCACAGTATTATTAACAACCTCTCCATTAGGATCAGCAATGCAAGGTCGGCATGATGCTATTATGGAACCACAACATGATTTATAAATTGATTCAATCACTATGTTTGCTGGTCATTATCTAATCTATTTTACATGCTTGCAAATATATTTATCTATTTCATATTTAATGTCTCGCCGATTCTCCAGCAAATGTATGTAATAATACCCCATGATCACATTATTAAAATAAACAGAAACTGAACTGTCATATAATTGTCAATTTACTGTACCTAACACTATTTTGAACCTAGATCTGTAGATACAAGAATCTGGAATAAAAATAACATTTCATAATTTATTTTAATCTGCACAGTATTATAATAGCTATTAGAGAAACTAGACCTAATTTCACCAAGATAAAATCATGGAGCTAAGAATCCACTCTGGTCTCCATGATATTTGTAGTTTTAGTTTCAAAGTTGGCAAGACTTGTTTTTTCCTACACTGCCTTTTTCCCTGGTAGTAGCTTCAATTTCTAGTTCAAAGTTTTTGCCAGCTAAAGTGGTTCATTGATGCATCAGGGAGGTAATTTCTATTGGTCATATGAAAAAAAAAATTCTAGATGTCAACAAATGCGATTACCTTTAAACAGACATGGATGCTTCTCAATAAATGGACAGCCTCTGGTGAAGGGGCCACCATTTGGCTGGCACTCTGGAGTTAAAACACCCCCCGGAAGTTGGGCTTCAAAGCAGAAATTAAGTCCCATTTCAAGGCCCCCAGCTGCATATGCAGTGCCAATATTATATATACTATACATGTGTGTGGTGCCAAAGCCATGTATGCCCCTTCCTCAGGTTTAGATGTTTTATTAACATTTTTCCATGTATTTCGAAAAAAAAACTAATTCTTAGGCAGGGTGGATACAAGGGTGAGTCAGTCAGTCAGGTACTTACAGTATTCTACATTTATATTTCCGTCTCAATCTTAACATAAACTTTTGTGGTTACTCAAGACCATTTTGCATAAAACAATACCACGGTGGCATGAAGAATGGATTGAATCAGGTAGTGCAGCCTTCTACTTTCTTGACCTATGTACATAAGAATTTATTTATTTTGAATTCACACACAAATGTTATCAGATTATTATAGGCATTATGATAATTTTTAGGCTTTAGACATGGTAATTTGTTACAATGAATTAAGCCAAGCATTATTTCACCATGGAGCAAAGGTTATTAAATACAATATGTTTGAGGCATTTATATGCTGTTTTGAGATGGCCCCTACTTCTATAAGTCAGAGCAAGGATCTCATCATGCGTCTTTGGCTAAATCATTTGGGACCATCTCAAAATGATAAACTGCTGAGAATTTTATTTTTTTAGAAACTTTCTCCTTTAAACAGAAGTTATATCAATCAGTTTATCTATATAATTATTATTATAACATGTTATAGTACACTTACTTTATACCCAGATAGCATTCCAAATCGGGCAAGCGTTGTTTCTACATTGTTTTGACGTCGCCAACATCGCACCGACGTCGATACGATTTGTAATGCTTACTGGGTATAAAACATTCAAATGCACTTGACAATATAACGATAAAATCAGAGTCTAAAAATCTAGAAAATCGAATTAAAATGAAGCCAACTGATGTACACGCTAGTATTCAATATTCTGCAAATACAATTTCACTGGTATAGCACATACTGCTCCCTATGGGCACGCTAGTATTCCATATTCTGCAAATACAATTTCACTGGTATAGCAAATACTGCTCCCTATGGGCACGCTAGTGTTCAATATTCTGCAAATACAATTTCACTGGTATAGCACATACTGCTCCCTGTGGGCACACTAGTATTCAATATTCTGCAAATACAATTTCACTGGTATAGCACATACTGCTCCCTATGGGCATGCTAGTATTTAATATTCTGCAAATACAATTTCACTGGTAAAGCACATACTGCTCCCTATGGGCACGCTAGTATTCCATATTCTGCAAATACAATTTCACTGGTATAGCAAATACTGCTCCCTATGGGCATGCTAGTATTCAATATTCTGCAAATGCAATTCACTGGTAAAGCACATACTGCTCCCTATGGGCACGCTAGTATTTAATATTCTGCAAATACAATTTCACTGGTATAGCGCATACTACTCCCTATGGGCACGCTAGTATTCAATATTCTGCAAATACAATTTCACTGGTATAGCACATACTGCTCCCTGTGGGCACGCTAGTATTCAATATTCTGCAAATACAATTTCACTGGTATAGCACATACTGCTCCCTATGGGCATGCTAGTATTTAATATTCTGCAAATACAATTTCACTGGTATAGCACATACTGCTCCCTATGCAGTCCAGTGAATTACCACTAAACAGTAATGCTCTATCATTACCACAAATATGGTAGCGATAGAACAGCTACCATAAAAGAGGAATGCTCTACTGTTACTAAATTCTGGTAGCTTTGCAGTTCATTAATAATATGTTAGATGGCAGCAGTATCCACTTTAAAAGGGGTGATTTAGATCTTTATCACTGATGATTGATACCAGCTGATGCTGGGTGTGCAACCCCCTCCCTTCACCTCTCTGTGATTTTACCCTCTCCCGCTTGTCACCCCCTCCAGCTGTCCAGTAGCAGCTAATAGCCACATCTTTATCACGTACAATATATTGGTATCAATTAAGAATGGGAGATATAAACTCTCCATAGAAGAGAGAACATTTTCTGTCACACAACCCACACATTATTTGTAAAATATATACAGACACGAAACTATTTAAGCAGAAATCTAAAATGTTTGTTAAACATTGATAAATATTAAATATTAAATGTTACATTCCCATTTTTATCTAAATTTCTTTTTTGATTGCAAACAGCCAATCAACCAATCAATCTAACTATCAATCAATCAGTCTTACTATCAATCTAACTATCAATCAATCAATCTAAATATAAATCAATCAATCTAACTATCAATCAATCAATCTATACATCTATCAATCAATCTATCAATTGAACTATCAATCAATCAATTAATCTAACTATCAATCAATCAATCTATCTAACTATCAATCAATCAATCTAAATATCAATCTATCTATCTATCTATCTATCAATCAATCAATCTTACTATCAGTCAATCAATCTAACTATCAATCAATCAATCTTATTAATCAGTCAATCAATCTAACTATCAATCAATCAATCTTATTAATCAATCAATCAATCTAACTATCAATCAATCAATCTAACTATCAATCAATCAATCAATCACTCAATCTAACTATCAATCAATCAATCAATCTTACTATCAGTCAATCAATCTCACTATCAGTCAATCAATCTCATTATCAATCAATCAATCAATCAATCAATCTAACTATCAATCAATCTAACTATCAATCAATCAATCTAACTATCAATCAATCAATCTAACTATCAATCAATCTATCTATCTATCCATCTATCTATCTGTCTGTCTGTCTGTTTATCAAGCTATTATGCAGTGTGTGAAATATCATTATATAAGTTACTGTCGTTCTTTCTTTTCAATCAATTTAACAATCAATCAATCAATCTGTCTATCTATCTATCTATCTATCATCCATCCTTCTATCTATCTATCTATAGATCTATATCTGCTATTTCATTTTGACTGACGAGGTTATTTCAAAAATCTTAAACACTTGAAGAAATTACACCATCCAGACCTTACTATTATGACTACCTCACTATTAAGACCACTTCTCTATTAGGCCATCTCACGCAGACTACCTTACTATCAAGACCTCACTATTAAGAACAACTCATTACTGATCACCTCACTGTTAAGACTACCTTGCCACTAAGATCTGCTTATTATTCAGACCACCTCACTATTGAGACCACCTCTGAAACAGGCCACCTTACCATAAAGACCACTTTTTCCAATTATTGACCACCTCACTGTTAAGACCACCTCACAGTATTATTAACAACCTCTCCATTAGGATCAGCAATGCAAGGTCGGCATGATGCTATTATGGAACCACAACATGATTTATAAATTGATTCAATCACTATGTTTGCTGGTCATTATCTAATCTATTTTACATGCTTGCAAATATATTTATCTATTTCATATTTAATGTCTCGCCGATTCTCCAGCAAATGTATGTAATAATACCCCATGATCACATTATTAAAATAAACAGAAACTGAACTGTCATATAATTGTCAATTTACTGTACCTAACACTATTTTGAACCTAGATCTGTAGATACAAGAATCTGGAATAAAAATAACATTTCATAATTTATTTTAATCTGCACAGTATTATAATAGCTATTAGAGAAACTAGACCTAATTTCACCAAGATAAAATCATGGAGCTAAGAATCCACTCTGGTCTCCATGATATTTGTAGTTTTAGTTTCAAAGTTGGCAAGACTTGTTTTTTCCTACACTGCCTTTTTCCCTGGTAGTAGCTTCAATTTCTAGTTCAAAGTTTTTGCCAGCTAAAGTGGTTCATTGATGCATCAGGGAGGTAATTTCTATTGGTCATATGAAAAAAAAAATTCTAGATGTCAACAAATGCGATTACCTTTAAACAGACATGGATGCTTCTCAATAAATGGACAGCCTCTGGTGAAGGGGCCACCATTTGGCTGGCACTCTGGAGTTAAAACACCCCCCGGAAGTTGGGCTTCAAAGCAGAAATTAAGTCCCATTTCAAGGCCCCCAGCTGCATATGCAGTGCCAATATTATATATACTATACATGTGTGTGGTGCCAAAGCCATGTATGCCCCTTCCTCAGGTTTAGATGTTTTATTAACATTTTTCCATGTATTTCGAAAAAAAAACTAATTCTTAGGCAGGGTGGATACAAGGGTGAGTCAGTCAGTCAGGTACTTACAGTATTCTACATTTATATTTCCGTCTCAATCTTAACATAAACTTTTGTGGTTACTCAAGACCATTTTGCATAAAACAATACCACGGTGGCATGAAGAATGGATTGAATCAGGTAGTGCAGCCTTCTACTTTCTTGACCTATGTACATAAGAATTTATTTATTTTGAATTCACACACAAATGTTATCAGATTATTATAGGCATTATGATAATTTTTAGGCTTTAGACATGGTAATTTGTTACAATGAATTAAGCCAAGCATTATTTCACCATGGAGCAAAGGTTATTAAATACAATATGTTTGAGGCATTTATATGCTGTTTTGAGATGGCCCCTACTTCTATAAGTCAGAGCAAGGATCTCATCATGCGTCTTTGGCTAAATCATTTGGGACCATCTCAAAATGATAAACTGCTGAGAATTTTATTTTTTTAGAAACTTTCTCCTTTAAACAGAAGTTATATCAATCAGTTTATCTATATAATTATTATTATAACATGTTATAGTACACTTACTTTATACCCAGATAGCATTCCAAATCGGGCAAGCGTTGTTTCTACATTGTTTTGACGTCGCCAACATCGCACCGACGTCGATACGATTTGTAATGCTTACTGGGTATAAAACATTCAAATGCACTTGACAATATAACGATAAAATCAGAGTCTAAAAATCTAGAAAATCGAATTAAAATGAAGCCAACTGATGTACATAAACTAAAACTAGAAGAATCGGGTAAAGGCCATATGTCTAACGAGATATTATCTCCTTTTATCTATTTCAAACGAGATACTATCTTGTTTGAACGAAATAATATCTCATTCTAGCGAAATAACATCGCGTTCTAAAGAAATAATAACTTGTTCCAACGATAAAGTATCTTGTCCTAACAAAAAACTAAGTTGTTCTCGTTTGGACAAGATAGTTTTTTGTTGGAACAAGATATTATTTTAGCATTATTTCACTAGAATAAGATATTATCTCATTTGGCCCAGATAATTTTTCATTGGAACCATATAGTTTTATATTGGAACAAGATAGTTTTTCGTTGGGAAAAGATGTTATCTCGTTAGAACCAGATATTTAAAAAAAAGTCCATATCCCCTCCCAGCCGCTGCAGAAAACTGACATGTTTTTCCTTTAGTGGGGAGGTAAGCCATTCCACAGGAAGGTATTATTGAATGGGTCTAATTATGTTTAAGAACCAGTTTGAATACAGACAATTAAGAGAAATACAGACAGACAGATAGATAGATAGATAGATAGATAGATAGATAGATAGGTAGACAGATAGATTGACAGATAGATTGACAGATAGACAGATAGATTGACAGATAGACAGATAGATTGACAGATAAAGAGATAGATTGACAGATAAACAGATAGACATATAGATAGATAGATAGATAGACAGATAGATTGACAGATAGACAGATAGATTGACAGATAGACAGATAGATTGACAGATAGACAGATAAACAGATAGACATATAGATAATTAGATAGATAATTAGATAGATAGATAGATACATACATACATACATACATACATAGATATATAGATAGATAGGTAGATACATAGATACATGGATAGATAGGTAGATAGATAGATAAATAGACAGATAGATAATTAGATAGGTAGATAGATATATAGATAGATACATAGATAGATAGGTAGATACATAGATAGATATATAGATAGATAGACAGACATATAGATAGATAGATAGACAGATAGGTAGACAGATAGATAAAGAGATAGACATACAGACAGACAGATATACAGATAAATAGACAGACAGATAGATAGATAGATAGACAGATAGACAGCTAGACAGATAGATAATTAGATAGATAGATAGACATAGATAGACAGACAGATAGATAGATAGATAGACAGATAAATAGATAGACAGATAGATAGATAGACAGACAGACATATAGACAGACAGACAGATAGTCAGATAATTAGATAGATAGATAGATAGGTAGATAGATAGACACATAGACAGATAGATAGATAGATTTTAAGAATAATGTGATCTTAACAGTGAGGTGGTCTTTTGTAACAGTGATAGTGAGGTGTTAATAGTGATGTGGTCTTAAAGTGGTCTTATTGGTGATGTGTTCAAACTAAAGAGGTGGTCTTAATAATGGGTAAACTAAAATTTGGAGAAATATCATGATAGGGTGAGAGAAAGTTTGGGGAAATATCAGCACAAATTTTCCAATAGGCCCGTGGAAGGGGGGGGGGGGGCACTGTAAACGCCACTTCGTATAGACTACAATAATGAAAAGAATACAGTTTTCGGATTAGCTAATACAGTGTATATACTGAGATTAAATATGTTCAATCAATTAATCAATCAATCAATCAGTAAATCAGTCCATCAATCCATCCACCCATTTATCCATCTATCTATCTTTCTTTCTTTTTCTTTCTTTCTGTTTTTATTTCTTATTTCCAGCTTTTCTTTCTTTCTTTCTTTCTTTCTGTCTTTCTATCTTTCTATCTTTCTTTTTTCTTTCTTTCTATCTTTTCTTTCTTGCTTTCTATCTTTCTTTTTTTTATTTTGCTTTTCTCTAATACGTTTTTACCCTTCACACCAACTTATACATTATTAATATGCATTATACTTATTAATTTACATTTTAAAGAATTTTTTTTCAGTGAACATTGTTTAAAATGAAATGAAGTTCCTTAAATTACAGATATCTAGCAAACAAGCTGAAACAGCCATTCACTTGTGAACTTTATTATTAAGACAAGAAATTGAGTTATGAGGCTGACTTATCAAACAAGATTGATAAGCATCATAATGTACACTGCTATCTGCATATAGTAGACATCGGGTCAAGGGGTGCGGAGCTGATAGGAGAGGGGGCAGTCAAAAGGGGGGGGGGGTGTTAATTGGCTATCAGATAAGAGGTATGGCTCTGCCTGACCTCTGGGGTGAAAATGATAAACTATGATAGGCTTTTAAGAGGGGTAAACTTCTATCATTACCATTCTGTCGGGAACGCTAGAATTTATGAAAACAAACTCTTACAAGCACTTTTTTCCCCTTACGATCACTTTTGATGAAAAAAATCATGAGTAAACTAGACACTGGGTCAATTTTTAGTGATGGTTTGAGGTCGATAGGGCAACTGGAACATATTCAGAAACATGTTTAAAGGTGAAAACCGGCCTCAGAGCATTACCACAGAAGTGTGGCTGTTGTTGCCTGCCTGCCTATCATTACCAATTAAATGGTAGCGCTAGAGCGCTACTATTTCGTGATAATTCACTCGACTGCTATGGGCACGCTAGTATTCCATATTCTGCAAATACAATTTCACTGGTATAGCAAATACTGCTCCCTATGGGCATGCTAGTATTCAATATTCTGCAAATGCAATTCACTGGTAAAGCACATACTGCTCCCTATGGGCACGCTAGTATTTAATATTCTGCAAATACAATTTCACTGGTATAGCACATACTACTCCCTATGGGCACGCTAGTATTCAATATTCTGCAAATACAATTTCACTGGTATAGCACACATACTGCTCCCTATGGGCACGCTAGTATTCAATATTCTGCAAATGCAATTCACTGGTAAAGCACATACTGCTCCCTATGGGCACGCTAGTATTTAATATTCTGCAAATACAATTTCACTGGTATAGCACATACTGCTCCCTGTGGGCACACTAGTATTCAATATTCTGCAAATACAATTTCACTGGTATAGCACACACTGCTCCCTATGGGCACGCTAGTTTTCAATATTTGGAAAATGCAGGAGGACTATAATCTGAAAGTGTGAAATTGAGACATATTTTTTGCACTCGAACCAAAGCAACAATGACAAATTAATAGCTGTTGTATTGTTCTCTATTTCAGTCCCAAGCATGGCAGACCAAACGGCAATAGAATATCTCATGAGGGAGGGGATCAAATAAATCTTGTTAGACGCATCTGATGCTCAACAACCTGCTGGAGGAGTGGTATGCCTGAGTGGCAAGATGACCATCAATGTGAAATCTAAGCCCAATATAGAGGTAACATTCGATCAATCGATAAACAAGAATAAGGATATTGGTGGATCGTGGCAAACTAAAACAGGGACAGGTGTAGGAACAAAACGCAAAGTTATGGCAAGGAAGACAAAAAAATTGGCAACGAAAAGAAAACTGGCCAAAGGGACGAGTACAGTGACAAAGGCAAAGGGAGGCAAAATTACGACAACAAAAGGAAAAGCTACCAAAACTACTACAACGAAACCTAAGAAAGGAAAAGCTGCATCTACAAGTATCACAGAGTCAGCCTCTAGTTCAGATCTCGGCAGTGCGATGCCAAATTCAGCTGCTGAAGTGAGGTGTCTGGATACAGTTGCTGGGCAGTCATCAACGTCTTCATCATCAAACATTGTAACTTCTTCAGGGCATGGCAGTGCACAATCTGCTGGCATGAAGCGTTCAGCAAGTCCGGCTCCACATGCACCAATGAGTCCTGAGATCGCAACACCGAATTTGAACGATGAGGCTGTAGATCGCAAACGAGTTAAAATTGAAAGTTCTCAAATTGAGAATACACCCATAAAACTGGAAGTTGCAGCTGCCGTACCACCCAGCAATGAACAGAAGAAGCGGGAGTATGAATTTGTTTGCAAGCACTGTCCGAGAGTGGCTGCCAAATTTCCTACTGAGGAAGCTCGCAATCAACACGTCACGCAAGATCACTTAGATTTGGTGGAGTGTAACTTCTGTGTAAAGTTCTTTGCTGACAAGGAAGCTATGTTTAGTCATGTACGCAAAGAACACACTCATAAACTATGATAAAATAAATTAAGTTGTACCAAGTGTGCCATTTGCTGTATTATACTGCCAATATTGCAGCACCAAGTTGCTGTTTCTGAAAATGAAACGGATAACACATCAGCAACATTTAGCAATAGTCAGAATTCTCAGATGCTAAGACTGACAATTCTTATCATTTTTATACGAGCGATCTAAAGACAAAAATGGCAGTTTTCTTTTGTTATATCTTATATATTTAAAGATTTTTGTTATAGCTTTTCGCATTTGTCATGTTGTGTGTAGATATGATGCATGTTACAAAAGTGAATATTCTGTATTGTTATGAACCTGCCATACAATTTTTTATACCTGTTTTTTCATTCAGATGAAAGATTGTATAGTTGCTGCTGTAACATGTAGAGTGACAATTGTCCATACCCTGATAGTTTGTCTGTACAATGTAAATTCGTATGTCGTTAACGTTTATGATACAGTTTATAGAAATGTGTCCGGGGTTTGGAGTCTAGTCACAGCTAGTGTTCCTAAACTTCTCAGTTAAAAAAATTGAACAAAAATTCGGTCAATGCACAATTTTAATTTAGAGTAAAAAATTCAGTTAGGAAAATTTTAAGATATTTTAATTTTGTTTGGTTAATCACACCCCAGAGCACTTTATGATGCCAAAATGTTCTTGCCTGTTATATTAAATATAGATTTGTGTATGAATGCTGACTATTCTCCTTGAATATAGAATTATTATTTCTCTTTAGGGAACAGCTTTTTATTACTTTGAGGTGTGGTGAACGTGGTGCTACAAAGTAAAACAATAGTTACAGTAACTTGCATAAATTTAGTTACTGTGATTGGAATTAGGTTTATTTAATGATATTAGTCTGTCTTGTATGATTTATCAAATTTGGCTACAGTTTCTATTGACAAAATAAATGGAATCCTTTATATAAATCTACGTTTTGCTCCTAACGTTTGTGTTTATAGCTAGACAGAACTCAAAACTTTTTTAAGGTGGCATTTTTGACTGGACTATTAGTCAATATGACTAATTACACATGACAATGTCCGATGAACAGGTTAGATAGAGCCAAATAAATAAAATATCATAATGCTTGACACTGCTGACTTCAAATTGTACTTAAATGTAGATGTATAAGTTTACAGTCTGTTTTCACTGCTACAAGCAGTCTCGACCGACTTTACAATTACTACCTTGGCAGGCCTGTTCAAGCATGAGCCTTTCTCAACTCCCTGGGGAATATACAGCCGAGCAGCTGTGTTCAGCCCATGGGCCATGGTTATCGTAGCGTTAAGATCTTCAATGTGAACCACAGAGCAAAAACTGTTGGCATTTTAATTTGGTGAATATATTGCTCCATTTGCTCATTATGATACTAATATTATGTGAATATGATATTTCAATAAAGTTTAACTGTAAATGTGAAATTTAGAAAATTACATACTGGTGAGAAAGTTTCTGAATAAATTTTATTATCCACTAGGGGCGTTGAAGTTTGGGCCTATTTACTCCAGAATTCCCGGTGTGCTGGGAATTCTGGGGGAAGTGGGCGCAGCGTTTACAATGTGAAGTATAAGGATTGGTGCTTTTTGGTATTTTCTTTGCTAGAAATATTTTCAGTCAATAGCATCTGGTTGTGACACCTCTGGTATCTGCCTTGAATTGACCTTGCAACTTGACAAGATGTGTTTGAGGTGAGTTTTTCTGCCACAAAGTGCACAAAATGCATCTTTTCTCTTTCCCATAACTGCAGATTCGCTGATGTAGGTAGCACGTCATATACTGAGCACATCAGGAACTTGATTGTAAAGATGTAGATTTCAATACATCGCTTGCTCCAAGTATCAAGTTAGCTTCACAGTTTGTGCTATAGTACTGCAGCCCAATTCATGATTCAGGCACCTCATGGCATTGTTACTGCTCTCTGGTTTCGCTTCATCATAAATGCTGTCTCTCTGACGAAAGAAGCAGCCACATGTACCTCAGCCCAGTGATGGAAGTGAGAATTGTCGATCGGGGGAACTCGCACGCCAGTGGATATGCTTAGCGCAGTCATTTATATAACATGTAATTTCAAAATTACATATTTATTGAAATATTCCATAACATGAATATGAAATATCTTTAATTTATTCTATGGTATGATAAACTTTACTCTATATTTTTGTGTTTGACTAAACAGTATTTAATGAATATGGCACTCTTCAGTCCAATTGGATTAGGGCATTCTGAAACTCATAGACATACAATTTTAGGTATTGGCACTGCATATAAAACCCATGATCAAGGCAAACTCTGGTGAAAGGCCATCATTCGGTGGCAGGGCCATTGGTTGGCAGGCTATTCACCTGGACATATTGCCCCAACCCTGGAAGGTTAGCTGGCCTCTTTTATGGACAAGTTTGGTTCCAAATTAAAAAACCAGGAAGACTGCATGGCCTCTTTTCATGGAGCACCAGCCGACAGAAGCTTGGTCCCTTCACCTGTAAGGTTGGCCCAAGAAAGGAAGTTAGCCTCTTCACCAGAGATTTGCCCAGGAAGATAGCCCCAGGTTGAGGAATGCTGGTACCTGCACCATGAAAGGCTGGCCCTGATCAAGCTCCCCTTCCCCCTCCCATTAAATTTATGATGATCCCTTAGGCAGTGGGTGCCTCTTCATTCACCGTGTCATAGTCAATATTGCAGCAATATTGCAGCATGTTCAATATTATCCCATTAGCCAAACTGTTGTTGCTACTGTACTTTTATATTTTTATACATGTGAACATTCTTATCTTTTTGTGTTAATTTGAATCTTATTGTGATATTATGATCAGTATTTGTGTATATTTTTGTAAAATTTTAATCTAATATTGATATTATAATCAGTATTTGTGATTTGATCTGTGATTTTATTTGCTATCTTTTATGTACTTATATATATATATATATATTATTTCGCCTTAATACTGAATGTTTAAGAGCAGGACTCTGTCCAGAAAACATCAAATTGTGGCAACTGGGACCTTAAATGTTAAGCTGTATATTATGTATAAAATAATGAGAACTTGTACATCAGATTTTTGTAGATGTAGTTTTAGATAGACGTAGTGAGTAGATATGTGACATATGTATCTTTTCTGATATGAAAAAGTGTCAATAAAAGCTATATATATATGTATCTACAGTGTCAAAAGCCCAATTTACCTATGGACAGGTCACCCGAACCTTAGTTCGCTGGGTTCACTTTGGACAACCTGAACCTAGGACCAACATTGCTAAGGATATACCTATACAAAACGAAGTATTGTAGAGTAAAACCGAAATAAAAAGGATATAGCAATGTCCTTGTGGGAGCTGTAGCATTGCAGAGCTCCCCCTGTTTTTCGGTCAGGGGGACTCAGTTCCCCCAAGTTCACCCCCCCCCCCCCCCCCCACTTCCATCACTGCCTCAGCCTATATGTGACTTCTGCTGTGGGACCTTAATTAACTATTAACTGCAGAACATATTGTGGTGAATGTGGTCTTGCCACTGTTTATCATGTCTTGCTGGCAAACACAATGGAATTAATGCATGCGAAAATAACAAACGCCATTCCGTTCTACCTGGAGTTAAGGATAGTTTATTAATTAACATGAATACACGTAGAGATGAGGTTTTAAGTCATAGATGTATTATTGGACATAGTAGACTAACTCATTCACATCTTCCTTTAAACAAACCAGCCCCATGCAGTAAGTGAAAGATGTCAACAACCCCTTAAAGTAAAGCATTTTATTAGAATGCAACAGTTTACAGCAAAGATGAAGGTTATTATATCAGTCAATTCTCTGAAACACCTTTTTATGTCAAATCCTCCTAAAAGTATCTTACAATTTTTACGCAAAGCCAACAGCAAAGTGAACAGCGTGCACGAAGTTTATCCAAATAAGAAATGCATGGTTCAGTGAACATGTACACATGCAACACATTCATTGCAGACAATACTGCGAAGATGACAAATAAATATATAATATAATATAATATATAATAATAATAAGTACACGAGCTACATGATTACTTACATCACTATATATATGCATATTATAGAGATACGATATGATAACAATGAGCTATAATGATATTAGTTCAATTCTTAAGAGATACATGAATGTTTATTGAAATTGAACCCGGGCAAGTCATGATGCAAGTCATGATGCGGGCTACCAGGGCCGTAGCCTGAGAAAAATTCTAGGGGGGGGGGGGGGGGGCAGTTCGGTAAAAAGTCAATCTTGTGGACGTTGATGTTCACTTTAGTTACCATAAATGTACCATATTTGCCAACCACCCCCCCCTCCCCCCCCCCCCCGCCAGGCTACGGCCCTGGGCTACTTATGATTGCAAGAATGTACTCACCATACGTGCAGGCTACCAGCAAGGGTGTCACAAGCCCCAGGTTCGTTTTTGCCCTGGCGTTGACCAATTCTGGGTTGGCCTGTAAAATGGCTCGCACAGCAACAACGTCATTGTCTTGAACAGCTTCGAATAACCTTAGGGTGTTTGAAGTGGCCATCTTGGATGATCAAGTCTTCAGAACTCTTTAGCGCTGTCGATGTGTGTGTCTGCGGAACAATGTTGGTGCGTAAAATGTCCCCATACCAGCCAGATTTAAGTAGGTTACTAAGCCCAAAAATAGCCCTATTGCTCAGCAGCTGGAGTTATAGGGGAGGGGATGTTTCGTTATAAACCATATAGAGTAAGAGTATACTTCAAGATTATAAACTTTTTGCAACCTGCATTAGGGCCGGCTTCTGTGGTGTCCTAGTTACCTATAGGCTGAACCCAACTTTGGGTGCCCCTGCATTTTATTGATTACCAGATAACAGTAAGACCTTTGTAAAGCGGCCAATTATAACAGGTGGCCATTTATAGGGTAAAACCAAAGATATTACACAGAATTCTGTGTAATATCTTTTTTTGTAAAACTAAAATACTAGGGGAGTTGAAATGCACGGGCATTTACACCTAGTGGCCATTATATATATGGTTGCCGTAAGGACAGGTCTGTAAAATCCACAGCCACCCATTCTGTTAACAATTATCTAATAGCTAATAATACACTGTGGTACTTTATAGTAATTTTGCGTTGTTCAAAGTGTGACTGCAGCTCCTTAGTTTTAGGGTTAATTGCTCGATATTAATTTATGCAACACACTGTTGTCTCCATGGACAAACACACTGCCTCACAACGAGAGTCGTGAATCAGATGACATTGTATTGGAACTTTCTTGCATATCCAGCACTGGGAGTTTTCAATTCTCATGTATTATGCAACATTAAATTCAACCCACCTAAATTAAATATTTTTAATGCAAATATGTTAGTTGTGCTTTTCAGGGAATTCCACTGAAAATTCCTTGTTCTTCCATGATTTCTATGCTTCTATACTTACATGTCTCAGATGTTAAAATGGTCAAAACAAGACAAAAGACCCTAAACAAGAGGTATATAGTTTATTCAGAGCAACAGGTGCAGTGGACATGCAATTAAATTAATTTATTAGGAGCCTATCAGGTGCGACAACTTTTGTGCACCCTACCAGCACCCTGCTAGAAAGAACCAATGCTATGTGTTCTGTCACAATTTCAGAGGTATTGCAGTCGTTCAAAAATAACATAAACCCTACTAAAGCTTAAATTTCAATTAGCACTTTGCCAAGTCATTATGCAGTCAAGGGTAAGGAATAACCTTGGATTGTGCTTAGGGTAAGCCCCACTGTAACATGGGCCTACCAATGGTCAAATGATATGTTAACGTAAAGTCGGCCCAGTGTTGACCCAACATCAGAGTGGCCCACTTTTGGCCAAAGGAAGGTTGGCCTGCTATCAGATAGACCGACCCTAAGGAAAATGACATCACAGTCCAGCCAGCCCAATCTCCAGTTAGTCTCCAGTTATTAGTCTCCAGTTATTAGTCTCCGGTTATTAGTCTCCAGTTATTAGTCTCCAGTTATTAGTCTACTGTTGGCCTACTGTTGGCCTACTGGTGGCCTACTGTTGGCCTACTGTTGGCCTACTGTTGGCCTACTGGTGGCCTACTGGTGGCCTACTGGTGGCCTACTGTTAGCCTACTGTTGGCCTACTGTTGAAATATTTTCTAAGAAAAAATAACACACATGGTTTTATTGTATGTCAAAAGGAAGAAAGCATGTATTATATTAATTGAGGAATGTGATATAACACCAAATTGTTATTCATGCAAATTTAACACCGTCTATTGGGGTATCTTTGGCTGCTCAGTCTTACTCTGATTTGACTTATATAGGTAACCTATTTTTTCAAAAGTAACATCTATAACATATTAGCTTCCTTAAATAAAAACATCATGACCAATGATGTTAGGACATGTGGTTTTCAATGACTCAGCAGTTGCTGTATACTTTGGTTTGGGAAACCAGGTTGTACACATGCCAGCAACTTGGAATGTATGCATTTCGCAGAGCATTTCTCACCGATCAAAATTAAGTGTAACTAGTTTATTAACTCTTTCAGTATTTCTTGATATAGCCAAATAAAATTAGTATTTCAGCGCTCTGAAGTTTAGGACAGGGGGTACAGTATGCATTGTACTGTACAACATAATTGTGCAATGCACCATAGTATAGACACCAGTTAGTGAAGTAACAATCCATATCATTACATCTGCCTCTGGCAGGTAGTCATATAAGCCGATTGAGCTTCGTATCCAGTAGCATTGAGACATCATTATGTCTTGTATACAAAGAAAATGACAATGATGTTATACTACTTTAAACATACATATAGAAAACTTAATTCTCCATAATCATATGCTGTCAGGGATAGCAAACAACACACTTTTGGGCAATCTTTTCATATTTTCCATTATTACGAAAACAGCACGAAATAAATGCCAGAATGAGGTTTTTAAAGTGAGCTTACAATAATTTTGACATTTTATAGCCAAATTGCATGCATGATAATATAATAGTAGTTGCGATAGGGAGGATTGAAAAATATTAATTTTTCTAATTTTTCCCTTATTTAATAATAACATTATTTATGGCCATAAAACCACCAGAAGGCACACTACACTATTTTAGACACACTATGACAAAGTTTTCAGCATGACTATGACACAGTGTTCTGCTCCGGCAGAGAAAAAATCAATTGTTTTTCTTTTTTTAATGATTTCCTATCAAAAGGCATGAAAGACTAAAAAAAATACCAAAGTACATCAATGTACATGCAATAGTGTTGGAGTTCTGCTCCGGAAACGAAAGTGTGACAGACGCCCTTCCCACACATACTGATAAAGATCATATATATATATATATATATATATATATATATATATATATATATATATATATGTAGTTTATGACATCATGATAATAATTGCCTTTAGCTCTTGTCCATTTTATCAACCACTGCTCAGATATTTTAGAGATAAACAGACATCAGTCCTTTTGGAAATGATTTTACTCAATCTGTCTTTCAAACTGTCAATACTGTCCACAGGTTTCTGCTGAAGAGGCAGCTTGGCACCTGCAGGACTAAAACCTCAACAGGTGTATATTAAATCAGAGAACTACAGCCCCCAGACTGTATCAGATATCTATAAACATACAGGGTAATTAAGAATTACATTTGAATGATTCTCATCTTGCTAGTAATTATATATACATGGCTCATTAAATTATAAAGGGGCATTCACACTGTCACGGATACGACTTACGTATAACGATGGACATGAAAAATGGGCTATACGTACTCACTCGTGGCTCTGTTAATCAAGTATACATTCTTCCCACGAACATTTGTGAGGCAGTCGTTGATCGTTTACCACACGTCCGTCAAACGCTCACCGAACTTCCATCGCCTAGCATCCGTCAGGCATCCGTCAGGCATCTGTAAGGCACTCGTAGATCGCTCGTGCGAGTGGTTCAAGAGTAAAGACGACGAGGTCCGTCGAGCGTTTTACAAGGGTTCTACGAGTGGATGCGAGCGTCCGCCAAAGTTTTAAACATGTTTAAATGTTTTGCCCTCTTCACGTATGGTCACGGATGATTTAGCACAACCAGGAGCATTCTACAGATAAGCAAGAGTATCCGCTCGGCGAATGGATCATGTATGGACAAGAATGAGCAAGAGTAAAAAAATTTTTTCATCCATGGTCATACTTAGGTCTTATACGTGATAGTTTGAACGCTCCTTAAGAGTGACACTTCTGTACAAGTTCAACAAGAGGAAAAGTGCATTATAGAAAAATCGTTTACACATTTAGATTGTTGGCAATTACTTAACTTGAGACATACACCCTGCAAACACAAGCATATTGTGACAATCTTATCACAACATTTGTATAATATTGTCACAATATTGTAGATCACATTGTCACAGTATGAAAGTGCGGACCCTAGAAAAGTGTGCGGCAACATTTCTTATAATTTTCCCAAACACATTATGAATATATTGTTAGAACAATCAGATTATTTATATAAGTAGTTCTTTCAATATAATATTGTGAAAATATTTATACAGCATTGACATGTTTAACTAACATTTTGAGAGTATTGCAGATCATATTGTCACCACATTAAAATGTCCACAGTAGAAACATTATTGCACATGTTTCCCTAAAATATAGCCAGAAGATACTCATGACATTGATATTATTGTATTGAACAAATACTGTGACTACTTGCAGAACATATTGTCACAAGATTGAAGTGTAAACCCTGTACCCTTTTAAGCAAAATTTTCGAAATATTAAGAACAAAGATTTTGACAATATTTTATAACATGATTTAGATTTAATATATAAAATATAACAGCAACATGTCTGGAATAAGGAGAGAAAATCTTTATTTTTAAATGAACATTCAATCAATATCTGGCAGTTATAAACTTCAACAAAACCACAATTAGTTCTTTTTATACTGAATATATAAATGGCAATAGAGGGTGAGCATTCACAGTGATGTATCTCCACATCATGTCTTCTTGTCAGCCAGGCTCATGATTAGGTCCACTTCTACATCAGTATACACCTCTGAAAATTATAATAAAAAAAAAAGAAGTTTAACTTGAAACTCAGCATAAGCTATATATTATTTACATTTGCATGACATCAGTGACTGTTTTGTCATTCATTTATGGTGTTGCAAATTCTTAAGGGGCTGACCGGGCAACATACAAATCACATTTCGAAGGGAATTAATCTTCATTTGTTTCTACATTGACTTCTCACTGACAACACTAGAAAAATACCAACCTATTTCACAGATGTTCCTGGATTTTGTTGCTGAGACTTGAAAACTCTCTCCATATCAAAATGGCTACCAGATGCATATAACCATTAGATGGCGCTTGTAAATTTAAATTAATATTTTCATAATGTGAATAAAAACATTGCAGAAATGTTTTTAATGATATTTTTTTTTAAATATTGCACAAACATCATTACAACATACATATTATCATTTACCTTATGTTGTGACAATATTATTTGAGCATAATGTAACATTATGATAGTGTGGACCTAGAAATAGTTGCAGCAACATCATTAATCATATTATAACAAAACATTATTGAAATAATGGCAGAACACATTTTCATAAAGTGAATAAAATCCTTCTTGCAATGTGTTTGATAACTTTTTTTTAAAATATGGCACAGATATTTTTACAACATCCACATTATCAAAGTTAAATAATGTTGTGGCAATATTATTTGAGCTGATGTAACAATATGAAAGTGTGGACCCTAGAAATGCTTGCGGCAATATTATAAATCAGATCATCAAGAAACATTATCAAAATAGTAGCAAGTTAAGTATGAGTTTTACTTAGTAAAATTGTATTGCTGGAAACATAACTTTTCGTTAATATCAGCAATACAGGAAAAGATGAACAAATATATGCAATGTAAATAGGCTACTATGATTAAAAAAAAAAGTAATGATATGATGTGCATAAAATGGTGTGGATATCGGAATGCTAGTCAGAGGCTTGGCAAATCATCTTGTTATGCAATATAATATATATATATATATGTTTATTAATACACTTCCACTTGAAGTAAAAGGTATATTACATTAAATGAGTGTCAGTTTGCATAGCTAATCACAATAATATAAAATTAAAATAAATATAAGCGTCATTTTGAACAGAGAAAGTCCATGAAATCATTTTGCTCCTCATCATTTAGCAAGTCACACATATTGTCCTTCATTTCTTTAATTACTTGTATGATGCTAGTATCCTCATCAGTCAAATGGTAGAGAGTATTGCGAAATGTTTTGATACCCATCACTTCCTCACTCCCTATTTGCAGCTTTTGGGATATCAAGTACAGGTTACGTGCTGTAATGCTTGTAGGTAAAAATATAACATGCTTGGCCAGAAATTTTATTTTAGCATTGTCACTAATTTTCATAGCTCGTAACATGCCCACGAATCTAGCAAAAACTTGTTCCAACACATGGGGAGCATTCAAAAAAGATGTCAAAAATCTTGTGTGTGTGCGATAGGGCAATCTGAACGCCCTTCGTACGCATCGGTTCCACATGGTCACAAACTCCTTCACACTTTTGTTCGTCAGGTTCCATGACTGTGCGCCATACAGATGACTGCACTGAGTGTTGAAGAGTTTCCCAAATCTGCATCAGAAGCAGTACCAAAATTGCTGAGGAGAGTGTTTACTCTTCCAATTAAGTCACCTCGCTTCATTGCTATTTCCTTGGCTTCTGATAAATCTTTGCTGAAATAGGAACCCAAGTACTTGACATTACTAGTCCAACTGATATCTTCATTTTGCAAATAAATGTGGCCATCTGCTTCCCTGCCTCCTTTGGAAAATATCATACATTTTGACTTCATAGCATTATATTTGACACCATAGTCAGATCCATATGCTTCACAGGTTGCGATCATTGCCTGTAAGCCACTTGTAGTCGGGCACAACAATGTTAGGTCATCCGCATAGCTAACACATCCAAAGAAGTGGTGGCCTAACCAACAACCAGTTCCATTCTCTTGCAGTCTTTTTATGAGCTCATCTTGATAAATGCAGTATAACACAGGCGGAATGACACTGCCTTGGCGAATGCCATTGGTTGAATGGAAATATGATGAGTGCAGGCCATTCCACTCCGACCTAATGAGCTGAAGCTTATATTGTTGGTAAAGGACCCTGAGATCTACAGGAGAGATATGTCTTTGCATCAAAAGATGAAACAGTTTGTCATGTCTCACTCTGTCAAATGCCTTGCTTGAGTCTAGAAAACAGGCTGCTACTTTGGATTCATTCGTAATATAATGCTGTATGACTTCTTTAAGAGCCATGCTGCACATGACAGTACTATGTTTGTCCTTTTAGGCAAATTGGAGTTCAGAAGTCTGTAGCTTGTCAGCATTTCTGCGCAACAGGACGTGGTCCATGACCTTGCCAATAGAGGACATCAGTGCAATCCCTCTATAATTGCTGTCGGCACACAAGTCACCATTAGGATCTTTGGGAATAGAGATTACAGTAGACTGCAGCAAGTCTTTAGGCAAATGTCCATGTGTCATAATGGCTGTGAATAAAACAGCTAATGTTTGAATATATGAAGGTGATGCAAAAATGAGATGATTAGACATGAAACCTTTGTGTCCATCGCCTTTCCTCAACTTGAGTTTTCCTATTGCGGCCTCTATGATCTCACGTGTAATCACAGCTGAACCACTCACACACTCTGCAGCTCCGTTTATGTATCTTTCTATATCCTCAATTATGTCCTAGTTCGAAGGCACAGAGTTGTATAAATCGTTGTATTTAGAAGCAAATATATTAGCTATTTTAGAACTATCTGTTTCACCATTAATACAATGACTAATTGTCTTATTTCTTTTAACCTTCTTCAGGTCTGAATAGAAGTCTCTGCTTCTATTTTCTGCCAGACACTGGGCCATCTTGGTAAAACGATTATCTTTTTCTCTCCTCTTGCACCTTCTTATTGCATACAAATATTGTCTCTTACTCTCCTCTATATTTTCAAATATAATTCCCCCTGGCTTTCCCATTTCCTTCCAAGTCCTGTACCACCACTAGTAGAGCAGCTGAGGGCCTATTTTTGAAAAGAAGTGATCACTGGAGTAGAACAGCAAGTTTCATATACCAAAATGTTCCCAAGAATCTCAGCTGTCTGACAATGACCATAGAAATTACATAAACTGTGTGCGAAACCAGTGGCAACTGTTTCTATGGCAACCATTTAGTAAAAGTAAACATGATATTTTTTAATGCTCATGGCAGTATTTTATGGCTATGACTATATACATGTACAGTTGAACCATACAGTATGGCAGTGTCATGGGTGGGCGTCTTGATAGCTAAGTCATTTGGATCTGGGTTGTCAACAGTTGCTATGGCAATACAAAATCATAACAAATTAGATAATTTTCATACATATACCTTTTTCTTTTCTTTGATAGCAAGTAGAAGTAAGTAGTTAATACCATGATGATATATAATGTTGGAAGCCAATATGGTGGACTATCCTGTGATACCACATACAGACATTCAAAGATTATATTTTTCTTGGAAATTGTCTCCAAGGCAACAGGTACTTGTATATGCTGCCAAAAATCACTATGTCTTAATCAGAGTTTATTGCCTTATCTTGCTATTTGGGCTGTTAATAACAAAAGTTGTGGGGTCAAATCATATTCTCCTTTGGGTAAACATGTCAAAGGAGGCCATACATTTAGTCTCAACCCAGTCAGTAACCATGGAAACCATTAAAAAGTTACGTAAACCTTCCAACAATATATATTTTTCATATACCATGCTTTAACACATGATAAATCATGCCCATCCACTTTATTTTGTGTTCATGGAAGAAAGTGGTTTTAGTGAAACTGGATTTTTCAATAAATAGTTTTAAATTGGTAACAAAGGCCTAAAATTTGTTTATTTACATAGCAACAGTTTACATTTAATTGCCTAATTAACCTAAATGCTCACACCTGAACTTACCAGGGTAACTCAACGAAGGCTGGAACATTGTGAGCCAAAGTGCTTGCCTTATCGTCCCGGTATTTTGCATATTGCCTTATTTGAATATTACTAAATAAGGAATTATTACCGATTGAGCTATCAAATTTGACATACACATCAATAAACGATCTAAAAATGTCTTGCCATGGTATGCTTATAGTGTACATTTGAAACTAAATATTTAAATAGGTACCCAAGGTTACAAGTTGGTTGCCATGGTAATGAAAGTTTTTTTATCATTTCTGACCGAATGAAAGATGTCAATGAGGTAAGTAAACTGGTTTGTTCTCTTTTTTATGTGAAGTTTATGTCCAAATATGAACGAAAACCTATCATATGAAACTGATTAATCATCCTTAAGTTTTTCCATCTGGTGATGGTAATTAGGTCATTTGCTTATCACCAAACATGGAATTGCAAGTGGCTTGTGCACCTAATTTCAAGGCATTTGGCAATGCCAAGCATTTTGAAGTATATTGTTTTGCCAAATAATGGATCTGATGGGAATGTTTTGAATGTGTACTGATGTTTTCATGTAGGTTGCTATAGTTACTTAATTCTAGCATCAGTCATGGCACTTATTTTACCCTACTGTCATGGTAATAAGGCCTTTGTTAAACTGTCAAATATGGAATTACATGTAGAATTAGTTGATTAAGCACGTTTACAACAATTGAAGGTACATTGCTGAGGAAACACGTGTTTGAGGAATGAATGTACAAATTACATGCATATTGTAATGCTTGCTAAAATATTTTGACAGTCACCAGATGAGAACCTCAATTAATTTATTGATTGCCATGAAAACCACAAAGCATACCTCTGACAGTCTGACTATTGATTATCACAATACAAAAACAGGCTGTTTTGATAAATTTCTCTCTTATAATCACACTGCTAAGTACAATGCAAATGTAGTTTATAGTCCACGTTATTTCTTGGCAAATGCAAGTCACTTTTCCTTGTGAAGAGTGGTCATCTGAGGTAGTTTCTGTCTTTAATGGATGCCAAGAACTTTAGTCAAACAATGATTTACAGTATTTTTGGAAGCATTTTCTCCCAGTTTCACAAGTCTGCAACTCAGTTTACGGCAGGAATGTGGTCGTCCTGAGCAAGGCATGTCAGAAAGGCTCCTGCTAACTTTAAAGGGCTGGCACCACTTCCTTACCCATCTCACACTCCTGCCCAAAGTCTTGGCTACTTTCTGAACGAGCTTTCCCTGCTTTCTGAAGGGCTTCAGCTTGGACACAGAGCTGAGACTCGTAAAGTTGACCTTTTCCGGATTCGGTCTTTGACATTTTGGCATTCACTCTGCTCAAAAGACTTAACTGACACATTTTCTGTGTTGATTGTTCAATTTATAGTCTCAACCAAGACAAAGGGATTAGCTAATCAACCAAATGGAACCTAAGTAATCAAAACAACCTGCAATGGAAAACATGACTCAAAGGACAGTAACCTATGAAAGGAACAAACTTTTGAGACACCCTGAAGTAGTTGCCATAGCAACAAATAAGAAATTAAGGGGTCTCATAAGTTTAGAAATTTTTACAAGGTGCGATATCAGATATAAGGGTTACAACAAAAATGCATGCTATTTTTATATGAAATATGGTTTTCAAATGATGCTAGAATTTGAAGTTTCCATGGCAACCAACATGAAAACATTGGTACACATTTAAAACATTCCCATCAGAACCATTATTTGGCAAAACAACATACTTCAAAATGTTTGGCATTGCCTTGACACTTTCTTTCATGATTTGTACCTCATTTACATCTTTCATTCGGTCAGAAATGATAAAAAAAACTTTCGTTATCATAGCAACCAACTTGTAACCTTGGGTACCTATTTAAATATTTAGTTTCAAATGTGGCTGGACATTCTCTGTCATTGTAATCCTCGTTGTATTCACAGTTACATCCATTACAATGGGACGATGACCAGAAGGATTCAGGGGACCGTCATGCACGAAAGTGTCAATAACATCACACATAACAGAGTTTTGAACACAAAAGTGATCAATGCAAGAAAATGCATTGTACAAGGCATTGCTATATGTGTAATCCATCCTGTCAGCATATTCATCCCATACTGCCAGTATATCATATCTTTCCAATAGATTTTTGAAGTATACATCATGAGCATTATTTCTGCTAAAATCCATGTTGAGATCTCCACAGAGAATGATTTTATGCTGGCTATATTTATTTAGGATGACCTCAATTTCATCACATACCGTAAGAAAATCATCAGCAACATGATGCTTTCGCATGTTGTCATTTGGTATATATGCATTCACTAATATATAATTATCAGTCTGTGTTCTCAGTTCAATAGCACATATCCGATTGGATACACAATGTCCTGTCTGAATTGGTTTAACAGCCCCAGCAAGTGATTTGTGCCATAACGCACCCAGACCGCCATAAGGCCTGCCATACATATTTTGTCACTAACCAGATATTCCAAAAGACAAATAATCATCACTTATGCCTGTCAGCTTGTCTACATTTCCATTTAAAAATGCAGGTTTCTTGTATTAACACAATATCCACTTTTTATGAGTCTATTGTCTCACCAATGTACTCCACTTTTCCATGACCTAGTCCTGTGCTATTGTATGAGAGGATACGCATCATTTTGCTGCAGAAGTGTTGCCCCTGGATCCCTGAGGTCTCTATGTAAACCATCTTCTGAAGTAAATTCTATTTGGCCAAAATGCTGGTTGCAGCATTATCCAAATGAGTGATAACGAAGGTGATAAGAAATCTTTTGGTAGACCAACCATCAGTAGATGTATCCTTGATGTCTGCCACATCTTGTGATTCTATACAACTTGATGTCGTCAACTGTCAGGCTAGGGTTAACATTGGTGATGACTACATCAAACTTCTCTGGGCCAGCCTTCAGTACAGTGGATCCTGCAGCTGCATGTCGTGTCACCATGCGTTTTTCCTTGGTCTTCCTCTGCACCGTCTGAAATCCATCAGCATCTGCTACAGGGCCATCACTGGGAGGTCCTCTTCCTGCATAGAGAACTCCTGTTTGTCGACCATTTGCACTACAGCTAGGACCTGCAGTTGTTACTACAGTGAGATCTTTGGGGCGTACTACTGCAGAATACGTCTTATTAGACTGGATTGATGCAACCTCTGCCTTATTCGTCTCAACATCAGCCCTCATGTTTTCTACAGACTTAGTCGAGCAATGATGTCTCTTTGCTGTGAAGCCAACAACTCAAACAAAGAAACCATACTTCCTGCAGCTTCCGGAGCAGCCGGAGGGAGTCTGCTAACATCTCTGGCACAGAATATGGGTTTTTCATCAGCATTACATCCATCCAATGCCCTGTAGATAACCAGTATGTCTTCTATATTGGCCTCTCTTGCAGTCCTTCGATTTGAGTTCTGACGATCCTTGAATGCTTCATTTACTCCAATGACCACATCTCTAGTTGCTTCCACTAAACTCTTCTTAGCATATTCAATTGCATCCTCTTTATAATATGCCAGTACAGACAATTTCAACTGCAGCTGAGTGGATTGTGACTGGTATGTAGCCACATAAGCCAAAAGTTCATTGATTACTATTTCCTCACTCTCTCCATTCACCTGTGCATTTCCTCTGGAGCCCATTGTTCCTCATGTGTCACACACCTCGAAGGTGTGAAACACTAGAAATTTGCACTTCAGATATCCTATATATTATAATGGGATTGCATAAAATGCTCCAAAATCAACATAAGACGTCCAAAATATATCACATAAGTAACTTCTTGTGATACTCTGAGCACTGATCTATCCAAGCTCACTCGTGGCTCTGATAATCACGTATAACTTCCTTCTACGAGCGTACGTGGGGCAATCATAAAACGCTTGCCGGACGTCCACTATGAGCTATAGAGCTCCACTATGACCAGTTCAAATATACCAAAAAATTAATTTATGCATTTTCAAAGTGGTAATGAGGGACTTTATCAAAAATTAGCTAAAATATGGTGACCAGTCTAGTCTAGAGCTCACTTCAGACACTTGTGTGAATTATCATGATTTTGTAATCGTCAGGATAGTAGGAATTTTGAAAGAATATCTTGTCCTTACAAATTAATTAACAGTCATATAATATTATGTGACTGTAACTTTTATGAAAGAAAAACTCACTGAGCTACAGTGTCACCACACTCATCATTGCGAGCACTCTATCCACTGTGCCACCAAATCTGGCTCAAATTTGATCAGACTTTTTTTATTTAAGTGTAGGCTCTGTGTTCTTTAAATAGCTCGCCTGAGCAGTGAACGACCAATGTGTTTACTTTCTTTACTCCAGTAATACTCCATAGTTACAAGTTCAATTATGCCTAAATCTTTAATTTATAAACTTTGGAAGTTGTAACCAAGGATGTTAACCCAAAATTAAGGCCTTTCTGGGTCTAATACATTAAAATAAGTGAAGAGGCCCCTGACGGGTTCTTCATAACTGAACAACCAATCAAATCAAATAGTCTGCAAGACTACCCCGCCTGGGTCCTTGACCTAATTATATTCACCCAATAAACCATAGGTGTCATAGGTCTAGACGCCAGATATTAAAAAAAAAGTTATCATTATAAAGAAAGAAATATAAAGAAGGATTTGTAATTTTTCTGCATATACAATATATTCTTTGAATACATGTAATTTTCTAAGACAAAATTTCAGAGGTTTGGGAAATGCTTTGATGTGACAAAACAAATACTTTTTGTGCTGTGAATACAACAGATTGCACAAACACAAAGAAAGCTACTTAGTCCTGACGTATGTAATCTGCAGTGAGGATGATTTTGGTGATTTCAGGTCAAAAATAGCTCCAGGAAGATCTGATAGTATTCCAAATGTACCTCAATAGAGCTGATATACAGTGGAGCCTAGCTATTCGGACCATCCTTGGGGCAAACCGTGGACCATCCTTGGGGCAAACAGTGGACTATCCTTGGGGCAAGCAGTGGACCATCCTTAGGACAAACAGTGGACTATCCTCGGGGCAAGCAGTGGACTATCCTTGGGGCAAGCAGTGGACTATCCTTGGGGCAAGCAGTGGACAATCCTTTGGTCAAACAGTGGACTATCCTTGGGGCAAGCAGTGGACAATCCTTGGGGCAAGCAGTGGACTATCCTTGGGGCAAACAGTGGACCATCCTTTGGTCAAACAATGGACTATCCTTGGGGCAAACAGTGGACTATCCTTGGGGCAAGCAGTGGACTATCCTTGGGGCAAGCAGTGGACAATTCTTGGGGCAAACAGTGTACCATCCTTGGGGCAAACAGTGGACCATCCTTTGGGCAAACAGTGTACCATCCTTGGGGCAAGCAGTGGACCATCCTTTGGGCAAACAGTGGACTATCCTTGGGGCAAACAGTGGACTATCCTTGGGGCAAGCAGTGGACTATCCTTGGGGCAAACAGTGGACTATCCTTGGGGCAGGCAGTGGACAATCCTTGGGGCAAACAGTGGACCATCCTCGGGGCAAACAGTGGACCATCCTCGGGGCAAACAGTGGACCATCCTTTGGACAAACAGTGGCCTATCCTTGGGGCAAGCAGTGGACCATCCTTTGGGCAAACAGTGGACCATCCATTGGGCAAGCAGTGGACTATCCTTGGGGCAAACAGTGGATCATCCTTGGGGCAAACAGTGGACTATCCTTGGGGCAAGCAGTGGACCATCCTTTGGGCAAACATTGGACTATCCTTGGGGCAAGCAGTGGACTATCCTTGGGGCAAACAGTGGACTATCCTTGGGGCAAGCAGTGGACTATCCTTGGGGCAAACAGTGGATCATCCTTGGGGCAAACAGTGGACTATCCTTGGGGCAAACCGTGAACCATCCTTGGGGCAAGCAGTGGACCATCCTTAGGGCAAACAGTGGAACTCGATCCATGGAGCAAATTTTACTGGTCTTAATTCGTGAGGTGGTCATAATAGAGAGAGGTAAAATACCATGGTTGGACACACTTTTCGGACATTTTCTTGTAAAGTGACATATTTGTTTAGTCAGAAGTTATCATTATGACATGATGACATGGACAACAGCAGACTAACTTGTAACACGAAGCTGAATGTCAGTAGAATGATAATCTATGCTTAGAAACTCTTGTCATTTCCCAGGAGTGTCAGAGCCTTGAAAGTGATAATGAAGGTCCTAACAACCCCATGGAGACCTCCAAGCAACTAAGGAGACCCTGGCCAGCAGATTCAGATTCATACGAGATTCAGATTCATTAAATAATAATAATTCATAATTGACAATAAATGGTTCAGAGCTAGGCAACCCTTCTAAGGCACATTACCAGCAGAAAATCACAAAAAGATCTGACTTGTCTTTGCTAGAAACCGTGTATATATTATACTGGGACCGAGGTCCCTTTGCTGGTGTGTCCGAATTGAAATAGAAAGCCACATGGAGTAATAATACGTGCGGCATCAAACAATTAAATGCAACCTTAGTTAGTTTGCTTTATGTTCAAATAGATGAATGCTGACAAGCATATGTTCTATTAGAATATATGTAAATTATCAACACTTTCTCGCCAAAAAACTGTTAGGTTGAACATGGTCATTATTTAACAATAAAACTTGTAAAGGTTGAAACAGAGAATGAAGAAAAAATGAAAAAAGGCAAATGGAAGGGATGGAGCATGGACAGAATTCATGATATTGCAATTTTCAAATTCATGACAAAATTACAACACTATAATTTACAGCAGTTTTAGAGCGAGCATGGACAGTTCAGGGGTGAAAGAGACCGATCAGGATGATTGTAAAGTAATTGACCAACTTTTCTAGCCCATTCCTTATGTCCTTGTCATAAAATACTTGTCTGTGCTATACCCCATTAGTGAAGAAGATATCGAATAGCATTACAACTGTACAGAAAAGGGGTAAACTTTGGTCAAAGAAGTATTGCCCAGATGTTGGGGTGATTATTTCATTCTTATGAAAAGTTTCAATCAGTCTGAAAAGTCTGCCTGAGGATGTAACGGTCCATGCTCGCTCTAAAACTGCTGTGTCTGTTCGGTCATCGAAATACATATATTTTAACCTTCTTTGAAAAGAACCTGGCACGTATATATATATGTACCTAGAGTTATACATGGAGAAAGTCGGTTAGAATTGACTGGATACAGATATCGGAAATTATGAACTGTATGTGTGAATTGAAGCGCTATGCACAGACAAAGGATCCAGACTATGCACGTAATCCAGCGCTTCATTAGTGACAACGTTCTTTTGTTGTATTTTTGTTTTTTCTTTTTGTTCATTTCTGACGTTCATTTTTCCATTGCACGTGGATGGCAATTCAAGCAACAAGCAAGATTTAGATTTTTGGTTTTCTTGGAAATTGCAACCTTGTCTGCCTCACCTGTTTACGCAATATAAATATTCGATTTCATCTCAGCAGGTATGATGAAGGATAGGCTTGCCTTTGATTTTATTAGCTTGAATTGTTTTCGTAAAAACTGATATGTCTGGAACAATGCAGACAATATGTTTTGTATCTTTGTCAAGTGTTCTCACATTTCCTGCATATTTTTTTTAATAGGCCAAAGCAAAACTGAATACCTATATTGGCATATATATCTTGTTTACACAAAATTACATCAGCATACGGCCTTGATCTTGTTTTTCCAGACAGATATGGCATAAATATTAAACCACATACGGTATTTAAATATTTGTAACATAAGACTGTCAGGTACAACAAACGAAAAACTATGTCTGCGTGGAATCCTCACTAATTGCTAATCCCTTCAAAGACTACTTCCAGTTACTTATTTCACTTAAGGGTGGTGACATTTCTGTTTGATCTGATCAGTCTGTCCTGCAAGTGGGTTCTTAAGTATTTACCTTAAGTATTTACCTTCTAGAACATGGCCACTTAAGAATGTCTCTCTGTAGCCGTGGACTAGAGACACTATAGCTTGTCATTTGGCAGGATAAAATAAGGTATATTCCATCAGATAACGAACGAAAATGTTAGTTGTCTCTGTACAAACTGTACTTATATTGCAAAATAAAAGCATTAAAGCAAATCAAATAATCAAACAAATAAGTGAATAGGCCTAATGGAGCATAAGTTTGTCATTATTCGGCAGATAATCAACATTTAGGTGCATTTAAAATCCCACTGCTGCGGAATCTAGCGTTTCACAAATTTTGACAAAACCTGAAAACATTTTGACTGTGTCTATATAGAATATAGACCTTCATAAACATAGCCGTTTTATCTCCTTTCTTTTTTTTCTAACATTTTAGTTAGTCATGGTCTATGTCTAGTATGTTATTATAGTCACCAGGATTCCCTTTGAAGAGATCCATCACCAATGATAACAAAAGGCTGATTCCCATTAATAGATATATCTGTCTGACCATAATGGCTGGTACCTGCCTGTCCTGATCAGCCCTATCTAGTGCAAAATAGAGGACGTTAAGCCCGTCTACTTTTTACCATAATGTAGTACCCAGTGGGAATGGCAGTCAAATTGTCTCAGATCTTAGCTAAAAAAAAAGATGTCCAGTGAGTAATAATAAGATAATAATAGCATATCCATCAGTACTTCCATTTCACAAGCCCCACGCCAAAGTGACACGATGATGGCTGTTATAAAATATTCAGGATGAGACTCTTCCGCCCTTAAAACTGAGATCATTATCTCAGTTAAAGTCATTTATGAGAATGTGCCTCACAAATTATCGTTTCTTTATGGAGACTAATCCAATTAAAACCTTAACACTACAGTGTACTTTAAGGCCAACAATTCACAATTATGTTACTTAATCTACAATGAATATTCTTCTGCCTTTACTAAGATTAGTATTTTCTTATATTTTTATGCCCAGGATAACGTATACCTTCAAAACAAGGTGCAGCCATGGGCTCTCCACTGTCTCCAGTGTCACCCGTGGTAGCAAACATGAGCACTCACAACATTTGCCAACCCTCCATCATTTTGGCAAAGGTATGAGGATGAAACGTTTGTCAAAATTAGGAAGCCAGATGTAGAGGATTTCTCTGCACATATTAACAACATCCATGCTTGTATTCAGTGGACAAAAGAAGAAGAAACAGATTGCAAACCTCCTAATAGCATGTTAGACACACTGGCGCGCAGAAAAGAAGACAGATCAGTGAAAGTCATCTTTTGAAAACCAACACATACATGTCAGTATTTACGTACATCATCCAGAGCAACACAAAGTTGGTGTTATCAATACTCGGCATCATCAGAACAGTACTAAGCAGATGTGGATAAAAGAGGTCACACTTTTCTGCGGCCCTCAAGGTAAATCCTTCACGAAATGAGAACAGAAATACTCCCAGGAATAGAGGCACCGAAACTTATTGGTATGCCAGTGGCTTATAAGAAAGCATTTTCATCAAGATCAACCAGAGCAACCTGAATCGTGACGAAGCCAACTGGAAAACACAACGGCTCAGTCAACGCTATATAGCCAAGGAAGCAGTCTCTATATTTTTTCGGGGATTATATGTGCACACAGTATTACAGTCTTCCTACCTACCTGAATTGATTTACTGAAAAATAATGAGTGCACACACTATTACTTATCTTGACATGCTGTTATTTTTCACAATCATGATTTTCATGCAGTGAATCGGCAATTTCATCTTCTGCTTCTTAAAACTTTTTGATGTTATCAGAATGATTAGGATTTAGGATTTTTTATTTTGTCATGATATAAGTTTTCACACAATACACATACATAGAAATCAAAACACTGCAACAGGAAACATCATATATCACAACAGGAGACAACAGAGTTTACAACTATTCTAAGTTGTCCCCTCTTACAAAAAATTTAAATAAATAAATGAAATAAAAATAAATACTGATGATAATACTAGCATGAAACGTTACATAAATAATTAGATATACAAAAATAATGAGTAGTAAGGTACAAGTTAGGGATATTAATCAATTCAGATTATAAACATCAGCCTGATTTACAAGACATTTATAATGAGTGATGCATAAATTTGATGTATACAGTTTGCTGTCAGACATGATATAATTTAATAATACTTTATTTTGTGTTTAGTGAATGCCTTTATAAATGCTTTTAAACTATTTCTTTCTTTCAATGACTCACTCAGATGTAACCATAGATGAGGAGCTTTACCAAGATAACTTTTACTGTACTGTTTTATGGTATGTTGAGGTGCCCTTAAATAATTTCTGTTTCTTGTAAAATAATCGTGATTGCCAATATCAAATAGGTTACTGATACACACTGGTAGAATTGAATTAACATATCTATAAGAAATTTTCAACAACTCTAATTCTATCATGTCTTCAACCATTAATAAATGTGCTTTCTTATATAATTCAGATAGTCTCGCCCTTCTTCCCACCTTGAAAATTAACCTAATAGATTTGTTTTGTTGTATCTTAATCTTTTTCAGATCACTTACTTTTAACATGGGTTCCCACACACTAAGGGCATAGTTAATATGGCTTTGAACATTAGAAAATGATTTAGTAGTCGTAGCCAATAAAACGTATTTAGTAATTACTCATTTTCCAGGATGTGGATGGTGTTTGTATGCACTGATAGGTGTACATTTTCCAGACAATATTTATTCAACCTGTTGCAAAATACCACGAAAAATGACAGGACAGCTGCCAGGCTATTCAACACCTGATAGCGCCCCTCTGTGTTAGAATTAGTTGGGTGAACAAGGACTAGTGTAACAGTCTATCACAAGATAAATTTAAGTTGTTGGTATTCAACCAAAATAATATATTATAGTTATATATATTCATGTGGGCAGAATTAGTGACCCCCTTCTCTTAACAGTTTTACTTACTAAGTAAACATGGTATTAGTCAGGCCGAGTCAAGATGATCATTTAAGATGAAATATGCCTTATATTTGATATTAAAGAATCTATCTGGACACCATTATATTTTCGAAGATGGCATACGTATTACCATGAATATCACAGTGACTCTTTATAAAGGTACAATTGAATAATATTAACTTATTCTTTCTTGACATTTTAATATTATTCATTGGTTAGCCCATCATCATTTATGTAAGCAATTTATTATGTCATGTGACAAGAGAGAGAAATACACGTTTTAATGAATTCAATCGTTTTTTTAAGAAAATATACTTTAATAAAGAATTATTTATGTACAGAGACATATTGTCTAACATAGTAATACGCGCCAAACTACACAGATGTTTAATGACAGGTCAATTCATATGTAGCATTCTTTTTCATACTGGTTATCATCAGGACAAATTGTCAATTTGTGTAGTATCTAACCTGTTTCTGTGAATAAATAGATTTAAGTATTTTAAGCTAATTATGTCCATTTTGTGAAAAGGTTCTGTTGCAAAACTCAATGTTCAATGTATATTGGACTTCAGGGCTAAATTTAATGTAACTTTAAATTTTACCCCTTGTTGCCCCAATGTCATGATTTTACTCTGCAAGTGCTCCCAGATGCGACCTTTCCTCAGTATTTTGTATAAGAAAAAAAGTCACATAAATGGTGTTGTGTGTGCCAATGAATTATATATAAGCAAATGTCTATGTCTATTGTGTCCAGCAGGTGATCATTATCAGAAAAACTAGCAGTGGCGTTCCATCAAAGAGCCATGCTCCTTGGATGATTCAGTAAAGCCCAAAAAGAACGACTTTCATGGCACATAAAACACAGACAACTCCATGGTATATAAATTCTTGGTGGGATGCGTTAAACATATTTGCTCATTACTATTACCAATAATACATGAACAAAAAGAATGAAAACATACTTGCCCAGAAAGCATTCCAAATCATATCAACGTCGGCACGATGTCGGCAGTGTCAAAAAACGATGTTGTACCTACGGCGGCCGACATAGAAACGACGCTTGCCTGATTTGGTATGTTATCTGGGTAAAGTATGTTTTACCCACCAGGCACACATAACAGAGCCAGCCCGGCTGGTGTCGTAATCAAAATAACAGCAGATTTCATAGACTCGGAAACGAAACTCTGAATGACGTCACGTGAATTCAGGACACCCAGAACAGTCTGTCAGCCAATGGTAGTCCTCCATTCACATGACGTTCTCTGGAGTTTAGTTTCCAAGTCTATGAGTTTAGCTGTAATATGATAGGTCAAAATACCTACCCATTAAACATGTACTGGACTGAGAGTCTGAAGAAAGACGTATCTCAAGTTGTCATCATTACATCTACCTTTGACAGTAAGTGAGTGTTAATGCATGGCGTTTTTAACATTTTTCTTAAAGTTTCTTACTTGTGGTTGATTCCAACCAATCTACTCTTTTAAATTCAAATACAAGGTATTTTAAATCATTTATTTAGCAATTACCAGACAATTTGCAGCACATCCCATTCAGGGAGAACCCATAGTCAGTTTGGCCAATTACCAAAAATAATTAGACCAGCTGATGACAACCACGAGACTGACCAGACTGACCTCTCTTGCCTGGACTGCCCTCACTTTGTCTTTAAAATGTTAACAATTGCAGCCAAATTCATGCACTTGGAAATCAGTCTCATGGAATTAGAAGCTGAACTCCAGAGGACGTCACGTGAATCAAGGACTGTCATTGGCCAAGGCAATCCTTCAACCAATAAGAGTCCAGGGCTCAAATGACGTCCTCTGGAGTTTAGCTTTCAATACTATTAGACTTTTTCCAAGTCTATGATTTTGGCTGAAAGAGCGAACAGTTGTCCACTTGTACTTACAAAAAGTTGTGAATCAGATAGGTCATATCTAATAAAATTAGTCTTAAATTATACAATATTTTTTCCAATTAAGGATATGGATATTGCATGTAAGTAGATCAGCAATTCAGCATAGTTGAGGGTACTTGTTATCATAGCCCGAGAAAGGCAGAGTGCTACAAGTTATCCTCATCACTTTTTCGGCAATGTCAATATAGTTCTCCTGGCAATATTACCCAGATTGGATGGTAGGGTCTGGCGATATAATCTCATTTCTGAAGCCATTGATACGATGATACAGTCCCAGGAAACCGTTGTTAGGGGAGAACATACCTTTATTACAGTAGAACTGTGAAGCGTAACACAGTAAAAACACCAGGTTACGTGGCCTTGGAGACACCAGGGGCCATCATACTAACAGCAAAATAATTGCCACAGATAAAATGAATTTTATCTAATTTGAAGACGTTTTATTTGTTGTCAGTGTGTGACAAACCAGTATAGGACAAAACGTACATACCTGCTATGGCTTCAGTTTTAAAATTATGGATTTATTATCATTTTGATTAGATTTCCTCGTGATACCTTGATCCCTGTGTGACAAAACAAGTAGTAGTAGTAGTCATTTTATTAACCATTATTAGATGGCGACCAGAAAAATTATTATCAGGCTGGTTTGGATTATATAAAAATAAAGAAGATCAATATCCATTTAGAACAAATCCTAATGAACACTAAAAATCTGTAACATTCTGGTGAACTGATGTTCATTGTCTCAATGTCTCAATGCTAGGAGTCCACACCATGTTACACATTTTCCCCATGGGTGGGGTCTTTTTACTTACCCCAGCATAGAACCTTGTCTGTGGGCCCTCTGTTGCTTCAGACACCAAGCACACATGTGGTCACTCTGATAAAAAAATACATGAATGTATTTTTCTGTTAATTTTCTTCAGCTTTCGAGTATGTGAGGAATGAGACAAGGCGCTGTTGTTAGAGTCTGACAGGTCGTGGTCGTTAATCAGCAATAATGCTCGTTGTTAGTTTGCAGATGAATCCATCATTATTTGCCATCATCTTCATTTTATCGCAGGTCATAACATGGCTCCTAGCTGGTACCACGAGGTGCTATAAAAAGGAGGTGGACGCAATGACTATCAGGCTTCAGATCTCCGGGTACTTTATTGTCCACATTGTTGGGGAATTGGACGCTTTATTTGATCACTAGATGCCACATCAGCATAATTTCTATACTGCAGGAAGACCTGGATGAATCTGATGTAATTTGGGCATGGAAAAAAAGACACACAAAAAAACAACTCTAATACAGTGCTACTCGTGGACAATTCATATGTAGTTTGCACTGCAGACTGATTTCCTACCATGCAGATTTTACCACAACATGGCGAACCCAATGAGTGGTTGATTTTCGTATTCAGAACCATGAGAACTATACAAAACAATTCGATATTACCATAATTCTAAGGTCTACAAATACTTGAAACACTGTTGTAAGAGACCATATTGTCACAAGCTGGATTTGACAAAGCAGTTTAAGAACTCTTACAAAAAGGCTTACGGCAACTAATTGGAATAAAAATGTGCCATTCCAAGCGTTGCTATTAAATACGGTCCCAAATTGTCCATGTAATTAGATTATGATACAATGATTATGATAATATACAATTATAATTTGCTTATTTACCTGTGAAGAATCTTCGTTATATATGACAATGACAAACTTTAGATAGTTATTGTCGAAAGGAAAAAAAAACCATAAACATCAGCAGGAAAGCTGTTATATAAAAACAAATAAAAACAGAGAAGGGAAAGGAAATGAATCACAAAGTTTTTTTTACGTAAAGAACATTTTGCACTCAATGCCACAATAATTTTTGAGCTTTTGTTTATGTTCCTGAACAGATTTGAATTTTTTGTTACAACTGGAAGTTTATTACAAATCAAATCTTTGGTCTATAGGAGGGAACTGAAAGTAAGCCGTATCTGGTTGTGCATACTGTCGGTTATTGGAAGGTAGGGCGTGAAATCGATTTTGAAAATGTCCAAGAGATATTGGACCTAAGCCATGAAGTTCATAATTTTTGTTTTTGCCCTAGTCAGTTCCATAGAGTCTATGTTTGCTCTTTTGAGTAAATCATTGTAAGAGGAGTGGTAATCACCAATGACAAATTTTAGACCTCTGTATAAAATCTTAAACCTCTGTATATACACTGTAGTGTGAGAAATGTGAGCGTTCCACAACAAAATATCAGCACCAGAATACTTTAGAATTACGACTGGCTGGTGTAAGTTGAGGCTCACATGAATGTGAGATAGTTTCATGCAACAAACCATTAATCACAGTATTTGACTGCGTTCAAGCTACAAAATGTCACTATTTTGGTAATCTACAAGCCCATGCAACGAACATCCTACCCAACGTAAAACTCTAAAGGGGGTTTCACACATAGCCGGATCAGACGCAGGAGCGTCCCGGAATGAAATTTCGTCAAATCCGGGGCGGTCCGGGCGAAAAAGTTAGAAATGTAAACAAAAACAAATAATTGGGCGGTGTGGACACGAAGGCAAGACGGAGGCAACAAGGAGCAACACAGTCATGACACGGATGTGTACGGGTGCTACAAGGATATGTAAGGAGGAGCACGGTTAAACAAGGAATGAGCCACGGTTGTAGCCGGAGGTAACACGACTGTGCCGGAGGCGGGCGGAGTGAACCGGATGTTACACGGGGCCTTCACGGATATACCCGATCGTTACACGACCTTACTACGATATCACTACGGAGTTAAGCGGTTTTCACCCGGATCGCTCTGAAATTGGTATTTAAACTGCCTGCGTTCCACTGTCCATCATTCCACTTCGGACTACCATACTGCAAAGTTGTTGCTGCTACTACAGAAAAATTGGATATGTCTTTATCACACTACGACAGGGTGGAATTGGATTTGAAGTGCATGGACATGCAAGTCCAGCTATTGACTGCTGCTAATGATATAATTCTGCAAGAAGAACACAAACTGCAAGATGATGCAGTGAGGGCCACAACATCAACTGATGAAGATGACCTATTAGAAAATGCTGCTGCTGCACCAAGACGAAGAAGAAGAAGGCAAATGTGGGTGCGACCTTGGCTGCTAAGAAGACCTCTTTATGGGCAGTATGAAAAACTGATGGCTGAATTGACTGCAGAAGATGTGGGTGGCTTCAAGAATTTCATGAGGATGGAGCCTGACTTATTCCATGAAGTTCTTGCCAGAGTGGGACCTAGGATTACAAAGCAGGATACCTTTTGGAGGAGGGCCCTTGAACCTGGATTGAAACTGGCTATTACCTTGCGCTACCTGGGTACGGGCAACAGCTACAAGTCTCTGCAGTATGGATTTAGGGTAGCCTTCAATACCATTTCTATCCTTGTCATCGAAGTCTGCCAGGCCATCATAGACGAGTACTCAGCAGAAGTCATGCAGTGTCCTGTAACCCCAGAAGCCTGGAAAGAAGTTGCCAATGGATTCTACAACAGATGGAACTTCCCCACTGTGTCGGCGCCATTGATGGGAAGCACGTTGCCATCAGATGTCCTGCCAAGTCTGGATCCCTGTTCTACAACTACAAGGGATTTTTCTCTATTGTCCTACTGGCTGTAGTTGATGCTGAATACAAGTTCCTCTACGTTGACATTGGTGCCAGTGGATCAGGCTCAGATGCTGGAGTGTTTAGCCAGACAGAATTGAAGGAAGCGCTAGAAAGTGGGAACATTGGATTACCTGAACCAGATAACCTGCCTAATGATGACCAACCAGTGCCTTACTTCATAGTTGGGGATGATGCCTTTGGACTGCAGACTTGGATGATGAAGCCTCTGCCTCACAGGAACATGACCATGGAAGACAGAATCTTCAACTACAGACTTTCTAGAGCTAGACGGGTGGTAGAGAATGCATTTGGACTTTTGGCTGCCAGGTTCAGGTGTCTCCTCACAACAATGCCTCAAAGTCCTGACAGAGTGTGTACCATAACTCTTGCTTGCTGTGTGTTGCACAACCTACTGAGGGTGAGGTATCCAACTGCTCAAGTGAATGCTGTGGACCAGGAAAATGCCGACATCCATGAGATCATCCCAGGTGCATGGAGGGAGAATGCTGCCAATCTACCAGACATGGGACATGTGTTCAGAGGCAACACCAACAGAGCAGCCAAGGAAATGCGGCAATACTTGGTCAGCTACGTGAACTCAGCAGCTGGGAGTGTACCATGGCAGCAAGACAAGATTTGAAAACAACACGAATGATGTAAGTTTCAACATTTAATTAATAGCAAACTTCAGACTTCTGCAGCACACAAGTGCAAAAAATACACATCATTTAATTATTGTCATGTAATACAGTTTACATTGTTCATTACATTTAACTTCATCGGTATACAGTTCACATGCAAACATAAGTAATAACAGTTCATTGTTCATTTCAATAAAGTTCATTGTTCATTTTCAGCTCAACATTACTCGGTTGTGGTAGTTGGAGGCGTGGGCACCGAAAAGGAGGAGTTATGGTCATCACCACCAACCATTCCCCCCACACTAGTGTTCAACAAGTAGCTGGTGAGCGAAACATCCTGAGGCGTGCTGCAATCCTGTGGTGACATGGAAGGACGACCGTGAGAAGGACCTGAAGTCAACCAGGCCTGACTGATAATCGTAGAAGATGTCGCAGGAGGGGGGGTCGGTGCAGGCACAGACGAAGAAGAAGGGGCAGCCGACACGAGAGCCTGGGGCGAAGGGCCGGATGGAGTAGCGAACATCCGGGCAGCAGGGCTGGATGAATGCTGTGCGAACATCTGGGCAGCAGGGCTGGATGAATGCTGTGCGAACATCTGGGCAGCAGGGCTGGAAGAATGCTGATGATGAGGGAACATCTGCACAGGAGGACCGGATGAACTGGCTGTAGGAGCAGGGAGGACGAACTGCTGCTGATGCTGCTGAGGGACAGGAGGCAGAAACTGATGATACTGCTGTTGCTGTTGCAGTTGCTGTTGCTGCTGCTGTTGCTGTTGCTGCTGGCGCTTGCGACGATACGCCTGCTTAAACGGAATCAGGTTGTTTAAGGTTTGGGCCTGGTAATCCCACCAAGTGTCGGTGTCCATCTGCATCACCTCGTGGTAGATCATGTCCGTGAAGACCCTCTTGGACAAGCTGCCTGAGTCCGTCGGCTGACTCAACTTGCTGTGCATGTCCCTCTGCAGATCGGTGGCTTTTTCAATCAGCTGGAAATAGGAAAAAACACAACATTAGAGTAAGTCACATGGCAACTGCAATAGCATGTGCATTATTGACAATGTACTGAAAAGACACATCACCATACAGTGAACACTGGAAGTGCCAAGAAACAAAGCTACCACTTTCTACTATGGAAAAGCTACAACTTTAAAATGCAAGATTACAATTACAACTTTAAACTGCAAGATTACAATTACAACTTTAAAATGCAAGATTACAATTACAACTTTAAACTGCAAGATTACAATTACAACTTTAAACTGCAACATTACAATTACAACTTTAAACTGCAACATTACAATACGATTATCTTGATGATCATGGCCACTGAAGCAGTATACTTACTTGAGTGACAGCTTGTGTAGCAATTCCATCTCCACTAGCTGCAAGGCTGGATGCATCACAGTCATGATGATGACGAGGCTGACGTCTGGACGTCTTCTTGCTTGGAGGAGGGGCCCCCATCTTCCTCGTGCTGCTGCTGCTGTCGCCCTTGTAAGGCCCACCCTTGGACCTGCTTGTATCGGAATCCCTGCCACCATCATCCGAACTATCGACAATGACCTCCTCAGCTTCAGACGTGTCATCCTCAGTGGTAGGTCTGTTGCTGCTGGTTGGAGTTTTGGCTGATAAGCTCTGGGAAAGCTGCCCACCTTTCTTTCTTTTCCCAGCATCAACCCTCTTGATGTGGCGTTCGAGGTAGCCGAAATTCTCCATGATCCAGTTGTCCCGGTCTGTCAGGATTCTAGCGGCCCCACCAGAAGGCTTCTTGGTTGGATCCGTCAGCTTCCCAACTGCAGTGCGCATTGAGTCTATCCAAGTTTTCAGCTGCTGCGCAGTACAATCCAGCTCCTTCGCCTTCTGGTCTATCATTCGCGATTTTATGTCTATCCGCTTGTATTGAGCAAGCCGCCGGTTATACAACATCTCCTGGGAACGGTACCAGTCGGCCACATCTTGTTCCTGGTCTTCTGTGAGGTTCAGGGCTTCCTTTTTCTGCCTCTTCGCTCTTGCTGCAGGTGGGGGTGGAGCTGCAGTAGGAGGTACTGCAGGTGCAGCAGGTACAACTGGCCCAGGTAAATCTGGCATGCCTTGCGGACTTTGCGGTCTTGAAGAGGTATTACTGGCTACATCTTCTTCAACAGCAGCAGGTGGTGCAGGTTCCTCTTGGACAACAGTCTTCTTGCCAGGCCTCCCCTTTCCTCTCCTAGGTGGCATGGTGGTTAATTCAAGAAACGGCAGTAGCAGCAGCAGCAATCCAGAAGGTAATATCCAGAAGAAATGGTGGATGATAAATGAATTAATTCGATGATCAACGATGAACCGCGGGCGGTTGAATGATGCTTCTCCAAAGACGGCGGTTGTATATATACTCAGGCATCCGTACTCACTCCGTGTCAGTTTAATTAACTCCGTCTTGACACCCAGTTCACTCCTGTATGTCCGCATTGATCTCGTGTGACACCGTGTACATAACGGAGTTAACTGGGTCAAGCAAATGACATGTAAACCCGCTCTCCCTGTTCACTCCGTTTAGACTCCGTGTTGGTCCTAGTTCACTCGTGTGGAACCGAGTTGCTCCTTGTGCTCTCCGGAGCGTACTTTTCACGCCCGGTTGACGCCGGACTTAGCCGGAGATCACACGAAGTCTTTCGGTGCCAATACGGAGGTCCCCGGAGATCGACGGAGTCTACTGGGAGTCTACACGGATCTACACGGCCCAACACGGATTTCACTATTCCGGGATCTCCGGCATGAAAAATTTAACATGTTTAATTTTTTTGCCGGAGTCCCCCGGAGATACCGGACCATGCCGGACAATGCCGGACACTCCCGGACATGAACAAGATGTCTATACGCCTTTCCCCGGAGTATGCGGGAGTATTACGGAGTTGACCTCCGGGACGCTCCTGCGTCTGATCCGGCTATGTGTGAAACCCCCTTAAGCATGCCTCGGAGGCAGTCTGTTGGTACAAAATTTAAGGACCACTGAGCACTCATAAAACGATTCTATGGTTGAGTATCAAAGAGACTGGTGTTTGATTCAATGGTCAAGGGTATCACAGCTCAAGAATCAAACGAAAAACCGATCATTTGGGTTAAGTTAAGCCACTTAATCACACAATGACAACATACAGTTAGGTGTAAACACTTGCTGCATGATTTTTTTATTTTAAATTTTTATCACATTGAATGAATATCGAAATGTGCATACCTTGTTGGGGTATTTGTGAATACAGAAATTGATTAGACCTGAGGAAAAGTGCAAAACTGTTGTTTGATGTACCCTATGTCGTAACATACAGTTTAAAACTACCTGTCAAATTAAACCTAGACAAAGCTAGACAATTTCTGCTATATGATGCTACCAGCCTCCTGATGGAACTGTCTAGCTATAGCTGGCTACTCAATGCTGGATCTAAAAGTACATTCAGCACCATATAGAAATAGTAAGAGGGGACACTCACACATTTTTGTAAGCCTTTTCAGGGTTGTGTATGGGTGATAATAGGCGTCATTTACTATAATATCCCGCAATACGGTGTGAACCTCATAGAAAAACCATTAGGTTCACACTATGAGGTTCATCATTGTGAACCTCATAGAATTGATTATCCCTAATAAAGCCCTGATACCCTTATTCGGAATTTGTAGAGTTTGTTTACTTTAGAATGAATGAACAGGACTACTTTCCTGCTTGAAGAAATGGCTTGTTTTGATTTAGGCCTATTCATTAATGAAGAATTAGGTGAGTTTAGAATATCATCATCTATTTCTTGTACATTGTAAAGTATTTAAATTGACATACAGGCTTTTAAGAACCCCTATCATCCCCCCCCCCCCCCGACAGAAGACATGCATGTTGATGGCGATGACGTCACTGATGAGGAGCTGATAGCTGATGGGTGCAATGAAGCAGATTTTTTTGGCTCCACGGTCAACACAAATGAAATTGCTGATCTTTTTGTACATACGGATGATGAAAATATCACTGATCATGCTGATGAGAACAGCCTACTGGAATTTATCCAGTCCAACACTGCAAAAACCACGATCCAAAAGATCAATCAAGTGTTTGAAAGATTTCTAAAATGTGTGGCTGATAAAGAGGGAGAGTCTGCAGACACTTTGTTAGGTCACTGGTTAATCTCCTTACAGAAAACGGATGGGCAACAATATGAGCCGGGCACCATTGTTACATATTATGGACATATAAAACGAAAACTAGAACAATCTGGGTATGGTTTGGATATCGGGCAAGATCACATCTTCAAATTGTCCAGACAAGTGCTGAGTGGGGAAAAAAAACCTTAAAAAGTGTGGCAAGGGCAATGGGCCCAACAGAGCAGACACCTTAAGCAAAAATGACGAACACCTTCTTTTTACAAGTGGCCAATTTGATTTCAATCATCCTGAGGGAATAATTTTCTAGAATTCTTTGAGAGAACAACAAAAACCAGAACGGGGAATACGAGCCATGAGAGGCATTTCAGATCAAAAATATTCGCCACAGAAACAAATGATCGCTGCCCTATCAAAGCCTATGAGTTTTTTTCTAGCCACAGACCCAAAGCGATGTTCCACCCTGACTCACCTTTGTTTCTTGCAGTAATTAAATCCCAGCCCATGGGTGTTAATAGGCTACAGTCCATAATGAAGCGAATGTGTGAAAAAGCCGAAATTACTGGTAAATTCACTAATCACAGCGTGCGTCGCACTGTTTGCAACCAATTGCTGAATGCTGGCATCCATCCATCTAAAACCATCTCCTAATACCATATTTGGAATTATTTTATGATTATAATACATTGCTTCTTACCTCAAAAACGTAATCCTTGACTTCAAAAACATACAAATTAATGTGCAGATCATTACTTTATATCTTCTAGAAGCAGATATATCTCAGAAAGTGTAATGGCAGCCATTTTGGACGCCGTCTTGGATTTTACCCTCTTAATTGCAATTGAAAAAATGGCACCATATGTTTTCATAATCTACAGATTCTAAGCTTTCAAATGATATATGGTGTCAAGCTCTAACTTTCCCACAGGAGATTATTACTGTTAAACTGTTTCTCACAAACACCATAGGTAATGACAACCTAACCTCAAGAGAAATGGTGGCTGGTACTGGCCACATGGGATCTTATACCATGGTACTGTCACTAAATGCAATCATCATATCTCAGTACATCTCATATATTAGCTGGCATGATGGACACTGGTATAAAATCCCCTGTGGTATTGACAGTTTTAGGAATATATATATGGTCTCTATGACAATTATGATGCAGAGATAAAAAGGACATGTGATGTATGACAGGCTTAAGTATTTGGCTTGCAATGCTGTGAGCACCACAGAACCAAGAGATCACGAAGTGCCGGTGTCATATGAACATAATGCAGTCTAAGCTGAGGAATATGTAATACACACGACCCGGGGCCACTACTGTTGCATGAGTCACACAATCAGACAGGATAAAGTGCTGCCTCCATATTGCCTTCCCAAAAGACATTGTTTTTCCTATCCTCTATCTTTTTGCATCAGAATCTCAATCCATAACATATCCTATAATTAGCAGAACTCATAGAGATATAGATACTTACTGAGATTGGTTTTACAAATACTCTTCTGAGGTTTGTGTAAATAAACTGTGACATCACTGATGTTTGTGTACATTTAAGCTGTGGCCAGATCACTGATCTTCACATCCTTGAAAATGGCTTAAATAACCTAACCATGGCACATTTGTCTTCCTTGAATAAAACGTAGCAACTTCGAATTGAGGACTATATGTCAAAAGTGCCTGGTTTTATTGTATGACCAACAAGCGAAGGTCTCTTTTTATAATTACTAATACTATATATGGTGCAAGTGGTCGATTTTCAGACAGTTGTGGGTAGCTAGGAAAGAGTAGCGAGGATGTATGGAAAAGTACATTTTATAGCACGTTCGGCAATAAAGACAAAGACAAACATTTATAGGAACTATACTAATTGATTGTAATATTTCTACATGATACCTTGTCAGTATCTGTTATCTGCAACTAATACCCTTTAGTCTGTACAAAATAGATCAATTAATTTTTTTTCTATACTACGTTAACCAATTCTGATTCAGGTCTCTTTTTCAAAGAGAACTTTTCTTGTTAATCTGGTAGCCAACGGCCAATAATTGGCTTACATTCGGAAGAATTTAAAAAGTACTAATTCTGTAGTTGAGGCAATTGAAGAAGGTGGAGCAGTTCTTTTGTGAATTGGTTACCATGCCAACCAATCCTGAAAATCAGTACACTCAACCTGGCATCAACAAAATCCTTTTCTATTTTTTAGTGACCTAGAGTCCTAGACCACAGAATTAATTCAACTGACCAGGCAAATTTCTTCTGAAGTATCTCATTTGATGGTCAGATGCTCTCAGTGCCACCCATTTGGCTCAATATACTTTACTGTCCTAGGAAAGACTTATGACAGTGGAAGCTCACCATTAAGACCGCCCTTAGTGCATAGTTTACTGTATGTGGTCTTACTAATGAGGTAAAGTATATGGCAAGAACATGATTGAGTCCATAAATCGGTGGCCTTAAATATGATTATTTTGAGGTGATCTTAACATTCATGTTCATGTTGTCAGCATGAAAACTTCACATCACGTTCGTGAAAACCCTATTTTACATGTTTTACTTTAAAACAAATTTTCTGAATCATAATTATGGTGAAATTAAAGATATTTTACAAGTTTATTCGTAGTACTATAAAGAATAGTACAGGGTAACTTTAACCAGAGGGAATAATTCGATCTGCGCTGAATATCTTGCTTACTGTAGTTCCAAAGCTGCACTAAAATCCTGCTGGTGAGCCTGGCTGGTAGCCGGGTATCTCCCTAAATACTCCTTATGGACGCATTTCTCTGAGTTGAAACAGCTTTTATAGATTTGGGAACTGAACTACAGAGGATGTCACTTGAATCTATAGGACTCCTATTGGCAGAAGGACTGCCTTAGCTAATAAGTTTAAGGTGTACCGGATTCACATGACATTTAGTTTAGTGTTTAGTTTCCAAATCCATGAAATCTGCTGTAAACAAATAACGAAGACACATCACATCACATCACATCACATCACATCACATCACTAGAAAGTGTAAATTTAGTAGACCTAGTCTAATTAGCTGCATCTATCTCAGAATGGGTCCGATTTTCGAAGAGTGTTTGTGCAATCTGAGGTTATAACAAAAAAAAATTATAAGGTGCACAAATAGCGACACATGCAGCTGCTTTACCTATCAACGCACTTGCTCAGAATATTATGCCCTACTTCCTTTCTTTTTTTTTCTTGTCTTCTGTCACCTATCTCGACCTTGTTCATAATTATTCTGCCTTTTGTGTGGTCTGGCTGTCTAGCAATCCGATTATGCGATGATATTTGACGGTAATTACAAGGAACAAATAAAATAAAAATCAGTGTCAGCTTTGGGGGATTAGCTGCTTCATCTTGGCAAAATTTTACTGCAGTTATAGAAAAATGAATGGCACAGATGTAAAGAAAATCATGAGGAAATTAGTTTTTTTTTATCAAAAGATGGTAGATGCACTGATTACAGTAACAATGGTTCTTATGCAACACTCAATAGTCTTAATTAGGACAGATTGACATTACATAATTTCAACACAAGAAATAGATCATACCTGACACATAAAGTAAAAGATAAATTTGTTGAAAATAGCATCAGATATCAACTGCAAATTACTCTTAACAATACCCCTAATAACGTATAGTTGAAAAACTAGATACACATGGTAACATTGGCTATAAATTGTACATAAAATATTGGCTTTGGGAAAAATACAAAACTGATTGTACAGTAGAAGATTGCTATGCATGTCAACTAAATGATACTATGTAATGGGCTATATTTCACACTATGCTTTTTGACATACAAGGGGCACCCATACTAGCGCCCTAATTGAGACAAAGTGGATGTCCCTTGACCCTCTATGTTTCTAAGATATGCATATGTGTCTGGTTGATTTACCTATTCATTTATTAAATGTAATGAACGGGAGAGAGTAAAAGAGCATACAGCTGTACTTGGCCTTGAAATTGAGGGGTTCTTTTTTTTCTTCAGTGAAAACATTCCCTGTCTCACTGTGTGCTTGTAATTTTATAAAAGCTAACGGTTTTTAATTGAACAAACAGTAAACATCAGTATTGCGCATTGACGACTCGTAAAGATCACAGAAGAAAGGCAGACTTGGGTATTACACTGCATGCAACAGATTATATACCACAGTCCTATAAGGTCACATACTGTTGGCGTCACCTGAATACAATGTAATCTCAGTTGATGATTACCTAGACTTCGTGTGATAACAGTCACACATTCAACAAGGGCATGCAGATAGCCTCCATATTGCCACCCAGCAAGTCTTGTATTTGTTATTTCCTGTGCATCTGCAAGTTTGCTCACTTTAATGCACCTTGTCAATCTAGTATGTGCAAGTACAACAAACTGAGGAGTCAGTGATGACACATGACTCGATTTGTTCACAGGTTGAAATGTTGAAAATAAGCAATTTGCTGACAACATCCGAGATAGCATTCTAAATCGTATCGACGTCGGCACGATGTTGGCGCTGTCAAAATGATGTTGTAACGACGGCGGCCGACATAGAGACGACACTGGCTCGATTTGGAATGCTATCTGGGCTAAAAATATGTAGATCAATGTTATGTTGACGTTCATGTCACATGTCACAGATGTATGTTTATTAACTGACTTCCACAGCAAAAGACCAAGGTGATCAGGACTTGATCAAGAATTGTCCATAATATATTATATAGGCTGAAATTCTCCTCAATTCAATTATCAAAATGCTGATGGTAAAGAAATGTTTTAATGAATAATTCACGCAGAGTTCATTTAATGACTTTTGGATCATAATATTGGTAAGTTATATAAATGGCTTATATTAATTGTGATGGTAATTTTGAGGATCTAGGTTGGACAGTCCGTACGTTAGCAGTATGACTAGTCCTGTAACTTCAGAAAGTGATAGGCTCATCATATGATTCACCCTTATCAAATAATTTAAGTTTATGACTGTCTGAGCTTTTGTGTAGTTAACAGATTAAATGAACCAAGCACTGTCCAGATAATATCCTGAGTTAGCCAAGGTCCTGGGTTACTATAGCACCCGAATCAAAGTCACATAAAATATAGGAACCTGCAGCACAGTTCCTGAAAGGCGACGACAATTTTTGGACATGTTCAAAAATCATCATTGGCTCCTAAGAACTTGTAGGACTTCTTCAGAATCGTAGGTACGTTGTGCTAGTTCGTAGAATGTCGTAGGAGTTAAATAAATTCATCATAACATGCAGGTTTATCTGCACAGTGGCAGCCACAATTAAAACTACCCAGTAATAAGATCACTTCACTTTAAAGATCCCTGAACTGTAAATACAACGCATATATGTCATTAAGTTATTCATACAGTCCGGAATTCAGATCGTGATTCCTAAAGTTGTTCTTTTATCTAAAATTCAAGTTCAGTAATCAAATGGTAGTCTGACTTAGTCTCATCTTTGAATTGGTTAGATCCAATCCAAAATAAACCCTCTGGCACTGTAGCCTAATTCAAATTGCTCTTCAAAGTCAAGACCAGGCTTTTAGTAATCACTCCCAAATCACCAAGATTAGCTTTTAGTGATTAGTTCAGTAATAAGTTCTAAAACAGGGACAGTTGTTCTGTAGCAAAACGTTTGTTCAACACGTATGAAATGCCATTATAGACTATGATTCAGAACAATTTAGTTATCAACAGATAAACAATATCTTGATTAATGTTATATTATCATGCTTTTATTTTTATAAAACTGATCATTTCATATCATAATGTATATTAGCTCCAACACATCAATTCATCCACATTTGATTTCTTTATTGACTAAATTCAGTAATGCAAATTCCATTTTAAAAACTGGGTGAACGTAAGGCGTTTTGACAGCTATTCAGAAGAAGCTGAAGCTAAAAGAAGCCTGACTTAGCAATACCTGGCTTTGAGACACCCAATAATTGGATCGACTGAAATTAACTCCACTATTGGATGCAGGACAAACTCGTTAGCTATATTCACACGATATTTTGTCTTTATTTCACATTAAAGTCATTTAAATGTTCAGCCGGTGAATCTATAATGAAGAAAACATGCAATCCAATAATATTCAAATCAAGTCCATAATGTATACACATTACTTAGATTCCAAGTACATCAAAGATAAACCAAACTAATATCATTAGATAAATTGGCAAATAAATGATATACGCAATACATAATCAACATAATGCAAATCTTGTAACGTTTAGATATGGCCACAATAAATGGAATTGTAACTAGATCTAATACTATATATGAAATGCAATAATTTAATATTCTAATAAAGAGAATAAAACATATTAAACTCACCAAATTAAGCAATATATAAATTGTAAGGAGCTGTTATTCTGAAGGGATCCCAGCTTGGAATGCCAGGTCCAATGCATACACTTCCTCTAATATAAGCAGAAAACTTGTGAACAACAAACTGTCTGCATTGGCCACACTTAGACACTTCAAATAACGCAATTTACATAAAACAAAACAGTTCTTGGGCTTCACCAGATGAATATATTTACATAAATTTTGTGCAATACAATTTATAACATTCGTAACACTCCTCACCTTTGAATTGTTCGGGAAATTCATCAATACAATGTTGTTTATCCTACACATGATTCACATAGAAGTTGCAAGCAAAATTACATCAATATATTGCACAAACAAAATAAAATATATATATGTCTATCATGAAGTGGCCTTAGAATTGGAAAGGTTTCAATATATTTGTCCAATATATAACGTAGGCCTACGTTAGATTAGTTATGGCTTCCAGTAGACATATACACCATGATGGTTTGGTTTAGTGACAGGGTATAGTAGGGTGTTTAAATAGTCTGAACGTTCATTGTTGTATAACTGTATGGATGTCAGTGGCCCCAGTCATCTGCATAAAAGCAGTTAGGTCATCTGCCGCAGGCTGCTTGGCAAGCTAGGTGCTCCATCTAATCTAAATTACATTTTCCCGTCCCAATTGTGCACGTCCAAAATTGTTTGCCTGCCGTTTTTGTGGACTTTCTTGGTATAAGAACTAACTGTCTTTGACTCAACGATGCTCAATAGGCTCACGCATTGTCATTATCAGTTGGGAAAGTTGGGGATTGATGTGTTGCTTTTTTAAACTAAATCATATCCTGGAAGAAAAACATTCTGGTCAATAACAAGGCAAAAATATTGCTTACTACAAGGTAACACTTTTCACTTGCATTTCATATGGAATATTTCTTTCTCCCATGTAGGAAATCTTTGAAAAAATTCCATATGAGAATGCTAAAATTCACTGGCGTGAAAACTGGTGTTTTCTTGCTGATTAAGTTTGGCCAGAAAATATTACACTTATATGTTTCATGTGTCCTATATGTACTCCCGTGTCTTGAATCAAGCTGTGTGATAGGGGCTTTACATCCTGTATTTCTGCACCAGTTGGGCTAATTAGGACAGGTAGGGACCATGGCAATCAGACGAAGGATGAAACAGCCATCCAACTTAGGCTTGACGGGGAATTGAATTCGGGGGGCCCCAGCGGTTGGAAGCCCAGAGCGCTACCTCTGAACAGGAATCAAAGCCCAGAGCACTACCTCTGAGCTAGGCCCCCGCCCTCTCTTGAATCAAGATCAACACGAAAACATTTCACAGAAGTGAGAACTATCTGCAACAGAAGCACAATTCTATCTTTTGATCACTTAAGAATGATATCGATAAGATAAGATTGTTTATTTGCTATAAATTCAAAATTCATGGAATAGGTTGCAGTAGATCAAACCCTGTGCAGCAAATATCATGACGAGTTAATTACTTGAATTTTGCTTAGGATAAATGTGCATTGAAACCTTTTGGTTCTGCAAGAAGTCATTAAAAGCCTTCCATGTGGCAGTAACGTAAAATAACAATTTAATGGATGTTCAGCATCATTCATTATTTTAGCTGCCAGAGACCTGCCCTAGTTAACATAAACAGCAGTAGGATCATGCTCCATATTATTACATTCAACTAATTTACATATTTGCCTCCTGTGCCGTAAAAGTTTGTTTTGTTGAACTTTAGCACAAGAGTTCCACCATGTTGCGATAGCATAACAAAGGACACTAGCTATAATAGAGTTATAGAATAAAGTAATATATATATTATTTCATGCACTTTTACATGCATGCATGGGATCAAATCAAGTATTTATATAATTATATACATATATATACAAATTAAAGTTTGTTAGTTACTCTGTACAAAGCAAACTGGTTAATTCAATACATTGGAGGCGTGATAGAATGGAATTGTCCATAAATATCAGTTCCTTTGTCACTGCAACTTTGGCTAAGTTCTTCACTTGGAATGGTATTCATGTTCATATCAGACCTCTGCATAACAAATTTCACCAACTCATTGTCCCTGTTTCTCAGTCTCAGTCAGTTTAAGGAACATTCTTGAGATCTGCACTATTGGGGACGGCATTTTTCCTATTCCAGGTAAAAACCTAGAATGAGTTCTGTTAGAAAGAAACAGCAAACGCCGGACGCATCTGTTCCACATCGTGCCAAAGTTCCGTAAAGTTCCTTGGTCGAACTGCCATGCAGCACTGGACTAGCACCAGATAAGCAGCTATTTATAAATGACATGATTGATACTTATACTCCTGATGTGATATTCCTACAAGAGACTTGGCTTATCAACTCCAGGATTAACTCTGTGTTATGTAACATCAATGACAAGTATATGGCTAATGGTGTTTCAGCAGTGAGTGATGATGAACTGCTTATGGGACGGCCACATGGTGGTGTTGGTATCATGTGGACAAGATCTTTAGCACCAAGTGTCACCTTTAAGAGTGTACCAGGGACCAATAGAGCATGTGCATTGGAACTAGATATTGGTGGTCAAAATCTCTTGCTTGTTAACATGTACATGCCCGTTGACAACCAGAGAAAGCATTATGTAGATGCTGCCTTCACTGATACCATGGATAGTGTGGAAGTTTTCATAGAAAAGTTTTCATCTCATGTTGTAATAATTGGTGGTGATATGAATCTTGATCTGAACAGATGTAATGCTCATGAACTATACTTTAAAGACTTCATGGAGCGATTTGACTTGATTCATACTTTTCACCTTCCAATTGCAGACAATGGATATACATACTATGACATGGACAATGGTGGAAGATCATGTATTGATCATTTGAATGTACACCAATCCTTATGTGATTCTGTAAAGACTGTTGTTCGAATTGATCTAGCTTTGAATCCATCAAAGCACTTACCTGTTCTTGTTGATCTTGTCCTTCACCATAGAACTGGAGTGAGTGAGAGCAATGAAGAATCACAGAGGCTTTTACCTATTAGCTGGTGCAGAGTCAGAGAGGAAAATATTGCAGAATATCATCAAAGACAAAACTCATACTTGAAGAATCTGAAGCACTTCGAGATCCTTGACTGCAGTGACACCTCTTGTGAAAGTCAGCATCACAGGCAAGAAATTGATGATATGTGTGCTTGTCTAATTGATTGTTGCCTAAAATCAGATTGTGTGTTCCCTAGAATAAGGAAGAGAAAAGACAGAAGACCTCGATGGTCAGAAGAAGTGAAGCCATACAGAGATGATGCCCTCTGGTGGCACAACCTCTGGGTGCAGCAGGGCAGGCCACCTTCTGGGATTGTGTTTGATAATATGAAGCAGTCGAAAAGGCAGTACGCTTATGCCAATAGAAGAAATAAGCGGAAGGATTATCAAAAGAGAAAAGAACGAATGGTTGAGGCCATAAGTAAAAATCGATCAAGGGATTTCTTTAAAGAGATCAGGAAACTGAATCCTAAAACTAGATCTGCGCCAACCATTGATGGCAAAGCCGAACCCCTCAAAATTGCTGAAATTTTTAAGAACAAGTATTGTGAGTTTTATAATACTGTACCCAGTGATGTGAGTATCATGAACAAGATTAATGATTACATCACACATAATGTTGACAAGTCTGCAGAGACTGATCGTGCAGTGGATAGAACAGAAGTATCAAAAGCCATAGATCAACTTAAGGCAAGGAAAGGTGATGGAGACAAAGGTGTTATGTCAGACCATGTGATTATGAGTGGTGAATTGTTCAAGGATTATCTGACCACACTAATTACAGCAATCATTACCCATGGCTATCAGCCCCATGATTTACTACTGGGGACTGTTTCTTCCATACCAAAGGATAAAAGGGGTAACCCGTGTCAAAGTTCGAACTATCGAGGAATAACTTTATGCAGTTCAATATCTAAAGTCATCGATATCATAGTTCTTCATAAGTATGCAAAGACTCTGATTACAAGTGACATGCAATACGCATTCAAAAAACATCACAGTACGGTAATGTGTTCACTTGCTCTAAAAGAGGTGGTGAACTATTATTTGAACAATGACTCTGAAGTGTACACCTGCTTTATAGATGCCAGTAAGGCATTTGATAGGGTAAGACACGATAAGCTTTTTGAAATTCTAGTCAATCGTGGCATGCCAGCTGTTGTTATTCGTATGTTGCTTGATTTATACCAGCGCCAGGTCATGAGGACTGTGTGGGAGAATCAATATTCAGTACAGTTTGGAACCTCCAATGGAATTCGCCAAGGAGGAGTAATATCGCCTGTTTTAAATTGTGTCTATGTTGACATCCTGCTCAAATCTCTGGAAGATGATGGTGTGGGATATAGGCTTGGAAAGCATTTTTTTGGAGCTGTCGGATATGCTGACGACCTAACCTTGTGTGCCCCTAGTGTTTCTGGATTGAGAAGGATGATCAATACCTGTGAAGAATTTGGAAAGGAATTCAGTGTGATTTATAAGCCATCTAAGACTGTGTGTGTACTTTTCTCTCGTACAAAAAATTTGGTCAAGCCAATTGTGCATCACAACGGGAAAGAACTGGCTTGGGTAAATGATGTAAAACATCTGGGAAATTATTTAGAATGTGGTCTTCGTGAAGCAAAAGAGATTAGAGTGAAGAAAAGTGACTTGATACAAAGGACAAATACAGTGCTGGTATCTCTAAATGGTGGAAGCATTGACATTATCCGAACTCTATTCAACTCACAGTGTGCTCACTTTTATGGAGCAGAGGCATGGCAGTTCGCTGATAAATCCTTCCCAGATTTTCAAACTACTTGGAATAGGTGTGTCCGTAGACTGTTTCAACTGCCAAACATGACCCAGAGAAGATTTCTCCCACAAATAATAGAAACTCCATCAGCTGCGTACCAAATATTTGCAAGATTTATCAAAATGGTTATAAAATGGAATCAAGTGTGAATGGGAAGGTATCTTTTCTTGCAAGAATGAGTAGGAGTGACCAGAGGAGCATTATAGGCAGCAATATACATGTTATTGCCAGACGGCTTAATGTTGAAGACAAAACTGTTGTAACAAATGATCTCCATGGACTGAAAGTGATTAGCCAAGAGGACTGTGATATTATATCTGTGATATTATATCTGTGATTTTAGATGTAATTAATTTTAGAAATGATGATTTTACAATCAATGGTTTCACTGGTGCTGAGATGGATTTTATGTAGTTTTTTTTTATTTAATGTTGTTATTACATGTTTATTTTAAATGACATATTATATATATATTCTACTACTTGTATAATTTATAGTTTTGTACCTGTCTATTCCATGTTTCATGTGAATGAATAAATTATTTATATATATATATAATAATGGTAACATTTGCTTCTGAACACTTTAAGTACAAGATCCAGTGGTACTCCATGCAAAAGGCCAATTACGGCAATGAGTAGCTTATCAACATTCAAGTCAGGAAGACATCTTACAAAATAAAATCTCTTATTGACCTTTTTCATTAACTCATCAACATGGGAGTCCCATTTTTGAATAATTCAAGATCACATGAAAATAACGTGGACGATTACAATCTCATCAGTAATTAAGTAAATTATAACTCTTTAAAAATATTAAGTAAATTATAACTCTTTTAAAAATATTAGATAAATTATAACTCTTTAAAAAATATTTTTTAGTAAATTAGAACTCTTTTAAAAATTTTGAAAACAACCTGTACTATTGCGAATGACCTATAAATAATTTACTCATGACAGCGAACTTCACAGACTCGGAAACCAATCTCATACTTGGAAGCTAAACTCCTGCAACTTCCCCCCCCCCCCCCCCCCACTCAAGCTCAGTACAGTGACCTCACAGACCATTTAATGACGTCACCGTCATCACTGCATCATATAAAAAAAGCAGGCTCACGTGAGTGTGAGTCTAAAATGCTCTATAAAACCGGTCTCAGCTGCAAGTCAACTTTGAGACTGGACTCAGTTGAGGCCAATCAAGAGACAGACTCAAGACTCAAGCTGAGCCAGACTAATAAGACTTTAAAAAAAACCGGGGCCTGGCAGAGGTGATCCCAGGACTTTCTTAGCCAGTGGGAGTCCTGGATTCACATGACGTCTTCTATATATTAGCTTGCAAGTATGAGATTAGTTTCCAAGTCTATGAAATTGAGTGTAAAGGGCATTTATGCATTTATTGTGGAAAGCCATGCTACTAGAAGGCACAAATTGCTAAAAAAGTTAAATTATGACAAATGACATAACTCCTGAAGCGGTCTCATTAATGTCGGCTTAATTCTGAAGAAGATGAATCATTCTTGCCTCTGGTGTGATTAGTTTTTGATTTGTATCTCGACTAAATGGATTATACTTTGAGTAAAACTAACACGGCTCAAATGGTGGATAATTTAGATGATACTCTGATTGAATTGTGCGCAAAAATAAAGAAGTTGCTTTGTCATTGTAATGATATTTGTAATTCCTTCGGATGAGCTGTATTAAACAGTTTCTTGTGTACTGTAATCATATTATAAAGACAAAATTTATACTGAAACGTTCTGCACAAATCCTATGAGAATAATGATCATAATCTGAAGCTTTTTTTTTTTTTTTGGCTCATTTCATATATGCTAGAATTTAACAGCACCCTTGGTCATACTTTGTCAAAGCAAGATGCATAACTCAAAATAAAACTAAAAATTAAAAACGCCGAGTCTTTAGCAGACGTAGGATATTATTGGGATATCGCAGTGAAAAATGTAGAAATTTACCAAAAATAAAAAAGGTTTGTACAAAAGCAACAGGAAGCCACTTATATCAACATTATGCACCATTCTTGAAAATTGTATTTTAACCTCATTTTTTTACGCCCGCTACAGATTTAAAAAAAACCATATGTAATCGGATTAGGTCTTAACTAAACTGAAACCCACCCAACAGAAAATCTATCTATCAAATAATATTATTATTTATAACTACTTTTATCAGAAATTTGATACGATTAGAATAAGCCATGAGATGGCATGATGAAGCTAGTATTCGAGTCATAACTTTCAGTAAACACTAAACAGCTAAAGATAGATTAATGCTAGGGTTATTCTGTAGGAAGATGTTGCAAATCAATCGATTTATATTTTCATTTCATTCGAGATAACGCTGAGTGATGTCTCAGCGAGCTACTGGGTTGTAATTTCAGCTAATTATATATTTTGCAGTTAGCACAGATATGTAAACAGCCCATTACATCCATATTAGGTTCTTGCGCCATAAAGTGTCGTGATGTCCCGACAGGCAACTTGGTATAATGTGACATGCCCAGTGCAAGGTCACGGTCAAATTAATAAAGAATTACAGAAGATGTGGAAATGATCTACACTGTATGCTGCAGGAGGCTAATGTAGTTCTGCTCAGTTGTATAATATAACAGTAGAATCTGTTATAAATGCATATTTCATTTGTCGCGAGCTTATGTTTTTCAATTTTCACTTTGCTTCAACTTTCAGTGGAACAAAATATGCATAACTCTATTTCATTTATATCTTTTTGTCTGATCTGGTTTTCTTGTCTTTTGTTTGTCTTAACTTCAGCTTTATCATGTTTATCTTGTCTTGTTTTGAAAAATCATAACACTTCCTTTTTATAATCAGAGAGATTCGTGACACAACATGATTTGGAATATGAAATGCCCATGTCATGCATTAACCTTTACAGTGGATTGCATTGAAGTGTGATCAGCCACTTGACAAAGTGTTCTAGTAATGTCACAATTATCCATGCTTGAGTGGTCGCTAGTCAAGCTCATCAACATAAATTGACTTAATTTCTTTGGTTTCAATTACAGCCAGTCAGTTAATAGTGTTATGACCAAAATTAAATCATTTGCAAATTGAATAAAGCCTCTGGTAATCAATACTAATCATAGATAGCTAGATAGATAGATAGATGGATAGAAAGATAGAAAGATAGTTAGATAGGAAGATAGATAGACAGAAAGATACATACATACATACATACATAAATACATAGATAGATACATAGATACATGGATCTACCTATCTTCCTACCTTCAAAAAATTGTGGTTTTTGGTAGCATTTCAAAATGTGGTACATGTAAATATCAGCCTTGTGGTTCAGCGAAATTAGGTTTCATTATAAAAAAATAAAACATAAATATTATAGATGATGGAAATGCCTCCTCCCAAGCCAAGATAGATGCAAAACTATGACGTGGCTGGCACACTTGCAATTTGGACTGATGGCCTGTTGACTACACTTTGATGATAGGGGCGGGGGGCCTAGCTCAGAGGTGGCGCTCTGACAACAATGTTTTGGTCTAACATAGACCTATTTAGCATAATCTCATGCCCCTCATCAAAATAAGATATTTAGGGTAAGGAGTGGAGTTTCAAATAGAATATACATGTAATTTTAATGTAATTAATACCTCTTACCTATCTACAAAGAGGTATCATTGACATATCTTCACTGTAATACAAAACCTCTAATCTCATTTAAGCACATTTCTAGAAAATATATAACTTTTCTTGATTTTTATACTGATCTAGCAAATTATATCTCACAATAGATAACACCTTTACCAAGCCTTTTGTATGAAAATTAATGTGAATATTGTAGTATTAATGCAGGATAGATAGATTTGTTTTGAATTGAATTGAATTTATTCAATAAAATAGATAGAGATAGATATATAGATATATAGATAGATAGATAGATAGATAGATAGATAGATAGATAGATAGATAGATAGATAGATAGATAGATGGATGGATGTGTGGATGGATGGATGGATGGATAGATAGATAGATAGATATATAGATAGATAGATAGATAGATAGATAAAACAATTTTATGACTTTGTTGACAGGCAGTTAATTGCTGATAATCAACGACTTAAATTGCGTAATGCACTTAATTTTACTGAAAACAACTGTCAATCATTTCGTCACTGATTGTGAGGGGAGTTTAAAGTTGATTGAAAGCTTATTTAAGGCTATTTTTCTTAAGGATTGTGATTTTTGAGAGCTGTATTCTCGAACTTCCAAACGGCATTAATTAATTTGCCACTATAACTAAGTAAGAGTATGAATTAAGAAATTTAATTTTAGGCTGCCAAAGGTTAAGGTTCGACATATGAATAGCTAAAAAAAAATTTTACCAGGTATATTTTAATATTTGAATAATCCATCTCGCTTTGTGCAGTGCACTGGATCAGTAATTGTGTACGTTTAAAAGTACGGATCACAGCATTGCTTAAGAAATAGCAAGCTCCGTCTGGAACTTCTGAAATCCCCACTGATGTTATTATAGGAGTTATTTATTTATTTAACACATTTACGCAGGGTGCATAACCAGTTTTTCCTGTATATGGAGTTGCAGTTGCTTTTAATGATTTTTTTTTTAGCATTTTTTATTATTCTTTCTATTCATGTTTTTATTACTTCATATACTGTACTTCAACAATTATTATAATATTTTAATTAACTGATGCAGATAAATATACTTACTTACTTTACACTACTCTGCTGTTGCAGTATATCTTTTTGTAGCAATACTTTACCTTATTTCGGGCATAACCAGCAACAAACCAGATAATGACCAGGACCAAAAAGTGGAGAATTGCAAATAATGATGGATTTATTGGATAAACGAATCACATAATTGCTAAAAGAATGAGCACGCTCCAACTGGAACTGTGTCGTATCTCTCTTCTGAAATCCCCAGTGATGTGATTAGGAGTTGCAGTCCCAGTTTATGGACTAGGTACTTCCCATGAGAATATTCTTGGGAAAAAACATGACTTCGCATTTAGCACGTGGTCAGGGCAAAAACATGACTTTGCATTTAATAACTTAAATAAGCGGTAAGCATAAAACTTTTCGTGAGAAGTGTACATAGGCTCCAGTGTCAGAACAAACTAAGAAATCAAGATTACATGCACTGTTGGATCACGTGTTTAATAGCTTTTGTAAGGGGGGGGGGCTTTATCAGCGACAGCATGGCTGTCTTAGAACAAATGTAGAAGGGATCTTGTATATTTTTATGCTGAATACTGAATACTGTGAAAGTGCGTAGTTGACTTCGCGTCAACTTTATTTTTCAAAAGGCGCATTTTTCGTAAAATTCTGGCCCTGTTGCGCGTGCTGGTCTCACATGAACTTTACATAGGACCCTAAAATGTAGGCCAGTGACTGTAGTAGACTATTAACAATGATTATGCCAATTAGCTGGGATAATTTCCTTCCCAGAAGCTCATTTTTAACGCTGTTGCTTCTTTACCTAACTGCCACAGACATGCGATGAGAACCGAGGACTACTACATTATATGGCTGGCTTTTCTCAGAAGGACAAATAATTTCCAATTTGATAAAACGTTTTGATAAAGCCTGAAACGTAGGAAACTTCTTTACAACATCTCTAGGTTTCTAGAGCCATGCATGTCATTCTTTGAATATAATATAAAATCTATTATATCCAGGTTTCAATGACGTCAGGCATACAATGGTGAAACAAAGATCCTACACAACCATTACTTGAGCAAGATTTTTTGTAGTACTACTTCTCAATTTGGGTTCATAATACAAATGTAAAATGTACATTATAGGCCATCTTGCCTGTACATTGATGATCAAGTCTATATAGAATGGACCCATTAAACTGCTCTTGATTGCTTCAACAAATTTATTATATATTTGAAAATATAAACCAAAAACCATGATTTCCACATCTGTAGATGTGCTGTACCACATGCCGCTCTGCATGAATTTGCTTTCTATTGTAAATTTGAAGAAAAAAAGTTCCGGAATATTTCAATTTGATAAAAAAGTAATATCATACTCAAAATCAAAACATTTACAGAATACCTTCAGTAAGACATGAATTTGCGAAACAAAGCATATACTACCGAATAACAAAAATAAATGAAAAAATGGAAAAATTGAAAAAAGAAAAGATTTACACCCATAGCTATTTTACTGTTAGAAAGTATGCCAAAAACCAAATAATACAATCATATTTAACTGACAGTAACATTCAGAAATGCTTTGTTTGTGGTTATTCCTCATAATAGAATTGAATAAATAAAACAAAATTTCCAGTAACTATGTAAATTAGTATCTGACTGGAATCTCCACTGGGTGGCCCCCCAAAAGCAATATGACTGTCTTATGGGAGTCTCCCAAGGCACACATAATTTTTATAATTTTTTTTTTATTGATTTCATTTGGTAAATTGTGCCTAAATAAATCATCATCATTATCTGCATAATATAATTTTGGTGACTCTAAAAATTATGTGTTAAGTGGTCTATGTATTTTCGAAATATAGTGCTGAAACTCACAAATTTTAGCGTTACTTTTCCACTATATCGTTTTAAAGTCTTCATTCATTATGTGAACTTCATGAAAAACCATTTTCAAGAAGCCCATTTGGATTAAATGGGCATGCACAGGCAAAAAACTACCAGTTGACCCATTAGGTTGAATGGCAGCTATCTGAAGTAACTTTAAAACTGGTAAGTATAATGGACCTTGAAGGTTAAACGCTAAGCAGCAGCTGATTCTCTCAGCAATAGTGATGAATGATACACAGCATGAAAAATTCTCATCACTGGAATTTTTCACTCTTCTGTATCATTCAGACAAACATAGCATAACTTGTGTTTTTCAGTTATTTACGAATTGCCTGAAAATGTACTTTTTTAACCCTCAGCAAATGAATTTAATTTGATTTAATGACAATGCACATATCAGAAACTACAAGTAGTATGCATGTGGAAGACTCCTGCTAAGATTTTCGATTATGATGCTGTTGTATATTGTATTAATCTAGTATGTCAAACAATTATTTAAAGATCACCATGTAAAGAATTCAAATATTTGTATGTTGACATAAATGAGATTTAATCATTTGTTTTGAAAAATAACAAGATACAACAAAATGTACAGCAACAGCTTGTGTATCTGGCACATTCTGCAAATGTATCAAAATAAATATTATGCAGCTCAAAAAACATTTGACTGGCAGTGTACTTTGTTGAGATGATGGCATTATGTAAAGCGCACTCAGGTAGTCTTAGTTTTCCAGGGTACCTCAATTATATGCTGAAAATGGCTTGTTTTCTGTCAGATGTAATCTGAAGCAGCAACCTGAAATTGCATAATATATACGGATGCATATGAGGTGCACACTGCAATTACATAAGTATGCTGCATATTGCATACTGCATATACTGGGATGTCACAATATACATTGGGTACTTTGCCCTGCTTTGCATTTGCATGGCTGTTGAGACCAGACTGTTGACAACAATCTGCTGTCTGTGAAAGCTTCTTCTGCACAATGGGACCAATATTTTTTCAGCTTCTTTCTCTTTTCTATAGGCAAGAACTTTCTGGACCATATGCTGGACAGGCAATCTAACCTTGTAAATTTGCACAGGAGAAGCAAATCTTCAGGTGTACTGTTGCGGGCTGTAAGTGTGTGTCGTTCGATGTTTTATGCGATCAAATCTGTTCTAATTGTAGTTTAAAAGCCTTACATGCTCTAAGTGTCTGCCAAAGTGTGATCACAAAACCAATAAAAAAATTAAACTGACCGTGTAAAATGAGAAGTCTTTACACAAGAGTCTATGGCATCTCTATGCATGTCATATAAACACATATAGTACTCAACATTTACTATATTCCCACATCTGCAACAAAATCTTGTTGGTAATTTCCAATGGTTTGTAACATGGATGCATTATTCCTGAGTCACTTATATTGCCATTTATATTGACACTTATGTTGACACTTATGTTGACAATTATGTTGACAATTTAGCCTCAATTGGCACTGCAATGTTTTTTATTTCATGTATGTTTACCATACTGGAGATGCCTAATAAGTGATAAAGATATATTTTCTGCAATTCATTGTTTATCACATAACTACTTAATTTCTGGATATTTGCCAAATGATGCTTTAATTAGCTGCAAAGTTTGGTCAGAGAGCATTAATTGCAGGGTTATCACTTAAAGAAAATGCCACTTAAGTAAACTGTCTTGAATTATATATCATGCAGTGATGCTCATACTATATTCAAGTAGGCATATATTCTACGTGTGCAAAGATCACCAAACTTGTCCCAAAAAGTTTTAGTTAAAAAAATAAATGACGTCTGTCCCAGGACAAACAGTTGTATGCAACACGTGTTTTGGACTCTTTGAAGTTTTGCCTGTAGGCCTTTCCTCGAATATTTAGTTCAGATAAGTGATTTGGGATTAGGTTATAGTGCCAAAGGTAAACTACCTGTGAAAGAACTGTTTGGCAACACGGAAATCTCTAATCACCCACACATTCACACAAATGTAGCAGTGCCCCTGGCGGCTCTGTAGTTGCCGTATCTGTCAAACTAAATTGGCAGCGTTAAATTCACGCACGGAAATAATTCATTCAAAGCCTTTAATTTTGTGCATAGGTTGGTCTATGTCCCATGCAGGTATTCAATACATTTGGGTTCTAAAAGTTTTAAAAAGTGTCCTGGACAAGAGCCAAAAATACAATAGAAATTCAATCTACATTTTTCCACCATATTTGCAATAACTACACACATTCAGATACAAATCTCACATTTCGGAATTTAGGGTCATTGATGATCTATTTATTAGTAGATATTTAAAATGGGTAGCACCATCAGTACAAACCGTTTATCAGGTGGCCCATCATTACAACAAAACAAACAAATATCATGTACAGAATCTGATGAAATATTAAGTACATAAATTAACTATAGAAATAGATATAAAATCATTAAACATACACAAATAGGAGAAAATAAAATTACATTAAAATATATTGTTTTATCTTCCTCTTAAAAAACATTAATATCATGAATATCTTTAATAATGACGGTAAACTATTCCATACATTAGCACTGGTGTACTTAAAAAACTTTTTAGCAAATTAACTAGAGATATTAGGAATACAGACATTCACAGGATGACTTCTAGTGTTGATACCATTAATATCACAATTCATAACAACGTCATTAACAAGGTAAAAAGGGGCCAGCCCAGGAATACAATTAATTCTGCATTCTTTATCATTTTGTTGAATGCAACAGGTAATACATACTGAACTCACATGAACTGACTTTATTTTCACATACTAATTATTATATATTAATACAAAGTACTCCGTTTCACCATATCTACATACATTTTATTCAGTTGTCAATGAGTCATTGTTTATATTTCTTTATCTGTGATCATTGAGAGTTGAATAATGTGTATTTAATGTCATATTATTGTTTTAACAAGTCTGCTGTTAAACTTCTGTACAAGCTGTGCAATTTGATGCACGTACTACATTATATACGATTCGCCAGATTTCATGTTTCCTTTGGAAAACATATTGCAGGTTTAGTTTACTAATTAAATCTGGTGAAAATTGTATAAAAGTAACTTTCTCGTTGTATTTGTTCTAATATTTCTTAAATCATGCAACTTCTTTGCACGATGCTGTATCAAATTGATAAATGAGTTTATGTATTATATATTTCAATAGGATATCTAATTAATATCTAAGCATCTAATTCCTTTCAAGTGTGATCGCACCGTACAATATGTATGCCTGCTTAATAATTATTTGTCTGATTCAGCGCCAATTGGCTTGATGTGCCTCAAAAAGAAAATAAGTATATAATGTAATGGCTTGGACTCCTACCCTTATCGTCTCATCATTACGTCTGCCTCCGGTAGCTGGTCGTATAAGCTGACTAAGAATCAGACCCAGTAGCATTGATAAATAGAAGTAGAATCAAGTATGCACTGCTGTCATTATTATTATTTTTCTTTTTTTGCGGCCGAGAACTTCTGAATTATAAACTATAATTAATACTAAAAATACAGCATTATTGTTCCCACCTGTGTGTATACATGTGTTGGCTCACAATGCCAATGGTTATGACGAAACCTTATTTTTCAACTTCGTTATTATTGTAAAAAAAGAAAAAAAAAAGAAGTTAAATGGAGCAAGGAGATCCCTCCATGCAAACAAAAGAAAAGCACTGTCGCCAGAATGTTATAACTTTGTGATATTAAAAGAAAAAAGAACATGCTAAGCTAGCTGATAGATTGAAATAAACATTTTGAATTAGAAAAATGTATTAAGCATAAACCCTCATTATTGATGAGTCCCCTTTAATTTAGAAGACAAGAGACTGACGAAATTTCTTTGGACAATATTACTTTCGCTTTAATTTTGATTTTAAAATCTCATTTTAACAGAGTGATCTTTTGCAATCTGGATAATTGAATGTTACGTTTAGTAAAAAGATAATTGAGGCATTTTAATTGCAAAAAGGTGAATGTCTCCCTTTTTTTTTAATGATCCTTTGCGGATCATTTGTGACAAGCTGCAGAAGAAATAATGAGTTGCAATAAAATGGAAAAAGATGATAAAATATGATTAATCACGTGCGAGACTGCTGACAACAATGCTCAAGTATTAAGTCTCCTGTGACTGGAAATACCATGTGTCACTCTTTTAAATCCTTAACAAATCCTTAACTTATCTTGCTCATATCATTAACAGCTGATTAAGGCATGTTATGAAGGCTACAACCCCCTTAAAGGACATCAATATAAATATTATAAGTGTAAGGTCATGCCTACTGTTACTTTATCTTCAAATAATGGTTCTCTCTCTTCGTTAAGTTTGATTTAAGAAGTAATTAAAATGTCATTTTTCTAAATCATCAGCCCTTTGAACTTCTTTCCAATATCTCCTCACGTAAAATGGTTTTTATTTACCATTCTTGGTCTTGTGTCTGCATCTTTTTTTTTCTTGCTTGTACAGTGGCTCATGAAACATTCTTTATTGACATATATGAAATATTGGTTATAAATACATATTAAAGAGTAAATGAATGATGTTGATGTCATATTGTCTGGGCATGTAGTGGGCCAGAAACTTATTAAATCAAAATATTATGGCAATGTTTTACTTATCAGTACGAGTCATGTAAAGAAATAGCTTGTATGGTGCATTAAGGAGAAGAGAAGAGAAGAGAAGAGAAGAGAAGAGAAGAGAAGAGAAGAGAAGAGAAGAGAAGAGAAGAGAAGAGAAGAGAAGAGAACAGAACAGAACAGAACAGAACAGAACAGAAGAGAACAGAACAGAACAGAACAGAACAGAACAGAACAGAGAAGAGAAGAAGAGAACAGAAGAGAGAAGAGAAGAAGAGAAGAGAAGAGAAGAGAAGAGAAGAGAAGAGAAGAGAAGAGAAGAGAAGAGAAGAGAGAAGAGAAGAAGAGAAGAAGGGGAGAGGAGAAGAGAAAAAAGAGAGAAGAGAAGGGAAGAGAAGAGAGAAAAGAGAAGAGAAGAGGGGAGAGGAGAAGAGAGGATAATATAGAGTAGAGTAGAGTAGAGTAGAGTAGAGTAGAGTAGAGTAGAGTAGAGTAGAAGAGAGTAGAAGAGAAGAGAAGAGAAGAGAAGAGAAGAGAAGAGAAGAGAAGAGAAGAGAAGAGAAGAGAAGAGAAGAGAAGAGAAGAGAAGAGAAGAGAAGAGAAGAGAAGAGAAGAGAGGATCTCAATGTATCATACTTAGTGTGGGTTAACCTTTAGAAACCCAGAAATTTCACCATGAGCAAGTTGCAATACCATGTCTCATTGGCTCTTCCATGTTTATCAAGTAACTGTGGAGTGTTGATGGAAGTGGGTTGCACTGACCTAATTAGCATCTTCTGACCACTGAGTGGACACTGAAAGGCACATCCCCATTTCCCTGCAGGTCATGACGTGCTCTTTTAGCAGGCACAAGGAGACTCTATTGATTTTTTTGTGAGACAGGTTGACCAGATTGAATGTGGAAAACCACAAACGCAGCTGTTTTTAAACGTGTTCGATATGTTCGTTAGGTAACAAAATAATAGGACACAAGCTGCAGAGCTTCTAACATGAGTGGTAATATAATAATAGTGGATGGTGAGGAGTCCAACATAGACTTTTGCGGGATGAGGAATGTTGTATTGGCCAAGACGAAACCCAGGCCAATATCACGGTGTGGCCGGTGCCTCAAAGTTACCCAATCCAACCTAACCTTTTTTATTGTTACCTGTTGACCAAAGGAACATGCATGAGCAGTTTTATTGAAATTGATGCATTTCTACCTATAGCACAACTCGCGTGAAGCTTAACACTAGTTTATATAGGATTTTTCCATTGATTTTCCACTTTCGTCAGATTTGGCACCAGGTAAATTGAATTTTTTGCTGATTCCTTACATAGTTATGCATCTAGTCAATAGAAGTGAGATGCAGGTCTGTACACCTATTTTGTAGTGCCACTCCACTTATTGCTTGAAAATATTTGGATTTTGCGATTTTGTATGTATTTTCAAAATAGATCAATTTGTAATTTGAAATTTGAAGGTGCAGCTAACCCTAACCCTGTATAATAAGTTCTAATAAATCTAGAAGTTTGCCTTTAAAACTCCTATCATACATGATCCAATATTATACTATTTTTTGTACTTCACTGATGATATTTGATGCTGAAACCTGTTGAATTGTTCAGGGCACTACATAAGCACCTGCATCTCACATCTAATGACTTAACTCATGACCAGATGAAAAATCTGCAAACAGTTCCATTTACCCAGTGCAATATCTGACAATAGCGGAAATTCAATGCACACGCATGTTCCTTTGGCAATTCCAAGAAAAATGTTAGGTTGGATCTGATAATATCTCCAATTTTGCGGGGAACCAGCCACATCCTAGCCAATATATGCCAGATTTTGTTGAATCCCAAAGATCTATATTGAACAACACACCATCCACCATTGCTTATATTCTCCACTAATTTTACAACATACACTGCAGCCATCCAACATACTCAGCAGCCATAACATACTCAGTCTGCAGAAGTCCAACATACTTCGCAGCCATCCAACATACAAACATACACTGCAGCCGCCCAACATATAACATTCAGATTAACTCACAGAAGTGGAGAATATAACAGATGACACTTATCCATTCCAAAGACATTGTGAAGAACATTATACATTGCAGATAATTATGTTGGAATAATAAGACAAAACATTAAATCATATTATTAAGCCGTTTATAAGTTTTTAACCGACTGGTAATATGATAGAACTATACTAAACCATTCAGCAGTAGGACTAGTGTTTTTGCTAGGATATAAGAGTATTTTATTTACAGTCAGGCAGCCAAGCATGCAAGGGCTCAGCCAAGCACTTGTCTCCAATATATTGTGTCTTTCTCTTGGGGTGGGCATCCAACGTGAGCGATTCCTCTTTCATGCAGACAGGCACAACTCTCTTTACTACTGCTTAAGTGTTATTTGGTTTGTAGTGTTACTGATGAGATAATATTATCTGGTGTTATAGACCTGATACCTTACCCACTGATTCCTAACAAAAGGTTTATTGAAAGATAAGTATTATCCCGAATAGGGAGGGAGTTTACTAACATTTTGGTTGGTTATATCCTAACTCCAAGGAACTGGCTTGCGAAGCTACCGTGACCCGAAGCAGTCTGTTTGGGCTAGTTATATCCCGACGTCGAAGGCGGAGCGGTTGCTCCCGACTATGAGGGATATAACTCCACTAGGCATAATTGCTGTTTGATTGTTTGTTTTGTTTTAATGCCTTTATTACACATAACAGTTCAATTTGCACTCAGGTGGGCGTTAACTAACATTTCCGTTGGTTATATCCCGCAAAAGAGCAATAGAAAAGGTCATGTTGTGGAGTATAACTGGTGTTATAGACCTGGTACCATACCCATTGATTCCTACTGACAGCTGTATTGAAAGATAACCTGTTTTAAACGACCACTTCCGAGTAGCCACCTGCCATCAACAACCAAATCGATAAATTTCATAAGATGACCATTTAAATACAGGTTTGACTGTGCCTAAATATCCATACTGAGTAACATTTTCACTTGCTCGATAATTACAATAAAAGCCCATACAAATCTGAGGACATTTACAATATCATAGAAATAAATAAGATATACCACAATGAATAATTATGAATATGTAAGTTATCTGAATTGCATTGACTTAATTCTACTGCTCTGACACTTACAGCTGATATCATCTGCAGCGAAAGGCAGATTTAATGATAAAATGATTGGAGTGCAAATCATGGATATTGTCTTATGTATGCCCCGATATAAACGAAGAAGCATAACCTGCTCAATCGTCATATTGCTTTTCCTTTTATTTTACTTTTTTATTGATATTACCAAAGAATCAGTTATTGAATAGCGAAAGTTTGAATGGACGCATTGCACAAGTATGGCTGAATTTATTATTACCTAAGAGATGAATTTTTTTGTTTTACGTTTTGTCCACTGAAAGCTTTTCTGTCCACTTATTTTTATTACCCCAGTCACTTCTATTTTCATGCAATTTTAATCTGAAGGGAAGCACCATATAATTCAATGCCTTTGTTGTAAAGGAGGAGAAGGCGACTGTTTTGACCAATCTGTTGAAATTCATCTAGCTTACAGCCAAATTTGTAGACTTGGAGTCCAGGACTCTTGTTGGTGGAAGGACTGCCTTGGCCAATGACAGACCTTGATTCACATGACGTCCTCTGGAGTTAACCTTCTAACTCCATGAGACTGGTTATCAAGTCTATGGATTTGGCTGTAAACCAAACACATACAAAAATACATAGGTTTCATTACCAATCTGTTTGTAGATCTTCATGGATAAAGGATCATGCCAGTGTGTTCAGAAAAACACGGCTAGACAGACAGACAGACAGACATACAGGCAGGCAGCTAGGCAGACAGACAGACAGTTAAACATATGATGATTAGCTTGTAGTAGTAATTCACAATTTCACATGCCAACACAACTAATGAGTTGGAATTTAGGTTCCATTAAATGCAATACACAATAATGCTATGCAGTATCCTAGTGTTTTGTTTCAGAATTTTGGAAATGTGATGCTTAACTTTTGATTGGCAATTTAAAAGGAATGCAGTATGTTAAAATGCCTTTTATAGACTGTTTATGAAGGAATTAGACATTAAACGCCTCAATAAAAGCATTTTTGTCCCATAGGCATAATTAAATGACTCAATTTCATTGTGTTTTTGATGATTTAGTCTTTTGATGCTGATCAGTCCAACAGGAGCGAAATATTTTACATGTTCATAAATTGCATTTTGTGCATCACTTGAATGGATCCCAAATTGATAGCAAGGAATAACAAATGAAACTGGCTGATGCCACACATACTACGTTTCAACTTAGCAATTGGCTTTTCGGTTGGTTATTTCTTTATCAGCCCAGAGAATTTATCAAATATGACAAAGTTTTCATTAACAGTTATTTTATGTCCATTTGGACAATTCCATGTTTTTGTATGATAGAATATGACCAAAACTTGCACTCTACTTAATAATTAATTATTTACTACGTATATACACAGCCGTGCAAATGTTCGGAAACGTTTATAAGTTTTAACAATTTTGATAATAATAGCAAAACAATAACAGCAATCAATTACTGTGATAATGATGTTAGAAATTTTAACGCTAAACCTATGGATGAGTTTATTTCTACCCTTGGTCATTTGAAGTATCAATTTCAGTCGCAATCAAATTATTGGGTGTTTCTAAACTTTGGCACGACGGAGTACATCATCATATTAGGCATAATGGAATACTTTTAGTACCTCCTCACACCAGCACGAAACTGCATCATATTTTTTATTCTGCTCAGTATTTACATTTTGATATACTAATATTATATATATGGCCCGGTGCGAGAGAAATGTTGGGTTTTATCTCTCCGAAGCAAAATAATCGCCTGTCGGAAGTGGAGGGCGATAATTTTGCTGCTAAACCAATTGCTCATTGAACCACAGCTAAAATTAATTTGACAACCCTAGCTTCTCAGTGTACCAACAGACTTTAAGTTAGACAGTCATTGTTCACACTTTATCAATAATATGTGGTCTAACTTCGACTGGAAAACCATGCAGAAGTCTAGAATACAATTTTTATATGGGGAAAATTGCTAGAAATAAGGGAATCACAACAATTGATTGTAGATCTAAATGTCTTGACAATAATTATAGATTCGAAAATGCAAATTAGTGAATTCACAAAGCCATTTTACGCTCGTTAAAACCAATATTGAAAGAGGAAATCAGAAATATCTCTGTCTTTTCTGTAGCTCTGACCGTTTTTGAGAAAGGGCGAAAATGCATTTCCAGCGATGACGTCATGACGCTTGACGTGATTTTCCTTATCATGGATACTGCTTTCTCATTGGCTGCAGAACAGAGAGCATTAACTGTTTTGCAGAGGATACTGCAGTGTGTTTGTTTTGGTGTCCACTTTCTTTTTCATTAAACCTTGTTTGCATCTAGTTCTATTTACTGCAAATTTTCCATACATAATTCCACTGAGTACATATTACTTAGCATCTGGTATTCTGTTTTCTTTGTTGAAAGATAAACATTACCTGTGTGGCCTATTATGTAATGGTCACAAATCTCATATTGGCCAGGCCTGCTGAAGGTACCTGGTTTGATCCCCGGGCCAAATTACTCTTCATAAGCTACATCCCAGCTGGATGTCGATCGCATGAGATGTTAAATTAGTGGTGCCTTCTACTCAGTGTCTATGCTGAGGCAAGTAAAAGACTCCACCCATGGGGTAAATGTATAAAATGGTGTGGATTCCAAGTCTTATCTCATCATTATGTCGGCCTCTGGCAGCTGGTCAAATATGCTGGCTAAGCTGCAGATCCAGTAGCATTGTGGAGTGCAATGTATATTAAGAAGAATGTAACGGTATCAAGCAAGGTCCCCCATTATATCTGCTTGTTTTTTATCCAAATCATATTTGCCAAATGTACCGCTTCCTTCCTATTGTGCAAGATGATCTGAACTGCAGCCTTACAACATAATGAATATTAACAAAAATATGATTAATATTTTTCATACGCTATCAGTCTGGACAATGCAGTTATACAATAAACATTTATAATGGAATCATTTCATGTTTGCCAGCATCTCTATTCATGATACTTTGTAGTGTCAGTTATGACAGACAACAAACCAGATTACGACCTGCAATCAAATGAAGCAGATGACAGATAAATGGTGGCAAATGATGGATTCGTCTGTCAACAGGTTAGAAAACTGCTGAGAACTGCCATATCTCATTCTGGGACTAGCTGATGTCGGTTATTGCAAGCAAGTCCACTAATTAGTTATGGGGTCATGACGAAGTCCTTCAAATTCTGATTGTTGGTAAATAGACACACTGGCTGCCTTTGATGGTATCTCAACTATAAGGCCAAAATTAAGGTTATATTGCATGATTTTGTAGTGACAAGATGAGTGACATTTTGGAGAAGAAAATAAGGGATACCAAGATAAACCAGTAATTGATAAACGGTATGCAAGCAACGTTGATTAAATTGAAACTGGCAAATAGCACCAAATTTACAGGCTTCAACACAGCTTGGAGATAATGGTATTATGTCGGCCTCTGGCAGCTGGTCAAATATGCTGGCTAAGCTGCAGATCCAGTAGCATTGTGGAGTGCAATGTATATTAAGAAGAATGTAACGGTATCAAGCAAGGTCCCCCATTATATCTGCTTGTTTTTTATCCAAATCATATTTGCCAAATGTACCGCTTCCTTCCTATTGTGCAAGATGATCTGAACTGCAGCCTTACAACATAATGAATATTAACAAAAATATGATTAATATTTTTCATACGCTATCAGTCTGGACAATGCAGTTATACAATAAACATTTATAATGGAATCATTTCATGTTTGCCAGCATCTCTATTCATGATACTTTGTAGTGTCAGTTATGACAGACAACAAACCAGATTACGACCTGCAATCAAATGAAGCAGATGACAGATAAATGGTGGCAAATGATGGATTCGTCTGTCAACAGGTTAGAAAACTGCTGAGAACTGCCATATCTCATTCTGGGACTAGCTGATGTCGGTTATTGCAAGCAAGTCCACTAATTAGTTATGGGGTCATGACGAAGTCCTTCAAATTCTGATTGTTGGTAAATAGACACACTGGCTGCCTTTGATGGTATCTCAACTATAAGGCCAAAATTAAGGTTATATTGCATGATTTTGTAGTGACAAGATGAGTGACATTTTGGAGAAGAAAATAAAGGATACCAAGATAAACCAGTAATTGATAAACGGTATGCAAGCAACGTTGATTAAATTGAAACTGGCAAATAGCACCAAATTTACAGGCTTCAACACAGCTTGGAGATAATGGTATAGTGGAATTATGTCTGAATTCACCATCAGGCCTGCTGAAGGTCCCGGGTTCGATCCCCGGGCCAAAGTACTCTTCATAAGCTACATCCCAGCTGGATGTCGATCGCATGAGATGTTGAATTAGTTGTGCCTTCTACTCGGTGTCTATGCTCACACTAGTGGCACACTATTAGAATCACCTACAATTTTCACACGTTTAGCTACAAATATATATATACATAAAATGTACATATTCATAGGCCAAACAGACAGATTTCAACATTAAGAACAATATATTCATTCCATGGAGACCACTGCAAATTGTCACAGTGTCTATGCTCAGGCAAATAAAACATTCAACCGATGGAGTAAATGTGTAAAGAAAAGTGTGGATCCTAATGTTATAGGTATCATCTGATTATTACATCTACATCCGGCAGATGGTCATTTAAGCTGACTAAGCCATATCAACAGCACAGGGACATCTATCCACAGACACAGATAGACAAACAGCCGTGGCCAGAAGTTTTCGGACACTTTAAAACACTTTAGTTTTGGTCTGATTTCTTGTTTTACTGTACTTGTCTTGAATTATTGATAACATTTACTTTCTTGGAAATACATTTGCACAATTATATTTTCAATACCTAAATTAAGTAATAGATGGTTGGTCAGAGGGAAGAGCCTTGTTGTGCACATATTTTGCTGGCAGGAATTGAGTGAAGAGCCACAAGGTCCTGGATGAGTTTTACCTGTGTGACCTAAAAACGGTCTACAGTCAAAGTGGTCCATTTTTTAACTCACTCAAGGTCTCCTCTAACATATATTACCTGTAGTTCCATGAGCTGAGCGTCAATAGACCTGAAATTATCATGTCTATAAGTGTGGTTGACAGACAGACAGACAGACAGACAGACAAAAGGGAGAGACAAACTGACCGACGTACAGGCTAACGCTATACCCCAGGCTATTTACACGGCCAAGGGTTATAAAAGATGTGATGCAAGATCAAAAAAGCGCTATTGTCACGGCTATGGCTGTAGACTGATTCATCCGACATTTTGTTACAAATACCAAAGGGATATCATAACCTAGATTTCACAATTTATGACTCACTCTCTTCACTTCATAACTAAAATCACCTAATAATGAAATTATCGATACTTTAGTCCAAGTTGTTCTATATGTATTTTACACTAAATATTTTAGGGATACTAACACATAACAGAGAAGAGAAAGAGATGAAATGTAGTTGTTAAGACACAAATTATTATTTGTGTTCAAAAAGAGAAAACGCTCTCGATAAAACACAGCCGCAAATTTCTTAGATATCTCTATAACTATAGGTAGGTATCGTGTGTAGGTAAGTGTTGCTCTCAACCACATTTTTGGCCAGTACACAATGCCCAAAACCCACAAGGCAGATCATTAATCTGGGTTAAGCTGCTTTTGGGCCACCATCCTGAGGAAATGTCTGGCAATCCACCTACACATGTCACCACATTTCGTTATGACCTGTGTACTTATTGTGTCAAATTTGTTACCTGCATTTTAAAATTTATTTATGTCTTGTTAAATTTGTTCATAATAAAGCACTATTATAACAAATGCCTTGAAATAATGAGGTATTTGTCTAGGATTTGTTTTGTATTTTTCAAACCAGACTTGCATGTTACAAAACTGTTAATGCTACAATATATTCAATGTCTCAATGCTACTGTTACTGGGTATGAACCTCGTTAACCTTTTATGACCACCTGCCAGAGGCAGACATAATGATGAGATGATAGGCTTGGAGTCCACACCATGTCACACATCTACCCCAGGGGTGGGGTCTTTTACTACTACTACTACTACTATTACCTATTACATCTAATACTACTACTACTATATATAACATCATACAAACTACAACATTTGCCCCCCCCCCCCCCCGAGAGCCTTTGGCCCCCGTAGAGTCAGGGCTGGATCCACCATTGCACGTAATCGTGTGATTATTAAGTGATGCTCCACTGACAGTTCTAGGTTGATTCATCACTCACATTTTATGGAGACATCCCACGCGGCGTTTTAGCATGTTTACTGTAGCATGAAATTGACAGTGCTTGTTTCTCCTGATATGATACTCAAGGGGTTATTGTGTGGTATGAACTGTCACCAAAACAAAAAACAGATTAAGTTCAACATCTATTTTGAGGGGGTGATTCAATTTTAAATTATTTGTGTCAACTCTTTAACTATTTGCACATTGTACAGAGTAGCTTTGAGTCAATATTAGACCATGTATATATTATACATTATGTATATATCATTGGCCAGTTCCGCTGAAGGCCCGGGTATGATTTCTGGTCTGGGCACTCTTCATGAGCTACATCCCGGCTTGATGTCAGTTGCATGAGATACAAAATTTGTACAGTGGCCAAGGCATTTGAGGACCCCAACCATGGGGTCAATGTGTAACATGGTATGGACTCCAAGCCTTATCATCTTATTATTACATCTGCCTCTGCAGAAGCTAATTATAAACCTGTAAGCTTGATAAGCTTCATATCTGTAGCATCGGGATATTTAAGCATTGAAACATTCTAGCTCAGTGGTCATGATCAGCTCCGTTTTCAGCTAGGTAACTACATAGCAACTTGTTTACACTGTGTGTCATCACCTCACAGCCAAGCCACCTAATTGTGTACATGTTTAGCTTGTTTACTCATCTCAAGTAAATTAATCAATTTCTCTTACAGTCTATGGGCTGGCTTTTGGTATTAAAGGTCTAACAATGAAATTAACGAAAATTGAGATGTCCATGTGCTGAGTTTACACAATTCTTCTTCTGACGAGCAGGCAATTCAAAAAACTTGCCTAAACTCAAAAAGCATGAATCCATTTCTCTTGTATTAAGAGAAGATTTCTAAAGTCTATACTCAGCCAATTGGCTTCATAGTTAAAGCAATCACTTCGTTTAACTAGGTAAACTAGCAAAGAATGACCTTAATGAGGTCGCTGGGCTGTAAGGTGATGACACACAGTATTTAGTCTGTTGTGCTGCATATAAACTTGTGTTTCATTTTTGCCTGTTTTTGAGAGTCATAAGCCCTGAAGGGTTTGTCTCAGTATTCATTTAATTACAAAGAGAACATTCTTGGCCTGGAATTTTAGACAGGTGGTGCCCAACATACGAATCTATGCCCAGGCAAGTGAACACCCAACTATGGCATAGGTCAGTGATGTCTGGGGTTCAAAGCCTTGTCATCTCATTGTTACGTGTGCCATTGAGTCAAGGTCATTTACTATATATGTTAATTAACAACAGAGACAGCGAAAAAGAAACTGACTGATTTTTTTTCTATGTACAAGTCACATTGACAACATTTTCATGTAATGTACATGCCATCAAAACAGCAAATCTGTCAGTTTTCTATATTCTCTGCTTTGGGAAATAATAACACCATTCATTGCCATTCGCACATGTAATGAGATGACAAGGCTGAGTCCCAGACATTACTGAAATGTGTATGCCATTGGAACTTTTAATATGAAATATTATTCTTATTACTGCAGGAATAAAGCTAAGAATTGACAGAAAAAAGACACATGAAGAGTTCCTCCTGGATGGTCTCCTTAATTAAGGCAGTTGTATGCAGTGGTCAGTGTGCAATTCAACGTAACGGCTTGTTGGTCAATAAACATTTTACTAATTTTTTGAAAAGTTTAGACATGCAAATCCACATTAAACTGCTTCCATTTTCTCCATGGGTTAATTGCATTTGATTAAAAGGGAATAACCATTGTTGTTCTCTTGCAGGTCCGGGGTTCAAATCCTGGCGGGGCCGTTTTAATCTTGTCATAAGCGATTGGAATGGTGTAGTGTAGTGTAGTGGTCCTGTTGAGAGCAGTATGTTGTCCTCGCACTAGAGGATGACTTTTTGGTTCCATGGTTAACGTTCTGACTTATATAGACCCAGGGACCAGAGTTCGATTCCCACTCCGGGAGAATTGTTACAATAGCAGGACCAGTGAAAGACCATGATATCCGTGAGTTTAATGTGTAAAACTATGTTGACTCCAAGCCTGTCATCACATCATTTTGTCTACTTCGCACAGCACGTTATATGAGCTGAAAAATAACGCTGACAAAATACGACTTCTTTAAGGCTCTGGTTTTTGTTGCTGGACAGTTACTCAAGTGATCTTAGAAATTACAGCTAGCCCTCTGGACAGACTAGTCATTCTGCAATGCAATGCTTCACCATCATTCAGTGCACTAGCTGAAGGACTACACAGCTGGTGCATTACCGTGACTTTTAGCCACTTTTGGAAATACTATAATTATGTGTACTTTTCTGTGAGGAATTGAGTAGATTTCTGAGAGATTCCTTTAGAGATCAAAGCTGTTGGTGCCTGTCTCTTGGCTTCTAAATGGCAATGAACATCGAATGTAATGCCCTGAAGAACTTATTGAAAGACCAAGAAGTGAGCTTCACACATGGACCAGTGACATTTGTGGTAGCCTACAATCAGGCAAGGACTATCTTAAAAGAGGCCAGATTAGTAGGAAAATTGTGTATTCCAAGTGCTCGAGGCACGCATCTCATCAATACACTGAACATCGTTTGATATTAAGATCTCAACTCAGGGGAAAGTCATTCTAAATACAGTCAAACTGTCTGAGATTCTGTCAATACTATATTTATATATCTTCATGACATATGTGTCCCAATGTAAACAGAATAACAAAGTAAATGACAAACAATAACAATTGAAGAATAATAGAAAAGTAGTAAATAAAACTAGGTTCCAGCTACGATAAAGATTTGTTACAATACGATAGCAACATAATAATGTAAAGTTCAATCTTGCTATATCTATATATATAAATCGTACAGCATTATCCATAACAAATGATCTAACACATAGGTAATTAAAAGGAACGTATATACATGTATGTAAAAATATACAAGATCGAAGATATGGTGTACAAATGTTTATAATGCAGAGACACTCAGAATGATGGTCGACATGTTTAATGCCGGACGATGGATGATGACTCAAACGTTTATAAGGCATCAATATTTACCAGAAATTTTCCAAGGGATTTTAACAACTCAGGCTCTTTTGATTTCATGTTGGTCTTAAATCTATCTTCATTGTTTAGTTGCTCAAAATTATCTATGTATTCATTAGCTACTTTAAGGAGTTCCTCACGACTAAGTTTATTATGCGGACATACTTTGCGACAATGTTTTTCATCTTCAATTTCATGCATACTGTATTTAAGGCATAGCCTCTCAACTGTTGGCAATATGAGATTTTCATGTCTACCTGTTTCAATACGCAAATTATGTGAGCTAACTCTAAATCTGGCAATTTTATTCTAAATTTTTCTGTTTAGGTTTAATAAGAGTTTAGGTTCTAGTCTATTATCAGTCTTGAAGAGTTTATAGGTTCTAAGTTTTGGCTGTGACGTGGAATCATTTATTTCAGCTGATATAGTTTCCTGAAATTTATCATAAATTTTAGATTTGAATGTTTTAATAATGGATTCTAGCTCATTATTTGCAAGTCTTAAATGGTCTCTTTGCGGGTAATGTTCATTGAGTATATGAATAATTTTTGCAACCCAAGCGTTATTAGAAGTGTTACCCTCTTTTTGCTCATTTAAAATTTTTTTAAGAATATTATTAGCTGGCAGTTTTTCCAGTTTAATCCAGTAGTTGATCACATGTAATCAGTCCAGTGAATTATCATTAAATGGTAGCTGTCTATCATTCCCATAAATATGGTAGCGGTAGGAGAGCTACCATCAAACAGTAATGCTCTACTGTTACTAAATTCTGGTAGCGTTTGCAGTTTATTAATAATATGTTAGATGGCAGCAGTATCCACTTGAAAAGGGGTGATTTAGATCTTTATCAGGGATGATTGACACCAGCTGATGCTGGGTGTTCAACCCCCTCCCTTCACCTCTCTGTGATTCCACCCCCTCCGGCTTGTCACCCCCTCCAGTAGCAGCTGATAGCCACATCTTTATCATGTACAATATATTGGTATCAATTAAGGATGGGGTTTTGTAATGGGAATATGCCTGTCTCACTACACACTGCTTGTGATGAGGTCTGTCTGTTAACTCCCAGCATATTTTTCAGATATCCTAATTGTACCTTTTCTAGGTTATATATATTAACAGGTTTGTGACTGGACCATAGTTCACAATTATATTCAAGGACTGGTAAAATATATGTGTCAAACATTTTTAGAGCAAGTTTAGGAGTTATGTGTCCTAATGGCTGCTAAGTGTCACTTTGCAAAGCAAAAAGTGCTTTTTGGGCTTGTGTAACAAGATAATCAGTCATTTTTACATGCATGTTACGTTTTTTAGTTAACACATGTCCTAGATATTTAAAGGTGTCAACGTTTTCAATTAGTTGTGTATCATGTGTATCATAGTAAAATTGCTTTTGCCGAGTATATTGCCATATTTCATTATTTTAGTCTTTGCTACATTAACAGTGTTTGAAGAGATGTTTCAGAATGTGCTATTAGAATTATATCATCAGCATATGAGATATGTGTGAGCATCAGACTATTAAGTGCTACACCATCTAATTCATTCATATAGTTAGGCGGGTCAGATAGAAAAATAATGCCTGCAAACTTTGTAAAAATGTATAATAGGCCTATAGCTATTTTGATAACAAAATATTTTCAGTGCAGCAAAAATTTTCGGTTCAGAAAAAAATGCCTTTTGATGTAAAAAAATTACAATGAGTTATATGGGTACTTTTATTGATATTGATAACAAAATATTTTCAGTGCAGCAAGAATTTTCGGTTCAGAAAAAAAAAATACATATATAGTCATTTTTGACCATCACCTTAGCTGCTTAGTCAGTTTTCTCTAATATGTCCATAATAATTCCATGTACACCATTATATAATGACTAACTGGTTGTTGTGGAAATTTCACTTTAAAATGTAAATGGCATTGACCATTTTGTTGACTATGGCTGACTATTCTGCTAGACCTGACAAATTGGTTACATGAAATTTACTGTCTGCCAAAATTGGTTAATCGCTTAGTCAAAATGTCTAAGATCTTAGTCAAAAGAATTTCAGTGATATCCAGTAAATCAAGGTCATTATAATGATGATTCAGTGAAATAACTTGTCTATGTGACTGCATGCTTTGACAGACACCTGCATTGTTCTCCCAGTATCCACGGCAATTTGTCTCAACATTTCTCTCAAGTCTCCTGACAATACCACCAGATCAATATAATCTCTTTGGTCATAGATTTCATTATTGTGTTAAGACTATTGTGGCTTTCTTAACACAACCAGGAGACTTCATCTCCACCTAATTATATGCTAATGAGCTTAATAAGCTGTTAATAACCAATCCTGCTTGACTTGCAACTTCATTAAAAATACTATGGCAATTAAAGCCGCTATCTGTCAAGATTATCTATGGGGGGTAACAGCAATTAGCTGCAGGATATAGTTGTATGAATAATGTAGCTTTTCGTCTGAGATAACTAATTCAAAAAGTTTGGGCAAGCCGATACAAGAATTCCAAATTAAAGTCAGTCAGAAGACTCTTGTATATACATAAATGTTATATTTTACATTCTTTATTTTTATTTTTATTCTAATAGTAAGCTCTCCCCAGATAGCATGCCAGACCGGGTAGATTTCATACCAATTTTGGGCTGAATTTGCATGTTATCATGTTATCAGGGACTGAGTAGTAGGTTACTTTTTAGACATTCTGGCTTTACCCAGAATACTGGTACATAACCATTTTTATCAAATTAACAGACAAATAAGCTCTATTGAATAACTTGAACAGCCTCAAGCATAGTCTGTGTCATGCATGTTATCATTACCATAATACATAATCTATTAGTGAAAAAACATGTCACTTTACATGACACTCACAAAATCTGATTATAAATGGATAAAGTTGACTAACTTCTCTTTCAAAAACTGCTAAGGTGCTCTGTCATATGATATACGTGTTGCAGTCAAGTTGCCGAGATTTTATTCGAAAAGATTTCAATGTGTAAACATGGCGGTACAACGTAGTTCAAGGTGGGTAGTTGCCCTGAAATACTTGTTATTTCATCGCACGAGGGTTGACTTCACAGCTTGGCAAGCAGAAGTTTCCCACATACCACATAGGGAGCTCCCCAGTTAGCGACAACTGATTGTCTTTGGGGGAGCTCCCTCCACAGTAAATTCATATGTGATATCCTATATAGATTTATAGATATTTTTTAATAATTGTTTTCTGTGGAAATAAACTATCTTAATTCTGAATCTTGAATCTTGAATCTATGCATTGAATTGATGGGAAAACATGAAATAGAATGTGTTGTAAGTTTGGTGTGTAATTTGAGTGACGCCAACCTTCAGTTTGCCTTACTTCAGTACATCAAACTAACATTTCATCATACAGTGTATGCTGGCCATGCCTGGACGGTGCAGTGAGTTTGCTTTACAAGGCTTAAAGCCCAGGAAGATGAGGCTGCGCACTCCCTGAAGTATCTCAGATAACCTGAGGTTGCAATCTTCTCGTCTCCCTAACGAGGTTAGCCACTTACTCACCCCAACCTAAGGGACCTGTGCCACTCAAAGCATTTTACTGCCAAAATGAAGATTAAACACTCCCTGATTTAGCCACATTGATTTGTTTAGTGTACCAAGTTTCTCAGTCTATAATACATCACAAATGGCAATTTATGGGTGTGTATTTTACAAATAAAAGTTGGTTTTTCCCAGTAAATCTTACAGTTCTTTCTTTGGTCCATAATGAAGTCACTGAGAATAACTTAATTTCTTAAATATGTAATAGGTAAAGCTTGTGTTCTTGTAAACATGCAAATTTTGGTTGTCCATTGTTGCCAGACTAAAAGTAAGCCTCAACGTATACACTCTAAAAAAATGTGGTTGTTCAAAATATTTTTATTTAACAAAACTCCATAAGACACTTTGGGTTTTCAAATAACCAATAAGAGTTTTCAGTTGTTACACTTCGTAGATCAGGATTATCCACACAATGATGTAATGAATTTTTGTCTTTCCCCTGTTGTGTTTTAACATAAAAATGGCGGCTAAGCCACTTGTGAAACTATATTTGACAATTTGAATGTTGATTATAGTTTTTAAGCTTTGTGAAACACCAGAAATTAAGGCTATTTTTTAAATACCAAAGTTGGCATCTCTAGTATTTAGGTTTTTTAAGAAATCAAAAAATTGTATGGTATGCAATCCAAAAAAACCGAAGTTAGATTTTTTGGGCATGATTTTTGTAGAGTGTAGACTACTTTGTTGATGTCAAAGTGCAATGTCTTTAGATGGAGAGTATAGAAATGACACCTAATAATAACATGTTTGCTGTGGCTATGTTACCTACATGTTAGCGAGCCTTGGTCAATGTCGTATCTGTCAAACATGTTAGATATGACCGTTAGTAAAGACAAACAAAAAACACTTTGATGCCTGGTCAGTCTAAGATCTTAATTAGATCTTCAGTGGATAAGGATGTTGTGTAAATGGGTTCTTATACAGTGCAGTTGAAAATAATTTTAATAGACCACTATTGAGAAAAGTGGAGTGGTCCCAAAATCTGATGTGGTTATAATAATGGAACATTTCTTAGATTACAATCAATTTATTTGTTGATTTTTTTTATTGTTTTATTATTATTTAATTTTTTATATTTTTGGAGCCAGTTGCATTGAAATCAATGCAGTCTCCATGTAGGTGTAGGTGTGCTTAATCATAGGGTTCTACTGTACTGTCACAATGTCACGTAGCAGTTTTCAGGCAACACATAACTGAATCATCCTGAGAACCCAAACTTTGTTGGAGGAGTTTACACTGTCAGAGAAACCCTTTCCCTGTCAGTTGATGACAACAATAAACAACAAGGGTCCAGCATAGTATAACAAATATCTGCCAACTACTGAGACATAATGAAATACTCATGGCAATAGCAGATATACAGTGAAAAACGTAGTTGGCAATAAAGCTGTAGATATGTCAATATGCTGACTATAAAGCTCAGTCAGTGTGCTCTCAAATCAGTTGGCTTGATAGAAAGGCGAGTGAAAATGATAGTTAAAAAAGGATACAATTGGGAAATAATGAGTAATAAGACTCCACTGATCCTTCATAAGACATTTCCAGATATCCCATTACCTTAAGAGCAATGACCCTACAATTACCAGATAAATAACTGATGAGATAATATTCACAATTGTTAAGGAAAAGTGATATTCTGAAAATCCTTTGAAAGACTGACAAAAATTACGTCTTCTTTACACCTTTCACACCTCGTTCTTTACAGTTGTGTAAATTAACTCCAGGAGGAAATAAACTTTGATTTCAGGCCTATTAAACCTTATGTTTGTTGCCCTATTTCACTAAATGGATCCTATTTCATCCCATTTGCCTTTATGCAAATTACGGTGGATATCACACTTTCTTGTTTATCTGATCAAGGGGGTTCTCACATAGCCGGTTTTCCAGTATTGCTCTCATAGAATTATGTAATACCCCCTTTTGATGACTTCTCCATGGTTGTTGGAAGCAAAAAGGGGCGGGGCTTAAGACGACGGGTGATTTGGGGGCAGCGAGGTGTGAATCACAGTCACCCAGCAGATCACACGTAGGATACGTACCGCACCCGACGGATGATGCCCGGTCTATTGCCGTGTGAGCCACGGGTATATCACGTTTATGACCGGAGACTCTACGACATTTACGTACGACCTGCAGGCTTGTACGTGTGAGGGGCGTTTCAGGCACATGTCAATCACGACTGTGAAGGTTACTAGGAACTACCCGGCAAGTTAACTACGTGAACTACGTTTTAAGGCCAACTGTCATGGCATGGCTGTCATGGGGCAGATGTGAATATATAAGTGGCTGTTTGTCTGTAGCCCTCATTCTGCTCCTTGTTACCACAGAGAAAGGACCATGGCACATGCAGTAGATGTGAATGAAGTTTGCCTTACTGCAAATGATTATATACTGCAGGCCGAGGTCACGTGACGACCCAACCGGCCCTGCAACCATCCTGCACCCGTCATTAACGTGGCAGCTAGTGACTTACTCGTGAGTCACATGTAGTGTATACATAGGTATTGAATTTTCTATACATAAAAAGCGTTGGCTTATCCGTGGTACACATCAGTGCTCACGTAGAAGACGACGGTTTAACTGTTGCACACGTACCTCTCCCGAAGGGTTCTTGACACCCACGTGTGCGACGGTTAACCTGCTGGCTTCTACGAGTTTCTCACGTGTGACTTGGCATATTCCACAAGTGCCTCTATGGCATCGACGGCTACACTACGGTTGCTAACTATAAACAATCACCCGCAAGTTTTTACGGAAGTTTTGAACATGAGCAAAACATCCGTCGATTTTGGTGGTTGTTCTCGGTTCGAGAGAAAATAGGGGAGGGCGGGTGGATAACCAGTATTTTCTTAATATCTTATTGTAGGAAAAAGCTTGGATGGACGGGGGAGGGTCTGAAACCAGATATTGGGGATTAGGGGGGTCTGTAAATTTTCTGGTCCACCCCCACCTCTTTTTTAAATGGAACTGCCCTTAAAGAATAATAATTGTAATTTCTTAAAAATCTTGCTCCTGTGGCGTCAAACATTTAATACTAATAAGATGGCTATAACATATCTTGGAAAAATTGTCAATAATTTTCGGAGCAACCAAATATGATAAATATGACATGATTGTATACATTAATGACAATGACAGCAACCAGGTATGCCATAAAATTTTATAAATAGCACACATCCAATACATGACAAATAGCTCATTTTACATGAGTATGTTCAGTGAATAGATATTTAAATCAAACTACTTAATGCTTTTCCTTTAACACGATTCTGTAGATATTTGTAATAAATCTGCCCATGACGCTTGCATATTTAAAATGGCCGATTAAATGCATGACACAGACACCTTTCATTTTGATTTCCATACCAATTAATTAGAAATTGCATTACAATTACAAACTTAGTATCTGTTAATGTTGTCATTCAGGGTAGAAGTGATACATTCAGGAAAACTAATTAATTTTATCTTTTTTCTTTTTCTTTCATAAATTATATCAATTATTTTATTTTTGAACTTTTCTATTACTTAAATATTATAATTGTTCTACAAAATTTCCAAAAAAATTGTCTGTGGCTCTATTGTTGCTTTAGTACATTTGACAAGCCCAAAGATAATTAAAATCCTGTTTGGAAAACCTCTAAATTAAAACCTAAAACTTATCAATCACATACAATTTAGCATAATATCTAAGTAATGGAAAGAAGAAAAAACACATACAAACACCTCTGATGTGGCGTCTTTGCTGGGGCAGGTGAAGTCTCCCACAAATTGGGTAAATGGTGTGGACTCTAAGTCTTATAATCTCTTCATGTCATCTTCCTCTGACAAATGCAATACAAAAAATATAATGCGTGTTACCTTTCAAGTGAAGAACTTAGCCAAAGTTGCAGTGACAAAGGAACTGATATTTATGGACAATTCCATTCTATCACTCCTCCAATATATTGAATTAACCAATTTGCTTTGTACAGAGAACTAACAAACTTTAATATATATATATATATGTATATAATTATATAAATACTTGATTTGATTTCCATATATGCCTGTAAATGTGCATGAAATAAAAAAATATATATAATACAATACAATACAATACAATGCATAATATCTGCTACACGTTTCTTCTAAATGGACAATTAAATAAATCGCAGGAGTAGGCTCATAGATGTACATCCGCCTGACAGAAACATCTTGAGGGTAATCTAAGGTTATAGTCAATGAAAGCTTCTTATATATTCTTCTAAACAACCTATTTTTCCTGGTCACGTCTATGGGCTGTATGCATTAAGCTGCATTGAAAAGAGGCACCAGCTGGAACTAATTAGCCAATTTATAACCTAGCCTCCATTTGGTGCATGAAAGGCACAACTATATGATGGAGGTTTAGCCCTTTTAAAACAGGTATTTAGTGTTTCCATCGGCTAAGGCTAAACAAAGTAATATTCAGTTTCAGACCTAATAGGAAAAATTCCATGTGAGCAGAAATACAACTGTAACAGTGTTAGAGTATAAACCAAAATTAATATTCACTTTTGTTGTTTTTTTGTCTTATTTCTACATAAATTTCACGGAGAAGCACAATATAGATATAAATGTTACCAAAAAGGTAATGGCAAACACATCTCTGAACAAATTAACTTCAAGTTCCCTATCATTGCGATGTTACTTTGCCATTATTTCATCATTATGGCCATCTATTATGGTCACAAAGAAGCAAAATTCTGGTGATTTGGTTCCAATGGGTTAGGCTTTGACTTGTTGCTAACATTCGGCTCATTTCACATTGCTCTGTGCCATTTATGGCATTGCCAAAATATGCCCAAAAAGCAAGTGGACATTTATTATCCTTTTACAGTTAAACTTGTTTTTTTTTTTACTCACTAATTAACATATTGTATAAAGCAATGCTGTATTAAAATTAAAGCCTAACCACAGGCACTTGCCGAACTATGGAGCACAATCAGTGCAGAAGAGAGAGAAGGCAGTGGACTCTTGTCAGATCGCTGATGCAGTAGCAAATAGAATGTACGAGATGTCTCCGGTTTCACAAAAAATATCTTAGAGGGGTCTCCTTGTCATCATTGTCAAATTCATTGTCATTATCATTGTCATTATGATGATCTGGTAGAATCTCATAGGTTTAGTGTAGATATCACTTCTAATGTTCCTGATTTCTAAAACATTGTTTTTCAAGAAGTTTAAGCACCTCAAAACAAAAGGTTCTGCAATAATCTTAATTTAATAGCAATTCTATTTGGAACAATACTTGAAATACTGCTGCAATGATAGCGTTAGTCACATACTCTCAATGCCGTGAAGATATCTGGTATGTCATGTAATCTGGATGTATGTTGTGACAATGAAAAATAATTTATTAGCACCATGGGGAAAGTCAGTTACAAAAAAAGGCAAGGAGACCCCTCTAAAGGGGCATTCACACTATCACTAAGATCTACGTATGACCACGTATGAAAATATTTTTTCAGTCTTGTTCATCCTTGGCCATACGTGATTCACTTGCCCAGCGTTTTACGTATATTCGCGCAAATCCGTAGGATGCTCCTGGTCATGCTTGACCACTCATGGACATACATGAAGAGAGATAAGATTTTACACATGTTTAAAACTTTGGGGGAGGTTCTACGAGTAAATTGTTTATATTAGTTAGTAACTTGCTCAGGGGTACGTCAGCGAGCGTAGTACGTACATCCTATGTACGTTCTACATACGTCCTACGTACGTCCTACGTATGCCCTACATATGCCCTATGTATGTCCTACGTACGTAGCCATACGTAGCCATATGCAGCCATACGTAGCCATACGTAGTCATACGTAGCCACTGTCCAACCGTATATACTTGCCATCCATTCGCGTCCATTGCCCTATCCTCATTTACACTTGAGTCAAACGCACAGGCGACCTACGAGCGATCTACGAGTGCCAACGAGTGTCTGACGAATGCTTGGCGATGGACGTTTTGGCGACCGTTTGACGGACGTTCGGCGAGCGATCTACGATTGCCTCACGTACGCTCGTGGGAAGAATTTATACATGATTAACAGAGCCACGAGCAAGCACGTATAGCTACATATAGCCCATTTTTTACATACGTGGTCACTCGTAGGTTTTGTACATGACAGTGTGAACGCCTCTTAACAAAAAATACTTAAGACAATCATTTGTCGCCACCTTAAAATTTTTTTTTTTTTCAAATTTTGTTATATTATTTTGGAAATTGATGGAATCATATGCACATAAATTTATGAAATACATAGATATTGTGATAAATTTGTGAAATTTGGCAAGGACTTTTCAGGAACAATTTTGATCACAGATGTAGCAATTATTTATAACGCACACTTCATCGTAAGAATCTATTAAATGTCTTCTAATGTATGTTTTGAAGCCATCTAGACGATGGGTTGTTATTTTATCTTTGAAAATTTGATTCATTTTGATATAGATGTTGGGTAGTCTATATGCAATGCCATTTTTTGCAAAATCATGCCTGACAATTGGTGTACGAAGAAATCAGCATTGTTTTGTTGTATAATTTTGAGAGACATTCTCCCGAAGAAAGGAAAAAGATTGAAAATAATGGGGTTGTAGATCATCAATTAATGTAAAACAGAACTTCAAGTAATGCAATGCACATAAATGTGAAGATTTTAAAACATTAATTTTTTTAAATATTGGGCAAGCATGAGAATTATATTTAGTTTTTTCAATAACTCGTACGGCTTTATAAAATATTGTTAGTAGTTTTTTTGTTTGTTTTTTGTCAACCCCAAATTATAAGGCCACATGATATATACTACGAAATATTTATAACACATTAATAATTCCTCATTTTAACTATATATGTGAGTATGGTTATTCTATTTCAGAAGTTCATGGAGCATCAAACCCAGGAAAATTGAAGTTATCAATAAATTCTAGTTTGGTATTTTCTATGTATAATTTAGGTATGAAAACTTTCTTTGGGGAGAATGGAATATCATAGCTTTAGTTTTATTTACATTTATTGATAGTTTATTCAATTTAAACATTCATTTATTGCTTTTAATTCAATATTTATGTTAATGTCTGTTTCATTTATAGGAGTAGTGTCATCATCATATATTATGAGATAGAAGTTATATTTATTTTCTGCTTTTGTTTAATATGTAGATAATGAAGAATAACAGAGTATGCATTAAAATATTTCCCCATCAACTTATTAAAACAAAACTTTAATTACCATGGATTCTCTCACCAAGCTTGCCCTAGCTCCAATGACATAGCAAACACAATAAGTTGGAAATACAATGTGTTTCCAGACAGAAATTAAAGTGAATAGAACCTAATCCAAGTAAATCTCTGTATATGACTATGAAGAAAAAATTACAAGAAAAAAAGAAAACATCCACAGAAAAGTGTAAGGGTGATCAGTTGACAGCAAAAAGCACCCTGCATAAAACTTTTTTTTTTACTTTCTGATATCTTAAAGCATAGCTGAAGCAATGATTATCGTTTGTGGAAAGGTAACTTTCATGCCTTTCATCTTGTCTCTATGAAGAGAATATTCATTAATAATGTATCAATTGACATAACATATCAATGATGCTGCGGGACATGAAAAGGAGTTATGGCTTGCGTTCGCTTACATAAAAAAGACCTTATTTCCTCCATTTCTTGTAGATAATGGCCCTGCGTGTCCCATTCTTGCATGTTTGATCATCCTTCCTGTGATACTAAGCATAATTTGCAAATGGTAACACATTACACCATGATGCTTATCATGTTATCAATCTTCTTTTTTCCCTACAACATCAATCTGCTAGGATTTATTTATGATATATAACATTAATCAGTATGTTCGTACACTGTTATGTCTTTAACAATCTATACCGAGCTAGAATGAGCTGGATTATAACTTAAACACAACATCTACAAGATGCTCCTCGCCTCTTACTAACATATAAATATCAAATTTCATACATTTAAATCTTGTTTGTCAAGGCTAAGGTCATGGCATGGAATGTGAGTGCTGTGATTGGCTTCTAAATGATCCAACAATAGTTAGGTAGACTTTACATTGTTAAATCTTTCATATATATATACAGACTTTCTTTTTAAGTAATGATCCATTTTCAACTTTTTCAATGAAATATTGGACGTGACCTGGCTGAGGTGTTTTTCTTGTGACTGCAGTTATTAGCTCAGGAAAATTTTACTGCATTTATATATTTATGTATTTCTCACACATTTTCTAATTTTACTTTAATGGTTTACATATGTCATAGGGTATCATCTTATCTAGATTGATAATGATATCAATATGATCATGATATGACCCTCGTACAACACATCATGATATAAGGTAAGGTAAGATAAGGTAAAACTTTATTTAACATCGGTATAGGTAATAAAACAACAAACAAAAGCATAGTGATCTTGTAACCGACAGTAAAACAGAAAAGAAAAAAAAAAGATTAAAACAGATTAAATAAAATTAACAATGACAGAGAGTTAAAATGCATGTCATTACAGCAAAAGCGTTTTAATTAATTTAATTAAAAAACATAAACATATAATTAAAAAACCTGAGCAAAACAAACATGATCCACAAGAACATACTGGTCCATTCCATTCACACGATTCATGACGAAAAATTATTGAGTCTTTGCAGTGATATGATCCTCACAGTCTACAAATGATCATCATAGTGTGAAATTGCATAAGACCCAAGGGAAAAGGAAGACCCCACATGAAAGATAAAGAGAAAGGGCGCAATAAGGGTGCACTTACCCTTCTGAGGGCAAATATGAGCATATGATGAGGAAACTAATCTCACATAACACAGAGACCTTTCCTGACTTCGTTGGCCTACATTTACAAAGATGCAGGCCTGGGTCTACACAATGTGTCAGACTCTGTCTGGAGTTCATACAAATTTGCAAACAACATATACATTTTATCATTGTCCGTGAATGACTTTAATAACACCAAAAATGAATTAAAAGTCTCCCTCATACAAAACAAAAATTAAGTAAAGGAAATATACATTTGGTTAAATAAACCTTCAGGTTGCTACTGATTGTAACACAAAATGGTAAACATTTAAAGAAGTTTCTATCTAATGATGTTCTAATATTATCTACATTCATTAATACCTCTGTATTAGACTGTCACTTGTAATGCCTTTTATACCAAATGCAAGAATCTGCACCCAAATCAAATTCCTTGTGACACATGACAGTTTTTATAATTGAGTGGTTTTATTTGTTAATTTGAGGACAATAAAGCAAATTTGCTTGTTAGCAAACAGTTTTAACAGGCAAAGAATTACCTAAAATTGACTTCAAGCAAAATATCACCTGCGCTTTGTTAGATTCAGCGATAATACTATACTGTGACGTCATCGAACAAACCTTTGTTATTGCCTGACAGTGACAGTACGTCAGTGACAGGAGACAACAAAGAGACAATATCTTCGCTCAAAGCAACTGTGTGATGCCAACTGTAACCAGGGGTGGTAGTGAAAGATCTATGACATAAGTACTCTGACAACTAGATTCAAAGCATAAAGCCATAAAAGTCACCAGTGCTTCTGGCATAATGCTCACACCAAGGTTAGTTGTCAGTTTTGCAGCTTGGATGTCACTTGCAGGATTTTTTGTTTATAAAAGCTGCAAGTGCAACTCTAAAAAACAGCCTGTCTGTCAGAACCTCAACCAAGCTAAAAACATACTACAAATACATGCTATTCTAATCATAATATACCACCATGGTAATCTGTCAGACTGGCACTTAACCAATACAAGGAAGCTATACCAAGCCACCTGGTGGAGGGTGTCCTAAACCAAATTTACATTTAAATTTATATCGTATACCCCCTGAAAATGTTCTATCATCCCATGCAACATTTTGTGAAATTTTATTAATATTAAAAAGGATGTCTGCCGCCAGGGGATTTCATTTTATAGATTCAATTTTACATAAGTAATACATGGCTATGGTATGTGGGGTAAGTTCAGTGAATGTGATTATGCATTTGATTGGCAAGAAAACATGAAGTAGAACATGTTTGTCTGTTTAGTGTACAATTTGAGTGAGCCACACTTAAACTTGTTAAACCAACATTTTGTTATATAGCGTATGCTGTGCATGCCGGACTGTGCAATAACTTTGGTTTATCGGGCTTAAAACCCTGGAAATGAGGCTACACTTTCCCTGAAGTATCAGACAACCTGAGGTTGCAATCTTCTCGTCTCCCGAACTTACCCAACATAAGGGACCTATGCCACCCAAAGTATTTTACTGCAAAAATGAAGATTGAAGACTCCTAGGGTCAGTCACATTGAATTGTTTAGTGTACCAAGTTTCTCTATCAAGTACCACAAATAGCAATTTAAGCAAAACACCAAGTTTAAGATTACTGCTGGCTCCATAAATGATTGAACGCAATCCAAGAAAAGTTTCAATTCTGAAGAAACATCAATTTCGGGACCACTTGATGGCACCTACGTCAAACATTTCGAATGTCAAGAGAATCCCATTGCTTGTCAGTTGATGATAGCAACAAACGATAAGGGTCAATCGAGCTGTAGTGGATATTTGCCAATTACTGAAGTATTGGGTGGACGATGGACACCATGACAATGGGAGATATACAGTGAAAGACCCATTTTGTAATATAGTGTAGATATGTCAAGAAGGACTCAATATGCTAACTAATGTTTAGTTTATGCTATGTGTGCTGAACTGAGGTGGCATACCAGGCAAGGAGAGTTGATTAACAATTACATTCGCAAGTGGGCCCATTTTGGTTGCTTATTAGACTAGAAAAGATAGATAGAAAATGTAGCCTTGGTAATAGTGAGTGAAAAAACTCAGTCAAGTTTATTCCACTATATTTAAAACAATATATCTATATTCCCTTAAGTTAAAGAGCAATGACCCTTCAATTACCACATATGACACTAACTAGATGAGTGTCACTGTTGTTAAGGCGTTCTGAAAATCCTATGGAAGACTGACACAAATTGCATTTTTTTCACAATCATGTAAATTGACTCCCAAAATATCTGATTTCAGGCCAATTACTGCTTATTTGTTGTCATATTTCTACCCATTTTGCCTTTACACAAATTACAGTGGATATCACACAAATTATTTTAAATGTGAAATAGGGCTTCCACCCAAATTTCTGTGAAACTACCAGAGTTTCTTATTCAGTCAGACATAAGCTCTCCAAGGCACAAATATTTATTTATGAGATTGAAATAATATATACACGACTCATCACTAACAGAATAAAAACAATTTTGAAAAAGTAATCCTGCTCCAGTGGTGCTCTGGAGTAAACGATAAACTGGCCATAAAGTGTAGAAAGCTTCACTTATTTTCTTATTAACCGAATATGATAAGTAAATGATCCTACATATTTCATATTTTGAATAACATAATGCAGTGGCAAATAAGCTTCGTTTTACACTAAATATCTTTAAGTGGACTGATTTATGTAAAACATTTTGTGCAGTTAAATTGCTCACATTGTTGCACATGTGTTGCTGAATGTCTTTCATATGAGATGTTCATTTGGTTGTTCCCTGTACTCTGTGTCTATGTAAGGAAAAGGAACACCCACCTATGTGGCAAATGTTGAAATAAGACTGTAAGATGCAAGATAATACAATACAATGCAATACATTACATTGCAATACAATTCATTACAATACAAACAACAATAGTAGGCCAAAGAGTAAATACATCCCATCCTGTCTTTACGAAAGACAAGAGTTCACAACACTTAATCTTACTCTGATGCCTTTCAGTCTGGAAATTGCTGCATGTTTCTCCTAAATGGACAATTAAATGAATCACAGGAGTAGGCTCGTAGATGTACATTTGCCTGCAAGAAACATCTTGAAGGTAATCTAAGGTTATGGTCACTGAAAGCTTCTCATATATTATTCTGTACAACCTATTACTCCCGGTCATGTATATGGGCTGTATGCATTAAGCTGCATTGAAAAGAGGCACCATGGAACTAATTAGCCAATTCATATCCTAGCACCCCTGGGTGCCGAAAAGGTGCATTTAGCATGTAAAGTACTTTTAAGACAGACTTTTGTCAGCAGCTGGTCAGTGTTGTTAGATTGTGGCCATCACAACAAGTTAAAGCTGCCACAATTGAGTATCACACCCATGATGTGCCCTAGAATTTACAAGAGTGTGATGTATTATTAGTCATTTTTGAATACTTTGGTAACAGTCTCACGATTGTTCAGCTTGTTAAGTTTAGTGACAGGTTTTAGTCTTTTTAAACTTGTAACTGAAAGTGTTTCATTCCGTATATTTAAGAAGCAAGTGCCTTCTTGTAAATGACTTGACAAATGTGTGGGTTCATGTCAACAACAGTATAGTACTAAACAAAATGTATTTCAACCTTAGCAATATAATGTCAGTTCGAAATGGCGTTGTATTTTAAAGTCCTGTCACTGAATGCCTATGTAATTGTACTTACTGAAGAAATTGATAAAATTACCTGTCACAGAGAAAATTATATCTTTGAGGCTTTTTGCTGCAGTTTTAATTAACACAATGTGGATTATTCTAATTAGAAAGAACAAAGCTATTCAAAAGCAATGCGGTTTGTCAACTGAATTAATTTGCCTCAAGCAAGACATTATCTTGTCAAAAATGTCTTCCATTTATATCGACAGAGCAAATTAGAACTGCCAGCAAGATTTTAGTGGGCAGAAGTGCATTTTATACATAACAACATTTTTTTAATTCTGTGTCTTTCTAAATTACTACAAAAATATAGCCACAGTCAGCTGTGATATACTGTACAATCATGTAATTTTTTTAATCATATTCATGAAATTGTGGGTTTGGTCACCAACCTGGCTGTTTGACCAACTCTGGAAATGAACTAACTGAACTATATGACTAACATTTGGGCAACTTAACATTAAAATGGGGGAAGTGTGAGCCCTATATATATTCCAAAAAATATTTTCACTCACTGTCAGATACTCCTTCCATTGAAATATTTCCCCAACAACTGAGTGCAAGCCGAACACACTTAATAGGAAATACATTGTGGTTTGCAGACAAAAGTTATATTGAATAGCACCTAATCCAAGTACATCTCTATATATGACACTGAAGAAAAAAGTACAAGAACAAAGAGAAACATCAACAGAAAAGCATTAGGGTGATAAATTGACAGAGAGTGTGGAGCAAAAAGCAACATGCAGGACACTGTTTTTTTCTTCTTTAGTTCAGTTCGGATATCATTAAGCACAGCTGAAGCAGTGATTATCGTCAGTAGAAAGGTACTTTCCATGCCTTTCATCTTGTCTCGATGAACAGATAATTCATTAATAATGTATCAGTTGACATAACATATCAATCATGCTACAATGTCGAGCTGTTGGACATGAAAAAAAAAACAGTTATGACTTTTGTTCGCTTACATAAAAGACTGAATTTAGATTAGGACCCTGGTTGTGTCATTCTTGCATATTTGAGAATCATATCATTAAGAATAATTTGCAAATGATAGCAGATTATATTAAGAATTATTGTCTGATAATACTCTTTTTATTTTCTGAGGCAACATGCATTAATATCTTATGATATAATCCACATATGTTACAGATTTACCCCATGAGTGGGATCTTCTACTTGCCTCAGCCTACACACAGAGTACAAGGGACCACCAATTCAACATCTCATCTGAACGACATCCAGCTGAGACGTTGTTCATGAAGGGTGCCCAGGCCAGGGATCGTACCTGGTTCCTTCAGAGGAGCAGGAGAGCAGCTTACCAATAGACCACCCAGATTCATAATATAATATTATACAGTACAACTCATATCCTATGTTAAATCTTTAACAAGCCAGACTGAGCTAAATTAATACTTAAACTTACTATATAGTAAAGATCCCTAGAACAACCACCTCTCCAAATAGCAGAGCTCATTCACACCACTAATACCCAACTGGCTAGCATTAAGGTCACTGAAAGGTGTAATGTTGTTTTTTTGAGTTGCTATATAATAAAAGTATACCGATCTAAATCATATTCATTTAAAATCTTATTTGTCAATGCTTCGGCCACGACATGAAGTGTTGATGCTATTGTTCGATTTTTTAAAGTGATGTAATTATGAAGTATCTTTATCTTCATAATGTATGGCCAGATTGGGCTTGATATAGTTACTTCTAGCTCTGGATAGCTACATTCTGCAATCATTATGCATCAGTGTACATCACTATATATAGAACTCACATCAATGTTTGTAGTGGTTAAATGGTTCATCTACAAAGCTTCTATTCATGCAATGATCCATTTTCTAGTTTTAGAAATAAAACACTGGGCTAATCAGGATGATTATGCCTTACGTTCACTAATAAGCAGTCCCAAATTATTTTGCGGCAATATGTATTTCTAACACATTTTCTAACCTTATTTTAGTAGTTCACATATTTCATAGGGCATCTGCGTTGACATATTATGATCATGATATGATCCTCACACAATCAACACATTATGATATGATCCTCACAGTCAACTTATGATCATCACAGTGTGAAATTGCATAAGACTCGAGAGAAAAGAAAGACCCCACATAAAAGATTAAGGCTAAGGGTACAGTAAGGGTGCACCATTTAAAGAAGTTTATCAATATATCAGACAAGACAAGACAAGACAAGACAAGACAAGACAAGACAAGACAAGACAAGATAAGATAAGATAAGATAAGATAAGATGAGATCAATCTTTATTTAAAGTCGATTATTAATGAAGGTATAAAAGCATTAAAATGACAATGAGACAATATTTTCAGATGAAAAATGGTCATATAAAATTTATGTTAGATAAAACAATTGAGTATAATTTAGAAGCAATGATTATCTTATACATCTACAATCAGATTGCTTAATTCCTGCATATATTATATGGTCAATGCTTAAACCTGTCAACTGGGACTTTCTCGAACAAAACCTTTATTCTTGCCTGACAGTCACAGTTATGATTTTTGTACAATTATTGAACTACATCAGTGACAGGTGACATCAAAGAGACAATATATTTACTCAAAGCAATCATGTGATTGATCAAATATTCATGTTTTGTAACTGCAATACAAATAATTTCTTGTAAATACTGTAAACAGGGGTTCTGTGAGTGACAGATCTATGACATAAAGCAATCTAGCTTCAAACCATAAAAGCCATCCAAGTCTCTTTTTTTTGACATAATAGTTACACCATGGTCAATTGTCAGCTTTGTAGCTTTGATTCTACTGTCTACTTACTATAAAGTGCAACCCATAGAAACAGTTTTTCAAACAAAACCTGCACAAAGCAACCAAGCTGGCTCATTAGACCTATCTCTAGGAATTTATACCAGCCACTTGTGTTTATCTAAAGAAACTAATTTGTGCAAAGTAAATTCAGTGTTAATCCACTAAAAGTGTAGTGCTAACATTTGGGAAATAGAGTGATGTGAATTTGAAGGGCAAATTAATGAAATGGAGGAAATTTACAAGAAATTTGGTCTGTCACACAGAGAATTGTTATATTTAAATTAATGAGGGTATGCGCTCAAGATATCAGTGATTTCTGTATTGTCAGTTTAAACAAGAATGATTTATCAAATGCCATACTATACACAACCATCATCATCAAGCAAACATTCAAATAAAAAAACTTACAGATTCAGATTACTCTATAACAATTAAATTTATCATATTAAGTGGGGATTATGAATGCCACTTTGGATATTTTATTGCAACAATTTACAATATTATGCATGAGGGTCGATACAGGGGGAGGGGGGGATAGGAGGATGGGGGACATAATATTATACCCCCCCCCCCCACTTTTTGGGAAGGGGGGCATGATCAAATTAAAATAACCTTTTTACCACACTTTTGTTTTGGAAAATTAGTGCTCTGTTGATCGGGTTTACATTTATCAGTACAAATATATCTGATCCACTATATCTTTACCTTGGCCAGTGTCAGCGCATTAACTGCCGCCACTTGTAGGCTTGCACCCCCCCCCCCCCCCACCTCCCAACCATCAAGACAAATCAACGCCCCTGTGTGTATGATTGACTTATCTAGACAGATGGATGCTACACTCAGGGTTGAGATATTATCTCTATTAACAGTGTATTTTGATAACCAACAGATAATTCCTGTTCAAATATAAAGTCCTCGAAAGTCCTAGGCCTCCTCAAGGCAAGAGTGGTCACACGTGCCCTAAAACTTCGAGCCCCAGTGGCCAACATATAGAGCAATGTGAAATGCGCTCTTAGATGTGGTTATTCCTATTCACATAGCATAGTACAGACTTTAATGGATTCCCTGTAGATAAAACTTTATAAAGCAAAATAATAGTAACTCTTCACCCTATATTATAATTATGAAGGTGCTTTGGTGCACATGGCTAGAAGTATAGATGTTTGGTCATTTGCAAAGACACCAACTGATCAGTTCTCACCATGCTGATCTATGTTGCTGATATTATAGTACTACTTCAGTTTGTGCTGGTCATTTGCACTGAAAAAGAGTTCATAAGTGTTAATGGCTGACGGGTGACTGGAGCCTTTAATAATATACAGATTGCCTGCTAAATTTTACATGATAAATGAGTCAATGCAAGTTGAAGCCATGTACACCAATTTTACAGAGTTTAGGTTATTAGGTTTTTGACAAGTGTTGTAATGTTATGAAATATTATGTACATGCATAAAAGAGCGGTATATTGCTGGTAAATGTCTAAAACACCTCCCCATGGCCTTTGGATGTTCTTTTCTTATGTTTATTTATTTTATTTTTTGTAACTACGTATACTAACCAAGGCAGTGCCTACCTGACTGGTGTGCTGAATTTACTGGAAATCCCCATAGACCTGTAGGTTCCCTCAACCTTTTTTGTGGGCACTGTGCATACTACTTGCATGGAAATGCACTTAGGGGTGATCAATACCTTCCTGTGATGACCTGCCAGGAAGGACATTTTCCTTTATTGATATACACAGCGTGTGCATCGTCAAGAGCGCTTACGTGATCACAAGTGGAGTGAACTCAGGTGTGAGAGATGGCCCTGCTTCATTTAGAGGCTTCTTTACTGTTTGTCCTTCACTGCATCTATAGAAGGGGACATAGTGTACAAGATATGCCTGATTCAAAACAAGAAGTTTTGTGAGCAATCGATTTTTCGACATTGAAGTATGGTAGTTAAGAAGTTTTGATCATTGAAAGTAGAAAACAATGTCAATGAGATTCTTAAATTAGATAATCTATTGCCAGTCTGAGTATAAGAAAAATATTCTTTCTAATTTCAGAAAATCAATGTTCCTTTGGTCCGGAGGTGAATCAAGTGATTATCTCATGTTCAGCAGCTTACTTACACTTGTTGCCTATTTTCTAAGTCCCAGGAATTTGGTGTTAAAAGAATATCAGAGAAAAAGGATAATGAAGGTATGGCTGCCTCTGCCCGGGACCCTCGAGTCCCGAGGGTCCCTTGAAACAAATTTTGAGCAACTCAACAGTGCTCTCACAAAACTAACCCAGGCAGTTTTGTCCTATGGTCCTCAAATCAATATTTTGAATTACCATTGAAGGAATACAAAACCGCTAATATAACGATATTATATGCCGTTTCTATGTCAGTCTGGAGAGGTGAAATCAGAACTATTTTGTGCGGTTCGTCGTACATTTGAATGTGCATAGCGATATCTGTAGACTACTTGCAGTCGCTCGCACATTTTAAAGCAGTCTACTCGTAGGCAGGAGGTACGGCTTGCCACATTTGCAACTGCCTTTCCCCAATAACTGAGCTGTTCACTTTAGCGCCGTTATGTTATCTCCACAAAACCCACGTGACACGGAATTTCAGGTCGGCCAAAGATCAGTGAAGTTAGCTACCCGAACCTAGCTACCTGACAGCTACCCGGCAGCTACCTGAAGGTGTAAAGTTAGCTACCCGAACCCAGCTACCTGACAGCTACCTGGCAGCTACCCGAACTTTCCATGTATATAACTCAAAAACAGTTGAGTGTAATTTTTCCGTTTTTGCGCCAAAAGATACTTAGGGCAAAGGTTTACGTTCTAGAATTTTTTCGGAATTTTCCGAGTACGTCGAAGATGTGATAAATCAAAATAATTGAAAAAATGACGTTTTTTACCGTAACACAAACGGTAGCTTTTTGGAGTGTCCAGTTGAGAAAGCGCCGGTAGAAAACAAAAATTAACTTTTGTGTCTAACTTTTAGCATAGACAAAACTAGTCTTTACAACTCTTAAAGGGGTCAAATTCATTAGTACTTTCGGGTAGCTGCCAGGTAGCTGGAATTTGGCTCGCCTCTTTTCTGCCACCCTCTCGTAAACGGTTTCACGGATCTTTACTGTTTTTGACACAAAGATACAATTGGCATAGGTCTACATTTTAGAATTTTTCCAGAATTTTCCGAAGGGTTACGGCTCTGAAATATAAAAAAAAACTCAAAAACAACCTCTTTTGCCGTAGCTGCGATTGTAAATTTACCGGTTGACCGGTTGGGACTGTACCGGTAAAAAACAAAAATTAACTTTTGTATCTAACTTTTGCAATATGTAAAACTGACCTGTGCACCCGTTAAGTGGGTGTAATTAGGCCTTAGATTCGATAGCTGCCAGGTAGCTAGCTTCGCTATCGCATATATCTCGAAAACGGTCAAACGTGATTTTTCCGTTTTTGCGCCAAAAGATACTTAGGGCAAAGGTTTACGTTATAGAATTTTTTCGTAATTTTCCGAGCATGTCGAAGATGTGATAAGTCAAAATAATTGAAAAAATGACGTTTTTTACCGTAACGCAAACGGTAGCTTTTTGGAGTGTCCGGTTGAGAAAGCGCCAGTAGAAAACAAAAATTAACTTTTGTGTCTAACTTTTAGCATAGACAAAACTAGTCTTTGCAACCCTTAAAGGGGTCAAATTCATTAGTACTTTCGGGTAGCTGCCAGGTAGCTGGAATTTGGCTCGCCTTTTTTTTTGCCACCCTCTCGTAAACGGTTTCACAGATCTTTACCGTTTTTGACACAAAGATACATTCGGCATAGGTCTACAATTTAGAATTTTTCCAGAATTTTCCGAAGCGTTACGGCTCTGAAATATCAAAAAAACTCAAAAACAACCTCTTTTGCCGTAGCTGCGATTGTAAATTTACCGGTTGACCGGTTGGGACAGTACCGGTAAAAAACAAAAATTAACTTTTGTATCTAACTTTTGCAATATGTAAAACTGACCTGTGCACCCGTTAAGTGGGTGTAATTAGGCCTTAGATTCGGGTAGCTGCCAGGTAGCTAGCTTCGCTATCGCATATTCCTCGAAAACGGTCAAACGTGATTTTTCCGTTTTTGCGCAAAAAGATACTTAGGGCAAAGGTTTACGTTATAGAATTTTTTCGGAATTTTCCGAGCACGTCGAAGATGTGATAAATCAAAATAATTGAAAAAATGACGTTTTTTACCTTAACGCAAACGGTAGCTTTTTGGAGTGTCCGGTTGAGAAAGCGCAGGTAGAAAACAAAAATTAACTTTTGTGTCTAACTTTCAGCATAGACAAAACTAGTCTTTGCAACCCTTAAAGGGGTCAAATTCATTAGTACTTTCGGGTAGCTGCCAGGTAGCTGGAATTTGGCTCGCCTCTTTTTTGCCACCCTCTCGTAAACGGTTTCACGGATCTTTACTGTTTTTGACACAAAGATACATTTGGCATAGGTCTACATTTTAGAATTTTTCCAGAATTTTCCAAAGGGTAAAGGCTCTGAAATATCAAAAAAACTAAAAAACAACCTCTTTTGCAGTAGCTGCGATTGTAAATTTACCGGTTGACCGGTTGGGACATTACCGGTAAAAAACAAAAATTAACTTTTTTATCTAACTTTTGCAATATGTAAAACTGACCTGTGCACCCGTTAAGTGGGTGTAATTAGGCCTTAGATTCGGGTAGCTGCCAGGTAGCTAGCTTCGCTATCGCATATTCCTCGAAAACGGTCAAACGTGATTTTTCCGTTTTTGCGCAAAAAGATACTTAGGGCAAAGGTTTACGTTCTAGAATTTTTTCGGAATTTTCCGAGCACGTCGAAGATGTGATATATCAAAATAATTGAAAAAATGACGTTTTTTACCGTAACGCAAACGGTAGCTTTTTGGAGTGTCCGGTTGAGAAAGCGCCGGTAGAAAACAAAAATTAACTTTTGTGTCTAACTTGTAGCGTACACAGAACTGCTCCACTCTCTTTCATATTCATACTCTGGTTAATATATTTTTTCCTACATCTTGATGCATTGTGTAGTTCTGCAGTCACTGTAAGTAAAGGTTTTATGACAGCTATTTTCACAGATCTAAATCTAAACAATTTTTATCATTTTAAGCATAGTCTGATTGATGAAAGTAAAAAGTTATAGATAGATAGCATTTCCCGCCATTTTCGGAGGGCTGCATCTTGTGGCTAGAACCTCTTCTGATGATTCAAGTCAATGTGATTGGCAAATAATGCCAGCGTAGGATAAAATTACAGCCCAAAAACATTAAGAAGCTGTCGCACAGCTATGTTCACCTACGTACTAAGCCACAATGCGATACTCCCCCGGTAACTTTTGCTTTCATCTGGAAACCAAAATGTTGACAAGGACATCATGGACATCACAAACTGAGAACAAAAGTTCTTTCCCCCTTTCATACAATAATTCATACTCAATTTATACCCATAGACTCATTTAATCTTTAAGAGTATTTGTCCATTTTGTGAAAGTCATTAGAATTACAACACAGAGGAAAACAAATCCAAACAATTAGGATATTTTTATGCTTTTTGTGAAGCAATCTATATAGGTGAGTATGAAGATTCAAGGATCCCGAGCAGAGACAGTTACAAATGCCGCATTTGCATTGCATTTTAAATGCATATGCACTTGCAAACATTTGCACTTACATTTGCATTTTTTAAACTGAATATTTACATTTGCATTTGATTTTAAAACATTTGCATTTTTTCAAATGTCTTTCTAAATGCTAGTTTAGGTAAGACTTGAAAATAAGCACATACTAATATTGTAAGTTATAATTAATTACTTGTAATATAACTTACACAGATTTAAAACTTCACACAGTAGATAGTTCATTACAAATTGATAAACAATTATTAGCTAAAAAGTCTTCACAAAAGAATGAAAAAGTGGTATTTATTGTATAGGTTAATGTTGCTCAAATTGTCAATTACTCAATCAATAAGAGTTGTATATACATCAAGTTTCTTATATTATTATCTGCTATTAAAGTGTGCATTGAAACACTTTGAGGTATTTTTAGTACACATCATATTTACCCCATGGTGTCTTGTGTTACCTATTTGATAAGCTGTCCAATGTATTTATGATCTCTTTTCTAATATCATTTATCTTATCTCATTTTAAATGATGCATTTTATCAGAGTTTTACGGTGGCTGGGATAGGACATGCATTTTTTATTTTTTATTTCGTTCTCACGAAATAGTATTCATGCAGGATTTCGTTATAATGACATAGTATTTCGTTATAATGAATTACTAATTTGTTCAAACGAAATACTTATTTTGTTTGGACGAAATATTATTTCCTACAAGATCCTTACAAGATCCAAGAAGTGCTGACACTGGTTTTCCAGTGAACCCATCAAAGTTACCTTCTTTTTAACAGAATAAGACACAAGAAAAATGCACACTGTTAATTTAGTAATGGCTTGGAGAAATTAGACCAGGAGAGGACACTGGGGTACATCAAAGGTAGAATTAGGCCCCCCCCTCCTCCCAACCCCCTCCAAACATTTCCAACCCCACCCCTGCAGTATCGTTAAGTGCATTTGATTGAAAACCTATTTCTGGTCATGCTCTTCTGTTGTGATACTGAGGCCTATCTGTCTGTCTATCTATCTATCTGGGTTGTAGATAAATTAGGTTATCCCCTACTGTAGAGAAAGGGTGTAGCCACATAGGGGGGGGGGGGGCGATATGGGGTCAGATCCCCCACACCCCCACCCCAAGGCCCTTTAGAAGTTGGAATGAAAAATTTGAGAATTTCACCTCTGCGGCATGTTAAGCCAAAATTATATACTATTTAATGTTATTATTTAGTTAGTGTGAACTTAAATAGTGTTATAAGTTTCTTTTTCTTTTCAAAATTTTTAAAGAGCTCAACCTCTTCAAAATGTTAGCTCTGGTTGCGACCCTCCCAAAGGAGTTCCACCACTGGTCAAATGACTTTGATTTCATGACTTACATTATGTAGGCCTATAAGCATGCAGACCCCTCTTGTCTTATAGCTGCAGCCAATTTTATTTTTTCGATTTAATAACCTGGTATTCTGTTTGTCATCTTTTTCTACTTGTTGTGATGTATATATGTATGCAGATAAAGATATCATATAGTGTGCTTGATAGGATAGGATAGGATAGGATAAGATGCTTTTTCCCCCATTCCAGGCAATCTTCATGTGCAACTTCTCAGCTGAATGGCATTTGGAGATGTTCCCTTGTACTTGGTGTCTATGCTTAAGCAAATAAAATTCTCCATACATGTGTAATGTAAGTGCATGTGTCCCTCTCTTTCAGTTGATAATCAACCCATGTGAGTGGGAAAGAACTTGCCTAAAAGGGCTGCACTAAGTTCACTTTCTGCTATCTATCTATCTATCTATCTATCTATATATATATATATATATATATATATAGATCTTTATCAATCAATCAATCAATCAATCTACCTATCTGTCTATCTATCCATCTATTCATCTATCTATCTATCTATCTATCTGTCTGTCTGTCTGTCTGTCTGTCTATCTGCCTTGGTATTAGACTCAGATTAGGGGCAACAACTGACACCACTTGTACAATGTGTTATATATGTTATTCTATCATTGACTATTGAATGCAGGTCAACTTACTTAGACTGAGTAATTCTTCTGGCCATATATCAGCAACAGTTTAACGTATTTTCCGTGAGTACGAAATACTATTTCATTCCCACAAAATAAAAAATAAAGAGTGCATGTCTTAACCCAGCCATCGTAGATTTTAACTATTTTATGGTATGTTTTGATGCAATTTCTCTCTGTACAAAGAGGTTAAATAACTACTATTAAAATTATAATTCTTAAGCTATTTTTTCAAAGGTCAATTTAGTCATGCTAAATCTGAACACAATAGAGAAGAGGAATTTCCCTTCTACTGACTGTCACCCTTTCTTATGTAATTCCTAACAATAGGGGCTCAGCAAAACAGTACATTTAATTGACTATTGTTGACCTAGAAAGTGTCCTAGATTTAGACCTCTATTTTGCCAAACATGTGGTCTTTGTTTAATCACCCAGTGAAACTGAGTAAAATATCAGGTGCAATACTTGAATACTACACAATAAATAAATATTGTTAAACATTACCTAAACATAACATTTTGTTCACTGCAACATTGGCATTTATTAATGAATGAGTGAGAATATTACATTGGCCACTTCCATTTTTAAATCTTTAATTTAAAAATAATTGTTATATATCTTGATACTTTTTTTAGGTGTATTACATTTGAAAAAAGCAAATACATTTGCATTTAAATGTGTTTCTAAAAGTTCATACTTGCATTTGCATTCTATAATTAAGATGATGAAAATAATTTAGAATTTTTAAGGTACCAAAGGTAGCAGTTACCAAATGCATCCACCAGGGGAGCTAAAGTCTTATGCATCAGATCGAATTTGGCTTTTCTTACTTTTCACACAAAAGAAAATCCAGAAAATAAATAAATTTTCATTATGGATTTTCTAATTGTCTGTGAAAAAAACTGTCATAAAAAACCTCTTTACTTACAGTGACTGCAGAACTACACAATGCATCAAGATGTTGGAAAAAAAATATTAACCAGAGTATGAATATGAAAGAGAGTGGACCAGTTCCGTGTACGCTAAATGTTACACACAAAAGTTTGTTCTGTTTTATTACGGCGCTTTCTCAAACGGACACTCCAAAAAGCTACCATTTGTGTTACGGTAAAAAACGTCATTTTTTCAATTTTTTTGATTTATCACATCTTCGACGTGCTCGGAAAATTCCGAAAAAATTCTAGAACGTAAACCTTTGCCGTAAGTATCTTTTTGCGCAAAAACGGAAAAATCACGTTTGACCGTTTTCGAGGAATATGCGATAGCGAAGCTAGCTACCTGGCAGCTACCCGAATCTAAGGCCTAATTACACCCACTTAACGGGTGCACAGGCCAGTTTTACATATTGCAAAAGTTAGATACAAAAGTTAATTTTTGTTTTTTACCGGTACTGTCCCAACCGGTCAACCGGTAAATTTACAATGGCAGCTACGGCAAAAGAGGTTGTTTTTGAGTTTTTTTGATATAACAGAGCCGTAACCCTTTGGAAAATTCTGGAAAAATTCTTAAATGTAGACCTATGCCGAATGAATCTTTGTGTCAAAAACGGCAAAGATGCGTGAAACCGTTTACGAGAGGGTGGCAAAAAAGAGGGGAGCCAAATTCCAGCTACCTGGCAGCTACCCGAAAGTACTAATGAATTTGACCCCTTTAAGGGTTGTAAAGACTAGTTTTGTCTATGCTAAAAGTTAGACACAAAAGTTAATTTTTGTTTTCTACCGGCGCTTTCTCAACCGGACACTCCAAAAAGCTACCGTTTGCGTTACGGTAAAAAACGACATTTTTTCAATTATTTTGATTTATCACATCTTCGACATGCTCGGAAAATTTCGAAAAAATTCTAGAACGTAAACCTTTGTCGTAAGTATCTTTTTGCGCAAAAACGGAAAAATCACGTTTGACCGTTTTCGAGGAATATGCGATAGCGAAGCTAGCTACCTGGCAGCTACCCGAATCTAAGGCCTAATTACACCCACTTAACGGGTGCACAGGTCAGTTTTACATATTGCAAAAGTTAGATACAAAAGTTAATATTTGTTTTTTACCGGTACTGTCCCAACCGGTCAACCGGTAAATTTACAATGGCAGCTACGGCAAAAGAGGTTGTTTTTGAGTTTTTTTGATATTACAGAGCCGTAACCCTTTGGAAAATTCTGGAAAAATTCTTAAATGTAGACCTATGCCGAATGAATCTTTGTGTCAAAAACGGTAAAGATGCGTGAAACCGTTTACGAGAGGGTGGCAAAAAAGAGGGGAGCCAAATTCCAGCTACCTGGCAGCTACCCGAAAGTACTAATGAATTTGACCCCTTTAAGGGTTGTAAAGACTAGTTTTGTCTATGCTAATAGTTACACACAAAAGTTAATTTTTGTTTTCTACCGACGCTTTCTCAACCGGACACTTCAAAAAGCTAACGTTTGCGTTACGGTAAAAAACGTTATTTTTTCAATTTTTTTGATTTATCACATCTTTGAAGTGCTCGGAAAATTCCGAAAAAATTCTAGAACGTAAACCTTTGCTTTAAGTATCTTTTGGCGCAAAAACGGAAAAATCACGTTTGACCGTTCGAGGAATATGCGATAGCGAAGCTAGCTACCTGGCAGCTACCCGAATCTAAGGCCTAATTACACCCACTTAACGGGTGCACAGGTCAGTTTTACATATTGCAAAAGTTAGATACAAAAGTTAATTTTTGTTTTTTACTGAAACTGTCCCAACCGATCAACCGGTAAATTTACAATGGCAGCTACGGCAAAAGAGGTTGGTTTTGAGTTTTTTTGATATTTCAGAGCTGTAACCCTTTGGAAAATTCTGGAAAAATTCTTAAATGTAGACCTATGCCATATGTATCTTTGTGTCAAAAACAGTAAAGATCCGTGAAACCGTTTACGAGAGGGTGGCAAAAAAGAGGCGAGCCAAATTCCAGCTACCTGGCAGCTACCCGAAAGTACTAATGAATTTGACCCCTTTAAGGGTTGCAAAGACTAATTTTGTCTATGCTGAAAGTTAGACACAAAAGTTAATTTTTGTTTTCTACCGGCGCTTTCTCAACCGGACACTTCAAAAAGCTACCGTTTGCGTTACGGTAAAAAACGTCATTTTTTCAATTATTTTGATTTATCACATCTTCGACGTGCTCGGAAAATTCCGAAAAAATTCTAGAACGTAAACCTTTGCCCTAAGTATCTTTTTGCGCAAAAACAGAAAAATCACGTTTGACCGTTTTCGAGGAATATGCGATAGCGAAGCTAGCTACCTGGCAGCTACCCGAATCTAAGGCCTAATTACACCCACTTAAGGGGTGCACAGGTCAGTTTTACATATTGCAAAAGTTAGATACAAAAGTTAATTTTTGTTTTTTACCGGTACTGTCCCAACCGGTCAACCGGTAAATTTACAATGGCAGCTATGGCAAAAGAGGTTGTTTTTGAGTTTTTTTGATATTACAGAGCCGTAACCCTTTGGAAAATTCTGGAAAAATTCTAAAATGTAGACCTATGCCAAATGTATCTTTGTGTCAAAAACGGTAAAGATCCGTGAAACCGTTTACGAGAGGGTGGCAAAAAAGAGGCGAGCCAAATTCCAGCTACCTGGCAGCTACCCGAAAGTACTAATGAATTTGACCCCTTTAAGGGTTGCAAAGACTAGTTTTGTCTATGCTGAAAGTTAGACACAAAAGTTAATTTTTGTTTTCTACCGGCGCTTTCTCAACTGGACACTCCAAAAAGCAACGGTAAAAAACGTCATTTTTTCAATTATTTTGATTTATCACATCCTCGACGTTCTCGGAAAATTCCGAAAAAATTCTATAACGTAAACCTTTGCCCTAAGTATCTTTTGGAGCAAAAACGGAAAAATTACACTCAACTGTTTTTGAGTTATATACATGGAAAGTTCGGGTAGCTGCCAGGTAGCTGTCAGGTAGCTGGGTTCGGGTAGCTAACTTTACACCTTCAGGTAGCTGCCGGGTAGCTGTCAGGTAGCTAGGTTCGGGTAGCCAACTTCACTGATCTGTAGGCCAACTCAGCGTAGGGTTTTTCCTCTGACTGTTAACTAGCGTCCACAATGAATACCCAATAATAAATAACGTGCTAAAGTGTACAGCAGTGTGTAGACAACTGTCTATGTTTCATATCTTATTGTTAAGGTCATACACACATGTATGCGATGTGATAGGCGAGCAATTAATTAATTGATTAATTCAGGAGCAATAACTCAAATTTCAACCATATATCATAACATTGTGAAGTCTACAATGTAAAGATAATGATTATTTTACACTAAATGTATTTGCCTAAAATACCAATAGTGGATTTTCACGGAAGGTACTGTGTATTTCCACCAGGTGGCTAAAACAGATGGCTGAAAAAGTTCTCGCCCTTGGCTGTGATTGGCTGAAGCAAAGTGCATCCTAGCAGCAGTATTTTTAGTGCATTTTAATGTATATTTGACACTTAATCGTTTAGTTGATGTTTATTATTTTTCTGAGAAAGTTATATTTATGGAATCAGTTAGTTATCAACTACTTTGTCTGAAAAGCAAAATGAGTAATAATAGGAGAGGAAAGACTTATGTCCTGCTGAATTCAGGGCTGTTTAGTGAAAAGACTCTATTATGTCATAAGAAATGATGGAATCGCCTTCAAAAAGTTGCTTGTCTACCAATTTTTGAAAGACACATAAATTTAAAAAAAAAGAAAAAATCTTCAGTTAATGTTATTGTTTTGCCAATTTCTGTAACAGTTTAACAATAAATTGATTTGCTCAACAATATAATTTTTATTAAATTCCACTTTGAAACATTCAACTTTAATATTTGGCTTTTCATCATGCTTGATAACACAATGATAGGACATTTTCATTCAGAAAGTGTAATTTACTCCTCTGTAAAGTTGGCAGCTGGCTTACTGGACTGGTGTTTACAATGTGGAGTTTTTAACCCCTTTCCTGTAAAGCTGATTACAATGAAATCGATAATGACTTGTAATCCCAGCCAGTAGGATTATTGAAGCACCTACTTCTTAAGCAGCTGTTTTTAAGTCTGGGGCCGATCCAAAGTTTATTACACCATATCGCATTTGTAGTTCAAATTAAAGGGAAAATATTATGTTGACATACTTCACTTCACAACTAGTCAAAAGTAGATTTAGAAGGAATGTTCTACCATCTGGAGAAATAACACAACTCCTAATTAGCCCATCAAATGCAGAAATACAACAACCATATGTTTAAAATGAACCCTCTTCAAGTATTTCAATTGGTTTATTGATAACATAAACTCAATGATCTTCTAGTCAGAGCAAGAATGCAGGGACTCCACAATAACTTTGTGCCATACTGTTTGAGACATTTTCTGTAAAAAAAAAATGTATTTTTATTTTTAATTTTTTTTAACGTGTACGTTTTTAACCAATTTTAGTATTATTAATTATTCTTGGATTTTAGTCGTTTATATGTCTGGTACCATTATTTATCTTATTGTATTGTATAATTTATTTCAATGATGCAATATTTGTTGCCAGATAATATATATATATATATATATATTCTATACTAGATTTTTCTTGACAGAATTGTTCACATAGAACTGGATAAAATACATGTCAGATTCACGAATTGCTGCTCTATATGTTGAGGTCACGTAAGTTACGTCTTAAAGTGACATTTATTAATTAAAGCAACCTCACGATAGAAAGTCTGATCTACAGTTTTCCACATGTAGGTATATTATTTGTAGTTTCTGATATGTGACTTGTCATCTAGTAATTCTAGTTTATCACACGATTTTGCTGGCCTAATGTTTTGACTGGTAGCAGTCTAGAGATGCAGCAGCAAACAGCAAATCAGTCAGCAGGAACAGGGAGGCATCACAATGCAGTCGTATGATGAGGTGAGGGCCCAGCTCAGTGGTAGGGTGCTGGGCTTCCCAGATAGCGTTCCAAATCGGCCCAGCATAGTTTCCATATAGGCCACAGTTGTAACAACATTGTATTAACATCGCCGACATCGCGCCGACATTGAAACGATTTGGAATGCTATCTAGGTTCTAATGGGTCCGGGTTTGATTCCAATTTAAAGGCAAGGAACAAACTAGATTGTTAGAAACGGTCTTAACAGGCAAACTATTATAATTGGCTTTACACGAAAGAGCATCAACATGTGGGTGACCAGTTATATAAGCACATGTATTAAGTGAAAGTGAAATGGACACAACTTCATTGCATTTGAATGTAATACAGAAAAACAGAAAGGAAATACTGTATGATTTTTTTTTTTATATACAAAACGCCGCTAATGGTAATGCAGGGTTGGAAGCACTAAGAGCCCTTTGTATACTCTTGAGACACAACCTATTTCTGTTGCCAGTCTTGGTCACGCGTGTCGATCGTTGCATTAGCAAGAGGCACCATCTGGAACTAATTGCCAATTCATTTCCGAGATCTTGCTAGTAGGAGAGTAATCATATTACTTTGGGCCTCAATGATCTGCAGATTATTGCACCACACATGATATTAGAATGATAGCTCGAGTGTTAAAGATTCCATGGCAACAGATCCTCAACATGTCAGATTAATTTAGATATGGTTGCTAAGACGTTTACAACTGTGTTTATGTGCCTAGCCAGTTATAGATCTTTTACAGTCAATACTGTTGACAAACATTACTATTAGTGGCGGGTTACAGGAAGTGGGGATATTGAGATGTTGGCACTAAGCAGTGACCCATCTGTGTTTACTTAATCTGTGGCTGAATGTACAAGCGCCACCAGTGTCAAAAACACTTTTTTTGATAGGAAGACAGATATACCTAGAGGCGCCATCTGTGCTTACCTAAGCTGTGGCGGTGGAATCAACCATTGCTTTGCAGTGCCACCAGTGATAACGAGAAAAGCTCTCGTTAAAAAAAAGACCTGTATCCAGAATTCAAAACGTAGTCTAGACATGCAAAAAAAAAATAATAATAATTGAACTATTTTGTACAGACTAAAGGGTATTAGTTGCAGGTAACAGATACTGACAAGGTATCAGATTCATGTCACAATATTACAATCAATTAGTATAGTTCATATAAATTTATGTCTTTGTCTTCATTGCCTAACGTGCTATAAAATTTACTTTTTAATAGATCTTCGCTTCTCTTGCCTAGCTACCCACAACTGTCTGAAAATCGACCACTTGCACCATCAATAGTATTAGTAATTATTAAATGAGACCTTTGCTTGTTAGTCATACTATGAAGAAATAAAATTAAAAAAGTAATATATATATATATATATATTTCAAAATTCCTGCTATTAAGTTGCATACAATTTTTTCTTCACAAACAAGCTTTCATTCTTAAGACCGATGAGTCCATTGGATGTTTGAGGGGGGAACTGTTAGGATTTAATAAATACCTTGGTACAATAAAACCAGGCACTTTTGACACATGGTCCTTCACTCAAAGTTGCTTCATTTTATTCAAGGAAGAAAAATGTGCCATAGTTTAGCCATTTTCAAGGATGTGAAGATCAGTGATCTGGCCACAGCTTAAATGTACACAAACATCAGTGATGTCACTGGCAATCTTCACAAGGCTCAGAAGATTATTTGTAAAACCAATATTAGTAAATATATGAGTTCTGCTAATTATAGGATATGTTATGGATTGAGATTCTGATGCAAAAACAGGAACTATTTCTTCTTTTAGAAAACTGACCTTCCCATCTTTAAATGAATACAATATGATGATGTGTAGTTAGGCAATGACAGTGAACAATTACATTTAAGGTTGCAAGTTTTCATGGAATTGGGTCCTCGTATCTACGAAATTACTTACACTACCTCTAATATAATAAAATAAATTCCTGTGATTATTTACTATTTACTTCAAACAGTTAAAAGGGAGGATATTCTTTTTTAAATTTAATTAATGCCTGGTTGGCTTTGATTGTGTAATAATTAAAGGAAATTGGACAAATATACCTAACTGAATGATCAGCTTAAGGATCCAATCTTCAACTGCAGGAAATTTTACAGACATAAAAATTAGAAATTTGCTGATATATTCTAGAAATTTTAATCTGGTTAATTGTATTAATGTAATGTTTAAAAAAAAAAGTAATGTTATGATAAAATTAAAATGACATACTATGCGCAAAAATAAGAAAATGAATATAGCATTTGGATTACCTCATTTAGGACCCATTATACCAAGTCTACTTGAACTATGACTACGACAAAATTGCGTTTGTTTGCACGTTGTTTCGTGATTATTCACAAAGTTTGGAGGTCGGCTTTGGAAATTTCCTGCAGTTGAAGATTGGATCCTTAAGCTGATCTATGGCCTTGTGAAAGGTGATGCCTCAAATAAATGGATTGTGCATTGATCTACAAGCCTTTACCAAATTTCTCCAAATCTGTGGGAAAACTAAAAGTGAAGTGGTTGGTATGGGTGGTTTTTACAGCAGTGACTCTTGGTGTCTGAGTTTAAGCATCACTCTCTGCTGCAGTGCAGCACACAGTTTGTATGCTTCATCTCAGTCCCTGTCCCATCATGTTAGACATAATCAGTACCATCTCACCATAAATTAATCTGTCTAAGTCCTTGAACAGATGTATTGCGCCTTAGTTGCTACCTTTTCTTATCTTATCATCATTGGTCGATACTGTGGCAGTTCCTCATATGAATTCTCTAATTGGCCTAAGTCCAGCCAGACTGATTGGATTAACCCAAAGACTGCAGCTCTTTTGACTTTCAATGGAAATGACTTACTGATAGGATGGAGTGACGTTTTAGGTAAAAGGATCGCCCAAACAGACTCATTTGTTGTCCATCTAGGGCAAGCACCTGTTGAAAGATGAGGAATATACTGGCATTCTTCATGCTATGTACTTGGTGTCTACACTGCAATAAAAGACCCCAACCATACGGTAAACGTGTAGCATGGTGTGGACTGCAACTCTCATCACATAATCATTACGTCTGCCTCTGGCAGATTGTCATATATATTCAAGCTGGCCAAGTGTCAAACCAGTGGCGTGGAGGAAATACAATACGCTCAAATAAGAAAAGTCCAGATTATTACGAATATAGAGTTCAGTTAAAATATTCTTTGATAGTCTGTTGCTATGTGTCCATAAAATACAGATATTAAATATTTATTACGAAGTCCTGCAAATGCACTGTGAAAAATACCATCAAATCATATCAAATTTCATCGGTGAATATCTACAAAAACTTTACGTCAGAGACAGTTTTACCAATTTTTTCTCTTTATTTAATATACGGTATTGAAATTTAAGAGCCGGGTAACCCTGTTTGCAAGTATATAATGTTTTCAAGTGTATATGTTTTTGTAAACCAATCCCCGTTAACGTTTTGAATGTTTTCTTGTATTCAAATGTCAACACCAGAACACATGATATGAATGTGCAAATTCCTTTTCCAAATAGTGAAGAAGTCTTTATTATTCAGGAGGATTTAACAAACAACTGAAAAGGAATGTGCACATGTAATATTTTATCCTTATGAATGCTTTTACACTGTTATAAATTATAATTCATTACTGCGGTTTTTATTGTCAATGCATTTTTGTAAAATCTTATAATTTGTACATATGTAATGGGCAGTGCTGAAAAACAGTTTGCCCTGAGCAATTTAACCCTTTTAAAATGTATTTAATAAATAAAAAAAGTAAAATTAAAATAAATCTTTAAATGTCTATATGGTACCCTTTAAAAATGTATTTAATAAATAAAAAAAGTAAAATAAAAATAAATCTTAAATGTCTATATGGTTACAGGAAAAAAAGAACTTTGGATGACCATATTGGACGAAAAATCCATCCTTACTCATTTTGTGCTATATTTCAACATGGCATCATTGATCATTATCATAAAGCCCCGTTCCCACATAGCCGAGTTACTCGTAGTCAACTCGTAGTAATAACAAAAATTACGTAACACCCAAAATTCGAGGAGTTGGCGACGAATTTTTGCGGAAAAAATGACCAGGAGTGACTCGCCGAGTTACTCGCCGAATTACTCGCCGAGTTACTCGGCGGGTTCAGCGAGCGACTCGCCGAGTACCAGGAGTGACTCGCCGAGTACCAGGAGTAACTCGCCGAGTACCAGGAGTAACTCGCCGAGTACCAGGAGTAACTCGCCGGGTGAAGCAAGGTGTCTACGACAGCGACGAGTCACCCATCGAATGATAGGCCGACGCCAGCCTACCTGCATTCTCAGATGAATATCTCGCTTAATATTTGGTCTATTTTCGATCCGAAAAAACCTATGGAGTCACTATGAATTATACTACAAAACAATCTTTATTTGACGAAAATCGGACTAATATTAAGGGAGCAGTAGCTTTTTAAAGAAGCGCTCAGCTTTCTGCATTAATACAGTCTGGGCGCGGACGCTTCAGGGAGCACCAGTATAAGTAAATTAAATATAGCAAATAAAATCACAGATCAAATCACAAATACTAATTACAATATCAATATTAGATTTAAATTTTACAAAATATACACAAATTTATACTGATCATAATATCACAATAAGATTCAAATTAACACAAAAAGATAAGAAAGTTATACAAATATAATCATTGCCTGGTAATTACAATTAAATATATTGCTTTTAATTAATGAAAGCAATTACATATTTTTGTAATTGTGAATGACAATCAAGACAATGTCATATTACTGTGTCATCTTTGAACAAACCATGAAATGACAGGTCAAAGAACCCCAATTTAGGCAATTAGGCAATTGACGCATGTATTGAATTTGCTGTATGCTCTACACCAATTCTTTGTATCATTCAAAATGCTAATAGCAATTACTGTGTCATCTTTGAACAAACCATGAAATGACAGGTCAAAGAACCCCAATTTAGGCAATTAGGCAATTGACACATGTATTGAATTTGCTGTATGCTCTACACCCATTCTTTGTATCATTCAAAATGCTAATGGCAATTGACATAACAGTCATGGCAGTTGGCAGAATGAGTAGAAATGAATTGCAATAAAGCTCATCCAAACAATGTATATAAAATGGTCAAAAATATTGACCACACCATTCATGTCAGGGCCATACACAGAGCACCTTGCCGCCGCCAGACTACCTGCCTTCTCAGACAAATATCTCGCTTAATATTTGGTCTATTTTCAATCTGAAAATCTGTGTGGAATAAGTATGAACTCGACTATAATTCAATATTTATTTGACGAAAATCGGACTAATATTAGGGGAGCAGCAGCCTTTTAAAGTAGCGCTCAGCCTTACCTGCATCGATACAGTCTGGGCGCGGACGTCTGCGAGAGCACCACTGTTTGCCTCCGCCAACTTAGCTGCCTTCTCAGACGAATATCTCGCTTAATATTTGGTCTATTTTCAATCCGAAAACGCGTATGGAATCAGTATGATTTATACTACAATTCAGTCCTGATTTGACGAAAATCGGATTAATATAAATGGAGCAGCAGCCACCGCAAGACAACTGCCTTCTCAGACAAATATCTCGCTTAATATTCGGGTTTTTTTAAATCCGAAAATACGTATGGAATCACTATGAATTATACTACAAAACAATCTTTATTTGACGAAAATCGGACTGATATTAGAGGAGCAGCGGCCCCCTACGCTGATGATGCATGTACTAAAGGTAGAACTCGACGAGTTACTCGGCGAGTTACTCCTACAACTCGGTGAGTTACTCCTACAACTCGCCGAGTTACTCCTCGCACTCCTGAACATCCCCCCCGAGTGTAATACGAGCGAAAATAGCGCCGAGTAACTCGCCGAGTTCGAGGAGTAACTCGGCGAGTTCGAGGAGTAACTCGGCGAGTTCGAGGAGTAACTCGGCGAGTTCGAGGAGTAACTCGGCGAGTCATGGCCGAGTTTTTGGACTCCTGGATAATTCGCCGAGTGTGCCGTGCAGCACGGCATACTCGGGAGACTCGGCAAACTCGGCTCCAAATCTCACGAGTTCGCTACGAGACTCAGGAGTTACTCGCCGAGCATCTCTCGAGTGCGAGGAGTAATCGCCGAGTTTAGTAAGAGTTGGGCCCGAGAGGCGTGTTACGTAATACTACGAGTTGACTACGAGTAACTCGGCTATGTGGGAACGGGGCTTTAGAGGATAATTTCCATACCTTTCATCTCATTTCTCCACTGATCTATTTCTTATTTTCTCATAAATGATGTATCTAATTGATGGGTTAATATATCACCCACCACCTTTTTGGGGAAGAAAGGATATATGGGTTTGTCCTGTTGTGGGAAGATCTATTGCGCTTTTGTTGTAATATTCGGATTCATGACGAAACCAAGACTTAGTACATGGCCAATTGTGCCAAGTGCATTTTCCATGCGTTCGGGTAAACACATGGAAAATGCATGGTTTTTGCCTCATTATAATTAGCTAAAAACCATGCGTTTTCCATGGTTTATCCTTCTCATGTAAAACTGACGTGGCACATTTGGCCATTTATTGTAAGATATATATCTCATTTAAAATTTATCTAAAAGTAGAAAACTATATATGAAATAATTTTACATAGAATGTAAGGTTCGCTATGGCCAAATTACATTGTGGAGTCCTGCCTATTAAAATCGAGACTGGTCGTTTTGTTAATTTAGCTTTAGAAGATACAGTTTGTGAGGTTTGCAAACTGATTGAAATAGAAGATGAGTTGCACTTCATTTGTAAATGTGAACTGTATTATGAAATCAGAAATGAATTTTATGACAGTAAATTATCTTTCAATCCAAATTTTCCTGGTTTAAGTTTTCAAGACAACTTTACTTATTTAATGATTAATGAACAATTGAAAACCAGAAGATTTGTATTTCAATGTTATCAAATTAGGAGAAATATGTTGTACAATAATGAGCTTTTTTATTATTATTTTTACACTTCATGTTTACATTATCCACTTAAGTTCAATTGATTTGTAGTGACAAATACACCCACTTGGGCTGGGTCCATATATTGTGATTTTCTTTTTTCTCAGTTGTATATATTGGACTTGTCAGCAAAAGATGTTCGTATCGTTTGCATCACTGAAAGTATATTTGATTTATAGACATTTTGGCTGTTTCTAAATTTAATCTATTGATCGGCATAGCCATTTTGACTTACAACTTAGTTAATAACTTACATGGCCAATTGTGCCACGTGCGTTTTCCATGCGTTTGGACAAACGCATGGAAAACGCATGGTTTTTGCCTCATTATAACTAGCTAAAAATCATGCATTTTCCATGCATTTATCCTTCTCAAGGGAAACGCGCGTGGCACATTTGGTCATGTAGTCACCCTTATCAAGGCCATCTACTGTGACACGCATTTGACGAAGAAGTCAGTCATTTTGACTAATGACCAACGTAGCACTGACCATATGGATAATCTTTTTCTCGAGTGTACATTATGCATCCACAGTCACTACCCTCATGGCTGAGATTATTATGATACATCTCCTGTACATATACATAGCCATCTGCTGTGGACTCTTAGATTGCTTTACAAATACCTAATATGGTCTGCATTTGCCATTATGAGTTGTTTTGTCTTGCCTAATGAATCAATCATTATGATGAAGCGACGTGTATAATGCTGCACGGTCTTTAATACTCTGTGCAAAAACGGACAGTCATTGTAAAACCAATATTTTAAGGTCAAATCTAGAAATACATTTAAAAAAAAATTACAAAGTGTTTTGCAATTGGATCGGATTCTTTTTATGCAAAATGCTTTATCTGAAATACAGCCATTTCAATGAAGAATTCCAGGAAAGTGTAAATAATAGTACGAAAGTGACTATTTTTCTAATGACAATTATAATTTTTTTAACATAGCTGTGCTGAGACAATCAAAAGCAGCAATTAAACTGATATACTGATATGTTAGAAAAAATTATCTCTACTCCAAGATCTTGTTAATTGAACTGAAATGAAGAAACCTTCCTCCCATGCACTGTTTATCATGGTGTATACAGGCAGGTGTTACGCAACGCAAATATTATAGGGACATTTCATTTGGAGTTTTATTTACATGTATGATGCCTTTTCCTGGTATCTGTAATAGCATTCACTGATAAGAAAACATTATGAATGACAAATTTTGTTTGGAATAATCTTGACCATAATGTGATATCCGATATCAAATGCATCATAGCCCGGATCTTAATATTCATCAAATTCATATTTATTAAATACATTTTGCACTAGCTCCATGATTCCTAGAAACTGAAGTACCAAGGTATATGCCAATAACAAGTTGTTGTTCTATATTATATTTCATTCCTTTATTTAAATATTATTGATTAAAATTTTCTGCAAAATGGGTGTTAAAGATTATGCTGTAAAAAAGCTTTGACTGATAATTTATATCGCTTTTTGTATCAAATTGCTGATGCAAGTAAAAGACTCCTCCCATGGAATAAATGTGTGACATGGTGTGGACTACAAGCACTATCATTTCATCATAACGTCTGCCTCTGATAGATGCTGATCATATAAGCTTCAGAGCCAGTATCACTGAGACATAGACATAGGCAAATTAAGATTTCATTTAAGATTAATAATATATGAACTCTGAAAAGACGAGTGCCTGATGCTGTCACAATATTAAAGTGTGAACAATATTCAATATTGTAGAACATGTTGTCACAAGGTGATAACATGGACTCCAAAGACATTTCTGAATGTCAGCAGTATTTCAGATAATATTCCCCACATATATTACCAAAATATTGACATTTAAATTATCATATTAACTAACGTTATGTCAATATATGAAGAAATATTGTTACATTATAAACTTGTAAAAATAATTTCACCGTGTGAAATATATTATAAAATATTGCAATAACAATATTTTTTGGTATGATTTTATAATTATTTTCCTGACATGCCATGAACAATATGTTGAAATAACATTAATGGTGAGGTGGTCTCAATAGTTAGTTAAGTAAACTGGGTTCAAAATTAATGGGGAGGTAGTCATGATAGTGAAGTGATCTTAAGACGGGGTTTCGTGGTATATTTTGTAATTGTAGGCTGCCTTCCTGGTGAGAATCCCACAAATGGGGTTGATGGATGATGCAAACATGACCCACATCACCTGTCCCATTCAGTAAATCCTAGTCTTTTTCTGGCACAGCATATTCATTGCTTTATTTGCATTCATGTTGGTTTCATAACAAATGTGTCAGAACAGACCTCCTGTTATGAATAAAGGTATATTATTCTGAGCTGATCTACATTTTTAGTGACTCTTCAAAATATACGTGCAGTCCTTTACATACTAGAGTTAGAGTAAGGCTAGAGTATGCTAGAGTAAGCTAGAGTCAGTTAGATTAAGCTACACTACCATTTAAACAAGCTGCTTCCTGTCACTAAACCAATGTACAGTAGTAGTTATAGCTATCTATTGCAAACTAACTAAATCACCACTTAAAAGGTTAATGTAGTAAATTCTGATATCACTAAATTTAATCTTTTTGTAGTTTGGAAAATGTCATGAAACGAGCATTATGTATATATTTACCATCTCAGCCTGTGTAATTAGCAGGCAGTATTTTTGTAATCTTGTTATGTCCGTCTATCAACAAATGAGACATGGAGAAATATAGAACTCAATGAATGAATGAATGAATGAAGCATCATTGCAGACAACGCTGGTACCAGGGCTGCCCTAAACATTAATTTCTAAATTTCACTCACATTATCACAAGAGCAGGACATGTCAACATTAATATTTCAGGTGAACACTGAAAGATATGGCTGTTAAATCATGTCTATTTGAATGTGTTTGTGACAGATATACCATTGCTTTTTCACAGCAAAATGAAATCACTGTAAAAATGTATTTAATTTAGCAGTACTTCTACTGCTGAGACGATTGTAACAGTGATGTCGAAGTTGGCGTGCATTGAAGCAAAATGTTTTGACTGGAGGGATAACCTAAAAGGCAAACATTTTGAATTGATTGTTTAATGCAGAACAGACAGAGCTTTCAACAAGGGATAGAGCTTTTTAGAATATTGCTAGTGAGAGATATTGTCTTGTTTTCAGGATACAGGATTTGATGGCTAACAAGGCATGCTATACGCCTGGTAAGACAATCTACACCAGTTATTTTAAATATTGTTTAACTACACAATTCCACTGGTTTAAAGCTTGTTCTTTAAGACCAAGACAGTCCTGTTGGCCAGTTGAATGATTTATATAAAAAAAAACATGTTATTTTGACTTTATAGGTGGTACTCAGATAGCATGACAAAAATCTTGAAAATATGCTATCACATCATATAATCATTATATATCATAATAATAAATTAAATATGATTATTATAATTTTCAGTTACAGCAATGATGTGAATATTGGGATGGTCACCAAGTGACTATTGCCTGTATTGGTGTTCTATTAGCCTATTACCCCTCTGGACAATTCTGCCACAACACAAGCTCATTCTGAGGCAAATTTAGTAATTATTTGTATCCTTCCTTCTGGAAATACGTTTTAATGATGTCTTTACTTTAATCTGTTAATTTCCCCTTTGGCTTAATAAGTGTCCCTTGTACTTGGTGTCTATGCTGAGGCAAGTTAAAGGCCCCGTGCATGAGGTTGATGACACTCTCCCCAACTATAAGTATATATTTATGTAGTTATGTCTCTCTATGTATGTATGTATGCAGCTATCTATCTATCTATCTAGCTATCTAGCTATCTTGCTATCTATCTATCTATCTATCTATCTATATATATCTATCTATCTATCTATCTATCTATCTATCTATCTATCTATCTATCTATTTATCTATCTATCTATCTATCTATCTATCTATCTATCTAGCTATTTTGCTAACTATCTATCTATCTATATATCTAGCTAACTATGAGACTATGACCATACGACCGCACATAAGCACCCATTACCAGGCATGATGATTTCCAAGAGTTTGTTTGCATGTCAAATGTCATTTCTAATATCTTGAAATAAAGTAGTACTACCATTAGTCTTGTTTAAGTTTAATCATTTTGCAACCCAACTGAAATTGCTTTCATATTTTCAGAATATGGGTTGAAAATCATCTTACTATGTGCATCTCATCATGCAAATGAAAAAGTGCCACACTGAACGAAATCTGGGCTTGGAATTTGCAACACATTAGAACTGAATTAAGTTAAGAAACAAAATAAAAGGACTGAAAAGACACTTATCCAATTTATTGAATAAAGCTACCCTTCCCAAATGCTTAATGACATGCCGCTTTAGGGAAGAGTATACAGTTAAAAATGTAATGTAATGAAAGGAAATTTGCGTAAATGTAGAAGATTATGACAAGCAATTTTGATGTGTAGGACTATTAAATTTGCATGAGTTACAATTTGGTATTTTGCATTCTTCAATATAAGCCTCAACTGTCTTCTTTTTCACATATAATTTAAAACTGTAGAAGCTATGTGTGTTTATTTTTTCTTTAAAAATACTTGGCATATTGTTTTACTGTTTTAGGACAGTTATAGGATATACTGTGTCTGGCAAAATTATGTCTAACAGCGGATAGCATTATATTGTTGATATGTCTGGTTTTATTTTCTAGATTTTTTTCATTTCATTTGTTCAAATTTAAAGCAGAATTTAGTCCTGCAGTACACATAGATCTTTCATTTTTAACACATTTAATTTGCTAAAAAGCTCAGTAATGGCTCTTTGAGATTATCTTTTCTGAACAGATGTTATTTTCTCCAATTTCCAGCCCCATATCATTTATACATAATTCAGATGGGGAAGTATTAAGGCATTGTATATCTTAAAAAGTGCATTCGAAGGAAGTTGTTGTTTTTTCTTTGTCATGATTCCCAGGGTTCTAGATATTTTCTTGGATATAGCTTCAACGTGATGAGTCCATTTCATATGTTTGTCTTCGTGCAATTTATGAATAAGTTTGGATGCTGTATTTTCTTTTGTGGTGTGTGGAATAGTATTGCTTTGGTTTTTTCTACATTTAAAGAGAGTTTGTTTACTTTTAGCCAGTCAGATATTGATAGTAATTCATTATTCAATATTTCAGGATTGTTTGTAAAGTACGAATTTATATTTGTGAATAGCGTAGTGTCGTCTGCATACATTAAAGGTTTAAATGCATGGAGTAATAAATCTAACATGATGTGGACTTTTCATACCTGCATATGTTGTTATGAAGTTTTTATTTGTTGTGTTTTAAGAAACTTGAAATCGAACCTATAAACATCAAATAGCTCTATTTCACTATTGGATGTTTTGCCTATTTACTGCCACTGTGTGATTTATTGAAAATAAAGATATCTTATTCCAATTCGTTTTTATTACAGTTATTGATATCTATCATAATAACATTAAGATTAATATTTCACATATAATTCCACTGTATATTTACAGCAATTTTCCTGCAATTATACATTGGTTGTGAAGGTTCAACAAAGTATTTACAGTGAATTTAACTGTAAAAGTTGTCAGCATATTTGCCAGAAATGTCTGGGACCTCATTACAGTAACCATTTAATTTGACTGTATTTACGGTTCTGTCTGTATTTTTACAGCTAATTTAACTGGCAACCAGTTGCCATTGAAATTAACAGTGAAATCACAGCACAATCACTTACAGTGAAAGCTCCTCGTGGATATGCACTGTATGCAGATTTGAATGAAACCTTATCAATAGTATTTTTATGCTGTCTAATTTTAGGTGAAACTTTCATAAAATATTTCTCTTTTCTATTCTAGACCCAATTTCCAGCAAGTAACATTATAGACATATGCAGCTGTTCAAGCTTTATGGCAAATATTCCACCTATTAATATTACAGCATTCTTTTTACTCGAAGTTATGACAAAACCATTACATTATATAAGGATGGATATATTATTATCAAATCATTACTGGAATTTAATTAAGGGAGTTTGAAGTTGTACACGAATCTTTATTATGACAGTGTTATGATAGTGTTTATGGTAATTTGATACTCCATGCAGCATTGCCAACTAGGTGTCTAGCTAGCTCAAGCTAGTTTAAGTAATGGTTAGGTTTGGTCTGTTCTGTTCTAGCTAAGTTACTGCATGCAGGCAGCATTTTCACAAGTGAATGCAAAATCCAAATAGTTTTATTATCCACCAAATACAGATATTCAAAGGTGTAATGATTTGCTGCCTATGAAAATTTGGTATCTTTCATTTTTATAGTATACGTACAGCAGCATGTAGGCCTATCCTTTTAAACCAGTAGCAGGCAGTATGAGATTTAATCATTTATCTTCTGGTGTAATATTTTCTGAGCCACTAAGCATAATATGACATATTCTGGGGTGCCTAAGATGTTAATGACATTGCCTGGTCAAATAACTCAGCTCATATCATCTGAGGAAAGTGGAAGTGAAATTGACTGGACTGACCTTAATATATTTGGCCAGGAGAGTTCATATATATGGGATATTCTTGGTGAATGCTGTCCCCCTGCTAAACTACGAAAGCTTGGTGGGATTTCAGTTGGTGCACTTGTGATTTGACACTGTGATGTATACTCAGGACTGCAAAAAATACAAATATGCATATTTTTTTATACCAGATTTGCAACATTTGACATGTGTTTTGACTTGAATATTTACATGTCATCTGAATCTCCATTTATTTTAGGAAGTGCGTGACATCAAAATCAATTTTGTTTACCTGAAGTAGAGTTTGTTGCTGTAGGGAAGAGTCGGGAATAGTTAGACATGGGGAACAGTTGGACATGGGCAACAGTGAGACATGGGAGGGAACAGTGAGACATGGGGGGGGGGGGAAACAGTGAGACATGGGGGGACAGTGAGACATGGGGGGGACAGTGAGACATGGGGAACAGTGAGACATGGGGGAACAGTTAGACATGGGGAACAGTGAGACAAACCCCCAAGTTTCAACACAATGAAGGTTATAACACTGCCCTTTAAGGATTTATGACAACAATACACAATCACGAGAATGTTTCATAACCTGCAGGAATTACAAGCTGAAAATTCACTTTTTGGGTTTGACATGGTAAAGCTCAGATAGTGGTCTTAAATTCCCGATATTAATAAACAGTGCTGTAGCCATGCAGAACTCAAGATGGTCACAACTTCATATTAAAACCGGCAGGGGGAAGAGTGAGACATGTGAGTGGGGCACGATGAGAAAGTTAACTCAATATGAACATAAAGGAAATGAAAGTTGGATTTCGGTGCATGAAACTGCTGGAAAGTATGCACAACTATATAACCTAAATCTGAGATGGGAAGCCAGCTATGCCCTAATTTTAGAATTTTTGTCATAATGAGAACGAAAAAGTGTCTTATTTTTCCCCACTACTATAAAAGCTTATAAAGCGCATTAATACATTATTCTATACAATTCCCAAACTAATAATTTCATGTTGGAGGAACTATTTGGTCCAAATTATGATATCATACATATGTCCTTCGATATAGTATTGGCACAGTAAAGACGTGATAAAAATGATAGAAGTTACTTTTGACCACTATAAATGACCATGTTCTATCATACTGCTACACTATGTAATAAATATACAATTAAAATGTTATCTAAATTTATCTATGTCGCCATCCCCTCTTTCAATTAAGGGGTGGAGGCCTAGCTCAGTGGTAGCATCTGGGCTTCCAGCCACTGGGTCCCAGGTTCCATTCCCAGTTGAGGCCGAAGTTGGATGGCTGTTTCATCCATCATCATAGCCAAGTTCTTGCCTCTCTTAAATTTTCTATTTATATAATTTTTTTCAAATATATTTTAAAAGGGTAGCCAGATCAGCCGAAGCTGTTTTGAACCCGGGCCCTTTACAGCAGTAAAAAAAAAACAATAAAATAATCAAATCCATAGATATCGATAACAATTAAAAACCACAACAATAAAATACACAATAACCAAGTTATAGCTCACAGACTGCATTCTTGATGTAATGTTTTAGCTGTACTTTAAAGCTATTTAACGTATAACATTCTTTTAAGTTACTTGGTAAATTATTCCAGGTTCTGGCTCCTCTATAGAAAAACATTTTCATGTGAAATTCACTTTCAGGAATTGGCAAGAATAAATTTATATCATATTGTCTTGTTCTTTTATCTTTAATTTCAATATCTAAAACTATATTATTTGTTAAATATTGAGGAGCCAGTCCATGAATATATTTTAATATAAGTAAGGTTTGGAAATAGAAAAATCGTTGTCGTACGTTCAACCATCCTAAATTTCTAACTAAGTTAATACCTCTATGCTGTACATAATCAAAATTATTTTCTATTATCCTAGCACAATAATTTTGCGCTCTTAGTATATTATTGATATTTGTTTGGCTAGTACAACCCCAAACTGAAATGACATAATCTATATTAGGTTGTATTGCTGAATTATAAATTTTGATTAATATTTCTTTTGAAAGTACTTAATTTAGCTAATTTGGAGGTTTTAAGATACAGAATCTTAATTAGCCCAGCAGATGCAGAAATACAGGACGTAAAGCCTTAATCCACCCATCCACCACCTCTCTAAGTTCATGGTCCTAATGCCTTTATGGTGTTTCTCCTTGAAAGCATGGACTTAATCTATTCCTTAGAATTTGCTCGATGCTCATGCAATAATGCTGCAAGTATGACATAGAGGAAAGGGCCACTTGTTTGTCAGGCCGATAGTATAATTATCATATTATATTCCCTTGAGTTGGTACTCCTTATCTTTCATCTCAATGCTACAGGTCTGAAGCAAAATCAGTTCACAATGCACATGGCTCGCTGCCAGAGGCAGATGTAATTATGAGAAGACAAAGCTTGGAGTCCACACCATGTTACACATTACACTCCATGTGTCAACAGTTGTCTTTGAGGTAACGCATTTTTTCTCAAGGACATTAAAAAAATTACACGAAATTTCATAATTGCGACGTACATGTATCTCAATATGCAAAATGTTTTTGTTTCATCTCTTAAGACCCTCAATATAATTTCCATGACCGTTACGTAATCTTAATTAAGATTTCTTTATTTTTTATGCTTTAAATATGCAACTTAAAAAATAATAATAATTACTGAAATACGATCTTCAAAATTCAGATCACATCAATGTCATTGAGTTTCTTGAGTCAATTTGTGGTGGAAATCGGATTCGAAGATGATTTACTTTGGCCTCTGTATGTATTATTGCTTCATTTGATATAATGATCTGCAAAAGCTAACGCCTAATTCACTAAACATAAACATCTTGACATTTTCTATGAACACATTTTAAGATGATCGTTCAGAAAACCTCACTAGTAGCAGAAAGTCAAAGGCTGCAGGCCGTATCACTAGCTTACTCAATGCAATGAGTCAATTATATTTGTTGAATTGGGTGTGTCTCATACTTGGTGAATATGCTGGGGCAAGTAAAAGCCCCACCCATGGCGTTAATGTGTACCATGATGTGGACTCCAAGCTTTATCATCTCATCATTACGTCTTGTCTGGCAGGATCACAATTATTCATAGCATTGACACAAGTACCACTCGTTTCATTGTTGATAAAATCCGATCCAAACATTTTCTTCATCATTTAAAACAGTAAAAAAAGGATGATATTGTTAGTCTCAAATTCCCCCTGGTTGAAAAATTGAAATGCTACATAAATATTTTAAGTGAATTCACTTTGGCTGACAAGCCAAGACACTCTCTTTAATTAATTCTGACAAGTCGGGCTTTCAACTGTCAACTGATTTCCAATGGAAATAACTTAAAATAACTCCTGTCAAATTCCTAGAACAAATATTTCGTAAGCCCTTTCTTTAATTCCTGCCAAAGATATCTTGATGAAAAAATTGAACATTTAAGCTTTACAGCTTGTTTTTAGTAATTTCTAAGAAACAAACGGGAATGTTATAAGGTAATTTTGGGTTGAAGCCATAAAAATTGTTTTAAATCAAAAGCTGTAACAGGCAACTCAAAATTTATTAAGGTTTTGTGGTGCTAAATCGTAATTAGATTTCAAGGGATTTTTGTTGTCTAGTTCAAATGACTAGAAATACAGTACTCCTGAAAATAAACGTTCGTACTTTTATAAAGCTGTTTACTATTATTTCATTCAATTATTGTATTAACTGGCTTTGGTTCTGGTCGTATGATCTGGCTGATGATATATTATTGTTGCCGCAACAGCCTTATACATTTATAAAGATAACTCATATTGGAGAGATTGTTTTGACAAGAAACAAGATTAGATAGATAGACAGATAGACAAATAGACAGGTAGGTAGGTAGGTAGGTAGGTAGATAGATAGATAGATAGATGGATAGATGGATAGACAGGTAGGTGGGTAGGTAGGTAGATAGGTAGATAGATAGATAGATAGACAGATAGACAGATAGTTAGATAGATAGATAGATGGATGGATGGATGGCTAGATGGATGGATGGATGGATGGATGGATGTCCTCACCTATTTGTCATTCCTATGGGATGACAGTCATTTAGAGATATAAAAACAGTTCGCCAGATATGTTTATTTCTTAAAAAGATATATTGCTAATTAATGTAAAATATAGCGATAATAACACAGTAAACAACAATAACTGATGGCTACATAAATGTACGTTTAGAGTATATGCTTTATTATGAGGCCATACATGATATATTCAACTAACTTGTATTCCTTGCTAACTAACTTGCATTTGGTGAGTGCTCAAATTTCTAATGTGATCCTTCATTTTGTTAACTGAAGAAAAGCTGAGCTGTTGAATCAGTGAAAGAAATTAGCATCCTGTCCCTGCTTCTTGGAATGGGTCAAATGGAACTCATTACATAACATGTCTTTGCTTGAAACCAGTAAATCCCAATATTAAATACTTTCAGTCAAGCAGTTCCTATCTCAATTTTCAATTAACTCCAACAAGGACATTAGGGAGGTTTGAGAAAGCACATTATCCAGACCTTTATTAGTACAAATTTACGTTTCAAATAATTCACTTAATAATGACATGTTCAATAAATGCCTCATTACAACGGTAAATACAGGTGTATAATGTCGACTTCTTTGACAAAAGTGACTTTGAAAAGAGATTAAGTTGGTCGCTAGCAATTTTTCTTTCTTTTTTGACCTTCAGTATTTTGCTCCGGACAAAGAATCTGAGCAAGATGGTGGGAGGGTTTGGATTAGCTAATTAGGGCTTTACGTCTTGTATTTCTGCAACTGTTATTCCTAATTAGCTAATCCAAACCCACCCACCATCATGCTCATTTAGTGAGTGTGCAGAACCTTTTCTCACTACCATAAGTAATTTGCCTCTCTTTTTTTTTAACATTTCTTCAACAAAGTACTCTTTATGGCTTTTACAGTTCTGAAAAGCTTCATTAAATATTGCAGATGTCTGGACCTTCAGAGAATGACATACAGGCAGTTACGATTTTTTCATGGAAGTGTCAAGCATTTTTTAATATTGTCACAAATGCTCTTTGAAAAAGGAAACTTACGTAGTTAAAAAGCAAAGGAATAGCAAACAGCGGAAGGTGAAAAAAACAATCCCTGCATTCAGCAATTTTTCTGCAATTAAAAGTTCCACAACTAAGCAGCAAGAAATGAACAGCTCTCTCTTTGAATTAAAACTTCTTTTTTTTTCTTGAAACAAACTTTCAAACTGGAGAGGAGTGTCAAAATATAAAATAAATAGAATGAAATGCATCATCTTTTTTCCATCTTTATATCTGATAGAATGAACAATATCTTTCACAATGGCAAAATCAATGGAATTAATAAATATATTCTGTGTATTTCTATGTCTTTTGGAACTTTTTTTGACAAACTCAGCAGCTCAATAAACACTTCTTCACATATTGTCAAGTAGAATCATTTAAATCTCTTCTGTGACAATAAAAATATATGAATAGTCTCCATTTATCAAGACTATTTCATATGAATAGACAGGCTAAATATATCAAGCCCTACTCGATCCATCTTGTCCTCCTCAATGAGATGACATCAATTTGGGAGCCACTTGACCAGGCTATGTGATTTAACCCCTGAAAAGAGCCATCACATTGCATGCGTTGGGTCAGAAAAAATAACACTCTGGAGACTTGGTCGATATGAGATGCTGGCAGGATGGAGCAGGATTGATGCTCCTAACTTCTGGGAAGTACATATTACAATGAATGCAGAATGGCATCTCCTAGACCCTCGAGAGGATATTAGGTCTTTTAGAAGATGCAATGCATTGTTCACGAGGTAGAAGATTGGGTCATAGACTCTGCTGGTAATGTCTCTGGCAAAACAGATGCCACATCTAATATGCTGTAGTCTAGTATCCAAGGCATTTGCTTATCATGCTTATTAACTGAAATATAGGTTTGAACTTCAACTGTAATGTGAAGGGTTGTATACAGCCCACCAAAAGTATGAGCACTGCAAGAATGTACACATTAGTCTAAACGGTCTTGCATATAATGTTGTGGATGGCACAGTAAATATTCGTGTGCAACTATGTTTTTGAGGCACATATGATACCTGACAACAGGTAACCACATTGATGGCACTGATGTGACCTATTAAAAATGCCTCACTACAACAGTAAGTGCAGGTGTATAATGTGTGTATAATGTCAACTTCTTTGACAAAAGTGACTTTTGAAAAGAGAATAAGTTGGTCGCTAGCACTTTGTTTTTTTTCTTTTTTGACCTTCAGTATTTTGCTCCGGACAATGAATCTGAACTTGAAAGACTGGTTTAAACCAAGACCAAAATGGGACCACACAACATCATTTTTCTGTCTACTCAAGCAAGTAGTGACTGCTAGTGACAGCAAGCTCTCAGCAATTTCCAAGCTGAAAAGCATCTAATTCTGAAGAGGTTTTAGGCTTTCTTCAAGCAAAGCTCAGAACTCCATATTGATTTCGCTGTAATGGGTTCCCCTACTCTGCTTTTATTTGTAAGTACACCCCTGAAAGGCCCATGACTGCTGCACTCAACATTTTAAAGTGTTTTACAAATGGGAACAACTTAAATTACACTTTTGAAAAACCAGAATTATTTGCTCTGACGAGTCACTATGATGTGATGGAAAGTCATCTGCTATCTCATGTGTGCAATTAATAGGTAAAAAGTTAGTAAGTTAGTGAATTCCACTGAAAACACACCATTTTTGTAAATAATTGTATTTAGGGTTCTTTTAGTTTTCTTTTTCAAGCAAAACAATGTGTGTCATAAATAAGTGTAATTAATATGGGTTAATAAATCACTTTCTATATGATCGCTGTTGCTTTGATTGTCATAAAACTAAATAAATTTCCAGTTTTTGGAAGGGTCCACACTTGCGTATGCAAGTAATTAGCCAATGAATCTATTGAAATTGTGCTACACTAAGTCTTGTGAAAAGTATTACCAAGGTATGGTACTCAGAGACTGACCTGGAAAATGTATGGTGTCACCAAGATGGCTTCCGACTGGCTAAAAGATAATCTGAGTTAATCAGTGTCAATTTCTAACCAATGCCAGTCTGGCATCCAAAGATAATCGGGGTCAGGTCAGGTTGGTGTTGTCTGAATTTTCCAACAGAGCAAGTGTGCCACGTTAAGTAGTATTTGAATATAGGTACTAAGAGTTTCCTGGTTGGTGCCTGTGGTTTTTCTAATAGTAAAGTAAATCAAACTGTTGCTTAGATTGTGTGATGGTTAAATAGTGTTAATGGCAAGCACAGCCGGCAGTTAATTATTGAACGCTGTAGAATACAGCTAATTCGAAGGGAGCGCACTTCCACTGGGACTGGGGAATGTTCCGCTGGCCAGAATGACCTTATCAGGATTTGCATCACAACAGCTTGTGTCTCCTGTAACTACCGTCAGTGTCGCTTTAAATGTCCACCACCATTTCTAGCCAATGAGAGATAGGCCGTCTCCTGGGCAACTGAGCGTTCCCAAGTCATGTGAAGAGCACCATCTTCTTACTGCCATTCACCAACCACATTCACAGGTTAATTTTATTTCAGTCTAAATAACTTGGAACGTCATGTTTTTAACTTAATTTTATTGGCTATCAACAGTATTGGTTGCCTTGGAAAAAGGCATCCCCCTAGCTTGATAGAGCTACTTCTAAGGATTCCGAAAAGTGTAAGATTGTGCTATATTTATGACTTGTCAAGCAAATGAAATAGTAGCATGTCACTGTTAACTGGACATAGTTACAACTGATCAGATGTCTGGTCCCAGTTCAGTGAGTGACTTAAAATGTTGATCAGTCTATCAAACAGGCCAATGCACACATGAAAATGTACCTAACTGATATACTCAGGTTGTCTCTACCAATCATATCAACGGATTTGCCTACCAACGTGGATATGAGTGAAATTTAGCAAAGATAGGTCTGTGAACGTGGTTAGTGAAATGGCAGTTATATTTAGTGGGCCTATACTGCGTGTTCCAATGACTAAATTGGCCAGCTAATGTCTGCTCTTCTGGATTAGGTAAGGTGGACAGTCAATACCTCGGATCCTTTTTGTAATTGTTATCTTTATTAAGTTCCATTTTTATCACTGTCTTGTAAAGGACGTCTCAGAAAAAGCCAGTTGATAACAAAAATTGTAATTAGTTTAAGTGCTAGCTGCGGTTATTTAAGAAGTTTGCTTAAACATTTGCTAAAGGTAATTAACCGGTTGAAAGGACAATGATCACTCGAACTTTGGCCAAGTTCTAAATTGCCATAACAGCTGAATTCCTTTATCTTAATTCACACACACACATTAAAGCCATTAGTAAAAATCATTAATTATGAGTGAGTCAGAGATACTGTTGATACTGTGATAAATAAGTGCCAACATTAATAAATTATGGATGCATTCTGACCACTTGCTATCAATAATCTTTCTCTGGCACTTGTAGATTATGCAGCTTCACACAAGTGGTGATACGTTACTTATATGTCAGTTTAGCCCATATTTGTTTGGTATACATTCCATTGTGTATCCAGTACACCTGCTTCATTTGCATAATTAATGAGGGTGCAACTGGCCCCCACAATTCTTTATTGGAATTGACTGTATATAGCAAGGTCAGCCTGGACCTCAGTTTAGGTGTTTCCACCTTCCACAAAAAACACCTCTCTCAACCTATTCCCCTTGTCCTGACTCTATTCTGTTCTCCCTACATTATTATTATTCTTTTATTCATTTATAAAGAGCAAAATTACATGTGTTTCTTTGCACTGAACATTTTAAAATGATTAAAAAAAAATTATATAAAAATTAAAGTATAAATGTAGATAAAAATGGAAATATTGGAAATCGATAAATATGTATAATTAAAAATATATTGATGTAAAAATCGATTGTAAAATATATATTTAAAGTCCATATGATTGAATAAATAAATCAGTTTTTAATTCTTTTTTTTAATGCTGCCTGTGAGACTGGAGCCCTTATATCTTGTGAAAGTTGGTTCCATAGTTTTACCCCGAGTCTTGAGAGATTTGCAACCGTACTTGTTTGTGGATGAGTAAATGACAGTAAAACACAAGTCCTTAAGAGGTCACATCAGTGCCATCAATGTGTCTCTATAACATAGTTGCGCAAGAATATTTACTGTGCCCTCCACAACATTATATGCAAGACCGTTTGGACCAATGTGTACATTCTTGCAGTGCTCATACTTTTGGTGGGCTGTATACAACCCTTCACACTGCAGTTGAAGTTCAAATCTATATTTCAGTCAATAAACAAATGCCTTGGATACTAGACTACAGCATATTAGATGTGGCATCTGTTTTGCCAGAGACATTACCAGCTGAGTCTGTGACCCAATCTTCTACCTCGTGAACAATGCATTGCATCTTCTAAAAGACCTAATATCCTCTCGAGGGTCTAGGAGATGCCATTCTGCATTCATTGTAATATGTACTTTCCAGAAGTTAGGAGCATCAATCCTGCTCCATCCTGCCAGCATCTCATATCGACCAAGTCTCCAGAGTGTTATTTTTTCTGACCCAACGCATGCGATGTGATGGCTCTTGTCAGGGGTTAAATCACATAGCCTGGTCAAGTGGCTCCCAAATTGATGTCATCTCATTGAGGAGGACAAGATGGATTGAGTGGGGCTTGATATATTTAGCCTGTCTAGTCATATGAAATAGTCTTGATAAATGGAGACTATTCATATTTTTCTTGTCGCAGAAGAGATTTATATGATTCTTCTTGACAATATGTGAAGGAGTGTTTGTTGAGCTGCTGAGTTTGTCAAAAAAAGTTCCAAAAGACATAGAAATACACAGAATATATTTATTAATTCCATTGCTTTTGCCATTGTGAAAGATATATTTTATTCTATCAGATATAAAGATGGAGAAAACACGATGCATTTCATTTATTATTTTGACACTCCTCTCCAGTTTGAAAGTTTGTTTCAAGAAAGAAAAAAAAGTTTTAATTCAAAGAGAGAGCTGTTCATTTCTTGCTGCTTAGTTGTGGAACTTTTAATTGCAGCAGAAAAGTTGCTAAATGCAGGATTGTTTTTTTTTTTTTTTCACCTTCCGCTGTTTGCTCTTTCTTTGCTTTTTAAATGTGTAGGTTTCCTTTTTCAAAAAGCATTTGTGATATTAAAAAATGCTTGACACTTCCATGAAAAAATCGCAACTGCGTGTATGTCATTCTCTGAAGGTCCAGACATCTGCAAAATTTAATGAAGCTTTGCAGAACTGTACAGGCCATAAAGAGTACTTTGTTGAAGAAATGTTTCATTGTCTTTATTTTAAAAAAAGAGAGAGAGGCAAATTACTTACGGTAGTGAGAAAAGATTCTGCACACTAACTAAATGAGCAAGATGGTGGGTGGGTTTGGATTAGCTAATTAGGGCTTTACATCCTGTATTTCTGCACCTGTTATGGCATCACTGCTATATTGGGATTATGGGAGTGACAGTAGGCTGAGTCATGGATCAGGTTACTTAAATAGTTCCAAGTTGTCAGGAACTATTTCTTACTGTTTGTAGTAGTTAGTTGTCGTTGTTGCTCTGAGAGTTGCCTGATTGTTGATACTCATTCGTTTAACCATGACAATGTGCCAGAATAATTCATTGCAATTTCTTCTACCTGTAGTATAGAGATAGCTAGATAGTAGAGAGAAATCGCCTTGCTATCACATAAAATTCATCATCCATCCATCCATTCGTCATATATATATATATATATTTATATATTTATATATTTATATATTTATATATTTATCTATCTATCTATTTATCTATCAGAACTAATAGACATATAATATGATACAAGAAAATAATTATACAAATTAACTAGAAAATTAAGACAGGTTTTTCAAAAGTGGTAGGAAGTCCAGTGCGCTAACACTGAGCCAGGCCTCCCACCCACTAAATGAGCAAGATTGGCAGTTTTGCCAGTGCCCTTTGTTCAATCAATTCAACTGAAGTGTTCCATAAAAGAAGTTCCATCAGTTAAATTGCCAGACATACTAAGCCTCTATTGCCATTATACACCCCCTATCGGGATTAGATAGCCTACTCATAAGTATCTTCTTGCAAACAGTTTTCTCCAAAACGCATCATGATTTTTAATTTTTTTATATGTATGATTCTTTATTATTATCAATGACAAATACAAGTTGTTTACAACAATAATGATGACTAGTGGTCTCAGAACTTAATTCAAAATTATTTTGAGACCGCTAGTTACATGAAAAATTTTGAGGAATGAGATGCATGAGATGAAGATTAGAAAAAAATTATATTAAGAAAGAGAGCAACTATCTATGACTGTTATTTTTAGTTTATTTCATTCTTTTAGATGAAATTCACATGCTCTTACAACTAAGCATTTTCTGTAATGCATTTGAGAGCTAGAAGAAATTCACATGCTGATAAAACTTAGCATTTTCTGTAATGCATAGGAGAGCAAAGACACCACACTCCCCACCCCTCAGTGAAGTCTTTCATATACATTTCATTATACTAAGTGCAACTAGACTCATTATGTCTGATTCCTGCAGCATAAGATCAGGGGTGTCCTCCTAACATTTTGCATGATATGCAATGCATCATAAATGAAGATTAATTACTTATGGATAGTTTTTAGCTTATTATGTAGAAATTAGAATAGCAGCTTCTTCATGTTTGCGCAATATGTGACTCCAAACACGCTTAATAATAGAGAATGAAAATGCCACCTTATTTCTTTTAAATTAGTAATTTCTTTTAAATATGATCAATCAGTTATGAACAAATTAATATAGCTGTTTAACATGATCATTATGATGCTTCAAGAAAATGCAATTCTTTGACGCAATCTTTCTCTGAGACATCATACAGAAGGCATAAGGAAACGAAGTCACAATTCCTTGGTGATATGTGCAACAGGAAATTTATTCCAGAAGTTAAGTACGTGTTGCTTTAAAATGAATATATTATATATGGATTCTTATTTTATTATTTTCCTCTTGTTTGTGGAATTAATTTTAGTCTTTGTAATCCTAAAATAAACCTCCTGAATAGATAAACCTCCATCCTTCATTTCTGGGATATGGGAATCACTGAGGTTATGTACCTTCAAATCTAGAAAATGTGAAACTCTGACAGCATATGAATTTCATTTATATATGGACAAAGTTTCGTGCTGAGGTGCACCAGCATCACCAATGATTCACCATCCTTCTCCAAACTCATCATTTTAATCAACACTGACATTAAGTCAGTGCTATATTTGTATGTGTCTGCAATCATGGTTTGACTTTTTGATATTTTGTTCATTTGTTTATTAACTAGGGTGTGGCCCTTGATAGCGGCAGACTTTCTGCCTTAGAGGACCATTTGCAAATGTATGTGTGATATGCAAATAAATTGTAATGGTAGACCATGCGCCTGCAATTGGGATATATATATCAAAATTATGACTCCCTTTTTCCCATGATGATGTAAATGTCTAAGTTTGATAAACACTGGTGTTTATTCTCCTTCTTGGTATTGTAAGGTTCCCCAAGAAAGACAAAGCGTTAATATTCCAGTTTTGAAGTTTATTTGCCCTGCCCCGCCGCACAGCCTGCCTATCCTCTGCTTCTTCAGCTACTGACGCGGTCTGGGTGTATTCCCGCCAAGACCCCGTGGTCACGTGGTCCGGGTCACCCAGTGCGCGTCAAAGTCGGTCACTGACCTAGTAAGGTCAGTGACCTGGGGTCATCACATTACCCCCTTCTTACTGGGAATATGCCCCCATATTCAAACTAATACACTTAGTAGGCTGTGCGACGACGATCAGGACCACATAAAATCAACGAGATTCATTAACATCACAATTTTTGTTACATACAATCAATCAATCAATAACCATCGCCCTGCGGCGTGACACTAGGAAGCTGTCACGTCCGCCCCGGGGCCTGGCTCTTTCCCCAGCCATCATCCACGTGGTTGACTCCCTGGCACCGCTGCAAACATAACATTCAACACACAACAATATACATAGAGTCCATCATTTTTATCCGAGTCCATCTTTGCCTTGGACAGAGGCCAGTATCTATTTCTGGATTCTGCAAGGTCTTTTTATCAGCTGCTCGTAATTTCCGAGTGATGACATTCTTATAATTAGCCGTGACACAATTTTCCAATTTCCTCAGTTTCTAAAGTCGGCCATTATAAAAGTCACTATCCCACTCGTTACCATCATTGTCTCCTGACTCTCCGCAGGGCGTTGGGTCCTCCCCTGCACGATGTGTTGATGTCCAGCGTTCACGTTGTGCCTAGGTGTCATTTCGTGTTGATGTCCAGCGTTCAAGTCCAGTCCGTATCCAGGCTTCGTTGAGTGGGGGGCGTGGTCCAGGTCGTCGTCGTTTGTTCATCCCTCTACAAGGCCTTGCGTTCAAGGCCTTGCAGATGAGGATCCAGCAGCCCTGGCTTCCTCCATCCACCGGTTCCGGTCCGCTGTCAGCCGTTTCACCTCCTGGTACAGAAGATCCGACTGCCGGGCCTTGGCTTCGCGTTGTTCCGTTTCGGCGCGAAGCCTGGCCCTCAGCTCCTCGTTCTCGCGGGCTGCTGCAGCCGTCTGGGACCTGGCCCTATGGACCTCCAGAACGATGTCCTGGTACTGGGCCCTGGTCACCATGTCCTCGGCTGCTGCTGCTGCTGGCGTCTTGGTGGCTGCTGCTGCTGGCGTCCTGGTGGCTGCTGCTGGGTGAGGCCGCTTTGGCGTTGTCTGGCGGCTTCGGGGCGTCACGCTCGAAGCTGCTTCGACGCGGCGCAGCTGCACCACCCTGGTGCTTGGAGATGCTGTCTCCTGAGATGTAGGCACCCTGCTGACCAGGGTCCTCGTCTCTGGCGTCGCCGGCAGGGATCCGTCCGAGTTCGGTCCCTGGATTGTTGTCAGCTTTGTGGCCGCTGTCAGCTCCTCCGCCCATGCACGGGTGTACCCATGGGACCGCTCCAGGTGGCGCCTGAAGTTAGTTCTCCGGTCTGAGGGCAACGCTGCGGGGCACACGGGGCACTGGTAGCCTACGTAGGCTGCGGCGTGGGCCACGCTCACGTGGCGAGTGAGAGACTTCCGGTCTCTCACGCGCTTTCCGCACGTGGCGCACATATAGTTCAAGCCCTCTACACCCTGTGGCGCCGCCGGTAAGACGACTCTCGGCGTGGTCTCTGGGGTCGTGGTCTCTGGGGCCGAGACGTCACTCTCCGTCCCCCCATCGTCCGTCGTCCCCTCGCTTTCCATTTCCTCCAGCCTCCCTTTTTGCGGCCGTTCCTCGGTCCTGGCTGGAGTGGTCGTTACGTCCTCCATGGCAGACTCCGTAAGCGGAGCTGCCTGGTGTTCTTTTGTAGGCGACTTGGTAGCCCTGGTGTGAGAGACCTCGCCCTCTGCGCTGGGCCTGGCCACCCGCTCCTTGGCGTACCAAGGTCGCCTCTTCAGATTTTCCATCACTTCCTCCTGGGTGGTCGCTACACCCAGGTCTCCAATGATCCATCCACTCAAGATGGGCATATCCTCTCTCCGTGGAGGGAGACGAAGATACCTCCTCATCCTGGCCGTTTCCGGCAGTTCTGCTGCCCCGTAACGTTCCACTGCTGGATCCTCCAGCTCGTACTCCTTCCTGGACATGTAAGCCCACATGTCCAGGTGCAGGAGACCCAATCGCTGCGGGCTCCAATAATCCGGGGCCAGGGAGACGGGAAGCTCTGCTGTTGGTGATAAGCCGCAAACGGCTGCCACCTCGGCATCACTGGCTGAGACCTCCAACTCGGCTCCAATCTCGAGGCCCGCTGCCTCCATTGCAGCTAACACCATGTCCGTCTGGGCCGATGTCAGCTGGGGTCCCTCGTCCTCCACTACGTTGTCCAGGGGCACTGCTGGCATAGCAGTAGCCTCCTTAATGTTCGTATCTGCAGAAGACATCCTTATATGCACGAAGTTGCTCTGGTTATATTCTCGAAATTCTGGTTACCTAGTTGTCTCCTCTCTGCTGGTTTCAGAAGGTGTGAGACAGGGCGCCCCACGCTCTCCAGCTTTTTGCCGCACTTTCTGAGTCATGTGACAGGTCAGGTGACCAGAATCACAGGTCATGTGACCCTAATCACCTTGTTGACCACTTGACCTTTCCACCCCCCCCCTCATAAAATTTCTTAATTGAGGACTGCACCAAAAATTTCAAAATTAGTACAAAGGGGTGCCTGTTTGTGTTTCGAACTCGGTTGACCTTTTTCCCCAGTGGAAATTTTCCATGAATGCAGGTCACTGGAATCAGTGAATGCAGGTCACTAGAATCAGTGACACAGTTTCACAAGACACAGAAAGTGAGAATTTTCTAGTTGATAAATATATAATTCAGCAACTCCTATCCGCCAAATAAAACAAACCATCAGGAACGTTTCACGTTCCATGATGACAAATAGCCAGTTCCTTATCATTCAATGACAATACCACGAGAAAATAACCATTTGTCCTTGTAACCATAATCCAGCAAACTATATCCCTTTGCTGACCTTTCCAGATTACCCAACTTGCTATATAAAGTTTATCATGGTACTTTAAACATTTCCATAACCACTACAGCCCTTAATTCTTGCTAATTAAGTTATTTGCTGATATTTCCAGTGTTATGAGGCATTTTAACCATTCTTATTACCTAATTTCGTGTTTTGCCCCTGCTTTTAACCAGCAGTGCCCAAATTCTACCTTTGCAGTATTCCTCCCTCTTTTATTCAAAAAGGGCTGCACCTGTAGTGACCATTTGGGTGGCACGTCTAAAAACCTACTCTGCAGGACACGACCACGTGTTCCGTCCACGAGAATCAGGTACACGAAATGTCCAGTCACTAGAAAGTGACTGCAGCGACGCACCGCTTTAGTATGTCGACATTTACCACCTGTTTGAGAGAATCCTTAATAAAAATAAATAAAAATCATGTGCATGGGGAAAACTAAGTAAAGTCAAACTATATATTGTCTAAATGAAGCTACAACTGTTATTTATTGCATAATCGTGTTAACACTAGATTCTCAAAAACAAAGTGCCAGAAGTCAAGCAATAAGTGCTAATTCCCTCTGATATGCAGGAACCAGAATCTTAAATTCACTGGTAGCCTACATTGTGGCCTAACCTATCAGGTGGCTTCCTCAGCCTACCTGGTAGAAATGGAGCCGCTTCCGGATCCAATCCCCGAGAAGGAGCTGAGGGCAGCTCCAAATCCGGAAAAGGAGCTGAGGACAGCTCCAAGTCCAGAAAAGGAGCTGTATTCAGATTCGAACGCGAATCTGCCACTCTTCTCGTATCCAGGGGATCGCGTGTGTGTAAGCCGCGCCCCCTGTGTTCTCCTGTCCCCGCAGCTCCGCCCCGCTCTGGCCGCCCAGACCAAGGCTGCGCTGCGTCACCACTCAATTCTCCGGGCAAGGGCGGATCCCGCCCCTCGTCTAGGGGGGTCGCACTTGCTCCGTCCTCATACAATGATAAGTCCAAATACGGATCGTCTGATGGGATGTCAGGGATCCGAATCATGTCATCTGGAGTCACCTCAGCTAAGTACTTCTTTAGCTGATTAATGTGGACTATGCGTCTCTTTCCAGAGGCTGGGGCCTCTATCTCATAGTTAACCTCTCCCATCTTCCTTGTCACCTTGTAAGGTCCCAGAAACTTCAGGGCCAGTTTCTGCTTAGCCAGGGGCGGATAAAACAATAAAACCCAGTCTCCAATATGGAATGACTGCTCCATTGCCAGCCTGTTGTAATGCTTCGCCTGCTTCTGGGCCGCTTTCCTCATCTGGGTTCTGCACTTCTCGAAGGATTCTTCCATGGCTTCACGTATCCACTCCACATATTCCACTGGACAGTGGTGCTTATGTTGGAGTGCGTGGCCATACATCAGATCTACAGGGAGCATTGCTTCTCTGCCCAACATCATTCGATTTGGCGTGATATCCGTGGATCTATGGGGCGTAGCCCGATAGGCACACATCACGTAAGGAAGCATGTCATCCCAGTCATCTCTCCTTCCGTTCACCAACTTCGATAGCATATCACCCAATGACCTATTGAAGCGTTCCACCAACCCATCGCTTTGGGGATGATAAGCCGTGGTCCTGGTCTTATTGATCCCCAATATTTTGCACATTTCTTGGAATAATTTCGATTCGAAATTAGTCCCTTGGTCACTATGCAAGTGATAGGGAGCTCCAAATCGCAAAATCACATTGGTCACCAAGCAATCAGCCACCGTGTAAGCCTCTTGATTAGGAAGAGCAAAGGCTTCTGTCCACTTAGTAAAGTAGTCGGCAACGACTACTATATACTTGTTATTGGACTTTGTGACAGGCAATGGTCCCATTATGTCAATGGCCATCCTTTCCATCGGCATTCCTACTGGCACCTGATGCAGGGGAGCCTTTTTCAGGCCGCCCTGTTTCCGCTTCTGACACACATCGCACCAACCTATCCAACGTATCACATCCTCCTTGTAGCCAGGCCAATAGAACCTCCGTCTCAACTTGGATATGAGGCTGTTGATCCCCATATGGCCACCAAGACGAGACGTATGAAGCTGGTTGAAGATGCTGCGTCTGATGCTTGCTGGGGCCACCATTTGCGTCACCAATTCACCAGTAGGCAGCTTATGGCTTCGATACACGATGCCTCGCTGCAATTTCAAACAATAAAACTGGGCCCATATATTTCGCACCTGGGCTGAGTGCGTGACAATATCGTGATATGGCGGTCGCTGTCCAGCATCTAACCACTTCTTGGCGGTAGCTAGGGCCATATCCTGGCCCTGAGCACACCGTATTTCCTCCAAGGTGAAAGACTCTATCCAATTTGGATCCAGAGATCTCTCACTGTCGTCTCCAGCTGTCTCTCCAGCTGTTTCTCCAGCTGTCTCCGCCACATACACTCGCACCTGGGGTCCTTCGGCTTCTCCTGAGCCGATTCCAGCCGCTGCCCGAGGCTGTCCACACGTAAGCGTGCGGAAGCCTCGTACCTGGTTCCACTGCGTGATGGACGTCACAAGGTCAACATTCTGGCCATGACCTTGGTCAGGACATTCCTGGCGCTTACAGGCCCTCACAGGGATACGTGAGCAGCCATCTGCGTTCGCATGCTTCTTGCCTTCTCTGTATTCGATTACAAAATTGTATTCAGTCAGAGAAGCTATCCATCTCGCCAACATCCCTTCCGCATCCTTAAAGTTCTGCAACCACACCAAAGCACGATGATCAGTGCGCAAACGCACTGAATCCTGTTCATACAAGTAGGGCCGAAATATTTTCGCCATTCTGACCACAGCTAACAATTCCTTGTACGTAGTGCAATAATGCTTTTGCGACGAAGACAAACACTGCGAGGCGTAGGCAACTACGCGCTCCTCTCCCTCAATCATTTGCGATAATACACCTCCTATCGCAAGATCAGAGGCATCCGTGTCTAAGATGACAGGGCACCCTTCACGTGGTAGCACCAAGATTGGTGCAGTCGTGAGGGCCCTGATTAATCTTTTAAAAGCGTTTCTGCATGTCTCATCCCACTTAAAGACGGCCTGGTGCGCTGTTAAAGCATGTAGTGGTGCTGCTAGTCCAGCAAAATCCCGCACGTACTTCCTATAGTACGATGCGAATCCTACAAAGCAGCGCACCTCCTGTACTGTGGTTGGTTCTGGCCACTCTCGCACCGCCTTTATCTTTTTAGGATCTGGTTTCACACCCTCTCTACAAATCACATGCCCTAGAAAGGAGACCTCACTCTTAAATAACTCGCATTTGCTAGCTTTTAATCTTAACCCAGCCTGGCTAATGCGTTTGAGTACAACTATCAGGTTACCTAGACACTTCTGGAATGTGGGCCCCTGTACCACTATATCATCCATGTAACATAGACAAGTGGACAGGTCCAATCCTCCTAACACTAGCTCCATCAAACGTTCCAGTGTAGCTGGTCCATTTGTAACACCAAAGGGCATCACTGTAAAGTGGAAATGTCCTCTGGGAGCAGTGAATGCAGTTTTCTCCTTGTCTCTGTCATCCATGGCTATTTGCCAATAGCCAGATGACAGGTCCAGGGTACAAAACCATTTTGCCCCTGATAAAGTGTCTAGACAGTCATCAATGCGTGGCAAAGGATAAGCATCCTTTTTAGTGCACGAATTCAATTTCCTATAATCCACACAAAACCTGAAAGTTCCATCTTTCTTTCTAACCAACACAGGGGGACTAGACCAGGGGCTGCTGCTGGGCTCGATCACTCCAAGTCTCAGCATCTTATCCATTTCCTCTGACAGCGCCCTGTTTTGAGCCCACCCTAATCTCCGGGTCGGCACTTTGAAAGGCCGATTGTCACCCGTATCAATCTTGTGCGTGGCTTGACTCGTACGTCCCAGCCCGTATTTACCTCCCTCAAAACAATGTTCATACTCCATCAAGACCTTTCGGAGCTCTGACCTTTGATCTGCGGTCAGATCGTCAGTTTCGTCCAAAAGAGGCTGCAAATGAACGGGCAGTCGTGTTTCAGTGTTTTTCCGCTTGAGTTCAAAATTGACCTCAGCAGCATTCACCGTTTTCGGTGAATCCACTTTTTCGACTTCGCTCAATTGACCTACCACTTGACCTTTCGCAATATGAACACTCTCAGTCGTGGGATTGGCTATCCACACGTGAGCCCCAGAGCATTGAGATGCCAATAATCCTCTAGGTATCATTATGTGTAAATCCTGGCAAACCGTGGGCAACGACTCGAATACGAGGTCGCCCCCGTTAGATACGCCCCAGGACACCAAATTGACTGAGACCTGCGACACGTGGCGAGCTGGTATATGGACGTCTTCGTGTAAGATTGCTCGGCCTGTTTTTCCAGGGCGACCTTCTCTACACGCGATATCAACGCCTCCCAGTCTCAGCATCCCTACTGAACACATTAGCAATGCACCGTGTCTTTTCAAGAAGTCCATCCCCAGTAGACCAGGGAGACCTCCGATATCCGCTACCAAAAATTCACAAGGATAAAGCACCCTCTCTAGACAGAGAGTGAGCTCCACCTTACCATAATTATTGATTGGTCCACCGTTCGCAGCCGAGATCTTGCCTTCCACAGGTCTTAAAGTCTCTCGTTTCGCGCCAGGTATCTCATCGTACTCCTGCTTACTCAGCAGAGATACTTGCGCACCGGTATCGATCAGGAGGTCCACGTGACGTGTCCCTACACTAATCGTAATATACCACGATGCACTCGAATTCTGCATGGCCACTTGTCTTGGCCAATGCTGTCCCACTTTCACCCCTTCCCAACATTCCGGAGGCTGAGGGGCTGCTTTTTCAGCAGGTGAAGGATCCGTGGATACTTCCTCCACCCTTACTCGTTTTCCGAGTGTTTCCTCTCCTTCTTATCCTTGCCCCCCTTTTTACCCTGATCGCTCCGCCCCTGGGACCGTTTATCACCGTGCTTACTCGATCGGTGTTCCCTGTCCTTGCTAGGCGCTCGTCTTTTGGAGCGATCATCATCGGCGTTCCGCTTGGGACAATCCCTGCGGAGATGCCCGGTCTTCTTGCACCGGTAGCACCTCCGTGTTTCAGGTGAATAATCGTGTTCCTGCCGGCGAGTATTACTATAAACCTTCCCCTTATCTTTGGACATAACCTCGCCTAATATCGAATAGACCAAATCTTTCAAATCCTGCCTCGTGATGGCTCCCTCTTTCTCAGAGGACGGGCCGCCACGTATAGATGCTGAAGCAGTAGCAGCTACGGAAGCCTCGGGCTGTAGTATTGGCAAAGCGATAGCGCCAGCCGGCCCGACGTCAGGCTTACTCGTTTTCGTGGCCTCGTACGCTGCCTCGTACTGCACTGCTAGATCAATGGCTTCCTGCAGGGTGGGTGGCTTTAAAGCCGCCAACCAAAATCTCATACTAGTGGACCCAGCCGTCTCCATGAAACGCTCTTTTGCAAAGCGTTCCTGCTCGGCTGGGGCGGAAGCGGGGTTCGCTTTCCTGGAGAGGTCTAACAAAAACAACCCATACGTCTCGAGGTCCATTTCTGGGCCTCGTTTCGCGTTAAACCATTTATTTCTGTACGCATCTAGGGCACGATTCGAGCAGAACAGAGCCGTCAACTGGCTCACCATCTCTCTCCAATCGTCCCGATAAGTTAAAGGCCGCATTTTCAACTTAGCTTGACCAGTGACGCTGGTCCAAAGGTGAAAACATTTCTCCTCGTCCGTCCACTTATTGAAAGTGGCGACTCGAGTGAATTCGTGGTCTATGAAGGCCGTGCCCTGGCCGTCATATTTTGGAGGAATAGCTTCTTTTCTCCGCCTGTACCCCGAAGAACCCAGACTCCGTTGCGGAGTACTGGTGGCCGCCATGACAGCCCGGGCCGAGCCACGTGGTTCCGCACGCTCGACCACGGAGGGCCGCCCTTCAGGCGAGGAAACAGGCGTCGACGCGGATGAATCATTCGACTCATATCCAGCTGGCGAGGGCTCCCTTCGGTGCCCTCGATCGCTGGTTGTCCGCGTATTTTCCTGACTCGTGACTGCGAGTCCAGGACTTGGAGTCCTATCCGCCGTGGCCTCTCGTCTACGAGGGCGTCCCGGCGTTCGCACTACTTTACTCCTAGTCGAAGCACGTAGAGCTGACTCATCCGCCGTTTGCGAGGGGCCCGGCACCGGAGTCGATGCGGGCTCACTCGTGTCGGCTGATGCCAAGCCAGGCCTCTTACGCAACTTTGCAGGCATTATACGTGGGGCTAAAACACACTAAATAAGGTAGAGTATTGTAGCGTGAATTCTACTTAACTGTAGATATGTGTAGCTTGAAGTTGGAAGTCGCAACGTCGCTGCTGCTGACGCTCAATGTAGATGCTGACGGTTCCTGTGCTCCGCTGCAACTGACTAAACCACGCGGTCGCTGGCACCTTTATCCAGCGTGGCCGTCGCGAAGTCATGTTTTTTTTCAAAAAGTTCTTTATGTCCTTGTCCATGCGTCGTCCATGTCTTCTATCCAATTGGGGAACCCTACAACCGATTCTTCAAGTCCCACATCGGGCGCCAATTTGTAAGGTTCCCCAAGAAAGACAAAGCGTTAATATTCCAGTTTTTGAAGTTTATTTGCCCTGCCCCGCCGCACAGCCTGCCTATCCTCTGCTTCTTCAGCTACTGACGCGGTCTGGGTGTATTCCCGCCAAGATCCCGTGGTCACGTGGTCCGGGTCACCCAGTGCGCGTCAAAGTCGGTCACTGACCTAGTAAGGTCAGTGACCTGGGGTCATCACAGTATAAACACAAACATAAAGCACTGTGGCGTTTAATCTCAATTCATGTTATTGTTAAGAACAACACAGTATTCTACTAATTGGCTGTGTTAGATCCAGACAGCTCTACAATTTTAGGCTTTGTAGAGTTAAGAACTCAAATTGCCAATATAAAATTATGTAAATACTTTTTTGTGTGATTTGGAATTTGGTAGTGATATTAAGATAAATAAATAGCTATGTTTATTTATAACATAATGTAAATATATATCAACTGCCAATTGTGTGATTAAAATATCTGTAGTATAATATGTGCATGAAAGAATATAATTGTCAAATACCACATAATGTTTTTATCACCCTCGGTAAGTAAGGGTGGGAGGAGGGTATTGTTATCACTGATGAATGTCCGACAGGTGGGCTGGTGGTTGTCGTAACATGCATAGATAGTAATTGGTGAAGTGTCTACAGATGGTTGGCAAAGGATAAAACTCTTTAGGCATAAATGTAATGTCTTTTATTCAAAGAATATGACAATAAAGTTATCAATTTTACCATATACACTTTAATTCTTCGATATTTAAATATCTGGCATCTAGACCTATAACATGATATTACAATGACTGTTATGAACTTTACCAATGCCAGATATATATAATGAACAGGTTCTCAATTCGGTGACAAAAATTAGGTCAATGACTGATAGGAGATTGGGATTTGTTACGTACATAAATGTCATAACAGTATGGGCTGGGAGTGCAGCAGTTCAAGTGCAGTCCAGGCAAATTTTGGCCTTTTTTTTACTTTTTAATTATTAGTAATGTTTACATGTCATTAATACTGAATATTATCACACATGTCTGGTACAGGTCTCTTTTTAAAGAGAGCTTTACTTGTTATCTGTTTCTTTATATTAAAGCTTTCTTATTTTAAAGATAAACTTAAGTTCCAGAAATGATGTTGAAAAATGCCCTGCTGTTTCCATTTCAAGACCATTTGTTTCACTTCTGCGCATTTGAATGATATTCTCATTGATAAATAGGTGTTTCCTTTAGCCAAAAAATGTCACTGGCCAATTGTTCTGATCTCAGCAATATGCCATACAAGTGATCAACCTGCGTGCTATACAATGATCAACCAGTGGGCTTTGTTGTCAATATTGGACTTTCTAAGTATAAGATGAAAATTGCAGTCTACGATGACAGTTTCACAAGACAATAATCATCTGCAGAAATAGCAATCTGACAAATACATCCTCCTATGTTTGTCCATATTTGTTCTGTTTTGACAAACCATTTTGAAGATGAAAAAGTACCGTCATCTAGCGTTTGAACTAAGATATAAATTCTACACATTTCCTTAAACAATTCAGTCTTTATTTGACGAAAATCGGACGAATATTAGGGGAGCAGCAGCCTTTTAAAGGGAGAGTGTTTTGGCGGGAAAAACGCGATTTTATTATATATATAGATTTTATTGACATGTAAAATATCATAAGTGATACATATGTCATTCAGTTAAAAGATAACATGAAAGAGACATTAATGTAAATACAGAAAGCAATAAAATTTCAATAATCAAGGTTCCAGCCACCAAGTTAACTATTAATACGTGTTTAAAATCCACATACACAATAGAAAAAATACAAGCCGCTAATAAAAACATTTCACTCTTAAAGTCCAAAACATGACAAGCACATCATAACTAATAAACTAATAAACTAAATTAATAACTGTGTGGATACAGGAGATGGTTTTCTCTACTCATCGGCTTGAAGGAGAAACTTTCCTAAACTATTTAATAACTCAGGTTCCTTGTTTGTCATTATTGCTGTAAACTTAGTTATATCATCTAGAGACAAGAAGTTGTTAATAAATTTAGTTGCATTCAAAAAAAGGTTAGCACGGTGTTGCTCATTACCAGGACAGACAATCAAACAGTGAATTTCGTCTTCTACAAAGTTTAACGTACACTTTTCACATATTCTATTTGGAGCAGGAATTATTGGTTTATGGTGTCTGTTTCAATCTTCAGGCTATGTGAACTTGTCCTAAATCTAGCTATTTTAGTTAACACTTTGCGAATTTGTTGCAATTCAAGATAAGGTTTTGTTCTACAATCAGTTTTAAAAAGTTAATATGTCCTAAGTTTTGGTTGTTGTGAACTGTCATTTATTGCATTTATAAGTCGCTCATGTTCGGCTTCATAGAGTCTTAGTTTCACTGTGTTAGAGATATTATCAATGTCAAAGTTTCTGAGGTTACTAATATCATATTCAATGTTGCAGTTATTTAAAGGGGAACTAATGGAAGTTTGTATGTTAATTTCAAAAGTTCAATTAGATGTTAAATAATATATTGGTGTGAAAGGAAATGTCTTAAAGGCTGGTTTGACATTGTTTCAAGCCAATTCAAAGTGCAATTTGCACCAACCGCCGACATGATGTGGGCCGCCATTATTGCGCATGGCACCCAAGACAGTGACGTCACTTATGTACACTGCTAGGCCATATATATGCATTCAGCCATATGAATCAATTCATAATCCTGTTGATTACAAGCCGTTTCATTGTTCATTGCAATTATAACAAGAACATACAGCACAACAACATGAAGGATGTTAATTGCAATTTTTTGGGAATACAGCATAATTATTGCATTGATTGCAATGAGCTTATTTCAAATGTATGTTGCATTGCTAGAAACATTTAATATAGGCCTACTAGTTTAAAATAAAATATAATATCAAAAACTCATTTTCAACAAAACAATCACAAATAAGAACTGATCCCTGTTATAAACTTTTTATTAAATTTGCAATTTGTCTGCCATACTTTAATTTTCATCCCATCATTATTTCTTAGATTTAGATCTTGTTATTTATATATAAATGTCTTTTTTCTTTTTTTTTTCATTAAATAATATATTTTTTTTTAAATATGAGTTTTTAGGGGACATCCACGTGAGCCTTTTTTCAAAATAAGAACTTATTGGATGTCTCCTGACCAAAGGTAGATCATATGTATTTTGACTTTTATTTTATTTATTTTTCTGCTAATAGTTGTTACTTGCTGCTTTTGTTTGTTTTATTTAGCATTGATCTAATAAATTCTTTCTTTCTCTGTCTAATTGCTTTGTCTCAAGTTCAATGGCAATTACTTGCTCTGAAAGTGCAATTAACTGTATCTAAACTGTTGCTGACAGTTTCTCACCAGTTGAATAGTACAACAGTGACGTATTTCCGGTCAGTGCAAAACACCAGGAATTAAAAAATGGCGGCCTCCTTAGTTCACAACACGGAGCTAATAAATGCAGGATATTTCATTACCAGGGCACATATACAAGTTATGAATAGCATGGAATTGTTTCTATGGACCCAAGCTAAAATCTGAGAGGTAAAGTGCAAAAGGGGTTAGTTCCCCTTTAATACATGACACACTTTACTGAACCAGTTATTTCCATTTACTGCATTCACATAAATTTCCTTCTGAAAATTTAAACATTTCTTAAGTAAACTGTCATTGGGTGCTCTTTCCAATCTTATCCAGTAGATGGATTGAGGGCGTCACAACAGGGGGCAGCACTTCGCGCATGCGCAGTCAGTTTGTTTTGCTCCAGAGCCACGATTGATTGTCAAGAATATGTTCACCAAATAACCAAACATTTGACGTTTTCACATCCAGACCATAATAGCGTAGGCAACCCCTTCCATGCCTACGCTGGCTATGCTGCTGCTGCGATTCGTCGTTTTAGGCGATCCTGTTGACAATTTGTACGACGTCAAAAAATCACGCATTTTGACAGGCTTGAATTTGTACTATAATCACACTTTTCTCGGCTTCTACTAGTCCGATCTCCGTCAAATTTGGTTTGTAAAGTTGCGCGTTTGTATTATGGTTCTAATGGTGTGCAATTTATAGCTGTACCTCCAACGGTTATTTGAGAATTTTATATTATGTGAAAACGCGCTATCCCCCTCCCTGCCTACGCTGCTGCTGCATTGACCCATATATTTTCAGCCGTCAGACCGTTCGTTCGTAAATATACCTGGTCTATCATAGAACATAGTATGAAAGTTCTATACTTGATAAAGGCCTAGGCCCCGGTATAAAAATGTACCAGAAAAGGGTAGGAGTATTTTTTTATAGTTATAAAGAACAAATTATCTCATTCAGTTCATGATTTAATATTTCCAAAAATAAAATATGTTATTTTTTGAGCTGGAATCAAACATATGATTGTTTGGCCTTTAATGTAAGTATCCATCTTACCTACTGAGCTACCACTGCAATAAACAATGACTAGTTAAATTTTACGAAAGAATAAGGTCATCTTCATGGTGGCTAAGTGGATTAGATGCATGCATTGTAATGCAAGGAAAGTGTTTCAGTCCTTTTCGAGAATGCACCTTATTCTATGTATTCTTGACAAACCCACTTGTAAAGTTTAAATATTGAATTTCAAATACATTGAAGTATAATGAATGACATAAATAACTATTGGTTAAACTACAAATATTTACTCAACTAATATTTGATAGTTCATTCAAGCAATCTATATGTATATGTTTAGAGTATCAACATCAGTTACAATGCAGATGGCAGTCCTAATGCATTGAGCCAATTAAAGACAAATGCGGGTATCATCAGCACCACGCTGTGTAAACACAAGTGCGCAATTACGAAAAGCGCTGTTTTTTCCACAGATGGCGCTCCAGTCGCCTCTGCTGTTTTCTGAAGTTCCAGAACTAGCACATACAGTCTACTTTTATGTTTTATTAATAAGTGTTATACCCAGTAGAAATGTCCCATATATCATTTATATGCAAGAACTAACCATCAAATCAATTTCATTTTTACCACCAGGGGGCCAGATGCAGTGAAACTGTTGATTCAGAAAATTTGATTCTCTTAAACTGCTGGGACACAAAAAAAAACTATTAAAAAAATTGGTAAATGCATCACCACTATGTCTCTAGCCACATATGATATTATCATGCCCCTTCCCCATGTATTTCACCAAAATGTATGCTACTGAAATGTTTGGGAGTTTTTAGAAAGGGGGTGGGACAAACATTCAATGTCATATAGCTTTATTATATTAATGGTGACCTATACTTTTTTTTTCTTAAAAGATGTTGGGATAACTTAACTTAGTATCCACACAACTAGATCATCAAGTCCACCTGCCTTTCTTTTTTCTTTTGTAGGGACCGCTCTTCGATTGCTTGGCAGGAGGGGCATCCATGGAAATGTCAGGATCGGAATTATCCTGGTTCCCAGATTCTTCCGCTGCAGTCGAGCTTTCTTCGAGGTCCTGGAGTGTCTTCTTGGTCTTGGCAATCCGCTTGGAATTCTGGTGATGTGGTCCACCAGGAATCCAAAATTTGCATATATCCATATATACACCTTTATAAGCTTGTTACACTTTATTAACACTACGGCATGTATAACAAGGATGAAGTGTTTTATAATAAGACCCAGTGGTTACGTGGTATATTTTTATATTCCCCACGAGTGGACAGATTGGCCAGGATTCACGAGTGGCGTTAGCCACGAGTGAATTCTGAAGCCAATCTGTCCACGAGTGGACAGATTCAGAATTGTAACAGATTCAGAATTCTAACACCACTCGTGAATCCTGGCCAATCTGTCCACTCGTGGGGAATATAAAAATATACCGCATAACCATTGGGTCTTATTATAAAACACTTCATCCTTGTTATACATGCCGTAGTGTTAATAAAGTGTAACAAGCTTATAAAGGTGTTTTAGTAGTGTATATTTTCATAAACACCTCAACATGGTTATCTTAATAGTCTGAAATATTTCAATACGTTCATAAAGTGTAACAAAAATTTGTTTATTTTAGTGTTGGTTTTCGAACATTTGTTTTTGTTTTAGTGTGTATCTAATACGTATATAATGGAATCTTCTACCAAATGACATTACATCTTATTATTAGAAGGAAGCTAAAGACTTTGTTTTACTAAAGTGCGCTTTATGAATCATAAATTCAAATTCAAATAATGAAGAATCTTTTAAAGAGACTAGATGAAAGGCTTGGCAAGTAGCTTCCCTACCAACGATAATGATCGCCTCTGCTGCAGCATAGAATAAAAAGGAATGAACAGTTAAAATGGGACAAGTTTGCTATCCATAATTCTTTGCTTTCGTTTCTCTGTCAATTGATCACCCTAATGGTTTTGATGTTTCTCTTTTGTTTTTGTTTTTTCTATTCTTTTATATTTATGTTGCAAAGAAATGCACCCTACATATTCAATATCACTGACTGAGTTCAATAATGCCTAACACAATTTAAGGCTATGTGCCAATGCACCATACAGATAAGCTTTTGGTGAAGTATCTTTTTTCGTTTATCCTATTCTTTTCTCTTTCATTATCAGGTGTTTTTCTTCTCTTTTTCTTTTTCAATAATGTCTAACACAATTAAAGCTAGGCTATGTGCCAATGCACCATACAGATAAGCTTCCAGTGAATTATGTTTTTTCGTTCATTTTATCCTGTTTTCTTTCATTATCAGGTTTCTTTCTTTATCTCAAGTAGCAATATGCCCAAAACATATATATAATTATGTGCAGCCTATTTAATAAACAAGTTAGAGAGGGCTTGACTGTACTTGTAAGCCTTAGTATGGTGTATTTGACTACTGTCTTGCATTCTTGTAAATTCTTAGGCCACAAGGTGATTGATATGTAATCCTGTAAAATAGAGTCTTTTCACTGAGCAGCCCTGAATTCAACAAGTCAAAGTCTTTCTTCTCCTGTCATTACTCATGTTGCTTTTCAGACATAGAAGATCATATTATTTAACCTATTCAATAAATATAATTTTCTCAGGAAAATAACAGAACTCAATTGAATGAATAGATGTCAAATATACATTAAAATTGCACTAAAAAAATACTGCTTCTTGGATGCACCTTGCTTCAGCTTCAGCTTCAGCTTCAGTCAAGGTGGGGATTTTTTCAGCCAATAAAATGAAATATCAAGAAACTTCTGTGAAAATCCATTATAAATTTTTTAGTTTCCTGCATAATACTGACAATCACAACAAGCAAATTCTAACACCGATAACCTGATTCAGATAGTTTTGGGCCAGTTAGGTTTTTCAAGCTGAGATCAGACATTCGTTTATAGTCAATAAGTTGAGGTGAGTTCTAGAATTATGTCTTAAAGAAAAAAGAGATTTTTTGTTTCTCGTTTTATTTGCAAGATGAATGCTAACATCAACAGGTTATTAACATTTAGTAGAGCACCAGCCACTAGTGCATACTTATTCTGTATAATGAAACCATAAATCAGTAATTTCCTTTCGTAATTACTTGTCCCTTTGACCTGTATGAACTAGCAAATAATAAACTTTCCAAGAAATTACAACAGCTACAGCACTGCTTTACGAAGTGGAAAATTAGTTAACAGCCTATGAACTGCACTATTTCCAAGTTAATGTTAAAGTTTATTGGCCATAACCTCATGGAAATTCCCCTTATTCATGGAAATTCCTGTTTAGGGCTGTCACCAACTTATCTAAACCATGTTAATCTTTCTTGTATGGCTATAAACTGTTTTAAAAACAAGTCTACTTTAAACTAACATGAATTAAAGATTATGTGATATTTGCTTGCAGTTTAGATTCGTAGGCTAACTGTTTACAGAAACCATGTCCTAATCACTCTCTAGTCTTCTCATAAATTCCATCACTGACGGCAAACGAAGTAGGGTAGTAGGCCAAGCTGCTGTGGCTGTGGGTCTCCTGTCATCGCTCTGTGATGGTTTCCCCGGAGAGTAAGGCACAAGTGGTATATTTTGATTTCCCACGAGTGGACAGATTGACCAGGATTCAGAATCTAAGCCTGGCAAGAAGCCTTGCTAACGAAGAGGACAATGACCCAAGCTGAGAAAAGGAGGACATTGGTCTAACGAACCTAGTCTTTTTAATTTATTACAGGAACTCCGTCCCAGCTTATTGCATCCACCAGTCTAAGAAGCTACTAAATCTGTGGTAGGTAAAGACACAAACTCCGTATATTTTACTTTAAACCTTATAGAAATTCCATAAGAATTATGAATAAAGAATACAGTTCTCCATCCATCCACGTAAGCATGATTATAAATGAAGGGATTAGATAAAAGACAAATAAAATTGAATTAACATAAAAAGTGGTTACAGGGAAATTTCATAATTAATGAAAAATATCATTTTAGTTATATAAGTATACAGTGGAGGGTTTGTGAGAGACTGTGAGTAGAAGTTGGCAAAGTTTCCGTAACGACTTCCTACTCACCAAAATCTTTTACTCTCTACGTCAACAGCAAAGATGTGTTTTGAAAAATATTTGCACCTGTGAATTGGGAATGTAACATGAATTCGAAGGAAATAAGGTAACTGCAAAGAAAACATTATTTTCAAATCATACTCGAATTTCTGTGGTGATGCAAAATGCGACGGTTTGAGGTGGTGTTTGGTTCTCATTTTCTATATGTTCTTATCTTTTGCACGTTGGAACCAGTAAAATATGTACCAAGGGTGGTCTTAATGGTGAGGTTCCACTGGCAGTATCTGAAAAGCGCTCAATTGCAGCTGGCAAGATTGACAAAAAAAAAAAAAAAAAAAAAAAAACATACAGCCTTATTACAATGTGGAATTAAGATACAAGCTCAATTCTGGCATTGTGGTGAGTACATGTCCTGTGCATGAACTATGTATGAGGTGACATTTAAAAAGCAAAATTTGCAGTACACATTGTCTGTCAGAGCGAGGTCGCATGGATCTTACAGGGGCAACTGACACAATTATCGCAGATGCAGTTGAATTTTGTCACAAATGGGTTTTAGATGCAACTTGCACAACACCCTGCAGGGGCAAGATTGACTGACCTGACTCTAGTGATATGTTTGTCTTCTGCATATACCTCCAGGTCATACACCTGTCACCACCAGAACTACATCTCTAGGATCATTTGAACTGTGACATCAGGACATGGTGAGGGTTTCTTTGATGCTGCTTTGACCTTAACTCCTGGGCATGTGCTGGATATAGCACTGGTTGCATAACTGCTTTACATTAAGGGGCGTTCACACTGTCACGAATAAAAGACCTACGTATGACGATGGATGAAATAACTTTTTTTTACTCTTGGTTCACTCACCGAGCATTTAAAAAAAACTCGCGCTAATCCGTAGGATGCTCCTCGTCTCTCTAAATCATCCTTGATCACAAGTGGAGAGGGCAGAGAATTTTAAACATTTAAAACATTAGATTGTTTATATTAGTTACGAAATTTGCTCAGGAGTCAGTCGGCGAGCGATTTACGTACATTCTACATGCTTCCGTGGCCATCCCTCGCATGGGCGATCTACGGGCTATCTAAGGGCAATCTATGAGCGATCTACGAGTGCCTCATGGATGCCTCACGTATGACTGGCGACTGACGTTTGGCAAGCGTTTGATGGACGTCTGCCGAGTGATCTACGACTGCCTCAGGTATGGTCGTGGAAATCATTTATATGATAAACAGACCGACGAGTGACAGTGTGAACCCCCCCCCCCCCCTTTAGGGAACAGGTAATCTGTGACCATATAGGCATTACAACAAATGATTTACAAATGTGATAAATCAAGATGATATATAATCACATTCTTCGGGGGGAAAAACAATGAAAGTCCTTGGTTTCCTAGTGGCAAGGGTGGTAACTTTTTGGGTAAAGACCTCAAACCCGAGTTGCCAACACAAGATGTGCACTGCAGTTATGCCTATATCACTCGCCCTATATGTGGCATGAAGGTGAATGACCTTTCAGGTCAAACATGTCTTCATAAGCTACACTCTGAAAGCTGATTGGTTGTTTTAAGTTGTTTCCTTCAATAAAATATGTACTCTCGTGATAATTTTTATCGTGAGGGAATGCAAAATTCTAAGGTTCAATAGATATAATTTTTTGTTTCATGGTTTGGTTCACCAATCACGCAGTAAGGCTAACTAATAGCATAGTTGCTTTGACCAAAACATATTGGTTGGTCTCGTATTTATTTTTTTAAATGGTCAAAACAAACCATTTGTTTTTAGAGTGTAAATTTTAGCTGGATAGAATCTGCATGATATGCTAGTTGGCAATGTGGACCGGTTCGATGGTTCAGCTTTTTGAATGCTTAGTGCATCGCTTGCATTGGTTAGTCATGCGCCTATTTACTGCTAGAGGGCTACGTCGAAAAAATCACCAAAAAAGAGTGAAATCTAGCTGGAAATCCAGCAAGGCCACTCAAGAGCTGAGCTGAAAATGCGGACTTGCTTCAGGAAGATGGTTTGAGGCCAGGTACAGCTGCAGAGGCTAGATTGTTTACAATATAGTGTGTGTTTCTTGTCCTTTAAATTGGCTTTAAATATGTCCATATAAGTAAACTGAGATATCAGAATAAAATGTTTAAAATGGCTTTGGTTACACGCCATTGCAAATTGAGGCCAACTATTCCTTTCGGGGGAAACATTAAACTTTTTCTTTATCATTGTTTATGAATTGATGACTCACCCTGGAGCTTTCTTGCGAGGTTATTAATTTCTTTCTGTCGTCCTTGGCGTATGAATTGAAAAACCAGTCTGCATCTAAGCAAAATTTTCAGTGGCATGTCAGTATATCACCTAAACTTAAGAAGCATAAATAGCAGCAGTGAAGTGTTTCATGCTGCACAATTTCCATTTAGCTGTTCAATTTTGCATATATCTATAGAAATATGTAGAGAGTCTACCAATTAATCTTGAAAATGGTTAATTTATCTACACCAGGGGACGCTCAAGCTTCTGAAGAGGATGTGGCTCCACCTTGTGTAATACCCTAACAAGCAAAAGTTTGTTTTTCTTGGTGGAGTATAGCTATTAGGGACTTATCTTATTTCCTGAACTACTAAGAAATATTGGGTCAGCTTGAATAAAATTGTACTGACCACATGGAAAACTCTGTTTCATATTATGCATTTCAGTACATACCACATAATGCCCAATGAAAGCAAAAAAAAACATAAACCATTTCAAGTTGCAAATGTTTTAATTACATATAATTATATCTAAGAAGGTGATGAACAAAAATATGTTGCTGCACAGTCAAAAAGACTTAGTTCATGTTACAGACGTAATAATTGTAATAACTTATATACACATATGTATTACCATATCATTTAATGCAGATCACATGGAGCATACAGTAAGTAGTTCAGAGTTTCAGATACACCCCTAAGGTTGATTGCATCCCTTGTAGAAGTTTCCTGAACCCATTTTAGAAGTTGATCGGGTGATTTGTACCCAGTCTGGCTCATGTAGCGAAGAAGCACTCCAGCAACAAGAGGAGTGGACATGGATGTTCCAGAAAGCATGACACTGTCTTTATCATTAGATATGCCAGCAGATAAGATGTTTGAGCCTGGAGCAATGATATCCGCACATTCACCATAGTTCGAATAAAAAGCTAGCGCATCAGTGCTGTCAGAAGCAGCAACACTGAGACTTGCAGGAGCACCAGATGGCGATTGGCTGCAGGCATCAGTTCTGCTGTTTCCTGCTGAAGCAACCAACAAAAGCCCAACATCAGCCAATTCTTGGACTGCAGCATCCATAGCCTCACTGCGAGGCCATCCTAAAGACATGCTGACCACTGCACTGTAAGGACTGCCATTTTTCTCACTCTTCTGCAAGTAATCATGGTAGATCCATTCCAGCCCACCTACAGCTTCTGATATTGGGCCAAAACCAAACTCATTCAAAACTTTGACATTGATGATTTCTGCCTTCTTCGATGCACCATAAGTTTTACCGGCCACCGTCCCCGCGCAGTGAGTTCCATGTCCATGTAAATCGTCATCACCTTCTGCTGCTCTGACACTTGGTGCTGTGTAACCGTGAAAAGCCCTTCCTTCGAAATCACTGTGAGTGATCCTGACACCGGTGTCCACCACATATACTGAAGTGCCAGCCCCATCAGAATCTTGATATCTGTAAGTCTGGTCGTTAGTGGGATCCCTTTGGTTAATTCTTGCCAAGTTCCATAAGCCGCTGTTTCCAACAATTGATTGCTCTTCACAATCTAGGACCATTTTGTTGACATCAGTTTCCACAGAGGCAACTTCTTGAATAACACCCAAGTTGGCAACATCTCCTTCCTGTTCAGAATGAATGACCAAGATAGATGTCTTCCCAAAAGTGTGGACTCCATGTACAGTCAAGCTGGGTGAATAGTTTTCGATCTTCTTAATAATGTCCTCCATTTGTAAGTTCAAGTTCTTCATGACATCTGGTTTCACAGTGACAAGATACTCTGCAGGAATTCTGCCTTCTGTGTTCACATTCTGGATTGATTGCCTCACAGTCAGTGCAGATGAATAGGCTAAATGTACACTCAATACTAACACTATGACCTTCATGGTTGAAGTTTCAAGCTACTGTGTACTTTAATTGGTGCTCACTGAGACTTGCATACTTCTTATATACTGTTGAGCCTGGAAACCTGAACAGCTGATAATAAGATAATGCCTCAGTGTAATCAAAGATCAAACACTGACGAAACATCGCCACATTATTTGCGTTGTATTGTGTAAACAAAATAACCTTGACTAAGAAGTATGCAAAATAAATGTAATAAAAGGTGATGAAGTCATATTCTTCTTTATTGAGAAATCTAAGTGATGTCATTTACACAATGCATGTATTAAGGATTTGTATTTTTTGTTGCTGATTATAATTTTATTTTCTAGTGCAAAGACCGTTATTTAAATAAATTCTTGCATTCTACTAAATAGTTTGCTCCAGAAATTTAGTATTTTGCTTTTAGATATAATTTAAATACAGTTACATATATATGACTGAATTTCCATATTTAAATAAAGAGTAGCTGTTGCTTACAAAAGATGCCACATTTACTGTGTGTTCATTGCCTGAATGTCAATGTGCCTCATTCTCATTCTTGGGTATAGTATTTTTGTATTAACATAAGGAGGGTGTCATGATGTTGTCATTTTTATTACTTGTGTGTTTCAATTACGTTACAGATGAATTTTTCATATTTTTTCAACATGCCTTTTGTTATTGCAGTGTGTGACGTTATGTTATATCTCTTTAGTACATAAATCACTCATTCTTATTGCGTATGTTTCCTAAACAAATATTGATTCATTTTTCAAAATCTCACTTCAAATCAAACGTCATCTGTAGGGAAGGAACTTGCCTGTTTCCTGTTCAACATCATCTGTAATGATGTAATCAGTAACATGCTATCTGATAAGTTAACTTCAGGTCAAGATTTTGTGCAAACAGACACTAGATCCGTGAATGTGTAAACTTGCAACCTGTGAGCAAATACGTTTCATTACATATTTGCTCACTCTGTTTCCTTTAATGTTTAAGGTGATATTTACATGATGTTTGCATTGTAATTACTGTAATACAGGAAACTTATTCTGATGGACTCAATTATATAATTATCAAGAATAAGGAAATTTCACCTATACGGATGCATGGTAATGAGATTATTCATAAGAAATGTGTTTCGAAATGACTATTTTGATCAGAGAACTAGTCATGTTGAGAGACTTCAATTTTAATCAGTGTTACTCAAAACCCACTAGTTATATATGTTTGATAACATTGAGTACCCTACATACAGTAACAGTGATATATATTATTATGAGCAAATAATGCCAATCTGTTTGATATGATTTGTTGCCATTTGATGGACATCCATCCTTATTATATATCTTGTAAGACCCATTGGCCAAATTACTTTGATGTAGGAGCCATCACTTTGTTCCTAGTCTTATGTCATCAGGATTGCATCACATGTTGATCAAGTATTATGTAAGGTCTGTATAATCTGGCCTTACTATTGGTGAATAGAGAAAACACAACTGTATGTCAATGACATTAAGTTAAAAAGCATATTTAACAGCGGTGATGCACACAATTTCCATTTTAGCTAAATCTTGCTTTGTATATCTAGATGCCAGAGACATACAGAATGTTCATTTATTAATTGATGTAAAAATGTTATTAATCAACACCAGGAGATGCTTAATCCTCTGAATATGATGTAGCTCTACCTAGTGCTATATGTCTTAACAAGCAAGTTTAGATGTGATGAAAAAGTTCCTTTTCCTAAGGTACTAAGCAACTATTTTTTGTATCAAACATTTGGATCCAGGCTTGAATACTGAGCTGGGCCACATGAAAAACTTTGTTCTTCCTGCGATGTGTCACCCCTTTAATCTACTTTTTTTATAGTTAGCTAAAAAAATTAAAATACTTTTCTCACATCAGTGACATTATACGAAAGCGTATTGCTGCCAACCAAAAAAAAAGTTTAGTAATTACAAAATAATATTTCATTACTAAATAATATCTCGTAATTACGAAAAAGTTTCGTAATTACTGTGGCGTCCTGCCCACCCCCCCCCCCCTCCCTTCCTGGTGTGTTTAGCTAATTAACTCCATAAGTATAGAATGTACAGGGATGTTTTGCAGATCCAAGGAGGCCCCTATCATAGATACATCTTATAAGACCATAACAATGCTGTATATGCAGTGTTAATCGGGTAAATGACACAAAACATTCGGCGAGAGGGGGGACCAGGTGGCCCACGAATTGTCCTGGGCCAGCTAGCCAGTGAATTGTCCTGAGCTAGTTTGCCGGCGAATTTTCCTGGCCCCACCCAAATCCCCTTGCTCTGGAAGCGTAGGTTTTTGCAACCGTATTTCTGGATATATTTTACCAAAATCATGTTGTTCCTACTGCCAATAGAGTACAACATATTCTAGATAAAATATTTAGAGATACTGACATGAAAAATAATTGAAACACTATATGAAACACCCTCACTAACTGTAGGTCTCATTCCTCCTCCTCCACACGGTCACACATTCGCCCCATGACAACGACTTTTATCAAAATACAATGTAATTGTGTCAGTTTATACAACTGATATCATTCCCTAATTGAATTAGCTCAGTTGAGGCACGATCTTGGCAACCACACTGACATCATAATGCATTTATAAACTACTAAGGACATAAACTTGAAGGACTTAATTAGTCCAAACAAATTTTCAGGTATCTTATTATTTCAAATTTAATGCTTCAGCAAAAAGGAAATTAACACAATATATGATGCTTGCAATTTTAATAAGAAATTACCTTAAATTTTTTTCTATAGACACCATTACATCCAAAATTTATTATTTCAATGATTAAGCAGAATCAGTAGGTTAACAGATGTAAGTTGCATGCAAAAAATATTTACAGGATCTGTAATGCCTTAATGGTCGGTATATATAACAGGTACTTCCGAAGGCGCTTGAACTTCTTTGTCAGCGTGCATTCATATGTGCATTCATATTTATATATATATGATAATAGTAAGAAACTGTTTTGGCTGTGAGAAGAGGGATTCCCTGAATTTGATGCCCTAGAACAGTGTAGTAAATACACTCATAGACCTGATATATTTTTTTATCAATTACCCAGAATGTATTCCCTTTGCACACTACAGGTTTAGTGAGCAACATCACTATTTGAAGAAAACTGAGTCTCACCAACATAAGCACACTGGGTCAAATTGCAAAGAAATTCACCAAGTTACCTGCATGTCACTGAATCATTCTGTTAATAACTTGAGTGAATTTCTTTGCAGTTTTTTTTTCACGCACCTGTTTGTTTACACTGGTACTTTGTATGTATGCACAGCACAAGTTGATATCCGTAAATGCAAGCGCTCCTGGGTACTTCTACAATGTGGTAAGTTAATTTGCGATAGCGGCAACCACCTCCTCTAGGTAAGAGTATTGTTTATATGTAACAAATGGTTAGGTTTGTCTTGGATAGGTTGGTGGTCTTGGATAACAGGTTGGACAAGGATTGGTTTGGCCTCCACTGTTCATTGGCCCAATTTAGAACTGATGATTTACATCATTCCATTTAAAGTTATCCAAGTCCCAATTGCCATTTCTTCTTTGAGCGTTATTCTGCTTCATGTCTCCTGGATTGGGGTCCGATGTTGAAGTTACCGTTATAATTTACCAATTTCAGGCTTTTAATCCGTTAACATGTATGTTGAAATTGTGATTGCCATCACCCCAACAGAAATTGTTCAGAGTCCAGTTGCCAGGTTTTTCTGTTGTTATCTAAACCACCTGACACTGTCCTGCCATACGTTGGTTGTTCTGAAAGACAGTATAAATTAAGATTTCTCATTCCTTTCATTTTCCATGGTACATGGTACAACAGAAACCCACAATCATAACCACCTGGATATTACAGCAGACTTTATAGACCCATAGGACGTCAGGTAAATTCAGGACTCCCTTTGACTACGGCATTCCCTCAACCAATGAGATTCCCTGATTCACAGTCTATAAGTTCAGCTGTGAGACCTTTATTGAGTCCCGACTGTGAGTGTTATAGTGCAATAATAAATGCATCATCCGATTTTCAAAATTTAGGATTTTGAAGATAGGTTTATATTTTCTTGGTTCCAATCCGTGACGTGACTTCAATTGATTAGAATAGAAACCACGGTTTTGTTTTATGATGATACGAAAAATTGCATAATTGGTTGTTTTTGCTAATAATTATTGTATCCTTCCATCGATTTCAAAGCTATCATTATATATTTTATACAGACAGATAGTACACTGGCTTTCGTTGGGTTGATTTTTATAAGTTGTACATGCTGAGCTACCCCCTTTTTGTAATATTATTCATTGTACATTACCTTTTTCAACCTTTCTCAACTGTCATTTTTATGATACAACTTCTTGAATAGACACTCTTAAAACACTTTGTCTGTAAAGTTACACAAAATCTATGTCTGAAGTTTATCTTGTCTGCACCACAATATTTTGTGATTAGTTGAGATAATTGACAGTTTATGATACATAATCCCCTGATGCACTTTGCAATTGTCTGTTTTTCTACACCAATTTAACTGCCACATCAACTGGTATCATAGCTGAATGGCACACAAATAATGTTTGCACTACACAAAATTAATGTGTGAAATTCATTTTGTTTATTGCACATTGTCTCTTTGATTACAAGAGAAAGTTAACCAATTATTCTACACATTGCCTCATGCTAGGCCAACACCTTGCATTTGTCTGTTGTTGTACACAAATAAAGCTGCTGTGTCAACTGTTATCATAATTGCAGCAGACAAAGTTTATGTCTGTGGTGACAATGCTATTTATGAATGCAACGTCTCACCCTGGGGGCCCAGTGGCAGGTTGGAATTGCAAGCAGCCAGGATCTGATAGCTCAGTTGGATCAACAGCTGCTCTTTAATCAAGAGGAAGTGGGTTCAGATCCTTTTCCAAAAATCACTGTTAATATATTACTTTCAGATGAATGAAGCACAAATTATATAACATTAATTAGTTTCAAGTGGTGCACTAAGTAATCTAAAGATAAAAAAAAAAACACAATAGTAGCTGGTATTGAAGGTGCAAAGACACTAGCAGCACAAGGTCTCCCCTACCTCTAGACCACATACAATTGAAAGACACAGACTTTAAATATCCTCAAAAGAATACACAATTGATGTTATGGTGATCCTTCATTCAATCACCTTTGGATGCGTTAGATTCATGAATGATAAAGGGGTGATTTGTGACAAAGATTAAAGAAGGGCTTTGACAAATAAAACTGAATTTTACGTTATAATTAGGATCATCACACCGTTAATAAAACTTGAATATCCATTGTACTTAATCACCAAGCTATAGCTATTTGTATATCCAGGCAAAATATCTACAATTAACAAGATAAAAATGTATGAAGATGAAAACAAACAGCGTGATAGCTTAATTAATGGGGGGGGGGGGGTAGCATGCAGGTGTAATTAGGATTAGATAGGAAAGTAGGTAGATAGGGTTGTAGGTTCAAACCCAGGTTGAGCAATTCACCAACCTGCAATGGAGAGACCACTGCCACACTGACCTACAACAGCAGCATCAAAAGCACAAATTCATGATGGATTTTTGCCAGTGAGACAAATTTGCTTACCAAACAACAATATCACGTAAGGCTTGTAGACAAATACCAGTAAAGTGTTCTGGGTATGGTAAGCATGGATTTTATTTGACAGAAAAAACTCATATACCCTGCCAGTTCAGCTAATTTGGCAGTAAGTGCTATTGGTTGTAACAAAGAGTGTTGTTCTAATAGATATATCTTTTGTTGCACACTTATAATCAATTTGCATTGTGTGATATTATTAAGTGCTATTAGCACAATTTCGACTTTTATTATATAATCATAATTATTAATATATGACAGAAACCATGGAGACACTGGAGCAATGCATCAAATAAAATATTATATATTTAAATAGTACTTTTAATAACAATATCATCATTTTATTTTATTATAAATGAACAAATTTTTATATGAATGGTTAATTACAATATAATCAAAAATTTATATCAATCATAAATAAAATAATTATTGTGAATATTTATTCACTGAAAAAACATTGTACCCTAAGTGGTCGCTTGTACTGTTCAAGTATGTACAAAGAAAGGTCATGTAGGACACAACATTATACACTACACGTAGCTGTACTTTATACATTGTCAATCAGTTATCTGGGTTAAAACGAGTAGATATTCTACTATGAAAACTAAACAAAAAATCGCTCTGGGTATCTAATCAGATGTCTGTGTAAAGTCACACCAAAGATTACTTAAAACACTTTTATTTCTAAGATGCCATTTTAAGTGCAATAGAAGTGATTAATTAAAGTGTCACCAATTATTTTGGTATCATTGAAATGCTGTGGCAGACTATTCTATGTTTTAAAATACATTCAAGCTGTATATTTGACTTATAACAAGTCGAAAGTGATTGAATAATTTTTGGCGTGACTGTATATATATATATATATATGTATATCTATAAATCACGCATATAAACTAAACAATGCAGATATTAGCTGTTCAGCAATGATTTGAACTTTACATTTGTACACTGGAAGGTACCAGGCTTTTGGAAATAGGATTTTCATATGAAATGGCTAACTTCTCATTTTGGGATTTGTTTTGGTTAACGTCTTCATTGGAAAGTGACATGATATACCCATCACAATTACTGGATGTTTCTTTGCCAATTTGACCATTTGGACCATCTGTGCAAACCAAGTCTGGTTCTCTGCTATGTTTTAGCTTCCAATTTGAGTCATAAAAACCTGACTCAGGTGAATTCATTTTGAAAGACATCCTGTAAGGACTATTTCTGTTATTTGTAGGTGGGTCAAATGAATTGCAGTTATGAAGAATGTCATCGTCTTCCACTCGGCCTGATAAACCAGCTGATACACCAGATAGCTGACCAGACGAACCATCTCCTCTTGACATGTTTGTTTCAGGCATGATCTTTTCTATTCCTGAATCTGATGCATTTGTGTTGTCATTTCCAACTTGGCTCACACCTGGCATCACTTGTGAATACCCCACAGTGTTAATAGTTTTGTTGTCAACTTGATCTCCTAAATCCAGAGGAGTGCAGTACACATTCTCATCTGATTGTCTTTGTCTTTCTTTCTCTGAAAAGAAAAATTCTCATGAACTTCAATTTGACCTTACTGAAGAATTCAGGTTTGATTACCAGTGACGTAGCGTTAAGCTGTGAGCCTAACATGGCTGCGACTGCCATTTGTCTCTGCCATATCATCGGTAAACTTTTGTGAGCTGAGAGACCTGCACCATCCAATGGACCTTTAAGTTATGATAATGGTATCATTAAGATTTGTTGTGCTAACCACTCATCAGTAGGAGATAGGGTACTAGCTCAGTGGTAGCATGCTGGGCTTCCAACCAGTGGGTCTGGGGTTCAATTCCTCAATCCTAAGTTGGATGGAAATCATTCAAGAACTGGAGTTGTACACATTTTATTTTTTCATTATCGTTTATATTTTCCAGTAGATTTCATAAACTTGGAAACTTATACCAATGGACGTTATGTGAACACAGATGATCTCTGGAGTTCAGTCTGAAATCTGCTGTAATGCTGCAGTAATGCCTATATTTGATACAAGTGGTGAGTTCAAATAAACACTCGTACTTACCAGAATAACTGCGAATCAATTGCCAAATGTAGAACATCATAGCAATGACCAATGCTGCGAGTCCAATTACAAGTATGATAAGGAAAATAACCCAGCCAGGGAAGGACTGGGTTATATCTGATGTCCTGCAACTGTCACAGTTTTCACCTCTGCATTTTGATTTGACGTTTTCATAGATTGAATTCAGCTTGGCATCTGTAATTTCTACCATGGTTGAATCAGAGTCATATATACCAACCTGCAAAAAAAAGAACAGTAACACTTTACCTATGTAGATGGCCAAATGTGCCACGAGTGTTTTCCATGCATTTGGATAAACGCATGGAAAATGCATGGTTTTCGCCTAATTATATTTCTGCAAAAACCATGCGTTTTCCACGTGTTTATCATTCTCATGGAAAACGCACTTGCACATTTGGCCATGTATATATTGTGTTAGTTTGTTCAAGGAACACTTTAAGCAACCTTCTGGTCCAAATTTTTTTTATATTGACAATTTTTTTAGTCAGAAGTAACAATAGCACATACAGCCCTAGCCAGAGAAATCCTTCCTAACCGCATGTCGCTGTCGACTCTTGCTCATGAAGTGACGTTTTTACTGAGCCTATGTGCTCATATCAAATGACCGATGGTTAACTGGAGCACCTAAGCAAACATTATATTGCTCGTTCGGACTAGAACCACCCTGACCGTAGAAGTGACCAGATACTAAATATAGATGGCATGTCAAAGCACCTTATGGTGATATTTTGTCATGACTACATGACTTTAACAGAAAAAAAAAGAAAGGAATGGTGACATTAGTGTTTTTGACATAAGCATAAGTATCTTTGGTTTCAGCAAAGGGTGTCAATGTTGAATGAGAAAACTAATAACCTCTTTTTCAACGAATCTGTCATTATACAAGGACTGCAGTTGGAAGGATTTGATGAAGAATCTGTTCTTCTGTTGAATTGCTTGAGAAAAGTTTGTTCCTTTCTTCATGAACCACAAGAGTCTGTTTGTATTCCAGTCAGGCAGTTTCATAAGTTCTTCACAAAGGCGGTTGCCGTTTCCACACACAGCAAGCATAAGACCACGTAAGGCATCAGCAAAGCTGTCGATAAAGTGCTCAATATGTTCAATTCCAGACTGACTTTCATCCAGTGCTTTTGCAAGGTCCACACTTTCTTCCAACCATGGATTGTCAATCATCTTATGGTCATTCACGTTCTGAAGAATCAGTGTTTTATTCAGATTTGTAGGTCTGCCGTGTAAAGATACTCCTATCGTACTGTTCAAGACTGATTTGTAGGAGTTACCACCAATGTAGGAGAGACTTCTTGTAAGTTTGGACCATGCCATGAAATATTTTCCATCCATTTTACTGCCAAGCTCGTTGAGCAGATCTATAAGTTCATTATCATCAATAAACAAAACGATAACAGGAGATTGGATCCTATTGATCCTCATTGCAGTAACAAATAATTCGAGAGTAAATGCCTCGATTGAACACAGTCCATTTTGTTTTGCACTTTCCAAGAATTCGTCTTTAGCATAGATACTTTCTTCAGTATTACTGTGGACCAGTTTCAAGCTTGACCAGCCATAGTGTTTCGCAGTTGCAATCAAGACTGCTAATTCATCTTCCAGTGTGATTCCAAGATTGTAAAAGAACTGACTGGTAGTGAGTAATGACGAAACAGCCTGACCAAAGTTCAAATGGATCATGTCTCTTTTCAAGGCAAGATTGGCATATACTGAATCCAGTCCTGTCCCATAGGTTAGTAGACACATGGAATACGCCTCCTTATCATAGTTCTTCAATCTCAGGTATCGACCAGCATCCATTGCCAATATTGTCTGAAGTGAAGCTACATCCTTGTCACCATAGGAGTCATATACCAAGAGACCAAGCATATCTTTCCCAAAGATGTTATTATTCACTCGCTTCACTGCTTTCGCAAGAGATTCTGACCAAAGTACTGCATCTGTATCAATATCTGAGGAGAGAATTGATCGATGAAATGGTAGCAAGGCGATGATGTAAATTTGACCATAAACTACCATGTTGTTGCTCAGTTTTATAAGGGGCTCTTCTGGGTGTTTGTAAATGCAGTTACATTGAAAACAAGTTGAGCTGGGCCGATCTGTTTCCTCACCATAGATGTTATAAAATTTAATATTTGTAGAGTTGAGAATCGTCAGTCTATTTTTAGTAAACTCAGCAACCTGCAAAAAATCAAAAGAAAATTAAGAAATATTCAACATCTCAACTGCAATATCTCAGATATCAAATATGCTGTTCATGTCTTTGTGGCTAGCGTTATTTCCTCATAAGTATCAAATCAATTTCTTGCGCATAGGGCTTCATATACAGGCTGGGTTTTCAATTGTGTCATTGGCCATGTGACACCCTTATGACATCTAAGCTTATTAATTATTAGCTTAGTACATTAAGATGGTAATGGTCGATGCAGTATAATATATAATAGATTGGCTACATTGGGAAATACAGGCCTATGATGCATACCTTCACAAACTTTTTCTCAAGGCCCATTTTCTGAACATTCCAGAGTTCTTCTGTCAAATCACCATCACCCCGTTTGGAGTAGACTCTGTATTGCTGGCCATTTCGCAAAAGTGTGGAGGAACGAACATTTTGCGCAATTATTTCTCTGGCGTCTTTATTCCTAATCTTAGATGCACAAGTCAGTGGTGCATCACTGCAGATCTTGGTAAAAGCTGATGAGAGTCCTAGTGCCATTGTCCAGACTGCTTTCATGACAAGAATAGCTGTCTGAACATCAGAAGGAGGGGGGATAGATAATGAATCAGAACACTTGTTCGGTGGGTTAGGTATGGCTGCAGAAGGAACTCTGCACTGAAACTGATTCTCCCACCATTCCCTCAGAAACATGTCTCTGGAATTCGGTTCGGGTCTCAACCTTGTCATGTATGTGGTGTAGTTGAAATTGGTAACCCGTGGGAAATCTACAACAAAAAGTCCCAAAGCCTCATTTCCTGATTCCGCATCAATCAGGCGACTTCTGACTCCCCATGCCTCGGAGCCAATATATATGAATTTCTTTTTTATAGATTTCTTGTTAGCAGTTTTTAAGAGGAGGTCAGCTTCAGCAGCTCCTGAAAATACCACGACAACTCTCGTCTCCTCTGCATCCTGTAGCATGGCAAAAATGTCAGACAATCCTTGCTCACTAATGTGGCGTGGAAGCTCGATTGCTTTATTGATGCACAGTTTGGCCTCTTCTGCTTTCAAAACCAACTGACGATACCCATTGTATCCATAGGAATCATCTACATAAAGGACAGAAAAAGCATTGAATTCCATTTTCTTTACCAGATCCACTATTGCCTGAGCCTGGATGTCATCAGCAGGAATAGTTCGCATGAATTCAGAACTGTTTAACGGTAGTCCAAGGCTTGACGAAGCATAACCAATTTGAAGCAAGAACTCCTTTTGGGATATTGGCAATATCTGAAGATTGGTTGCACTGTAAAGACCTCCAATAATTCCAACACACTAAAAATTTAAAAATAAAATAAGATCAGACTCCCATAACTGATAACAATCACAGATTTAATAGAAAATGTTTAGGATAATGTATGTATTACTTGTTAACTTTACACAACAGTGTAGATAACTTCCAATAACAGCAATTATTATTGTAACTTAATGCAATATTGTTATTAAAAACAAGGTGAATCACGAAAGCTTACTGTCTTTGGGTCAAAATATTGACCAAGTCGATTGTAAATTTTCAAGACCCCACTAAACCATTGCAGAAGAGTGCTTGCAGCATGAAGAGGATTTTGGCAGGAGTCAAAAACTATTATTCCTAGATGTCCAGATAGCAAAGGCTTGCCTTTCCATGGACCAGTATTATTGTTGAAAGTTTCAATGCCATACAGCAGAGCTTCAACATCTTCAATCGTTTGTCGCTCATTCAGACTCCCACAACTGAAAACAGATTCTCCGGGTTTGTGGACTGGAACAAAAGCAGCAATCAGGTTCTCTCCCCAGATGCTGGCATACTGCACGTTTGGTCTGAACTTGTCTTCACAATCTTCACAGTTTTTCATGCAATAAATAGATGGCAATTGGCTTCCGAGCACAACTTCTTTTGATCTATGATCCAGATATAGCGTGACTGCCTCTAAGTCCAGGTTGGTACTGTCTTTGGTCGCCATCCCAACCTGGTCAAAGAAAAATATAATATGCGATTACAATCATGAATATCTTATGTTTGATCTTGTACTGTGCAAGAGTCAAGGTTGTGAATGTTTTTGGGGTTGCTCATTTGCATGAATTTGTCGGATGAGGAGGATTTCTAGTAATATTCCTATTTAATATATTATTAAGATGATATTTATTCTACATATAAACAGCTTCAATTTGCATAAGAAAATTTAGTAGGTAAGTCTTAATTCTTTTGGTTTCAGTTACGTCCACATGACCTAATTTAGATGGAAGGTTTATTCAAAGCTGGTGGATGTTGCATGATTGTTTCTAAAAATACAATTTTCCCTTGGTTGCAAGTGTTGTTAATTGCAGTATATTGTGTAACTGAGTAATTTAACCTTACATACAAAGTTCTTAAATAGATAAACAAATGAATGAATTAGTAAACAATGTGATAAAGACCTTATCACCTCACACTATTTCCTCAAAGCAAGGATGTTCTCTTTTATGTAATAGAGAATTTTCTTGTTTAATGAGTTGCTGTTTCAAGTTTTACAAGTCATATTGCATGTATTATACCCAATATTTAATTACATTTTTGGTAAGCAAATCACAAGACATCATCCATTATGTTGTGTTGGGGTTCTCTCTCACATTTAGCAAATATTCACCTTATGCACTAGATAATGTCATCCAATAAAGTAAATGTGATACTTACAATCTCAAACACACAATTAGGCTGACATTTTGCATTGTGGATCAGGTAGATGTTTTGGTTTTCACCGATTCCCAAGTTGCCATCACTCTCAAATTGGAAACTTGATATTTCTTGGATCGATGTTGGTAGAAACTGCAGACTTTCTTCGCTGGTACTGTTTATCGAAATGGACTGAAGTATGTCAATGATTTGTCTATCAGCAACAGATCTCAGTGTCTTCTCAAAGTCAGGACATAGACCACTGACAGATCCACATTTATTGGAATGTAGAATTTTGACAGCTTTAGCAAGAGCAAGAGCAGAGTTAAGAACAGTATTCATATATGATGATTGTGAGAAGGTTTGGTTGATGTCTTCAGCTGTCTTGAGCTTACACGTCATAGATGTCACTGAACAACTTAACAAGTTTTCCAGATATTCTTCATAATATGGTGGATTAACAGAATCAGATGCACCCTGTACAACTTTGTAAAGTTTTCTTGTCCAAAAGGTCCTGAATTCATCTATCACATTATAGAATGGTGACACCGAAAGTGAATTACGCCCAACTTTCTCGTTTTCCTTAAACAAAGATGCATCAACACCGATAGAGTCTGGAAAAATCCATAACAAACGGTACGTATCGTCATTGATTCCAGTAGCCTGGATCAGTAATCTAGCATCGATATATTGTCCGATAAACAAAACAGGCAGGTTTTTCTGGTTCAGATTTTCCTGTAAAGTAACTAAGTTATTTAGTATGTGAAAGGCTTCATAGCGGCTACTAATGCTGGTGCTGGTAGCAATACAAACTTGATGTCCATCCTCTTCAACATGTCGTTCAATTTCTTTAATTCCTTGGTGACCGAACTGATCATCTGAGTACACAACTGCAATGTATTTCATTTGCAGACTTTTGATGAGGTTGTACAAAATCTGCAATAAAAAAACACATAACACAACATAATACAAGCTTTACTGTAACATTTGTCACACTGAATATCTATCTATCTATCTATCTATCTATCTATCTATCCATCTATCTATCCATTTTTTAGTCCAATGATTGCAGCTGGCATTGCCTGCTTAAAAAGTATTTTCCAAATTGTATGTGGCCTGTCGAGATCATTTAGTAAGGCTTTAGTCAGCAAGCCATAGCATGCACAAGATCCAAACATTAACAATGATGGAATCATGGTGCTATAGAACATTTTTCTTTCGCATTGCTCTAACACAATATAAGCGTTTCATGCCATTATTTAACTTATTTCCTACATGTTCATCAAAGCTGAATTTCTGGTCAATCCACATACCAAGATATTTATACGCAGAAACTGTATCTACTGGTACATTTTTAATGGTGATTGGCTGATATACAATCCTATTTCTGCGAAAGTCCCAAATTGTCTCTTTCGTTTTACTGACATTAAATTCAAGCTTTTAAAAACTAAATACATTCCAAATACTTTGCACAATTGCCAATTTTATATCATCTCATAACACGGCCTCGAAGAGCTGCACAACTCTTTACTGCAAAGTTCCAAGTTACACCTTCTCATCCTGTATACACAGATTAATTATGTTTCAGTTTAATTGGCTTGGTACATCACATTTTAACTTCAGCTTACTAGTTTTCCAATGAACGTGGTTGCACATGAGACTTAGTGAGACTGGTTCCACTTGGGCAACTTCATTTTAATTAACTACCTGACACATTTGAGCGCCAGGTAGCTGTCTTGCTTATCTGTACAAGAGTTGTCTCCTTCTTCTTCACTGAAGATCCTCCTCTGGTTAGGAGGTGGAGGAGTGGGGCCTAGCTCAGTGGTAATGTGCTGGGCTTCCAAACACTGGGTCCCAGGTTCAATCAGTCTAGCCTAAGTTGGATGGCTGTTTCATCCTTTATCTTATTGCCATGGACCCTGTCTGTCCTAATTAGCCTATCAGGTGCAGAAATACAGGAAATAAAGCCCTTATCCATCCACCCACCCTCTGGTTAGGAATACCCCTATATAAGCAGGTTCATTACTTCTGGTGTGGCTACTTCTATTTCTAAAGGCCCTTTCACACATAGCCGGATCAGACGCCGGAGCGTCCCGGAGGACAACTCCGGAATACTCCCGCATACTCCGGGGAAAGCCGTGTAGACATTGTGTTCATGTCCGGGATTGTCCGGGATTGTCCGGCATTGTCCGTCATTGTCCGGGGCGCTCCGGGACCACCTTGGGACTCCGGGGGAAAAAATTAAAAATGTTTAATTTTTCATGCCGGAGTTCCCGGAGTAATTTAATCCGTGTAGATCCGTGTAGATCCGTGTAGATCCGTGTAGATCGGTATAGACTCCCAATATACTCCGCCGATCTCCAGGAATCTCCGTATTGACTCCGGCATATCTCCGGCTACATCCGGCGTCAACCGGGCATGAATATTTTGCCGCCATTAACGCCGGAGAGTACAAGGAGCAACACGGTTCCACATGAATGAACACGGTGTAAAGACCGGTGATATCCGCGAAGGCACCATGAAAATCCGGTTCACTCTGCACTCTAAACGGGACAGTCGTGTTAGCTCCGTGTTGCTCCTTGTTGAGACCGTATTGACATCGTGTACACATCGCCAAACATTTATTTTTTGTTGACATTTAACAGCTCTTTGATGCCGGAACCCCCCCGGAGGTAATAAAATGTTACTCCGGGACGCTCCGGCGTCTGATCCGGCTATGTGTGAAAGGGCCTTAAGCATACTGTATCTAATGACGTGTGATTTATGACACACTGACAGGCTGTTTTTGCTTCCATGAGCGCTATAATATCTTCAGGAAGTAACTTAGCGAGATGGAAGTAACCCAGTTGTATTACATTAGCTTCTTGCTTACACCTGTAATCTTAGTCCATATTTTACATCTAATAATGGCATTAAAAAGAATTAAGTCTTCATTTGAGACATGCCCTTGAAAGTCCTTGGCTTCCTTGTGGCAGGGGGGGGGGGGGTTACACTTATGGTGACAACCTCGATTTCTGGTGGCTAGCATGATATAGGCTGTGCAGTGCACACTCTAGTAAAGGTATCCATAACCACAAGTTTAACATTCTTAAACTCAATATGCCTGCAACTTATAGTTGTTGTTTTAATAGCCAATAATAATTGATCATTATATGATTAGAATGTTGCATTGAGATACATAAGCAATCTGGGGCACACCTACTTTTACATCGTTTTTTTTCTGGGATTAAAGTAGTCATAGCAATGAAGCTGTCCATTACTGACCTTCATCTGCAATTCATCACTTGGTATGGTCCTGAAGAAGTGAGAACTTTGAGAAAGAGATGGAGCACTTGCTGTGGGTGACACAAGGGGAACATTAGTGTCTTCTAAAGTATCCACCAAGTGTTGCGCTTGAGAGCTCGTCAAAATACCAAGTATACCTGTAGAAAATAATTTATTGCACCTCATTATACTGCACACTTTAATGGTTTCAAAACTTCCCTGTAAGTTTGTAAAGAATCAACATTTCAAGTTTACATACCAATTAACGGTTTTGGAGTGCTTGTGTTGGCATATCTGAGGTAGGGTAGCATTGAAATTGCAGAAGTTGATGTAATGTCAGTCCTGTCACAAGCATCGTACACTTTGATCCCTAAAATTATTGAATAAACATTGGATATGCAGAAGAAAAGCTGGCCTTTCAGTAATACAATGTACATTAAACATACACTACACATCTGTTACTGAACTTTTTCAGAAGTGATTTATGTATAACACAACAGTGATTTCAGACTTCAGTAAGACAACACTCCAACATCACTGTCACGGATAAGACCTACGAGTGACCACGGACGTCTGAAGATGGACTATACGTGCTCACTTGTGGTAAAAGTTTCACAGATGGCTGGACCCACGGGTGTTCTATGGATGTTTAGGGAGTGTCCTCCAAGCATACATGCAGCATACGTAGTTCGCTTGGCGAGTAGCCTAAGAGTGGACGACATATAGGGTGGAGTGAACATGGATGGTGGAACTCACGGGTGTTCAATGAATGTTTAAGGAGTGTCATTGAGCCACTCATAGATCGCTCGTTAAGTAGTCCAAGTGTGAAAGAGGAGTAGGCTACGGATAATGAGTAGTGGCATTTTCAACTTCATCCCTGAAGTCTGTGAGGCCGTGGGCCAGTCTCTGGCCCATTCTACATCATGGCCTTTTTCAAGGCCACCAAATCCTCCCAAAAGAGCAGACTTTCTGCCTCTCCTTCAAATAATCCTAAAAACAGGTCCACCTAAAATATCATGTGTCCCAACATCAGCTAATAATTGATGTGGGTATAGACATGTGTGACCTTGCAGTGACCTTGCTGTTACGTTAAATTTATAGTTAATAAACTATTGCTGCTGTATTGTGCGAATGTAACAAATAGTAAATGAGGAGTAAACTGCCTTTGTTGTCCACACCCTAGGTGGTTTACATGACCTATGTAGAGTAGATAAAAATCTCATGAAGAAAAACAGCCGCTTTTACTGCTGTAAGTTCAAGAGGAAGTTATAAATTACTACTCACTGTTTAATATTTTGGTTGCTTAAATTTTACTTTAGTAGGAGGGGCACAAAAGTGTAAAGATAGAACTTTGCTTGGTGTTTGAATGATTTTGTTTGGGATTCATTTTGGAGAAGGGGCATAAGATAGCAAGAGTCCTTGACCTCTTTTAAGATTGTTTGAAGAAGGGGCAGAATAAAAGTGGCAAGGGGAATTTTATAGCAAGTTTTTGACATTTTTTAGGATTATTTTAAGGAGGGGGCAGAAATAAAGTGGAAAGAGGAAACTTTGTGTTTGATTTGTCACACAAAATGTGTAGATGGTGTGCTCTTTTGGGAGGATGTAGTGGCCTTGAAAAAGGCGGAGATGTAGATTGATGAGCAATGGATGTCAACCGGGGGACGTTTCAAAGAAGGGTAGGTCCACCGAGGGACATATCTGGATAGTCCGACAGATGCACAGGCAGTCGATGCAGAACTTAAGAAGGGTGCCATGGTATTCAACGAGGAAGAAGAAGCAGAGTAGGAAACGACTGGGGTGAACTGGCTCTGCTGTCCACCAAACTGTTGAGATGTCACAGCAGGCTGCAGCATCCGGAAGACCTGATGCTGTAGCGCAGGTTACTGGGGGCTGCAGGAAAGACGTTGAGGTCCCTGCAGCAGTTGTCCGCCTCAACCTAGCCTTCCTCTTGGCAGTCAGGAGAGCTGCAAAGGCCTCACTCTGGAACTCTTCCCAGATGTCTTCAGGCAGGCTAAGGACGTCCTGGTAAACCATCTCACAGAAGGGCTTCCGTGCAAGGGGAGGAGGATCTTCCACCACATCCATCTGGGCCATACAATCTGTCATGCTGGTGGCCAGGCTGGACATGGTCTGCAGAATATTGACGACGTCTTGCAAACCACTAGGACCAGGTGCAGCTTTAGCTGGAGGTGCAGAGGTGGAAGGCACTTTTCTCTTCTTGAAAGGACATCCCATGGTAGACAGAACAGCCCTCGAAGAGTCGTCCATGATGATGGAGACATCTTCCTGCTCCACATCACTCTGGAAAGGAGTAGAACTGAGTCGGAACTCATCCTCTTGCGACTGGCCCTGCAGGCGGTCCTTCAGAGTGGCCTTGCCTTGTCTGCTTGGGACACGATGAATGTTGTCCAGGAGAAAGGAGAACATGTCAACGACCCATCTCTCCTTCGCAGTTAACTTCTTGGCAGATGTCCCAGAAGGTCCAGACTCGGCAAGCTTCCCCACTTGAGTCCTAATGGAGGCAAACCATCACTCTTCAAACACTCTTGTGCATACGCCAAGCGTCCATAACATGGCTATTGTCCATTCACTCTTGTCTATCCATGGTTCATACTTGAAACATCCTTGACACTGAGCCCACCATGGATGGGCAGGAGTGAGCAAGTGTGGATGGCAAGTAAACACGTACATCAGTAGAACGTCAATAGAACGCTCGCCAAGTGACTCCGCAGTGACTCCTGAGCGAGTTACGTAAATAATGAAAACCATTCACTTGTAGAACATCCACTAAATGTTTTGCCCACTCCTTGGATGGTCACAGATGATTTAGTGCTACCAGGAGCATTCTACCGATAAGCAAGGATGCCAAGGATGAGCAAGAGTAAAAATTTTATTTCATCCGTGCTCACTCGCCATGTACCTGTTACACAAGGTGAGGCAGCAGCTATAGGAGGATCTCTGCCCAACTCCTCAATGGTGAGGTTTTCAGTGTGTCACCTTATAATTCGCAAAACCATAGCCCAGGCTTTTAAAACAAACCCCTAGACCTGTACACAATAATGGGCTAAAAACTTAGTTAATGTGATCACTTACCAATTTTTATGCCAGGAATGTAATCTGCTTCAGAAATGCTGTCCAATAACCATCTGACAGCTTCCACCAGTTCCACCTCCTGGGCTTGGAATGTGGAACATGGTCTTTGAACGTTCTTGTCCACTGAATCTGTGTGGAAGTTGGCAATGATGCCTATTATGACGTCACCCTCAGTTTCCCATAATGCACTGCACACTCCATCATTCGAACACGACCCTGGAGGATTTGTTTGAGTCCTGATTCCAAGGATGAGATGTGAAATTAGAAGGACTGTTAAAACTTTCATCTGTAAGAAAGAAAATAAAAACATAAACACAGCCTTTGTAATAAAGTGAAGCTGTAGTACAATATATTTTTGAAAGATTTAGAAAAAGAAACAAATTGTCTGCTGCATTGCACAGTATTGAGAAAGCAAAAGCTGACGAAAGTGAATGTAGATATAGTTAGACCAAATAAAAATAACTAAAGAGCTGTGTATCAGAGGCAATGTTTAATTTCAGTAGGGCCTCCCCCACCCCTCCCCAAATTCAGCAACAGGGAAATTTTAAGTTTGAGAATGGTTTTGAGTAGCTACAAAAAACATGCTACACTCATGAACTTGAATTAGATGACCTTACCATCTTATTGGTCCATAGAACCATTAAATACGGTTAATGTAACCAAAACTGGTAATATTTTTATGTCTTGGATGTGATTTAACTAAATGTGTACCTTACATATTGATAACTTTTAAAAAAAATTTTAAAACAACCATGCATTGCTTCACAGTCACATTCAGATTCATGTCATGTATTTGCATTTTTCCATTAACACGAAGTAAGAAAACTTGACACAATAGTCAAACCAACTTGTTTTGCATTAATATACTTTAGATACATATATTTCTTGTAATTTAAGATATATTGAGCTGCTGTACATACCTTGTCTAGTGACGATGCTCCTCGGAAAAACATTTATTTCTCTACTGAGCTCAACCACAACGAAAGTGAAAAAGGGAATTTCCCGGAAATATTTTTAGAAATAAATTAAAGGGACCATGAAGTAAACATTTACAGTGCAATCTCTGTATTCAGACCATGCAAGGTGTGAAATGTACTGGTTAAAGTTATTTGGTCTCAATTGTGAGCGTAGAATGATAAGAATACGTTTATACAAACTAGGCCTATTGTAGTCTCATAATTTTAGAACATTACTAGGTATATAGGCCTACTCAGAGTTCCACTGCACACAGTAGTTACTGAAGCATAGCGCATTATAAAAAGCCTTGTTCTAAAGCTAAGTTATACAATGTAGCTAGGGTGTATATTTACATGATATAGTTTGTAAATAGAAAAATTGTGACCAAAAGTTACATTCCTTTAATATTTCATCTGGATGATCCCAAGCATAACAAAAGTGCAAGTTAAATAGTTTAACATACAGTGCATGGTTTTTTTTTGCCTTTTTCAATGTCTTCAGAAAATCACATGTTGTATACCAGTTCTTTTATTGGTTACCTCCCCTCTCACCGCCGCTTTTTTCTACATTAAAATATTAAGAAAATACTGGTCAACCACCCCCCCCCCCCTCCCAAATATCAGGTCCACCAGCCCCCCTCTCTTTTTTAAGTGGAACTGCCTTAATAAGGCCAATGGTTGTCTTGATTGGTATAATGCAATAAGAGTATACTACAAAATATATGTGAATATCATGTTTGCATATATACCCCTATAGTATATTCCTCACAATATTAGGACATACTTTTCCATTATTTGTGGTTTAGATATTTTCATCTATTATACTATACGTTTATTTATTTATTAAAAATTGGCTGTTTTTTTTGTAGGAATCAAACACATTTGCAATTTCACTATTCCTCTTCAACCAAAACTTCTGTGCATGTCAAATAAGACATTATTCATGAATATATTATTGCCATTGCAAATTTACCTCATAATTATGATCACCCTACTTAAACAGACCAGCAAATTCGACCAGATGTGGACTTAAGTCATTAATTACATGGTGAGGTGCCGAAATGCAGTCATGCATACTCTGGTGAAAATGTGAATTCACTCACAACAGGGAAGATAATTCAAAAATTTATTAAAATACCCCTGGCTGTTTAGCTAATATTTGTTTCAACTTGGAGTATGTGATTAGATGTCACTGGGAAAGTTTAAAATTAGAAAAAAAGAAGAAAGAAGCAAAAATAAAACCATAGGCTCCGCTGCAGCTAAACCTTCAAATTTAGGCTATCGGCGAATGCGCAAATTAACAAAATTTTCTTGACTAAATGGACAACGCCATTACGTCAAACAACGGAAAAAATATTTGATACCAGGTATCAGTTTTTCATTTGGTTCATTGTACTATTATACTAATGCCGGTCTAGAGAACATTGCTCTTTGGCTTATTTGGTGGAAAAAACAGAACAGCAAATATCATACACGATTGTACACTTTATTAGAACACATTCTATGCTTAATGACAACAATGTGCAAAATGTCACTAGCAGTGCAACAACTTAGTTGTCATTAATTTGATTTTAACCATGATCCAACAATTTTCTTACTCATAACATTGACTTCATATATCACAGACTGCAAAAATATCTACTCTACAATGAAGGTGGCTAAAACTATATCACCGAGGTAAGAAACAATAGTGCGAAGGACTACACACTGATTATTGCTGATGTGTCAGTTGATGAATTCATAACAGCACTGATAATATCCAATATAATTAAATTTTCCTTCATGAACGTCCAGAAATGCAATTCACTTGTACTAAACTGTGATGATTTTCCCCGATCCAACATTGTTATATTCAGTGCGATACATTGCAGGTGCTGAGTAAGCAGTACGAGGTCCAGGTGCTGGCAGTGTGTATGGAGTATCCACAGGACAGTAAAAGTTCTCCTTCATCTTCGCATCAGACGGCTGTTGGTAAGAGTCCTGTTTTAGCGTCCGTAGACCGCTGAAATTAAAAGTATGTTTAACATCGTGTTAACCAATGATAGATAGACAGGCTTATGATTACTGTAGAGTGTGCATTGCTCAGAGCCATGTGCTGACCATTGGGGTTAGAGCAGAGGTATTCACCCAGTGTTACCACCTTAGCCACGAGGAGGCCCGGGACTCTCAAATTGGTCTTCAGATAATAAATGTGTGCTCTAGGTAACTTCTTGTAAATTTTTTCAGATGAGCAGAGAATACTCCGTTGGTAAAGTTTAGTGATTTGGCTGGACCGCCTTGGACCGCTAAAAAACCGGACCACTACAAAAATACCGGACCACCTCTGGACCAGTCTGATCTCCAGGACCACTCACCCCTGGACTGGACCACTTTTGAAAATACCGGACCACTCCTGGCTAAGCAGTCCTGTCCACATCACTAAGCTTGGAGCTGTGTGTTAGTTTGATTAACCAGTCCAAACTACGAAATCCCAGGACCCTCACACAAGTAGGCCAGAGATTGACAAGGTGCTGCTGATACGATATGCATCATTGATACACTCATTTGATACACAAAAAGTATGGTCGATATATTTTCATAGTAAATTTGTTATATTCCCAGCTGTGTTTTTACTAAATATTACGCTAGACGATAGCTCCAAGCAAGCTAATCACTGATTGGCCAACCACAGCACATCACACAAAGTAATCAAAATGGCGGTGTCAATGTTTATGTTTTGCATTTTAGAAGCAGAAGAACATATTCTCAAGTATACCGATATAATATCGAAAATCACATGTATACCGGTTCTTTTATTGGTTACCCGTATCACCTATAATTACCGAACCCGGTATAGATCCCCAATATCAAGATACTGAATTCAATCTAAGCCTAGCCTCAATTCATCTGACTACGGTTTAGTGACCTCTGAATGTGCAATAGGGGATATTTTATATCTAATAACTTCATAAATCAAATTATTAGTGTGTCTCATTTTAAGTATTTTTCGTTAAATTAATTCTCTTTGTCTCACCTGTGGGGAACAGGGACCATGCCAACAGGCACACGTCGTATCCTCGTTTCTGACTTGAACCAAGTTTGGTCCCTCATTGGCAGCGGCTCCTTTGGTAGGATCTCCTTGGGCATAGGACTGAAAAATTAATTTGTAGTTAATGAAATAACATCACATAAGCACAGTACAACAATAATGTAATTCAGAAAATGTTTTGTAAAGGTATCTTAATGCAATCTCTGTTCGGAATAACGATCGGACACTCCTTTGCTAATACATATTTGAACTCTAACATTTCATAGGGTTACTTTTGAAATTGAAATCTGCGTATGAAAATATTCTGAGCTGACTGATCTGCTATATATTAGGTTGTTACAAACAGTTTTGAATTATTGTAAAGAAAAAAAATTAACTCACTTGTGCTTCAGGCCATGTCCCCATGCCTTGGGATAGTCCTCACATTCCCAATATGTAGCAATATCTTTCTTTGGGTAACCTTTTAGTTCCTTGTCTGTGAAACTTCTGTGGTCTTTTTGTGTGGTCGTTAAGTAAGGATCCAGCAGGTTTAATAAGCCTTTGTCTCTTACATAAAATGGTTTCCCTTTCATCTTCTCATTTTGAGTGTTGGGTAAAACCCTCTGAAACAAAGCAAGCAACTGATTTATTTCCTCTTATCTTGTGAACATTGGATGAAGAGAAAGTACAAGGAGAAGATTGCTCAACCTATTTTATGTGTAGAGCTACATTATCAGACGATATATTCTGTTAAAACTAATGCAACATGAGTGATTTTGACACTATATCCTTATGACACTAAAGTGAATATTATAAGATATACCTTAGATGGGCCATCTGTATGATGTGAATGTAGATTAAATCCCTGAGGTGTAGGATCAAACTTTCCAACGGGTATCATGTCCGGCTGAGCTCTGAAATTCTCGTGTGTCTCAGTGGTTTGGTTTCCCATTGTAAGTGGTCGTCTGTAGCCACCAGGGCCCAGCTAAAAAATAGATTAGTATGTTATTACATGAACGATGACCCCCTAACAACCATGCTTACAAGTAAGCTCCTTAGCAACCATTCACACCATTGTTGCCAGGTCCCTTGACTGAAACTCAGACCAAGCTTAATGGCAGGTCACATGACCTCACAGAGCAAGTGACCTTTCTTGACTCTGAACAGGGAGACAAAATGCAGGGGCAGCAGCAACAATCGGCTGATTGATCTTTTTTAAATTAGGATGAACATTTGACATTAATAGCAATAATTTCGGTCTAGTGCAGTATAGCGGACCCAAATTTATGCCCATATTTGGCCTCCGTTAAATCTGAAAATAGTGAGTATTTTTGACCAAATGCGTTCTTGCCTTGAAAATGGTCACAGCCGCCGTATGTTTGTGACGTCACATATTAAATTCAAGCATTTGACGTCATAGGCCTGGCAACGTCGCTTGTAAATATGGACATAAATTTGGGATCCGCTTTACTGCATTTTTTCCATAAATTTTAATGCACACAATTAAAAGTTAAGTATTTTGAAAGCCAATAAAAAAATATGAAAGCGAAACAACGGCATGATGGATTTTACATTTGAAAACTATGAATGTTACCTTCTCGTGTATATCTTTGACATAGTCCATCTTGTAATGGCCAGGGGCTTTTTTGTAAAGGGGGTCTCGATTGCCATACGGTCCACCCGAGTGTTTTGTATCATGGAACAGACCAGTGGTAGTTTTGAACCTCTCATCTCTTGGGACTTGATCACCGATAGTCAACTCAGGGGGCAAAGGATTACGCACCACAGTCTGAAAATATGGCATAAAATCTGAATAAACTAGATACGTCATGAAAGTATCAATATTTAGCATGTACCCAATCAACTAAAAGCTCTGTACCATATATTGATTAAATTTAATAAATTTTCATTTCAATGGCATTTCAGTTACTTCCTCCGAGAACCTGTTGTATTTGTTTGAATTGGGGAATCACTTAATAGTGCAAAATGTAGTACGAAACAGAGGTTGTTCTCTGTACAAAGTATAACAACCTCTAGCTACTATGTCCCTTGATGTCACAATTATTGTCATCCATAAATAATTACATGATACTGATAGTATTGTTGATACACAGCAGTGCACCTTACTTTTGCATAGATATCTACTTCCAAAACTTAAAATTTGATAGCCACCAAATTATGAAAATATTTCTGTATTTTCTTACCTGAAAAGTAGAGCTAGGGAAGTAATAACCGGGCCTATAATGATGCCCAACACCAGCGCTAGTTTGGTGAATGTCTTTCCGTGTGTATTCCGCCATGATGGATGCGTCCTTTGTTGCCATGGAGATGCCACCTGGCGGAAATGAATGCAGTGGCGGCACCTGCAGGTGAGGATCATCAAGGATTAATAATAATAACAAGCAAAACCTGTAACAATGTATAATGAATGAATGCATCACATGCAGTTTGAACAGATAAACATATACAGTAGAGCTCATCTTGAGCCATTAATTTCTGTAAAATGGCTTTAAGGAATAAGTTTAAAAGACAGCAAATTTCGTTAGTACAGTTGAATTCAACACAAAAGTTTTATTATATGTATTTTTTTTTCTTGTACCTTTATGGCACTAATTTTAGGTTTTCTGCCACCCCCAACTTTGAGATTATGCCAGCTTATCTGGACAAATACATCCATTCAGCCTCTTTCTGGTTTTGAATTTTCCAGTTATTGGGGACTGACCAAGCTCTGACTTGTTCCCGTCTCAAGTAAGGAGAATTTAGGAGACAGGTCAGGTCTGTCTATCGGAAAGTGACATCACAATGTTTGGATGCTAGATATCAGCCAATTAGATCACAGAACTCACCAGACCCAACCTGAGTGATATGCTATTGAATATTATGGGCAATCTGCCACCAGGGTAATATTTAATACACTGTTACACAATGAATGATTTTGCATACTACCACTACAATTGGACCTAATTTATATTTATTTATTTTTGGTAACTTATTGGGCAGAGCAATGAGCAGTAATGTTATGCCCATAGCTGTCTGGAAAAACTGTGAATTTTGAAAACAGGATGAAAAATGAAAATAATTATCAAAGGCTTTAGTAATGTAATTGTCAAGTCGCATTTAACTTAAAAGTGCAACAATATGAAAGGTAAATTGTTAATGTACCAGCTCTGAGTGCCCCAGCAGGTCTGAGACAATGCTTGCTTGGTGGACAGGACACAGTATAAATGATTTGACCGTCTGTAACAGAATGATTAGCCTGAGAGGTAACTGGTTCCAAACCTGTAAGCTCTGCCCCCTTTGTCCAGTACTTTTTAATTTGATTTGAGGGATCCTACAATACATGCATTTGTATTAAAACCAAATGTTGCCACTGCCGCTATTCAGTCAGAGTTCAAAAAGATCACTTTTGCTCTGTGAGGTCATGTGACCTGCCATTCAGCCTCATTGTGAGTTTCATTCAAGAGCCTTTATTCTACTTGCAAGCATTGTCGTTAGGGCTTTGCCTCTTTCTGGTTTTTAATTTAATTTATAACGGTGAATAAAACAACAAATTTAGGTTTAGGAAGGAAACCGGACCTTAGCTCCCTTGAAAAATACGCGTAGAAGGTCCTGACTAAGCGGGAAGGATATAAAAGGATTATCCAGGGAGGAGATAGCTTTTTAAATAGAACAGAACCAAGATGGTTGCCGGCATTAATTTAAATGATAACCCGTGGTCATACATTTACCCTGGGAAGGCAAGTGTCTTGTATGATGTATTGTTCCTCAGAAAATAAATACATGAAAATTTCTATAATTTATTATAATGAAAGTGGATGGCAAAAAAAGCTACACAAATTAAAAAGAACTCTACAAGATGTTTTTGCACGTTTAAAAAAAATTTCTGACAATTTAGGTTTAGTGACCGGAGCCTTGATTTCATGCATGCAGAAAAAGAAAGCAATGAATTTAATATTTTAGCCCGGAGTGTCAATGTGACTTATGAAAGGCATCACTAATCACAAGACAATATTAAAAGACAAAAGATAATATAGTTTTTAAAATCAAATTGCAAAGACATTGTAAACCCCAAAGCTGTTGCATAAAAAGTTCATTGCAATGAACAAATGAATGATTGATGAAAGGGATAGCATAATATCCACTTGCCTAAAAAAAGGTTATTCCATAGATTTTAGTTAAAGTTACTTGCCTACTAAATTATATCTAAAAGTGTTTGTGTTTGCATGACATAAAAAAAAACCCCGAAGAGGGGAAAATGTTAAAATAAAAAAAATAACCTCCACATCTTAAATAAGACGATCAAAAATTCAAGAAAATAAATTCTCAGAAACTGGTGATGCAGTTTACCATTATCGCACACATTTAATTCACATGGAAGAAAAATTACAAACATGCGGACATTCACTATCATTATATATATACAGACTATATATATATAATATTATAATATGCAATGTTCTTCATCTGGATAAAGTTCAGAAACGTGCTTATCTTGCAAAATTGACTAAATTGTCTTAATTTTTTTTTTACCAAAAATTAGCGTCCATTAGCGTCCACTAGGGGGAACTTTGTTGTAAAGAAATAAAAACTCCCAAGAGGGCGCTGATAGTCCTTCTTGCGCGCGCCATCTGGAGTGTTTGTGTTGTACTTCCTAGTCCGGCTTTGTAAACATGGCTTGAAAATTAAGTCTGAATTCTCAGAAATTGGTGCATTAAGTGATGTAGTTGTCATACTTTATACATTATATTAACTACATCATCGAGGTAGTGTATTCCTCTCAATGGATATCATTTCTCAAACTTATACCTGTTCAGTATAATGTGTACTCCCTGAGTCTTGAGTCTGTCTGATCATCCTCATGAATTTACTTAGCAGTGTCACTGAGCTGCTGAGTGTGTCACTGTGTCAATGTGTGTGGTGTGAAATCAAAGAGTTATAACCCCGAAATTTTTTGGTGCAATTTTTAAGTTATCCTAACCTAGCAAATGTCATAACAGCTGATTCTGAGGTGTAGAACTTCGAACTATACCAAATATACATTTAAAATATGCTATATTTATATCTCAATATCTACATTGCTGCGATTTCTACTTATGCTTTTTCTTCTCAGAACATGGATGATGACAAAAATGAGCAGGATACAGAAGCTTCCAACGTAACGGACAACGGGCAAACTATAGAAGGAGCTACCGGAGGAACCGAAGCAAAATGGCCTCGTCCAGGTACATTAATTAATTGCATTATATAGCGGTCTTGCATGTTGAAAGTAGATTTATGTGCAATCATATCATAAAATACTGTTTATTGATTATCTTTTGTGTGTTTTTCCTGCAGTGTACTTCAGGGAGAATGACCCCAAGAAAGGTTATGTCTACATAATCATCAATGTTCCTGAATTAACAGTTTCCAAGTCACTTCTGGCAAAGAATAAGCCTGAAAATTTGGAAGTTTGTAACCCAGAAGAGGTCTTCAATCAGAAGTATGTACTTTACAAAAAAGGTTACTTATTCTTGTAACTATATACCAAATATATTTCAGGCCCGTAGCCAGCCGCTGGCATTGGGTGGGTCTTTTTCATGAAATTGTGGACCTTCAATACCATTTTTTTTTTAAATAGCCTTCCCTGATGTGGACCAATGTGTGGACATGGACCAACTTAGGTGGGTCGAAAGACCCCCTCGACACCTTTGGCTACGGGCCTGTATTTCGCAATATGCAAATGTTTAAATTATTGTATTGTTCACATATAAACTATACTTTGTGTCATTGATAAGCATGACAAGTTGGTCAACCAAATTTTTATTTGGTAATAACTATTATCTTACAATGGTGACTGGTTTGTCTGGTTCTAAATATGCAGTAACCTTTTGAGTGATGTAGTGATGTAAATTGTCATACAGACATAATATTGTATTGTGATTAAATGGCACATCAGCAAACGCACTGCACCATTAATTTTACATTTATGTTTTGATTTCAGAGAAGTGTACGTCCGGTTGAATGTGAGAAACAGAGAAGGAAACATTGTAACGTATGAGTACAAAAAATCACTACCGAAACCTATAGATCCCAAAATGTCTGACCTCAAGGTAAATTTCATACATGGGTGCAACGATAATGCTTGTTTAATCAAGTCTAATAAATGAATAGTGAGTTTCACAAATTTTGACAAATTCACTATTGGTATCATACTTTTGGAAGGTATGACCTATTGTATTAGCCTATTATTGTCAATATTTTCAACACATTGTTTTTTTTTTTTTCAGTTTGAGAAAGGAATCGTCAAAATACGCCTGAAGAAAGAAGATGAATATTTATCCTGGGAACCGTACAGCAAAGTTCTGACAATAAGAGACAGCTAGAACTTAGCAATTTGAATTTATACTCATCATGTTAATGCCAAGCTTGTGACAGATACTTAAGTAGCTTGATATTAACTCTTAGCTTTCCATGTTTATTGCATTTAGCAATCATGTAAGGTGTGAAACTATTTTGATTTCCAGTATAATGACTTGCCATATATATCAATTGATTATATTTTACATTTTCAACCCCGGCTTTCTAAAATCTATTTTTTCTTTGTGGTTTCAAAGTTCTGCTGCTTGACAAGTAAATGCAAAGATTTTCTTGCATTTTTTATCATAGTTAAATACACTATTCATGAATGCAAAATTGTTTGCACATTTTCACATGAAAATTAGTGATCTGAACTTATTTTGACTTCTGAACAGATACTCCAAAGGACAACTTTGTCCTGTTATGTAGTCCTACAATGCATTTAGAAAAATTTCAGGAACTTTCACTTTTTTGTGGTATTTTATAAAGATTTTGTATTACCAATATATCATAAAAACAATGGTTGTGCTCATGATGTGTGGTTTAATTGTGTTATGAGAAGCTGTGTGTTGTATATGATAAATTTTTACATTATTGCTTATTCTTAACTTTCATGTACTTCATTGGTTGAATGTGGAAATTTATTCTTTAAAATTTTCATTTAAAAAACACCAATTAAATTAAATGCATGATGAAAGATTAAAATCAATGGAATATTTACTGAGTATTTATTTTCTTTTATGTATAAAACCAAGAGTATACATACTACAGTGAACTAAATCCTTGCACAATCAAGTTGCACACTGAGAAGCATTTTATCACAGAAGGGAAAACCCTTTTGTATAAAGCAATGATATAAAAGCAAGCATTTGAATGGCAGTTTACAAATGAAATATAAATGCCTTGACTTATTTGTAACTAGTTCACAATATTACTGGGTTAGTTCACTCAGATTTTGCAGGTTAAATTCAAATACACCGGAATTAAGCAGTCACATTGAGATACCGATTAAGTTTTGATGATAATGCAGAATTGGCAAGGTTATCCGTGTGCGATGACCTTGCCTAATGACCTTGAACCCCTGGCATTGGCACTTGGTCAACAAGGACCTGTTGTTTTACCCCATAACGGAAGTCACATTTGCCTTGTGTGCAAATTATGACATTTTGTCCTTGAACCGACACGAAGCTATCCACAGGGTCATTCAAATTACGCTGCGTCTCGATGTAATCCTCAATTATAGCATAGACGTCATCGCTAGCAGCGAATACTAGTGCATTGTTCTCTTTCATGTTATTGAATGTGACGTGCACAGGGCCTCTGATTGTGCTGGTAATGGTGAAAGTGCCATCATACTTCTTCTCATTAACAATCAACATAGCATTTGCTATGTGACCTCTCTTGACATTGATGTGGGACTCTACTCCCCAAGTGATCTCTTCCTCAATCGTTTCACCTGTTGCATTTGTTAAGGACATCTCGCGGTGGAAGCCAGCATTCGCCTCAAAGATTTCGCAAGGTGTCTTCAATGTGATGCACATGTCGACTCCTTTGGTGTAGCCGGTCTCGATGTTTGTGCTACAAGAGGACCTGGTGGTCTTCTCTGTCCTCATGGTGTACTCTTGGTCTCCTGATGTGTTGTTGGTGAAAGTCGTTTCGAAAAGAATGCTAGCTTTGGTCGATGCTTGCATTTCTGGGACCATCAGGCCAGATTTTGCCTCCGAAACAGGCCCATTAGCATTAGAATCACTGCGACCTTTGTCTTTATCAGTAAAGGGTGCTTCTGCTAGTTTGGGCCATTCTGTCACATCAGAGAAACTGACGTTTGACCAGTCAATGTTCACTGTGATGTACTTCTTACTTTTCAATTTCTTCATCTTGCGAGTGGCCATTCGGTCATACTGTTGGTCCGCCCAGTTGCGCACGACCTGTTGGAGGTCAATTGATTTCCTTTGGGCTGACATCTGAAAGGACAAGAATTAAATTCATTAACTGAATGCAAAGAATAATATCAGGAACATAATATTCTGTTCTTTTTTACAATGTTTTAAGATGAATTACTACAGAATTTCCTCTTTTTAGCTTATAATATAAATGGGAATTTTGACATCAAGTTACATGACCTTTAAAGATTTCATTCCAAGCCCCACATGAAATTTCTGTGTGATCACTGGTGACAAAATGTGATGTTGAATATAAGGTATTATATATATATACCCCCACTTGTTACCGGCCACCTGGTGCCACCAAAAATTTCACAGTTTTAGACCATTTAATATTTTTAAATCCGTTGGGACAAAAAAGGGGGGGAATTGACCCACGAGTGGCAGCGCCAGGATCTCAGGAGTGAGGGGGCAATTTCCTATGGGCAACTGAGCTATGAAGCTATAGGGGTTCACCCAGAAACCACCCAAATCCCATAGTGCCGCCACTGACCCTCTAGGCTACGTCCTTAATTGGCAACCTAGGTGCATGAGGAACATGCAGGGTCCTGAATTCGAATCTTCTGCCAGTGCTGGATAGGAATTCGAAGGTGCTGTAACAGAGGGGCAACAGGTGGGGGGGGGGGGGGGGGCTCTCCACCTATACAAATATTAATAAAATAAAATATGTGACAGAATGTATATAAGTAAAAAGTAATATGTATGTGCCTGAAAACTCCTAATTTTATTTAGTTTAAATATTTATTTAATTTTTTTTTGCAATTACAAAAATTGCCAAGTCAACAATTTGATAACACTAGGTGCCCAAGCTTGAATTTGTGATTTCAGTGAATAAAACATTTTGTTTAAAAAAAACAAAAAAAACATAATACTAGCTCTAAATCTATGTGTAATCATGGAGACAAGAGTAGAATAATTATACATTTTCACATAATTATAATGTAGACATTCTAACATAAACCAAAATAGTGCCGCCACCCCCCCGCCCCTTGTGTATAAGGTATTGTGGGCCGTCCCCGATCATATACTATATACTTCAAGCAAGTTTAAAATCCCATCTTTTTTTATTTTAAAGAATAGAAACTCAACAAGAAAAGAGGTTATTTGCAGCCTTTAAACATGCCGGATTTCCAATCCTTCACCTCTTGTATCTACTCTTGTCTCCATGGTGTAATTATACAAAATAAGAATGAGCTAGGATGGTTTAAATTCAGTTTAATTTTATTTGCTTAACAAACTGGTGATGGATCTGGAATTGTCTTATAAATGTGGGCTCATTATACCTCCCTGCAGTAACTATTTCCCCTATACTTGTAAAGGCGCATACAGGTGAGATTCGTGCATACACTTGTCATTAGTTTTTGTACAGATTCTTGATGTCTTTGTTAAATAAATGCTGTAACAGAGGGGCAACAGGTGGGGGGGGGGGGGGGGGGGGGGGGGCTCTCCACCTATACAAATATTAATAAAATAAAATATGTGACAGAATGTATATAAGTAAAAAGTAATATGTATGTGCCTGAAAACTCCTAATTTTATTTAGTTTAAATATTTATTTAATTTTTTTTTGCAATTACAAAAATTGCCAAGTCAACAATTTGATAACACTAGGTGCCCAAGCTTGAATTTGTGATTTCAGTGAATAAAACATTTTGTTTAAAAAAAAAAAAAAAAACATAATACTAGCTCTAAATCTATGTGTAATCATGGAGACAAGAGTAGAATAATTATACATTTTCACATAATTATAATGTAGACATTCTAACATAAACCTAAATAGTGCCGCCACCCCCCCCCCCCCCCCCCCCTTGTGTATAAGGTATTGTGGGCCGTCCCCGATCATATACTATATACTTCAAGCAAGTTTAAAATCCCATCTTTTTTTATTTTAAAGAATAGAAACTCAACAAGAAAAGAGGTTATTTGCAGCCTTTAAACATGCCGGATTTCCAATCCTTCACCTCTTGTATCTACTCTTGTCTCCATGGTGTAATTATACAAAATAAGAATGAGCTAGGATGGTTTAAATTCAGTTTAATTTTATTTGCTTAACAAACTGGTGATGGATCTGGAATTGTCTTATAAATGTGGGCTCATTATACCTCCCTGCAGTAACTATTTCCCCTATACTTGTAAAGGCGCATACAGGTGAGATTCGTGCATACACTTGTCATTAGTTTTTGTACAGATTCTTGATGTCTTTGTTAAATACTGCCCAAACTTTGATAACATTTCTCATGTGATGTGATATCGAGTGCTTTAAAAATTGTACATTTTCTAATTATATCACATCTTTGGCGCCAGTACAATTGGCTTTCCCTTGCATATGGTAAGAAAACATTGAAGAAGGTGTTTTAACATATGAAATATTTATGAGAAAATATAGCTGATGCTCACTTTGCAATTATTAAATAAGTATACAATGTAGGCTACTTTACCACCCTGACTTTCTTAAAGGCACAAATACCAACCATGAGTCACCAAAGTATGTGCCTTAAGCTAAAGTTGGCATGCGTGGGCGCCTTAAATATTTTTATGAACTTATGAAAAGATATCTCGAAGAACAGCAGTACTACAATGGGTAGTAATGCATTTCATATCTGAGTGATTTAGTTATATTTCATTAAGATGAAAATCTTTAGCCCAAGCTGAAAATATCACACATGTAGGTTGGAAATATGTGAAGAATCTAAATGTTATGGTGTGATTGATTAATGTGTATTATTAAAGCCACGCTAAAGTAGTATTTAATAAGTGATTGATGATTTTGACACACTTTGTGTTAATGTAACTTGTCTTTTTGCGCGATTTCTGGTTTAGACGTGAAAATGTAAAAGAAATCTCAGCCTATAGTAGCAGGATTTCCTGGTGAAAATGGTCAGCCCATGCATTCAGCAAAATACACAATAATGGCGGCCGTAACTGCAGTGCATATCATTGGTGCAAGTGCTGAAATAATTTATGCTGGGTTTCAGAGATAAAAAACGCAAAGGGTATAAACTGTGTAAATGAAGAAAATATTTGCAAATACCTTAGTTTTGAAGGATGATTTGACAGAAAACTTTTCTTGGATCCCACCAGGGATATTACTAGTGGGGCGTGGGCCACATTTTTAATGAGCTATCCTGGATCCTCAGGATCCAATAGAACAAGTAAAAACTGGCCAATAACAAAGAAATAACTTACTTTTGTGACGAAATATGACTTCCTACTCCTTGTTTTAGTGTTTGGTGCAAAATTCAAGCTTAATCACTTCTATTTTGAGGCTCAATCCCAGCTGGAAAATGCTGTCCCTTTAACTCCACCAACTTGCACCTCTCTTAATATTCACAGACGCTAGACCCCAAGCTTTAGGGGATCTTTCTGGCTTCTGATTGGTCCATTTTGGTCACGTGGTAGACGCTATTTGGCTGTTGTTGATGATGACTAGCTGTTGTGTGTCTGATGTGTAATTTTTCGGTCTAAAATCCAATCATTAGGGCGCCCTGGTTAAAAAATGTGTCCAAATCTGCCGGATTTCTTTACACTTCCCAGATTTAGGATGTTAGAAGTTTATTTAGTGTATAACACAACCTCCTCAAAATGATGCGATTTTAGAAAGGTAAAACATATTCTGGAGCTATTTTAATCACGTGACGTGGCTCAAAAATTGGCGCGAAACAGGTCTACAGGCGCACACTTCAGCAAGGGTAGCTGAAGATATGCAGAGATATCCATTGGTAATTCATAAATAAAACTTTTTTTTATTATTCGTACATTATTGGCGTGTTTTAGTGATGTTTATACTTGTAGCAACACAAATTCTAAGAGGCACTTCCACAAGATATCGTGCTTCACTGCATCAAAATAGCTGCCATGTGCTTCCACGTGCCTCACAGAAATGGCGCCATTTAGTTGTTGGCTTGGCTGGGCATTACTTTGCAAGCATTGCAATTTGCAAGCGTTATATTCTATAAACCAAATTCAGCATTTAGACAACATAATGCACATTTATCAATTATCACCTTCCAAATATGAAGTATTGAAGTATTTTATTGCGTGTTACCATCCGTAATTAAATAATTTTATATATTACAAAAATTTAAAGCATCTGATTATGGTCCATGAACTATATATTATAGTACTTCACTTATGTACCAATCATTTGTTGCCGAGAAGAAATATTTCAATGAATGTGTTTTTTGTTTTCGTTTTGTTAAATTTTGCAGAGCTGGATAATCTTTACAAATTAATTAGGATTATGCAGATATTCACTGTGACAGTAGAGTCATAATCCTGGCTTTTTTACTTGTTTTCGTAGTTGCATGTAGCTACTAAATAGAAACATATGCCTGGTTGAAATTACCATGCAGTGATATTGGCAACAAGAATTAAGAGTCTTCAACCAGTTTTGATACCAAACTCCCCCTTACTCCTCAAAATGAAATAATCGAAAGTTTACTTTTACTATAGTTTCTTACTATATGAGGGATCTGGCGTCCCCTCTAAAATTGTAATTGACTTTTACAGTTTACAGACTTTCTTCACCTGCACTTTAGACTTTCCTCATCTCCACTAGTGTAATAGGTCTAGCATATATTTCATCGTATATTGTCAATACAGTATGTACATTTAACTTGCCTCTGCATAGGCACAGGTCATACGCAGCACTTTTAACTTTGCTTCTATCAGTTGGGCAGTTAAAGCTTAAAAATAAGTCTATTTGAACATAGCTAGTCATGTTGCAAACAGTGCATTTAAAATCTAGATACAGCAATACTTTTTTTTCCTGAAATATAAAACTATATACCTACCTGTGAAGGAAAAGTCATTGGGTGTGACTAGTTTATCTAATTAAAGTACTACATCTAATTCTATATTAAGACCGAGACCTTCAAATTCACGACCCCCAAAAACTAGAATTCCATTTGGACAATTCCTTCACTGGGTATTTTAATCAGTCGCCCAGCCTCATTTTTAGGCCATTATAAGTAATTAACTTGCATCAAAGAATGCTTTCCTTACAAAAATGTCGCTAACTTCAGTTTGAAGGGCATGTGATCACATTGATTGGATCAAACTAATTGCAGTCACAATCATACAAGATCAAAGGTTGCAATTGCAAGCATCTGCTGATCCAATTAAGCAATTAATGTACTAAACCAATTGATCCCTTCCTCGTTGGAAAACCTTCATCTCCGAAAAATAAATAGATATGTCAATAAACTTTAATAAATACAGTGTTTTTTGTCTTGATACAACAGCATATTCATTTTTGAATTTTGCCAGTAACATCATTGCATTAAATTTTACTTTTTGGCCAATTGAGTGCTCAGTTCAGAGACCAGATGTATTCACAAGAAATTCTCCTATTTAAAATATCTTCTAAATATTATTACATAAAATATCTTCTAAATGTACTACTGCTTAATTATATATGTGGGGCAGCTGAAGTTTTCCATACCAAAACATTAAAAGCATGGTTAATTTTATGCATGTCATTGACACTGAAATCAGGCTAGGAAAATGCTCAAAATGTTATATCCAGGATTTTTGTTTTTGTTTTATATCCGTGACATCCATCAGATGTCGCCACTAGTGCAGCGTCCTCTTTAGGCCAGCATAAGTATTACTGACCCTTCTGTATTTTTGTGAAAATTCCAGTCTTTAAGACAAAATTTCACATTACAGCCAACAGATGTTGCAAAAAATTACAAGAACAGTATTATAACAAATTATTCCCTGTTCTTGTACATACATGTATGCAAAAAGCCATCTACCAGATACCAGACACCACAATGGTACTGACACAGGCCATAACTAATTGAACTCCCAAACAGAATTAAATACCTCCAGTTATAATCATTGTTCTTTATGAGCTAAACTTCAAACACACAAACAACAAAGTTTCAATTTATTTCCAGTACCGTTAATGAAAAATATTTCGTCAAAGTCATTGATTGTACAACAGTCCTTGTGATGTCCAGGTGTGGTAGAGGGGTCGGAGAGGACCTGGCGCCAAAATACATTCACCCTACCATGGAGCCATAAGATTGGTGGTTATTCTATCTGTAGACTTTATGCACTCGCTTCAGAGTGTTTTACAACGTTTTCCACTGCTAGATTAACTATTTCATTAATCTAAACATTAGAAAAGCATTGCCAAGTTTCAGAAGGTCTGTTAGGTCCTCCCCACGGAGCATCAGGGGTCCCCCAGAAGATGGAACCCTTTTTCCCGCCAAATTAACTGTCGTCAGCACGTGGAGTTTGGCGTGGCCCCATTTCAAATCATGGACAATAACACAAAGAAATTTTACCGAAGCCATATGTGGCATATTTGTGTAGTCGCTGGCTTCAGAAGCCAGTTTGATCTGAACAATTGCAATTAATGGCCAGTTCTGTTGTTAAGTTCTATTGAAGACTTCACACTTATTGCAAAACATATCCCTTTGATTGTTATGAGCTTGGATTAATTTGCATAGCGTCTACACGTGACTACAGTCAGCCAATCAGGGAGCACAGTGTGCCTATAAATACACTTAATGTAGCGTCCATAGACAGAACACAGGGTGATCCATAAGACCAGAGGAATTGTCACATTACACATTTCGGAAACTATAAGTTTGATCAAAAACTTCATTAAAAGGAAGAAATAGGATATAGCAAGGCAACAAAAGTGAAAGGTTTGTGATTTTACTCTTATTTTGTGATGTTAAGCCAAGATCCTGAATGGAATGGACCCACCCATTTGCTTGGTCCCATCTCATTATCATAAACTTCAGGGCTGGTATAATGCATTTTAACTCATTATAAACTACTGAAAGTGCCCATATTCTATCTCTACCTCATCCAAAACTTTTTACAATAGCTAAATGACCAAAATTTGGCCTGGTATTTTTTTATGATTCATTATTCAAATGTGGCTGACTGCCATGTTGATCTCAGTGCACTGGCAGCCATGATGCGCCCCTTTCAGTTGAACAGATATGAAATCTTGGAACACATGAGCCACTCAGATCTCAACATTTCCAACAGAGAGAACAATGTAAGAATCGTTGCTAATAACTTAAACTGGAAGTCGTAATGTCAGATTTATGCCATTTCTAGGCTTTCTAATTTTGCCATTAATTATAACATCAGACAACCTGTTTATTGCATGTGGCCTAAAAATGTGTGGGAGTAAAGAATTTGACCAAAGGGGTAAGGCACTTAGTTCAACATCTACACAGATTCCCTTCAGTGTCTGTATTTGTTGCACTCAGAAAACCTGTTATATATCTAAAAAAAAAATTAAATGGCCTGTTTACTAAATGACAACTGCATGACAAATTAATCCGGATACTTGATCCGTGCTTTAAATTGCTTAAATTGAAAATATCTGAAAGATCCTGATTCACTTTACGTGTTTCAGTGCCCCCATATATGGCGCATGCAGGCATTGGTGACAATCAGAGTCCTGGCTTAATCCCCTTAATTAACAAAACCATACAAAAAGTCCAAAATATGAAATCTTGGAACACATGAGCCACTCAGATCTCAATATTTCCAACAGAGAATATAATGTGAAGCTAAGATCCTGAATGGAATACATATTATATTAAAAAGATTTGGGTTTATCAAAGTTATCAACTAGAGTAGTGCTTCAGACCTCTGAAAGCTATATCAACCACAACCAAATTTAGTATTTTTGGTGGCAACCATTCAAATAAAGAAGATTAAACCAATACTGCCAAACATCCACCGAGTGAAAAAAATAAACTATTACAGCTGGAGTTTTTAGTTTCAGTCACCATAGCAGATGATATGACATAGTTAGATTAAATGAATGCAATATGTCATCTATATACTTTCTCAGCTTTCGTCGTTTTAAACAAACTTTTATTTTAATTCCTTAAAAGACTGTGAAATGTTCAAAGATACTAAAAAAAACCTGGCATGTCAGACTGAGAATGAGTCATTCAGCCTTGAAGGGCAAATTCATATAATCAACTATATGGTGGTGATAGACACAATTAGATAAATAGATAGAACTTACTTGTATTATTAAAAGAAAACTCCGTTTCTTCCCAATGTTTAAATTATAAATATGTCTCTACCATCCAACAATTGCTATAGTGCCTACAATCCACTCTGACAATGTAGTGCCCAATGTCCACGAATGCTGGTTTATCAATGTGCATCCAGCAAATCTTGTTTGGCAAGTGCAAAGATATCCATAGTTTTGGTCTTGTAAGAATTTGCAAGTGTATATGGAGCTGTGCTTCAATTTGGTATGCAGCTAAGAAGTGTTTGGTACTCAGGGGGTTGCTGCTTGCACCCATGACATTGTTCATCTGCATCTTTCAATCAACATGCACCTGACACCTTTATGAATAACCTATAAATGTGAATCATTGGCTGATTTTAATATATTTTTTTGCTTTTTGCTGCTCCATGACTCGATAAAGATATGACCAAAAACATGGTGTAAATTTCTTTTTCTTTTTTTATCTTACTGTACATGTAGAAACAGTGTACACTGTTTAATTACTTTGTAATATTTCTCTTGTGGTGTAAATGGTGGGCCTCCACTGGTCATCCATATTTCAACTGCCTGCATTAATTGCTTGAATGACTACAATTAAGTGGCCTATCAATAGCCAGAAGGACACTGTAGATAATATGTGTTACGTCAGCTTTGAGAACTTTCGATTTGCCTCTTTATATTAGATACAGTTTATGAAGAGCTACCAGAGACCACTGACAATGGAGCAGATAATCACATACAGGACATTTTTGTTAATGGAATGATGACATCCTGGATGCCATCATTCCATTGCACTTCATCTGCTTCTGAGACAGTTTACTCTGTGCATGACCAGTATCACACAGCATCTTTGTACATTTATTTTAGTCCTGCAACTTAGGATTACTTATCTGGAATTTTAGAGTCTTAGGCTTTCCCACCAACTAAACCAATTTATCATCGTTCCTGTCCTGCAAATATGTATATTTTAGGAATAAGGCCACTTTGAAGTTAAATAGTGGTAAATGGTTTTAGTCAAACACTGTATATACTTGACTGGTATGTGTCCAAGATAGCATTCCAAATCAGCCCAGCATCGTTTCCATATTAGCCACAACCAAGGGCGGCTTCAGCCCCCCCCCCCCCCTCCCAAACTTTAAACCTCTTAGAGGTTACCTCTATGTTTGATTCTACCAAAAGAAACAAAGACCATATATCATGGTATAGTAGAGATAACTCAGTGAGTGCCTGGGAACCTATGATCACAAACTGTAATTTAAGAAAATTGAAAGCTCAACAAAATAAAGCTGTTCGAGCATTATTCAATATAAATAAGAGAACAAGACTTCAACCATACTACAGAAAAGCAAATATTTTGACAATAGAAAGCCTTATTGACCTGTCTCTACTTAAAATTTCTTATAGATATGTTAATAATATACTCCCAAAACGCATAGTAAATCTCTTTGAAATCTCAACACATAACTATGCAACTAGAATTGGCCTTCAAGCACCTCAACATACCTCACAAATATATAGTAAAAGTTTTCTGGCAAGATCACCACATTTATGGTTACACTTGCCCATCAATATTAAAAGTAAGAACAATATTAAATTATTTACTAAATGTTTTGTAAAGTACGAATGTAATTAATTAATAAGCAATGTGTTATGACACATAATCGAGTTGTAATGTTTTTTTTATTTTTTTATTATTGTTACTATTATTATTTTTATTTTTTTTGTAACTTTATTAATAATAAATTCTAAATGTTAAATATAATAGGGGTGTGCGTGTGTGTGTGATTAGGGCTTTACGTCCTGTATTTCTACACCAGTTGGGCTAATTAGGACAGGCAGAGACCATGGCAATGAGACGAAGGATGAAACAGCCATCCAACTTAGGCTCGACCGGGAATCGAACCCGGGACCCAGCGGTTGAAAGCCCAGAGCGCTACCTCTGAGCTAGGCCCCCGCCCACTAAATATAATAGGGGATACATCCACCCTTGGGTAATGGTATTTTGTAAATACTCGGATGTATCCCCTTCCAACACATTATATGTTATTTTTATTCATGCTTTTTGTAACATATACTTGTAAATTATTGAACTTGAGTGTTGGAGAATAATAAAATGTCTAAATGTCTGTAATGGAATCATAGATTTAAATATCTAACACGTTACTGTTTTTCTTCTTCCAGATGGCCAATGCAAGAAAAGTAATTGACCTTCAGAAGGTCGTCAGAGAATGGGCTGAACAACGTTATGACAAGATGGCCACTCGCAAGATGAAGAGACTGAAGGGCAAGAAATATGTGACCACAATCATCGACTGGTCAGAGGTCAGCTTCGTTGACCGCACAGAGTGGCCAAGGTTAGCGGAGTCACTGTTCGATGATGATGACAAACCCAAAGGAGATGCTAATTCAAATGGTCCTGTATCTGAATCGACGGCAGTTCAACTCGCAGCTGATGCTCAGGCAACAAAAGCAAGCATCCTTTTCCAAACGAAGTTTACCAACAACACTGAAGGTGATCAAGAGTACACCATGAGAACAGAGAAGACCACCAGGTCCTCTTGCACAACCAGCATCGAGAATGGCTACACCAGAGGCGTCGATATGTGCATCACCATGAAAACTCCTTGTGAAATCTTCGAAGCTAATGCTGGTTTCCACAGAGAGATCTCTCTGACCAACTCGCATGGAGAGACCGTGGAAGAGGAGGTCAACTGGGGTGTGGAATCTCACATAAATGTCAAAAAAGGTTATGTTGCTAATGCCAAATTGATCGTCGAAGAGAAGAAGTATGATGGCACGTTCACAGTCACCAGCCGAGTTTCCGGAATGGTCCATGTGTCATTCACAAATGTCAAGGACAACAACTCAATGGTTTATGGCACTAGTGATGAAATGTATGCCATTGTAGAAGAGTACCTGGAGACGCAAAGAAACCTAGACAATCCTCTGGACAGTTTTGTTGAAATTCGTGAGCCCGAAGTCATAATTCGCACCAAGGGAAAATGTGACTTCCGTTATGGAGTTAAACAACAGGTTCTTGTCGAACAAGTGCCAATGTCCCAAGCACAGTGATACTGCAAGGAGTCCATGGGACTTATATAACAATTTATAACACTACAATTTATTGATTAAACTGAGCTTAAGGCATTAGCTTTCAAACATGGAGTTCAAAGAAGGTGAATCAAAAATTAGACTGATCTCCTCATTGCTTCTATTAATAGATCTATCATATTATTACATGCTTCTTTGTTTTAACATTTCTGGGATAAAATATTTCTTTTTTTTTGCAAAAATTGTAACCTAACTAATTTACTGCTTTTTATACAAAATAATTGCTTTTTAATTTTCTGAATGCATTTACGTGCTGTGATATAGCAAGTTCCCAACTGCAGGTTATTATAATGGGTGAATGTAGCTTTTATATATAGCAATATTAACCAGAATAATTTTTGTATCATTAGTCTTATTTGCTATACTAGTGTACCAGTGTGTATACTTCTATTATTAAATGTTTTATATAAAACGGTTATGAACTTAAAGCAGTTTTGTAGATCATTAGAGTGCCTAGCATATTTGAAAACAACTTCTGCCAAAGTCCTCTGTGATGTAGATCATTGCTTATTGCTGTTTTATAAACAGTCAGGGTTGGCTGGAGATGTCCAATGGTCTCTCACGGCTTAAGTCTACAAAAAATGCATTGTCTGCTTGCTGCGAACATGACTCGATAACAAGTCTTTGCCAACACCTTGATAGTCTGCAGGTGTGGAGTGACAGATTCGGATTCTTTTTATTTTGCCAAAAAATATTTACAATTTATTTTCATATTAATTTATAAACATTTGTTTCACAAGGAGACCTCACAAAGATAAATATATTTTATCGCTAGTGTGAGGCTACCTGGAGAGATCCATTCATATTACATAGTGAAAATTAAATCAAACACAATATGGAAATTACTCTCATCAGTAGTAGTTTTATCTATGTTATTCATCTTAAGTTAAAGAATATATTGTTGAAAAATATTTTGAAGAAGCAGTAGGATGAACATTTATTCAAATATAGCAAATTTTCAATATTGCAGTCTGCGGAATAAGATGCTACAGTGCCATTTTTCACATATTTCTTAAATTTTGACAGGGCAGGTCTTTGTATTGGAAGCAAAAAATTGTAGCCTCCCAACAGATTGGATCAAAATTAGATCAGGCTAATATGAACAATTTTACATAGGTCTGAACCTTTGTACATTTACACAAACTTCTGGGTTTGAAACCTTGTATCTCTTTTGATGAAATTCAGAGCACACAAACTCCTTTAATTCAATACAGGAAACTTCCAAGTAATCTAAAGCACTTCAAATAAATTGGTTATATTGATGAGATTCACAGAGCCCACAAACTCCTTTAATTCAATACAGGACACTTGCGATCTAGAGTGCACTTCAAAAAAATTGCAGTACTACCTGATGAAGCGAAAAAAAAGTAAATTTAATGGCAGTAAGTTCAATGTTTTATAAATGCATACATTCAATCAGAGACATCTGCTTTGTAAATTACTCTCAAATCCGGGCATCCAAAAACAATTTACAAAATAATCAGTTAAGTTATAACACTTATAAACATTATGATAAATGCACACAAGTATTGGTAAATGCCAGACATAAGTACTTATCAATTCTTAATCTACAGGCATCATTACAAAAAAAAGAAATGTACACATGGAGCATTATTATACATTGTATAACAGAGATAACCAAAAAGAGATACTCGATTCAGCAACTAGCCAATTCTGTACCAGTATTTAGATCATCATTCTTCAGTGTTCAGTATTGTTGGTGAATTATAAGCACTTGAAAGACAGCAAAAAGTTATTCAAAGCTACACAGTTCCTTCTTTGGAACGCAAATATTTGCTAAAAGGGGCCCAAGAAATGTCCGGATCTTCCTTCTTCATACGAAGTTTAATGATTCCTTTTTCATACTGGAATTTAAGTCAGAAGTGTATCAAATCACTGAAAACCCATAAGATAATTTTGGTCTAGATCACATGAAGAAATTGCAAAATGACAGTACAAAGCAATACCTTTACGTCAGACATCTTGGGGATAATGGGTTTCGGCAACTTTTTCTTATATTCATATACAATGGTTTTTCCATCACTATTGGATGTGGTTACCCTGAGGTATATCTCTCTGAAGAACCAAAAAAGAGATCAACATTAATTAGGAAAAGCCATGCACATTTGGAAAGTGTATGGTAACCACACAGATATTATAGACACTATGCTGATCTTTGATTTGTGAAACTATGTCGACAACCTCGCGCACACTTACTTTTCTTTTAAAATTTCTCCTGGATTGTACACTTCAGTATTTTCTGGTTTATTTTTTGACATAAGAGATGAAGAAACGCGTAGTTCGGGAACAGTCACCAAGACGTAGACATAACCTTTCTTTGGATCATTCTCTCGGAAGTCAACTGAAACATAAATTGGCCATTAATTAACACAATTCATTTTGATCTACCATCGAAAATTCTATAACCGTTATGCCATATATTTACAAGAGTGCACAAGTATACAGTAAGACTATACATATATGTGATTATATTGACAGGATAACTTATCATCATTGATTGATTTTATTATTACATATAGTTGTATATTTTCTAAATGTATAGGACCTAGGTTTTATAACCGTAGTCTTAATTGTTCTTATACTAAAAAATGTACCTGGACGCGGCCATTTCGCATTAGTCTCTACGACACCAGCGACACATCCAGTTTCTCAGATTCTTCCTTTCCATCAGCCCCATTTTCTTTCACTGCATTGATGTCCATTTTAGTGAGGTGAATCAGGGATTCATTTTGGGCTCACTGTTAAAATGAAACAAGAATTAAAATTCCAGAAACATGTAACTCCCCTGCCGTTAATGGTTAAAGCATTTGTACAGCTAGTCACAATTAACCGACACATCCTATTTCAAGTAGGGTAATGCTCTACTGAAATTAACACATTACCATTTCTTAAAGTGGTTTAATTCAACACCATGCATCAACAGGAATAAACTACTATTTGGACTTATAAGGGATTAATACTACAACTGCACAAGCAGTGTTTCATGATCACTTTACAATTCACGTCATGTCATCATTTCCCGGTTGTGTAGAGATGTGCAACTACTCCCAGAATCACAAAATGTGAATCATCAATGATTTATGCGTCACCTCCCTGCCCTCTTGTGGTAAATTCTGAAACTAACCTAGCTCATCAAAATATACCTGTGACTGCTCTTTCACCTCATATTGTTGCTGTTGTTTAAGTATTATTGTCAAATATACAAGAGGGATGTCAACTGCATGACTTAAAATGAAAATACACTAAGCCTTAGCCCGGAAAGCTAGTTAAAAGCTAGCAGTAGTTCACACCAACACCACGAGGGAGCGCAACGCAGTATATTATCGCTCACTGCAGGCAAACAATCACAAACGTAATGCCTCGAAGAGGTGCTGATAGACCCTGTGGACCGTGTGGACCCAGTGGTGGTTGCATGAGTAGACCCAGGCGGGGAGCAGTCATTATTTGATAGATAGATCTGTAGAAGATATATACACCTCATTTGTTAAATGAAGTTTTGTTCTTTTGTACTTTGCAGATCCTCGTACTATAAAAAAACACAATCTTGATTAACTACAATAAACCTGGGACCTGTGTATCTTTGGCCACCTAGGGGTAACTTTGACTGCTTATGTTTCAGGGCATGTGCTTTTCAATACTCAGAGCTCTGTATTTTAATTCAAACTCTAATTATTCCTTGGTAGAGATAGAAAATTTAAATCTATTTCAGCCGTTTGAAGTTTATAAGCTTGGGCATCTTTGACCATGGCCAAAATGACCTCAAGGGTCCCCAATTTTGTGATATATAATGATGCAGTATGCTCAGAGATATGATTGGTCACTGTAATCTGGTAATGGGGTCACATAAATGTGAAATCATAAAATAATCAAGTCTTAGCATTATGCATATTTTTAATACTGTACTTGGTATTGTGATAAGCCATCTACATTTAAGGGAACTTGGGTGTATATTCTTGATAAACCTTTTCAAAGTACAATGTAATTGCTGCTGTTCAAGCAATGAGCGTGTCATTATTGAATTTTCCATATCATCGCCAATTTTTGGCTGCAAAGTTAATTACCCCGATGCCTGGCTATAACTAAGTGTGGTCACTGATTATGAAGTTAGACCAAAATGAAAAAAATGCTTGTGAGCACCATCACAATGCTTATATATATATATGTCATGTATATTCATACCTTTTAGGTATACTTCAGTTTGAAATTATAGTGGAAATTGATTAAAAATATAAGCGGAAACTTATAAAATAATGTGGTGCTTATAAAGTCCATAAACATTGCAGCCTCTTCTTGGTTCAATGGGGCAGTTGAAATTCCATCCCTTATGTATACCGGTTCTCTTATAACTGAGGTGGTACACGCATCGCCTGGGCTTGCGCAAGTATAGTGTGACACGTACACTTGCAGGATTTTGTTGTCAAAATATTCAGGTACTGCCATCTTCCCCATCTCCACGTAGCTACGTTAGAAGCCTTGCGAGATATGGACACGATTTTGTGGTTTTTTTTACCCAGTTTTATTGGTCGCAGCAATATGTGGACAGCCAAATCAGCGGTTATGTTTAGGAATATGTTTATATTTAGCAGCAACGTGGCCTGCAGTGACGGTTGAGCGGTTGAAGCGCTGCAGCTTTGCTTGCATAGGCTGACCTACTTTCTCACGGGCATATTTACCGCTAGAGGGCTACGCAAAAAAAAACACACCATGGCCATGAAATCTGGCAAGGCCACGCAACAGAAGCTGCGTTGAGTAAGTGGATTTGCCCTGGGAAGATAAGGTACTGCTATAAAGTCAGTTACCGTATTATGACTGAGCTGCCTTGTATTTGACAACTGACACCACATCCGAGTGAAGAACAGGATTTGCAGCAAACTTCATAAACCTTCTTATCAGCATGCTACAGAGTGAACGCCATGGAAATCTCCAAACTTGAGGCAGAAATTGTCGCAGAGTTTGTGAAGTTTCTTAAAGGCAGCAGCATAAATCCGTAGAAAGATGAACAGTAACCGATAAAAAGTTCACATTGTACTTGTGAGGCAATCTTTCCAAATTTGTTTCGATAACTATTAAATTGTCCATAAAAAGCTGAGATAACTCTCTCTGTATTATTCTTGCGTAAGTCGACCAGAATAAATTGTGTGACCCAGCTGAGTCACTTCACTCAAATTTTATAAGATGATAAATTGGCTTTTAGAGCCGTTGAATTGTACTTTGTATTCCAACAAAGTCATTTTGCAAATGTTTAACATGCGATGAAGACCACCTGTAGATGGAGACATTATAACCAGGTTATCGGCATAGGACAAGCAGCCAAGAAAGTAATAATATATACTATGGCCCCCAGTAACACCCAAATCCACTTTGGCATAGTCTTGTGATCAAAATGTCCATATATATTCCAAACACGAGAGGCTACAGGACTCCTCCCTGCTTAACTTCATTTTAACTATAAAAGTCTCTGAAAAAAATCCATTCCAATGAACACAACGTTCTTGATGACATGTAAAGGAGGCATGTACAAAAATTTTATTTATTCCTCTGTCAAGTAGAATGTGAAATAATTTTTTAATACTGAAGTCTATCAGATGCTTTCGTAACAACTAATAGTACCGTGTACACTTTGCTGCCCGTGCATTAAAGATTCTGCCCTGCAAACACAACAACTTTTGAATAATATTAGCACTTACTCATTGAAACAATATTTGAAAAAAAAAAATGTTCCAGAACAGATTGTGTAAATGTTGAGACAACATTGTATAATATAACTTACATGGTTAAACTATTTTGATAATGTATCGTGATAATATGATTTATAATATTTCTGCAAGTATTTCTAGGGTCCACACTTTCATATTGTTACATTATGCTAAAATAATATTGCTTAACACAATTGAATGATAATGTGGATGTTGTAAAAATATCTGTGTCATACTTTTTAAATATGTTATTAAACATATTGCAAGGAGGATTTTATTCATCGTATAAAAATGTGTTCTGCCAATATTTCCATAGTGTTTCGTTTTAAAATTATATATAAATGATGTTGCAGCAAGTATTTCTAGGTCCTCACTATCATATTGTTACATTATGCTCAAATAATAGTGTCACAACATTAGGTAAATGATAATATGTATGTTGTAATGATGTCTGTGCACTTTTCTTTTTTAAATATCATTAAAAACATTGCTTTTATTAACATTATGAAAATATTAATTAAAATTTACAAGCGCCATCCAGGGATTATATTCATCTGGTAGCCATTTTGATGTGGAGAGAGTTTTCAAGTCTCAGCAACAAAATCAGGGAACATCTGCGAAATATGTTGGTATTTTTACGGTTTTTGTTGCATTGTCAGTGATAAGTCTTTGCAGAAAATATATAAAGAATAATTCCCTTCGAAATGTGATTTTTGTTTGACCAGTCAGCCCCTTAAGAATTTGCAACATCATAAATGGATGGCAACACACTCACTGTTGTCATGTAAGTGTAAATAATATATAGCTTATGCTGAGTTTCAATTTAAACCGTTTTTTTTTTTTTATTTTCAGAGCTGTATACTAATGTAGGTGAACCTAATCATGAGCCTGATTGACAAGAAGACATGACGAGATACATCACTGTGAATGCTCACCCACTATTGCCATTTATATATTCAGTATAAAAAGAAATAATTGCAATTTTGTTGAAGTTGATAACTTCCAGATACTGATCGAATGTTCATTTGAAAATAAAGATTTTCTCCCTTTATTCCATGTGTAATGTTTAGCATAATGTTACCGATACCTACATGTACTACATAGCCACCTAGTGTTAATAAAGAGAGTTACAACAACATGGCGTCTAGTCAAGTCATTAGCTACCTTACATTGGCGACAAGGATGTAAACTACAGGCAATCCCAAGCAAACACGAATATTCTGAAGGGTGGAAGGCGAACCAGAATGTCTAAGGACCATGGGACAAAGTTAAGGTGACTGTCAGACTCGGAAGAAGGGGCGAAACCGGTGCTCGAAGCTGTGAACTGTTGAACCACGTGTCAGTGTGTCGAATTGGGAGCTGAAACTGATTGATATGACCCCAATCTGCCAATATGATTAAATTCGGTTGGACTATCACCTGAGATAATTCGTAACTCATAACTTGTGGCATGCTCGATTGTCTGATGAACACTGTTGACCCAAAACGAAGACCATAGATGACTGAAAAAGTGGGCGATAATGGGTGATAAACAGGCACACTGGTGTGGTGTTATAGAAGAATGAAATGAAATTGAATGCTGCCTGGTTATATACGTTGATCGAGTGGCGTCATACGGACGATCAGCAGTGGATAAATGTGAAGCTGACTATTTCTATAAACAGTGATCAAGAAGAATCCAAGACCAAGTACAAGAAATGTGAACTTTACTCAAGCGTGTTTGATTTAAACATAAACTGTGTTTTGACTTATTAAATTATTACAGTGGTGTGATCATGGCGCAACCACCAATTAACCTGCCGACCTTCGTAGAATTTGTTGTTACCGAAGATCCAGAGATCTCCATCAAATGGGAGGAATGGCTGAAAGGTTTCGAGGCCATGATTGGTGCTATGAAGGTCACGAATGAGAAGGACCAGCGTAACATGTTAATGTATTATATCGGAGCGCAGACGAGAAAGGTCATTAAAGGATTGGATGATATTGGAGACATCAATGATGAGAATTGTTACACAGTCCTGCGGACAGCTTTAAATAACCATTTCAAGCCAAAACTAAATCGAATTTATGGTATGAATACGCTCCATCACATACGCCAACGAGCGGGAGAATCGATTGACAATTTTGTAATTCGAGTGAAGGAGAAAGTAACTGCGATTGAGATGGATAAGCTGGACAAAAATCAAATAATTGAACTCGTCACGCTGGCGCATCTGGTTAATAACTGCCAGAACAAGCAAGTTAAACACAAAGCCGTACGGGATGATTTGAGTCTAAAGAATTTCATGAATGTGGCTCGAGCAGCAGAGAGAGCGGAATTCCAGCTGAAGGAGATGGAATCAGATCGCTCCGGAACAATTAACAAAATAGGACCAAAGAGAGGCAGAGAACGAAAAAAGGAGACGGCTCAAGGAGGTAGATCTCACTCAAATTCTCAAGGAGGTAGATCTCACTCAAATTCTCAAGGAGGTAAATCTCACTCAAATTCTCAAGGAGGTAGATCTCACTTAAATTCTCAAGGAGGTAGATCTCACTCAAGCTCAAGTTCTAAACCCGCCAGAAAAGGAAAAACCTGTTACAGATGTGGCGATTCATACCCTCATGAAGGAAGTTGCCCCGCACTGGAACTAAAATGCACACGATGCTCCAGGAAAGGACATGCCACAAAAATGTGCCGGACAAAAGATCCAACTGGTGTCAACACTGTACATATTAGACGTAATAGCGACAGTGGAGATGAATACGTTGTGGTGCCCTCGGTAATCTTCAGTGTCAAGGAGGCCAAAGTTCGATGGACTACAGTACGCATCCTCCACCATGAGACACAAATCATGATAGACTCAGGCTCCGAAATAAACGTTATAAGTGAAAGCACTTATGAGAAACTACAGGAAACACTGGAGCTTGAATGCATAACAAAGAAGTACTGTGGTTATGGGCCTGAGGGGGAGAGAACCGAAATACCCATGAAAGGCACTTTCATGTGCATGGTCCAGGCTCCAGCGACCAAGAGGCAGACACTAACCAAAATACATGTGATGAAAGGGAGAGCTGTGAATCTGCTAAGTTGCGAAACCTCAGAGAAGCTTGGTTTAGTCCAATTCGCTTGCAAAGTAGAAGAAAAGAAGAGCGACATATTTGCTGATCACCATGAGATTTTCGAAGGCATTGGAAAAATTAAAGACCGACACATCAAGTTAAGCATCGATGAAGCGGTAAAGCCCATTGCACAGAAGGCAAGACGTGTGCCATTTCATCTACGAGACAAAGTAGAGATGGAAATTGAGAGACTGAAAGCCTTAGATATTATCGAGGATGCAACAGGAGCTACGCCATGGGTGAGCCCGCTAGTGTTGGTACACAAACCCAACAACGAGATCAGAATATGCATCGACAGCTGAGCGATAAATACAGCTATTGAAAGAGAAAGGTATCCGATGAACACGTTGGAGGAGCTAATAGTGGATCTAAATGGCTCACAATACTTCTCGAAAATCGACCTCAACAAAGGATACCATCAGCTGGAGCTCGCTGAAGAGAGTCGTTACATTACGACATTTGCCACACACGAAGGATTGTACCGTTACAAACGCCTTTGTTTCGGAATAAATTCAGCTGCGGAAATCTTCCAGAAGGAGATTGCTGATATGCTTCGTGACATACCTGGTGTGAAAAACATGTCAGATGATATAATAATCTTCTCTCGTACAGTAGAAGAGCACTTGCAAACTATTGAAAAAGTACTGGCCAGACTGAAAGAGTACAATGTCACAGCTAACAAAGCGAAATGTGAATTCTGGAAACAGGAAGTGATGTTCTTTGGACATCGTTTCACAAAGGATGGAATTGTGCCGAGCAAGGAGAAAGTGGACGCAATATTGAACGCTACACCCCTGGAAAACCCTGAAGAGGTTAGGAGTCTGCTGGGAATGGCTCAGTTTCTAGCAAGATTTATCCCAAATTACAGCACCATCGTCAACCCGTTGAGAGTGTTGACGAGACAGGATGTGAAGTGGAAATGGGAGGAAGCGGAGGAGGAGTCGTTTGAAAGTCTGAAGCAGAGTATGGCCAACTGGAAAATGATCCGATACTTTGATGTGAAGCGTGCCACAGAGCTGATAGTTGATGCTAGCCCTGTTGGATTAGGAGCTGTGCTGACGCAGAAAGGAGAAAATGGAGAACTCCACATTGTGGAATACGCAAGCCGGAAGCTGGCAGACACAGAAACGAGATACAGCCAGACGGAGAGAGAGGCGTTAGGAGTAGTTTGGGCGTGTGAACATTTTGACCATTATCTCTTGGGAGCTGAGTTCACAGTGGTCACGGACCATCAGCCGCTACTGGGAATCATGAATAAACCCATGTCAAAACCAACTGCTCACCTACATCGCCTGTGCCTTAGGTTACAGCCGTACAAAGTGAAGCTGAAATATGCTCCTGGGAAAACTAATCCAGCCGATTACTTATCAAGGCACCCACAGAAAGGCTCGAAGGCTCCATCGAAGACCTGGTTGGATAGGCAAACAGAGCAAATTTGCATAAACGCGATTGACTACTATGCTATACAGGAAAGCGGAAGTATCTCGAAGGAAGAGTTGGAAGAAGAAACTGGGAAGGATGAGATGTTTCAGAGAATTATGAAATGTGTCACAACACAGAATTGGAATAATCTCGACTATGGACTTCACAGTGAATATGAGTCATTCAGGCATGTTAGAGACGAATTATGCATCTCAGACGGACTATTACTAAGAGGCGAAAGATTGATTTTGCCAGAAGCTCTGCGACAACGCGCGGCTGATTTGGCTCACATTAGCCATCAAGGGATAGTGAAAACTAAAGCCCTCATCAGAGAAACTGTGTGGTTTCCCGGAATCGACCAAATGGTAGAAGCAAAGGTACGGAATTGCCTTGCGTGCCAAGCATGCACACCTGGCGGCCAGCGAGAGCCAGTCAGAATGTCGAAAATGCTGGTCCATGGAAAGAAGTCTCAGTGGATTTTATAGGTCCGTTCCCTGGAGGAGAATACATGCTGGTGGTAATTGATGATTACAGCTGATTCCCAGAAGTTGAAATTCTTCATTCTACATCAACTCAAGCTACACTTCCTAAGCTTGATGCCATATTTGCTAGACAAGGCATACCCGAAATGGTCAAAAAGGACAACGGCCCTCCATTCCATGGAGAACAGTTTGCTGCATGGGCCAGATATATTGGTTTCCATCATAGGAAGATAACCCCAAGATGGCCTGAAGCGAACGGGGAAGCGGAGAGATTCATGAGAACTCTCAGCAAAGCGGTTAGAGCTGCGAAAGTGGAGAAAGGCAGTTGGAGACAGGAAGTCTCAACATTTCTGCGCCATTACAGAGCTACCCCACACAGCACAACTGGTCTTTCACCATGTGAATTGCTGAATGGAAGGAAACTGCGAACAGAAGTTCCAGTCATAGTGAAGAAGAAGAAGACCGTTAGGTTTGAAGACCAAGTTCAATTGGCGAGGCGAAGAGATGAACGCCTAAAAAACTACATGAAGGAGATGGCAGATGACAGGAGGAATGTCAAGAAGTGTGATTTAGCAGTTGGAGATACAGTGATGGTGAAACAGGAGAAACGTGACAAACTCAGCACACCATTCAATCCCACACTGCTAAAAGTCACTGCAAGGAATGGCTCCATGATGACTGCAGAGGACAGCCATAGGAGGGTTACGAGGAACTCCTCACATTTCAAGAAAATCTCCAGCAGATGTAGCGAGCAATATGTGGAACCTCTACAGACTGACCTGGAAGAAATTCCTCTAGAGTGCCCTGAGGATGCGGGAGAGAACCAGGAAAACACTGAGAACCTAGTTCAAATTCCCCTGAAGAAACTTCCTGTAAGAAACAGAAGAATGCCAAGTCATTTGAATGATTTTATTTTACAGTTATCATGATTTTCCTTGAGCAATATTAAGAGATTTGGTAATGTCAGTTAAAAGACTATCCACATGAATCTCATTGATTCATTTATTCCTTAAATAATAACTGTTTATGGTATCTCACGTACAGAGACTTTGTTAAAGGTCATTTTAAACTTTTTAAACCACCCCGTGGTTATTCGAAAGAAGGGGAGAATGTAATGTTTAGCATAATGTTACGGATACCTACATGTACTACATAGCCACCTAGTGTTAATAAAGAGAGTTACAACAACATGGCATCTAGTCAAGTCATTAGCTACCTTACACCATGTTGCTGTTATATTTCATATATTAAACCTGAATCATGATATAAAATACTGTGAACATCTTTTTTCTTAATATTTAGAAAATATTGCTTTAAAGTGTTTAGGGTCCACACTTCAATCTTGTGACAATATGTTCTGCAAGTAGTCACAGTATTTGTTCAATACAATAATATCAATGACATGAGTATCTTCTGGCTATATTTCAGGGAAACATGTGCAATAATGTTTCTACTGTGGACACTTTAATGTGGTGACAATATGATCTGCAATACTCTCATAATTTTAGTTAAACATGTCAATGCGGTATAAATATTCTCACAATATTGTATTGGAAGGATTACTTAAAAAAATAATCTGATTGTGCTAACAATATATATATATATTTTTGGGAATATTATCAGAAATGTTGCCGCACACTTTTCTAGGGTCCGCACTTTCATGCTGCGACATATGATCTACAATATTGTGACAATATTATACAATGTTGACAAGATCGTCACAATATGCTTGTGTTTGCAGGGTGGCAACTTCAATCATCACAGTTGAGCATATTCTCTACAGACAATAACAATATTATAAAATATGGTGGATTGCAAGGAGTCCCAAGCAGGCCTAGTTTTGGATGAAGTATAGTCCAATATACATTGTACAGTGTAGCTTTCTGAATCCAATAAAACGCTATATTGGATGACTTCCCATCTACCATTTGTTAATTATATTCTCCACTGAAATGTCACAGATAAGCCTAGTTTCTTCTAATAGATTGCTCGACCAAGCCTATATATAGGTTAATGTCCAGTGTAGACAAAGCGAGGTTTTGTGATGCCATACTGGTAAATTACTGTCGAATATAACATTTTTCTGCCTGTTTTCTGTTCAATTTAAAATTTTCCTGTCCAAAATAATTTTTTCTGTCCAATATAATGAATTAATGCACGAAGATACCTGATTGGATTAACAAACTTCCTTGGAGAATACATACATGTATAGAAGGATAAAAAAAAAGAAGCTTTAAATGGATGATACAATGGCACTAGGTTTTACCGTCTGTTATAATCAGGCCTAGTGCAGGCTATTGGCCTAGTTTCATTGTAGCCCCCTAGGTGTCGCCACCAACTAAACACTCCAGCTAAATACTTGGAATTAATGCATACGAAAATAGCAAAGAAAACAATTAAATTAGTCAGGCCTAAGCTTGTTTCTCTTTGTTTTTATTATATAATAAAATACGATAAGCCTAATTAAGATTGTATTGCTAAAAAATTGGCTTTTACACAACATTATTAGCATGGGCTACATGTATTTAAAAATGAGCAAATTTTTGGCCACGTCTTGAATAATAATTCCAAGTACAAAGTTCTGAATATTAGCAGGGCTAATTGAAACGTCTCTGATGTAGGCCTATAAGGCATAATTGGATCCAGGGGGTTTAAACCTGCCCCCCGCCCCCTTTGGTCCAGTATATTTTGAAAAAATTCAGTGGTATATAGAAACCCCCCATCCCCCGGGCTATAAATATTTCTGGATCCGCCCCGGTAAGGGAGTGGAGTCAATCGACCACATATCTAGGCCTAATGAGTAACATGCACGCCCAAACAAGGGAGGTATTTAAAAAAAAAATGTTAAAGGTCTAAGTGCTAAATTTGCTTAAAACATCGCCAGCTTTTTGAGTTACACATTAGGATTGCATATATGATTAGAATTTACCATGATGCAAGTCTCCAGCAAAGATCAACCCCCATTATTGCGTTAATCAGAAGTTAAAAGAAAAGTTAGCCGCGGTTCAAGATAAATCTCGTCGGAATGTGCACGGGAATTTGCATGAGAATCTGAGGAATGTATAATAAAACCTAATAACTGTGTGATTCAGAGCCTTGAACTTCATGAGTGATGAGGTTGGGCTGGTGAATCCACGAGTCCCGTAGGGACGAGTGGGTTCTCCAGCCCAACCTCATCACGAGTGAAGTTCAAGGCTCTGAACCACACAGTTATAAGGTTTTATTTATATCCCGCAATAACCTCTCTATTATTATTTTTTATGAGAACTATTTTTCCAGCAGTGAGTAAGGATATTTTATTTTTCTATTTGTTCTGCCTCACTCTGGTTGGTCGCCATGGTGATGACGTCACCATTTCAAAACAACAACGTTATGATTCAGCAAGGAGAGAGTCTTCAATATGAAGCACTTTCGGCCTTAAAATGGAGAGTTTATGGACATTTGAGTATATTTAAACCATATCTACTGAAATATTTTGGGATTTTATGCTCATTTAGGACCCAAAGGTGTATTCAAGACATGTTATTACCCAGAAATTATATGAACTGGGCCATTGTCACTGCTCAACTGACACTTCAGCAAATTTTCATTGTTGACTTTCTGAAGCTTCTTCCATGTTAAAATTGTACTCGGATTGAAGGAATCAAAAAGTTAATGGGTTTCTTAGGTCAGGTGAAGCTAATTTTGTTTATTTTATAGATTTTGTGAAGAATATCCAGTTGAAGTGATGACTCCCATGACGTCACTGAGTTTGTGTGTGCTGTCCTGTGATTGGCCAGGCTGTTCTCTTTATAAGGGATGATGTATGTTATGAGGTTCACAACACTGAACCTCATAGTGTAAACCTCATGGTTTTTCTATGAAGTTCACACTCTATTGCGGGATATATATCACTGCGGTATATTATAATAAAACCTAATAACTGTGTGATTCAGAGCCTTGAACTTCATGAGTGATGAGGTTGGGCTGGTGAACCCACGAGTCCCATAGGGACGAGCGGGTTCTCCAGCCCAACCTCATCACGAGTGAAGTTCTAGGCTCTGAACCACACAGTTATAAGGTTTTATTTATATCCCACAATAAACTCTCTATTATTATTTTATGAGAACTATTTTTCCAGCAGTGAGTAAGGATATTTTGTTTTTCTATCTGTTCTGCCTCACTCTGGTTGGTCGCCATGGTGATGACGTCACCATTTCAAAACAACTACGTCATGATTCAGCAAGGAGAGAGTCTTCAATGTGAAGCACTTTCGGCCTTAAAATGGAGAGTTTATCATGGTTTTTCTATGAGGTTCACACTCTATTGCGGGATATGATCCCGCAATAGAGTGTGAACCTCATAGAAAAACCATGAGGTCTTGAATACACTTTTGGGTCCTAAATGAGCATAAAATCCAAAAATATTTTTGGTAGATATAGGTAAATATATTCAAATGTCCATGAACTCGCCATTTTAAGGCCGAAAGTGCTTCATATTGAAGACTCTCTCCTTGCTGAATCATGAGGTTGTTGTTTTGAAATGGTGACGTCATCACCATGGCGACCAACCAGAGTGAGGCAGAACAGATAGAAAAGCAAAATATCCTTACTCACTGCTGAAAAAATAGTTCTCATAAAAAATAATAATGGAGAGGTTATTGCGGGACTCATGGGTTCACCAGCCCAACCTCATCACTCAAGAAGTTCAAGGCTCTGAATCACACAGTTATTAGGTTTTATTATAATATCCACCAGGTGGCCAACGAAGTTACTCCAGCGCCGTCTAGTTGACATTGCCACAGCAAGGAGAATACAGTGACACTGACATGGGCCTGTACCGTTTTATTTGGTGAGTATTACAAGACTTTCTTGAGTTTAGGTTAAATGTTACAGTTTAATTTAGGCTGACCCAAACTATTTGTGCTCACACTTTCTACTCGATTCGTCCCTGCGCGATTCCGTCCCCGCCAAAAGTTAATTTAAAACGTATGACAAATAACTTATTTATATGTGAAACCATGAACACTGACACAAGTTATAAGGATTAGCGAGGAGTATATAATTTCCTGCTGCACAGATTTTGCTGCTGCAGCTGCAACTTGCAGCTGCAAGCTTGCAGAGCAGGAAATTAGAGCTTACTGTAATTTTGGCGGTCCTGGACCACCCCCACCTGGTCCGGTCCGCATCACTACGCATCAGTGCCAACTATCCCCATTTCACATCATTTAAAATGAGTAATTAGGTTTTATCGGTGATGACAAAACATTAAACATTTTTAAGAAGCAGAAGTTGATATTGCCGATTCACTGCATGAAAATGATGATTGTGGAAAAATATCAGCATGAGAACAAACCTTATATATATAATTTCTAGTCTTTCTTAAACTTGGGTACTCTAATGAACCTGGGGGCGGGTGCCTAGCTCAGAGGTAGCGCTCTAGGTTTCCAACCGCTGGGTCCCGGGTTCAATTCCCGGTCGAGCCTAAGTTGGATGGCTGTTTCATCCATCATCTCATTGCCATGGTCCCTGCCTGTCCTAATTAGCCCATCAGGTGCAGAAATACAGGACCTAAAGCCCCAATCACCCACCCACCCACCACTCTAATGAACCTGCATATAGATCAGATTTGTGTTTAAAATATTTGCCCACGTGTGAACTAAAGTTTACATCCTAATCTACTATGTGTATTATGAATTCTAAAAAGTGAATCCTTACGCTTGTTTAACTTACAAGTATGAACAGAAGGTTGATTTTGGATAAATCTATAGCAATTGCCTAGCATATGTAAGTACATTATGATTATAGTATACTGCATGATTGAAGCTGAGTAAATGAGTAGCATTTAGTATGAGTGTACAAGTGAATGAGTATAAGAACCTCACTACTAAACATAAAAATTGCAAATACAACACTATGCAATATGGTTTCAGATCTATTATATATCAAGGTGCTTTGCTTTGGAATTCCTTACCTGTTGAACTAAAACAAGTAGATGATTTAGCTAAGTTCAAAGATTTATTAAGACGTAATTCCTTAGAAAGATGTAATTGTGGATCATGTATAATCTGTCAGAAAAATAATTTATGATCACTGTGTAGTTAAGTCATAATCTCATTCTAATCATCTGTATATATATATATATCTTCTTTCATTGTTATTGTTATTTTAACCAGTCGGTATTTTTACCAGTCGGGGGCCTAGCTCAGAGGTAGCGCTCTGGGCTTCCAACCGCTGGGTCCCGGGTTCAATTCCCAGTCGAGCCTAAGTTGGATGGCTGTTTCATCCTTCGTCTCATTGCCATGGTCTCTGCCTGTCCTAATTAGCCCAACTGGTGCAGAAATACAGTTTTGTCTTGCACCTCTGCCTATAAATAAAGTTTTATCTTATCTTATCTTATCTTAAATGAAAAAAAATGTCCCCCAGAGGTTCCGGACCGGTCCAGAGGTTTGTGGACTGGTACTAGGCGGTATTTGTCAGGGGGGTCCAGTACAAGTCCGGTCCGGGTGAAAATACCAGATCGGACCGGTGGTCCATAGCGGTCCGGTCCACATCACTACTGATGCGTGTATACTGTCCAGGCAATATTTATTCAACCTGTGCAAAATACCACGAAAAATGACAGGACTGCTGCCAGGCTAGATAAAATCATGGTGCTTCCAAAGAAAAAGCTTGCCATCATCAATGTGCAAGACATTTAAACATCATGCTTGATTGATTAAAACCAATCTTCAATCACATGATTATTGTCTTTAATTGATAACTTGATTAATGCTTTACCTATATTCATTATTCAAGTAGAAGTTCTGTACACAGAGAAATAATTTAATTCTGAATAATGATAAATAATTATAAATAATAAGTAGACCACAGACTCCGTGCAATAAAACAATGTTTTCTTATATAACCGGTAAATGTTGTTTATCATTTACACTATATATTATATTACAAATCAATTTTTGTTATATTAAACATCAACCAAGTTATGTCTAATGTGGCAGTGTTTGAATGTGGTGATTCATTGAATAACTGATATAATTATGTTAATAAAATACAAAAATGTGAGTATGCACGACTTCAACCTTTCGGGACATACATTCAATTCATCATGTAGGATGGTTTTCATTGCTTGGTATAACACTTGTACATGGCCAAATTTGCCACGTGTGTTTTCCATGAGAAAGATAAATGCATGGAAAATGTATGGTCTTTTAGCCAATTACAAGCAGGCAAAAACCATGCGCTTTCCATGCATTTATCCAAACGCATGGAAAACGCAGGTGGCACATTTGGCCATGTATACATGCATTGTCATGCAACAGGCATGTTCAATGACCAGCCTTCGGTGCTAATAGATAACAGTAGTGTGACAGCTGCCCTGCTATGACAGGCAGAGGCAGATTGTGACAGAGAGAGAGAGATCTGTTTATTCAATAAATATTTTTTGTTTACAATAAATGTAATAGTATGAATCAAAATACATACATACATGCAGATCGGCATATTCTAAATAACTCAAAATGTATCAAATATTTCAATTTAACATCACTAAATTAGTTATAAACTGACTAAATAACACCTTTAGTGTCGATTCCCAGTGAAAACGGTCAATATTTATTGAGATATTTAGACATTTTTGATCTGCCTTATCTGCCACGAATGGAACAACAAGCTGGGTTTGAACCTTCTACCTACTTACCTACCGAACCTAAGCCTAACAGTCCTCCACCCTAACCACTACACCAGCCAGTCTAATTGAAATTTGGTAGCCTCGTCTTGGTATAATGAAACCAAATTAATGAGTTGAATCCTGCAACAATACAATGTAATTCATATATATTGGTGAATTGGTGAAGTGGAACACTCTTGATGTCTTGCTGGGTGCTGCATCAATCGTTAAGTGATGACAGTTACTTATAAAGCGGCATAAGTTATTTGTTATCAGATATTTTAAAAAGTTTTAGAAGTAAAAGAAGTGAGAATTGAACTCTGGTTACCCACACACAAAGCAGGCATACTAACCACTACACTATGGATGCCTCTGCTCCTGGTGTTCATTTGAAAGGATCACAATAAGGCAGCTGTTCTATTTATAGTTTCTGTTATTAGCTGGCCTGTAATCAATCGGCTTGCAAAGCCATCTGTGGTGAGGTCATACAGCTGATCTCACAGTTAGCTCACTCTGAAGTCATAGTAGTGAGATCACCACATGACCTCATCATGATTTCACTGTGATGTTTCATGTGTGACATCACACAGTGAGTGTCTGGTGAGGTCGGACAGCTGACCTCACAGTTAGCTCACACTGAACTAACAGTAATGAGATCACACATGACTTCATGATTTTTGCTGAGATGTGTCATGTTTGACATCACACAATGAGTGTCTGGTGACGTCACAGTGACCATGACATGAGCTCACTTCTTGACTCGGCAGGGAGCTGTGAGGAAGCTGTGAACCCACTCCCTGCACTGTCTATATACTCATCATCTCCAGTGTTAGAAATAAGCAGATAAGGGGTTTCCGGTTGTCTGGGACAACCAAATTGTCAGCCGGACATCCATGTTTAACCACGGTGTTTTCCGTCGGACAACTGACTGTTCTATGACTAGCGCTTGGCAAACGTAGTCAGTAGCAACGCGCATGCGCGGTATTGTGTATTTCCGCTCTACAAATAAATGTAGTCAAACGAGAACCCATCACTGGTTGTATTGAATACTATAGGAAATACAACACTGACAGTTTTTCCTCTGACAACTGAAAATCTGAGCAGACAACCAGGAATATTGGACCAGTTGTCCGTTGGACACTGATCTCATTCTTCAGTCACTGCAGATAAATTGTGCCTATGATAGGGGGTGTAAGGCAAACAATGTCAATTCGGAAATAAAAATGTCTGAAAAAAAAATCCCAAACAAAATGTTTTACGTATGCAAATTTGCAACAACTCTTCTAAGAAAAATAATGACCACAGCTACTGGTGCCTGCTGTATCTAATGTGGTTGTGCAAGTTTTTTATTGTTATATTTTTGATCGTCTGATGATAAGATTTTTAACTTCTTGATGTCAAATAGCTATAGCTATTTGTAGATCAGATTGCACAATCCAGGTTATCACGTGAATATTCATGATTGCTAGTTTTGTAAGAGGAATTGATAAGAATGCTACAACATTAAATTGCAATAAAACCTCTGAATTATGACCATTCTTTTTAAATTTTTGTAAAACATTTGTTTTTTACAGTGGTATTTTTTGATACTACTGCATATACACCGCCCTTCAAAATTATGACAACACAAGAGCATGTTCTTGGAGGTTGTAGAAACGGCCTACTATAAATTACACTTTTCTTATATACCAACTTATAGAGTCTTTTCACTGAACAGCCCTGAATTCAGCAGGACATAAGTCTTTCCTCTCCTCTTATTACTCATTTTTCTTTCAGACACAGTAGGCAATAACTATAAATATAACTTTCTCAGAAAAATAACAAACATCAATTAAATGATAAAGTGTCAAATATGCATTAAAATGCACTAAAAATACTGCTGCTAGGATGCACTTTGCTTCAGCCAATCACAGCCAAGGGCGGGAACTTTTTCAGCCAATAGAATTGCAGTATTCTGTTTTAGCCACCTGGTGGAAATACAGAGAACCTTCCGTGAAAATCCACTATTAGTCGATTGTAATGTATTTATGAATTATAATATGTTCAATTTGTCCATTAAATAGGACCGTTATATATACGTATTATAACTTAGGATATAAATGAAATCTAATCCAAACATAAAGATTTAATATTACTGGGTTTTATAATACATAGGAGTCTGGTGTAAAAGGTAGGCAAAAGTCCATTCTTAGACATGACATCGTTATAACTCAACATTTATTGTGGATTACATGTTATAACAGGGTCCAACTGTATTTATGATATTATTAAACATTTGTTAAAGTGTGTTTGTTATTTAATGTGTTCAACTGTAATTATATTTTATTAAAGTGCACTTGTGGTATAAAAGGGTCCAAATGTAGTTATGATGTTATTGAAGTGTGCTTGTTATATAATATAATTGTTATTTAATGTGTTCAACTGTAATGTTATTAAAGTGCACTTGTTATAGAAAGGTCCAACTGTAGTTATAATATTTTTAAAGTGTGTTTGTTATTTAATGTGTTCAACTGTAATTATTATTAAAGTGAGTGCACTTGTTATAAAAGGGTTCAACTGTAGTTATGTTATTAAAGCATGTTTGTTATTTAATGTGTTCAACTGTAATTATATGTTCATAAAGTGCACTTGTTATTTAATGTGTTCAACTGTAATTATATGTTATTAAAGTGCACTTGTTATAGAAGGGTCCAACTGTAATTATGATGTTATTAAAGTGTGTTTGTTATTTAATATGTTCAACTGTAATTATATGTTAATAAAGTGCACTTGTTATTTAATGTGTTCAACTGTAATTATATGTTATTAAAGTGCACTTGTTATAGAAGGGTCCAACTGTAATTATGATGTTATTAAAGTGTGTTTGTTATTTAATATGTTCAACTGTAATTATATGTTAATAAAGTGCACTTGTTATTTAATGTGTTCAACTGTAATTATATGTTATTAAAGTGCACTTGTTATAGAAGGGTCCAACTGTAATTATGATGTTATTAAAGTGTGTTTGTTATTTAATATGTTCAACTGTAATTATATGTTAATAAAGTGCACTTGTTATTTAATGTGTTCAACTGTAATTATATGTTATTAAAGTGCACTTGTTATATATAACAGTGTCCAACTGTAGTTATGATATTATTAAAGTGTGTTTGTTATTAAAGGGTCCTGCTCGTAATATGCGGTTTCTCTGTATATCATTGATAATCAATTATTGTGGCCACGGCAGTGTCGCTTCCAGTTGGATTTCAACAATATAGGACATGGACAGAACTTGACTTTATTTGTTATTTCAGATTCCTAAAAAGTTTAGTGGATATAAACAGTGCAGCACTTATTGAAATTCCAGCTAAAATGACTTAATTGACAAGGAGTGCTTGCCAACTTTTAGGACAAGGATTTTGAACAGCACATTTGACTCAGCAACCTTCCATAATGGATGTAGATGAAGCACTCTCCGTTGTTGGAGGCTTAAGAAGATGGCACGTGGCGATTTTTATTGCATTAGGCCTGTCATCTTTTATGCCATTGGCTGGAATCGCAATGATGTTTGTGTTTGTTGGTAAGTGGTTTAATTTTAAAATATAAATTATCTACACAACATGTTAATATATTTAGAACAATTTGCTTGCAGCTGAGTTTATTAATTTTTATCTCAGAAACTATTTGTCTGATAGCAGCCACGGTAATATATATACATATAGGACAGTTCATACACCAAATTTTATAATAATATCTTGATTGTTCTTACTCCAAAATGCGAAGATGTTACAAAGTGTGTTCGGACAGTATGTACATGTGACTGCAAAACACTGTACGTGAAATGTCAATGGTGAGAGATGGACTTGCGGAGTTAGACTTTACTTCCAATGAAGTTAAATCAATTATTGAGGACGTGTCTCAATTAATTTTTGCAATTTTATTACTATAGTGTAAACCATGTATTGTATTAGTATTGTATTGGTATACCAAGAGTATGAATAAAGATGATATATATTAATAGAGATGCAAGAGAAATTCGAAAATAGCACTCTTTTTAGGCCAAAAACTAAAACAAATTAAGATGCTATTTCACAAACACTACTAGTAGTAGGCCAGAAATCCTTTGCTTTTCCTCATTAAATATATCAAAATTACTTATAGTTGAGTTTAAAGTAAATCTGAAGACATGACCTGAGAAATTTGGTCCATTTCGCATGGAATGTCCCAGAATAAACTTGATAAATACTGAGTCATGTGGCTGATAAGATCTTAAGCAAATGTGATGAGTATTTAGACAATTTGATTCATTGTCAATCCTGTGTCCAGATTTGTATTGTAAGGGCATCCCTTGTGCACTATCAAGAGCAGTTCATTATTGTTGTGACAAGATACCATGGAAGTTACTTAAGGACCATAGAAATATTTTAGGCGATTTAGGGACTACCTACAGAAGTAAAGATTTGCGTAGGGTCACTGATAATAAGTTGAAGTTCTGTGTTTGCTGAAATTCCACGTTTCACCTGCTGTTCGCTATTGTAAGAATGTAAAGGAATACGCTATTCTTATACATTTATTAGGAAAATATCAAGATAATAAAATAAAAAAGTATTTTTGGCATTTATGAGTGTCTTGAAAATGAGAGACATAAAAATCGTCTCCTGAGTGTGAAAATCCAGCAGCTAAAAAGTCCGTTATATATAAGTTTGAAATGAGTGCAAACAAATCAGATATCAAATCAGATTATCTGTATATCTCAATGACCGTAATACATAATACTTAAGTTGCAGCGCTTGTACTGCATAAGTTTCTAAAATACCTTACAGATATTGAGTGTTAGTATGTTAAATATGTAACAGATACAGGCTGGAGCAGCTGCAAATAGAATGAGTTGGAGTGCAAGAAACTAGTCAAGAAATTCACAAACTGCACCATCTATTACCAAATAAACAAAATGTGAAGTATGACTTGCGGGGCTCTGTAAAATTCCTATACTCTCAAAAAGCAACTGAGTCGGTACAAGTTGAACCTTATGTCAAAAAATTACTCCAATAAAGTAGTAAAATTCTGTTCCTATTGAGAGTAAAATGTTAGAACACCTGGATAAATCGGGTTTCGTACCTGAAGAAAGACATTGAAGCCATCGAGAATGTACAGAGATGTTTAAATAAGGCATGCAAAATCTATGCTATTCAGAAAGACTCGAGCGGGTTAGACTACTTATGCTTGTCTATAGAAAACTGAGAGGAGCCATGATAGAGACAAACAAAATGTTCCACCACTTCATGGCCAAATGTGCCACGTGCGTTTTCCATGAGAAGGATAAACTCATGGAAAACGCATGGTTTTTGCCTAATTATGATGTGGTGAAAACCGTGCCTTTTCCATGCGTTTATCCAAACTCATTGAAAACGAACGTGGCACATTTGGCCATGTACCACAAGACAGAAATCCCATCACTAAGTCTCTCAAACACAAACACAAGAGGCTACAACTACCAGCTTTCCATGCCAAGATCCCTGAAAATGCACCCAAAACAGCACTTCTTTAATACCAGAATTGTTGCACCCTGGAACAGTCTTTCCACAGAAGTAGATGGTGGAAAAGTTACAAAAAACCATACTCATTGCTACACTCTGTGTTAAAATGACGGAGATTATATTTTCACAGATGGAGCTGCAGTGACATGACAGGTGCGCCACCACGTAAACATATTATTACCTGAAAAATAACAATTTTAGCTCTCAAATGTGTCGAGTAGCACTAATGTAGTATATTTATTCAGAATGAAATGAAAACAATGTCTGTTTTTTTCAAAAACAACAGCCGTCAAGTTTGTTTTATCTTGTGTCATGTTGGACGAATTGTGTGTGGACGACTTGTACTACTTCAAAAAAAATTACGGATTTTGAGAGGCCTAATATTGTACTAAAATCAGGTTTTTGCCAGCTTCTACTGATCAAATTTGGACCAAATTTGGTTTGTTATGTGCGATTTTCCACTGCACTTCTATGGTGTAAATATTATTTATGTGCGTCAAAAACTGTATCAAAGCGCAAGTTAAAACTGTTTTGGCAGAATTTCCCTATGTTGTGAAACTGCGCTAGGTTGTACACAGAAGTTTAAATTGTTGATTGCGTACAAACTTCTCCAATTACCAGCAATTCTGCTCATGTTCTTTATCATATTTTGACTAATTTTGGTATATGTATACTCTGTTTTCTGAAAGTGTAGACTCTTGGTTGTACACAAAAGTTTAAATTGTTGATTGTGTACGGACTTCTCCAATTATCAGCAATTCTGCTGATGTTCTTTGTCATATTTTGACTCGATTTATCTTTTTATTACCATATCATTTGTAACTTTGTAACTTATCTATATAAGCCAGCTTCCAGTATCATCCATAGGTAATATGTAACCTTTGTAGAGATTAAAGTTACTCTCCTATGGTTGGTCTACTCTGTTGGAGAAAAAAACCTTACTTATTGCTACACATTTTACACTCAATAGGGGTAGAAATCAACTCCTTTCTTGGAGTAATTTTTGACAGAGAGCTTTACCCCAATTGTACATATACTCTGTTTTTCTGAAAGTGTAGACTCTTGGTTGTACACAGAAGTTTTAACGCCAAAATTTTAAATCGTTGATTGCGTATGGACTTCTCCAATTACCAGCAATTCTGGTCATGTTCCTTGTCATATTTTGACTCGATTTCTCTTTGTATGACTTTATCATTTGTAAGTGTTTAAGCATACAATAAATTTTACATGTATACTTCAACTGTTCGGTTGCTATCTTGATACATGTCGATAAACATTTACAATTTGACACATTGTTTCCGCGTTAGTAATGCGCAGATTTTACATTTCATGGTCACCGAGATTAATGAGGGTTCTTGTTGCCATTGACCCAGCTGCCGTTATTTTCTTACCTTATGTGGGGTTACACATTTATACAGTCAGACCAGTTTATAATGATCATGCTTATAGTGATAATCTGGTAATAGTCAGGTCATTGCACTATCCAGAAACAAACACGAAACCATTCTTTAAAAAAAATTTAGAAATGTGCTAATCGACTCAATATGTAAATCCCCTGCATATGTTGACTACTAGCTGTATATATTTACCATCTACTGAATATAGTAACCTCACTGTAACAAGTTTTCTTGCAATTTAACGTAGTTTCTACAACAAAATACTGTAAATTTGGTAAACAGCATGCTACTGCAACATTTTATGATACCGTAAATCTATTTAAGCTGAGTAAAAAAAATGGCAGTGTACCATAATATATTCAGTAGGTTGCCGTAAAACAAACCAAAATGTATTATACAGCATTTCTCTGCATATTCTTTGGAAAGATACCTTAAAACACTCTACACCATGATACCGCAGTATTTCATGGTAAGTTACAGTAAATCTCATCTATATTGATATACGGTAATACTGTAGATAACCCAACATTGGCTTATAGTAAGGGCTCATTGTCGTATTTTGAAGTAAAATGCCTTTGTTAAGATTTCACAACTTAATAGATGCATGTGCCCTAATTTTATGACAAACATCCGTTTTTCCTCTTTTACGGTGGGTGGGGGCCTAGCTCAGAGGAAGCGCGCTGGGCTTCCAACCGCTGGGTCCCAGGTTCAATTCCCGGTCGAGCCTATGTTGGATGGCTGTTTCATCCTTCGTCTCATTGCCATGGTCCCTACCTGTCTTAATTAGCCCATCAGGTGCATTAACATGTATTTCCATTCATTCCATTTCACACTGGACAATGAAACACTCCCATTTCTCTGCTGTTCACACATTGTCAGATATCTATTCTTCTTTTTTTTCTTCTTTTTACAAGTGGCGGAAATACTGCTGCACCGCTGAATGTGCCTGACACTTGGTGTCATTAAAGAAATAAAAAAGATTGATTGACTGACATTGGCAAAATATTTTTATTGACTTGATGATTATACACGTATAGTGATAAATACTTCTACTACGATTGCATCATGTGGTTCACCTTTTTGATAAATCCAGTGAAACACTTCCTAAAGAGCACAATTATACATAGTTGTAGCACAAAATGGCAGGAAATGTTAGCAGTAAGTCAAAACCCCAACTCTCTAAATGATAAAGACGACTTGTTGTGACATAAAACCTGATGTTTCCCATCATCCAAATTATTATTTTTGGCTTCTTTTTAATGGCCTATTAATTTCTCATGGTCACAGAGAAACAAAAAAATTTATGGAAATTAGAGCTATTTTACAGATGGGGTTTAGATTATTACTGACATTTCTGCCCATTTTGTGCTGCTCTAAGCTTTGAAAAAAGCAAAACAAACAGACCCAATGGCTCACATAAATAGTAATTTACCCCACATTAAAGACCACATCACCTATAAGCCAATACATTTTGAAGAGTGGTCGTTATGGCGAAGATTCATTGCAAGTATAGACTTGTGAAATTATATGAGACATTGTTACTTCTCAGTACTTGAGGTGAACCTAGAGTGAAATAGGGATCATGGTCAGGTATACAATTTATCTATTACAATGAGTGGAGACGTCGAACCCCAGTGGCAAACAGAGGCCTCTGCACAAAGCACACTCCGGCTATGCCTGTCTGGATCTGTATATATAAATCTTTATTTCGTAAGAAAAATAACAAACAGTAAAACAATTTAAAATACTCATAATAGATAAAAATAATAGAAAGTAACACTTGATGTTACAAAGCACTAATTAGTACATACATTTTGAACAATGTTTCATCTCCAGTTAGTAACTACCGATCAATGCTATCGCGGCTCTCGCACCTGGAGTCCTTTCATTACATCTTCAAATTTACATTCACGCAACCAGCTTGATACACCATTACAGTAGCTGAAATGTATGGGATGGTACATAAATGTATCAATTGTAATATCATATCTTAAATTCCTACCCAATCGGGTGTAACTCCTAATAGCATTTCTATAGACAAAACTTACATAATTTTTACTGTAATAACTAGAGTAAAAGAGTCTTAGAAGTATTTTACAAAATAATACATCAAGTGGAACTTGATCAGAGATAAAAGGTAACATATCACAGTGTGTTTTTCTATTAATTTTTTCAAAATCCTTATTATGGCTTTTCTTTGCTTCTTACACAATTTTCTAACACCTGCCTCATCATGCAGTGAACACAAATTGGATCCATAAAGGCTAGTACAAAATTTACCAAATAGGTCATTTTTGACAACAGAAGAAAGATGATCAAAGTCACCCAGAAAATTGTTAACTTTCTGATTAAAATCAACTTGTACACCTTTAATTGAACAGTCTTTTCGATCATTTGAAAGCAGGTGACCAAACCATGCCTAGCACAGACATGAATGTGGTGGTGGTGGTCGATTAGGGTTTTATGCCCTGTATTTCTGCACCTGATGGTCTTAGTAGGACAGGCAAGGACCCTGGCAATGAGATGATGGATGAAGCAGCCATCCAACTTAGGCTCTACCGGGAATTGAACCAGGGACCCAGTGGTTGGAAGCCCAGCGCGCTACTACTGAGCTAAGTCCCCACCCCCGCACAGACATGAATGACCTTATAAGTTAACATCAATAAATATAATATCACTCCTTTTATACAGGAAGTGAATATAACAAAGAACATTAGAACATAGGTGTTTGTCTGCAAATTTAATATTATTGAACTATACAGAATATAACAATAAGAAGGTAGCGCACTCCCAACAAGACTTGGGAATGTTGAGCTACCCAGGAGATGGTCTTTGATTGGCTGGAGAAGTCGTGGACTTCAGAAGAGACACCCATGAACGTGTTAAGACTGTTTGCAAATAATGTAGATTGCTTCTCATGTCACATGACAATTATTGTACTGGATGTTGACCCTTGAAGGCCCTGGGCCTCCTTGTGGCAAGGGTGGTATCACTGTGGGTGAAGATCTCAAACCCCAGTGGCCAACACAGGACTCTGTGCAATGCACACTGTCGAACTATCCCATACCAAGTACATGGTTAAATTTAGTCATGAACTGGATTGCTTGCTTTTCGTTACTTTCAGCTGCATGAGATCTAATATCTGCTTTTCAGCATGGACACCTCCTCATCACTGCAAAATACCCCCTGGTCAGTTTGTCAATGAGACTATTCCTGAGGTGCCTGGACAGTGGGGTCAATCCTGGTCAAAATGCTCGATGTTCGTCAACTCATCAATAACCAATGACACCATGTCCTGCCCCAATGGATGGACTTATTATGGTGAGGGTGTCAACACAATTGTCAGTGAGGTAAAAGTGTGCTTACGTTGTACAATTTGGGTGTGTTAGAAATCATTCCACACGTGAATAGTCTGGGACCATACTGAATTATCTAATTCTAGAATATACACAAAAATTTGGGGAAAAAATTTTCATATCAATGCTTGACATCAGCAAATTGTTCTGCCTAGCTTCTCCTAGATCTGTACTAAAGGAAAGGCTCAGGTTTTGTGAGACTCTGGATGGCTTCGAACAAATGGTTTTGCATGTTGATAGCCTAAAACTGAAAGGTTGGGAGTTTAGGCCACTTATGCCAATCTTATAGGTGTGCATGAGAAACAAAAAAGAAAAGTAAAAAGACTTTGTTAAAAATTATTTTTTCTGTTTCTCAATATTTGTTGTTGAAGTGTTCATTTTTGCAAAGATAGAGAAACTCGCTTTTATGAATTCAATCTACATTTGGATGTTAAACGTAAAATAGCAAATTTATGTGTAGTCTGTTTCTTAATCATTTTCTTCATCTTCCAGTGGGACCTTGTGTGTGAATACAATTACCTAGCAGAATTATCAGAGACACTGTCAATGGCTGGCTGTCTTGTCGCCGAAATGACAGTTTCATTTTTGGTTGACAAGTATGGTCGTCGATATGTTCATTTAGTTGGAATCGTACTCATTATCATCTTCGGAAGCTGCATGTCGGTCGCGCCTACCTACACTGTTTTTCTCGTGTTCAGACCATTGGCTTCAGGGTCCCTCATTGTAAGTTGTGATTTTAGTATTATTGTTATTTATTGTGATCAATACCTATTGTGGAGTATTCTTAACTCTTCTTACATGATAAATCTTGGGGTTTCGAGCCCACAACTGTTTGGTTAAAAGACGATATCCTTTACAGTGCAACTTTGACCTCGGACCTGGAGTCCTTTCATTACATCTTTAAATTAACATTCACTCAACCAGCTTGATACATCATTACAGTAGCTGAAATGTATGGGATGGTACATAAATGTATCAATTGTAATATTATATTTTTTAAGAATATATCTTAAATTCCTACCCAATCGGGTGTAACTCCTAATAGCATTTCTATAGATAAAACTTACATCATTTAGGTTTTTCGGCTTGTCACAAATACAGTACCCTATAAGGTCGTACGTGGGACCCACTACAAGGTATTTGGGAAGAACCCTATACATGGTATTTCAAGGGAACCATAGGTTTTTAAACATCTTTTATGTATGTATTAGTCAAAATCAAATCAATAATATTCAAAGACTCCTGCAAGATCAGAAAAACAAAGCCATGGATTCTAACTCCTGCAAGTTGTGCCCTTGGCATTCACAAGCCAATATGTCACCCAAAAGCCACTGTCACACGAGCCGGTTTTGCAGTAGTGAACCCGTAGAGTGACGTAACGGTTATGTAACAGCTCTTTCCGCCGGTTTGGCGACAGGTTCTGGCAGCAAAAAGGGGCGGGGCAGCACCCGCCGGGTGCTACAGGTTACCCGCCGGCTGCCACGGGTTACCCGCCGGCTTCCACGGGTTACCCGCCGGCTTCCAAGGGTGCCTCGGCGGGTTCTATGGGTGACTCGGTGGGTTCTACGGGTTACTCGGCGGGTTCTACGGGTTACTCGCCCAGTTGTAGGAGTAAGCCGGCGAGTAGTAGGAGTAACTCGCAGCTTCCAGGAGTATACTTTAAAAGGCTGCTGCTCCCCTAATATTTGTTCTTAAATAAGAATTTAATTGTAGTATAGTTTATACTGATTCCATACCTGTTTTCGGATCGAAAATATACCAAATATTAAGCGAGTTATTAGTCTGAGAAGGTAGCTAGGTTGGCGGAGGCAAACAGTGGTACTCTCGCAGACGTCCGCGCCAGGACTGTATCATTGCTGAGCGCTTCTTTAAAAGGCTGCTGCTCCCCTAATATTAGATTTTCGTCAAATAAAGACTGGATTGTAGTATAATTCATACTGACTCCATAGGTGTTTTCGGATTGAAAATCCGAAAACATGTATGGAATCAGTATGATTTATACTACAATTCAGTCCTGATCGGATTAATATAAATGGAGGAGCAGCCGCCGCAAGACAACTGCCTTCTCAGACAAATATCTCGCTTAATATTCAGGCTGTTTTAATCCGAAAATACGTATGGAATCAGTATGAGCTATACTGCCATTCATTCTTTATTTGAGGAAAATCGGACTAATATTAGAGGAGCAGCAGCAGTATATACAACCCCCCCTCCCTACGCTGATGCTGGTAGCAAAAAGCCGGCGTGTTACCTGTGAAAGCTGCTGGGTTACCCGTGAAAGCCGCCGGGTTACCCATAGAACCCCTCAAAAAGCCGCCGGGGTGCAATTAGGGACGGATAATTCGCCGGGTTCTACGGGCCACCCGCCAGCTTCCACGGGTCACCCGCCGGCTTCCACGGGTATTTTTTATTTCTTTTACACCCGTGAGATTTCTACGGTTGTGCCATGCACTACGGCAAAACCGGCTCGTGTGACAGTGGCTTAAGAGCTATAGAGAGCTGATTGCATAGAATGGAATCTTAGCCTATTGATTACAGGCCAGCTAACGGAAACTATAAATAGAACTGCTGCTTTATTCTGATCCTTGAATCACCACCAGGAGCAATGGCATCCGTGGTGTAATGGTTAGCATGACTGCTTTCTGTGTGGTTCGCTTCTCACTCCTCAATTTTTGCAGACTGAAGCTGACTTAACACCTCTGAAGAACCTTTCAAAACTGAAATACCTCTGAGGCAGTTCTTTTGGGCTTGGTGGAGACAAAAAACCTCAACATGCACAAAGAACCTCTGGGGTAGTTCACAGCACCCAAGGGTGCTCTAAAAAACCTCATTGTACCTTTATTTTTTAGAGTGTGTGGTAACAGGTTTGGTGTATCCTAGTGAAACCACTGCTTCATTCCCACCCATGTTTAATGGGTACTTTGTAACATTCTTAAATATAACCTTGTTTTCCCTTGTGCCTGCCTCACCCGTACACTATTTCCTAACACTACGATTGGACTAGATGGCTTCCCTGCTGATATTTTGTACTCTGATGCAGTGCAGTGTTTTTTTGGCTACTATGAATGATTGACAGTGTAAGCCATATGATTTGCAGGATAAACTTACAAGGAAGGCAACACTTGTACTCCACAGACCTTCACATTTGAGGGTAAACTCGATTGTCAAAATTTAAAGTCCACCGCGACCCTATTCAGTGCTTCACTGCCTTTTGGGATCACAGCCATAGATTTTAGAATTTTCACACTATTTCTAATTTCTTTAGGAACTGAGGGCAATTTTTCTTTACATGGCCAACTAAACTGTTTGCAGGCATAAGTCCCAGTTTTAAAATGATTCATTTTGGTTAGTCATATCAATGACATCCGGAAGTGTAGCTGGCAGAAGAGCCCTAAGAAAAAAACTCCTGTTCGGGGTGTTCGTACTCTGGATTGACCCTCTTGGAAAGGTCCAGTAAATGGTGACTGCATGCTTCAAGGACAATATTGACACACCTGCTTAATCCATTGACATACTCCTATGAGACTGTACGAGGCATTTAGAACATAAAACCTGGGCCACCATATATCTCCTAACCAGTCAGGTACAGCAAGGTCATAATTTTAATCCTGGACCCTCTGTTTATGTTCTCCTTCCGATAATTACCTGACTTATGCCATTTACAGTTATTTTTGACCATCTGTCCTTTTAGTAATCCTTATGTTAATCACTCCTTGGATGTTGGCACATCGTTAATCTCATCGTAGACGTTAATGACTGTATAACCCTATATCCCCTGTTCCCTAAATAAAAACACTTCCCAGTGTTGGTTCTATTTGTCCAACTACATGGCCAAATGTGCATGGTTTTTGCCTCATTATAATTAGCTAAAAACCATGAGTTTTCCATGCGTTTATCCTTCTCATGGAAAATGCACGTGGCACAATTGGTCATGTAACAGGTAGCCAAATTTTGAGTCAAATGATGAACAGTTTATGAATTTGAAATAAGTATTTTTTTTCCCCCAGGCTCTTCTCATCCCAGGAGCCACCCTCCTTATGGAATTGTTTGACTCCAGATACAGAACCTTCGCAGGGGTCGGCATGGAGTTCCTCTGGAGCTTGTCCTACATGTTTTTAGCTCTTCTCGGTTACTTAGTTCATGAATGGAGGACTTTGGTTCTTATATTAGCTCTGATGAATGTGGTCTTCCTCTTCCATTTTTGGTAAGATATTGCAAGTTTTTATTGCATTACATTGTATTAATCATGGTAATGCCACTGGTCTCCTGGACCTCCTTGTGGCAAGGGTGGTAACACTGGGTGAAGACCTCAAACCCCAGATTGAATATGATATCATTCTCGCCACTCCATTTATAACAAATTTGACCTGGAATGTCACGAGCCACAATGTTACAAGGGTGGTAACACTGTGGGTGAAGACCTTGAACGCCAGTGGCCAACACAGGGCTCTGCGCAATGCAGACTCCAGTTATGCTAGGCTAGCTGTCCCATACCTAGTGCACAGGAAATAATGACCTTTGCAGTCAACATGTCATTAGACATACCAACTATCAGGTCTCATTGCTGCGGATTAATATGACTGAATAGTGAACCTCTTCAACTCTTGTATCTTATACCTTTTGGTTTCTTGGTCCATAGTCCATTGCTATTCTAATATATACTAGTATTATGTTTTTACCAACAGAGGGCATGTCAGGCTGAGAGAGTGTTGTAAAAGGTGTCAAAAGACAGTTTTCATCACCTCATAACCTATTGTTTCTACTTTTGCAATGTCTTATGGCACACAAATATATCTAGTAATTGTTCATTGAGTTAGCAATAAAAAGATTTTCTCCTCATTAAGCTTTATACATTAGTTGGCTTTAATGGATGTCAATCTCATAAATTTATAGTTTAAAGCAACACATGAATGCAATTTATCTTATCAAACCGTCTGTCAACATGGGTCAAGAGTGAGACAGGGACCCTTTATGTCACCCCTTCTCTTTTTGCAAGCATTTTGTTTCTCATCCTTCTCTTACCGCAATCTGAGACGTGGAAAAATGTGTCGAACGCTAATAAAAATAGGTAAACTTCATTTAAATTATCACGTATCTTTTACAGTACATTGCCTGAATCAGTCTGGTGGCTGGCAGCAAACGACAGATTTGACGAGGCCGAAGTTATTCTGCAGAAAATGGCCAAGTGGAATGGAGTCAAAGTTAATGGAAGGCTGCTTAAACAGAGGTATGTCGTTCTGTCTGCCCTACCTGGAAAGTCCAGGGCCCTCCTACAGGCAAGGGTGGTAACACAGTGGACGAAGACCACAAACACCAGATTGAATATGATATCATTCTCTCCACTCAATCCACAACAAATTTGACCTGGAATTACAAGGGTGGTAACATTGTGGGCGAAGACCTCAAACCCCACTGGCCAACACAGGTCTCTCTGCAATGCACACTACAGTTATGCCTGTCTAGCTAAAAAAAAAGTAGTAGCTATCCCATGCCAAGTACCTTTCAGGGTAACATGTCATTATGCTAGAATTCAAAATAAATGTCCACCTGTTTTTCGGTCATATTTTGCGACAAGTGGCTTGGACCAGCTGGAAACGTTCACAACAATTCAAATCTCAACCATCTAGCTGATAAAAAAATACTTCTGGCAAAGAAATAACTTGAAGTTTTCTATATTCTCAATTGTAATTTCTGCTGCTTCTTTGTCACCATAACAAGTGTCTATAATGATGAAGAAATTATCATTGCAATGATAGGAAACTTGAAGCTAATTTTGAACAAGGATGAGTTGGGGTTTGACTTTTTGGTTATATTTGTATATCTATTTTGTGCATCCCCATGACATATATGTAAAAATAAGACCAAAAAACAAGTGGATATTTATTTTGGATTATACTATACATAATATAGCCCCATGTGTTGATGCTTGCTTTTTATGCAGTGGCGTCTGTTCTGACTGAAAAAAAATTTCAACTCCACTAAATTTTGACAAATTTGTCATAAAGCTTTTTGTTCAAAAACACTTTAAAGTCATTTGGTGTGATGAAGAAATGTTATTTTTTAACTAATTTCAAATGATGAATATGGTCAAATTTAAAAGATAATTTCTCATTGGAGTGAAATCGAACAAACGATTTATCTGTTTATATTAACATATGTGAATTATGACATTTTCATTTATCTTAAGTGTCATTTTTCATTTATCTTAAGTGTCACGTTAAAATCCCTACGTGCCATATTATTTAAAAAGAATTTTTTTCAGCTCCAAAGCATCTCTCATAAGAGAAGAAAACATCGGTAAAAGATTAGCGTCTTCAGGAAAAGCGGAGTTTTCATCAACTCCTATATTAGCCGTTAATTCGGACAACAACGACTTCTACATCGAGAAATTCTCTGATCTCTTTACACATCCCATTCTCCTCAAACACACCATCATATCATCCCTCATGTGGTAAGCACGGAATTGATTTTCTTTCAAGTACTGTTAAATATCGGGTCTGATCATGCATTTCATAAACTTCTAGAATGAATAATTGTGACTTGTGGCATACGCATTGAGAAAAATTAAATTTGACTGTACCCCTTATAACCAATTATGTCTTCGTTATAACCTGGTTTTGTTAAATGCGGTTCTGGTGTAACGGGTAGATCTGTTTCTAGACAATGAGTGCTTTATTACCGAACTATCATTATTAAAGGTGGTGGTAGTGGATTAGGGCTTTATGTCCTGTATTTCTGCACCGGATGGGCTAATTAGGTAGGGACCATGGCAATGAGACGAAGGATAAAACAGCCATCCAACATAGGCTCGAAAGGGAATTGAACCAACTGCTGGGTCCCGGGTTCCAATCCCCGCCGAGCCCATGTTAGATGACTTCCATCCTTCATCTCATTGCCAGGGTCCCTGCCTGTCCTAATTAGCCCAACAGGTGCAGAAATACAGGATGCAAAATCCTAATCCACCCAATCACTACTACTACTTCCACTACTACTACTACTACCACTACTACTACCACAACTACTACCATTACTACCACTACCACTACTACTACCCTACTACCACCACTACTACTACCATTACTACTACTGCTACTACTTCTACTACCACTTCTACTACTACTACTACCACCACTACTACTACCACTACTACTTCTACTACTACTGCTACTACTACTGCCACTACTACTACCACTACTACTACTACTTCTACTACTACTACTACTACTACTACTACTACTACTACCACTACTACTACCACTACTACCACTACTACTACCACTACCACAACTACTACCACTACTACCACTACTACTACCACTACTACTACTACCACTTCTACTACTACTACTACCACCACTACTACTACCACTACTACTTCTACTACTACTGCTACTACTACTACTACTACTACTACTACTACTACTACTACTACTACCACTACTACTACCACTACTACCACTACTACTACCACTACCACAACTACTACCACTACTACCACTACTACTACCACTACTACCACTACTACTACCACTACCACAACTACTACCACTACTACCACTACTACCACTACTACCACTACTACTACCACAACTACTACCACTACTACCACTACTACTACCACTACTACTACCCTACTACCACCACCACTACAACTACTACTACTACTACTACTACTACTACTACTACTACTACTACTACTACTACTACTACTACTACTACTTTATTGCAAATTATATATTTTTAGGTTTGCCTGTGAATTGGTGTACTACGGCATCATCCTCACAACGCCATCCTTAGCCGGCGACAGATATCTAAACTTTTTTCTAGGTGGTTTGGTGGAGATTCCGGCTTATATTTTAGTTTTCATAATTATCAGGTAAAAGTTACTTTTGGTTGCAATAATCTCCTCCAAGAAAAGTCTTTATGTAACAAAGCAGTCTTAGAATTTAAATTTTTCAAATGAAGGTTGGATTCCTGTAAATTAAATGGTGTTTATAGACAGAAAATAGAAATTTCACTGTTTTGTTTTTAGAACATTTTGAATATGTAGTAACCATTGACACTTTAATTTTGTTTTGTGGCCACTCATTTGAAACCCCAAGAACAGATACTTCTCAACTAAATATTGAAATACGTTAGACGATAACGTGTATATATTTTTTTCAGATATGGAAGGCGTTTACCTGTAACAATATTCTTCGTCTTGTCCGGCGTATTCTTAATTGCTGTGACACTTATCCCTCATAGGACGGGTAGGTTTTTGCAGTGCACGAGTATCACTGTAAAAAATGGCTATTACATTCTAAAGGTTCTGACAGGTCCTACTAATGTCATATCATCATTACATCTGACATGTGTTTATACACTTTTGTAAGAAAATATATTATTTTAAACTAAGAAAATATATCGTTTTTTTATATTAAGAAAGATAAGTGTTCACATTTAATTTTCATGATAAAATTGGTTCTTGGCGATGACCAGATTTAGACAGTTAAAATTTTTATTATTTATTATCATGAACTTATAGTTCAATGTCACAGAAAAGATATACCCAGAGGTGCCAGTGCCATTGAAACAATGTAAGCCTGTTCCAGGGATGTTGCATGACAAGCCCGCAGTGATGGTTTCACATCAAAACAATGAAAGGATTTGTTCATTAAATACACTAATGAAAATCAAATAATAAATCTCATAGATTTATGAGGTAATCACAATAAGAAAAAAATTTTAAAGCTCAAAGTCAGTGTTTTACATTAATTTAAAGCATGCAGAAATATGAAGTCACAATACCAACACAATGATGTCATTTGCCATTGTTATGATTATGATTAATATAGCAAAGTACTAATTTTCGCCTAAAACATACCCCAAAATGGCGGCTAAGAGCTTATGCAACTTTGGTTCAATGTTTGTAATATACATACTATATGTGTAGAAATAATGCTCTTACTTTTTCATTTATTCTGTTTTTGGCAGCCTCAGGAGCTAGTCTTACACCCTTGATCATCACTGTGTCCCTCCTCGGCAAATTTTTTATTACAGCAAGCTTCTCCATTGTCATCATGTACAGTCGCGAACTATTTCCGACTAATTTAAGGTGAATAGAACGAAAACAAAGTGAAGAATATTTTGGGTTTAGTGCAGTATTTGGAGCCAAATTTATGCCCATATTTGGCGTCCATTAAGTATGAAAATAATCACAATTTTTTACCAAATTTTGTTCTGGCACACAATAAGAATAACAGTGTAGAGTAGTGGGGGTTTGGGGGCGGCAGCGAAGAAATATCTATAATACGCTGCGTTCTTGCCTTGGAAAATGATTTCTTTGTGACGTCACACATTGGATTCAAGCATTTGATGTCATAGGCCCGACAATGAGGCTCGCTAAATATGGTCATAAATTTGGGTTCACAATACTGCACTTTTTCCAACATTTTATTAAAATTTAGAATGTCCACCTGGATAGAAAATTATTGCATGATGACTAAATTATTTTTTGAAACATAATTATATAGTTTTATTATTATTATTTTTTTAGAGGAACGTCGTCCGGTGTTTGCAACATTCTCGGGCGAGTGGGGAGCATGGGAGCACCCTTCATGGCATACGCTGTAAGTCTTCATATATCTGTCAGTCTGTCAGTCTGTCTGTCTGTCCGTCTGTCAGTCTGTCTGTCTATTTACCCTGCAATACATTACAATTTGCATTACAGTGCAATATGTTTAAATAGGTACAAAAATGTGATGTATTATGCTGTCATTTTAAATTCTATTTGAATTTACTCACATGATTTGTTAAGTTATTAATCAGGGGCGTCGATTTAGGGGGGATGTGGGGGGTATATACCCCCCACTTCTTTAGAAAGGGGGGATGATCAATGCAATCATCCCCCCTGAAATTCACAAATGAAAATTACCCTTTTTCACACACTTTTGTTGTGGAACATCTGTGCTTTGTTAAACAGTTTTACACGTGATATCACTAATCAGTACAAGTTTATAGTTTGACACAATGATCCACCATTAATTTTCTTCTTGGCTGCTTTAACTGCGGCCACTTGTCTGAGCAGGGGAATGTCACGGTGGCATAGAAAAAGCAGGCCTGCATCCCCCCCCCCGACCCGTCAAGAGAAATTGACGCCCCTGAGATATTTAAATTTAAAAGTTAATACGTTTTTATGTGAACAGTCATCTGTATTACTAGACGTCAACTCCCTGGGACTGAATTTTTATTGTTTTGCTCCGCTACTAAAAGACTACCTGTCTTCTAAAAAAATACCAAATTTATCGATTTGATTGGGTGACTGCTGAAAACAGGGTTTGACTAGATTTTTTATTTTACATTTCAGGCAAAGAACTTACCTTGGCTTCCCAATATTGTACTGGGCTGCATCGCAATTATTGTGGGAATTATTTGTTTACAACTGCCAGAAACATGTGACAAGCCTTTGCCGCAGAAGCTGGAAGATATCGACCGTCTGTTTGGAACGAAGAAAGTCGACATATCTGACTCAGATATAATCAAGTCGAACCACGAAATGAATGGTCTTGTGAACAACAAAATATAATATCCATCACCCAAATATTATATATATAAAACAATGAGAAGATTTGTTTTTGTTTTTTACACAATATCTGTGCCATAGTGAGTGACCTGGTCGACATTTGCATCACTCGAGGATATAATGATATATTACACATTGTATAAAAGCTTATAACGAAATGCTGGGCATGAGCATTACATATGATTACATTAAATACATGTATCAACTCATGATATTGAGGTTGTCAATATAATATTAAATACTCTCTTGTTCTCTATGTGGGCTACCAAGGAAAAAGTGCAGTACAGTGGACCCCGTTTTATGACCATATTTAGCGAGCCTCCTTACCATGTACTGACGTCAAAAGCTTGAATTCAATTTATGTCACAAACTAATGACAGCGGTTTTCATGTTAACGGTAAAAACGCAGTTCATTTATTTATTTATTTTTTGGGGCTCTTGCCCCCCAAACCCACTGACATGCACAAATTATTTTTATTTGTGCTAGAACTTCAACAAACTTGTAAAATAATTTAATATTTCATGGACGCCAAATATGGGCATAAATTTGGGTCCGCTATACCGCTATACACTACGTAGTGCACATTATATTTCTATATAAACTACGTAGTGTACATAATATCCTTGCATACATTTCGTAGTGTACATAATATTTTTATATACACTACGTAGTGCACATAATATTTTTATATACACTACGTAGTGCACATAATAATTTTATATACACTACGTAGTGCACATAATAATTTTATATACACTATGTAGTGCACATTATATTTCTATATACACTACGTAGTGTACATAATATCCTTGCATACACTTCGTAGTGTACATAATATTTTTATATACACTACGTAGTGTACATAAGATTATATGCACTCGTAGTGCAAATAGGCTTAGCCCAGTGACAACCGCCATTTTGAGTACTTTGTGTTATGCGCTGTGATTGGTCCAAATGAGTAGTCCCGAAATATAACAGCCAATCAGTGATTAGCTTGCTTGGAGCAGTATCAAGTCAAATTTACTCTTCCACAGGTCCATTAAATGTGGCATCTTTCTTAACCAATTTCATGGATGACATTGTGCCCCCAATAAAAGCAAACTAATTTAGAACATTAATTTGTAAATTGTCAAAAATATGTCTGTATTACATTAGACTATTTTTGAAATAATAACTTTCAATTGAGAGCTATTCCTGAGAGATAATAACCCATCATAAGAATATGTTATGCAATAATTAAGTAGCTCATAGATCTCTAAGACAAGAATGTTGCAAGGCATGGTGACTTTTGTTCAATTTATTTATTAAAAAGCATGACTCACATAATAAGTTTAAACAGTGTATTTTATGACATAAATATAAGATGAACTTACCAGCTTTGGTTGTCTTGGTCTGGGAGTATGTGTAGCCAAGACTATCTATCAGATGTGAATTCCAAGAAGTAATATGTAACTATGTGTAGCCAAGACTATCTATCAGATGTGAATTCCAAGAAGTAATATGTAACTATACAACAATAATGAAAAAAAATTATTTAAAATCCGGCAAAAGAAAAAGTACAGAACAAGTCTTTGTGGTTCTGTACGACTTTATTGAAATTATTATGCATCATTTGATATGCATATTATTATTTATTACAATATAATAAATAATAATAATATTTCATTATTTTGTCTTTATATATTTATATATTTATAAATTAGGGACAGAACTATATCTTATGGTTTACCGATATGATACCATTAATTTAATATCAATTAGCAAGCATATTAATACATTAAAGACATTGTAAAACAAAAGAGAAAATCGATGTAAAAAATAATAATGTGGCATTCATTTAATATTAATTAGCGAGCATGTGTCGTTTATGTGATTATAGATCACTAGGTTACAATAGCAATTAAATTAACAAGTAGAAGCTGTTTTCTGTGATTCTGTACGCTGAAGTGTTTTTCTTTTATTCACGATTGTATTTAGTTGGTCCATCAGGCATCACATGCTTATAAATAAACGATTACAATTCAATTATATTGGCGTTAGATATTTATTTTCCGCAAGTACATAATAGCAATAATTTAACACCATTCTGCACTTTTATGCGGGTGACAAATTTGAATGACGAATCGACCAGTTCCAGGTGACGAACAGACTTTTTCCGGGTGATGGATGGACCTGTTTTGGCCCTGCTACCATCGTGGTTAGCAAACGTTCGCTTTGATAGGGTCAGCTGTCAAATGGTACACATACTGCGCGCCATTTGCACATTTCTATGTGCTCTAGTTAGCCCATTGATGCCCAATTATTGAATTGCTAGTTTTTATGTAATCGTCTATCCTTATTTATTTAATTACCTGACCAAGTTATAATCAGAAAGTTTTCGTATAACAAGAATATTCTTTTTCAAAAAAAGAATAGATACCTGGTGTTGTGTGTAGAATGCCAGCAGCACTAGGCCTACAATGTAACACTTTAATACAGTATGATGGCTACTGCCTCATTGAGACCAGTGTTTGTGCCTTGTATACTCCATTCTTTACTCAGAATTTTACAAATTTATTTATCTATCAGACTAGCACTACAATATCCTTGGATTGCCTAACAGACCACGAAATGCATTGTTATATGCCACCAAAGTACACTATATAATATAATTACTAATTTCTGTTTTCACAAACCATTTTTAGGATGAAAAAGTACCATCATCTAGTGTTTGAACTAGAATATAAATTCTACACATTTCCTTAAACAATTCAGTCTTTATTTGATGAAAATCGGACGAATATTAGGGAAGCAGCAGCCTTTTAAAGTATATATAAAAGCGTAGGCAACCCCTTCCATGATTACACTTGCTAAGCTGCTGCTGCGCATAGGCGTTTAAGGCGATCCAGCAGACAATTTCTACAACGTCAAAAAATCACGGATTTTGACAGGCTTGAATTTATACTATAATCAAACTTTTCTCGGCTTCTACTGGTCAGATCTTTGTCAAATGTGGTTTGTAAGTTGCGGTTCTAATGGTGTGCAATTTACAGCTGTACCCCCAACAGTTTTGGCAGAATTTCCTCTTATGTGAAACCGTGCTATCCCCCTCCCTGCCTACGCTGCTGCTGCGTTGACCCATATATTTTCAATCCTCAGACCGTTCATTCGTAAATGTACCTGGTCTGTCATAGAACATAGTATGATAGATCTATACTGATAAAGGCCTAGGCCCAGGTATAAAAATATACTTAGCATTGTTATAATCTGACTTAGGTAATCATTTAAAATATTTTTATTGATTTTTATTTTATTTTAATTATTTATTATTATGAATTTTTTTAATGAAAATATGTTTCCTTCTCGTATTGTATGTTTTTCTATTTTTTCTCTGTATAATTACATTTTTTATAATCTTTTATAATATAATCCTATAGATGGCAAATACATCTTTGGATGTCCGCCCCTCTGAACTTATTAATAACCTCTGTATTGTACAAATATAAAATATTGTATAAATATCAAATATTTTTACGTGCAAAGAGGAGTAAATTTGACTTGAATTTGAATAACTGATATGATGTATGGTACACTCTAGAATGTATAACCTAGCTCTATATTAAATATTAATTTTTAATAAAATCATTGATTGCCAAATGCATTCATATAGATGCCATGACAAATGGATAAACCGTTGTGTTTACCTGTTGCACTATACCTTGAACAATACATTTCCATGAATCTAGCCAAGAAAGCATGGCCCTAATTTTCGTCCGAGTTCACAGAATGAGGGCCATGCTGCAGTCTTTAACTTTTTTGTGGGATTATATGTGTACGCCGTTTAACAGCCTTTCGTCCTGCCTTAAACTATTTTATACTGAAAAATAATGAGTGCACACACTATTATTAATCTTGGCATGCTGATATTTTTCCACAATCATCATTTTCATGCAGTGAATCGGCAATATCAACTTCTGCTTCTTAAAAATGTTTAACGTTTTGTCATCACCTATAAAACCTAATTACTCATTTTCAATGATGTGAAATAGGGATAGTTGGCACTGATGTGTAGTGATGTGGACCGGACCAGGTGGGGTGGTTCCAGGACCGCCAAAATGACAGTAAGCTCTAATTTCCTGCTCTGCAGCTTGCAGCTGCAAGTTGCAGCTGCAGCAGCAAAATCTGTGCAGCAGGAAATTATATACTCCTCGGATTAGCTGGAAATAAAGTATTTGGTTCCAGTTATTAAATTTGCACAGAACAAACATAGACCTACTTATATCATGAAACACCAAATTGATAGGTCTATAGCCTGGTGGGGACTTGCCCCCAGCTTCATAGGTCTATAACTTGGTATTAAATAATTACTCATGCCATCATGGCCAATTTTCTGTAATCCCGAGCAATCAGATTCTGTTTAAATTGAAAATGTGTTGACTAGAAGTTATACTTGTAGTAAGCATTGGTAAGTGAATTTCATTATTTTAGTGTACATAACCTAATTAAGTAAGTTTTTTTTTTTTTTACTGTTCTAAAAATTGCATCATAAATGAACTTAAATAACTATTTTTCTTGTATAATTAGGGGTCTGTATATATACAATATACTAATTGGTGTGGATTTTATTGTATGAAACTAACATTTTATGTTGGTTTTAGTGTTAGTAGGAGGATTTATAAATGAATTGTTGTATTAGGCCTACAGCTACGTACATGGACACTGTTTTCAAACTTGTAAACCCTTTGGTTTTTTGGAGTTGCAGACTTCATTATGAAATTGCAAAAAGGGACTGCATGTACAATGTCATCGCTTGTGGACATGTATTTTTTTAGCAGCCTACTGTATCATCATTGATTGCAATGAGACAGTCACAAATCAACCATACAATTGCTGTCATGTTATTGATGGCACTTCCGATTTATACAGGCTGATACACATTAGAGATATTGTATAGATAATAAACCTGTAAACCTGCATCATACTGTTAAACAACCATTTATTTTATAATTTTTTTTAGCAATTGAAAGAGCAATTGATTCTAGCTACTACAAAATTGCAATCAATTGATACTAAGATTAGTTATATTCAGTATTAGAATTCAGTTCATAGTATGTATAATTAATAGAGCTATTTTTAGGGTTAGTGACAAAACGACCAATTTCGGGTGACGAAACGACTACATTCCAGTGACGAATCGTCCAGTTTTCACCGGGACGAATCACGCAATCACGAATCGACCTGTTACCGTGCTCACACTGGTGTTCAAACATTTTTGACCAAATGGTCAAGTGCAACTGGCAACTCATTCAGTTGTCACTTTGATTGACAGTTGCTTGTTCAACCGAGGCAATGTTATTGTTTTACAATCATTGGAGTGTCCAATGCAGTGAGCAATGCATTAATGGCAACTTGTGGAGCAATTAGCTGAAATGTTTTGAAAACATATACAACTATAAAAGCACAGGTCTGCATTTGACCATTTGGTCAAAAATGTTTGAACGCCACTGGTCACAGACACAGTACACTTGACTCATTGGTATAGAGTCAATTAGTCGACAAGCAAAATCGTCAACAGCCAATGCGTTGACAACCATTTCGTTGACAACCGACCTGTCGACCAAAGGTGTTTCCCGGCCGTCGGTCTCCCCTTGCCCGCCTCTATCGCGTTTTATGCTATTATGATACTGTGTTGTCAAATTTCACAATACATACTTTTTAGCCTTGAATGCATTGACAGTCTTGTATCGAATTCAAAAGTACAGATGATTTAACATGTCTATTAATGTAAAAAACCAACTGCAATTCATAACCTATTTTCAACAGCTAGAACATCACAATGCCTCATTTGGATACATTTAAGTAATGAATACAATTTGCATATATGATATATCAGGTGATGGTGATGGATCAAGTTCCAAACCTGACGGCTAACCTGTTTTGCAAACAGAAAGATCACCCCGAAGAACTTTCCTCTGCTTATGCCACACCTGGTATGTTATGTTTAAAACCAGTTTTTCTGTAATTTAACTTTAGACTTCCAATTGAATGTAAAGCGGATTCACAATTTCGACTGTAATCAATTAGAAAACATAGTTTCAGTGGCAAGCACTTCTGTAGTTGGCTGTACATATTTTTTCCTGTTGTCAATCATGCATATATGTACATGAATTTTATAATGCTGTTTTGTGTTTTGCAGGTTTTTCAAATATTTAAACCTGTGTCACAGTCTCAGCTGCTGCAGCTCTGGCTAGGTTGGCAGAATGTGAACAAAAAGATGTGGAGGTAATTTTGAATTGAACGAATGCATTTATTGTTTGAAGTCACAAGATACATTAAACCTTGCAGATTAAAATAAACCTCCTAAGTCCCCATCTCCACACCTTGAGTGTCCCCAAAAAGAGACTGACATCAAGGGGCACGACAGGCATACCCTTATCCCAGTGTATTGCTCAGGCATGTTTCACCAATAATAAAATTGATTTATCAAGAGGCTCGGCTTATCATTGCATAGGCCAGTCTTATGTTTTGTTTTACCGACATTTTTGTCCAGGCAATGTTGTAATTAATATAATTATAATGTTTAATGAAATAAAATCATGTGATGAGACTTACAAATCATGGATGCGCAAAGATTTACTCAAGTAGTTTAGATAAGTAAACTAGTAGTAGATCTTTGCAAATGCACTTGAATTGTCTTTTTAAGTGTGTGACACAGTTTTAATTAGGATATTTTTAAATATTTTCAGGTATTGCAGACATTCCATCATGCCACGAGGTACAAGACTATAGTTTGGTAAAATGCAGCATTCTTCAATGTACGGGAAAGCACAGTAAATTGTATGGCCCTCATCCATACAGCCGAAAAGGTTTGTGGGATGACCTGGTACATTATTTTTCACTTTTTTAAACAAATGCGCAATCCCATGATGAGCGTGTGAGATTTGTATGTCTCATTTTTATAATTATATTTTTAAGGTCAATCACTTGTCAAAACACAAAAATATTACGTCTGCAGATACTTCCACCAGCCAACATATGACTGCTTCAAGCAAACTATCAGTAGCTAGGGATGACTGCTTCCTTCAAAAAGGTCTGTTCTAGCAAAGACTGTAGTAGGCAGCTTTTTTTGTAACTGCTGTGCATGTTTTTAGGGGTTTTTAAATTTTGATGTAATCTGCGATGATCTGTGGGGTAGTTCTCTATCACCTACTGTCATGGGTAACTTTGTACATATCCGAATACATTTGTACAGACCTGCTTCTTATTCAAGTTTGTCTCAGATATCCAGAATTTGTTATTTAAGTAATATTTGTCGCCATACTACCTAGGTATCTATTAGATAGTACTTAAGGTTCACAGCTCACAATTTGATACATATAGATAGAAAAGTTACACACAGTTAAAAGTTTGTGCATGATATTTTACTAATTTACCGAATAGAGCTTTTTTTGTGAAAGAAAAGTTGCAGAATTGTTAATTTTCACATTAAAGCAATAACTAACATGACCACCAAATTAAATTAGTATTGGAATTTAACTTAATGAATTTACTAAACAGATCAACAGAATTAAAATGATATGTGTTCAATTTGAGTCAAGAATCTGATGTACAGATTATTATTTTAACGTAATTCAATATTCCCTGTACAATGGTATCATTCAGATTTTTATGGATAGTGATTCTGAGGACTTCGAGTGTCTATATGATGAAATATATCCTGAATTAAAGTATTCAGCTATATATATGGCCCAATATGGGGTCACCTACTTTTCATCTGTCTCTTGCCATATTGAAGGTAAATATGAATCATGTGATTGACTCAAGACTCATTTAAAGATGACAGGCTTGATTCTGGTATTTAGCTGTTTTAAGCTCAGCAACAAAATAACAATTCAAGTAAATGATTTTCTATTGTTGATGCACTGAAAATTGTCCTAATCTATAACCTGACCATATGGATCTATTGGATCCTGGGCCTCAAGCTATATGCAGTATATATATGGGGTTACAATGAACTCGTCATCAAGTAAACTCGTCAACTGGTGAAGTCATCAACAAAAGAGTCGGGTCGTCAACTGTTGTGATTCTGTTCTGAAAACATGCATAAGATATGGCTTTCAAAAACAAAGTTTCGGATTTACCTTTGGACGAGGCAAGAAATGTGACAATTGTTGCTATCATTACAAGAATGTTTTTGTATAATTACAGAATTTGGTTCATGAGATCAGCTTTGTGCCTCCTGCTTCTTCAACAATGTCGACTGAGTCTACTGTCGAAGCATCGCCCACCCAGGCTGCTACTCGAGTGAATGCAACATATGCCAACTACCAGAACTATAATTGACTTGCAGAAATAAATCTACCTGGTGTCGGGAGTCGATACAACAGTGGACAACAGACCATAAGAACTTTATGAAGTCAAAATGAAATGTAAATTCATAGTACAGATTATTGCTTTTGGATATATATGAAAACGAATTGCTATAATGCACAAGATCAGCAATATGTTATAAAACTCTGTTCCAAATATATGCAAAAACTAATTGCTATAATGTGCAAGATTAGCAATATCTTGTAAAACTCTGGAATGTACTAAAACTACATTTGGATACCAAATTTTGTGAAACTCTATTCGAAGTATAGAACTATAATTGACTTGCAGAAATAAATCTACCTGGTGTCGGGAGTCGATACAACAGTGGACAACAGACCATAAGAACTTTATGAAGTCAAAATGAAATGTAAATTCATAGTACAGATTATTGCTTTTGGATATATATGAAAACGAATTGCTATAATGCACAAGATCAGCAATATGTTGTAAAACTCGGTTCCAAATATATGCAAAAACTAATTGCTATAATGTGCAAGATTAGCAATATCTTGTAAAACTCTGGAATGTACTAAAACTACATTTGGATACCAAATTTTGTGAAACTCTATTCGAAGTATATGTACTTTTGGATACATTTTTTAGTTGATTAACAAGATTTGTTTCTTATCTTTACAGCTCTAATGACCAGTTCGATACTGGTGATCATACTGATGGCACTGATGAAAGAGACAACCGTGACATGCATAGTGATGAAGTGTAAGTCCCATTTATCAGTTGATTTTATTGTTTTTATTCATAGCAATTTCTTTATTTGGATAAACTTTATATTAGTGTGTTAACCTGAATGTAAATAATACATAACATTTAAGTATGCTAGGCAATCTAAGTGGAAATGACCTGTTTACAGTCTTCCTATTTAGCTGGTTATTATCAGGTTCTACTATGATTATATATAATCTGAATGTAAATGACAATAACAAAGTATTTTAGCATGTTATACTGAAATGTTATGAATATATTCATGTTTAGCCTCAGACTTACAGGGTTTTCTATGTTTGTTAAAGGTCCATCAACAGTCTGGATGGAACTGTAGACAGCAAGCATGCCCAACCTGAACACAGAATCATGAAAGGAGGGTAGCAAAGGGGAGCTGATATCCTTATTGATCCCAAAGGATACACTTACAGTGTGCGCATAAGGAAGAAGAATACAGTGAACTGGACCTGCACCATCGGAAACAAGACCGTGAAGTGCTCAGCTAGTGTCAACCAGAAGGGAGATGTGTTCCCGAGAGGAAGTGCCCAGCATTTACATCCAGCCAAAGATGGTGCCGAAACGAAAGTTCAATTATATAAGAAGGTAAGACAGTGCTTCATTATTTTTGCAATTCAATTAGTCAATTCTTGCTTGTCTAATCGTAAAAACCAAAACCACAACAGTTACTGTGCAAGGCAGCAGCAACGAGTCAAAACTATTTAAGACATGTCCTGGATGGATGCCACATAATAATAGCATCTTTTTTAATTTGTCAAATGATATTGAAACAAAAATGCATAACTTTGTTTCTACAGTTGTAGTTGTATATATTATTTGACATGTACTTCATTAAAAGATTCAATTGGTGGGGTTAATAACTTTATTATAAGACAATCAATGATATTAATGTAAAACTTTGTTTCTGCAGATTATTAGTGACTGTTCATAAAAAATATTTATTATTATTAGTTACTACATGGTTTACAGTTTTTGGATATCATATTAATTTTACATCAGAATAAGACCATACATTGCAAAATTAAATCACTGATAATTATATTATATCATTTAAATTATGCGCTAAATCTCTATTTCAGATAACCAAGCTAAAGAATTCATTTGAGAACAGTGTAGTATAATATCATTTAAACATAGAAAGGTGTTAATGCTGAATCTAAAATATAAATATCTCCTTTTTTGAACAACAGAATCTTATAGTCCATGATAAATTGATAATAGACCAAGATAATTGTACAAAATGATGCTGTCCAAAACTTATCTCTCCCAATATTGCCATATTAGGCTTCCAACTATGTACACGTCCTGTTTCATGTTGCAGGTTAGGTCACTTGCAAGTTCCCTCAAATTTGCTCACCAACCATACAGGAGAAACAAGCTAACCCAAACTGCATATTGCCTTCAACATCAAGACTACAACATAACTTCAACCGCGCAAGACAGGACAATGCACCGAGGCAACTTAAGACCCTGGAATTCTGTGTGCATTATGATCAAATCCCAGAAGATTTTCTTGTGAAAGATGTTCAGTCATCCCGCCAATGGCAGCAGGCACCTTGAATTCGCAACACGGAAGCAGTTGAATACCTTAAGTCAGGCGAAACATTGGTTTGTGGATGCTACCTTCAAGGTCGTAGAGAAACCATTCAGTCAGCTTTTCAGCGTCCATTTCTACGATCAGACAACTGTGCGAACCACATCCCTGCTAGCCTTCGCCATCATGAGTCGACGCACATTACACGATTACTAGGCAGTTTTGGCGGCAATACTTGAAAGTCTTCCAACGGATCCTGCTGTCGACACAGTCACTTGTGACTTCGAAGCAATATGTTGCCCACATCAAGAACTCGAGGTTGTGGGTTCCACTGGTCTCAAGCTGTCGAATGTCAGATTGCCCAGTATGTGCTTATAATCTCCTACAAAGAAAGTGCTAGACCAATTAGGCACATTCGGCGACAGCTGTTGCATTTACCATACCTGCCAGCTAGTAGTATTAAAGACACGTTTAATGCTTTAGAAGAAGAAGCATCAACTCTTTCAGATGCCAGACTGATGGACCTATTTGATAATGTAAAACAACCTGGATTAAACATTTGGATAAAAGAGTGCCTGCACTACCAAGAGATTAGAATGAACAATGACCTGGAAGGTTGGCACAGCAGCCTGAATTGGCAAGCAAGTACCAAACTTACATTATACCGTCTGATGCAGGGTTACACCGTGAGGTCAGTCTCCTAGACATAAGAAACTTATAGAGGCAACAAGTTATCAAGAAGACGGCAACAATATGTTAAAATTTGAGACCAAGAACTGCTGAACACCTGGGATGACTACGTGGGAATTTAATATGCTATTCACATTGGACTGTAACCGTTCTAATTTGATATGATTGTAATTTAAAGCTGGACTGTCAAACAATTTTTGTACGACTAAAACGGCTATCCAAAATGAAAGAAAATGCTTCCAACTGACAAATTCAAGAACTCATACTGTCTAGATTGTATTAAATGAGAATATATTACAAGAATTTACTACGTCGACTTTGTTTACATTTTAGCTAATTATGTATCACAACTTAATGAAAAGCGTTGCTGATTTGCGATTTCAAGGTTATTTTACAAAAAAATTTAGATCAGAATTGTTTTAATTTATGTGATTAGTTGATAAGTGAGCCTAAACATTTTTGTGCATAATAAACTTACAATTTTGAAAATCAGACAAAAATTTAAAAGCTGAGATATAAAATGTAGTACTAAAAAAAGCTAATTGACGCCCATGACGTTCGCCTGTGCCTCGTTTTCATTCCTCATATACCATTTATGTATAATCTCATGTAAACAAACTGGAATTTTTCGTGCCATTAAAAATTAAATGCCATGGGAAATTTAGTTATTGTAAAGAGAAATAGTCATCTAGCAAGGCCGTGATGACAGTCAGTATTTTAGAAAATTAAATAAATGCAAGAGATTTCGACCACTGTCATATTGAGTGACTTACGTTGTAAAAATTATTCTTACTTAATTGACATATATATATATATATATGTATACTATTTACACAGTTTGAATTTCATATTTAAGAATATATATTGTGTTACACCTGAAATTACTTTTGAAAAATGTACAATGTATATACCTTTTCATTGTAACTTGTTGTGCATCACTATATTTTTAGTAAACTATTGAAAGTTGACTTCTTTGTAATAGTGTTGACGACATGACCAACACTTAACTACATTCCTGGTTCCCTGTGTGACGAAACACTCAGGTTGGGTCTGGCGAGTTCTGTGATCTGATTGGTTGATATCTAGCAATCACACGTGATGTCACTATCTGATTCACGGGAACGGTCAGCTCCACCCAGTACAACCACCATGACCGACTCAGCAGGATACAGCCAACTTGCCTACTTCCTTAATCTCTCGCGATTGACTAGGTTGATCCCCCCCTCCCCCCCAAGCCAAGTAGGCCTAAACATGTCTGATGTTGCATTACGTACCCCCCTCCCCCAAACGTACCCTTGATATACATATATCGACATGGATCTATATATGCAGGCCTCTTCCCTACCATGACATATATGCCAAAGAAAGATGCATGAGTGCAGGTCTCCTTGCATTTAGTGCACGTCCACTGATAGCATGCACATGCACTTTTTCCTTGCACTTTAATGCACATATGCACTTTAATGCACTTGCACATATGAATGCGTGCAGATGCACATGAATGCATGCACATGCACCTTGGCATGTGCATCTCTACCTGCATGTGCATATCTACCTGCATGTGCACCTTTACATGCAGATGCAGAAAAAAGTGCACATGCGCACATGCATGCCGTTTTTAGGGAAATCATATATTCCTCGATTTCATGGCCATGGCATGGTTTTATTCGTGTAGCCCATTAGTAGTAAATACGCACGTGAGAAATTATGTCAGCCTAAGCAAGCAACGCACCAGCGCCTCAGAACACTCAACTGTCACTGCAGGCCATGTTGCTGCATAACTGCTGATTTGGCGGTCCATAGAGCGCATATATATCTAGCAAGGCGCCTAGCATAGCTACGCGGACATGGCGTCTTGCCTTGGAAGATGCTGAAAGGGGTGCAGCACTGAGACCATTTGGGCCCCAATGAATAAGACCACTGATTTGTATGTGACAGTAGAGTGCTTATATCTCCTGCAGGTAATTCTGCATACTCCCCAGTGAGCTGAAAAAGGCTCATGCTTAAACAGGCATGCCGAGGTGTAACTACAAAGTCAATTAAGACTGCTGAGTGAGAACAGACTATAAACTCTGATGATTTATTCTTTTGTGGTGATTTTAATGTCAAGATGTCCTTACATTTCAACAAAAAAACTAAGACCACCTGATCATTGTGATAAGTTTTCCCTGTTTTTCAGGGTCTATCTATCAATGAGTCAGCAAGGAGGCCTGAAACCGAAAATACTGTATATCTCAAGATACACGTCTGGATTTGGATCCTCAGACTTAATAGAAATGCCATGCACAAAAGCTAAGTACTGTCCTTGCATATTCAAATTATATCTTATTGTGCTGAGCACGGGTTCTAGTAATTCAGAAACCTGATTTGCTAGTACTAGCCCCAAACGTGACTCGCGATGTGCTTCGATGCAGTCCCACATCTGGGTAATGTCCGGGATTAATTTGCTACATGACTCTCGTAATCAAAGAGTCATATTATTTCGTGATGGCAGAAGTATGTTGCTCCAGTAAGCAGAAGATCTTATTTGTTTCATGTTGTGGGTTCAGCAGAAAGAGCCCAATTATGCGGTCTGTGAATTTGATTATCACCAGAAAGTGCTGGCATGCACTGAGTGTGACTTGTCTGTTTTTTGTCAGTTATCGCGGAAGGATTATGTGGTCTGTGAATGAGTTTCTTATGTTTTAATTTGATGTTCCAGAAAGTGCTGGCATGCACTGAGTGGACTCATAGTTGTGTGTATTGGTCAGTTATGGAGAAAAGTATATAATTGGTCTGTGATTGGTTTTTGATCTTCCGGAAGGTGCTGGCATGTTGTTTCTTCAGTTCTCGTGAGGTTCTCTATCAGGTTTAAGTGAAAAAAGGATCAATTTGCGATCTGTGAATTTCATGTATCATATATCATGGCTTACAGTTGTTAAAGTTTTGGTTTGGTCTTGTTCTGGTCTTTTGGCAAAGGTTGTGAATTGTGTGTATGGTAAAGTATTGGCAAAATTTCTGTCTTTTCAATTTGTATTATTTAATATGTATAGATCACGAGTTTAATATACAGTAAGTAGACCAATAGCAATAGACTGTTTGGATATGACATCATGACTTATGTGTATTCACATAAAATTATTCTTTCCTTGCAGGGTTGTTACTGTTGGAAATTCACATTTACAATTTTGCTGATCAACATGAAAGAATTCTGAAACTTTTTTGAACATCTGCAAAGTTCCTCCTTGTCCAGTCATGTTGTTTAACCCTTATGGTAAGTGTATTCTCTAAAATATAAATTATTAATGTTTTATTTGCTGCATGTCATTATTGTGTACTTTTGTTGTATCTTATTTTCTTGGCATTACAGAGGTAATGATATCGCAGAAATCCCTTGACTGGGCAAGGAGGTTAATTAACGTGAGATATCAGCTCATTGCGCCATTTGTGGACTCGAGAGGACATGGATATTGTGAAACAGATAAATCACACTCTGACTTCAGTAAGCAGAAGTCTTTGCATTAGAACAGAACAAAGCCATAGCTCCAGCAAACAGGAGTTGTGTGTGAATTATACATAGATATTTATAAGTGTTTTATTTGAGTGACTTCAGTGATGAAAGAGTTCATTGCATTATAACTGCACAAACCATGGCTCCAGTAATGAGAAGTTATTTGAAATTAAATATATATATTAAAAAAATTTATGATTATTTTAGTATTTTATATTGTATCTGTAAAATGCATAGGGTCACAGCTCTAGTAAGGAGAGCTGTGTGAATTTTAGGAATGCATTGTAAGTTTGAAGGCGACTTGACTTCTGGAGTCATAATAATGCTGGACAAACATTAGTTTAGAAATTGTGGTTCTAGTAAAGCAAGAACCATTCATATCTCATGGAAACTCAGGTCTTCAAGATTGCTTCAAGAAATATTCAACCATCATTACATCACAAGTGGTGGGAGGGTGGGACTTCAATGCTGCTCAAGTTCTTGAAAGAAGGTTGTATTACTCATATAACAGCTCTCATTAATTTATCATTCGTTCACTTAAATATTATTTGTTCATTGGAAATTTAAGAAAAATGTGACATGAGGTTTATTGTGTATTTCGCCTTTTTTTGGTGATGCTTTGCAGTTCGTCAGGAAGAACATTTGGATTATGTCAGCTTAGAACTGGTCTTCAAAGTTTCTCCTTGTTGCATTGCTGTTGCATTGCTGGCAAAATGCCTCTCTGGTAAGATCATGCAGTTTGTGTTTTCATTGAATTGTTGCCATTGAATTATTTAATTTTGTGCAATGTACAGTGGAGCTCTGTTTCAAAGATAGATAGATAGATAGACATTAGATAGACTTGGACAGTGCAGCCCTCTGAGGCAAGTTCTTGCTGCCATCAAGGGTTAATTGATGAGCTGAGAGAGGAGTAGTCCACCAATGTTACACATTTACCCCATGGATGGGGTCTTTTACTATAGTCAAAGACAGTCCTTATTAAGACCATCTCCCCATTAACACAGGGTGGGGGCCTAGCTCCGTGGTAGTGCGCTGGGCTTCCAACCACTGGGTCCTGGGTTGGATTCCTGGTCGAGCCTATAACTTAGATGGCTGTTTCAACCTTCATCTCATTGCCATGGTCCCTGCCTGTCCTAATTAGCCCAACAGGTGCAGAAATACAGGACGTAAAGCCCTAAACCACCCACCACCTCACCATTAACACAAGCTATTTCTGGACCCAAGTGTTTTCTTGCCATTTTATGGTACCTGGCTACACCTCACTTTTAATAGTAATGCAATGGCTACTGTCCTTGTTGATTGAATTGGCATTTTCTGTAATATCTCAGTATTTTCTACAATGTACTCATTCAGAGTCGATTCGTCTTTTGTTTTAATGCCACAAGATGATGATGATGAGATGACATGACTTGAATTAGAAGCTGTAGAGTTTACCCTAACATGTCCAGATATGTTTCAAAGATGTCACCATTTGAAAGTCTCAAGTTTGAATGGAGCTAAACCAGAGTTTTACCATTTGACTAACCTATGGTTCAGTAATTAGCCAATCGAAGTAGGCAGAACTAGCTTGGTTAGTTTTCTGCTGTCTAAAGTTTCTAATAAGTACCAAAATGTGCTGGCCTTGCTCAGATGAAAACAAAATTTTGGTAGTGCTTAACTGTCTGATGGGTTTACATAGTTCCCTTTCTCCTCAGATGCATTAATTTCAAGCAACTGGTCTATGGCGGAGATCAGCACATGCCGTCTAGCTAGCATTGAAGTCACCAGCAAATCAGCAGTGAGTCCTTTAACATTGGCGCATTCTATGGCAGACATGGATTATTGGATATCAACTAAGTGGACTCGCTTCAATTGCATCAACACAAAAGCTAAGTATAATTTTGATATATCAAATTAATAATTCATGCAAGATGAATAGATATATTGGATATTTTCACACTGGCTCTTGTAATCAAGTGTCCGATAATGCTGTAATTTATAGTGAGTTCTATTAGATGCAACGTGGCTCCAGTAAATAGGAGTTTTTTTTATGGGTTCAGTTTAAGGAAACTCTAGAAATACCAGGTATTTTGATCTCCACTGCAGAGTTTAATGGCTAAGGTCACAAGCATGAATGGTATATTGCCGAAAAAATGTAATAGCACTATACAGCAGCACTCTGTTCTCTACTTGTCCATTCTTACATGATTCCTCCTTGTATATCTTTCGGTTTCTGCTGGGATTTAATCTGTCTTCACCCTGTGTGGTGTGAAACTTGGCGCATTCTATCGGTTCCCTCTGGGATTCTTCTGTAACACCTTCATGATATCAGTGCTGTTGTTTCATAGATCAACATTTCAACCGATCATGCTCTTAAATTAGAATTAGAGGCGAAAAGGCTAATATCTGTGGCCTGTGATTGAATCTTAAATTTGAAAAGGTCAAACTTGTGTGATCTGTGAATTTCATGCTCTTTGTGGTGTGAGAGTTCTGTGATCATCATTTGTAAGTCGATTTCAGAAACGACTTTGTTTTCCTAGTCTGTGTTGTTCTTTATTGAAATTTGGCTTCCAGTCATGGTAGTAGTCCCAGTAAGTATAAAAGTCTCTTATGATTGATTAAGGCTTCTGGTATGATATTCTCATTATTGTCTTTGATTAGAATAATAATGGTATGTTAATTAGAAATTTACACAATGTCATTTGTTTGCAGGATGTTCTAATTTGTCATGGAATCATCAAGAGGTGGGAGGGAGGGAATTGAAGCACAATGTCTGTTTTGAACTAGTAAGAAAGTTTGAATATTCCTGTTTATCAGTTCAACAGCGGTATGTGTATACAATAAGACAACAAAATGTAGATCAGGCTGTACCCTGGTAATAAATTGTATACAAAGGTTGGCCCTAATACTCAGTCTAGTCTTGTAATAATAGGATATTATACGAGATACATATCTGAATTATTAATTTGTAATATTAAAAAAGTTACAATAATATGTCGTTCCACACAATTTAGATTCCTCACTTGCCTCTACACAGACACAAAGCCAAGTTGCTATGTCAGTTGAGTGTTTCGTGCACATTATTTGAACTCCGTGTATTACTACATATTCTCTCATAGAGGTGAGCTGGGGCATAGTCCAAGACTACGTAGCTGTTTGGTTAATACAAACTGATGTAGTTGTGATTTATGAACCTTTTTTTTCAGACATTGAAGTCACCAGTGTTGCATATGGAATTGATAACGTGACTTACAATTTAAGGCTGTTGTCAGTGGAAATTTCACCAAAGTTAAGAATTATATTTTGGTTAGTCATATTTTCAGTAACATCAGTTGTGGGCTCTAGTAATCCAAGCGCTCGAAGTTTTCTTTGACGACTGTAAATTATTTTTTCTTGAATAACACAGAAATGTAGCGTTTGAATGACTTATCTAGAGAGGTGGGAGCCTTGAAGTGGTCAATAAGGCAGCTTGCGGAAAAACGGCAACCTTGCTGAAGTGCTGCAATAATAGTGGGTTCAGTAATAAGAATCTAAGGGACTTTCTGAAACATGGCAACACCAAGACATCTTAATTTTGTGACTAAATTGTGAGTTGGGCAGTGGTTAAATTAATTCAGGGTGACCCAATGTTTAAGGCACCCACCAATTTCAGCGGTATCATACAACTTTAACACAACAGCCCTCTGTTCTCTACACTATTTTTAATACTCCTTCATTTTGTGTATCTCTTGGTTCCCTCTGGGATTCTCTTTGGCCAGTCATCTCTCTGGATGGAGAGAAACACTTGTGTGCTCTATCGGTTCCCTATGGGATTCTTCTATATGCCTTCAGGTTGTTAGTGCTGTTGTTTCTTTAGTTTAATGATTAGCATTTTGGCTTATTCACGTGTATCTTTACTCAAGTGAGAAAAGGCTACCAAGTCTATGTTGCCTGTGACTCAATCTAACTTATGGGTTTGTCTTTCGATATGAATTCGTTGGTCTGTCTATAGATTTTTGAAATGGTCAACTTTGAGTGATCTGTGAATTTCATGTCTTTTTGCTAAATCTGCAGTCATCATTTATATCTCAAAAGCAATGACATCTTATTTGTAAGTTTAAACTAATGTGTTACTCTTGATTTACAGGGTTTTCTTCAAATATAGGAAAACCTACAAATCAGGTAAGTTGAAACGTACAGTAATAATTTACTGCAGAGGATGTAAAGTTTTGTGAGATCAAAATTGTATCTTGAAGTTATGATAAAACCTATTGGATATGGTTTCTGGAAAGGTTGGATCAGCTCTTCACGTCAATGTTTGTGATTCAACCCTGTCAAATTCTCTTTTATGTCTAAATCAAATTTTCTAACTCGAACCAAGGGAAACCGAACATTTAAATTTACATTGCCTCTATATATAAATCCTTGCATGAGTTCAAACTTATCCGAACTCGAATTAAATGATTTGATGCCAGGGGAGGGGATGGCAGCTGTGTACATGTGACCTCTTGACAACGCGGACACTTGTCAAGAGGTAAAGTAATGGTGGATCATTGATGCCAAACTGTTTTTGCAGTGAGACATAAGGATTGATACATGATATGTTATTTGCAACACAGCAGGGGGGGGGGGGGGTTACATTAACCATCCCCACTTCCCAAGTAGTTTGGGATGGGGACCCCCTGCCCCATATTTATGCCCCTTTGCTGCTGTGTGGTCCATTTGAATTCGACTTGGGCAAAGTTTTCTGTGAATCGTTACCAATATTAATAAATGATTAAATTACATTGCAGGGACAGGGCAAGGAGATATTGCTTTTAATACATGGATGTAAAGAGATAATGAGATCCTTTGGAAGTAGAGATTAGCTAGTTAAAAAAAAGTGATGGCTTCAGTTATAAGAAGTCACCAGTTTGATAACAAAGAGACAAGACTGATATGTACATGGCTTCAGTAAGAAGACGTCATCAGGTTTTAGATATTAGTAGTTTGCCAGATATTGTGAAAAAAAAAGGTTCTAATTATAGCTTTGGTAACCAAGAGGTATGTGAATAATAAAAGTTATATTGATATTATAAAATTAAGGTTCCAGTAAGTAAGGACCGATATTCTATCTCAGCTAAATTGATATCTAGAACATTAGATTTAGGTCTACAATCAACAAAACTACAGATTGTAGCAGGTAAGAAGTAGTGGCCAGTTCTTTAAATTTTCTGTTAAATAGCTAATTGCCTTATTTACTTATCCGTAGACCTACTAGTTATTTGCTTGAAAATATGGTTGATTATATTGATACATGTTTCAGGCATTGAAGTCACCATTGTCTCATTACCAGTAATCTAGGAAGGCCTTTAATATAGCATATGTGGAAATAACAATTTCTATGGGATTGTCACGAAAGCTAAGTACAAATTTAATGTATTTTTTTGTTCATTTGTATTAGATGTGGGTTCTAGTCATTTAAGAGCCCAAGGTCAACTGATAATTAGCTCTGCCCACTCCGTGGGCAGAGGTTTTGTTAGAACATCGATCTTGCGAGATGACGTCGCCTACCCACAAAAACGTTCAATCTGTGATACCACAACTTACATCTTTCGCTACATCCCGTGGTTTAGCGCTACATATTCCCCTTTTACATGCTGCTATTGCTTTCTAGCGTGTTTTGTGGCTCCATTATCCTACGCACAGCCACTTTCTACACCCGTTTTGTCCTCCACCTTGTCCCAGCTCTCGCCATTGCCCGAGACGTCTGTATGACGTCATCAAGTGAATCCCCGTAACGGGGGAAGCCAAGTCAGCAAGGTTGCCGTTTTTCCGCAAGCTGCCTTATTGACCACTTCAAGGCTCCCACCTCTCTAGATAAGTCATTCAAACGCTACATTTCTGTGTTATTGACTCATTCCAACTTAGTTTTGTCCGATACAACTCGTTTCCTCACTTGCTCGTCCATTCTAGTTCCCATTGGGGGAACCCGCGCGAATCAAGGACATAGCCCACAATGCAGCCCGCTGGTGAAGCGATTGCAGCGCCCCTGGTTGGCATCGACAGAATTACCCGGCGAAAGTGGCGGGAAATGTCGCGGTTTCGATCCCATTCGGGATCTAAGTCTTCTGCAGCTATGGGCAGAGCTCTGCACATCCCATGTGCATTCTAGTTTCTATCGTTTTACTTTGGTCCTAGTAATCAAGTGCCAGAAATATGAATACAATTAAGTATTCCATTTAGAAACTTTTGTAGTTCCAGTAATCGGGAGCTACTTGTAAATTAATTGGAAGGCATGGGTTTAGTAATAAGAATCCATGGTACTTTTTTAAATCATATTAACATACAGAGTAGTTTAGATTTTAAGGAAATGCACATTGAAGTTGAGATGGTATTGTCATCAAAGTGAGATGGCTAATGGTTAAGCCATATGCCAGCATTTTCTCTGGTTTTAAATGTAGAATTACTTTCGATTGTAGAAATACACAGCAGTACTCTGTTCTCTACTCGCCAACTCTTTTTAATACATTATTTAGGATATCTTTTATATCCTCTGGTATTCTCTGTTGGTCCACTATACCTCTATCATCATATAGTATGGGGTTTTAGTAGAAACGGTCGACTCTGAGTGATCTGTGAGTTTCATGTGGGTTTGTGGTTCATTAGTTCTGCAACTGTCATTTGGGAGGTGAATTATTTATGGCGTCATCATAATCAGTCAATTGTATGTATTCAATATAAAGTTACAAGAAAATGTTAATTGCGCAGTTAAAGATTTGTCTTCTCTTCATAACTCAAGGTCCTCTTGTGGAAGAATTTTTGGACTTCTTCAAACTTCAAAGTCCCTCCTTTCCTTGTCATCCTTGAAAAAATGGTTTTGGTAAGTTGGTCCAGTCATGCCAATTTCCAGTTATGTTGGTGTAATTTTTCCATATAACTATAAAACATTTTCCGATCAGTTATTTACAAGAGGTCTAATTGCAGGGACATTTTTGGAAAGGAGATTTAATCACACCTCTAGCACGAGTTTCAGGATGGAGGAATCATTGAAAAGACTGAATCAACTATTTGCGTGATATGGACACTAGGAGCAATGATTTCAGAAGTAAGAAGTCATTCAAGTGATTAGCGAAACCATAGCTCCAGTAAACAAGAGCTCTGTGAAGGTTGAAAATGCTGAAATACTTCTTTTTTTTTTGCTGATGGTGATGACTTCCATGATCGATAGGTCTAGTAAGGTAAAAATTATGAAGAAATCTTCATGTGTTGCCATAGCTCCAGTAAACTGGAGTTAGGTGGTGTTTAGTGAAGTTTAATTAACAGGACTTCAGTAACAAGAAGTCAGTTTCTTAGGTGCTGTGACATGATAGTTTTAGTATTAAAGGAAGGGCTTTTAATAGGAATTAAGAAATTTAGAATTTAAAGTTTTGGAAGCAGAGTTCTGCAGTCAAATCAGTGCTGACAAAACGTTAATTTAAAATTTATAACAGTCAAGTGATGGTTCAGTAAGTAAGAGCCATTTATATCTTAGTGGTAGGTTTAGCATTTTGGCAGTAGATTAGCCTTCTGCTCGGAAACTTTTTAAAATCAACACTTCATGCCATCCACTTCATGCGAAGACCAACAAGTGGTGGGTGGGAGGGACTTCAATGTTCCAAGAGGGTAAGTAATGGTGGTGCAATGTCATAGCCAAATAATTATTATAGTCTTATAACAAAATAGTTCATTCAATGTATGGGTATGAAAGTCACAATGAAAATGATTTTTACTAAAAAAAGCGCTTTATTAATGTGTGTATAGTATTAGATATTGATTTGTTTCAGGCATTGACATCACCAGTGAGCAAGATCTTTGACGTGCAACTTTTGGAAGATATGAAGGACATGAGTTGACTTGTATATAATTTTGGAATTGGCATAAAGCTAAGTATACCTTTGATTTATATTCATTCAAAGCTTCCACAACGTTGGTTCTAGTAATTTAAGAGCCTGAGAAAGAATTGATTTTTAGTAAAATTGCTCTAGTAATCAAGAGCTTAATTATTCGAGCAAAGTTTTTATTCAAAATATAGCTCTAGTAAGGAAAGAACTAATAGTATTGGTTTCAACTGTGATGGGTTCAGTAATAAGAATCCTTTTTTTGTGACGCTTTAATAGAAGTCCACTAAATTGAGATTATAACGACAAATGTCAAGATTACAACAGACGAGCCCAATGGCTCACAAGACGTCAAAGCTTTGTGGAAATATCTAGTTTGATAGTACAACACATATATATATATATATCGTTTTATTGACAAGCCTGATATCAGGAATTGATACATGTGTCATACAATATTACAAAACAAACAAATATACAACATAACAAAAACAAGTCTAGTGTCTACATCTACTATATATACAATCTATAATCTACTAGTATTTCTAAATATTTACTTGATAAACGCAAGTCGGTTCCAGTTTTGTTTACATATACATACATGAATATAAAAATGAGAGTTAATACTGTACAGGTCAATACTTCAAGTGGGTAATACTGTAATGATTTCAAAACAAATTTGAATAAAAAGTCAGTTTAAAATGGCAAAAGAAGGTGTCCATGGGTTGGGTCAGTGGGTGGGGTCTTCAGAGCAGCATTGCGCTGACCTCTGAAACGGCGAAAGGGGGTGTCCATGGGCTGGGTCAATGAGTGGGATCTTCAGAGCAACATTGCGCTGACCTCTGAGATTGTCATAATGGGGTGTTTGAATTTAAAGGTTCCCTGTCTAGTGGAAGGGGGGCACCAATACTGAATTAACATTATGAAAAAACTCTATTTAGAAAGTTGCCTAATGCCTTTAGCACTTCTGGATTCTTACATGACAATAGGGCTTGGAATTGTTGAGATTTGTCTAGGTCATGAAAATTAGGTATACTATCTCTTGCTATATTAAGTAATTCTAGCCTTGGTATTTCATTTTTATTACATGTCAGTAAGCAGTGAGATTCATCTTCTATTTCACCACTGTCACAATATTCACATATTCTCTCATGCAAAGGAATTTTTGGGGATTCATGTCTACCAGTTTCAATTTTAAGATTGTGGGAGCTAACTCTGAATCTTGCTATATTACTGTATGTTTTTTTGGGCAGATTTAATAGTAGGTATGGCTCAATGCAGTAGCTGGTTTTAAATCATTTATAGGTCCTAAGTTTAGTTTGGGCATTTGTGTCATTTATTTCATGAAGAATTCTATCCTTTTCATTGTCATAAAGTACTAGTTTTATCTTATTTGTCAGTACGCTGGGTTCTAGAGCTTGCCAATTAATTATGTTTGCTTCAGAGATGATATGCTTAACTTTAGTATACCAGTTTCTCTGACCATTTGTGTGTAGTTTTTCTTGTATTTTCAAGCACTTATTTAATATTTCACTATTAGGCATTGTCTGAAGTCTTGCCCAGTAGTTTACTGTAGCAAGTTTTTGTCTGATGTGAAGTGTAAATCATCATTTTTCTGCATACACAGCTAAGGAAGGGGTTTGTTTTCGTACATTTAATACATTCTTCAGGTAACCTAATTGCACTTTCTCTATTTCAGAAATAGGGGAATTTTGTGTCAAACATTTATATGGCAAGCAAAGGGGGTATATGACCCAATGCTGGTTTAAGTTTACTTCGTAGAGCAAAGAGAGCCTTTTGGGCTTGGGTTATTAAGTGACTTGTCACCTTGTGATGTATACGTTTCTGGTTATTTGTGATGATGTGGCCTAGGTATTTATGTGTCTACATTTTCTATACTCTGAGTGTTATATATGAAATTAATAGAGCTTTTCGTACCAATTTTCATCACTTTAGTTTTTAATATATTCACTATAAGGTGCCATTTAGCACAGAATTTGTGCAGTGAATCGATACTGTTTTGTAGGCCTGCAGCTGAGTTAGATATGAGGACTATGTCATCTGCATAGAGGAGGTGAGTGAAATGTGTGCCGTCTATTTCTATCCCATTGTTTATACTTAGATGGTTTGGTAGGTCAGACATAAATTCATTAAATAGCTTTGGGCTTAAAATACCACCTTGCAGTACCCCAAATATACTTTCAATGGGAGAACTAATTTCTCCCAGCTGGTGGACTTTAGCTTGGGTTTTGTCAAACATACTCATGATGATTTTCAGCATTTTCTGGCTCATTTTTTGTTTGTGGAGTTTGTAATATAGCGCATTTCTGTTTATATAGTCAAAGGCTTTTGTGAAGTCTACAAAACATAGATATACAGGCATTTTTTAAATTGTTCGTGTCTGATGATTGTGTCTAACACAAATACACAGTCAGTTGTTCCTCGAGAGGGAGTAAAACCGAATTGAAAAGGATCATCTAAGGACATGGCATCATTTTTAAAATATAGCCTGGCATTAAGGATGGAGTCAAATATTTTTGCCATGGCAACTGTAATAGTAATTTTCCTATAATTGTCAGGATTTGAGTGATCTCCCTTTTTGTGCAGTGCATTAATTAGTCCCTCTGCCCACTGCGATGGATAATCACCTTTATCAAATATGAAATTGAAGATTGCACAAAATGGAACAATAAGTTCATCTGCAACACATTTATAGAATTCACCAGTAATGCCATCAATACCTGCTGCTTTATTATTCTTCAACTTTTTAAGATGTAGAGCTACCTCAGCTTCTGTGATGTAGCTGTCACAAATATTTGCAGGGAGAGTGTGAATTTTGTTGTTATCTGGGATGGTTTTAATTTTATGTATGTATTCATCAATTTCTGCCATGTTTTCTTGATCAAAATATGTGCATACTGGGGGATTAATCTGATTTTTAAAATAGCTATAGAATGTGTGTATATCTGGCAGATTCTGTGTTGTTTTATCATTATTACTATTAGTGAGTTTATTCCATAATTTCCAACACTCTGTTTGATTGGTGGAGTGCAGTTGGTGTAATTTATCTCTATTTGAATGTAGGTGTAGTCTTTTCTTTCGCTGTATGATTCTTTTATAATTTTTATGCAGTCATTTTTAATGTTGGTTACAAGTAGTGATATTAAGGTCATGTTTTACAGCATATTCATTGGCTGTTTTCCTAGCTTTTTTGCACTCTTCATCATACCATGAATTAGTTGGAAAGTTTTTTGTCACAGATTTGAAATATTTCTTTTTAAATATTGGGTCTATACCAGTTTTTATGTAATCATAAGTGGCATGTATTACAGCATCTGAACTAGTGTTCTCAAACAGTTGATTAGTTAAATGGAAAAGTTTTTCTTGGGCATATTCACTGTTGAGAGCATCCTTGTAGTCTGTTACTCTAAACTTGTCAAAAGCATACCTATAGCGTTTATTATGATTAGAGTTTTTACTTTGCTTGCTGTTGGTATTAATACTACCAAGCATTGAATCTGTCGCAATTGAGAAAGTCAAAGGTGTGTGATCAGATTCCACCAATTTTGCACAAATTTTAAATTCATTTAATAGTTCTGTTAGTCTCTCTGTAGTGAGTAGGTAGTCCACCATACTTTTACCAAGGGGAGCATGACATGTGAAGTCATCTGTGTTATTGGGATTATAAAACCCATTCATAATTCTCATGTTACTATTTTGACATAGTTGAATGAGGTCCTTACCAAAACTATTATGAGCCTTATCCCTTGTCTGTCTTACTTTAGATAGCCAGGTGGAGTTAAGTGAATATCCTAAATCTGAGTTTGCATTGTTTAACATTATTAAGTCATTGGTATCTTTACCATGTACATTTGGGGCTACATCATTTAGACCACCTGTGCGACTATTGAAGTCGCCACAAAGAGCAACGAGTGGGGTGCATTGGAGGAACTTTCCAATATCATCTTGTAGGGCTTGGAAAATGTCATTACTGTTACTACTGTTACTATTCAGATAAACTTTTGAGCCAGCCGGTGGAATATATGTACCTCCAATAATTATTGCAGGGAGTGGATGTTTTTGTTTAATATGTAGCCAAATAACATTTTCATTGAACTTTTCTATTTTGATTAGATGTTTTATGCTATTTTTAATTAGGACAGCTATGCCACCTGCTGGTCTCCTTGCTCGAGGATGTTTATATTTACGTTGACAGTGGAAGTATTGATAATTAGGGAGAAGGGGATTATAAGTATCAAGTTTCATTGTCTCAAAGAGAAATATCACTTCGTAACACAACAGCACTCTGTTCTCTACTTGTTCATTCTTTTTATACTCCTTCATTTTGTTTATCTCCTGGCATTCTCTTGGTCCACCTCACCTCTGAATGAGTTGAATTTTGTGTGCTCTATCGGTTCCCTCTGGGATTCTTCTGTATGCCTTCATGTTGTTAGTGCTGTTGGTTTCAGTCGAGATTAGCATATTATTGGGCTTATTTGGGTAGCTAAATTATTGGGAGAAAAGGTGACATTTTGTTGCCTGCGATTGAATCTTATGTGGGGTTATGTTACGAAGGATTGATGTTTTGGTGAGATTGAATTTGAAACAAATCACCATTGAGTGATATGTGAGTTTCATGTGTGATTTCTGTTTTTTGGTGTACTGGTTCTGCAATTATTTGGGCTTGTTTTCTTGGTCTGTTTATTTTAGTCCTTTAGGATCATTTGTAAGTACAGTGGACAACGATATAATTTGCAATTTCTAAACCAGAATTAGTGCTTCAAATGGGGGATACCTGTAAATTTACACAAATGTTCTTTCATTACAGACTGGTTCTTTATTTAAGCATTTGATTTAAGTCATCCGGTGGTGGGCGTAGGGGTCTCCACACCTGCAACACCGTCTTGAAACAGGTAAGATGTATTGATTTCTCCCTTTGTTTTACTATATTGAGATCCCCTTTGGGTTACTTTACAAGTATAAGTTGATGGGGTGTAGGGTGACACTCATGAATTATCAACAATGGATCTGTTATTTTCTAGCTTTTCTATTGAATCGGCCCTGGTCAGACAAATAGATTTTATCCCGTGGTGTGCTTCACCAACAACTTTAGTTTCCAAGTCTTTGCAGGCCTGATCTGCTGTAACTGAGCAATGTTCATGACTAAAAATCTTAATAATTTAAATTTGCATTGAATCCCAACATAAGTTTTAAGTAACTGAGTCGCGATAGGAAATGTGACCCAAATTATTTGCTGATTTTTAATGCCAATATCTCTAGGATTGATTATTATAGTCTGTTATTATCTTTTTTTTTAATTTTGGGTTTCTATGTTGTATTTTCCAGGATGATTTTGCAGCTGAAATCCACCAAGGCTCCTCCATGCTCAGCTTTTCTTATATGTGAGTATGTTTCTCAGTATTGTTTGTTGATCTATGTTTTAGGAGAGATATAACATAACAGGCAGATGTGGGTAGTTATATCCCAAGACAAAGTCGAGGGATATAACTGCACACGGGATCTAATTGACTTACCAATGCACTTCTTCTATGTAATATTTACACACTTACATAAAACTCATAGATAATTCACAGGAGCTATTTCATACTCCAACCATTTGGCTACTCTTCCAGGAGTGACCTCTCTGACATTGGCCTTTTTGCACTATACAAAATTGGTATATCCGGCTATTACTAAGCCAGATTGACACATTGATAGGTCAAGATTAATACACTCGATTTAAATTTATTGACAGCTGGCCCATTGAACGGTGACAATGTTTTGTTTTATAATGCCAGGGCATCAAATTGGAACCCACCACACATCGTTGTACACTGACATTATGTTGTCATTAAGTCAAATTAAACTCAAACATTGCCATGGTTGAGTAAATATAGCAACAAACGGACAACTGTTGATCAAGAAATATGTTTGGCTAATTTTATTAACCTGACCAATCACCTGACCTGCTTTCAAAAATAGTCCAATCCCTTAATCCATATATAGCAGTGATGCCATTCCTAGCGGAATGGCAACCTGGGCAGTGTGGAGCTATTTATTTGGGTGTGATTTATTTAAAGGTGGTTGTGAATTGTCCCAAACTATGTTCATTGTTCAACAGTGATAAACATGACCAACAACTGGATTTATTCAGTGTTTGAACTTAAATAGCCTTAAGCAAGTCTATTAACAATTAAGTTTATCACAGAACACTAAAAGAGAGGCATGGTTGAATAGTGAATACTATGCGTGAGTATAAAATACCTGTACTGGTGTATAGAACATTAATTATTTGCATGCTGTTATGCTATTATTAAGCAAATGTTGCTGCATGGCATCTGATAAATGTGCATGTAATATCAAAATACAATTTATATTACCTTGACAGAAAATGCTAATTTAATGAGAATGCATTGTTCAACTATTAAAGCATCTTGTGTAGGTAATTATCCTTGATGTATCAAGATCTTCAGCATGTAGAATTTAAAACATGATTTATCTTATTTTATACAGGACAATAACTACATGGATCACCAAAAATATGACCTTAACTGAACAAGTATCTTGAATTTCGCATGCAACCATCGATAAACCTAAAGGCCTAACTGAGGGATCTACACAAGCCATCTATAACTTCATCTAGACTGCTAAGTTATCTTTACTTACCAACACCAATGTCTGTAACTTCAGAATTCTTCCAGGATTCTGAACAGTTGCACGACAGTGTTGGACAATTTTCTGTTGCCATCTCCTGGGTGTATGATATTGTGTCGTCAACCAATAATAAGTAATGATAAATTACTTTTTAAGGTGACATAGTACAGAGCTAATGGGGACAGATGTCAGATTGATGGTTAACAATGTTAATGTTAAGTGAGAATGGTTGTTTTGTTTCGTTATACCTGGGCTAATAAGTGGGGGGCTGAGAGCATTAGGCTCGATTGCAGGAACTTGGGGGGGCCCCCAAACAAATGATGTGGTGGTGTTTTGTGTTGTTGTTTTGTGTATGTCTATGATGGTGTGTTGTCTATAGTGAACGGTGTTGTGGTAAATAGATTGCAATCATTATGATAGATATATGGTTGCAATTGGATACAAGGTGTACACATTGTACAATTATGACAATTGTAAAATGACGGTACTGTGAGGTACACATACAGAAGTACTGCGAGACACTGTGAGGTACTGCGAAGTATTGCAAGGTACTGCGAGGTATTGCAAGGTACCTCGCATTGCAAGGTACTGCGAGGTATTGCAAGGTACATCGCATTGCAAGGTACTGCGAGGTATTGCAAGGTACTGCGAGGTATTGCAAGGTACCTCGCATTGCAAGGTACTGCGAGGTATTGCAAGATACTGCGAGGTACTGCAAATCTTTATTATTATTCATGGATGTTACTACTTGCGCAGTCGTCTGGTCAGATAAAATTGTGCACTGGGTGAATGAGATAACAAAGCGTAATTGGTGTACAGTTGTCTGTACATATGCAACGAATATATGTATTAAAAATCACTGATAATGCATATAGTGAATATGCATACTTTTTGTATTGGTTTGTATCTTTATCTTTATTACAAGACATTTTAATATGTAATTCTAAAGTATCAATTTATTTTCGTAATAATGATTTGAGCTATAGTATGCCATAATATGTTGTGAATTTATAAGATATGATATTGTTTATTGATGGTTTCAATATTAAATTAGAAGCCACTGAACTTCAGTAGAAAGTCATGGCTCCAGTACAGGAGTGTGTGTTCTTGAAATATATAAAGTGAATTTTATTACATTGTAAAGCCATTAACGTAAATCTTAGATTAGCCATGATGAAGAGGAGCTGAGACGTCGCATTGACCTGATTCAAAATTGGATTAATCGTGAGTCCACTTTTTTATAAGTGTGTGTGAATTTGTGTATGCCTGCTCCAGGAGATGGCCCTAATTTTTCTGTCTGTCCCCATTGCTCTGGAATTATCCTCAACATGTTTTTGAAACATGATAATCAGGCATGTGTTTGTAACTGCGTTATTTGTGATTGAAACATCACCAGTGCTTGGACATTCCTGCTGCCCGACAACATCTCATACAACTCCTAGAACAGGTATGGATATGTCCATGATTTGTCCATAGTAGGTGAGATATTACCTCTGACGTTATGTTCTATTTGTTGTATATAGGACACCCCTCTTCTCAGTTCTAAAATGGCGGTCATAATAACTTGGTTAAGGTAATTATATAATGCTCTTTAATTATCATTATGTTGTCTTTCTATTAGTAATTATGATTTAAGTGTACAAGTAGTGATGTATAACTTTTGCAGATCAAATCAGAACTGAAATCGCAAACCTTCCAGGCAAATGAGAGATAACAACAGTTCCAAGTCGACCAAGTATGCAAATTATGCAAGATGAAAAGCAGATAGGGTAAGATATGGTGGTAAGGTGAAAAGTATACAGGGAGACTTAATGAAGTTGACCAGCTGATGGACCTGTTCAAGCCCAAGTCTTTCACAGCTCCAAGATGCAGCTGCAACTGATTCATCATTTTGAATAAGATGTTTCCAGACCCTTCTGATGTGTGATCCCTGCATAAGTTGGACCTAAATTTTGCCTGTAAGTATGCTCTTTGCGAATGCTACAAGATAATAACATGTTTGAAAGATGCGAATAATATATGTGGGTTTTTCAGTATTTCCTGTTTTCGTACTTGCAGAGGGATAATCTGTTACCTATTCATTGGACCACTATCTTGAATCTTTGGAAGTTGTGGAATCTGGTACATCAGTGTCATGGAATAAGAACTCATATTACTGACAAGGTATGGTCTACAATTAATACAAAAAAAAATTCCCTTGCAGTTACTAGGTAAGTGTTAAACATGTAGGTTAGGTCAAGTGAAACTAGAAGTTGACGATGGATGAGTATCCTTGAAGAAATGGAACCGCAACAGACAGTATTCTGGTGAACCAGATGTCAAACTTGAATCAGACGATGTGCCTGAAGTCCTGTCAATCTGAATCCAGGTAAATATCACTTTGGTAATCTCAGAATCCAGAAAACAATTTATTTATAGGTTCTTGGTTATATGTGCATAATATAAATATGTAACTTGTCATGGCTGCATGGGTTTTATATTTGTATTTGTAGCGGATCCAATGTCCTGCTTTTGTGATCTCCATCAATCCTTGTAGCTGCAACCTCGCTGACAGACTTGCTCGGCATCTTCATGCAATGATCATAAATCACTAAGGTATGGTTGATAAATAATTAGCAATTTTCTTTGCAGCCACTAGGTAAGGTAATATGTAGGTTAGGTCTGGTCAAGCTGGAATCCAAGGAGGGACTGGTGCCAGTGGTGATGTTGAAGAAAGCTGAGACTTGTGGCATCAATTGGATGAGGCTGTACCAGGGACCTGAACTAAGAAACCCCACAAAAATAATTTGTGCACAATGGAGAAAAAGTAAAGATCTGAGGTTTGTGTCACACTGTTACGTGAGTATATTTGTGTATTATACAGTCACTGGTGATAAGCTACAACCTCATTATTTTAGTTGTGAGTATCAGTTAAATCTTTAACTTTTCATATATGTATTTGTGGTGTTCTGCTGGAGAATCTTAGCTTTCAGATGTCTCAGGATACATGGAAGTATTGTTCTTGTTTAAGCTAGAAAATGTTGATTACTTACCTACAACACACTAGTAACTAAATTACTAATTCAATTAATACACTACTGTATTTTGCAACTTGCTGATAGTCTGCTGTGATATTTGCATTGTAAGCTGCTGTTAACTTGGAAACTATCTTATACTTGTAGTGGCTGCTATGATAAACTGACTGGCCATCAGTGTGTCATAGTTGGTACGAAATTTTTCACATAATTTTCAAACCATGTTGCTTAACAAAAAAGATGATACTTTTGTAATGCCAAGAACAGTTTGACTATCTGTTGCTCTGTACTTATGATTCATTGGTATTTTATAAGTTAACATTATAATATCAAACACTGTCTTGTTAAAGTTATGGACTAATTTTATTAACTAATCAATATGCAATTATCCAAGACTGTTTGTTGACTTACTGTTTAATTAATTAAAATATAGTACATTTCATGGATATCATTCATTTCATTATTTAAAATGCCATAGTTTGCAGGGGAAGGGTATCTTAACTTAATGTTGAGAGGGCTAAGAGGTTGACCATGGTACCTGGTCAACCTCTTAGCCCTCGCTACTTTCTTGATAAATAACTTAGTGTCTTTTTTTTCCAGGACAGTATTCTGATGTTAGTGATATTGATGTGCTGTTCTGAAGCCAAGAGGGAGAAATTTCCACACAGAGGTGATGGGACAATACTACCAAAGCGCAAAACTGACATTCGACCCTCGCAGCTCCGGTCGAAGTTTCGACCCCAAAGCTCGGAGTTTCGCATGCGAAACTATGACCAGAATCATTCGACCACGAAACTGCGATCCCCGAAGCTTACGTTTTCGATGGCAAACCCACAACTTTCGACCAGGAAAAACTCTGTTTTGACATCGAATTTTCGACCCTAAAGGTTCCGTGGTTATAATTTCAAGACTTATCTTTCGTGGTCAAAGTTTAACATTAGGAGCGAGGTTTCGAGGTAGAAACTAGAGTTTTTCGTGGTCGAAACCTCGAGGTTCGTGGTGAAGGTCGAATTTTCGCAGCCGAAACTTTGACGCGAAAGGCGAAGGTCGAGTGTCAGTTATGCGCTTTGGTACAATACCGAGGGAAATTTGAAGATGTCTGAAATTGATGCTAAAGATCATTTGTGGATTTAAAGAATGAAAAGAAGGTACTTGGAATTTTATTTTATGTTATTGCCAACAATTGGAGCATACACCAATGAGCTCAAACATGCTTTCTATGTACATACCGAACCCCTGATGGCATAGTAGGAGAAAAGTAGACTGAGAAGACTCTTCTATGGCCCCAGACTGCCTAATGACTCCAGAGGCTGAACTGATGGCTGGACAGACGGGGAAGCCGTGGTGGTGACTGTGCGGCCTGTCTCTGTATGCTCGATACGCAGGGAGAGCGGGAGCGCAGTAGAAGGCAACAGGGGTGGGCCCTGTAGGCTGGAATCCGTGGAGCCCTTTATCGGAGACTGGTCAGCATTGGACGCCGGTCTGGGGCGCGCGGTCCGCAGTTGATCTCTCCTCCTGCCATGAATGCTGGGGAGAGGGTTTAAGAGAAGAGTTGAGAGTACGCCCCGGCAGCTGCCTATTAGCGCGGGGCAGAGCTAGCCTTAGGGAAGGGAATGACGTGGCATGGCAATTAAATAGTAAGAACAACAGCTATGTGGTCACTGGAAGTTAACAGTGCAGTTGGAGGCCAGGTATGAGGTGCGGGCTGCCTAAATATGCCCAGAAAAAGCAGTCTGGCTGCATAGGGATAGCGGGGGATGATTTCGTAGGATCAACTGGACTAAGCCAATCAGAGGCAGAGGCAGAACACGTGCATCAGGCGTGGGAAGACAGAACCGGCCAGAGTGCCTAGAAAGTGAAACAATAACATACAATGCCATGAGCGAGGCCCAGCACAGGGCTGAGCGAAGTGCAATGCTCTGTGTAAAGAAAATGAATTTAACAGTCCCAGCTGACTGGAGACCGTAAAAATTCCCTAGTCCAGTTTTTAAGAACAGGAATGCTGAAAGGGAAGAAGTGACTATGTAGGATTGAGGAGGTCTGTATATACCATGCAAAACAAGGGAGACGGCTATGTAAAACTTACTGTTTTATACAGTGTAGGTCCTACGAAATAGAGTAAATTATTTTAATCTTCAGTTGTTGGATAGCAGTGTATTGTTTTTAATTTTGTTTGACCTCAGTTGAAATGGTAACAAAGATCTCTAGAATAAGTTACGAAAATAATTTGAATGGTAAAATTCTGGTATCTCTAGACCTATATAAGATCCAGCTTATACTACACATTGTCACCACTGAGACAGTTATGTCTGATCACAATTGCTGTGCCAAAAGGGCTCTTTGTTTTATTTCAAGGACTGGGAGTTAAAGTTAGTTTTTTGCCTGGATTTTTTTTGTCAAAAGTAATTTTAGAAACCTAGACTGCTCAGCAAATTTGAGAAAATTAAATAATTTATACTTAGTGTTACATTTTACAGTAGAACTGTAACTTATTTATAGTGTCAGCCCAAAATGAGAAATGTATTGCAATACAGTTTTGGAATGTGCCATTGCATAGACAGTAATTAATAATTAGTAAAGTGCTTATAAATAATAGGCGAAAGGGCAAGTTATCATATTATTTTCTCATAATTATATAAAATTAAATATTTTTCTTTCATAAAACATGTCTTATATGCAAAGAGCATGACAGGTGGATATTAAAAACATATAAACTTTATCTTTCAAATAATTGTAAACATACAGTTCATGGTTTAGGGAATGTAGCAAGCAACACAGTTTAGCGTTTTTTGCACATTTTTCATTATAATGAACAGTATGACATAAAAGTAAGGATACACTTTTGAAAGTAAAACTACTATGATTGAGACATTTTAAAACCTATACTGTATTTCGGCATAATAGTAGTTGAGATGGAGAGGTTTGGAATAGAGGAATTTTCCCCATTTTCCCCCATTATATGTCCGAAGTATAAATAATATGTCCACATGGTTATCAAATTTAAAAATATACATATATTCACTTCTAAACATTAGAGTGCCAGCGTTTAGGGAATTTAGCAAATGAAGTTTAGAAAGTGAAAGCACTATGATTTAGACAAGTTATGGCCAAATCTCATGCATAAAGGTATAATATTAGTTGAGATGTGTATGTTTAGAAAAATGTGAATTTTTCACGTTTTTTTCATCATTTTCATAATTGTGTATTATTTATGGCCATGAAACCTACAAAAGAAACAACTACACTATTTTAAACATATGACATATGACATCATGTAGATGCAGTAGTGTCACTGTTCTGCTTCGGAAAAGAAAATTGTTTCTTTTTTCTTTTTTTTTCCCAATTTCCCAATTTCGTAAAACATAGCTTAGACATGTCAATGAGACTATGAAAAGGCACAAATAGGCCATAAAGACAATTAGATACCAAATTATGTTTGTATATCAATGTGCATGCAACAGTGTTGGTGTTATGCTCCGACACAAAGTGTGCCGCCTGCCCATCAGTCCCGCCTGCCCGGCTGACTGACACCTTTTGACCAGAGTAACTACAATACCTTCAGCAAAAGTTTTTTGCGCGACTCAAAATATTTGGCTGGAACATATACAATTTAAGTACAGAATGACCTAAGTATCATGCCTAGGAAAATTATATAATAGTATAGATGATGTTGAACAATTCTGCATAATTCCCGTAAATCCCACAAGTCCGGCAATTCCCAATAACTCCTTCCAAGGCTAAGTCCCTTATGTCCTGAATAATTGTAAAGTCTACATTATTGCTGTAAATCCCATCAGTCCCTGTGATGGCATGCAATTCCCAATCAGCCCTGTAATGTTCTGCAATTCTGATACATCATATGAACAGAAATAATATGTGGATCGGCCCCATAGAGGGGCGGATCCAGAAATTCTTATTAAGGCTTCATGTACATAGGTTTGGACCTATCTGCCCATCTGCTATTTATTCTCAGTTAGGAACACTGAATGCTCCCTGCCCACTGGGTCGGTTAGCCGGGAGCCCATCGAGCGTGTTTGTCTGTTGCGAGCATTACTGATCACAACGAGTCCATCTCTGATTATCGCTGTGCGTTGGATGTGAAACGGTCATTGATACCTAATTACGTTAAAACATCATGACATAGGGCTAAGCTGATAACATGTAATTCTACACTTAGTACATGTAGTTCTATTGAATTTTTTCTTCCTTGGAAGGAGGAATTTGTCCGTACATTGTAGTGTAGCATTTGACTTCCTGCTGCACTGTGCCTGTGGTGTGGGCATACAAAGTGAACAATACAGTATCTGTAATTGCAATATATAATAATGTATGTTGTGATACCATTTCAGGAGTTATGAACCTGTTTCTGAATGTTCAATTAATACTTGATAATGGACACTGCAACCAAGGGAAGCCCAGAAAAACAGGGTGGGAAACCTGCCCCTCCTCTTTTTCCTGATTCTGGTAAAATTCTAAATATTGCAGCACATTTCACATCATCATGATCATTTGTCATATTTTATGCAGTATGACCCTATTCAAAATTTGCCTATTTGTTTTCCATGTATTTATAGTTGGTTTCCGTGAAGATGATCCAAAACCAGGGTTCGTCTACATAATCATCAACATCTCAGGAGTGAATGTTCAAACTAAATTTGGGAAAAAAGCCAAGCCGTTAAATGTTGAAATACTGGATGAGGCTAGCATATTCGAACCTAAGTGAGTCTAAATATTATACAGTGTATCAATTAGTCATTCTTGACAATTTTATGAGATCTATCCATAATCCACACCCTCGGTTTGATTGTGATATCACTTTGAATAAGCCCTACAAAATACAATGTATATTTTTCTGTTCACAGGAATGTCTGTTTGAAGCTGAATGTATCAAACTCAGATGGCAAAGTGCAACAGTATGAGTATAAGAAATCACTTGCCAAACCTATAGAACCGAAGGCATCGATACTAAAGGTGTGATGGCATGATTACATTTCTTTTATTTGTTAAATATGGTTTGAATAGCATTAAACTATGGTTATAATTCTTTTTCAGTTTGAGAAAAATGGTCAGATTAGACTCCGAATAAAGAAATTCGACTCGGCAATATCCTGGGCACCTTTTGCACAATATTTGACGTGTCAAGATGAACCTACTGAATGAAGATGAGGATGAAAATAGATCTCTCTTTACATCTACTCATCACCAACTTATTTTGGCAGCATTCACTTTCAGTTTTATAAATTTTCCTAGTATTGTAATGGATCCTGTATGAAGACTGATACAACTGTTATAAGGTCAAATGTAAAGTGTTAATAGACCACTTAAGAGCTACTTATAGGCATTTAAACCACTTATAATGTATGCAGTGTTATCTTAAGAGGTTGTGAGAGCCTACTTTAACCACCCACTCGTAATAAGTGCTATCTCTTTTGTTACACGATATCTTCCTTATCTATGATCTGAAAGTGTGATCGCATTGTAGACTGTCTTTTGTTTGCAAGTTATTACTTCTGTCAGTTCTATTAGCATTTCCGAACTAAAAATCCCATTTTCTGTCAAAATATAGGTCTACAAAGAACCCAGTAGAAATACAATGCATTTAATTTATCTGTATACATTGTAATGTAAGGTCTTGCGTATGTAATTCGCGGGCAAGCAACTTTTTCCTACCAGCTAAAATCAACTAAAATGTACAAACAGCATCTTACAATGTTACATTAATTGCAGCAATGTATATTTACCCCCAAACACTTTGTTAGTTAAGCTAATCAGCTTTTCAACAGCCACATTGTCAACAGGAAGTGATCGGCGCCAACAAGCCCCATGCGTCATTAATAAATATCGTTTTAACTTTAAAATTGATTAAATATCACGTTGTGCATGTTTGGTAAATCTGTTATAACATTGTATTATTAATGTTTCGCATGTTTATTGATTGATTCTTATGTATTTTTGTACAAAGTGAAAAGCCCCACACGACATTTATCAAATAACGTCGTAACCAATGTAAACGATTGTACGATCAGGTGCGGGTTTAGTGACGGGTTTTTCAAACGTTCTAAAGCCGGTTTTAGGGCAGGTTTAAGGCTGGTAATCGCCGGTAAGGCTGGTTTTGGCCAAGGCTATATAAGGGTGATTTGTTGGCTGGTTCAGACACTTTTGGTTTGGCGACCGAAGGGCCAGTATCACCACACTTCATGGTAATTATTCTACACGATCTAATGATCAATCTACATTTATTTCTAATCAACAAACAATGAGACCCAAAAACCCATCTTGTGACTCAACCAGCCTAGCCAAATTTTAGACTCAGAATTTTAAACAATGACCAGTCGTACAATCGGGTGTGGGACCTTGTGTGTAATCAGTTGAAATTGAAACTTTATGAAAGAGAGAAATCAAATAAAACTTTTAAACTTTAACAAACTATCTCAATTTATCCCTGACTCTTCAGGAACTTAATCTACAATGAACTGCTGAGAAAGACAACTTAATTTGTGGACCAAAAATCTACACACAATTATTATGTTACGTGCTTCATGCTACCAACACTAAGTCGTAACAGTATCTTGAAAATTGCATTTTTCATTAGAACTTGCATAGTACAGTGTAATTGGAGTATTTTTCGTTGAAGATGTATGCTTGATAAATTACATAGTAACTGATATCTAATATTGCATTTTGTTTCTTAACTAAATGTTGTTTGATATAAACTTTCAGAAAATTAATAAATTGATAAGGATACTTTGTGTTGTGGTAATATGAGACCTGATTTCTGAAAATGCATTGACCAAATGCATGTGAGACTCATCCAATTGCTATTGGTGGTTTTCCAATACATATTGATTTGTTTTTGCTGATTATGTCTATAACCTGTGGAGAGATAATTAGGAATACTTTGATCAGTTGCATTACACTTTCAATGCATTCCTTTTTTTATTTAATAAAAAATTAGCACCAATTATAATTATTTTACAAGCTGCTGGAAATTATTAATACAAGCTGGCTAATATAAAACTAAGCAAAATGCATATACATTGTATTTTGATTTTGGAAAGCTAAGTCTGTCTGAATGTACTACATTAGGATAAAATGTGTCATCTCTTTTATATTATATACTCTTGCCCATTTAAAGCACATCCTTATATAATATAGCAATATAAAAGAACTCTTACATAGAAATTATCACTGCAGTTTGGGTAAGTCACAATACAACCTAGAAGGTGAAGATTAGAAAGTTTATGAAGGTATTGGGACCTGGTCAACCTGGACTTGTTGTTTGATTCCAAATCGAAAGTCGCATGATCCTTCGGTTCGCACAATAACAGTAGAGGGCGGCACCAGTTCAACAAACTTGTTCATTGGATTGTTCATGGCAGCTTGCTCTTCCGTGTAGTTCTTGACAATGTTGTAGATGTTTCCACTGATAGCAAAAATGAGGGAATTGTTGTCTTTGCCATTATTGAAAGTAATGTAAACGGAGCCATGGATTCGACTCATCACCATAAATTTCCCGTTGTACTTTTTCTCTTCCACAACTAACATAGCATTAGCGATGTGCCCCTGTTTTACATTGATGTGGGACTCTACTCCCCAAGTGATCTCTTCTTCGATCGTCTGACCATCAGAATTGGTCAATGACATTTCGCGATGGAATCCAGCATTTGCCTCAAAGACCTCGCAAGGTGTTTTTAATGTGACGCACATGTCGATACCCTTGGTGTAAGATGTCTCCATGGAGGTGGTGCACGATGACCTTGTGGTCTTCTCAGTCCTCATGGTGTACTCTTGGTCTCCAGCGGTGTTGTTCGTGAAGACTGTCTGAAAGAGGATGCTTGCTTTGGTGTTTGCTGCAACGTCTGCTTTGGCACTTTGCAATATACCTTTGTTGTTAGCATTACTATCACCATCTGCATCACTTTCATCGAAGGGCGATTCTGCCAGTGGCGGCCATTGCGTTTCATCCTTTATCTTCACTCGGGACCAATCAATGTTGACTTGGAGATAATTCTTGCTCTTCAATTTCTTCATTTTTCTTGTGGCCGCTTTGTCGTATTCCTGACTTGCCCATGACTGGACAGCTGCCTCGAGGTCAAGCGCTCTGCTCTGCTGTGCCCTCTTATCTGCCATTGTAAACCCTGAAAAAAGGAAACAATCACTTTAATAATTACGGTTTATAATGCTTGATAAGTGGGTACAAGTTGTCGTGGTCTGTAAGAAGGGAAATGGGTTAATACAGTATGCCCCAAAAGTTTGACACCTCAGTAACTTCATGATCTTTCTGGTCTGAATTAAGCAGGTGCAATGGTCTTATGGCTTGGTTCTGCAATCACTTGTTTGGATATTGGTCGGCCTTTACAGCAAATACCAGACCATAAAACACCATAAAACCCCATGGTCAAAGGGTGTGTTGCTTTCTGGCACTCCTTTGTAAATATAGAAAGATATTTGATGCATGCTGTGAGAAGTCATTTGCACTTCTTTTGATTGGGTGGGTATCTTGGGAAACCATTGATTCCTGTTTCTTGGTCAGTGCTGTCCTTTTTGCACTCACTGCACCAAGTGACCACTAAAAGACTGATGATACTATATGGTTGGGCACCTTCGAAATTTAAGGTGAACCAATAAAAAAACTTAATATGCAAGCATACCCAGCTGAAGGACCCGGGTTCAATCAAAGGCCCGTATAACCTTTCATGAGCATCATCCCAGCTGGATGCCGTTCAGATGAGTTATTAAATTGGTGGTCCCTTGTACACAGTGTCTATGCTGAGGCAGGTAAAAGATCCCACCCATGGGGTAAATGTGTAACATGGGTGGACGCCTCCTCTCTCTCACCTCATCAATCAACCCTTGATAGTGACAAGAACTTGCCTTAAAGGGCTGCACTTCCCATATCTATCTACTCTAAGGGTGTTAGCGTTCATTTACAGTGACGTTTAATCTAAAGCAAGTCCATAACAAAATTGGATCTTACAATTTAAAATATTTTTGGACATTGTAATTGCTTTACATCAAGAGGCGCACATTGTGCAACAGTATACTATTATAAGGTATGGCACTGAAGAATGTGCATGGTCTTCTAAATCATTAAATGAAGTGTATCAAAATGTGTTAATAATAATTTCACTTATAATCTAATTTTATATATAAATTGCAATATATTTCTTTGGTTTAAAGTTTCCAAAAACTCCTGATCATTTCCTTGTGGTAAAGGTATTTGTGCTAACTGGGTCAACCACAAAATTAGGACTGAATATATTATCTTAAATAGATTTATTTTGGATGCTGCTAAATATAATGCTATGGTTTGACATGTGTGTCATACAGACTGACAAAAACACTGTTTAAATCAAAATAGTAAATTAATTTGACGAAAATACACATCCTGCAAAGTGTAGTGATTCATAATTTGGCTAGTGTGGGCCCCACCTTGCCCCTGCAATGACCAGAAGAAATATAATGATTTATCAAAGATGATTGGTTTGTTAACCCACTATAAAGATTCTGTAACAGTTGTTCAACCTACCTAAAACGTTTTCAAGTAGTTAAAGCCGAGATTTTGATCCTTAATTTGTGTAAAATTATGATCAAGGATCCAGGATGGGCTAACCAGACATTCCAAGTGAACTAGACGCTCTGTAATGTATGCAAAACTGAGGCGAGTTTTGGGATTCTGGACTCTCTGATTGGTCCAAACTGGTCACGTGGGAACTGTTCAAACCATTGGAAAGCATTTGCAGGAAGCTAGGTCAGATTTTCACTCATTTTCTGGCGTTTTCTAGCCGAAATTCTGGCAATATTAAGCCTTTTTGGCCTCGAGATCAGCTGAAGACGCAAGCAAGTAAGTTGGACTTTTCGTTGGTTTTCTCAAAAATTACCAACAGTTTTTTGAAGCTAGTGAATTTTAGCAAAATATAACACCATCCTACACAAACAATGCATCTTTGGCTTGGCGTGGCCACGTGATTTTTAGCGTCTCTTTCATTTGTAAAAATGGCGCGAAAATTATGAGTTCTTCTACAGGACTACTGGGGTAGTTCAAAGCTAATAGCTTCGTCCTGTTCATTGATACTAAACTCACAGATGTACCCTATGTTATTATTTACACTAACTTTCAATAACAATTAGTGATTTGGGTGTAAATGTGCGAAAACATAGTCTTTAAGCCACTTTAAAACATAGCTCATGTTCTGTCGCACGTGGTTTGCCTTTCAGAATTTCTGCTGCAGTTTGGCGCCAATTTGTCCGTGGACATTTATAATACATAGTTGTAGTAGAATTTTCACGAATTTATATAAGATTTGACCTTCAGATTGTAAATGACGCGTTCGTATGCATCAAGCAATATGCTGAAATGGTAAATCTAACACTCACAAGTGTAATCATGTAAGATTGATGGAATGGAATAGGTGGAACCTTCTGTGTTCTATGAATGCTGTCTTGAGTGCCTGTTGATCAAGAGATCTATTTTACTAGAAAACTAATAAAAGATTATATTTAGAGCTCTAGCAAAACGTAGGTCTATACATTCTAATTCTATTTCTTCAGTAACTTATCAGGTGTTCACTTGATGTATTTTGCCTCCGAACTTTCTGAATTTTAGAACAAACTTTTAAACCATTTACAATGCTTAAGCTGTTATGAAAGCAGGAAAGAATTAATGATAAATTTCACCTAACCATGAATGGTTGTATGGGATTTTTTTTTTTCTTAAAAAGAATCAGAAATATCGTCTACGGTCCTCTTTGGTATCATAATCAACTTGTTTCTCCTCAATTTTTCTGAAAGCAGACGACTGTTATTCGTATGTTATCTCACAGATGGCGCTGTGGGTTGTACTTCCTGTATTGCTGGATCAGGAAGGCTCTAAACAGGCAATGATTGCAGAAATGCACTCAGATTTGCTGCTTGGACAATTATAAAGCACATATCACATTGTTAATTGCGTGGTAAATATTCTTTAGAATGTATGTAATCTGTAGCCAATGGTAAAACATATATTGTAGTTTGTAAATAGTCAATTGCTGATGGTAGTCAATTGCTGATTTTCACATGTAATGCATCTATTATATGAAATTTATCTATCATTGAACTCTTCAGCTGACAATTTATATTTCATAATACTAAAATGATCATGTTACACATTTACCCCAAGGATGGGGTCTTTTATTTGTCTCAGCATAACATTATGTAAATATCAAACATGGTAAATTACCTTTCGTGTCAATTTTCTGTAAATACAGTTCTTGTGAATTGAATCTTGATGTGTTGTCTGAATATTCTATCTATGGCAGCAACTTGAATTATGTTTTACTAAGGAAGGATCTTTCTTATTGGCATTTTGAGATTAATTGTTGACATTTATTTTGGCAGGTGACACTTGATTTAATCTTAATCGTCAATTGCAGTTTACTTGATCCCTTGACACTGAGCCTGTATTGACACCACCCCATGAAGTTACTCTACAGCTAATTGCTCCTTTAATTGCAATCAAAAAGTAAACAATAGACCTACACCAGTGGTGTATTTAAGTTCTACATGACGGCTTATATCCCAAATTTCATGTTACTGTAATAACTTAAAGTGTGTTTTATTGAAGTATTTTCTTTAAACCTTCAAACCTTGTTGAACATATCAATTAAAGATTTTTTTTTTCAAATTAATATTATCACAGCAAAAAATAATTCCGTAACAAGGCTACCTTTATGTTATTATTGCCAATTCAGAAGCAAAGGGAGCTTAAATTTGCAAGATTCAACATAGTTAAATCTTTAACAAAATATGGTTATGTTCATCTGAAATTGTAATATAATAAATATGCTGTCATATGAAGATGAATATCACCAACTCAGAAGGACTGCATTGTGTCTATTTATTTTTTCAGATATGTGAGATTTAATAATGCAAAATATGGGGCCCATATCCAGATGAGAAGCCGACAAAACAAATTTTATGAACATTTGATCAGACTGAGATGGATAACAATGAAGATGTAGAACAAAGCACATCATGTGACCATGACAATGAACAAGAACAATCGAATGAAGCTGAAAGTGAGGCTGTAGCTGAATGCACTGAACTTGGCCAGTGGCCTGATAGTGGTAATACGTTGTTGATTTAACTTAATGATGGAAATTTAATGAGTAAAGTTGAATATTTGTAATGAAAAGGACATTCCAATTATGATCGTTTAATTATAGAGTTATAATAATCTCGTCAAGCGCATAATGATTAAATTTACACCTAGATTGGTCTTGATATACATAGAGCTAGTAATAAACTATTATTTGTATAATTTTTATCAAGTTTTTGTTCTATCAATACAGGTTTTGCATGGCTTCAAATATTTATCATAAAACTTAACTTAAAATATCTTTAGTGACGCTAATCGTTTTAATTCTACTTTAAGAAAAAAAGGTGAACACTACAACTTTATTTTGTATTGCAATCATGACAGTTTCTACAGAAAGGTGTATTTTTCCTCTTTATTTTCAGTGGGTTTCAGAGAAAATGACCCTAAAAAGGGAATGGTTTACCTGATTTTAAGGATTGATCCCTTGCAAACCAATGTGCCCGGTTTCAGGGGCAAGGCCACTGCTCTGAATGGTGAGATTATTCATGAAGAGAAAACTTACAAGCCCAGGTAAGCAGTATGGAGTGTTTAAACCAATGGATCCAATTAAAGAAATATTTATGGTCGAAATGTGCAATATTTGTTATGATTCTTTTTTTTCTTTTTAACCAGAGAAGTAGATTTTAGAATACGAATAACCTCAGGAGATTCAGAGGGGACCATTTATGAATATAAGAAATCTCTTCCAAAAGAGATTGACCCTAGTGCATCTACAATAAAGGTGAGGGCTGTCGAATAATTAAACATGCATGAATTATTGTAAATGGCGAACTGAGTGACTGGAATGCATATAATAGGAAAGTAACTTTAATTACATCCCTCATTAAGACTGAGAGACCTATGTTCTTTAATTTCCTTTTTCTTTGATATCAGTAATAGTTATAAGATCCCAAGAAGAGGGACTAAATTATATGCCAAATATTGGCATACATTTGGGTACGCTATTCTGCAATAAACCTGGATATTCTTAAGTTGGATACTGTATTGTGAAAATGGCACATTAACCATATTTTACACAAATGTTATTATATTAGCACTCTATTTTAATGGTATATATATTTATTTTGTCTATTTTCAGTTTGATAAGAATGGCCAAGTGAAGCTGAGACTTTCAAAAACAAAACCAGAATTATCATGGGCTCATCATAGAGAATATTTGACTCTTCCTGATCCAAAATAATGATTTATATCAGTAGTCATCCTAGTTATTTTAATCAAATTACCGTATTTTCCCGATTAATATTTGCTTCTACAGGCTTAATTAGATGCTTGGCTTTTGGTGGCCTTGTAGAAAACAAAAGTGTATGTTAACCACAATCTTTTTCAAAATAGAAATAAAAGAAAAAAAAGATAATCTACCCAACTGTTAATCAGGAAAATACGGTAATGGTCATCCACACCAGACATTTTGCATTTTAGGTAGCTTTATCATTATATTCATTTCCCCATATCATTATTTTCATATCAATTTACATGATATTTTGAAGTGCTTAAATTTTAACTTGAGTGAGGATTTTTACTGAATAAGTTTTAATTGTCAGATAATTGCTATGAAAATTGTTAGCTCTAGTCGTAATATGTCATGTGTGTGTGCATTGTATGGAGTTAATAAACAATTTAAACTACAATTGACTTGTACTTGTAACTGCAATTGATCCCCAAAGCTTTGCTGTGAATTTCAATTATTTCATCAGCTGATCTGCATCTATATCTTTAATATTTGTAATACTGTTACATGTAAAACTGCAGGGAATTTAAGAAAAACACTTTAATAAATCACTTATTAATAAATAAATTTAGTTTCGATTGTGGCTTGAAACTCTGACCAGAATTTCGTCACTTTTCTTTGATAGCCTTCTTTCACATGACCATAATATTGCTTGACCAAAGGGCGGCAATTATGATAATTTAGTTTGCATGAGCCCCACATGGATTATTAGCATTCAGAGAATGATACACAAATCTGCTACTGCAGTTGCAACCAACACTTTCAGGGGGATCTCAATATACCCCAGGGTCCTTAACTGGGGTGGGAAATGGGGAGCATTGCGAGAAATCATGGTTTGTCCCTGCTGGGTTTGTGGTCATGTACCGAATGTGTAAGTGCATATGAACAACACTGGGGCTGTTATTTTGGTCTGTTCATCTATAGCAAGATACAGAATCACTTTTTTTAGGTCATATTTTTACACCAAGCATGGAGTTGCATGGACAGATGTCTAAAAATAGGCTGCACTGCAGCTACCCTCAGCGAATTCCACATAGCACACAGGCATCATTAAAATTGTTAAGTGTTCGTCCCACAGGCAGGAGGGCGGCACCACACTTTCATTTCCAGAGCAGAACTCTAACACACACTTTCATTTCTATCTAGAGCTTAACTCTAACACTACTGCACTTATCCTAATGAAATTGTATACAGTAACACTCTATATGGCCTAGTGGTGCCTTGTGATAGCCATACTGACATATCTCGGCTATGTTTTACAAAATTTGGAAAATATTATTTCTTGAGTTTCTATGTTGTGTGTGCGATGAACCGAAACAATTGCCACTTGACCTACATAGCCTGTTACGCAATACTAATTAGAGTCCAAGATCTCCTATTTTTTTAACTCTTGAATTTCTTCATTTGTTCATTATCTGTTAAATGTGAAATAATACATTGTTCCCGTGGGTTCTCACAAAGTCTGATAAAGTCTTACTTTATTTTTGTAAAAAGTAAGGCCTCTATTAAGTCTTACTTTTGTCTACTAAGTCTTACATTGTCTTATTTTGATGCAAATATACTTTGATATTAACATTCACATTGTAATATTCAGACGATTTGGTGAATATGAATGAATAGAAATTATGAACTTTTTTTAAATACATATGAACTGCATTTATTTTATTGCTTAATAGCCAATACCCTGGTTGTATTTTGATGAAATTAAAATATTGTTGTTTATTACTATGTTAGTGGTCTTATTTTTCATATGCACATGATATTATAATATATATATATATATATATATATATATATATATATATATATAATTTATTTGTACACATATTTATACACTTGTGAAATTTAAAAAAGAAAAAATTTAAATGAAACAAATTGAATAATGGCGTTTGCATCATTCGTGGCCAGGACAGTATCCAAAAGCTTATCCCTGACATCTGCTAGTTCACATACAATCACAAATTCAAGCATATATCCTGTTTTACAGTTTTCATTGCATATATGTCTAATAGAATTCGTCATTCCTTTATTGCTGACGTCAGTTTTGCTTAATCCAAGCTCATTGTAGTAAAATTCAAGATTATCATTTATATATATGTCAAAAATAGTCATATATGGGCTATGGCAATGATCCTGAGGAATATATATGAAATTCAGCAACAATGTTATGCCACATAAATTTGTTGGGTATAATTTCATACAAAATGAATCTTTAAGGTTTGTATTTACTTGTATTTAAATAAATAAAGTCTAAATACAAATAAATACAACTCTTAAAGGCTTATTTTGTATGGAATAATACTCAACACACCCATTTCAATGCCTTTATAAGTCAAAATATTTTTTGTTTGCTGTTTACATTTAGCTGGCAACTGAAGGAACTATATATTATCAATTGCCATATCCATTCAATAGTTTGCTGATTTGCATTAAATCTATGGCATTTAAATTAGTATTTATAACCTAACACTTTACAGGTTAGCATTTTTTCTGATTTTCCATTATTATGTAATCAGCATGAAATGAATATCAAAATGAAGATTGAAATCGAAAATACTAATTTAGATATATGTTATTGATACAATTTCATTCATGTAAGGTAATAGTGTCTTTTGTATGGATGTTTGAAAAAGTAGGAATTTTCCCTATTTTGCTCTAATTTTGAAAATTCTATAGTATTTACGGCCATAAGACCCCCAAAAGGCACCAATACACTATTTTAGACATAATTATTGTGACAAAGTTTTAAGCATGTGGGTGCAGTAGTGTCAGAAAGCTGCACGAAAAACAAACGAAAAAACATTACTTTTTTATATTTTATCAAAATTTTGCAAAATGTAGCCAACATATGTCAATGTGACTATCAAAAGGCACCACTAGGCCATACTGAGTATTACTTTTACAAAATTTTGTTAGGGTAAGTGCATTAGTGTTCGAATTCTGCTCCGAAAAACGAAAATGTTATGCCCGCCCGTCCCCCCGCCCGCCCGTCTGACGGACATCGATGATAACAAAAACCCTTTTCGAACTTCACTGGCGGAGGGTAAACAATTTCTATCCTTATTACAGTTTAGGATTCCTTAACTTAGTAAATGATAATTGCCTCTATAATGAATTTGATTTACCACTTGCTACATTGTAATTTCTGTTGTTGCTCTACTGTAACTGTTAATCAGGCTCTCACTCAGATTCAGACATAAATTTATTTACATCACAGAAATTACATTTAACACCATACTCCCATGCAGCTTTGACTTGTCAGGGTGAATTAACTCGGGAGACTCCATATCATTGTCGCCATCAGGGAGCCATCCCCAATACACTGACTGGAAAAGCAGCATAAGTGCTAATTATGAATATCAGTTATATATAATTTTGAGTGTAGATTTAGCAATCTCTGAATCAATGCAAAACTAAAATCACCTTCAAAAGATTTGACAGTGAGAAAGTTCGAATAGTCGGGCCGAGAAAGTTCACAAAAAGACTTTAGATTTAAAAAAAACCACTAGCATGGAATATATAAACTCAAATGACACAGACAAAAAGCTGTTGCTAAACTTCATTTTATGGAAAAAACAAGCAATTCCAAAAAAAAAAAAAACACAAAAAAGCGACTTTCATTCCATGAAATGTAAAGACATTTAATGGGATTTGAATAGGCTTGTCATAGTGTACAAATTTTTATGCCTGAATGATATTAAAATTCATGTTGCAAAGTAAAATAAAGCGTTTATGATTATTATTTGTTGATTTATGATTTTCAGTGATAAATTCAAGAGGCTATTTGAAGCCTGAAATAAGTAGATACACCCCCATTCAAATGATCCAATTGTAATTCTCTTCAGGTATTGTGAATAACTAATTTGTATTTACAATCTTGTATGTTTACTTGGAAATAAATACCTATCCATTTGACACAATCAGGACACTTGTTTCGCAAAATCTGCTGGACAACCCATAATTTTAGCCGCAACGACGAAATTACAAACTTGAGCAAAATACTGTTCAGTTGCATTTGAATCTTTCCTCATAAATAATCACTAATCTTTGCATTCCAATATTAATCCTATCCATGTCACTTCTATCAAATATTATTTCATTTTTTTTATTTCATGCATGAAACGAATGGAAACTTTGAGCCCGATTGTACATTACAAATATGTAATTACTATATCACAATGTATTTAGTTAGTACGCTGGTTTGTTTGTTTTGTGATGATGAGTACTTTTAATTGTTCTATTCTTTATATTTTAAAGGCTGTTGGTAAAGACATATACATCTATCAGGTATCAGCCTGCCATATGATTTGTAATTTTATGCAATATGTATTAGAATGTGGCTTATAAATTTGAATTATATACAGTGTATAGGCCTAATATGATGTAACTTGAAAATAGCAAATGCCTGTGTGTTCTCGCATTTGACAAAATTACACTCGCTGCACTCAGTTTATTAGCTGGTTTTCACAGTGGTGCTTAAGTTTCGAAATTATGTCAACCTCTCTCCTCCACATACAAACATCAATAAACAACCAGTTTCTTGGTGTCATTCATCCCCCATTACATCATTGCACCATATAGGATATACTGTATATCTACTATTGAACTTATCATATTCACACATATTTTGAATTGAGTGTAACTTGTAAACCGTTGGTAAAGATATCAGGCTGTCACAGGTATTCATTCAAGGTTCGGATAATATGGTCCCGTTCCCCTTTTCACCAAAAGCCATCATTTGGTGTCGCCACTGGATATTTTACTGTAAATAAAGTTGGATTTGAACTTGCACCTCAATAGAAAAATATAATCACTTTTAGGAATATAATTCTTGTCGGCGATAGCCAATTTGTTGTTAAGTAAACTTAGATTTTCCTGAGAATAAACCCGAACGGCCAAAGAGGCATTGAAATATAAAAACTGCAATACTAATAAAATTATTTACCATGTTGTGTGAAGTCATTTCAAGGTAGAAGACTGATGACATCCATCAGACTAGTGTAAAGGCTGCTGATCCACAAGGACTTGTTGCTTGATTCCAAACCGAAAATCACAGTTTCCTTCAGTGCTAATAACGACTGTAGATGGCACTTGAAGTTCTACGAAGTTGTCGAAAGACATGGTTCTGTTTTCGTCCAAATAATTACTGACAATCCTGTACACGTCTCCGCTGACCGTGTATACATGCGAGTTGTTGTCCTTGATGTTTGTAAATGTCACCGACACATGCCCTTTCATTGTGCTTTTGATGACAAATTTACCGTTGTACTTTTTCTCTTCCACAACCAACATGGCGTTTGCTACATTTCCTGGTTGGACATGGATGTGGGACTCTACTCCCCAAGTAATCTCTTCTTCAATTGACTGACCTTCAGAATTGGTCAAGGTCATTTCGCGATGGAATCCGGCATTTGCTTCGAAAACCTCGCAAGGTGTTTTTAAGGTGACGCACATCTCCATGCCCTTGGTGTAAGATGTCTCCATGGAGGTGGTGCACGATGACCGTGTAGTCTTCTCTGTTCTCATGGTGTAATCTTGAGGACTTCGGCTGTTGTTTCTGAAAACCGTCTGGAAGAGGATGCTTGCTTTTGTGTTTGCGCCCATGTCGGCCATCGCTTGTTGCAGCTGTTCATTTGTCATTCCTTTATCGTTTGCATTCGAATCTCCTTCACCTTTGTCAAATGGTGATTCCGCTAGTCGAGGCCACAGAGTTTCATCCTTGCAAATGACTCTAGACCAGTCAATGTTTGTTTGGATGCGCTTCTTTGATTTTAGGTTCTTCATCTTTCTCGTCGCCGCCATGTCATATTCTTGGCTTGCCCATGATTCAACTGCTGCCTCTAGGTTAAATGTGCGTCCCTGAATGCCTTTTGTAGCCATGATTTCCTGGATAAGTGAAAACGATAAATTGTAAAACAAGTCATTTTATGCCAATGTCTAACATAAAATACACTCTGTAGTGAAATTAACAATACATAACTAGAGAAAAGGCCATCATTTCAATACTGCACAATTTATAACGTACGGCTATGTATTGGGATGCCGATTAGGTTTGCTTCACCATCCATCGCAGCAAACTGTTTTGTAAAAGTCTTAGAATGATTCTTTCATTACATGCCAAATTTCCAATAAACCCACCTTAGATTATTGCAAGGGTCTTTGAAGTCATTTGAAAATATCTTTTTTTTTAAAGCTGTCTCACAGGTTTAACAATTAGGCAGTTAGGTTTATTTGTCTATCTAATACCTCTAGATCTATACTGGTATCCTAGAAAATTTACAGATGAACTATTTGACTGTTTTTGTGTGTCCAGTACTGTCCACCCATTAGCAAATTGCAATTAAACTAACCTAGACCTGGTTGAATTTATATAACTTGGCTAGCCCTGTGGAGATTTTTGGACATATATTAACTTGTGCATTAAGGATATATATAGTTTCAGAACAAATTATCCTTTATAGCACAAGCAGCTCTGACTGTACATTTAATATAAATATGTTTCAGAAATGATTTCAGCTCACTGGCGCTTGGATTACAAAAGCCTATTTTTCATAGGCAGTTCTGAATAGATGAGTTTTTAACTTTCTCTTATTACATTTTTAGTGTGTTAGTGGACAGAAAGCATTCATCTTGTCATGTCAAGTTTGTAACTGAAACAAACAGTTGCTATTTCAGGACTGCCAAACATGAATCTGGCCAAATAGCTATTTCTGCATGTCAAAACGTAATGTAAAAAAAAGTGTTTCGAAACGAAATTTTTGGCAGTCGACAAATTTAACCATGAACATAATATTGTTAAATATAGGGCCTAATTAAGTTGATGAGGAAATTATCGTCCGTTTTGTGTGTTACTCTTGTCTCTTTCCATTGTACATTACATGCTATGTGTTAAGGTGCCATGTATATGTAATGATAATGAAAATCGGAATTGAATTGCACTTAATTTTCTGATCAAACTTCAATGATCTACCTGAGTGTATAACAACTAATTATTATTATTACGGCAATTTATTTCTTCAGGTTCATATTTATTTGAAAACACCACATCGATTGGAACCCCAGAACCAAATTTTGCAGCTGATTGCAGAGTGCACGGGTAGTAGTGCTAAACACTATAATAACAACCCCCCGCCCCCGCCTACCCCCTCGCATCTATCTACCAACTCCCAAAAATAATAGTCAAAATAACCTAATTTGCATAATTACGACTACGTATCCTACCCACACAATTTTTGGTATTATTAAATGTATGTATTACAAACTTATTTGTGGCCAGAAATTTGGTTATCATTCGATCCTGGTTTAGCCTCTAGCTCCCTCCCCGACGTTGAAAAATGTGATAAATTGCCAGCATGACGTTTTTCACAATATGGCGCTCCATGCTGGCTAAACTCTCACCTAAATAGTGCTAATCCTCTTCGATTTTACGTACAATTATTGATATGTTAGCTTGTAAAGTATGTTGTAAGTATCTTTGTGAATATGACCAATTTTTGTAGCAGTTAAAGTATTAAATCAGATGGGAGTCCAGAGATCTACAGAAGCACAGACTACATCAAGACTAGCAAGAAACCAAGCGTCAACAGAGAGTTCTTTGTTCGCCCAAAAATGTCTTCAAATGTCATATTAATTTACCTCTTATGATATATATCCACTTCTTTCGTTGATCCCAGTGGTTTTAAGGCGCTCCTGAGCAATTTTTGCGAATATTTCAAGCCGATTTCTCAAGATTTTCTCCAATATATTGCTAAACCCAAGCCAGACAAATATAATGTATGCTAGCTTGGGGATGATCTTGTCTCTGATTGGTCAGAATTCATCACGTGGACAAAATTTTACAAGCTTTAGTCACCCTTTAATTTGGACCAAATGAAGACAGAAAAATGTTTGAGGAAGGAGAGTTTAAAAACATAAATTAACCTGGACAATATTAATATTACAATATCACTGAAAGATCATTTCATCATACTTTTGAACACATTTTAGTGCTGATGTATGCTAATTATGCAGTGTGTGCAGATTTGTAACTGCTGAAAAGGGGGAAAACGGCGTCACGTGACTGCCAACATGGCGCCCAAAAATGGCGGGAAAATGATACTGGGAGCTTCGCTGGCATCTGCTGTGTGTCTTACAGGCAATAGGCTTTGAGAAGATCAGTATATAGTAGAATACAATTCAACGAAATTTGTTTTTCGTGATTGGGATAAGTAGGACTGAATTTCTGCATTTTAAAAAGTTGCTGTGTCCAAATGCTAACCTGGCTTGACTTGCATGATCAATTTGGCGCGAAAAAATGGCTTATAATAGCCAAATTTCTCTTCATCTATTGCTAAATTTCTGTGCTGATTGTGCAAATCGATAAAATGTCATATCAAAAGACTCTTGTTCACAACTATTAAACATACGCGAAATAAGCTACTCTTACAAAAAGTTGCATTCTGGCTCTTAATTGCCAATGCAGAGCCATGTGGCTTAACTGCACTGCATTATTACCGGACTTTTCATGGTCCTATAGAAGTGCTTTAATAGTCGAACACATTTCTATATCAAACAGAAAAAAAAAGTAAGGTAAGATTGTGCACTATTATGATAAAATTATTTTCTCTTCTCTGACATACGCATAATATAGCCACAGTTTCTCATTGGTTATTATCAGGGACAAGAGTTGGCAATACATAGCATGTCTGCAAGTAGAAGGGACCACACTGGAAAGAGGTTTTTGAACTTGAGTTTGCTATCCTAATGACATTAAAACAGTGTACTTATTGTCACTTCATTCATGATCTATCAATCCCATCCATCCCATCCAATCCCATCCAATTCCATCCCATCAAATCCCATCCATCCCATCTATCCCATCCATCCTATTCCATCCATCCCATCCATCCACTTCAGTCATGATCTATCAACCCCATCCATCCCATTCACTCTCATTCCATCCCATCCAATCACATCCAATCCCATCCAATCCCATCCAATCCCATCCATCCATCCTATTCCATCCTATCCAATCCTATCCAATCCCATCCAATCCCATCCATCCCATCTCCTATTCCCTCTATCCCATCCATCTAGTATTTTTGGGTAACACCATAAAACATTTGTGCAGCTTTATAATGTATAGCACGGAGAGTGCCATGCAGTCACACCAAGTTATCAAATCTTATGGCTGGTGATCTCTAATAGATGATCTGATTGGATGGGGGATCTCTGAAAGATGATCTGATTGGCTGGTGATCCCAAATGGATGATCTGATTGGTTGGTGATCTCTAATAGATGATCTGATTGGATGGTGATCTCTGAAAGATGATCTAATTGGTTGGCGTTTTCTTCCGTAAGGTGGCGCTACGATCCCGTGCAAAGCACCAGCCTTTCTCATAACCGATTCGCTGCTCCCCCAGAATTGGGGAGGGAAATGCTTCCTCGCGTCGTCTGCACACAAAGTAGTGCGAATACTACGCCTTATTTCTTTCTTCCAAGAAGCCACTCGCTGTGAAACTTGTTCAGACGCTTTCTTTTGACTTAAACTCTACTAACGTCCTGAAATTGAACAACTTTACCGTGGAATTCCACCAACTGCAGAAGGAACTATTTTCGTAAATGGCACTGAACAAGCGTTTTAACGGCGTTAAGACGCTTATTCAACGATCCATTTTTTACGTTATCCCTTGAGGCTTTGGGTCAGTTATCAGAAAGACCAGTGCTACGCACCGGACAAGCGTCGTCTTTCGGCAGAAATTGATTGGTTGGTGATCCCAAATGGATGATCTGATGGGCTGGTGATCTGAAATAGATTATCTGATTGGCTGGTGATCCCAAATAAATTATCTGATTGGGTGGTGATCCCAAATAGATGACCTGATTGGCTGGTGATCTAAAATAGATGATCTGATTGGCTGGTGATCCCCAATAAATGATCTGATTGGCTGGTGATCCCAAATAGATGATCTGATTGGCTGGTTATCCCAAATAAATTATCTGATTGGATGGTGATCCCAAATAAATTATCTGATTGGATGGTGATCCCAAATAAATGATCTGATTGGATGGTGATCTCAAACAAAGTCATGATCTGAATAGCTCATGTGCCAGCAGTCACTTTGTTATGAAATGTTATGTTATTACAATGTACTTTTATTGTGTCAGCAATGTTTGTCATAGGTCTGTCATTGACCATAACATGTTAAGATCCATTCATTCAATTCTTTCATTCATTATATTGTGTTAATTGAAGCTGCCCTTTCTTTTACTTTTTGACCATATATGTAAACTACAGTGTATTACCAGTCCTGTTTTTCTTTCTTACTTTGTTTGTAAAATAGAGATGTAGACATTGTTAAGCTCTAAATATTATAGATGTGCATGTATAATTTTTTTTAAATAAATTGTCATTATTATTGGGTAACGGCTTGTCAATTGGAATGCCCAAATTGATTTATATGAATTCCCTATGAAGCATGAGGGTTTGAATTGCCATGCTTTCTTAAATGCAAATAAATAAGGTTATATATATGTACATCAATTTAATTTTACTGGCTTGAACAGTTCACTTTATGTCACCATTGCAATCGCAATTGGTTTTGATTTTAATTACCTACAATAAATGTGTGAATGCAATTAGAATTGATATAGTGGATACTTTTAGTCTGATTTGTGCATTTCGCAAAATATAAGAGACAACACTTTTCCTTCCTTCCTTTAAACAAAGACAATTCCTGGGTAATGTTGAATATTTTCTACGTTGATCTAAATTTTCCAGTCGGTCAGGAGCAATGCATTGACCCCGCAAGTGCATCCTGCATATTGAGCGGTCCTGAATTCAACAAGACATAAGTCTTTCTTCTCCTCTTATAACTCATTTTGCTTTTTTAGACATAGAAAATCATAACTAACCTATTGAATAAATACAACTTTCTCAGTGAAATAACAAATACCAACTGAATGATAAGATGTTAAATATAAAATGCACTAAAAAATACTGCTGCTTGGATGCACTTTGCCTTATCCAATCACAGTGATGGACGGGAACTTTCCCCAGCCAATAGAATTGCAGTATTCTGTCGCAGCCACCTGGTGAAAATCCACTATTAGAATCATCACCTGTTGTCTTGCATTGTCTTAAACTTCACATATGTATGGTGGCCGAGGAGTTCACTTCTTGGTGCGAAGGTTCGCCCCCCGACAGTGGAGGTTTCGCCCCCCGACAGTAGAGGTTTCGCCCCCCGTCAGTTGAACCTTCGCCCCCTGACAGCACCTACTTTCGCCCCACGACACCTTCGCACCACGACAGTGATAGTTTACTGTCGTACCACAAAAGTAATAGGTGTAGGTTTCGCACCACGAAAATGAAGGCTGATTCACTTAACAGCAGGTATGCAACTTTATAAGAGTGGCTAAATTTCCTCCTCTTCCCCCCTCCTCCCCTCCTCCTCCCCTCCTCCTCCTCTCCCCCTCCTCCTCTCCCCCTCCTCCTCCTCCACTCCCCCTCCTCCTCCCCTCCTCCTCCTCCTCCACTCCCCCTCATCCTCCTCCCCTCCTCCTCCTCTCCCCCTCCTCCTCTCCCCCTCCTCCTCTCCTCCTCCTCTCCCCCTCCTCCTCTCCCCCTCCTCCTCCTCCTCCCATCCTTCTATCCCCTCCTCTTCCTCCCCCCCCTCCTCCTCTCTCCTCCCCTCCTCCTCCTCCCCTCCTCCTTCTATCCCTCCTCTTCCCCCTCCCCCTCCTCCTCTCCCCCTCCTCCCCTCCTCCTCCTCCCCTCCTCCTTCTATCCCTCCTCTTCCTCTTCCTCCTCCCCCTCCTCCTCTCCCCCTCCTCCCCTCCTCCTCCTCCACTCCCCTCCCCCTCCCCTCCTCCTCCTCCTCCTCCTCCACTCCCCCTCATCCTCCTCCCCTCCTCCTCCTCTCCCCCTCCTCCTCTCCCCCTCCTCCTCTCCTCCTCCTCCTCTCCTCCTCCTCTCCCCCTCCTCCTCTCCCCCTCCTCCTCCTCCTCCCCTCCTTCTATCCCCTCCTCTTCCTCCTCCCCCTCCTCCTCTCTCCCTCCTCCCCTCCTCCTCCTCCCCTCCTCCTTCTATCCCTCCTCTTCCCCCTCCCCCTCCTCCTCTCCCCCTCCTCCCCTCCTCCTCTCCCCCTCCTCCCCTCCTCCTCCTCCCCTCCTCCTTCTATCCCTCCTCTTCCTCTTCCTCCTCCCCCTCCTCCTCTCCCCCTCCTCCCCTCCTCCTCCTATCCCCCTCCTCTTCCTCTTCCTCCTCCTCCTCCCATACAAGAATGCATTATTTGTCACATCAATAAGAAACCTTTCAGGTGTGCTTTATGTAGTTATACCTATGACTGGTATCAAATACTAAACCAAGATTGTACACAACTTAAAAGCTGTCGAAATACAATCTAGATAAAGTACATCCAGAGATAATTCTGTGGATCAGCATGAAATCTCTGTACATTCAATATTCACGGTGATTAGTAGCTAAAACCGGCCGTGAGGGGGGCAAAGTCGTAACTTTCGTGGCACGAAAGTCGGGACTGTCGTGGTGCGAAAGTCGGGACTGTCATGGTGCGAAAGTTGGGACTGTCGTGGTGCGAAAGTAACTGTCTCCCCACGAAACTACGAGTCCGCGAAGTGCACTCCTCGGCCACCATACATATGAGCAATTTTAGTACACTTTTTGGGATTGGTGCGATACGGATGCTGTTTGATTGGTTTGGCATTGGTTTGGCATCAACATCATGCACAGTTATTGAGGAAGAGGAAACTGTAAAATGGAGATTTTAAACCTTGACAGTGTCTTCAAATACGTATGATGTCAGTAATATTACACCATATTATTGACATGGTTTGGATCTTAATATTTTTATCATCCTTTACCAATTTACCTAACTTCTCAATGTCTAAATAATATTATATTGATTGATTTCACACTTTGTTTAACTTCTAATGAATAGATGCTACCGATCTATAAATGTTTTATAGAGACCGCCACTATGAGTTCATGGTGTAACTGTTTGATGATAGGTGAAGCCAGTTCCTTCTCCCCAGTTCCTTCTGAGTTCCTTCATAGTTCCTTGAGAATTGTTGAACTCAGTTTCTTCTTTCAGTTCCTTCTCAGTTCCTTCGCAGTTCCTCAAGACAGTAAATCTCGACAGAATCATGCGGAATGACCTACTAATAACATATCAAGTGAAGTTAGGTCAATATCTGCTTTAATATCAGAGTTAAAGTCCAGTTCCTTCAGAGTTCCTTCAGAGTTCCTTCAGAGTTCCTTCAGAGTTCCTTCAGAGTTCCTTCAGAGTTCCTGGAAAATGAGGTCAAACCATATACTTACAATTTTACAATAGGTAGAAGTAAAAATGTAGTAAAATTTGTCATGCTGTTTTTTGAAAATATCTGGGTTTTTTTTGTCTGTGTCTATGGCCAAATATTAATATAAATTGTAATTTCTAATTATTAAGGACAACTTTAATTGTAACGTGGCATGCAAGGCGGTCTTACAAGCGACTTGATTTAATGCTCATAAGGACAGCTGAATGGACACTAAATAATAACTTAAGTAAAACATGTTACTCACTTGAGCCATTATTTTTTACTTGTACTTGATAAAACGGTCACTTTATGATTTTACGTTGTTGGATCTAAATTCAGTACAATTAAATAAACATTAAAAAAAAAACATAAAAAAACGTGTAAACATTTAACAGTCCGGTAATCTATTAGTAAGTGAAGTAATTTTCAATTTTTCCTTTTGGTGGCAACCAGTTCCTCTAAGTTGCGTAAGAAAGCCCCAATGCAGGAGGTGTTATTTTCACCATACTGTAGATGCGGTTAGCAAAGTAAGGCATTCTCATTGCTCCTGCCAACAGTTCTGTTCCCGTTGTAAGAGCTGCCACCTTGCGGTTTGAAGGCAAGCACCTTAACTACTAGGCCAAAAACATGGCAATGTCGTTACGCGCTGGACAAAGTTGTGAAACTTTCCCAGATTGAACCTCAGGAGAAAAGCTTTGAAAAATTCCTAAGCTCCAAAAAGATATGCATGAGGAACACTTTGAAAAATCAGTTTCCATGGCAACAAGTGAGCTAATTCTGGTTTGGTTGTGAGACAACTTTATTTGGACCTGGAATTCATTTAAATTAAGCTAGAATAATGATTTTCTAGGCGATGATGCACAATGCCAATACCTCCAATAAATTCTGTAATAATGATGAAGTTGAACACACTAATCTTATGTTTGGTCAATATATGACCCACCAGACTTGGTACTATATTGTATCAGCCATATTGGCAACCATCTTGCATTTTTACACCCCTATTGCTTCATCAAATCCCTGAAGAATGTGATTTAATGACTGATAATTGAAAATATGGATAATTTGGCAACTTGAAATTTGTAATGCATGGAATACTCATTTCTGAATACTGTGCATGTCGATATTTGTGCATACTGTTGATGAAATACCAAATAGCGGCCATTTTGAACCCTAAAATTTGAAAATAAACAAATCCAGTGACTAGTAACCATGTCATATGATACTTGATTTTGAATTTCGGATATTTTTGTCAATATTTTGATCAGTAGGACGTATCATTGCCTGGTTAGTTGGCCCTAAGTGGCCAATTGAGCTATTTGGGACGCCATCTTGGATTTTACCCCTTTTATCTTAAAAATTATTTTTGGAGGTTAGGCGTATTACAAAAAGCACAAAAAACTGAGGGGGTACACCAAATTTCATAGCTTTGTCCAATCTGTAACGATTTTCATGCTAAGAGCCTCCACTAAACTCTAGATGACGTCATGTGAATCCAGGACTCTCATTGGCTGAGGGATTGCTTTAACCAATAGGGAGTCCTGGATTCACATGACGTCCTCTGGAGTTTAGCTTCGAATGCTATGAGATTGGTTTCCCAAGTCTATGAAATCAGATGTAAGGCAAAATCGGTGGTGACCTGACATTTTGCTGACCATTTAAAAGCTGGAGATACGACCGCTCAATATTTTGCTAGATCGGGTCGACATTGAGATCATCATTGGCCGACGTCAAGCCGACATTACCAGTTATCAGGACCTGGCCTAGTAAGTAAAGTAATTCTCATTTTACGGTGGTGGGAAAAAGTTTCTGTACATCCATTCAAAATCAGCAAGATTATGAAAAAGACCTAAGGTTAGTTCTCAACTACCTGTGTATTGCAAGGACTATTTGCTAGACTGCTTTAGCTTGATTTTCTATATACGTATATGCATTGTTATTACATATTCTGTAATAATGTAAACAAATTTAATATTTCAGTATTACGTGTGCAATGGACTTCAGTTGCACGTCCAGTTCTGATAGTAATTTCATGGCACAATGGGACACACAAAAACTCACCTCTATATTAAGGCCATCTCCTTATTAAGACTTGCAATAACATAACCTCAGTATTAAGACAATCTTGCAATATTTTGCTCAGAAATAGGTGTGCAGAATGTTTGTAATTAAATAATAATTATATAATTAAAATAACACAAACATGATAAAAAGTTATGCAATAATTAAAATAGGTATATTTACGTAAAATGTTTTTTAAAAAGGTAAGTATTTAACTTTCTTTTAAAAATGTCTACAGAGCAACTTTTCCTGAGATCAACTGGGAGGGAGTTCCATGACTTTCGTCCTGCATATCAAAGAGATTTTTCATTAATATAGGAACTCACATTTCGAGCCTTTGCAGACGACTAGTCTTCTCTTGGAAATTATCTCGCAACATACTTACACTGTGAGAATTACATTATGAATAAGGTAAATGTAATCTTGGTATATCTCCTATAGAAGCTGCATTTACAGCAGAACTCATAGAGTTGGAAACTAGGCTTCAGAGGACGTCATGTAAATCCAGGATTCCCATTGGTCAAGGAACTGCCTTAGCCAATGGGAGTTTTGGATCCATGTGGCGTCCTCTGCAGGTTTCCAGTTCTGTGAAATCTGTTGTAACAGAATAGCTATCAATGACAATTTCGTCCACTGTGTGATCTTACAGCTAATTTCATGAACTTGGTAACTATACTTTAGAGGACATGTGAATCTAAGACATTTTAGCCAGAGTGTACTGCCTAAGCCAACTGGAGTCCTGGATTTACGTGATGTCCTCTGCCATGGAGTCTAGTTTCCAAGTTTATGAAATCTGCTGTAATATGAATATCAGTCGACAACACAGAATTATGCTTCACTGAAGTTTTCATTAGAAAATGGACAACGTGGCTCAACCACCAAAATCCTTTTGATAAAAGCAATAAAATACATCACAGGTTTAAAAAGCCCTTTAAGTCTAGCTGGGTTACATCCGCATATTAATATACATAATTGGATTCTACAGTTTGAAAGTACAAGTACATGAAGTAAGTTTGGTTCATGCTGAGTGACACAATAAAATCACAACCGGTTAATTGAAAAAATCTGGAGAAGTCAATAACTTGGAAGTAGATGAATGACATCCAATATTGGTCATTAAAATTATGATTTATCACATATATATTTAAGAATCTCTACAGTATCCATACATTTTACACAGCAAGAAATAGCGTTATATGTCCATGTATAGCCATACAATTTTTTTTTCTATCATGTTTCCTAATGTTAGTAAGCTGTTGTTTTAGTGTAAGTAAGTTGCACTACAGATAAAGGTTAATAACCTCTCATAGCATTTGGTTTATTTGTTTCCATTTATTCAAACTGCTATACAGCAAATATCTGATTCTTTATAACAAATATCTGATTCTTTATAACAAATATCTGATTCTTTATAACAAATATCTGATTCTTTATAACAAATATCTGATTCTTGTGCTCCTAGTTTATGAATGGTTCGAAAACTTAGATTGGCCTCTGGTCCAGCAGTACATGCTGCTGTATGCCGAAACGGAAGTTACACTTTCCTTTGGTCTGCATTAAAACTGATTTATCTTGGATGGTGATGATCTCATCGATAAATTTCTTCATCGGTCTTTGTTGTTCGACATAATCTTGCAGGATATCGACAATGTCTGCAGAAACGCTGTGAATATGTGAGTTATTGTCCTTCCTGTTAGTGAAAGTAACAGACACTCTGCCACGGATGGTGCTCACGATAACAAAATTCCCACTGTACTTTATTTCTTCTACGACCAACATGGCTGTTGCCAGGTATCCGCCGTCGACCTTGATGTGGGACTCGACACCCCAAGTCAACTCCTCCTCGATTGTTTCTCCTTCAGCTTTGGTCAAGGTCAGTTCCTGGTGAAACCCTGCATTACCTTCAAAAACCTCGCAAGGTGTTTTCAAGGTGACGCACATGTCGATACCCTTGGTGTAAGATGTCTCCATGGAGGTGGTGCACGATGACCGTGTAGTCTTCTCTGTTCTCATGGTGTAATCTTGAATACTCTTGCTGTTGTTTCTGAACATAGTTTTGAAGAGAACTCTTGTTTTGGTCTGAGATCCGACATCGTCCACACCTACGCCTCCTTGTACTCGACTGGCGACTCTCGTCGCCCCTGCTAGATTTGAGTTGGTGTCTCCGCTTCCTTTCTGCTCTCCTGATTCGTCGATCGGCACAACGTCGAGATGCTCCCAGCTGGTTTCGTTCTGGAATGTGATGCGAGACCAGTCGATGTTCAACTGGACGCGCTTCATCTTCTTGTGCCACTTCATCATGAGACTAGCGTCTTCATCGTAATGGGTCTCCGCCCACTTCCTCACCACTTCCTCGAGGTCTATGGTTCTGGTCTGCACTGCTTTGGAAGCCATGTTTCTGCAAATATTACAAACAAAATGCTAGGTTTATACAATGCTCAAATCTTTCTGTACCTTAGACTTAGCCAGAGACATCTTTGCTAGAAATGTCAATTATATGAAACTTTTTTGGCAATATTATTCCTCCTTGTTTATTCAAGTGGTTCCAGGCACCACAGCTGGAATTTGTGTCATTCCACAGAGTATTTTACAACACAGAGGGTAAGACATGGAAACAGTACAACAAATCTCCATTTGTGTCTGTTTGGATAGAGGTTTGTTATGGTGACATCTAATGAATTTCGGTGGCTTTCAATAAAACATGCAGAATTTACAGTACCCACAAACAAATATAAAGCTGGGACATATAATGGATTACACTGGACATGTGTTCAGACTTTTCCTGCTGAAGGTCCCGGGTTTGAACTGGAACTCTTCATAAGCTACCCCAGCTACAGAGCTAGACGCAAAAAACGTTAAATTGAAGGTGCCTTGCACTCAGTGTCTATGGTGAGGCAAGTAAAGACCCACCCATGAGGTATATGTGCAACATGGTGTGGACTCCGAGCATTATGTCATCATTATTTCTGCCTCTGGTCATACGAGTTGACTTAGCTTCAGACCAGCAGCATTGATACATTGACAATGCGACATTGACATAACAGTTACTGTACAAACTTTTCAAATCTAAAAAATGTTATAGTAAGATACAAAATAAATGTCCACCTGTCATTCCATGCCCAAATGGCATGGAGCGGCACAAAATGGACAGAAGTATTTGCAACAATTCAAATCCCAACTTTCTTGCTGATAAAAACATGTCTGCAGGGGAAAGAAATAATTTGAAGTTTGCTTTGCTATATTCTCCATTGTAAATTCTGCTGCTTCATTGTGAGCACAACAAATGGCTATAATTATGAAAAAAACTTTCCATTGCAAAGATTGGAAACTTGAAGTTAACTTGTACAGAGAGGGGTTTTTTATGAGTTAGAAAGTTACATATAAAATTAGGCTTTGACTTTTGGGTAACATTAATATCTTTTCTGTGCTTCTTCTCGCCAAATATGTAAAATTAAGACCAAAAAACAAGTGGACAGTTCTATTATTTCGATGGACTCGTATGCGTGTGTAAATATTGCAATTGCACTCAAACCTTATGTTTGGATTAGATACAAATTGTATGAGTGGGTTCAGCAGTTATCAAGACATGCCATGACGAAACCTCTGCCACAATCCCTTGGTCTAATCTGGTCTTCTTCTTTTTCCAGTTAATTTTAGAATTTAACTTACTATTTATGCATGGATAGAGAAATACATGGTAGCTTACCTTTTCTACTATTGTAGAACCTACTTGTTTTCTAAAATGTATTTATTATGTCACACAAATAATATACAATGTACACTGATTATTGATCTATTGGACGGAGTATGGTATGTTTAAAATTGAAGAATGTGATAAAACCTTGTGATTTACCAAAAGTAAAGAGTGTGCAATGTATGTTAAGACAAAATAAGATATCATTTATAGTTGGAGGTGCAAGACAAAACAATAAAACATAAGCTATAAAGCTTTTAGCCGACTGGTAACAATAACAATGAAAGAAGATATATATATATATACAAATGATTAGAATGAGCTTATGACTAAACTACACAATGATCATAAATTGTTTTGCCTAGTAACATGTGGTATGTTGTGTTGAACTATTAAATATTTCAGTCTGATATTTTCCAGGAACTGAATTTTCAGCCGGCTTACAGCTAATGCATAATGTTATGCAAGAAGGATTATGCGTCTCCAAAATCTTAGGCCATTGAAAATTAATTTAATAGCGAGATTGGTCAGGATATTTTTATTGTAAGATCACAAAATGAAGTATTAGATAGGGTAGGATGATTTAACTTCACAAAATGTGCTCAATCAGGGCAGTGCTGCCCCATATGTACAGCTGAAGTTAGGGTGGGGGGTGTGTAAGGCAAAATGGAGGTTGCTCAATACATGCAGAAAATGCCATTATTTGTGGTAATCAGGGGTATATTCCAGAAGATGATGTCTTGTAAATTCATGTTAGACTAATTCAAAGTCATTCTGCCAATGATTGCAGCTTTGTTGTGATTATTTTGCCAGAAATGTTTGGGTGATCCAGGCTATGATCATAGTGAGTCACGCCCACCCTGATCAAGCCATAAAAATGGCGAAAATAGTCATAAAACTCACCTTTTTGCTTCAGTTTTGACTTCTATAATCTAATCCAAAGTTATCTGTTCCTGTTAGTGTGACTTTTCGAGGCAGAAATTCCGAAATGTGTTACAATTTCCAGGAGGGACAGTGCACCACCTCAACTAGACATTATAATTTATGCTGGATGCTTGGTGTTTTTTCCACTTTCCTGCTCTCTCATTGGTCAGATTGAGGTCACGTGCAGCGTCCAACGCTTGGCATAATTTCCTGGGGACGCTATTTGAAGAAAATATCTTTTAGCCCACAAATTTGGAAGAAATAGTCGATTTTCTGTCGTTTTGGTGGGGTCTGGGCCCTTGTCCAGCTGTATATGAAGTAACCAAGACTTCTGGATGGAGTTGTATTCTCTAAATCGGCCAACTTGCATCTTAATACACAGAAATTGTACACAAAGGCCGAATGAAGCCCAATTCTGTGCCACGTGGGGTAGAGGTTGAAAGAAAAGGCGGGAAGATAACTTGAAGAGGTGTGGGGCACCAGGCTACCATGGCCTACCCATGTGGCTTATGTGTCCTTTAAATGCGTTTTTCAATCAAAAATGCTGTGCAATTCATTAACAAATGCATTAGAAAACACTAGTGGGCAGATTTCAGTCATTTGGAGGTTTACTTTTTATTTATTTTAGCTGTGCGTACCTGAAACTAATTGTAACTATACCATCCATGGTAACCACTTAGGTATGACCTTTGTTTGAGGCTTTTATACCGTTTATAACTGCCCAAAAAAACGTATCATTATAGATTTACTTTATTTGAAGCAAAGTAAACACAATATGATTTAATCTTAACCGTATCTTTACTTTAAAATTTATATTTCAATAATAATAATAATTTCGTATTTGTGTGTCTATCCACCAGAGGACGCTCTGAACTGGTGGCGACATCTGTGGAATATCCTGTGAAATAAGAGAAAATGTGAAGATGTACTAGTCAGGACCCAAAAATTCCGTTTAACTTTTTCACAAATTTATTTATTTTGAGAATGTCTTCAGAAACTTATTTAATATATAGTATACTATGCATATGACTTATCATAAATAAATAATTATATAAGATCATCAGATTGGTTTGGATCATATACCCATATATTTGGATAATACCTGGTGCCCAATTTAAAAAAAAATTAAGAAAACGAAAGGTGAAAACAAGAATTATTCAGCCGTGTCAATATTTTGCATTTGTGTGAATAATACCAAAATTATATTGAAAAGATTGCACATACTGCATAGGCCTAAGCATAGCATTCAGATACCATGCATCCGTGTACAATTAATTGTCAGTCTAAACTCACTAAGTTTTATCTTTGATATAACCAATGTTAGATCCAAAGGGGGTGCGTTGTCACAATACATTGCCATTTTGCCAAAACCACTTACTTGTGTATGCTATATTTTCTGATAAAAAGTACAATAATGTATTCAATTATCTTGGACAATGTGATTTTCCTAAACAAATCAAGATAAACCCCCACCTGAATTTTTCTTATCATAAATATCAAATAATCATGGGTATTATATGAATAATTTTGTGCACATGAAAGCCCACTCATAACACTGCCCTTTGCCACAAGAAAATTGGCATGATGCTTATGAAATTATTATGTAAAATATTGTGGCGCCTATCTTTACATTTTCTCCAGCATTATTTGGAAATTATCAATTTATTATTTGATATATTTCAAGATATATTTCCAAGATATAACAAATTGGCTATTCTGCAAAAGTATTATCCGACACTATAACAACCGTTATATGCTATCTTTCTTTCGAAATATGATTTTTATTGATTTATAAGCGATATTCTTATGAAATATTAACATATTTTATTTATTGTGGATATAGAATGAATCAATTTATTATAATCCAATAGGCTGTACTATCATGTCTCTTTCGTTCGCTTTCGTTTTTATTTTTTTCTTCGATTTAAGATATACTTGTTTTAAAGTTATTTTCTATACCTTATGTTTCTTGTTAAATGCTAATTAATCAACATAAAACTTTAAAAGTAATTTTTCACAAAACAAAAATCTGTTATTACCACAAACTTTATAGATAAATTTATAGTTTTACAGAGGCGTGCACATAGCGAGCCCCGGCCCTTGCCCCCCATCCCGTGACTAAAAAATGTGCCCTCCAAAATCTTGAAAATTAACAAAAAGCTCCTAATTTCTCTGAGAGCCCCTGCCCTAGCCTCTGCACGGCCCTATTGTTTTACACGTACAGACCTTTTCAGTTTTATATTGTGTCATTTATCTACATGAAAACACCAAGGACCATGTTAAGAGTGACTTTTTAAGTTGATATTGTTGCTCAAAATTCACTCTGATTGAGCCAAAATTATGACTAATCAATTCCTTATTTTTCTTGTGAAATGTTAATGACACACGTGACTTTGGCAACCAATAGGAATGGAGAATGCTGAGCTAGACGTTTTTGATATGCAAATTAGGTGAGCGCCACTTGTACTATATATGGCCATCTCCCCCACCCTGCCTTATGTATGCTCTCGCTGGCCTAGTCTAGCTCAGAAATTTGGTCAAAACTTGAGGATTTTTGAAGGAAAGAAATCTTTTAACTTAAAAGAGGTAAGGAAGGACATTTCTTTGTCTTTGTTGCTCAAAACATTTGTTTTCATTGTTGGCCAGTGGCTCAATGCTGAAATGATAATCCATGGCACCAGCCAAAATATCTACCACTTGGTATGAGGGATTTTGGCTCGAAAATCTGACTACATTTTGCAAATTCATCTGTTTTTTGTAACTTAAAACCCAAATAATGCACCAGCTGGTGGTTTTAGTAGATTTGAAATGCATTTATTTGCCGGAAAATTGATAATATTGCACTCAATTTAGTTGCCTGTTCACTGGTAATGGCGGACGACCGCAGAGCTAGGGTCGTGTCACACTGAAACATAAAATTATGTCAGTTTCCTATTTAGAATATCCTGTTACTATCAAGAGCTATTTGTTGTAACATATGGGATTAAATATCATTTCATGTTTCCACTAGATTTAGTCTAATCCACGCCAGTAGATTACTTCCAGATGGCCGATAAGAAATGTGTGCTTTACATAATTGCAATTCTGTTCTTGTGAAAGAGTTCATGCAGTTGATAGGAATCTGAGCGATTTTTATAACTCTTTTTTGAGGCATATTGTTTATCGCAGTTATATTCGTTGAAATAAATGATAAGATAGCATGCAGTTACACTTTACATTTTCATATATTACTGCTTATATAATATGTTAAAGCACAGGCTGTCATGCAGACATTGCGACAGGCAGTCAGGCAGACAGACATCATCACATCATGAACATCATGAAGCTGATGGCTGATTTTAAAACTACTTAAAAACTGTAAAATTCATACAAATAGATATATATTGATGAGCGAAAACCGTATGCAAAAGCTTTTTAAAAAATCAAACTTTGTAAATATATGGCTTTGTAAGCTGCAGCTCTGAAATATCATATCGAGATTATGTGTATAATATGCACATGGTATGCCCTAGAGTGTGAAAAACCACTTGTTGGCCCCAATAGACACACAACTAGGGCAGGAGGGTGCAGGGATTAGCCCTGTGTGGGTAAATCTGTTTACCCCAAGAGATTTGGGTCATGAGAAACATGCAAAACTAAACACACAAGAATCCCTAATATGCATGCCCCCCCCCCCCCTCCCACGATGGCTGGTCACTGAGGGGGTGAAACGTGAGCAAAATGACCACTGGTCACCATGCAGACGATTCTTATCATGCTTATTATACTGTATCACCTAATACAGAGATCACTATAATTATACGAGCGTGGCATCAATCAAGGACCTAAATTAAACCCAATAAGGTCCTTGCATCAATATTACACAGATCAGTAGTATCAGTAACATCAATAGCAAATTAAGAGTTTGTGATTATAATGTGTTTTTATTATCAGATTATTATATCCAGGTTATCATTAAGTTGGATATGTGTATGAAATATGGCCTAGTATGATAAATATGGCAATCGGAGATCTGTGTCCATATTTTTGGCAACCAATATATAATATCTACATATTAAAAGTACTTTCAGTTTGGATGTCGTAGTTAATTCCAGGGATGCCATTACTGGGACCCAAAAAGGAGCAACTCAAAATCTTCACCTTTTTTTTCTTTCTTTTCCTTTTTGTTGAGAATATGATTAACGTAGTGTTGGCTAGATTATCAATTACAACGACCATAATGGTTACAACATGGAGTCACCAGAGATTACAAGAAGGCACAAAGTTATTTCATTGGAATTATGGACACAGTTGCTACTAAACTACTTAACTTCTGCTGACAGTTTCCAGCCTAGGAATCGAACCTGGTGTAGCCGGAGTCTTACTACTCTGTTGAAGTAATTGGCCATTTCCATGTTATGCTTAAGGTCGTAAATTATTATTGCTCCTTCGTGGGAATTACTCCATTTGCTTCACCTGATCGCGCAAAAAGTTTGGACAATTTTGATAAGCAATGATAACACTTATTGGAAGGAACATTTCGGAAAAGTAGATTAATAGATAGATAGACAGACAGACGGACGGACGGACGGATAGATAGATAGACAGATAGATAGATAGATAGATAGATAGATAGGTGGATAGATTAGATGGGTGGATGGGTGGATGGATGGATAGATAGATAGATGGCTAGATAGATGGATAGATATTGATTGATTGATTGATTGATATTCTGCAAAAAAGAGAGCAACTGCGCTACTAAATATTAAGATTAATTATAGGCCTAATACCTTTGATAAACCAGAGCTTTATCCAAGATAATATAGCTTGAAGAGAGCATCTGAGAAAGGATTTCCCCCATCTGTGGGGTCACCATGATCCTGACAAAGCTCACGTCTTGTCAAGTTGAATATTCATCTCCAGATCCATTCCGACTTCATATGACAATGTGGATCGGCAAAATGGTTATGTTTACAATAAGAATATTTGTCTCATGAATATATATATATGTCTCTGTAGACACAATGCCCTCACCCTCATGTCTATTTGCACTCAAGAAATTTACAATGTGTCAAAATGTGGCTTATGTGCAGAATGCTAAAAGCAAGCAATATGACACGATTATGCAGGTACTGGCAAACAAGATCTATCTATCTATCTATCTATCTCTATCTATCTATCTATCTCTCTATCTCTCTATCTCTCTATCTCTCTATCTCTCTATCTCTCTATCTCTCTATCTATCTCTAGCTATCTATCTATCTGTCTATCTATCTACCTATCTATCTATTTATCTATCCATCTATCTATTTATCTATCTATTTTAATTGGTGCGTTTCTTTTTATTAATCTTGTCAATGATCTTCGATTCTCGATATTACAAACATATTTCAACATATAACCTCTCACATACATCACATACATTGTATTTACTCGATAATGACCTATTAAGCTTTATTTGCCTTTGGACTTTAGATCTTCAAATTATATAGCTTAAGGCCATTACTTTCAATATACCTTGTAACTTTCAAAGATCTTCACAAAATAAAAGGATCAAACATTCTTAAAGACGTTTGTGTGCCTATGGGGTACTGCCTATACTTCGCGAGTCTTCAGAATTCTTTGTTCTTGTGTGTAGAACTTTCAGTGCCCTGAGGATCTGTAATTTGAGTGAGGAATTAACACACTTAAACAATGTATGATGGAAGAATGCGGGTGATGTTTAAGAGTGGGGTATTAAAGGTGCCTAATTGTGTGCACCAGGGGGTTAAGGGGCTTACAATAACAAAAAATGAATAACAATAGATCCCAGGGTAAACAGGGCTGGGTAATTACCACCAAAGTCATTATGAGTGGAGCCCCCCCCCCCCTTTACATGGGATGGGGCGTATTGCCTTGCATAAATGATTTTCGTATGTTAAATATTCCAAGATGCCTCAATTTGAAATCGAAATACCAGAGCAAATTGGGTCATAAGAAATATAGCAATTTGGGTTAAAAGAAGAAATGTCTTCTTGATTTACAAATGCTGACTTAGATGTTGTAAGCTTGCAAGTATGCGGTCTCTTCATACCCACCACCCCCCCCCCCCCCCACCCCCTAAGTATTTACATATATACATACGCCCTTGTAATTGCCTTGTTCAAGTGTCACCTGCTAAATTCCCCAGAGGTAGGCAACGCGACCCTTCAAGTACTAAATTTAGCCATTTCGATCAGGATTAAGGTACTTTAGAGGGGAATTTAATTAGGCAGTGCGGGTGGGGGGCAATTATTGGTCTGAGTGATCCTTGGGGGTATTTTCTGTTGACCCCCAAGCCCAGACCTGCCATTCTGGACTTTCTCAAAGGCATTATCAGCTGAGTAGATACAATGTTGGGTGTATGGCCAGGAAGTAATTCATGTAACAATTTTTGGTAATATTATATTTTCTCTTCTTTGTATTTTTGATATATATATAAATTCCCTAAGTTAAAGTGTAGAATATTCCGAATTTATCAAATCCTCTTTAAAAACAGTATGCAGTCTCTTCATACCCATTATTATTATAAAATTATCAATATCAGAACTAGAAGGAAAGTATATGATATAGTATTACATACACTATTTTTAAATTTCGTGTTTACACGCCATGACAGTATATAGTGGTCACACATATGTTAATTTCTTGGTACAAATCATATATTTATATATATATATATAATTTAGAAAAGACCACAGAAAAGGAATATACCAATCCACCAGGAGGCAGCACCGTCTAGGCTACAAACTCAATAGGCTACAGACCAAATGGGCTACAACCAAACTAGTATATGATATACATAGTATTACATACACTATTTTTAATAGATCATTTCATGTTTACACGCCATGACAGTATATAGTGGTAACACATATGTTAATTTCTGTGTACAAATCATATATATATATATATATATATATATATATATATATATATATATATATATATATCATTTAGAAAAGACCACAGAAAAGGAATATATTAATCCACCAGGCGGCAGCACTGTCCAGGCTACAAACTCAATAGGCTACAGACCAAATGGGCTACAACCAAACTGGCTACATGCAGTCAAACAAATTAGCGTGTTTAGGCCACTGTACTTGTTTATGAATTTGGTGTTGATTCCCTTTAACTTAACAAAGCATACATTTCTTCCGGAGTACAAGGAATAAATCAAATCCAATCAATACACTAGGAAGAAATGCCAATTAGCAATTCTATTGAGAACAGATAGTTTTTGGAAGATGTAGGATTGTAGGATGAAGAGGAATCAAATTATTAAAGAAACGTGATTGAAATATTTTCAGTGTGAAATAATGCATCTTAAATTGTTCTTTTGATGCAGGATGGCAGCAGCAGCCCAGAAGGGGAAGACCCTGGACCTGGAGAAAGTGGTCCGGGATTATTTTGACCAGTGGTATGACAAACTGGCCACCAGGAAAATGAGGAGACTCAAGGCCAAGAAGCAGATGGCTATCAATGTCGACTGGTCAAGTGAGTATATATAGCACCTTGTCATATACAGAGTCCATGCTGAAGCAAGTAAAATACCCCAACCATGGCTATAATTTGTAACGTGGTGTGAAGTCAATGCCAAAAAAAATGTACAAGTAATCTTGAATGTTATTAAGCAGTTAAGAAGTAGTGTTGGGACACACCAAAAGTATATATAGTATTAGGGTGCTCCAAAAAAACTGAAGGTAAAAAAAACTCTTTTCCAATTATGAAATTGTTGAAAAAATTAGGTCAATATCTCCATTCTAAGCCTTGCCACCAAGCAGTTGAAATATGCTGTATGATAACCATTGAATTTGCATGGGCTGGACCCCATCATACAGTGGTTTTTGTTTCAGTTGAGTTAAAAGTTTATACATATATTTTTATTGTGCAGACTTCTAACTAGGTATAATGTGAAACAATATCATAATTAGCATAAAGTCCAGCCTCAACACACATTTGACTTATTAATTCTAACTAAAAAAATATGGGCGTAAGAAATCTAGAATAGCGTTTCAACAATTTTTGCGGCATGAACTGACAGTTTATTCTTACTTGAAAATATAACAATGCGCTGAAAGTAACTTGACGTATTGCTCTTACATGCATAGTATCCTTAATGTATATATTTGAAATAGTCTGCGCTTGGTTACCATTTTAATATATTAGCACTGCCTATGCAGCAAACCCTCAGCATATATACTTAGCTTTCCTGGTCAAATTCCATGCGCTCAGCCAGAATGCTATCTTGGTCTTTGTGAAATAGCAAACTTGGCTATAATATAACAGTAAAACAAGGTTCACGTAAACTAGTATAGGAAGCTTCAGGAAAAGTGAAACCAAATTGACGATTTTCTCAGTGCAATAAAAACAAAACAAAAAATCAATATTTAGACTAATTCAGAATTGCCTTAAGAGTATTATACATCTCTCAAAACGTCAAATTTCATATTCATATTGTAGACCAGTGATATATCATGCCTTTAGAAACATTATTCCACAACTCACTAAAGATAAATTCCTGAAGTGTTGTATATTATTTTCATTTTGTTGTTAAGGTATATTAATCTAACTTAATTTCGGACATAAAAAAGGCAGGTCCATATCATTACTAGAACTACAACTACCTATGGACTACTCAGTTTATATGAAAAGGCAAGATCTTGACCTATGGCATAATGTATAATATATGAGTACAGGATTTGGAAGCTTGATTAACTAAATGTATCTGTATAGTAGCAGATATCATAGTGAAATTAATTTTTTATTGCAGAGGTCAAGTTCAAAGATGAGACAAAATGGCCGAGGTTAGCCGAGTCCCTATTCGATGAAGATAATGACGAATCGAAAGATCCAAACTCGAACAAACCCCATGAAAATGTCATGAGCCATGGACTGGCAGAAGGGGTAGGAGCAGTGAAGGCCAGCATCTTATTCCAGACGAAATTCACAAATGACACTGGATTTGACCAGGAGTACACCATGCATACGTCGAAGACAACGTCCTCCACATGCGAGACATTCATCGAAAACAGCTACACCAAAGGAATCGACATGGCTGTGACTCTCAAAACACCGTGTGAGGTTTTTGAAATGAATGCAGGGTACCACCGCGAGATGACCTTGACCAACTCTCAAGGTCAAACGATTGAAGAAGAGATTACTTGGAGTGTGGACAGTCAGATTAAGGTCAAATCCAGACACACCGCGACAGCCAAACTCATCGTGAATGAGAAAAAATACAACGGAGAATTTTATGTCGTCAGTCGATTGTCTGGACCAGTTTACGTGACCTACAACAACCTGAAGGACAATAACGCATTAATTCGAAGTGGCGAAGATGATATAAGTAACATTGTTAAAGAGTTCTTAGAAACACAAGCAGACATTGGTGATCCTTATGATAGTTTCGTCCAGCTTGAGGGACGAGATGTTGTAATTACTACGAAAGGAAATTGTCAGTTTCGCTGTGGCATCAAGCAGGAGGTACTTGTCCAACAAGTTCCAATGTAGAACAAATAAATATTAGTAGTTATACATTTTTTTACGCTTGCTATGCAGAATTTACATTTGGACCTTCAATCTTGGATTGGACCAATAACCCATTACAAAACGTATTGGATGTGAAAGAACGAGAAAGATAACCCTCTAAAAGTAAGAGGCATGATACACAGTTATTCAGGTTTCATAATGCCTAATGGATCTACATGATAAAAAATATGTAATACAAAAACTTTTCAGCAGCTTGAGTTAAACTTGTATTGTGGGCATGTACTCAAATATGTTATGCTATATAGCTTTGCCGGTTGATTGCAGCATTTTTGTGCAGTTGATTTATACATTAAAAAATTTTGTATTAAAATTATGATATCAATTATTGTGCCCATTGAGGTCTTTTATTGTACCACACATAAACTGACAAACTCTTTATATCATTCAAACATTTTATTTTACAAGCAACATCAGCACAATTCAATTTTAGTAACTTTCAGTTTACAAAGTCTTCCATCAAGTTAAGAAATTTGTCTGACATATGGTACCAAAACATTTTCTGATCTCAATCCCATGTAGTTATATTGATACTAAGTTTATTTTCAGGTAATGATTACAAATATAAAGTACAATAAAAGTATGTAATCACCTGTGGGTCATACACTTAAAAGCTTAAAAAGCTGTAAAATCAGTGCATGCCTGGGTACAGAAAATTTTGAAATTTATGTCATGAACATAATTTAATACCAATACTCGTACAGGAAATAATTATACAAAATTAAATTAGGTCCTGTGAACATGATTTTGGCAGCATGTATTTAATAAGCTTAAACTTTAAGCACACACATCAATCAGTACAAAAATAACAGATCAATGCCAAGAAAACAGGCTACGTTTGCTCAAAATTGGCCTCATGTTGGCATAATCAGGCCGATGCTGGGCCACCATTGCATGTTTTAAGGGAACTATAGTTTGTATAAAATAATAAAGATCTCCAAATCATCAATTTTTTAATAACATTTTCACTAGATTGTGAGTTGTATTTAAGATTGACTAGTTAGGTGACTTGCATAGGGAGCCCAAGAGAGGTTACTTTCCGCCTTCTTCATCGCAATTATAATGTTCTCTCCTTTGTACTGAAAAAATTGCAAAAAATCCAACTATTGAATGCAAATATAACAGGGATATGCATTGAATAAAGAAATAAATCTGTGCGAAGTTAATCCCAAATTAGTCAATAACTAAGTGACATTAGATGTGGGAAACTTATTGAATTATGTATCATTTTAGACTATTGATATATTTACTTTAATTTTTGAAGAGGCAGGGACAATCTCTTTGGGAAGTTTTTTCACATATTCGTAGGTCACTTCCTGTCCGGAGCTCTTCGTAACTTTCACCGTAACTTGAATAGTCCTGAAAAGTATTAAGTACTAGTGAAAACATGGAAAACACTATACATGTTATGCAGTCTATTATTATGTGGATTATTTGGATAGTACTGCCCATTTATAACAGAATTAACTTATTATGAATTATATGAGCTCATATATGATCATACTTAGCATCTGGAAAGATGTTTGGGTCCAGTAGAATAGCATTTGTTGGTTTCACTTTAATTGGTCCGGAGACTTGCATTCCTTTCAGGGTCAAAGTAATGTAAACAAATCCCTTCTTGGGGTCATCTTGATGGTAGAATACTGTTCAAAATAAACAAATATTTGTCATGTAAGTCATTGTAAGACATAAACGGTCATTGTGATCAAGGATCAGTAAAATATATATCACATGATAGCTCATTATCACAGCAAAAGGCAGTTGGTGTTTCATGTGATCTTCACACTGGTCACTGTAACGTCCCGTAGTCTTAACTTAATAGATAAAATAAATAAAACCTAATTAATTCTGACAGAATCCCAAATTTATATTAAAACGATAATGCATTAAAAATTTACCCGGTGCAGGCCAGTCTCCACCCATGTTCAACCGATATTCAAATCACACGAAACCTGTAAGAAAGAAACATGTATAGTAAAACGTTCAAGACAAACAGGACACTATCAGCACTTATCATGCTTATCAAAGTAAATAAATTAATTTTTTTAGGTCAAATTTGACCTATTTGTCATAGTACAGTAATTCAAATACATGCAAGATACAGAAAAAAAAAAATATATATATATAAATATAAACACACATATTGCACATATACATATCAATGAAAATATTATCAGATTGTGCAATGTCGACAGGCAAGAACAGCACAAAAGCAATCCGATACCTCTACAGTTACTTAATTATTATTATAACTCTTATTTAATTTCATTTTACTCTTTCCTGTTTTAATTTGTTTTATCCATTGTTCTTATCTTTTTATTCATTTATTTATTATTGTCTTGTTTTTTTTTCTCTTTATCTTGTTTTAGTTATTTAGAGAGACTAAGAGGGTGCTGCATTGATTTTACATATCATAATTTTATTTATTCTTATCATTATTTCTTATTTAATTTTCATATTTCATTCTCTTCTCTGAACTGTGAAAGACCTATTTCCCAGGTGCCCCTAGTTGCTTCAGTTTGTTCGAGTGTCATGATTTCTATGAATTTTGTCAGTTGTGTTAGATCTTCATGATGTGGTACTAATGGTATGATGACATTTAAGAGTTGTACTTTCATGGATGTACAGAGGACAATCTAAGAGGAAATGCATTTCATCTTCAACTTCATTTGATTTACAGTAGATACATATTCTATTTTTCTTTAGGGGTTTTAGGACACGTGTAACAACCAGTTTCAATACACAAGTTATGCGAGCTAATTCTAAATCTGACGACGGCTAGGGTATGGTGTAGATTATGTGGTTGTGAGAGGTATGGCTTTAGTTGGACCTCCTGTTTAAAATGTTTAGACTCGCCATTTTGGGTTTAGTGTACTATTGTTTATTGATATCATACTTTGTTCCATGAAGTCAGAATACAATAACTCTTTAATTTTATACAAGTCCCTATCAGTTATCATTTGGTTTTGCCAGTGATGATCCATCTTTAGATCTTTCAGAATGTCATGGACTTGTGTGCACCAGTTTACTTGTCCTCTATCATCATGATCATGTAGTTCTAGTAATGAGAGGTATGCCAGTTTTAGGATGTGTGAGTCACTATAGCTTATAACTCTTTGCCAGTATTACAGCAGTTGGTATTGCATTTTGAGTTTGAGTGGGAATCTACCTAGTTCAGCATGAAGTGCAAGGGTGCTTGAGCTGAGTTTAACTTTAAGTATGTCGAGTTCTTTACAAAATTGATTTGAGTACCATATTTCAGAGCAATATTCTTTAGTATTGGGCTTATTGGACATCAAACATTTTCATGGTCAGACTTGGTTGCAGGTGTCCTATGGTTATTTTGATATTTGATTTCAGGGCATATACGTACTGCTCTCTGGGCTTTTTCTTCAAGATTTGTCAGATTCTGTTTAAACAATTTACCTTTTATCTGTATTCGACATCAATTGGGTTTATTTCACTCTCTCCAAAATATAGTTTCGGTGTTGTGATATTAAGTATACATGTAGGCCTATAATTATGGTCCATGGATTGCATGCTAAAGTCTGAGACTTGTTTCCACCATGGTCCATTTGTGAATGGCGAAAACTGGTGCACAGTCCAATTTTATCTACCTATTATATTAGTATTAATACCCTAAATACACGATTTCCTCAAAAAAGCATTACACCAGACGACATTTGGTATCAAAAAGACAACTTACATCTGCAGTCTAGTTAAAATCACTCACTCATATTTATTTTGTGTGGGCGAAAATGCATTGCTCTGTTAGAAATCTTAATACAAGGCAATTCGTCGACACGCAAATTCGTCGACAACCAAGTCGTTGACACATTAGAAGGCCTGATACAAATTGACAAACCAACTTCTACAAATTTGGGAGACACAAAGTCGTTGACAAACTTTTGACCACAACAACCAACTCGTTGACAGGTCATTATATTAATGGAAAATCATTGACAGTTAATCTGCCCAATGACCATTTCGTCGACACACTTACGTTAATGAGTTAATAAAGCTTCCACAGCTAAAATAATGTCCATAAATTCCTGTACTCAAAGTACTTACGGAGATAATACATGTGCCATAAAACCACGATAGAGGGGGAGGGGGGCAGACCGACGGGAAACATGATCTAGATGGCTTATCTATTCTCTGTAGAGGATGGGTTCTCAATATAAAACTTCGTCATTTTGCACTGAAAATTATGGGAGAGCAGATACTGATGACGCCACCAACACTTGAAGTGACGTAGTTTATTTGTATCGCCTCGTTTTCGTTTTTTAGATCTTCCTAGTATTGCTCATCTAGGAAACATCTGTATCATGTGAACGAGTTTGTGTTTGCCCTCATCTGAACGATTTGACTGTCGACGATTTTGCGTGTCGACGAATTGACTCGATACCTATATCCACGAGATGTCGCTACCAGTCGCTTCGAGTTCCACCAGATGTCGCCGCTTGTCATGACTTGTGCTCCACCACTATAAAATTAAAAATGATATATAAGTAAAGGCCATTTATGATTTAATTTTGTGAGTTGTCAAATCTTAACATGGATGGTTATTTCTATATGCTAAATATTGTATAATTATATAACTATTCCATCATGAACTCTCATCTTCTAAATTTAATACATTTGAAGAATATTCTAACTGTCATTTACACCATAAGGTCCAATGCCTAATGTGGCCTTTTAATTTTCACCAAAAACATAAAATAGGCAATTTTATAGGACTACAGTCTTGATCTTGCCTTAAATGGTCCCACTTGCCTACTGATTTGATGCCTTAATCATCTCTGCCGTGTAAAGACTTGCAATTTATCAATTAAATTAAATGTTTGTTTGGCTCATCAAAAGAACAATAATAGCGACTCACAGTTATCTACATACAAGTAAATTAATATAACAAATATCATTTTTAGAAACATATACATGCACTATAGTAAATAAGTCGCGTAAGAATTATATATATTTATATGTATACTCGGTATTAAAAAAAAAAAAATAGATATAACAATATAGAGAATATTTATGTTCAGTTTTGTGATCCAATCAGACAAAACATAGAATGCCACCTTATTAAGACCAAAGATCAGATGTTGTCAAAACAAAAAGTGTTTTATTAAACATTCAATGAGATGTCAAACAAGTCTAACTACTAATTGACTTGTGTTCATTGATAGGTAATAAGTGCCCATGGATGGATGACATGGATGATTTAAAGACTTTAAAGAAGTGGTTATCAACAGTAAAATGGTGATTCCAACACAGTAAAAAAATCCTTTTGGAAATTTTGTTTTCCTTCTCTGTGTAAGGAATTGAGGATCATGATGCAGTTTCTTTTTCTAGCTTTTGGTATCTTTTGATTCCTTGTAAGATGAGGGTATACTGTCATGGTCTGTTGAACATACCCTAATGTGATAAACATATGCTCAGAAACACAGGAAGTTGTCAAACTTAGGTTACGTCTGTTTTTGTTACCCTGGTACATCAGGAAATTAGGATCAATCATTTTTGTATTGCATTAAACACCAAGATCTTTTTCCAAAGAAATGCCCATTGTGTTTTAGACATGGTAGATGCATAGTGGGGTGGATTAGGGCTTTACGTCCTGTATTTCTGCACCTGATGGGCTAATTAGGACAGGCAGGAACATGGCAATGAGATGATGGGTGAAACAGCCATCCAACTTAGGCTCCACCTGGAATCGTACCCGCTACCACTTCTCTAGGTCCCAACCCCCGTGGCAGATGAATATTTTATCAGAAAAAGCGCAGCACAAAATGGACAAAAATGGTTCTATTAAGTCAAACCCCAACTTTCTAACAGATAAAAACCCCTCTCTGTATGAATTATAAGTTTCCTATCTTTCCAGTGATAATTTTTTTTTGTAAATTGCTTCACAGAATTAAGTGTTTTTACACGCTAGAAAGTTGGTGATTGACTTATTCCTAACATTTATGTCCATTTTATGGTGGCCCTTGACATTTATGGACATTTATTTGAATCCTACTGTAAATATAGATTCAATTCAGCACTCCTGTATACATATACATGTATATATATACAGTGTGTATGTGTTTATCAGTCCCTATTTGGAATTATGGATTACCCATGCACTCAAAAGTTGTTTGCAATACTTTCTCCTCTTTACTATTTAACTGATAGAGTTTCAGAGATCAGTTTGCCTCACCCAGTAAATATGATCTGTATCGTAGATGAAATGAGATAGTAAGCATATCATATTGAAGAAATATCGTACTTGTATGAAACATGAGTTGCCTAAAAGATAGTTGTCTCCACTTTTTATTGTATTGTTTTCTTGTGTAAGGTTACATGTTGAAGTTTCAAATGACCAAAGGGTAACTATATTTATACTCAATTTTTTATTGTGAAAGCAATTCCTTAATAGAGTCTTTTCACTGAACAGCCCTGAATTCAGCCGGACATAAGTCTTTCCTCTCCTCTTATTACTCATTTTGCTTTTCAGACATATAAGGTAATAACTAACTGATTCCATAAATATAACTTTCTTAGAAAAATAACAAAAATCAACTAAATGATAAAGTGTCAAATATACATTAAAATGCACTAAAAAATACTGCTGCTAGGATGCACTTTGCGTCAGCCAATCACAGTCATGGCGGGAACATTTTCAGCCAATAGAATTGCAGTATTATGTTTTAGCCACCTGGTGGACATACAGAGAACCTTCCGTGAAAACCCACTATTCAATAAACTGTCAAATAAGATATAACTAATTAATTGTCGGTCTGTTATGAATACAGTAGAAAAGATTTCTACACAAATGACTTATACAGCAGCAAACCTTCTGGACATGTTTAATAACTTTTTGACTATTTTTGGTTTGGTAGAATCAACCCTATAGTCAATACATTAACACGTTAGTCACAATTATATTAACTAAGAGTGACTTATTGTTAGTCATTTTCCTTTCAGTTGAAAGTAGCTCATAACAGTTTCGACTAACAACTTGTAATACAAGTTAGTTGAGTCATCAATAAAAAAAATAAAAGATAATAATAATTACACAGATACTAATCAATGAAATAAAAACATAAACAGATCGAATGGCAGTGCACTATAGATCTAGTCATTTGAAAACCTATTACTATTCTAACCAAAAAAAGATGGAATTAAAACACAAGTTTCAGAGTATGTATATATAGTGGCAGTATTCAATTTTCTTCGACACTTCTGTATTTTTATTGCAATGCCTTAATTTGCATCACAGTTCAACTCTTCAAATGTCAGAGAATTAATTAAAAAAGCAAGTTTTTGTTTTCTTTTTGTAACCATGATTTGTCTTTGTGAGCGAAATAAACACTTTACAACAAAATATAAAGCATATCTTATCCAAATGTGGCCTGGTATATCATTGCAGTTGGTGATGACAGCTTTTGCCCATGATACACACATTTAGAGATAAGCCCTGGATACCGCAGACTCATCATTGTCATTTGCCATATCGTATGGCCCTGATAAAGAGCGTCAAATTTCTGCCATCATTGTATGAGTTAGATTAGTGATGGGCCCAGCATGTTGCCATTGATAACACCCAAAACATCTAATTATCGCCTGCTACTGTATAAAAAAGAAAAAAAAGACACTTGTTAAATAAAAGAAAACAGATCATATAGATGGTTGGTCACGTATACACTTAATACATTACTCCTAATAAGTTTGGAATCATTGAGAAAGTGGTTTGGTACATATCTATAAAAATGGCTACTACTTTTACATGAAATTCTGTTAAGGGACTCTTTGGACTTAATTTTGGTGTAAAAAGTACATGTATAGATATATGAGTCACGATTCCAAACTTTTGAAAATCACTTATTGATGCAAATTTGTCCATATTTTCTTTGTCGAACTGCATATCAATGAATCAAAGAAAATGCCATTATAATTCATATACAATAAGATTAATAGGTTTGAAGTTAAATTGGCAAGAAATTCATCTGATGAAGTCAAAAATATGTAAATACATTCCAGGTATTTTCAAAAAATGAGTACAATATTTCATCCTTTATATATAGTGTCCTCACTTTGACAAACACATCTGTAAAAGACATTGAAAACTGATATGGCTTTGTTTTTCAGCCCTCAAATGCCAAATGACTTTTTAAAAAGTTTCATGATCCACTACATTTAAAACTGGGCAATAAACAAAGTGCATGATAATCCTGGTAGTGTGTTATATCAATTGCCATTTTTGGTAAGTTATGATGAATTGTCTTATTAAAACATCAAAGTGTTGTTGTCAAAAATAATTTTCTAGAAAAAAAAAAAGTGACTGGAGCTAAAAGTACCGTTTGTGATCATCTTCCTTTTTTTCAATTTCACTGATATGAAAAAAGACAAATAATAATTTTTTTTTTTTTTATCAATGAGTCCTTCCTTCTCTTTCCTTTCTTCCTGCCTTCCTTCCATCCTCCCTTCCTTCCTTCCTGAGGCTCCTTCCTACGGATACTTTCTTCTACACATAAGAACTCCATATCAGTAGGGAGACCCAAAACAGGACCTCATTTTCCTGCTTGGCAGGTCCGAGGTTCAAATCTTGTTCACATGAGACTTCAAGCATATATATGGTGTGTGGCCAATTGCTGGACAAGTAGCGAGTAACATACATGTACTGTACTTATGTGGACTCCAAGATATCATCTCATTATACGTATCTATCTATCGCAGAGTTCTGGCCATCTAAGCTGACATATTAAAAGAAAACAAAAACTTTTCCCTCACTATACCTCCTATAAATAACTCCACATTTCAAAAACTCTTTACAAAAGTTAGTAATTCACAAATGTCCATGGAGACTCTAATAATCTAACAATTAAAAGGTGTCACTGGCATCATATTATTTGCATGCATGTACCAGCCAATCTGATTTATTGCTACATGAACATATGGAATTGTTTAGTGACAAACGATGCCCCTTAACTCTTAATTAAAAGACAATGACACTGGGGTGAGTCCAACATGGCAGTGCGCGTGGTGTATGTGACGTTATCTCCATGGCGACACGTGCGGGAGTGTGATAAACACCACAATGGCTCGGCTAACTGCTTGAACGGTCATAGATATCTGTCAAACGCTCATCAGTGTCAGGTATAGAACTACCCTGGATCTATACCGGATCACTGGAGCTTGTTTGACATCATTTGTTTGTAAAATTTCAACACAGCTCCAAGAGCAGAGGTCCTACAAACCGCAGAACTTTTGTGAAATACAGTCACGCCCACAGCAGGACAATGCATGGAGTCAACCGCAGAGCAGAATATCCCCTACATCTTTTCCCCATACCCCACGCAGATCGTGCCAGAAGTTTATTTGATTATTTGATGAGGTATAGTCATGAACAGAAAAGTTTTTGTTTTTTTAGATAAAGTGTTCTTCATTGAATTTTATCGTTTAGATATATTTTTGTAATTATATTTCTTAATCGTTTATCGATATTGATGAGTATACTGACTAAACATAGTAAAAAAACAGACGTTGACATTGTCGTTGAGTCGACGTTGACTGATTATTTGTAAGATATGCGGCTGACTAACTTGTCGTTAAAAGAACTATGAAAGTAGTCATTCATGACATCACCAAATCCAAATATCTAAGCTGTTAGTAAAAAAGACAGATGCTCATGTTCAGTGTAAAGAGAAATTGTTCAAAAATCTCTGGTGGTGATTAATTAATATCTTGGATGGGGAAGTATTGATGAAGCACAATTCAGTGCACTACTCAATGCCATGAAAGTAAGTATACAGTTACTGGAAGTCATTCAAGTGCATTTCGTTATATATGAACTAAGCCAATCAGGTCTCACTTAAATGCCTACTTTTTCTACCATTAAAACTTCCTATTTACTTTGGCCTTTTTGTTGTATTATCAAAATATTCCAGGCACCTTGAGGAGAACGTCACTGTTACAGCTGGTCCCATAGACATGGAAACGACAGTCTAGAGGTCCTCGTGCAGGTGAATCAACCAATGAGATATGTACATTCACATGAAGTCCTCTGGAGTTTAGTTTCCAAAATCTATGGGTTTACCTGTAAATATGCAGTATATAGCCAACATTTTATAATTTAAGAGTCCTTCACAGAATTTAAAAAAAAAATCTGATTTATCATATTAGTCAGTCTAATTAGTCATATTGACTACAGCAGAACAACCTGTTAAATAAAGCTGACTAGTTTGTCAAAACGGCTTTGTGGAGATCAGTCATTCCATGGACTTAGTTCTAAGAGACTACGTCTATGTCCTTTCTTAACAAGTTAGTCAATATACACGCCCAACAGGTTAGTTATATTGTATACCAGTCTTGTCAGTCTATAGTCAAAGGGTATTTCAGTACGAGTTGTCATAATATTCTTACTCCAGCAAAGTACCTTTTCTGGGTGAATATTCTCAGATTGATATTAAATTTCAGGTGTTCAAGAAGAATACAGGCAACTAATTTTACCACTAGCCCAACGTACATAGTCACGATATTCCTGAAATTTATTATCACTCTGTCCTATCCTATCCCATCCTATCCTTTCCTATCCTTTCCTACCCTTTCCTATCCTATCCTATCCTATCCTATTTTATCCTTTCCTTTCCTATCCTATCCTATCCTATCCTAGCCTATCCTATCCCATCCTATCCTTTCCTTACCTTTCCTACCCTTTCCTATCCTATCCTATTTTATCCTTTCCTTTCCTATCCTATCCTATCCTAGCCTAGCCTATCCTATCCTATCCTATCTTAAATTCTTCGATGCAGTGATGACGTCATAACGGTAAGTCACATGACTGTTGTGGAGCATGCTGAGCACGTGCTTGGGAGGCCCTGGACCCCGATATGAGAAGCCCTTATGGCCTCCTATCTCAAAAACAGGTTGCTTATGGCATCTGTTAGATTTGTGACTCTGAGTCACCGGGATATGACTTAATATCTGCCACTCACTTAAATCATTTCTAGCTGGATAAGTCACAAGGGACCAAGGGAGTTGGACCAAAAGTCCTGTGTTTTGCAAGGCCTTATCTTCTGACTAGAATGGCCCTTTTTGCTTACCAAATAGTCTAATTAGATACAGTGAATCCCCATAAACTATTTGACAACCTCGATTTTAAGACCAATCTGCAAGTCCGAAAAGACTTGGTAAAAAGTCAAAACTGATAAAATCACGTACCTTTGATTTTCAAAGTTGCAATTATAGTTTTAAATGGCTCCTTTGAGAATTAAACTAATTGGAGTTGGCGTATTGTATCTTGAAAATATTTTAAAGATCGTTGACATTTTGACTACATACATGTGTTTGGAGTGACTATGACTGACCTAATAGTTTTGCCTGCTGACCAGTCAATATTCAAAATGTGTAAAGTTAGTAAAAAAAATTACTAAGAATAGTCAAACGTCTACAAAAACATTTTTTCAAGTAAGCTGGTTGGAGTTGCAAAGCAAGCTCAGTTCCTTATACATCCATGGTTTGACTTACAATGAAAACCCCGGACAGGTATATATTGTGAAATATAATAATTTAATTAAACAAGTGTTATTAAACATTAAAAAAAAAGTATAATGTACAATGAAATGAATCATGAATTTAAATGTACAAGGAAATGTGCCTTTATTTAGTTTGGAGGAAATGCAACAAATAACATTAATATACAAACCTCATAATACTAAAACTTTCCCATGTATATTCTTATTTCTACATGCATGAAAAAGGCCATTACCATAAGATGATGTCAGATAGTGAGTCAGAAAAAAAAAAAAAAAAAGCTGCAAATACATCAATAAAGTAACGGAGAACATGATTTGGCATTCAGATTACAGGAAGACTGCATGGTCAGTGAAATGTGAGTCTAACATAAATTGCTCAATCGTTTCCTACTTGATTAAAACTATGACCCACTCATTTTGTTACGGTGCTGTTGGTTTGTTGAGGTCGAAGGGATATTCCCAGCTGTGGAGAGATGCATTTCTGTTGTGTTCATGAACTTATTGCAAAGTTGATTTATGTCATAGTATGATTGTCAGAATATGAACCATGCAGGGGCAGATGTAATGAAGAGATGACAAACATGGGTGTCCACACTATATTATACTCACAGTACTTGAACAGGCCTACCATTAACCTATGGTCATGTTAGGATTCTTAATAAATGTCTTTTTCTTTTTTGTGTGTCTTTTTTTGGTCATAAAAACCCCACTATGTACCAATTAACTTCAATTTTCCAATGATAATTCTTTTGCCATCTTTTAAGACATCATATTATGGCCTTTTTATCATGGTCACAAAGAAGCAGCAGAAATGAAAAATTAGGAGAATATGGCAGAGTTCAAGTTTATTGTTTCACAGAAGTGTTTTTAATATCAGGTAGATTAGATCTGTGAAAGTTGGGATTTGACTTGTTGCTAACATTTCTGTCCATTTTGTGCTGCTCCATACCATTTAAGGAAAAATATGCTAAATAAAATGAACAAGCAATAACACACAAATGAAGAAGTAAAGCATCCCCAGAGACTGTACTCTCTGCCTGCATGTAGCCCCTATTGCTAATCACGACTCTCTCGTAGTTTTGCCTCGCTCCCTTTCATGATTTAATAGTTCGTTTACCTTGGCAACCGTAAATCACGTGATCAACCCTAGATGGCGCTGCAAGTAGTCGCACTTGATGACCTTTCTTCAGGTAAACAAGAATGACTTGGAAATCCCAACGAGTAAACTTGCATGTCGAAATAAAAGGCTGGAGAAAAAAAAGAGCGCGAAATAAAAAAAAATCTGCAGGGGCCTCGTACCTGGTGCTCTGCTGCGGTAAGACAAGAATGCAGCCAAAAATCCGGCCCTCTGGTGCTCATGCTTGTTTTTCTGCAGTAAATTTTTATCCAGGAAAGTCCTGACTCTGTACAGAGGGTGAATGACCTATCAGTTACCAGGTTACTGAGACTAAAGAATACAGCTGGTAGTAGAAAGAAGGAAAAAAGATAGACAGACAGACAGAAGACAGCTCTAGAGCAAGAAAGAAAGAAAGCAAGAAAGAAAGAATGTATTTTTTAGAAATTAGCCAATTAGCCATCTAATGAACAACTGTGACTATGGCTATGTTTGTGGTTTTTTGGTTTTTAAAGGGCTGATATATCTATATAATATAATTTTTTTTAAAGATGTGTTTCCCAAAAAATTGCACTAAACAGCCTCTGTTACAGCATGGAGTGCTTATGACTCCATGGTTACAGTTACATCCTACAGATAGTTCCCAAGCAGAGTTGCAGAGATGATAAATGCACCTTTAATTTAATATAACCATGGACGTAAAAGCTTTTACATCCATGATATAACAGACAGTTTCCCTGTTAAAAGGCTGTTTGTTTATGACGAATTTTTCAAAAATTCTTGAAGGAAGAAAAATACTAGCATCTGGAGATGAGTTTTAAAGTAACTGACTGTCTTTCTTATCTGGATTTGTCACAGAGACAGATGACACGAGCTGAGAAGACATCTCGTACAATGACCTTTGACATGACCTCATTATGACCCAAAGGTCAAGGTCACCACCTCCTGTCTCTCAAGCATGGGAAACATTGTTCCAAGTCATTTAATCATATTTGTTCATATTTGTTCATATTTGTCAAAGTATTTTGTTCTCAAGTGCAGTGGTGTCACTAAAATTTAAGTGCGCACTTGCAATATCCTTTGAAATTTTATTTATTTTTTCCTTTTCTGTGTCTTTAAACAATATACCATTAAAGAAACAAAGACTGTTTAATTCTTGTTCAATTCATTAATGTTTGCTGGTCTTGTCTTGTTTCGGTCTGAGAAATATGTTTTAAAACGAGCAGTTATTAGAAAAAATGTTTTTTTTGGTTCGTTATTTTATACCAAGCAGTATCTGCTACATGATTAAAATTTTAATTGGATATATCTGGTTATCATGGCAGGTCATTTATCAAAATTTACTCATCATTCCATTAAAAAAAAAAATATATATATATATATATATGCATAGACGGATGCACAAAAACCACAAAAAAGTAGCATGTATTTTCAATATTTATTTCTACAAAAGTAAAAACTCTGTTCAGTGTTCAGAGTTAACATTCAATCAACATTGTCAGTACCACATAGGCAAGTTCATAGCACCTCGGAAGACAAACAGTTGAAGACAACTTTCTAATGAAAAAAATTGGTTTAGGAGCAAAAGTAATACTTTCAAAACCATATTGCAATCAGTAATTTACTGATTAATCATGGTAAACAATTAATTGTTAATAGTAAATGCCCAGTTAAAATTTAACAATAGTACACAATTTCAGCTTTGGAATTTGACAATCAACAATTCTTTATATTCGTATAAATTACAAAGAGTAATTACATCATGTATGAGACAATTTTAACGAACAAAAAAGATGTAAAAATTGTTAAAAATAAATCAGTCAAGAATAATGTTAACATTTATAGAAACTGTAAACATCAAAAGTAAAATTGCATAATTATTTTGCAACATCAAAAGCAGTGTGATTAGGAGAAATATATCTTTCGAGCGGATAACATCGTTATGATAATTGCATAAAAAACAATGTACTATTTTGCAATTAAGTGGAACATTAATAACAGTTGAATTTTTGGCATTTTATACTTTTTTCTTTTCCTTGAAACTTATTTTTTTCATAAAGGTTGTTATGTACAAGAATTTCCTCAATAGTGACCACAAAATATTTAGTCATGTTTTCAAAGAAATTGTACTCAGTGACCTCTTACTAAGGAACCACAAAAATACTGCAGTTCTGAATTAGAATTCTAGAGTACAAAGCCATAAGCATTGAGAGTGCATTTTCTGCATTAATATGGGTTCATTCATTGTAATAAAATGATTGGAAAAAGTTCAGGTGCAGCTCCTTGACTAGAAAACCTTTGGGTCCCATTTAAAATATAATTTATTCCACATAATACAATCGTACTCGAGCCGGTAGAGGGCAGACCCTTTGTAGAGTCTTAATAAAAAAGAAATTGACAAAAATACTAAAACTAAAAGGAACTAACTGTGCCCTTAGGTACACCAAACACAACGCGGAACATTCGGACTAATTTACACAATAGAAATAAGTTGAAAATGTCATAAAAAAATACTATCCAATTATTCTGAACACGGTAACAACAAATCATCACTTTACATTTGCAGGTGATGATTTCTTAAACATTTGCAATTAGGACTGTCAATAACATTTGCCATCATGTTGTGCCTGTAATAATGGTGCAATGTATAATCGGTAATAGCAATAATCATCGTCAACGTGTATACAGTCAAAAAACTTGTGCAGGAAATAAGTACAATATACAGTCAAATCTCTTGGTTGAGATGTGGGACTGGCTTTCAGGGCTATTTAAATTGGACGGACCCGGTCCGTTGACCAATAAGTATCATTCAACCTACATGACACAATTATAGGTCAATAATTTAACCTAATATATCATCGAACATCATTTTTAGACCCACCATACTTGCTTGCAAACCCTTGGTATAATTTTTACCCACTTGTGCCATTTTGTTGCTGTTATAAATGAACAGTTAATAACAGCAGCTATTAGCTACATCAGCACTAATGACATCAACAATGAACACCTGAGTATTTTGGTTATTTTGTGAGCGTTGCTAGGCAACAAACTCCAGTCAATATCAAAGCAGACTTCCACAGACTCGGTCTGATTCTTCTAGAAGGAATCGCGTTGTTTTTTTAACTTTCAAAGTGTCCGATTGCGTTGCCACGGTGTTTCGTCACAAGCGCCCAAAGGCCATGTGATTGTTCGACCAATGGCAGAACAGCTTGGTTTCACATGACCAATCAGTGACTAGTGGAACACTGGGTGAGATCATACTGGAACTGCTGCCAGAAGACGTCGCCGAACAGTTGGACCTCTCGAGGGCTTCACGCTCTGTATGGGGCACAGAACTGGTACACCAATCTCTTGGAGTTGTCAGTTTTCTTGATGATATTCTTCTTGTAGTACTGGCGGATGGAACGGCTGAGTTTATCGTAGTTCATGGCAGGTCTATTCTTGCGGCGGCCCCAGAGGAGGGCAACTCGGGCAGAATCTTCGATTTTGAAAATTCCTGAAGAGAAAAATCATGCATCATAAGTATTCTGACATAAAAAAATTAATGGGATTTTGGTGATATAAAATTACTAGGATTACAGTAACAGAAAATATGTTATAGATAAAATGCGCACCTTTGCTGCGGTCTAGCCATCTGATGCAGCCGCCATAGTGGCGTGGAGAGAGAAGCAATTCACGGAGAAACTGCCAAAGGTGAGTGTTCTGTTTTGTTGGGGTCATTTCTTTGCCATCAGTCAAACCCATATCTGCAAGAAGAAATTACAGAAGTTATTAATAAGGCATTCTAACGACAAATGAACACAGATGAAAAAAATATAATTCATACTATAAATACAACTTTAAACTCAGTTTCAAATTAAATAAGCAAAACGATTCTTACCATATAATTCATGCTCGGAGAGGTATGACCTCGGACTGGGGTTGTATGTTGATGAAGCTGAGTCTATGCTGGGTGATGGGCTGGGGCTTTGGCTGCTGAGACTGATGGGGGCAGAGAAGACTGGTTTTGGGATGTTGATGGGTAGAGTCTCCATAGGGTTAACGGCGAGCATACTGTTGGTGTTAGCGCCACTGCACTGAGGTGGGATGTACGCAGGTGGTGGTTGATGATGGTGGTGGTGATGATGGTGCTCCATCATTTGGTGATGGTGGTGTGGTTGCATGTGGTGTAAGTGATGCAGTTGCTGCTGCTGTGGTGCGTGGTGGTGATGATGATGTGGTTGGAATGCATGGTGGGGTGGTTGATGGTGGGCTTCTTGGGTCATGTTGCTGATGTCTGTGTACGTCGGTGGATCTTCGTACTCATTACTCGACGCTGCGGCTGCACCAAGACTCAATGTGGCTGAAATAAAAATATATTGATTAAATATATGTCCTTTTTGTCATTGTTTTTACTTAAATAACATCACTGATGGATGTATTGAACAGCATATGAATACAGTTCAAACAGATCCAATATTAACGTAATGCTATAGGCCATTGAATTGTTGGCCTTTTATTACAAAATCAATTTTTTTTTATCATCAATCACAGGGAAACAATGTTGAATGATTATTGTCAGTTGTAACTCAAAATGTAAGTGTTGAATTCATGATCCATATTTAATTCCACTTCCTTATATTTGATACCCATTAGCAAAAACTGTTTCTCATCTCTCACAGATCTGATGCTGGTGTATAATTTCAGATATAAACTAATTCTGGACGCGCTCCCTGTTCACACGTCAAGGAAGTTTTGCTGCAGAATCTAATCATGTTCAGATTCAATTATTTTTTTCTCTGCTTTTGTCAGTCTGGTTTAACATGACAATTAAACTGGGCTAATATCAGGTGATGATGCCATAATGAGGAAGAAAATTAATTCGCTTTTCAAATTACACCAAAATTAATGTCATCGATGTTAGGTTAATTGACAGATTTATGCAACGCCCTATTGACAGAATGTGCCAGAAAAACACATCGAGTACACATATCAATATAATTTCATGTTATAGTATTTAGATCTGAAGCATGGTAGCTTTTGATCAGCCCAACATTCAATTATTTCATGTCATATTATATATATATATTCAGCAAGCATTTAATTTTAGCTTTGTGACCACAATGAGATCAACTTGTTCTGATGTCATTCAAACTGTATTAGCATTTTGCCCTTTGAGCTCAGCAGGCCCTCTAGTCTGCTTGTTTATACTGCATGATTCATTGTGGTAATTCCCCAAATATTGGCCGAAGATGTAATACATCTCCATATTCATGATACTATGACTTCTAGCACAGAAAATGACCCTGTGTATTGAATAACTACTCTTTCACTCGGAAGTGGCAGCAAAAAACTTCATGTGTAGAATATGAACTTTTTATTTGTGTTAATGTAGTATTATGCACAATAATAATTCTTCAATATGAAACTTACCATTTTTCCACCAGAGGAGTGTCACATAGATGTATTCGCCATATTGTGGCCATTTTCCCTTGAAATCTTCTTCGCCCAACATACACAGGGATGTTCCATCCAGGTCGATATCTTCCGCGCTTTGTTCCGGAAGCTGGTATTCCTGGAAGGTCCTTCTGGCCCATCGCTTAACATCTTCATGGCTCCAATCGTATGGATCTGGAAGAACAAACCAATCGATCATTAATAAATTTGACGACATAAATTTCACTAGCATTATAAAGTATTTATCATTGTTTATGTAAGATACAACAACTTTGCATGACAATGAAGTATTGTCAATGCTTTTTAAGTACATTTGAAGCGTTTTTGTACTTGGAAAATACATTTTTCTTCGAAAAACAGGCAAAACATCTAGATCACTTTGGTATTTCCAGGGAAAAATCTCAGGACATTTGCAGACCATATGTGTGGTAGAGGTCCTTATTGTAAAGTAAATGGGTCAAGTGTTTGGATTTGTTTAAATATTGAGTATTTTCTGACTGTCAAAACAAGTTTTATGGCCCTGAGGTATTGTTCTGATCTGATGAGCATATAATAATACACAGAAAACTGAAATTAGAATGTACTTAATTTATCCTCTAAGAACTATGATTTCCTTTTTTTTTTTAAGTTGATTATAATTCATTCATTTTATCGAAAACTTGATGTCAGAATTGTAATCTTTTAACAAAAATTGTGAGAAAAGGTTATTTGATCATTGATATTTCACTTGGCAGGCGAAAGTAGGGGCTATGGGGGTAATTTGTTGATTATGCAATGAGTAGGCAATTTGTGAGGGTGTGCGGGGGATGTGATTAAGATAAGGGGTGACCTAAACTTGTCTACGGGGCATTTTTACCACTGTTTACCCCCGTACTGCACCCATATTAACAATGGCCTTATCAATGATAATATTGATAATGAAAATGATAGTGATATTATATAGATAAGCAGATAGTTCGAGCAATGATCATTGGTATTCATTACCATTGAGTAAATAGCAGAATCACCCATGACAATATGAAGTTTACTCATGTAGATGTCAATGAGGTAGATTATGGAGAAAAGAGGCTTTAAAAGGGAGTAATTGGTACCAACATAATTAGTCTCTAATTGTCTAATGAACATGGAGGTACTATAATGGGGGTGCTTCAGTTTTCTGTTTTAATGGCACTGTCACCCCTACACAAGCAAGAGGGGGCAAAAATTGTGATGTTTTCACAAAGACCATAGTCTGGCTCATATCCAGTTTTTGTGAAAATCGACAATTATGTGCTGCCAAGTTATCTGGAATATTCAAGGAATTTACAATTTTAATATTTATGGTAATAGTTCCAAGTTATTATTTGTAACCTTGGTTATAATTCTGTTTTAATAATTCTACAAATATTTAAAATATCAAAATTTTATAGACAAAAACATGATGGTGCGTCACAAAAACATGACTAGAGTTGATATCATTCTACGATCACAGACGTTGCCTGGAGACATTGTGACGTCATAGTCAGTCACACGTCTTTTGTTCTATTCTCCTTTTTTTCATCTTGCATATTAATGTGGTGTAAGTGTTACTATCTTTGTGTGTCATATTTGTGCATATATAATTTATATGTCTGTCAAATAGATAATAATTAAGTATCAGTTTTTGATTTACAGTTTTATCTAGGTCTAGGTTTTAACCTTGGAAAAGATTAATTTACAATGTTTATATTCGTAATAATTATAATACTTAGCAGGCAACTGTATCCATATATATTTAATGCTCATATTCATAAGGTTGAGTGACCACTGCTTTGTGTCATTTGACCACATGGGATATTCCAGCACGTGGGCTGATTTGTTATTCTACAATAAATCTACAGTTTACCCCCTGCAGCTATTTCCCGACAATTAACTATTCTTTCTGTTAGTTTTGGGTCTTAGGAGCACCACTATATGGTGTTGTTACACACTCTTAAATACCTCAAATATATTTGGTATTAGGTGGTCTAAATGGCCTTTGACAGATGATGCATGGGGTTTCCAAGTAACAATGAGTAATATTAGTTTTTGAGCAGTCAGAACTTCAAGGGTATTGTCACCACTCCTTCAGAATTTAACTTGGAAACACCTGATACTTTTAAAATGAACACAAAAAGAGAAATATGGATATTAATTTAAAATATATAATTAGTACTTACTAGGAGAAATTCCCAATTCTCCGCAGGTCTTCTCAACATCTTGATGGAGCTTCTCAATTTCGCCATCAGAAGGCAAAGGAGTCTGTGGCTCGCAGGGGGCGCTGTAGCGCATGTCTTGTGGTGGCTGATACTCGCTAGGGGCACCTTCGTCAGTTCCATGAATGGCGCCAAATTGAAGATCGTCTGTTTTCTCCTTTTTGATCATGTGAGTAGGAATATCATCATAAAGGGAGAGGTTGTCTTCGGCTGGGTAGCCATGAGTCGGGTAGAACCGATAGACGTCCATATTCTGAACGTTGAAGCCCGAGATGTCGGTGTAACTCGGTGGCGACGACGCGTCGGCTTCAATGGTGGAATTGATGTCGGCCAACAAGGAATCTAAGTCTGTGATGTTTTTCTCTTCGCCGAATGACCGCTCAACAACAGTGGCGCCACTGTCACTTGAGGCTGATACAAACTCAAATTCAGGAACCTGGAAATATAAATCAATTAATACATTAACATTGATACTGATTGAGTTATCGCTTGTCACAAGTTTAAATTAGAGCCTTCATGAAAATTATCATTGATTACTCGTCTAAAATGATTGCTCATATGAAACCACAATTGCAATTCAAATGTAGTGAACTTCTGATGGCTTAAAAAGTCACTAAAAGTCCATGCACTCCTGCCTAACCAGTAACCAGTGGTAACGTAAAACACAGTTGTCTGTACCTGTGTAGACCTAACTAAATAAAGACAGCAATCTGAATATCTGATAGAGATACCCTGAACCTTATCAGTAAAGTGTCAACCAACTTGGTGACATTTTACAACTGCCAATTGATGTCATTTTATGAGCTAAGACGTCACCAGACAAACCATTATTAGAGATTATGGAAATTATATTGTGAAAAAAAAGTGGAAAAGTATAACAATGTCAACTGCAACAGAAAGTTAGAAACTTGAACTAAATGTGTAAATTTTGTAATTGTGAAAGTGCAAGTCACCTAATATTAAACTCCAAAGAGTAGTAATGTGAAGTTGAAGAGATAGTAGTTGTTCTATAGATGATGTTCAAATTTTTTATCCAAGATGAGCAAAAGTCCAAGTGATGAGTGACTTCAGAGTAACTCGAGTTCATAGGTTACTGGTAATTGCATCCATTGATCACTGTGGTGGATATCAACAGTCCAAACAAATTAGTCCATTTAGGATGTGGCAAATATGTACTGTGTGTAGCTGGTAATGTCACTGATGGTGGCTTTATCAGTCAATGATAGTCCTAAATATCAGTTGTTGAGCCTGAGTTGTTGTTGTTGGCATAAGGAAGGCACATATATGAATGACTTGAGTTCCATGGGAGTCCTCCTTTACATATTGGCCTAGTGGGTAGTGAGTCAGCCCCATAGTCATGAGTCTGTTGTAAGGGGCAGGGCTTTCCAGGAAAACCAACCCCCTATCAGTATGCCCCTCCTCCTACGAGCCAAACTACTAGCCCATCCGGGTATTTACATTGTTCCTATCTATCAATCAAAAGTCATGTGACCTGTTACGTCACAATGTTCTCCATTTTCCAATGTGATTGGGTGCTGCTGGATAAACTGTTACGGCCCTAGATTGATCAACTTTTTCACTTTCTCTCTCGCAACCCACATATCAGTTTGTCACCAAGCTGAATAACTAATATCACATATCTGATAATCAACAGTTTGTTTCTTCTACTTTTTGGTCTGCCATTGAAATTTTATGTATACTTTACAATGCTCTTGGGCCTATTGTTTTTTGTTAGCAGTATTATTTACTTACTTCTTCTTTACGATTTTCACCCATCATTCAATAGAACTTATGAAGTGAATTCCTAAATAATATACATAATAAAACAATTATAAAATGTATAATCTGCCAATAATCTGACCTCGCTAATTGGACGACATTGTCCTGGTAATATTGACAGTGTTATCATAATAGAATTGAAGGCCTTTGATTGGGGATTTGATTACAATTTCTGGTGAAATAATGAACTAAATCTATTAGCTTTTGTGGTCAGATAACTTCGTCAAGTGGTTCGACCTCCAACTTTGTTATGAGAAAAATGACAAGAGTCTAATATTTTACCAAGGAAGTATTTAGCCAATGCAATGTTGACACAGACTCGGTTCTAAGCTAATATGGCCCCAGAAAGCAAGGCCAGTCAACTCAGGATGATTTTTTTGTCTCTGCTTTATGTCCCTGACTTCAGAGATCGCAAAATCACAGGTACTTGTCAAATGCATTTACGATCTTCCAATATTGGCACACTGCCAAAGATTACAGAGATCTTTGCAAATGTAACAATATTGGATATATTAGAGCATTTTTCAATTACTGAAGATAAACTAAGCAGGCAAAGGCAATAAATAGACAGCTAAAATAATGTATTAAATTTTGTATTTCTAAAATCTAAACAAACTATATTAACTGTCAGTGACCATCAGCTGTTGTTAAAGTGGTATCGATAATAATTTAAAAAGTAATTTTCTACCAATAATTCTAATCATGACATTATGTGAATTCCAAAATCCATTGAATGGCAGGCATGAGACTACAGTACATTACATTTCCATTCCGTTCGAACTCAGCTGAGAACATTTTGGATCATCAGCCTCATGCGCCCTCTAACGGCAATTTACGGAACTAGCCATGTGCAGACGATCAGCTGTTTTCAGTGACATGACATGTTTATTGGACTTAACATGTCGTTTTGATAAACAACAAACCTATAAAATGTTATTTGTGTGTTGATGCTTATTCTAATCCAGCAGCCCACACTGAAGACTCATCTAGGTGGGGGAGGTTTCGCTTGATTTGTTCTGCACTCAGACACCCACGCATTGGGAATCCCAAAACAACTACCGCCAACCCTACTATCAGCATGTACTGGACTGCTCCACAAACACATAAAACTGACCTAATTTATGTAATAAACATGTCAAATGAATTGTCATGTTAATCAATGGCTCGATCATATATACATTGTCATTTGAGTATATTGTCTTAGGAATATAATTCGATCCAGTCACAGTGACAAAGCTTGTTCTGTACCAACTAATTTGCTGTACTGAGTCAGCTGTTTCTATAATGGCAACACCTAATATTCATCACATAAGAATGTACATTGCAAAATACATCTAATCAGATGAATGTCATTTCAAAATTTCAATGTCTATGTCTAAGATCAAATATTTCGCATCGTAAAGAAATATGACAGCTACTTTCTGACAAATAAATCACCAGTTACAATGTTGCCAATAATGAATGAATGAAAAAGAAAGCCAGCATTCCAGAATGTTTGAAAACCAAACATGTTGCTAGTTATAAAGTAACTAATTTTCTAACGCTACAACTAAAAGTAACTATTTGTTTACAAAATTGTTCTAGAAGTAAAGTGAACGTACCATTTGGTCCTGGTCTAGAACATCCATTAGAAGCATATCCAGGCAATGGCAGGCGTTCTAATTGACCTCGTCTTACGGGTAAATCACGTTACTTCAGATCTGTGTAAAGAAAATGTTCATGTGTTCACAAAATGTTCGGAAATTGTGGCTTTCCTCAGGAGATGTTTGCGGTTTCAAGACTTGTTAAGTTCTAGTAGCGCTCTGTACGCCATGGAAATATATAAGCGCTGATTGGCCGATTCATGGTAATCTCTAGCAAAATACCCTTATATGGCATAATGACGTCACGAGGGATTCTCCATCATTCTATTGTGTTTACCAACTAGACCGTGGCTTTCGGAGCTCAACAGCAACTGAAATGGGGGACTTCCGATGGAATCATGGACCGTAACGAAAATTTGAATAGATGTAAGGTAAATTTCGGTACCGATTGCCTGCTTTTGCGCAGTCTTGTACGAAATAGCAAACTACTACGTCACGGAATTCCGGAAGTGTCTAATATACTCGCTAAGATGGGAGCAATATTAGCATACGTGTGTAGCTGTCCAATGGCAATGCTTATGTAGCTGTCCAGTGTGTGAAACAATGTGTTGTGACTATACCATAACAATTTTAACAATTTAAAATGGTATTCTAATTTGATGAACAAACTGACAAGCTTCTAGAGTAAATCTAAGCTGTAAAGGAATGGTGTCACGTCTCAAGTGCATGCCATGTGCTACTGCCAGAGGTAGCAGTAAAAATGGCCACTTTAATCTCAGGTGACAGTGAAATCAAGGAAACACTCCTTACCTGTGCTTTGGTATGTGTCCTCGGTGTGTCGTAACCACAAAATGTTTGTTGGAAGCCACAGTGGCTCCAAGATATAGGCCTGAATCACTCATTCTCAGAAGCTGGGCCTCCATGTTTACAAGACCGTCCAGTGGGGGTGGGCGGGGCTAGTGAGGGGGGGGGGGGGCAGGCGACGTAGGAGGGGGCCTCTACGTTTCTCTGAAGGATTGGATGTTTAGCTGCTGCCGATCAAGTGTTTTGCTGCCTCTGAAACAAATTATCAGGGGTAAGCACTTCAATAGAACAAACAAACAAAAACACAACTGTCTGGATTATAATTTCTTGGAACTGTTTATATTCATTTTAAGATGAATGACTTAACGTAAATTGATTACATTATTTCATCAGGAATTACCCAACATTTGACAAAAACATCAATAAATCATTTATGTCACAAACTTTCAATTTTAGATGGCTAGTGTCTTACTGTAGGAACTCGTATACATGTCTTATAATTTCACCCCACCATAATAATCACCCTCATTGATAGGTCCACCCCGCAGTACCCCTCAGCACGTGTTTACCCCCCAAAACTGGGATTTCCCCAAACCGCAGCTCAGCTGTTTTGCCCTCTTGTTCTTAGAATTGAAAATCATACTTATCCCTCTGCTGTAACTGCGTGACATGCTCTCTAACAACGACCTTTCTGTTCTGTTCTAGATAATTCAATGTAAGACTTGCAAGACGTGCCAACCCAGAATTTCAGAAAAGCTGGTGTGAGTTTTTTTTGGGATTAATATGATTCTTTATTTGACAACAATGCTGACTGGTGGTCTCAGAACTTAATTCAACGTTATTTTGAGACCACCAGTTAACATGAAAAATTATGAGGATGAGATGAGTGAGATGAAGATCAGAAAAAATCGAATCAAGTTTATACTTGGATTTGTCTTGTACAGAGCCCATTGAAGCTCATTGGCTGGTACAGCTGTATATGAAAGGACCAAATTTAAGGGTGTAATCCTTTAAAAACTAGGATGGTAGTTAATGTGGTCGTATCATTACCAACCAAGTATGGAAGGTTAATTTCTTGGATCAGTAACCAAGAAATTGTCAACCAATGGAAAAATTTATAACAGTAGACAAATTTAAATTCAATTTCTACCAATTTAGAAATATATTGTAATATAATACACATATGCCAATTTATCTGGAATATCATAAATTCAAATCCATTACATATAAGTTTCATCTCCTTACGTCAACATTTCTAACAAGCAATGTAAAATTCCAATATAATTTTATAATATGGTTATGGTAAAACATGATTATTTAAGGCAATTTTCTTTTGGTTTCGTACAATTACGTAAACTGATAACATCATTATTCAACGTTTCGTAGCATTTTATTTCTGGGTGGGGTCAATGTAATAAGTGTTTGGGGGTGTATAATACTTATTTACTACACAATTATGATGACTATGGCCTTTTATGATACATTATGAACTCCAGTGTGGTGACAAACTGAAGCGAAAGTAAAATGTGTTTGTGCGTACTGGGTGAGACTAGGGCGACCTATTTCTAATTTAATGGGGTCAAAGTCACGCAGACAAATGCTGTGCTTGCGTATTTCGAACTTCTAAGAATCTATTCTGAAAAAAAGTGGCCAAATCTACTCATATCAGACTACTTTTCGGTCTTAAAGGAGTGTACTGTACAATAGGGACTATAATTTCCATATCATTCAATACTTGTGCACTCACTCAAGTACACTTAAGATCTAATTCAACGGATAACAGCATTCCAGTAAATCATGCCATATGTAGCTGCTTTATGTAACGTACCTCGTTGGTATCTAGCATAATTAAAATATTTCCAATATATTTTTAAACTATTATACAAAATAAATATACAAATAGCATTGTATGAATAAAATAGACAAATAGCCCAATATAGCTGTACAGAAAAATACTCTAGGTAAAATTTAAATACAACAACCTGTGTAAATAAATAATTAGTCAATGAACACATACTAACTTACCATTTCCCATTGCATGAAACGTATTTTACTGAGGTCATTACTTGACTAATGAACAAAATAACTAATTTATTGAAGAGTAACAAACTTGCCACATGAAGTTGTCAATATTCACATAGTAGACCACAAATATATAAATGTTGTTCTCTTCTAAAGGTAGCAGATACATCCATAATAAAAAAAATATATATATTGTGACAGCAGCCAAAGCAGCTCTGGGTCGTGATGCACTGGATGTAAACAAAGTCACGTGACCAGGCCTTATCTGCTGCCATGGCAACGTTAACATGTTTGTCACACCGTTGTTGTGATTCTGTATATATTGTTACATTATATTATTGTGGCAGTTCTTGTTACAAATGATTTTCTACTGTTTAAGACCCTGTGTTTGGTTGTGATTCTTGATTAATTTCTTAATTGTTTCCAAGTGTGTCTTTATTTTTCCTTATCACAATTGACGTAAAATGTTATTTGCAGTAGTGATTATCAGAGATAAAACTCCTTGACTTCAAAGACAGGTGACAGATAAGGGGCCTATCTACTGACATAAACATTTCTTTGAAACATTGAGAAATTAGATGACCTTGATTTGGACCAGAGACCTCCAATGGTAACCTTGAGATGCACGTGCGCTAGGCATGCATATTAACATGTCCAGTAATTAGATTACATGGGCTATGTCATGATTATTATTGTTAAATTAACTGGGGAACATTTTGACGCACATTAATTATTATTTAGTTATATTAAGTGGCATTAAAGAATGAGATTGTTGTCACAATATCTGTACATTGATGTTATTTGAGGAAAACAAAAATCATTAAAGGTAATGAATATATTATTTAGTTTCATGTGTGACTTTATATCACTGCACTGGAAGTGTATTGAAAACCTATATGGCCAAAAAAAAATTGTATACTCATAATTGTATCTATAGTTTACATTTTAATCATTCAGATATTGCCAAATATGAGAACACCGTGAACTGGTACAGATGGTATATTTGCAATATTTTATTATTTTGGCAAAGACAACTCTTGACTTCACCTTATACAATGTTTTGCCCCGAGGACAGTTCACAGGGTACGTGCTCTTGGCAAGTGTAACATTTATCGCTCAACCACGGGGTCACCCCCTACGTCATCATAATATTACCATATAAGGGAAGCTGTGATGTCACTGACCTAGTTCTATAAATAGTCTGTTGGGATTCCCCACATCTAAGCTAGCTGCAGAGCGCGCTGCAGTTAGGCGAAGACGCTATGTGTGACACTTTAACTTTCAAGGTGACTCTATACAATTGTTGTGTAAGTTAGCCATATAAAAAGAAGTAGCATGTAATTTATGGTAAAAAAAAAATGTATGCAACGCATGTACACATATGATAATGCTAATGGTGCCAGTCACTAAGACCATGAGACAAAGAGTACTCTTGTCTCCATGCTATGACGCAAGTTTCTACGACTATTGATAAGCTTGAGATAACAGCATCATTTTGCTTTGACCAAACCTTGTCACAATATTTGCTTTTGGTAAATATTTTGTCTTTCATAATGCATGATCAGTTCTTGGAATTGCTTTGTTTTGGTTGACGTAAATGCTTTGGAAATTTGGAAGAGGTAAAAAAAAAAGAAGTTAATTAGGATTTTTCAGGTTATCAAACATTTTCACTTGTTTACAAACTTTTCAATGGACTTTTTGGACCCATTTTTTTTAATGTTTGCACCTTTTATGAAATATTTGTTATGAAGACATATATCAAAATGTAAAGCATTCACACAAAAACAATTGGTATTAATATATAAATTTGTTGACAACCTGTGGGTTTTCCCAAAGAAAAAAACGCGATAAATTAAAGAGCACACCTTTTTTTCACATTTGTTTTGCACGTGAAAGTCACTTGAACTAGAATTAAAGAGGGTCACCAGGTCTGTATGTTATGATCTGTGCAAAACAAAATGGTCATCAAAATTTTAATTTGTTGATTTTAATTTATCCTACAAGCATCAACCCAAAGCGAAATACATTTAATATGCATAATGTATAACAATTGGTAATACATTGCATGGTTTATTTCATTGAGAATATTTTATTGGTTAAAGCTTGGTAAACAATTTATTGGATTGAAAGAGAAAAATTGACATACAAGCTATAGACTGCTGTCATGATTTATAAACTACACTTTTTTTCAGTCATTATTCCATAATATGATAAAAAGTCTCATTATTATCAGAAATTGTTTCAAAACAAAAGTGCACTTGGAATTACAGGCAGTGTACTGAGTGAACTCAGGGGGATTCTCCACTGACCTCGTTCTGAGTGCAGGGATAACCTTCTGCAGGTGATTCAGGGTTCCCCCTCTGAGGGTTTCCCTCGAAGTCTGCAGTAAATCACCCCAACCTCCACACTTTCTTATCACTGACTTTGTTTTCTCTCTCTTTATTTTTATTTTTTTCACCTTTTCACGTGAATCTAGTGTGTTTTGTTGAGATGTTTGGGTTAAAAAACACTTTCCAACAACTACTTGATATATTGGACTTCCTGGTCCATGTTTGTGGAGGCTGTACATTTCACATTTGTACCCTTCATTTATTCAGTTCATTTCTATAATTTGTCATTTTAAAATATGCTTAAAATTATACTTCCGGTTTATTTGCTTCTTAAATAATCGTGTATAAAAAACATCACAATCAGCTGATTCTCAAAATGAAAACACCTTCTTCCGATCAATTTCCAGAGATTACCAGTTCATATCATCGTGATGCCTTACTTAATTTTCTCAAATTCTAGGCTTTCGTGGAAACTGTTTTGAAAAATTAAGAAGTAAATTCTTGGAAACCGAATGCTGAATGGATTGAAAAGACGTAACCAGATCTCTCATGCACAGATGGCTGTAGCTCAATGGATGATAAACAGATGACATTGACAATACATTCAGTTGGCCAGTGCATGGAGTCACTAGAGTGACTCTATGGCCAGTGTAAAGAATATAGGAGGATATCCAGGATGTACAGTACAATTACCAATTATAATCCCAATAGAATAAGATAGAAAAAAATAAAACCAAAAAAACTAAACTTTTTGTCCAGTGGTTAAGCCCTGAGGCCCAGGCTATCTCATCGGGGGTTCAAATCCCAACCTGGACACTTTTCACAGATTTATTTGGAGTACAAAATTAAGTCTAACGTGGTGTGGATTCCAAGTGTTATTTCATTGTGAAGTCTCTCTGGTCTTTCTCTGTATAATCCAACTAGAGAGACACAATTTCAAATAGGGTCTCCATGGTGACAGAGCCTCATAAAATACATTATTCATCAATAAAATAGAATTAATAGAATAAAAATAGAGAATAGAATAGAATTATTCTTACTCCAGCACAGTGTTCCCTATGTGAGTGCATGGGGTTATTAAAAAAAATTAAAGAAAAAAAAAAGGTATGATATATTTTTAGCAAAGGATGACCAAAAATAACTCGAATGGTGTTCACCTGAAATCCTAGTTATGAATCATAATGAAGCACACTCCTCACTGCTCCATTGCTGCCTGTTGCTGCCCCATTGCCCAAAGACTAATACTAGAAATATTATAGGTGAGTTATATTCGTACATTCCTCAAATGCCTTACGAGAAATTTCTCACATTCTTGCTCTTCTTGACTGGAGGAAGAAAACCACAAGCATGGCGACCGTTGGAATTAACGCATTTCTTCAATCAAAACATAACAGTTCAAAACTAATTTTTATTTGTTTGTGTTGTATGGGATAGGCAATCCTTTTAGTATTTGAGTTAACAGCATTTCAATGTTTGATTGCAGATTAGATCAAATTTAAATTTGACATGTATTTGTTAATGTATTGACCTCCAAAATAGGTACAAATAAAAAGTTTTACCCATGCCCACTATTAACCATCTATACAGTAAAGTAAGAAGGCTATTATCCAGAATATCACCAATAATTTTACTATTAATTGCAATCAAAAATATACTATTAAAACAGAAAAGTCTCATTTTTAATTTCTATGCAACTTGAATTTTGAGGGTTCATTTCAGCACTTTAGGGTTCAGTATATCTAAATACCCCATGGGTAATTCCAGCTCCTTACATTTTTGTGGTTTTACCTCAAAATGACCAAGGTCATCATGTAAACATTCTTCTGGTCAAAACTGGGTCATTGGACCCCCTAGAACAAGGAAATGTAGAAGTAGGTCAATGGGGTGTCATAAAAGGCCCTTGAGAATGCCCACATGGGGCCTATATGACCTGCCAATCAACAGATCAAGTTGACCAAAGGACTGACCACCAGGTTCTGACCATCAGGATAATTGGGCGTGGGTGGACCTCTGTGGTTGCATATATAGCACTGTTTTGTACATCTAGGTTATCTGAGCTCACAGTTATTTTGTTTTGATGTTCATGTGAGTGACAGTATTTTGATATATATTTAGTATATTATGAGTCCATTTTAGCAATTAAGGGTACACAAAATATTGAGAAAATTTTTTTCTTACATCAGATATGTAGTGTAAAATTATATGTGTGTTATACGAGGTAATATCACTCTTGCAATGTACAAAATCAGTAAAAACAAACATACAGTGCAATTACATTGTAATGGTGCCACACTAGCTGGTAAACCTTAGCATCCAAATACTAAAATGAAATAAATAATAAAAAATGAAATTGAAAATACTACAATAGATACAAATTTAAAGAGAAGTGAAAACATCAGATTGTAACCTGCTGTTGAACATGCCAATTTATGTTCACTTATGAAATTAGATAATTTGTCTTCAGTTGATTGATATTTTTGTTAAGGGGTTATAGTAATTGGTTGTGCAATTCATAATCAAGCAAGAATGCGTAGTTCTGTTGGAATTTAAACTTACAATTCCCACAGTGATGGCATTTCTATGTACACTTTTTATATATATACTATCTTTTTTCTGTGCATTTTTGGGGTGACAAGAATTCGTTCAGCTGCAGCAAATAAAGGAATGCTGTCAGCCACTCCTTGCATGTTGGTTTGAATATCCAGGTGCAATATTTGATTGCAAAGATATGCATTCATCTGCAGTTAAATCATCTCCATTTATAACAACTGGTTGATCTAGTGGTTAAGGTATTTTCAGCTCATCTGAATAATATCCTGGGTTCGAACCCAAATTGGGCAGTCTGAATATATGCAACATGGTGTGGACTCCAAGCCTTATAATTCATCACTATTTTTTACCTCTAGTAGCTGGTCCTATAAGGTGACCATATTACCATCGTTACAAAATTAATCTATATTGCATTAATCAGTGATATTGACTCGTGCAGAGGTTATGGACAGCAAAGCAAGCCCTTTGGATGAGTGTGTAAACACAGCTCCACATGGGATGATAGATATGTCTATGAGCCATTCAATATTGTACCTATTGAGCTCTGTATTGTTTTCAATTGAGTAAGCATGAGTGTGTCATGAGGTCATTAGGTACAAACCGTTTGGACCCTTGACACAGTAACACCCTGTGTGATCGATAATCTTTTTGGGGTAATACCCTGCCTCAGGTGATGTCATACCCTTACACCATAGTGGATCCCTGCATACACTGCAGCTGCATGGGCCTGCAGGACTCCAGCACTCGATATCTGTAGCTACTGCACCCTGCCAGCTGCAGGCTTGTTAGGGTCATCAAGTGCATAGTGTTACAATGCCTCACAGATCAGAAAGGCTACATGCTAATTGCAATTGTGCATTGCATACAACATACACTATTTTATCTATTACTAATTGTATTGGCACGCTAGAACAATGAATGTCAAAATCATAATATTGTAGGTGACATATTTAACCAGATTTATCAGGAGTTATTTTTTTCCTAATTTACATTTCAATGGATTTAATTTTTTAAACACACATAAACGTTTTATGATTATTATCATGCATTTCATTTCAGTATATTTAATTTTCTTTGGCTCATTGAAAATGTACTGGCATGAAAATAGTCCAAAAAAGTACTTTGTACTATTGTATGTAATCATGTATACATACATTGCCAGGGTATATATAATTATAGATGTACATTGTTCATTATATCATGTATGCTTTGCGCAATGACCCTTGTTTACCTATATAATGAAATGACATGATGTCACAAAAACAACATGTTAACGACTTATGATTTACGCATGTTTTACATGTTAAGGTCAGTCAGTGCAAAGGTAGCGGAGTGCTGTGACACAGGAGGTCATAATTACATGAAAGACATAATTCATGTTTACATCAAATGGGCCGCTTATGTGCTTGAGAAAAAGGCCATGGAGAAAAGTGGAGTGACAGCAATTGACAGATAAAACTACTGGAATTCCCAGTTTTTAGATGTTCAAGATAAAAAGTGCTTTGATCAGTGGAGGCAATAGTAGCACTCTCTTATGTGCAGTTTAGTACTTTATAGACTTTTTTGTTTGTAAATTTTTCTTATCAATGTCTGAAGGTTCAGTGCCCTGTAAGGCAGTCAACTGTAGTGATTCTAGGTGTATTCTCATGTGTCTTGCTGTCGACTTTATGCAACTTAGAAACAGCCCAATGAATAAAGTATCTTTTATTGTACGACCTGTCTGTTAAGATCCTGGAATGATTTTTTTTAGTATACCCTCTGAAAAACTTACTGAACAGTTCAGTGAAGTACTTGCTCTTTTTACGTGCAAATACATTGAAAACCAACGAATAAGATCACAGAGTGATATAACTGAAATTTCTGAATGTCAAGGTTGTCTTTATTCTGAAACTTTCTTATAGGTGGCAACCCTTATAGAGGCATGAAAAGTTTCTGTATAAGATATACTTTTGTGTGTGAAATCATCATTTAAATGTATGGTGTAAATGCAAGTATGGTCAAACAAATGTTATCTGAGATCTGAAACTTTTTTTGGCAATTACTGAAATAACTGAATTTTACAATACACAACAGAAAGTAAGTGAAAACACATGTTACATTAAGTATAAAACATTAAAACTAGGCAAAAAAATACAAATACTTTTTTTTTTGCAATCCATGGGTCCTTGATCCTTGCGACCAATAGTGATGATCTTAATCCTTAAAATCAAGTTGGTCTTAAATTCTAGCTTCTACTGTGCTTATTTTAGCATACTTAGATGTTATGTTTAGTATTATAAGATAACCACTAAGTGCAACGAACTTATAATCGTTTCTTTCACCTTTCTTTACAATAAATAGTTTACAAGGAAAATACAAAACCACATCCTTCTAGCCATGATTATGTGCTGTGAAGTTACAAAACAGAGTCAGCTGGTCTATGCAGTATGGCTGTAACAGCCCAAATCCCACAGCCTAGTGATGAATGCTTATGGCCAACTCCACGAGACTTGTGGTTTCTGGTCGAGAAAATATTACTTTGTGTACTCAGTGATGTATGGCCATGTAAGCAGTTACGAGACTTGGAGCACATTCTCACACGACTCAAAATATTGCAAGACAAATTATCATTTGAACCAGCAATGGGAGTAGTTATAGTTAAGGAGAACACTGGGTCGAAAAGTATTACAATGATTTGATACCAGGATATTTCTTGGGTGTATAAAAATTAAAGTCCTCACATTTGATTAATTTAAGGGACCTGCATAAGACATATACAATATGATATATATCTTACAAAAACATTTGGACCCTCAGACACCACTCGACGAAGCAATTGTTGAGAAGGCATCATACAGGGCGCACCTGATTCACCTGACTTATGAGAGACTGTTTGGGTCTGACCTGGTACCTGGATATTGCCCACAGGGATCCCCTGTCTCACACACAGTGTACATTATGCCACCTGGGATAAGCCTAAGAGGGGGTGAGGTCATCAGGTGCAGTATTTTACTACCCTGGTATATTTCCAAAATTGCTTTTTATTGATATATATAGCATTATGATATTCACCATAACTAGCAGTGCAGATATTACGTCGATTGCAAATTAAAATGCATTGTAAAACCTGTAGGAAACATTAATTCCTATGGTTATAGAGTTTGATTTTTTTTTATAATAAAGTACAAGTTGTGTAATGGTAAAATTGTGTTTTCATTAAATGAACTCCAGGTTGGATTCAGTATATCCAACAGTGGTAAATGTAATTGGATATCATAGGCGTAGGTGGTGGGGGGGGGGGGCAGGGGGGACAATTGCCCCCCCCCCCCCCTAAGTGTCCAGGAAAGCCAAAAATTCGGGCAAAAGTTGAAAAATTCGGGCATAAAGGGGTGCTAATAAAAGCCTTAAAATTCGGGCAAGATGATCTTTGCCCCCCCCCCCCCCCCCCCAAAGAAAGGTGCCTCCTACGCCCATGTCGGATATTGCATGTATCTCTATTTGTGAGATAATCTCATCATTATGTCTGCCCTGACAACTGTCTTAGTAGCCACTGGAACACAATACAACAATTTTATTCATCATTTCACCAAGATTGTGCATGGCAATACAAATATCATCGAAGCCACAAACCACAGCTAGCATGCCATATACTTGGTTTTGGAATTTTTGGAGACAAAGTCAGTAAATTAAGTAAAATCATAAGGCGAAATATCAAAGGGCTGTTCTTGTGTTCTCCTTTGATATTAGCAAATAATGTGAATTACTGCACATTCCCACAAGTATCTCCATAACATGACTTCAAAGAAGTGCTCAAGGTTCGTGTAAACAAAGCATCATTGAGCAGAGTTATGATCTATAAAAATCACTATCATCAGACTGATAGCTGGAGTAAATGGTTTGTTATTGCCATTGATGGCCTGGTGGAGTTTCTGTCCACAATTAATGACACTGGGCCAGTGAAAACTGAGTTTAGCAAGTAGAGGAGTCAGGCTTAAGCACAATGGAATTTCTATTAATTAATTATGGTCATTAGGGTCATAGCATCTCTCTCGGAACTTTTTAGACAAATAAATATCCTTTGTTTAGCTAGTGAAGAAGTTATTATAATTATAATACAATTTATATTAAATAGGGACACTTCTTTTGAATTCCTGTGTAAAGCATAATTTAGCCTTAATCTTGTGGTGGATTTATTAATTGCCAATGAACATTTAATTCCAGGTTAATTAAATTAATATATCACCGCATGTATTATGATTTTAACATAATTCTGCAATATAAGTTTAATCAGATAAAATGAATATAAATATACAGATGTGTGATTGTAAACATCATAATTCACTGCTTTTTCAAATTTAATACCAATGTTCTATAAGCATGATGAGTAATAAATTTTCCACATCACTCTACTTTAGCTTCAGCATTTTACTACAGACTTCTCCACCCAGACATTGCATAATACTCCCTAATGCACCCCCATGGCTCGTGGGATGCTGGTACTCTTGCTTTTTGCTGGATTTCCCCAACTGACTGTACTGGCAATGGGGTTATTCACCCCTCTCCTTTTTTCCCCTAGACTTGTTCTTTTATGCCTGTCAGTGTAGTCTGTAGATTGGCTCTAAATTGGCTTTGTCATCACATCATTATAGTCAGTCACTGACAGCCACAGTTGGGTATGATTAAACAGGGCAGTCTATTGATTGTATTGACATTTATTCATTGCCCCTATATACACTTGTATATAAAGAGGCCATTGAAGTTGATAAAGTGGTGTACGTAACAGTTAATGACAGGGTAATAGTGCATGTGTAGATGACTTTTAATGTGGTTCTGCTTCTAGTTTCAATTAATGATATAATTTCGACCTTACTGTTTGGATTACATGAATAAGCCACTAAACGGACATCACACGTATACAGTTAAATGGGAATTATTAAATCTACACATTAAATTAAAGCTATCAAACTGCACTAGTCTTTTCATAATCTTAATTAATAATGGTTTTATTATCAATATGAGCCATGGATTAAAGAGCTAGTAATTTTTTTTTTACTAGTTATCAATAATTATTACACATGTATCAATTGCACTTATTATGTATTGCATTAATTATGCTCATTGCTCAATTATTAATAAAGAGATTTCCTTCCTAATGTTTTAGTTCAAATGAGAACTAATGCCAAACACCACATATTTTATTTCCTAAAAGCACCCTATCATCCTACTATCACCCATAGTGTACATACACTGAAACCAATTAGCCATATTGCACCTAACCAAACCCCACCACAATGTTGCTGCATCCAGCCATCCTCCAGATGGTACGGTGTACCTCTAGGAGCACCAGGGGCGCCCACTCTTTTAACCCATGTGTAGTGTGTCTATCTTTACAATGGGATTTTCACCTGAGTTCATTGAGTGCATTAGCTCCACTTCTACAGGCTCGATGGGGCCTTGTTATTTCTGCCCAACAATTTCCCCAGAGATTATATCATGCACGGAGTCACACCACAACTGCATGATTTGGTGAGCGGTGAGAGGCAAAACATCTATCATGATATGATGGATTACAGGAATTATAGACCAGAGCTGCTTTTTATCTGCCATATGACCAAAAAAAAAAATATATATATATGTATCTGTTATTGGGAATTGAAAGAAATCTACACTGAAACGCCGTCTTAGAAGCAACTATCAGTATCGCCTCAATATTTTGGCCCTATATATACGATATTAATTATTGCTACATTGTACTTGACGTTTCTATTAATTAAGACCACTTCACCAAATATTTAAAAAAAAATCTAAAAGCTCCTTTGATTTTAATCCAGGGATTCTGACAGATTCATTGATCTCCTTGCTCCATGTTACTGTATTAATATTGATGGAGTCAATAATATTCATTGATTGATTGATTAATTGATTGATTGGTTGATTGCTTCCTTGCTTGCTGGAAGGGCTAGTCACATGATCGATCGATTGCTTAATATTCCATTCATTCTTACTATGTGAGGAATTTCATCTTGAAAATCTGATTCCTGCAAGATCATAATTTGATTCATAAACATATGATAAAGCCAACCGAATCACTACTTGAGGAATGTCATGTATTCAGACAGATTCGTGTTTAATGTGGCAATTTGGTGGATGTATTTATACAATTCAGATTTCTGGAAAATATCTGCAAAATCACGAACGTGCAGTCAAACAGACGAATATAGCCCAAAACCAGAAGGTATCAGGTTCTTTGTATAGCATTTCAACCTTTAAACAAAGGTTGGTTTATTTAAGGCTTATGACAATTAAACAACTTAGTAAGCCTCACATGGTCTGCAGTTCGAAGATTTCTAGGTCAAGGCATTATTTACCACCCACGCTGTTTTGCTCTTTCGGAGAAATTGTCTTTCCCATTTGAGAAGACACCACTTCCGACTTTCTTGACAGAAAATTGACAGCTGCCAATATGATAAAAAGATGCAGCGAGAGTGTGTGAAAACGTAACCATATAAGGTAAAGCCACGCCCATTACGTGAGGTTCTCCCAGACGTTCATTCATAAAGCAGACGAGACCAGGAAGACTTTACCTTATATGGCAACTGACCTAGTTTTCTTTAAGATGCATGTAAGTAGGTCACCCAATGCCTTACTTGGTATCTGACAGCTGGGAAAGACGGAAGTAAAATTTTCACGAAACCTTTTAAAAGCTTAAAATACCACTTGCTAGTTTCTATTCTGGGGGTGTGTTAAACAATGACACAGCTGTGTTTATCACACCAGTTTTGTAACCAAGAACCAAACAGGTGACAAAAAATAATTATTTTCCAAAAAGAAAGTTTTTGCTCATTAATCATTATTGCAAGATGAGATAAGAAAAAAAAAAATTAAGTGAAAGAATGGATTTCTACTTCAGTTAATCTTATCTTGTCTTATCTTGTCTTATCTAGTCTTATCTTATCTTATCTTATCTTATCTTATCTTACCCTAGCTTACCTTATCTTGTCTAGTTCAAATTAAACACCACTTCATTAGGTATATACATGTTTAAGGGATTATAAATTAATGTTGTCATGATACCTATAATTTTTGGCACCATTTACTGGCTTAATTGAAAATATCTATTATCAGATACATGCATGGACATGACTGTTATCAAATAATTTAATTGTCCATCATTTTAGATTATTTCTGTTATAACACTTTGACCATTAATTCCATGCATGTTCATGGATGTCACTGGTTTGTATGTAAAGCTAAATGAGGAATGATCCAGGGTATAGATAGATAAATATAACAAATGTGACCACAAAATAATGGAATGAAATTGACAAATTACCACAAATCATTACATACATGAACATGGGGGGGGGGGGGGTTTAACTTTTTTTTAGCTTAACGTTGAATTAGAGTGCCTAGCATATTAGTTGTGACAAAGTGAGTTGGGAGTGACTGCAAACAACCTCTGCTTTGTTTTGTTTGACAGTAAAACAACTGTCTAAATGCTATTGAATTTGCTCCATGAGCCAAGAGTTTCAACAGAGAGATTATATATCCTAAAATGTTGATTACTTAGTTTTGTAAACAGTCAGGGTTGGCTGGAGATATTCAATGGTCTCTTACCAGCTTAATTATATCTATAAGAACCAGTATGACGTGGCAGCGGCATTTTGAAAGACTAAAAAAAATTCATTGTCTGTCAGTGTAACCACTTTTTAATCTAATTGAACTTGATTTGATAAAAATCAAATTATAGTCACAAAAAGTATATTTCTTTCAAATGCATTGGCCTGTGTATATTATGTGACCAAGAAATATAAACCCATCAGTACCTCATCATTTGCATCCCTCTAGAGATGCTCTTCAGCCTCAGCAACTCTGACTTCCAGCGTCCTCTCGAGGATAAACCACCAACTAATCCACCCAACAGATCAGGGTTTTCTTTCATTACATTTCCTATGGCTGTCCCTTTGCTCTATCAAGTCTACAAGGGTACATTTAGGTGTGGTAAACAGTTGCCAAACACCCAACAGTTTATTTCTCTATAAACACATTTGAATAATAAATAAAAACTTTTAAATTAGTCAGATAACTTAACAACACCAAAGGCACTATAGTTAGGAGTAATTGAGACTTAATTGCAATTGATCTTCGATGGCCTTGTATGCCACATGGGCTTCTTTTAGCTAAATCGTCTGTATATTGATTTGATATAATTCTTGTAAACTTATGATATCTTACATAATGCATAGACAACGAGTGAAAATAGGAGAAAAGCTATCTGAATCGGTTTGTAACATCAAAGGTGTTCCGCAAGGTCCCATTTTTGGACCATGCAATATATTCCTTAATGACTCATTATTTTTCAAACTCAACCGTAAGACTTGCAACTATGCTGAGGAAAATACCTTTTGTTCTTCCGATAGTGATATATTAGTTCAAGAAAGCTAAGGAATGATTGTTTAACTGCCATGAATTTAAATGGTTTGAATTTAAATGGTTTGAATCAATTAGTACGAAAACAATATGAGTAGACATGAGGATGTTAGCAGCAACTGCTTCAAGTTAGATGGCAATGAAATTAAAGCCTCAACATCAAAAAAATATATATACTAGGAGTAGAGTTAGAGATATGAATTTAAAATTTAGTGTACATAATACTATATATTGCTAAGATATGTAGCCAGACAGGAAAGCAGATTAATGCACTGAAACGAATTAAACATCATCATGACAAAGAATGGAAAAGATCATATACAATAGTTACATTAGCAGCACTTTCAACTACTCCTCAGTGGTCTGGATGTTCGTGGAGAAATTAGAAAGAACAAGCAAACGTGCTCTTAGAAATTTGTCACAAATAAAGGTCAATTAATTTATGAAGAAGTTGGCAAGAAAACAACTCAGTGTATATCAATTAAAAATGCTGCTATTTAGCTATATACAATTGAGAAAGGTATGGTACCAAAATATGTCTAAGATATATTTACTGCTCAATATAAAATGAGAGTTAATGAGAGAATGTCACTTCCACAGTTAAATACTGTCACATATGGGAAGAATAGTTTGGGGTACTATGGGTCAAAACTTTGGAATAACATTTCAGTAGAAATTAAAAAGAGCGTTTCACTCAACACCTTCAAATCAGCAGTCACCAAATGCATGGTTGTTGACTTGTGAAAATAATGCTGTTAACTAAGGACAAGTACCACAGCTTATTTATTAAGAATGAAACTAACCTATTGTTGTTTTACTTCAGGTCAAGGACCAGAAGATAAATGTAGGCAAGAAGTTCACACATTATGGAATGTGATAAACAAAATGTTATGGACTTTTGAACTGCAAATTATTATGGAATTTTCTATAACATATTTTTAACTTTATCACATATACATGTTGTTTAATTAAGTCGTACAGAAGTTGTAATACGTACATTACTCTGTATTCTGATCAAACACGACTCTAAATAAACCATACATACAAAGTACAATTTGCAAGTAAAAGCTTCTTTTCAACATAGTACTACACTAATTAATGGATGACCTGTTAGAAACACCTTGAAGCACAGTAAAGATACCTAACCCTAATCCTAACTTAATGGATCAAAGAACAAATAACCATGACTTAAATTATTTGTGTGTGTGTGCTTAAAAAATTAGAAGTAGTTTTTCATATACTGGATGAAATTTAAAAAAGTCTACTAGAAAATGTGAATTTCATCCAGGTACCATTTCTTCCTTCCTGTTTCCACGTTAAACAAATATATCTGGGAAATGTATATATATATATAATTTTTTTAACAAATGCCTAATTAATGAGGTAATGATGTTTACTAAACCACAAATCGTTGGAAAGTAACAACAAATTTAATAACATAAATAATTTCGAATTTCCAAATCGAAATTAGTCCGAATTTAAATATAACAGTTGACCTGCTAATTAATATGCAACACAGTTTTGTTTTGACATTACTGAAAATAGGGCCTACGTTTCAGTCACTGGCCAACTGCAGCCAAAATAAGTCCAACAACATGAATAAGTTGTGTGGTCAGAAAACTAATTTAGTCATAATCAATGGAAGTGTGTAAAATGCATATCATTATCTCATTCCATTGACAATATCTGACCACAATTTATGATACGAAATGACCACAAAACCAGCGATATTTCACCAACAGAATGTTCCACTTCATTTCCAGCTAAACATTCTGTCATACTTGTTTATGACATATTTTGTGCAAAGCGCACTGTTGTCACCGACTTTCGCCTAATCAATTAACACTCCCCATATCTGTTTGATTTGGTCATTTGTAAGATATGGTTGTACAACATATCCTGTTGTTGTGCATACCCACAAAAATTGTAGTGAAAGTTTTTGGTTATCAAGTACATTTGTGAATGGCACATATACTGCCAATTTTACAAAGTTAAGCTAATAACAATATTTTAATCTATAAGTTTGCCAATTAACATCAGGAAAACAATATTTATTTTTTGGGATAGAAAATGTTACAGTAGCTGGCCATACATACCATACATTGCAGTCTACAAAATTCTTATAACTTTATTTCCTGACAAATGTAGGATGGTAAATTTAGAAGGGAATAAGTTTTGTCAAATTAAATTCCATTCATGTTGGGTTGATATGTAGATATGATTTTTTATAGACTGCTATAATAAGACTTATAAGTTTCGTTTGTATTCACTCATTTTTTTATTTTACTGTATTGTCATACGATTGCAATGGCAGATATAGTTGCACCTACTGAAGTATGACTTCTGTCAGAAAAATAATTATTTGAGCCATGCAATTATTTACTTAATTAAGAAATTACTTTAAAAAATACATGTGTATGGCATTAAATTACCGGGAATTATTCACAGTGACAAATTTTGGACAGTTTTTTTTTCCTAATTTACTTGAACTAAACTTATTTATTGAAGTTTTATTGGGTATAATTAGCGAAGGTTGGTAAGTATGTAAGTAAGTAAGTAAGTAAGTAAGTAAATAAGTAAGTAAGTAAGTAAGTATGTACCTTAAGTTAGTAAGTTGCAAAGTAAGTAAGTAAGTACCTTAAGTTAGTAGTAAGTAAGTAAGTACCTTAAGTTAGTTTGTTAGAAAAATTTACTTTTAAGTCGGTGAAAAAGTATGATCATGAACATATCGTAAGAATTCATACAATATTTGAAAAAAAAAGCTAAAAAAAATCATTTACTATGACTTCAAAAGATTGTTCCACAACATAACACCTATTCATAAATGTACAACCGAGTTATAACCATAAATTATTGTGTAGCAACGTCATTAAACAGGTCTTTCAGCATTTTGTGAGGATATATAATATTTGCTTCTTTCAAAAGAAAGTTGGACATTTGAGTGCATGTTGCAAGATCGATTACACAAGATTTTATTAAAATCTATTACACATGATTTTATTAAAATCTATCACACAAGATTTTATTAAAATCTATTACACATGATTTTATTAAAATCTATTACACATGATTTTATTAAAATCTATTACACAAGATTTTATTAAAATCTATTACACATGATTTTATTAAAATCTATTACACATGATTTTATTAAAATCTATTACACACGATTTTATTAAAATCTATTACACACGATTTTATTAAAATCTATTACACAAGATTTTATTAAAATCTATTACACAAGATTTTATTAAAATCTATTACACAAGATTTTATTAAAATCTATTACACAAGATTTTATTAAAATCTATTACACAAGATTTTATTAAAATCTTTTACACAAGATTTTTATTAAAATCTACTACCCCAGAGATTATAACGACAGTGTACAGGACAAAATATGGAATTTTTTTAAAGCACAACTCAGATGATTATACTCTTATCCAAGGAAACTCCCCAATTAAAACCACACTTGATAAACAGTGCAAAGTGGTCTTAATATCGAAGTGGTCTTGATTCTGGGGCGTTTTTATTTTTAAGTCACATTTTTATTCAATTTCGGGATGTAATAGATTCTTTAATCAAAGTCATATCAATTTTAACTGTAACTTTTTATACTATATTATGTAACAAATTGAACGTCATTTAATCTATTATGCTCTGATGATATGGGTGTGTTTAATTAATTTATTTATTTACAAATATATTTTACCAGGGTAAAATGATCAGTTATTATTACTGTTTTTCAGCAGTGGCCTTTAAATATGTAATGCCTGGAATCATATATATGTTTAATAATTAGTTACAATATAATTACATATAAACTGGTCCATGTTCTAAACCACAAATGTGGATCCACCCATGCATAAACATCTCTGCGATACATCCTAGTTCTCAATTTTGCACTAATTAATTCTGATCTATGATCAAGTTCCCCATTTTGACAGCTGTTGCGTCATGATTGTTGTCAGTTTCATCTGAAATTGGAAGTAAATTACAAAACCTGACCCCGGTCACCAGGCGATACCACCCTAATTCACCTAAAGCCGGAATCTGCGAACAACTTTTGACCTTGAAAATATGTACACAACGCAAAAATATAAGGGATGTTCCACGAAAAATATATAACCAATGAAATATAATCCTCACCAGACAGATGCTTTCTGATACACACCCCTACGAAACCAATATTGTGACACGGTAACCATTAGTGACGTAATTAAAATCAATCACAGACGTCAACGAGAAAAGTTAATTAGAGATTAGGGCGTTCTATAGGTCATAATCTATTCAAGTTGAGTCAGGGCAAAATTAAAATATTTTTGCCACTTTTGCTCTTTGGCAATGTTTGCATTAATGCATTAGTTAGCTTCTTGACAAGTTAAATTCATTCCTTTCTTATTTATATATATTATTTTATTTATATTTATTTGCAATCCCCATCTTCTGTTGCAATAACAATATCTCAGGTCCTTATAGATATGCATTGGCTAAATAACATCTACCCTTCTTTTTATTTTATTTTTTCCAAAAGTGCATGCAGCATCAATAATTTCTCAAATTTGAACTTTGAAACATCAGTAGTTCTTCTATAATTTTGCATCACAGTTGTAAAAAACTGGATGTTAGAATAACTTTCTTCACTACTTGGCTGCATGGGGTAGTCATGACGATAACAACTTTATACCATTGTTAATTTGATTTTTAGTAAATGCTAATTTCGAGAAATTGTTTAGTTCTATTATCAAGTGGTCTTCACATTAATGCAAAAAAATATAATATAAAAAATTACATTACAAATTGTTATGTCAAAAATTCCTATTTGTGAAATGATTTTAATATTGGAGTGCTCCAACTGGCCTTAAAGCAGAGTCCTACTGCAATTAAAATCTAATAATTATTATATTATCTGATAATTATCATATTATCATCTGAATTTGTACTTTATCATTTAACTAGGAACAAAAAGTGAAATAAAATTTAAAATGTATGTCTAACATGCATATAAGCATGTTAAGGTGTGACAAACAGAAAGAAACATAACTCCCTGATAAATTGTATTGCCAAAACTTCCTCTTCCACGAAAAAGGAAGTTAAAATTGAGATGAGCATAAACAGATACCCAGGCAGATGCCAAGTTATTCTGTATCGAGCTAAAAAATAATTATATATAGTATTGCAATGAATGATTGATGATCATATCCATAATAATTAAAGTCATAATATTATTTAAAGTTTAGTGTAAAATGGTAGCTTCAGTAGCACTTTTTAAAAACTAAAACATAGGCTGTGCTGCAGATAAACCCTCAGCGAATCCCACATAGCACACAGGCATCATTAAAATTGTTAGGTGTTCGTACGACAGGCAGGAGGGCGGGCGTTACACTTTCATTCACAGAGCAGAACTCTAACACACACACTTTCGTTTCTGGAGCTGAACTCTAACACTAATGCACTTACCCCAATGAAATTTTATACAGTAACACTCTATATGGCATAGTGGTGCCTTGTGATAGCCCCACTGACATATCTTGGCTATGTTTTACAAGATTTGGAAAAATATTATTTCTTGAGTGTTTATATAGTGTGTGCGATGAACCATTTGGCCTACATAGCCTGTTACGCAATGCTAATTAGAGTCCAAGATGTCCTATTTTTTAACTCTTGAATTTTTTCATTGTTCATTACATTCTGTTGAGTGAGAAATAATAAAGTGTTCCTGTGGGTTATAATGTCTTACAAATATCTTACTGACTAAAGCCAAGTGAGCATAAAAAGTATTGTCTATCCTCTCCTGCAATTTAATTGTTCTGTTTCAAAGAGTTTATGCACAATAAGGAGTATTCAGTTTGCTAGAATTATCATCACAATAGAATGTTCCATTAACTAATTTACAACTAAAAGTATCATTTATATGTCCAAAATAGTATGATCCTAAAGAATATATGAAATTCAGCAACAATGATTTGCCACATAAAGATGTTGGGTATAATTTCATACAAAATTAACCATTAAGTTTGTATTTACAAATAAATACAAATCTTAAAAGTTTATTTTGTATGGAATGATACTCAACACACCCATTTTAATGCCTTTATAAGTCAAATTATTTTTTGCTCGCTGTTTCCCCTCAAAAGTTACTGAATTGTTGGGTTGCTGATTTGCATTAAATCTATGGCATTCAAATTAGTATTTATAACCGAAAACTTTATAAACAAAAACTGTTGAATGGGTTGAGCATGGCATTACTATGATCAAATAGTTAATTGTATGCACGTGAATTGTACAACATTTATGGCTGTCATTGGGATGCTAAGGAATATGAAGAAAGCATCACAATTATTGGAATTTTTTTCCGGATTTTCCATTATTATAAAAAAAAAGAAGGATGAAACAAATGCAAACTGAAGCTTAAAAGTGAAAGTACTATAATTTAGATATATCATTTAAAATGTTACTTATGTAATGATCATAGAGTTATTGATATGAGGGTTTGAAAGAGTACCAAATTTTCATATTTTCCTTACTATATAAAATTATCTGTCATTAATGGTCATGAAACCCCAAAAATGTATCTCTACACTATTTTGGACATATTCATATTAAGTTTTTATGCATGTAGGTGCAATAGTGTGCAATTTTTAGCATTTTTTCAGATTTTCCATTATTATGTAATTAGCATGAAATGAATATCAAAATGAAGTTTGAAAAGTGAAAAATACTATTATTTAGATATGTTATTGATACAATTTCATTCATGTAGGGTGAATAGTGTCTTTTGTATGGAGGTTTAAAAAAGTAGAAATTTTCCCTATTTTGCCCTAATTTTGAAAATTCTATAGTATTTACAGCCATGAGACCCCCAAAAGGCACCACTGCACTATTTTAGACATTATGACAAAGTTTTAAGCATGTAGGTGTAGTAGTGTCAAAGTTCTGCTCCGGAAACAAAAACAAACAAAAAAATCTATTATTTCAAATTTTATAAAAAAAACTTATTTTACTGTTAGGCATCAAATTCTGCATGAAAATGTCTGAAAATAGGCCTAATTCTTGTAGGACTGTACCTTCTTCCTTTCCACAAGGAAACATTTTGTAGCCCGCTATATTATCACGTTTTATTCCTACAAGAATGCAATAGAGAACTATAAAATCAGACGGTCACCATGGAAACTGATGATTAAGGGTTTGTATTGGGGATTGGGGGCACAATTCCGGGTCATGACACAGCGGAAGTAGTATTGTGGGTGTCTTCTGAAATACAGTAGGCGAAGGACATGATCAAATAATAATAATAAAAGGTGAATAACACAATTTTCGATTTTGGATATTCGAAAATCAGTCATGCATGGAGATCGTGTCAACACCTTCATTATGTGGGCAAAAAGTGAAATAACATCTACCCTTCTTTTTATTTTATTTTTTCCAAAAGTGCATGCAGCATCAATAATTTCTCAAATTTGAACTTTGAAACATCAGTAGTTCTTCTATAATTTTGCATCACAGTTGTAAAAAACTGGATGTTAAAATAACTTTCTTCACTACTTGGCTGCATGGGGTAGTCATGACGATAACAACTTTATACCATTGTTAATTTGATTTTTATTAAATGCTAATTTCGAGAAATTGTTTAGTTCTATTTATCAAGTGGTCTTCACATTAATGCAAAAAAATATAATATAAAAAATTACATTACAAATTGTTATGTCAAAAATTCCTATTTGTGAAATGATTTTAATATTGGAGTGCTCCAACTGGCCTTAAAGCAGAGTCCTACTGCAATTAAAATCTAATAATTATCATATTATCTGATAATTATCATATTATCATCTGAATTTGTACTTTATCATTTAACTAGGAACAAAAAGTGAAATAAAATTTAAAATGTATGTCTAACATGCATATAAGCATGTTAAGGTGTGGCAAACAAGTTTATTTAGAAAGAAAAATAACTCCCTGATAAATTATTGTATTGCCAAAACTTCCTCTTCCACGAAAAAGGAAGTTAAAATTGAGATGAGCATAAACAGATACCCAGGCAGATGCCAAGTTATTCTGTATCGAGCTAAAAAATAATTATATATAGTATTGCAATGTATGATTGATGATCATATCCATCATAATTAAAGTCATAATATTATTTAAAGTTTAGTGTAAAATGGTAGCTTCAGTAGCACCTTTTAAAAACTAAAACATAGGCTGTGCTGCAGATAAACCCTCAGCGAATCCCACATAGCACACAGGCATCATTAAAATTGTTAGGTGTTCATACGCCAGGCAGGAGGGCGGGCGTTACACTTTCATTCCCAGAGCAGAATTCTTACACACACACTTTCGTTTCTGGAGCTGAACTCTAACACTAATGCACTTACCCCAATGAAATTTTATACAGTAACACTCTATATGGCATAGTGGTGCCTTGTGATAGCCCCACTGACATATCTTGGCTATGTTTTACAAGATTTGGAAAAATATTATTTCTTGAGTGTTTATATAGTGTGTGCGATGAACCATTTGGCCTACATAGCCTGTTACGCAATGCTAATTAGAGTCCAAGATGTCCTATTTTTTTAACTCTTGAATGTTTTCATTGTTCATTACATTCTGTTGAGTGTGAAATAATAAAGTGTTCCTGTGGGTTATAATGTCTTACAAATATCTTACTGACTAAAGCCAAGTGAGCATAAAAAGTATTGTCTATCCTCTCCTGCAATTTAATTGTTCTGTTTCAAAGAGTTTATGCACAATAAGGAGTATTCAGTTTGCTAGAATTATCATCACAATAGAATGTTCCATTAACTAATTTACAACTAAAAGTATCATTTATATGTCCAAAATAGTATGATCCTAAAGAATATATGAAATTCAGCAACAATGATTTGCCACATAAAGATGTTGGGTATAATTTCATACAAAATTAACCATTAAGTTTGTATTTACAAATAAATACAAATCTTAAAAGTTTATTTTGTATGGAATGATACTCAACACACCCATTTTAATGCCTTTATAAGTCAAATTATTTTTTGCTCGCTGTTTCCCCTCAAAAGTTACTGAATTGTTGGGTTGCTGATTTGCATTAAATCTATGGCATTCAAATTAGTATTTATAACCGAAAACTTTATAAACAAAAACTGTTGAATGGGTTGAGCATGGCATTACTATGATCAAATAGTTAATTGTATGCACGTGAATTGTACAACATTTATGGCTGTCATTGGGATGCTAAGGAATATGAAGAAAGCATCACAATTATTGGAATTTTTTTCCGGATTTTCCATTATTATAAAAAAAAAGAAGGATGAAACAAATGCAAACTGAAGCTTAAAAGTGAAAGTACTATAATTTAGATATATCATTTAAAATGTTACTTATGTAATGATCATAGAGTTATTGATATGAGGGTTTGAAAGAGTACCAAATTTTCATATTTTCCTTACTATATAAAATTATCTGTCATTAATGGTCATGAAACCCCAAAAATGTATCTCTACACTATTTTGGACATATTCATATTAAGTTTTTATGCATGTAGGTGCAATAGTGTGCAATTTTTAGCATTTTTTCAGATTTTCCATTATTATGTAATTAGCATGAAATGAATATCAAAATGAAGTTTGAAAAGTGAAAAATACTATTATTTAGATATGTTATTGATACAATTTCATTCATGTAGGGTGAATAGTGTCTTTTGTATGGAGGTTTAAAAAAGTAGAAATTTTCCCTATTTTGCCCTAATTTTGAAAATTCTATAGTATTTACAGCCATGAGACCCCCAAAAGGCACCACTGCACTATTTTAGACATTATGACAAAGTTTTAAGCATGTAGGTGTAGTAGTGTCAAAGTTCTGCTCCGGAAACAAAAACAAACAAAAAAATCTATTATTTCAAATTTTATAAAAAAAACTTATTTTACTGTTAGGCATCAAATTCTGCATGAAAATGTCTGAAAATAGGCCTAATTCTTGTAGGACTGTACCTTCTTCCTTTCCACAAGGAAACATTTTGTAGCCCGCTATATTATCACGTTTTATTCCTACAAGAATGCAATAGAGAACTATAAAATCAGACGGTCACCATGGAAACTGATGATTAAGGGTTTGTATTGGGGATTGGGGGCACAATTCCGGGTCATGACACAGCGGAAGTAGTATTGTGGGTGTCTTCTGAAATACAGTAGGCGAAGGACATGATCAAATAATAATAATAAAAGGTGAATAACACAATTTTCGATTTTGGATATTCGAAAATCAGTCATGCATGGAGATCGTGTCAACACCTTCATTATGTGGGCAAAAAGTGAAATAACATCTACCCTTCTTTTTATTTTATTTTTTCCAAAAGTGCATGCAGCATCAATAATTTCTCAAATTTGAACTTTGAAACATCAGTAGTTCTTCTATAATTTTGCATCACAGTTGTAAAAAACTGGATGTTAAAATAACTTTCTTCACTACTTGGCTGCATGGGGTAGTCATGACGATAACAACTTTATACCATTGTTAATTTGATTTTTATTAAATGCTAATTTCGAGAAATTGTTTAGTTCTATTTATCAAGTGGTCTTCACATTAATGCAAAAAAATATAATATAAAAAATTACATTACAAATTGTTATGTCAAAAATTCCTATTTGTGAAATGATTTTAATATTGGAGTGCTCCAACTGGCCTTAAAGCAGAGTCCTACTGCAATTAAAATCTAATAATTATCATATTATCTGATAATTATCATATTATCATCTGAATTTGTACTTTATCATTTAACTAGGAACAAAAAGTGAAATAAAATTTAAAATGTATGTCTAACATGCATATAAGCATGTTAAGGTGTGGCAAACAAGTTTATTTAGAAAGAAAAATAACTCCCTGATAAATTATTGTATTGCCAAAACTTCCTCTTCCACGAAAAAGGAAGTTAAAATTGAGATGAGCATAAACAGATACCCAGGCAGATGCCAAGTTATTCTGTATCGAGCTAAAAAATAATTATATATAGTATTGCAATGTATGATTGATGATCATATCCATCATAATTAAAGTCATAATATTATTTAAAGTTTAGTGTAAAATGGTAGCTTCAGTAGCACCTTTTAAAAACTAAAACATAGGCTGTGCTGCAGATAAACCCTCAGCGAATCCCACATAGCACACAGGCATCATTAAAATTGTTAGGTGTTCATACGCCAGGCAGGAGGGCGGGCGTTACACTTTCATTCCCAGAGCAGAATTCTTACACACACACTTTCGTTTCTGGAGCTGAACTCTAACACTAATGCACTTACCCCAATGAAATTTTATACAGTAACACTCTATATGGCATAGTGGTGCCTTGTGATAGCCCCACTGACATATCTTGGCTATGTTTTACAAGATTTGGAAAAATATTATTTCTTGAGTGTTTATATAGTGTGTGCGATGAACCATTTGGCCTACATAGCCTGTTACGCAATGCTAATTAGAGTCCAAGATGTCCTATTTTTTTAACTCTTGAATGTTTTCATTGTTCATTACATTCTGTTGAGTGTGAAATAATAAAGTGTTCCTGTGGGTTATAATGTCTTACAAATATCTTACTGACTAAAGCCAAGTGAGCATAAAAAGTATTGTCTATCCTCTCCTGCAATTTAATTGTTCTGTTTCAAAGAGTTTATGCACAATAAGGAGTATTCAGTTTGCTAGAATTATCATCACAATAGAATGTTCCATTAACTAATTTACAACTAAAAGTATCATTTATATGTCCAAAATAGTATGATCCTAAAGAATATATGAAATTCAGCAACAATGATTTGCCACATAAAGATGTTGGGTATAATTTCATACAAAATTAACCATTAAGTTTGTATTTACAAATAAATACAAATCTTAAACGTTTATTTTGTATGGAATGATACTCAACACACCCATTTTAATGCCTTTATAAGTCAAAATATTTTTTGCTCGCTGTTTCCCCTCAAAAGTTACTGAATTGTTGGGTTGCTGATTTGCATTAAATCTATGGCATTCAAATTAGTATTTATAACCGAAAACTTTATAAACAAAAACTGTTGAATGGGTTGAGCATGGCATTACTATGATCAAATAGTTAATTGTATGCACGTGAATTGTACAACATTTATGGCTGTCATTGGGATGCTAAGGAATATGAAGAAAGCATCACAATTATTGGAATTTTTTTCCGGATTTTCCATTATTATAAAAAAAAAAGAAGGATGAAACAAATGCAAACTGAAGCTTAAAAGTGAAAGTACTATAATTTAGATATATCATTTAAAATGTTACTTATGTAATGATCATAGAGTTATTGATATGAGGGTTTGAAAGAGTACCAAATTTTCATATTTTCCTTACTATATAAAATTATCTGTCATTAATGGTCATGAAACCCCAAAAATGTATCTCTACACTATTTTGGACATATTCATATTAAGTTTTTATGCATGTAGGTGCAATAGTGTGCAATTTTTAGCATTTTTCAGATTTTCCATTATTATGTAATTAGCATGAAATGAATATCAAAATGAAGTTTGAAAAGTGAAAAATACTATTATTTAGATATGTTATTGATACAATTTCATTCATGTAGGGTGAATAGTGTCTTTTGTATGGAGGTTTAAAAAAGTAGAAATTTTCCCTATTTTGCCCTAATTTTGAAAATTCTATGGTATTTACAGCCATGAGACCCCCAAAAGGCACCACTGCACTATTTTAGACATTATGACAAAGTTTTAAGCATGTAGGTGTAGTAGTGTCAAAGTTCTGCTCCGGAAACAAAAACAAACAAAAAAATCTATTATTTCAAATTTTATAAAAAAACTTATTTTACTGTTAGGCATCAAATTCTGCATGAAAATGTCTGAAAATAGGCCTAATTCTTGTAGGACTGTACCTTCTTCCTTTCCACAAGGAAACATTTTGTAGCCTGCTATATTATCACGTTTTATTCCTACAATAATGCAATAGAGAACTATAAAATCAGACGGTCACCATGGAAACTGATGATTAAGGGTTTGTATTGGGGATTGGGGGCACAATTCCGGGTCATGACACAGCGGAAGTAGTATTGTGGGTGTCTTCTGAAATACAGTAGGCGAAGGACATGATCAAATAATAATAATAAAAGGTGAATAACACAATTTTCGATTTTGGATATTCGAAAATCAGTCATGCATGGAGATCGTGTCAACACCTTCATTATGTGGGCAAAAAGTGAAATAACATCTACCCTTCTTTTTATTTTATTTTTTCCAAAAGTGCATGCAGCATCAATAATTTCTCAAATTTGAACTTTGAAACATCAGTAGTTCTTCTATAATTTTGCATCACAGTTGTAAAAAACTGGATGTTAGAATAACTTTCTTCACTACTTGGCTGCATGGGGTAGTCATGACGATAACAACTTTATACCATTGTTAATTTGATTTTTAGTAAATGCTAATTTCGAGAAATTGTTTAGTTCTATTTATCAAGTGGTCTTCACATTAATGCAAAAAAATATAATATAAAAAATTACATTACAAATTGTTATGTCAAAAATTCCTATTTGTGAAATGATTTTAATATTGGAGTGCTCCAACTGGCCTTAAAGCAGAGTCCTACTGCAATTAAAATCTAATAATTATCATATTATCTGATAATTATCATATTATCATCTGAATTTGTACTTTATCATTTAACTAGGAACAAAAAGTGAAATAAAATTTAAAATGTATGTCTAACATGCATATAAGCATGTTAAGGTATGGCAAACAAGTTTATTTAGAAAGAAAAATAACTCCCTGATAAATTATTGTATTGCCAAAACTTCCTCTTCCACGAAAAAGGAAGTTAAAATTGAGATGAGCATAAACAGATACCCAGGCAGATGCCAAGTTATTCTGTATCGAGCTAAAAAATAATTATATATAGTATTGCAATGTATGATTGATGATCATATCCATCATAATTAAAGTCATAATATTATTTAAAGTTTAGTGTAAAATGGTAGCTTCAGTAGCACCTTTTAAAAACTAAAACATAGGCTGTGCTGCAGATAAACCCTCAGCGAATCCCACATAGCACACAGGCATCATTAAAATTGTTAGGTGTTCGTACGACAGGCAGGAGGGCGGGCGTTACACTTTCATTCCCAGAGCAGAATTCTTACACACACACTTTCGTTTCTGGAGCTGAACTCTAACACTAATGCACTTACCCCAATGAAATTTTATACAGTAACACTCTATATGGCATAGTGGTGCCTTGTGATAGCCCCACTGACATATCTTGGCTATGTTTTACAAGATTTGGAAAAATATTATTTCTTGAGTGTTTATATAGTGTGTGCGATGAACCATTTGGCCTACATAGCCTGTTACGCAATGCTAATTAGAGTCCAAGATGTCCTATTTTTTTAACTCTTGAATGTTTTCATTGTTCATTACATTCTGTTGAGTGTGAAATAATAAAGTGTTCCTGTGGGTTATAATGTCTTACAAATATCTTACTGACTAAAGCCAAGTGAGCATAAAAAGTATTGTCTATCCTCTCCTGCAATTTAATTGTTCTGTTTCAAAGATTTTATGCACAATAAGGAGTATTCAGTTTGCTAGAATTATCATCACAATAGAATGTTCCATTAACTAATTTACAACTAAAAGTATCATTTATATGTCCAAAATAGTATGATCCTAAAGAATATATGAAATTCAGCAACAATGATTTGCCACATAAAGATGTTGGGTATAATTTCATACAAAATTAACCATTAAGTTTGTATTTACAAATAAATACAAATCTTAAACGTTTATTTTGTATGGAATGATACTCAACACACCCATTTTAATGCCTTTATAAGTCAAAATATTTTTTGCTCGCTGTTTCCCCTCAACAGTTACTGAATTGTTGGGTTGCTGATTTGCATTAAATCTATGGCATTCAAATTAGTATTTATAACCGAAAACTTTATAAACAAAAACTGTTGAATGGGTTGAGCATGGCATTACTATGATCAAATAGTTAATTGTATGCACGTGAATTGTACAACATTTATGGCTGTCATTGGGATGCTAAGGAATATGAAGAAAGCATCACAATTATTGGAATTTTTTTCCGGATTTTCCATTATTATAAAAAAAAAGAAGGATGAAACAAATGCAAACTGAAGCTTAAAAGTGAAAGTACTATAATTTAGATATATCATTTAAAATGTTACTTATGTAATGATCATAGAGTTATTGATATGAGGGTTTGAAAGAGTACCAAATTTTCATATTTTCCTTACTATATAAAATTATCTGTCATTAATGGTCATGAAACCCCAAAAATGTATCTCTACACTATTTTGGACATATTCATATTAAGTTTTTATGCATGTAGGTGCAATAGTGTGCAATTTTTAGCATTTTTTCAGATTTTCCATTATTATGTAATTAGCATGAAATGAATATCAAAATGAAGTTTGAAAGTGAAAAATACTATTATTTAGATATGTTATTGATACAATTTCATTCATGTAGGGTGAATAGTGTCTTTTGTATGGAGGTTTAAAAAAGTAGAAATTTTCCCTATTTTGCCCTAATTTTGAAAATTCTATAGTATTTACAGCCATGAGACCCCCAAAAGGCACCACTGCACTATTTTAGACATTATGACAAAGTTTTAAGCATGTAGGTGTAGTAGTGTCAAAGTTCTGCTCCGGAAACAAAAACAAACAAAAAAATCTATTATTTCAAATTTTATAAAAAAAACTTATTTTACTGTTAGGCATCAAATTCTGCATGAAAATGTCTGAAAATAGGCCTAATTCTTGTAGGACTGTACCTTCTTCCTTTCCACAAGGAAACATTTTGTAGCCTGCTATATTATCACGTTTTATTCCTACAAGAATGCAATAGAGAACTATAAAATCAGACGGTCACCATGGAAACTGATGATTAAGGGTTTGTATTGGGGGGCACAATTCTGGGTCATGACACAGCGGAAGTAGTATTGTGGGTGTCTCCTGAAATACAGTAGGCGAAGGACATGATCAAATAATAATAATAAAAGGTGAATAACACAATTTTCGATTTTGGATATTCGAAAATCAGTCATGCATGGAGATCGTGTCAACACCTTCATTATGTGGGCACAAGGAATGCACGTTCGAAAATATCAATCAAGCGGAACTGAAGACCATACTGGAACGGGTCTTAATATCGAGGTGATCTTATATTCTTACTTTTTAACATTGTCATACTTTTTTTATTGCTTAGATGCCGAGATACTGACCTTGTCAAACCCCCCCCCCCCCCCCCCAAAAAAAAAGAAGAAAAAAAGTGACGTCGGTATTTAAAGTGTGCATGTCAACAGCTAGATCTAATACCCCCCCCCGCAATTTTTTAAGGTAGTAATATTTGTGAGTTTAACTATATCTAATTACGCTGCAATTATTTAGTTAAGACTGTTATTACTGTAGTGGATTTAAGTTTCCGCACACTAGATACATTTTGTAACCTCCCAATTGCATTAAATTTATCTTTAAGTGCACTGGCATAATATATTGGTAGACAAAACTTTTGAATATTATCTTTACACAAATTATCTTGCTCATTAATAAGCTTGCTACAGAAACTTTTTTCCACCACTGTTTGCTTATTGTGATAATTTTTCTGTAGGGTAAAAATGTTAATATAAAATATATGCATTTACCTTACAGGCCAAATAATATACATACTTGGATGTCAAACAGTGCCATTTTAATGTCAATAAAAAATGTACCTATGTACTATTAATGTCTTCAATATGTTTATTTATCAAAACTTAGGTGCAAGTTGTGCAATGCAAAGTGCAGTGAAGCATGAATGAGCACTCATTGCTTCAGAGATTTTGGGAGTGTTGCTATATGTGGGAGACTTAAAGGATCCAAACAAAGTACATTTGAATAAACTACACATTTTGCTGACTACGTTGATAATATGCCCACGATATTTATCACAAGGCTATATGAGACTGTTATAAACCCTTGTTGATGTACAATCCATTTAAATCAGTTGCGTAAAATGAGTATTTATTTTTCCAGGTAAAAGGATCTTCTGATAAATTATTATAGCTCCTTTTTTCCCCCATTTATTTCGTAGAAACATTCTATTTTGAAAATTAGCCAACATTTTCATATCGTATACAATGCGACCTCCAGTTGTTTCATCTTTAATTGATCAAACATGCCATAGTTTTCTAGCAAATAATATTAAAGTTTCAAATACAAGTGATAAGCTAGCAATCTGTACACGACCTGGGTAATACTTAGTGCAAAGTTATATTGAGAATATTTCCGTATTAGCAACCGCTTATATTACAAGTGCAGTGGTAATAGGAACGAAGAAAAAATGCTTATGTTTCTGTCAAACTGTTCTAAAGACCTGCACTACAATAAACAATTTATAATATTTTCGTCCTAAACAAAAAATGCTAAATTATCAAAATACAAAAACAATGGACTCTCAGGTGTCTGGTGATAAATCTCAATTCAACTGATGGAAACTTTTGACAGGACAACTTATCATGCTTATGTTGCTCTATATTTGTAAACTTTCAGCTATACTGATAATTTGATTAAACTTCCATAAATTCACAGAGGTGCCAGTCTAACGTTCAACGCTGGGTTGCTGACTGGTGCGTTGATAGGGGTGAAAAATTGCCGACGCCTCGAATTGAGTTTAACAGGTCAATGAGTTTGACAAGACAATTTGACAAATAATTTGTCAACTTCAAATAATCTGAGGGCGAAATGTCGCGAGTGTTACAGGTCCTTGTAATTAATGGTCAAATCGGCCACAGTTTGTCAATTCCAGACAGAATTGACTCCGCACACAAAAGGTCAGCCTGTGGGTGTTTCTCTTTCAGAACTTGAATTTATATAACTTCAAATAATTCATTTCGACCGCCATTTCAAATTAGTAATTCTGCCGTTGCGCAACACATCACAATCGGTAAATTTCATACAATTAGGATATTATGTAACAGGCGTTTGTCCGATGATGATGATGCATCATAATGCCAAATTCAATTCAATGAAATTAGACTAAAAGTAAAGTAAATTACAAATTTTCTATACAAGACCATAAAAAAGTAATAGATTTGCTAAGACAATTCAGACTAGTATGATTTAGAGTTTCCAATGACATTATCAAATGCACAGGCAGTCAATATTACACCAAAATATTTTTCATTCAATAGGTATGTAAAATACTCTTTTTCGCCACTGTATATCTTGTACAAAAATAAAAATTTCATTGGTGAGTGGTACAATGTCCAGTTGGATTTTCATCATACATATAGATATGTTTGAAATAATATATGTTAAAACTGATATGAACCCTAAATATATTCTGTCTTTTTTTCCAAATTGAGAGTACATTCATTGAGGCTTACATGTATGTTCACATGTTAAATGTCATATTCATGTTATAAAAATGTAGTATTTATATCTCTCTTCTAAGTACACTTTCATAATGACAAAACTCTACAAATTATAATCACATTCTCACAGATGACTTTTCCGAAAAGATGGGCAGATAAATTAACCGATTTATTTAAAAATCTGAAGAGGCATCACATGTACATTGCAGCAATCTTTTAATTTTGGAAAACATTTCTCTGAACGTCGTTGAAATAAGCTTCAAATTTTCTGGGAATAGTTTGTTTTGTGTCAGAGCCATTGAAATTCACTCAAGAGTGTCTGGTTTTTTCCTTTCCTAAAATCACTGAAGCAGAACGCTTTTAGGATGAGTTTCTTATTTTGCTCGAAGTCACAAAAGCATGAAACATTTTATGCAAGCTCACGTTCTCTGAAAAGTAGGCGAAGGCCAGACGAAAATGGGCCAAAACTCCCTTTTGAGGACAATATTTCCGAATGGACAGTTATCAGGAAATTCAACATGTCAGATATATGAAAAAGTTCATGAAGTAAAGTGAAAGGCTACATAACAACTTTTCTACAATTATAAAATGCGTATATCTATGCAGGGGCAATGAGAGACCCCATCAAAAGGTATAAATAAGGCGCAATAGAGGCACATGTAATACCGTGTGTGTGTTTGGCCCATTGTGTGTGTTTTGTGTTTAACGCCTCATCAGTGCACCTATTGGGCTATCCCAGATAGCATCTGACAACGTTTTGACGTCGGCCCTATGTGGGCCGATAATGGGCCGACGTAGCATGTTATCAGGGATGTAGAGGCTGGAATAGGTTGAGGATATCCAAACTTGGTTCACTGTCAAAATACTATAATTAATATAGATATAATTCATAATATAGATTGGATTCACGTAAGAATTGTAAGATGCTACAATGTATTAGGACATGTAATACCATGACAATTAAATTCATTATCATCTCATCATTACGTCTGGAAATTACAAATATCAGATATATATCTATCAATAATTTAACCACCTAAAGGGTTTCATTGTTAAAATTCTAACATTGTAGAGGTCTGAATTCTGGATAATCTGGAATGTGTTTCGAACCCAACCAAGGCTTGATGCAACATCCTTCAAATGTTTACTACTCACCAGGGAGTTGAGAGAGACTCTGGGTTAATCTACTGTGGTGTAATATTAAAGTTGGCAGAATGCGTTAACCTTGTGGTGGGTGGGTGGATTAAGGCTTTATGTCCTTTATTTCTTAACCAGATCGACTAATTAGGACAGGCAGGGACCATGGCAATAAGATTAGGGATGAAACAGCCATCCAACTTAGGCTCGACCGGGAATTGAATCGGGGACTCAGTGGTTGGAAGCCAAGCACACTACCACTGAGCTAGGTCCCAACCCCCGCGTTTACCAAGTACTGACAGACCCACTTTTCCAAAAAAAATTTATCACAGTTTTGGGACCCAAATATAGAATTTGTCTTACTTATTGTGTGGTCCGTATTGTTGCGTTCGATTGTAAAGATTGGTATTAATTTCAAAGAAAAGTCTATTGAGGTACCTGATCAATGCCAGGTGCTTTCAACACATCTATACTTATTGAATGTGGTGTCAGTCATGTACGTCTTTTGCCTGTATACCTCTTAAGAATAGAACACATTACACCTGATTGTCTAATGTTAAAATGTGGACGTGGTTGAATGCCTAGGAGTCTCATAATAGCAAAAAGTTGTCCTCAAAATTTACAATGAATGAATGAATGAATGAATGGATGGATGAATGTGTGTGTGTGTGTGTGAGTTATTGTTTAACGCCTCATCAGCACCTGAGTGGGCTATGTAGAGGCTCTCTAGGGTAAGATTGATCATCCATAGTTGGTGGGTGGGTGGGATGGATGGATGGATGAATTTTTACTGTCTGTTGTAACTTAAAATTGGCCAGCCCTTCGCTTTTCATTGTTGAATTAAGGTGACAGCATAAAATGCCCTTTTAGTCCTAGCTAATAGTGTGATATTCGAAGCATTTCACCGTTCAGTAGTCATCACTTTTGGTATCATTAGAAGCTTTTAGAGCCTCAGATTCTATGCATTGTAAAAGAAAAAAGGCCCGACCTTTATGAAGTCAATAAAAACAGAATTGAAATTGAGCATTTTACTACATCTATTCGTATTTTCAAAAATGTATCTACCCATAGAACCGTAACATTTCTTAAATAAGCCGCCAAAAACCAGCAGAGCTCCGCATCATATCTGACATATCATACTGAATATTAAACACTTACTTCATAATTTCTCTTTAAAATCTCTTCAAAATCCACCAGAAATTTCCACTTTGAGCACATAGGGGATGTGTATATATTGAAAGCAAACTATATTATAGTCGGGAAGGACAGGGATCCCGTTTATTTAACTTTTGTTCAAGTTTATTACCGGGAGAGCATCCGTATATCAGTGAGTGTATGCTTTGATATGTCCGTTAATATGACCAGGGAGGTTTTTGAATTTCCTGAAAGCTTGTAACATTGAAATAATCTGCATTGTTCATAATATGATGTACATTAATTGCATTTGTGACATGATATATAATACCTATCATAGACAATATCGTATTAGAGATATATTGATACATAATATGTATGTTCCTCTTTGTTAAAATAAATGTACAATTTGATATTGCATTGTGTAGGTAGCTGCTGGGTGCATGGTTTTATTAATTCTCATATTGAAGATGCCATATTTTTTAATTGCTTAATGATCGGGTATATTATAGAATGGACTTCAATATTTGAATGTACTACTGCATCACTGCAATTTTATGCTCAAATAAACGCCGGTATCATATTAACGCCGGGGGCAAATGCTGTCTAGACATAAATAGGACGATTAAAATATTATTTTATTAATTTAAACTTTTCGTTCGTCTATTTAACTGTCTAGTTTTGTATTCATATAATCTATCCACCGAAGTCTGAAAAAGTATAAAATTTCAAAGAAACCATTAATTATTTATACTGTCTGCATCCACTTTTACAATTCATTATATCAAATATATAGCATGTGTCAATTTGTCATTATTCCTTAACCATGCTCACCTGTAATCTCAACTTACAGATATCAACTCTAAGGTGAGAGAAATATATTGTTTACATCTTTGATTATCTTGAAACTTATCAAGACAATGGGAAAAACCCAAAGTATTATCTTATTATCTTATTGTGGTTGAAGCAATTTCCTTTGAGACCACTCCACATCAGAGAAAGGGAAAGGTGTAAACAATCAACATTGATTGACGTCATACATCAATATGATTTAATGTATTCTTTGATGATAATTTGATGATAATCTGATGATAAAAGATATACAGAATTTACTTGCACTTGGTCAGTGCATAAAAAATTACAAAAACAATACTTCAGACCACCAAACTAAATGCGTTATATTGAATTTATTTTTTAAATATGTTTATTCACACACATGCATATTTGCATAATGAGTCACAATTCATGGTGTATAGCATAAAAATAAAGATATAGGTAATTAAAATAATTTGTAAAAGTTACAAGACTTTAAATGTAATTATGGAATGAAAGTATCAATGGAGCCAACAAAATCCGCAGAATTCTTACTTTTCAATCACTTTTGTTATTGCCATTTTCATTAAAATTACTGTTTACACCATACCAGTAAGTTTGCAACACCCATTTTTACCGAAGGGGGAACGGGGAACAAATTAAAACCAATTAACCAAACCAAAACACGGAACGTACTAAAAAAGAACAACACAAATGAAAAGACGAGCCAAAAAAAAGGTGCACCTGTTTTGGTGTACAGCTGTGTATGCATTTTACATTAGTAGGCCATATATTACATGTATAATTTACCTAATATTTCATAAGTTAATGCAGTTATCAACTGACTGACAGTGTGTTAGGTTGAGTGAGGGAAGAGTCAGAAAGTTTATCGCACCATTTATTATTAGTGACAGGCTGACAAGGCTGACATAGGATTTAAGGGAAAAAGGGATGGCATGGGTTTCTGGAAACTTCAGGAGAGATGACATCTATTTATCATAATTATGTAGACTGGGCATTATGTGTGGTAACAGGTGGTTGCAGGCCATGTAGAGTGGTGTGTGTCCACTAGGCTCTGTCGTATTTTCTCAATTACAAGTTGGGTTCAAAAGGAATTTATTAATAAACATGGTTCAGAGGCTTGGAGCAAAGTTGCTTTAACAATATAATTTTAATAAAAAGTTGAATTAATAAATGTTCGTAGTAATAGTAGTAGTATAGTAGGTTGAGGTTAACGACCTATTAATCGCCAAAGGGTCATTCAACTTCGAGGACAGGATGGTTAGAGAATAATTGTATAAAGTACAAGATATGTAAAGAACATGAAAGGAAACCTATAGAAAATTTATAATAACAGCAGAGTCTACCTTTGGAAAAAAGGTCCTTCATGCAATCAGCCATATAAAATCATTAAAGAAAGAAAGAAAGAAAGAAAGGAAGGAAGGAAAGAAGGAAGGAAGGAAGGAAGATAGGAAGGAAGGAAAATCATTAAAGAAAGAAGGAAGGAAGAAAAATCATTAAAGAAGGAAGGAAGGAAAGAAGGAAATAAGGAAGGAAATAAGGAAGGAAGGAAATAAGGAAGCAAAGAAGGAAGGAAGGAAGGAAGGAAGGAAGGAGAGATCACATTCAAAATTTATTGGTGCACGGTTGGGAATGAATTAAGAAGACACAACCTCACCATTAAGACTAATATTTGCCCCATATATAATCTCAGTGGCGAGCCCTCACTCTGTATTGGGTATATATTGGAACGTTACTTGGCATTGAATAAATTAAACCAATAAATAATTCAAGGCATTAATCAGTTTGGCCCAGACACATCTCAGTTAAACTGGATCTACGTCACCCACTGCACCATTAACTGTTACTAACAATAATTAGGCCTAGATGTAAATCATTTTAGTGTCACATTTCTTGTTTTCTTGATTAAACATGAATATTACATGCTATATTAATTGCACGATATGAATGTACATAGAAATGAAACGTGAATCATGAAATTATAATAACATATTTGTAACCATTGTTCAACAAAATATTATACATGTATACTTTTTATCACCCATCAAAAATCAGTTTCTGACGTATTATCACGATGTTTTGTTACATATTATGAACACACTATTCTCAATGCTTTATTATTACTACTAAAATGAAACCCTATGGTGCAGTGAAATAAGGGTACATAGTAAATATATAGTTAACTATATCTCATGCATATACAAAATGTATTGCTTATGCCTTTTGCACAATAGAAGCTGTTTGTCATTTGGCAGCGTCATTCATGCCATCTGTTTACATAAGTCAAAACTTATGACAGGTGATATATGTCAAAACGACAAGCAGAATTTTGACACGAGCAGCATGCATGGCCCTTACTTGGAAAACATGGTCTCTTCCAAGAAGGACGCATGCGCCAGAAATGTCATAGCAACAGCGTCCGGGATGGAACACGACGGTCGCGAGGACTCCGCTGATAAACAGAAATAAAGTCTTGTTCCTGCCAATCAATTAGATTTCTGGCCTTGCAAATCAATTCATTACTGAGAAGAGCAAGTTAATCATCGCCCCTCCGCCCTTGTATACATCACAATTGCCATTGTTTTACATATTCCATGCACTACTAAATGGCATACTGACATCAACAATGCCCAGGGTATAGACAAAAAGTGTGCCTTTCAGTCGACCACAAACTGTCACCAAGACGAAGATTTAATTGTGCAAAATCCAGCCCCCCACTCCCCCCCCCCCCCCCTCCCATTTACTTGTTTGCTCGCAACTGTATGCATTGGTGCCTGGATGGCTTTGTAAGAATGCAGAGTGCATGGCCCAAGCATAGTTTAGTATCCAGTGCATCAATGGTCCAATTTATTTATTTTCATGTTGAAGATTCAGTATTATTTGTAGTTTCATACTACCTTGTTGACTTTTCCAAAAACTATAAGCAAATAAAAGTAAGTAGTAAGTAAGTATGTAAGTAAGTAACTAAGTAAAAAATAATTAAGTAACTAAGTAAGTAACTAAGTAACTAAGTAAGTACTAAGTAAGTTACTAAGTAAGTCTTCAATCCTCAATTTAAGTCTTGGTTACTTAAACAAACACTCTTCCTCTTTTTACCAAAAGGAACCACCAAAGGCTCACCTGTTTCATATCCGTTTGTATGTAACAAAAAATAACCATCCTTAGTCACCAGAGGTGTCATATTTTGACTGAGGTTATTACTTTGACTCAGGCTGACTAAATTGTGAAAAAAAACCAACAATTATTTGGCAAACATTCCAGAAATTCTCTAAAAATTTGATTCATTTACTAACTTTCTGGATAGAACGATCAGAGAATACTCCAACAAAAACTTCCAACATTTGATATTGATAAGTCACTGAAGTGCCAGTAAGACTGTCAGACAGACAGACTGACAGACAAAACCACGGCAGTCATAAAGACACACAGATGGACTTTTATTGACCAACTAGCACTGAAACAAATAACTCGTAAATAAACAACAAGTAAGATACAACGTCAAAAAGTGAAACACCAGTGCTACAATGAGACATGACGATATCAATTGTCATCCATATCATACATTCTGCGAAATGCTAGCTCAGTTATCACTGGATGCAATGAACAAACAACAAAAGAATTTTATCTTCACTACACACACTAACTACGTCATGTTCTGTTGTGAGTGAAAGTTGTGCACTAATTGAACAGGCTGTTAGGAATATTTTGATTCGAAATTAGTCAATATTTTTCAGGTTCTTGGAAAAGCGGATGGATGGGCTTCAATAGCTTGTTGACAAGAGCAGTGGTTTACCAATAGATTGATTTGTGTCATCAAAAGCAGAAAAAAGACGAAAAATATTTAAGTCAAACAGTTCAAAAACAGCATTATTGATAAGTAATCATCCGTTGTGTACCATTGGTATGTCAGTGATGCATGGTAGACATGGATTTTGGCTGCGGAAGATAAGATAATGCATTTTGTATTATCGTCTCAACTTGAGGACAGACTTTTTTTTCCCATAGATACAATTAGAGTATCTGATAAAATGAATATTTTCACACAATGGCGAACATGTAATTTCAAACCCATCCAAATGATATGGCAATTAATACATTGCTTTAGCAATATGGGGTTTTTCTGTGCTAGTAAGTTTCATTATGAGACTTTGAAAAAAAATAAAAGTTTTTTATTTCAGCCCAAACTAAATACAATTTTAACATGTATGTAAAAAATTACATAAATTGTGAGTGCCATGGGATCCAATTAAGTCACATTATATAGTTAGCAAGCATTCCGCATACAGAAATTAGGCAAACCTACAAATAAGTGAATAAATAATTTCTATTGGTGAGGTTATCCAGGTCAAAAGTAAATTCATAAACAAGCCAGATAGAATAAGTTGAATTCCTCAATTTCCTTTATTAATTGATATTCACCTAAGGTAGTGATTGGCTGGACCTTGTGCTCACTGCAGTGTCTAAACCATGGCCGAAAAAGACTCCACCCACGGGGTAAATGTGTAACGCGTTGATTGTTGTTTTAGAGTGCTCTCCTGGTCTGCCCACACATAATTAATACAACACTATGTTTGTTCGAACTATATTAATTGCATTATGGAGTATGTTTTGTTCATAATCAGCAAATAGAAGTGTCTGGAGTCTTGGTGACAGACATCATCTCATGAATCATGAAAATCAGCTTTTAACAACCAGTAAATGTGTCCAGCCATGCAGGTCGATCAACTGACAAAGCCTCCGTATGCAACTGGTTGGTAGGACAAATGGACATATAATGATGACGCAAAAATATATGAATGGATAAAAGAACATATCATTGAAAAGATGGGAAACTTTCAGTCATTAGTAACAGAGTGGTGCTTTTTGCTAACATTTCTCTTCATTTTGTGATGCCCCACGTTTTGTTTGAAAAAAAAAAAATATATATATTTAATAATAAAAGTCAAACTTTCACTATTCAGTAACCGACACCAAAGTTGTGGCCGCCAATAGACTTGTCGGCGTTATTAATGACGGCCAGGGGCGGATCCAAAACAGAAACTTTTAGATTTGGGGCATATTAGTGCTAATGGAACATAGAAATATAATTAAATTGTGAATTACGAAATATAAAATCTATGATGTATTGTATACTCGATCAACACAAGGAAGTCGCGCAAAATAACTACATGTAACTAGATTGGGCGTATTTTTTGCATGAGAGAAAGTGCCACGATACAGAGCTTCCTTTTTAATTTCTTAATCATCGTTTCTCACAAACTGATTGCAGTCTTTTAATAAAGAAATTTTACCTTAAAAATACATTTCGGATAGGAAGGTGTAGGAGTGTCCAGTCAACTCCTTTCCATGAAATGTTTGTCATCTGCCATTAAATAAATGGCCTATTTGGCTCCAATTCAAAAGATTGAAAAATCAGTATGCACCTATGCCACCCGGAAAACTCACTGACCCGCACAAGACACTTTTTATGAGCTCCTGTACTCCTCCAGGTCTCAGATAACCTTTTTGTTAACTGTCTTGTTAAATCTACAAAGAAATTACGACTTTTTAAAGTGTTCTAGTACACAGCTGTTTTATTTTATAATAATAATTCGAGGCAAGATAATAATTAAATTTCATACTTACCATACAAAATTTAATGTGCCTGTAAATTTTAAAAAGTAGAAGTATACATTTTAAATTTTAAAAAGTAGAAGTATACATTTTAAATTTTAAAAGTAGAAGTATACATTTTAAATTTTAAAAAGTAGAAGTATACATTTTAAATTTTAAAAAGTAGAAGTATACATTTTGTAGTTCATCATATATATGTTAATATTGGAAATAAAATCCAGAACATTGAAATAAACAAATGAAGGCTTTAACAATAGGCCACTTTAGTGTATGTCTTCACCAACACTTAAGTACAACTTGAAAAATGACTTAGGACATTGAATTAAAGTTTGGTGCAGTAGCAACAGCTAATTTGCTTGCCAGGTGCAGTAGCAACAGCTAATTTGCTTGCTAGATGAGGCAGACGTAATGACAAAATGCTGTATCCTCAATCACACGAATGTTGTGTATTGCACTTAAAAAACTTCAGCAGTCATAACATGCATAGAAAGAAAGTAACGTCCACTTGTACTACAGTTCAGTGTTTTTGTTGCTGTTGTTTTTTCATAGTCTGATATAGAGTGCCATAAAATGAACATAACTGTTAGCAAATACGTCAACTTTAGTAACGATAAACTTAATTTTTACTATATTATCCATTTTAATTTTCGTTGATACAGAACATTAAGTTATTTGTTACAGAGGTGTTTAGTACTGTTTATATGAGTTAGAAAGTTGGATTTCGAATTTTTGTTTATCCCTTTCTGTATTTTTTGTGCTGCCCATTTTTAAATGAGAAAAATTACAATAAGTAGAAAGAAAGCCGTATAGACATTCATTCTGAACCCATATTCATATTCAAACTTTACATATATGTAACTACTACTTAATGACAACCAGGAATTGAACGTTGGACCATCATAGATTTACCACAGTGGAACTTTGAACTTCCAACCACAACCTGGCGCCAGGCACGCTTTTTTGGTTTTTATAATTTTTTAAAGCAAAGTGCAAATATAAGTAGTACTTGTGATTGCCACTAGGGGGTCATGGCCTACAGTGATACATAAGAGTCCTCTAGTGTGAAAACAGTGAAAATAATTCGTGACGACTGCCATGTGTTATGACACATGTATCAATTTGATATATGTATATGTGTGTATGTTATCCATACCATTGAAGATTTAAATAAAGCAATATATATATACGAGAAATAATAGTGGTGCAATTAAAAAAAACTTTAAAATGCTACACTCACATTTCATGATTAATGAAATCATTATACAACAAGATATGAGATAATTTAAAATTCAGTCCTGTCTTCGATGAAAATAGAATAAGATACAATTTAAAAAAGACGTTGCAAACTGGAAAATGGGCGATACCTGCATGCAGGCAAAATTAGGCCAATCAATGATTTGTTATTGATTTTTGGCTCTAAGTGCCTTGGCTACAGTTGATAGTCATTATAGATCCATTGGCTGTTGTGGATTAAAGTGCTGCACAGGAGTTGGATTGCTAAGAAGCTATTCTAAGGTATAGACATACGAATAACATACAATAACACAATAATACAGTACTTTTACAGTAATAAGATAATAACACTAAACGTGTTAAGCTAACAGTCTATATTAAATGTTGTAACTACGTATTTTACAGCAAGTTTTTCCCGGTTGTGACTAGTAAAATTACTAATAATAAAATAGAATTTTACAATACAGACAAATATATACTGCTTGTTCCAGTGGTTCTAACCAATCTGGCTATCTATGTATGGACTTCAAATAATAGTATGCGGAGCCCAGGGGAAGAAAAAAATAAAATAAATAAATTTAGAGGATATGATTTAGAAATAGGCCAAGAGCATTAATTACACCTGCTTCTTTGCTGGACATTATTGCTTGAAACTGTTCAGTTGGGGTTAGATTATTGCAGTCAAAAATATATTTACTAAGTTTTTTTATTTAGTTCTATTCTTGGCAAATTATTGGCAATACATTTTAAGAGGCAGTGAAATTCATCTTCTATATGTACTGTCAAAACATCTACCAGCTTGGAAGTCTCAAATGTTAATTTATGAAAACACCATGCAGTTCTTGTAGACTATAATAAATATTTTATGTGCTTTGAACTCCAGGGCAATTACATCACTGCTGTTATCACGTAGATTAATTATATGATCATCAAAATTTATCATTATCAAAAACATGTATTACATACAACTAGTGCTCAGATATTGGGCTATAATTAATCGCACAAAAATTCCAAAATTAAATTGGTAATCATACTTTGTACAAATGACAAGTTTCAATATTAACACATATTAACAAACATATCTAAAAAAAATATTGACTATAATATAATTCAATGCACATTATTTTGTCATGAAGCATACATAACAATTTAATTATAATATAATTTAATGCACATTATTTTGTCATGCATACATAACAATTTAATTATAATATAATTCAATGCACATTATTTTGTCATGAAGCATACACAGCTATAACAATTGAATTATAATACGCTTTTATGCACACTATTTTGTCATCAAAGCCCATACATATTTCACAAACAACCATTACAGCATACTATACTACATAGGCTACATGCTTCGTCAATTGATTTGTTGGATTAATCGACCATGCATGGCTTTCTAATCATGTCTACAAGCTCACACAATTATGTGTATGTAATAAGATCCGTTAGCTTGATTGACAGCCAACCAATTAGGAGTGTAATAATCGCCCCTAGACATGTGGACAGTGCTGTGAACTTTTCACATTTGTTGGAGTGACCACATAACTGACCAGCTTCCTTTTGGGTATTACTTTTTAATTATTCACACATAACCATGGTAATTATGTTTATCAAAATACACAAATATAAAATTAATAGTGAGTTTCAAATAGGTTTTTTTTGTTTTTTGGCAGTTAATTCAGTTTTTGTCTGAATTACTCTTGACACAGCGTAAGATATTGTTAACATTTTGAATTATTTAATCAGTTAGCTGCCTTATGTTGCGAAGAACGAAATTTTCTACCAGCAGTCTATTATATAAATTAATTAATTGATTCTGCAGAATAAAATGGAGAGTGAAATTTCAAGAGCCAAGACGAAAGTGGAAGAGTTGGGCGTCCATTACAGGTCTAGGGTAAGTAAACACACGAAACAAGACATTCTGTCAGAGCATCATTTTATATACTTTTTTTTCAGAAATTCTTTAGCGAATCAATGTTCTGTAAACTCCCATTATTCATGTAGAAAACCAAGACATAAAAAAATGTTTCCAGAGAGTCTTGTTAACCTTTTCTACACTTGTTAACAATTGGAATTCTGTCGTAGCCTATCTCTTATTAAAAGTTGTTTGCAAGATTCTGGTATAACAGCCACATGATTCACTATACACTCATTTCTTGCAGAATGGAGATGCCCTTATCCATCTTTGCGCTGACAACAATGCTCCTGTGGTTTATGCGTGCGCTAATGTTGGACAAAACATAAACCTCCAGAATTTTGTGACCTTTTTCTTTCATTCAATTTTCCATTTATGATGATATAGAAATTTGACCATAGAAATTAGGAACATTACAGATTTTTTTCCTTTCCATTATCCACAGGATGGCGACACTGCTCTCCACCTAGCGGTCAGAAAGGGAAATGCGGATGTTGTAAATAGCCTATTGATGTGTGGCGCAGATCCTAACATCAGAAATAAAGTATGTCTCCAAGAAAATCTAAATTACATCACACTAAATTCACAATTTAGATAGTCCTTAATCATGGCTCGCAAAGTTTGAAAATAATGTAAAATTTATTTTATTTTTTAGCTCGGACAAACGTCATATGATACAGTTCAATGTGAATCAATTTCTTCCCTGCTAAAAATCTACAAGGTAGGTAGCTACATCCTAAAGTGGCTGGGAGGGGACATGAACATTTTTTTTAAAAACAAGATACTATCTCCTTTGAACGAAATAGTATCTCGTTTTAACGAAATAATATCTTGCTCCAACGATAAAGTATCTTGTCCTAACGAAAAACTAAGTTGTTCTCGTTTGGACCAGACAGTTTTTCGTTGGGACAAGATAGTTTTTCGTTGGGACAAGATAGTTTTTTGTTGGGACAAGATGCTATCTCATTGGAACGAGATGTTATCTCTTTAAAACGAGATATTATCTCTTTAAAACGAGATATTATCTCGTTGGGACAAGATAGTTTTTCGTTGGGACAAGATAGTTTTTCATTGGGACAAGATGTTATCTCATTGGAACGAGATAAAAAAAAAAAAAAGTCCATGGATGTCCCCTCCCACCGTAACATCCAGCTTCTTAGAGTGCCCAGCATATTAGTGGTTACACAGTGAGTTGGGCAAGCACTGAAAATACCTAAATAAAGTGCTCATGTGATGTACATCATTGCTTTGTTTTGATACAACTATGGGAAAGCTATTCAATTTGCTTAACCAGTCAAGAGTTTTAACCAACCGAGGGATCATCCAAAAATGTCGATTACTGTGTTTTATAAGCAGTCAAGGTTGGTTGGTGATATTCAATAGTCTTTCACTGCTTGGACCTACCAACAATGCACTGTTTGTTAGTGTAACCACGTTTCTGCTAGGCATTATAACACTGTGTGTCATCACCAATTAGCCATGCGACCTATATATGAACATTCTTTGGTTAAACTATGTAGCTGATAGGCTAAGTATAGACTTAAGAAATCTTCTCTTAAAAATACAAGAGTAATGGAATTATATTTTAAGAGTTTAAGCAATTTTTCTGAATTGCCTGCGTGTCACAACTAGAATTGCGTCAACTCAGCACAGGAAAATCTGATTATTTAGTAAATTCATTGTTGGACCTATAAGGGAAATTTATTAATTTACTTCAGATGAGTAAACGAGCAAAACATGTGCATAATTAGGTCGATGGGCTGAGTTGATGACAAGAATACAGGTCGAAACGTCCGAAAACCGAAACGTCAGAGTCCGAAATCTCCGAAAATTTTCCGAAACGTCCGAAAACCGAAACGCCCGATTCCCGAAACGTCCGAAAAATGTCCGAAACGTCCGATATTTTTATTTTTATTTTGCTAATTTTCTTTGGGTGAAAGCACACAATGTTAGTGTGACAGACGAATAAATTATGCATGTAAATATTTCACCTTGTTAATTTTATCTTATCTTATCTTATCTTATCTTATCTTATCTTATCTTATCTTATCTTATCTTATCTTATCTTATCTTATCTTATCTTAACAATAACAATGAAGTACTATAATGTACAGATTTTGTGTATTAGATGCACAAACCCAAAAAAGGAACAATAAATATATATATAAATAAATAATTCATCTCCAGCAGGATACTTTGGTCAATTTCTGTACTTGGGACATTCTTCTGAGCAGTTGGCTAATTGTCAACACTTCCTGCTCACAGTCATCCTACAACTGCATCAAAACAAGTCCACAACTATATATGTTTTTATTATTAAAAATATTCACTGCTATAGTTTTATTACTTATTATGAATTTAAATTTTATATATATAAACTATATAAATATTAGAAGTCACATTTCGCATCCCAACTTTCTGCACTTTCTTTCTCAGTTTCACCTTCTCTGTCATGCAATCTTTGTGTAGTCCAAAGTGGAATATGGATGTGAATTCATCATTGTCTCTTTATACTTAGAAATATTAACTAAATTGCAATAAAATTCCAGAGAGTGATCATATTGCACATTTATTTAAACACAAAACCGTTATATAATTGCAATCAGGAGGTTTTTTTAAATATTTATTCCCTTATTCCCTAATCCACCACAATTGGATATTTTCACCCCTGTTATGTTCAATTGATGGGGATTATATTTCATTAATTAGCAGTTGATTATAGTCAATATTTTCTTTGAACTGCCTTTGTATATGAGTTATTTAATTGTTATAGTACCTTTATGATATCATAAAATAATTTTAGACTGGTCTAAAAACGCAATTTATGTATTATTAATGTATTTATTAGTAATGTTATAATTATTTATCAGGTGTTTATTAGTAAAATGCTGGCCGGTCAGCAGGTTCATTGCCGGCCTCCGAAACGTCCGATTGGTGCGGTCAGCCTTAACTTTAATTAAAAGCACTAAAAAGAGGTCTTGCTCATCAAATATAATTTTAAACTACAGAGAGAACTTGTATGTAAAAGAAATTAAATGAATTTATAACAAACTATTGCTTAAAAGTACATAAAAAATATTATTTCGGACGTTTCGGACACATTTCGTACGTTTAGGTAATCGGACGTTTCGGTTTTCGGACGTTTCGACCTGATACCGATGACACACACACTGATAATGAAATGTTTTGTTACGAAAGACCAGAAGTTTTATGTAATGACCTGCAGTATTTATTTCTCACCACTTGATTTTTTTTTTTTACAGCCAGGACTGCTGCAAGCTGTTACGAAAGGGGATTACCCTCATTTGTTAAAATTAGTCAACAGACTCTGCGTGAGTCTCACTTCAGTGATAAAAGTGAGTGCAATGCAAGATAAAAGACCTTCTTTTCGATTGTGTGGAATGTGCCAAAACCTTTCTAAATGTATCACTGTTAAATAATTGTACGTCGTATTGTTTGACCTAGCAAAGACGTAATGTTGCAGAAGATTTTGGTTCTAAATATTTTTGGCTATCCTAAGATAAATACATTGATGTTATAATAACGATAACTTAGAAATTATCCAGAGGATAAAATTTAATATAGATAAATTCATGGATGTTGGCCTGACAATAAACTATTGGATGTTTACTAAGACACTCAACAAGAAATATGTTGACTTGACTTTAATTTGCTTATCACTGCTTCATCCTCAAATTCAATCAATGTGTGATACAAAATTTATTTGTAATGAATTCTTAATCTTACATATCTCTAAAATACTGTTTCTTGTACACATTAAATATGGATGGTACACATTTTTTAATTATCTAAATCTATAAAAAAAGTTAAATGTTTGTAACATTCAAATAATCAATATTTCACCATATCAATTCAAATGTAATTTTTAGGGTGGTCCTGCATGAGTGACATCAGAAAGATGCCTTGCAGGATCTCCTGTCATATATGTGACTCATACAACCCAATAATTTCTTTGTAATCTTTGGTCATATAAGAATAAAAAAGTGTAACTAATCTGAACTTGAATAAAAAATGGTGCCAGATTTGTCATTTACAATGTCATTTGCTATGCTTCAGGATGACAAGTCAGTCTTAAAATTAGCCCAAGAGAATGCCAAGAAAACTTCTAATTACGCCAGATGCTGCTCCATGTTAGAAGAACAGAAATACTCAAATGTAAGTACAGTGAACCTTGCATATTTACTGGCTATAATGGCGTGGTGGTCTAAACAGTAAGGTTAAGTACAATGGAAAAAATATAACTGGGTCCAAAATTGGTCTGTATTATGAGGTAACCTTAATAGTGAGGTAGTCATGCTGTAAGGGTGTAAAGGAACAATGTTTCACTGAAATGCCAAAATTGGTTATTTTCCTTGAAAAATGTGCAACATTCAATATACAATTAAGAGGCTATTACATAGATACATATTAGTTCGTTCGATTGCATGCATTGAGCATGATTGACATTGTTGTTTAATCATGTAAATATATATAACTGTATACATGTACAGGGTGTCAACACCGATAGGCTTTGGCTTTTTTCACATCCAATTTTTCTGTGAAATAAAAATTTGAATTGAATTGATTGCCTTCTACATCTCCACGAGATTAATTTACAAAATGCTACAAGCCAGGAGATATCTGTGTGATGGGAATCTTATTTATTTCAGGTTTTAATTTACTTTAAGCCTGTTTACTTTAATTTAACTTCCTCTATTTCAATTCTTTTAACGCAGATACTTTTCCACGCTGTCTTGGAAGATGACCTTGAGACTGTGAAGGACATGTTGAGTAATAACAAATGCAACATAAACAAACGCTACAAGGTGAGAATCAGACCTGTATAAGAAGCTACATTAAAAATGGGTGAGCATTCACACATGGCTAAAACTAGTGAAAGATGAGATTTTACTCTTATCTTTTAAGTGATATTCACAAGAACGTGCTTCCAATTTGAAAATGTTGAAACAATTTCTTTCTTCCTAAGCATCAAATGACTCTCTTGCTAAAATAAATAAATAAAATCTGTCAATAGATCTAAATTTCTAAAATTCAGGGTTATATTTAATCCATTATATAGATATCTATAAACCTTCGTACTAAAAAAAAAACATTCTCACTAAACTCTAGTTTTTCCTCTTGACACACAGGAGAGACATGGCTGGACTCCAGTGACCTATGCTATTGCTTGGAGATGTTACGAAATCACTGAAGCTTTGATTAACACTGAACGATGCAATCTCAATATAAGAGTAGCTACAGAGCCTCTGGTAGGTAGAGGTAGTTGTATTAAAAGTATATATATAATAATAAAAACAATAAAAAAAAAACAATATCAATGCAATGCAGCCTTTAAAAAAAATCACAATAATTTTATTAAAGGTATTTTTTGGTATTGCTATAACAATCTATAGTATGGTTCATCATTTAGTATATCTGTACATGCAACCAATTTTGACATAAAAAGATAACTCCATTGTACACTGAATGATAGGTTAATTATCTGGTGCAGCCTTTATAAAAATTTATTTTCAATTTTACAATCTCTGACCACAGGGAACCACAACAGAGCCTCTCTATTTCAAAACCTTAAATGACCAGTGTCCAGTGGAGATATGGAGGTTGGTCACAGACAGCATGCACAGTGGTCAAGATTCAGAAAGAGACGAGGTCAGTATAGATACTTTATAATTTATCATATACAATTAATGTACTATAGTAATGTCAATTAGAATATCAATAGCAGAATACATTGAATATATCTTTAGTATCAAAAGTTTCATTTTTCAGGTAGTAACCTGGTGGTTGGACCTTTCTTTAAAAAAACTATAAGTCCTAAATACACATATTTTACAAACCAAAGTCACCATGAACACATACAAATACAGGAATATCATAATATGAATACCGTTGATGGGAAAATATTACCAATAACTGAACAAGTTCTTTCTTTAAAAGTTCAAATATTGTTTTCAAATTTAATTTTGTCTTTAAGAATGGGAACACTGGAATATTCAGAGCTCTGCAATGTGGGAAATCAGCAGAGTTCATTGAGGAACTTATAAAATGGAAGAATGGAGCAAGCATAACGGAGAGGAATTCCGTGAGTTCAAGGAAATATAATATGAACTTTGGCACATTTTGCAAGTATTATGTAAAGTTATAACTTTATACCAATTTAAATGTTATTTAAAATCCGCACAATGCAAATATATTCGACAACCAATTAGTTTTGCGTAGAATGAAAGAGAATATTTAACCTGCAAGTGTAAAAGTTAGTCTTTACAATTTATACCATTCTGATGTTCGTTTCTTTATTTCTTTTAGATTGGACAGACAGCTAGAGAAGTGGCTATGAATACAGACAGACAAGATATAGTTGACGTTATTGATAATGTGAGCAGGACGAGTAAAATGCCTTAAGCCCCGTTCCCACATAGCCGAGTTACTCGTAGTCAACTCGTAGTATTACGTAACACGCCTCTCGGGCCCAACTCTTACTAAACTCGGCGATTACTCCTCGCACTCGAGAGATGCTCGGCGAGTAACTCCTGAGTCTCGTAGCGAACTCGTGAGATTTGGAGCCGAGTTTGCCGAGTCTCCCGAGTATGCCGTGCTGCACGGCACACTCGGCGAATTATCCAGGAGTCCAAAAACTCGGCCATGACTCGCCGAGTTACTCCTCGAACTCGCCGAGTTACTCCTCGAACTCGCCGAGTTACTCCTCGAACTCGCCGAGTTACTCCTCGAACTCGGCGAGTTACTCGGGCGCTATTTTCGCTCGTATTACACTCGGGGGGGATGTTCAGGAGTGCGAGGAGTAACTCGGCGAGTTGTAGGAGTAACTCACCGAGTTGTAGGAGTAACTCGCCGAGTAACTCGTCGAGTTCTACCTTTAGTACATGCATCATCAGCGTAGGGGGTCGTATATAATATAAAAGGCCGCTGCTCCTCTAATATCAGTCCGATTTTCGTCAAATAAAGATTGTATTGTAGTATAATTCATAGTGATTCCATACGTATTTTCGGATTTAAAAAAACCCGAATATTAAGCGAGATATTTGTCTGAGAAGGCAGTTGTCTTGCGGTGGCTGCTGCTCCATTTATATTAATCCGATTTTCGTCAAATCAGGACTGAATTGTAGTATAAATCATACTGATTCCATACGCGTTTTCGGATTGAAAATAGACCAAATATTAAGCGAGATATTCGTCTGAGAAGACAGCTAAGTTGGCGGAGGCAAACAGTGGTGCTCTCGCAGACGTCCGCGCCCGGACTGTATCAATGCAGGTAAGGCTGAGCGCTACTTTAAAAGGCTGCTGGTCCCCTAATATTAGTCCGATTTTCGTCAAATAAATATTGAATTATAGTCGAGTTCATACTTATTCCACACAGATTTTCAGATTGAAAATAGACCAAATATTAAGCGAGATATTTGTCTGAGAAGGCAGGTAGTCTGGCGGCGGCATGGTGCTCTGTGTATGGCCCTGACATGAATGGTGTGGTCAATATTTTTGACCATTTTATATACATTGTTTGGATGAGCTTTATTGCAATTCATTTCTACTCATTCTGCCAACTGCCATGACTGTTATGTCAATTGCTATTAGCATTTTGAATGATACAAAGAATGGGTGTAGAGCATACAGCAAATTCAATACATGTGTCAATTGCCTAATTGCCTAAATTGGGGTTCTTTGACCTGTCATTTCATGGTTTGTTCAAAGATGACACAGTAATTGCTATTAGCATTTTGAATGATACAAAGAATTGGTGTAGAGCATACAGCAAATGCAATACATGTGTCAATTGCCTAATTGCCTAAATTGGGGTTCTTTGACCTGTCATTTCATGGTTTGTTCAAAGATGACACAGTAATATGACATTGTCTTGATTGTCATTCACAATTACAAAAATATGTAATTGCTTTCATTAATTAAAAGCAATATATTTAATTGTAATTACCAGGCAATGATTATATTTGTATAACTTTCTTATCTTTTTGTGTTAATTTGAATCTTATTGTGATATTATGATCAGTATAAATTTGTGTATATTTTGTAAAATTTAAATCTAATATTGATATTGTAATTAGTATTTGTGATTTGATCTGTGATTTTATTTGCTATATTTAATTTACTTATACTGGTGCTCCCTGAAGCGTCCGCGCCCAGACTGTATTAATGCAGAAAGCTGAGCGCTTCTTTAAAAAGCTACTGCTCCCTTAATATTAGTCCGATTTTCGTCAAATAAAGATTGTTTTGTAGTATAATTCATAGTGACTCCATAGGTTTTTTCGGATCGAAAATAGACCAAATATTAAGCGAGATATTCATCTGAGAATGCAGGTAGGCTGGCGTCGGCCTATCATTCGATGGGTGACTCGTCGCTGTCGTAGACACCTTGCTTCACCCGGCGAGTTACTCCTGGTACTCGGCGAGTTACTCCTGGTACTCGGCGAGTTACTCCTGGTACTCGGCGAGTCACTCCTGGTACTCGGCGAGTCGCTCGCTGAACCCGCCGAGTAACTCGGCGAGTAATTCGGCGAGTAACTCGGCGAGTCACTCCTGGTCATTTTTTCCGCAAAAATTCGTCGCCAACTCCTCGAATTTTGGGTGTTACGTAATTTTTGTTATTACTACGAGTTGACTACGAGTAACTCGGCTATGTGGGAACGGGGCTTAACATGCATAACAGAATCTCTCAGTGAATAAACTGTGGATTACAATGAATACCGCACCTAGGACTAATTGCAAATGAATTGTACACACTGTCCTTTGAAATAATTGAAACCACATTTCCATCTTTTTCAGTACATCTGTGATAATCTTAATGGGGAATTTTTCATGCAGTTGCCAATTTTATTTTATGAGAAAGAGTATCTTACCATCACCAACAAGGTGAGTTTGACACAACCCGTGATGGACAAACTTTATTGCAATTTTATTAAAAAAAAACACCTAGACTCAATAGAAGCTGATACTAGGTCCAAAATCGTAACATCCATAATTAGAAAATATAGGTTTTGAAAATAACTATAGTATAGCATTGTCTTACTGCTACTAGTTTGACTAGAGGCTAATGTAATGATGAGATAACCAAGACCTAGTTGACTTTACTTTTACATGTCTGCATTTTACTCCTTTTAGGATGGAGTCGATTTACAAACTTTAGTCAAAGAAACTGGGACTCAGAATGACATACAAGCCTTCTTGAACTATGAAGCTATCCAGGTTTGAATCACACTTCTTACATCACCAGTTGATAAATAATGCTTAGAATACCACAATTTGCTACATTTTATCCACACTCCTTCGTCTAATATCTATTACGATTTATATATCTATTTATTGCAGAACTATGGTCTTGCCCTCTTCAAAGCTGTTGAAGATGGCGATTTGAAAGGTATTGCAAAATACAACAAAAGTCACTATACAGACAGGGTCAGTATAATATGTATCATATTAATAGTATTATCAAACACCAAAATTTGAGAGCAATTTTGTTTGACAAAAAAATATTTTCTGCCACTTTGATTTGCAAAGTAAGGTTTTTGGCCACAGTAGTTTGGCTTCAAATAAAGTGCTCAATTAATTTTGCAAGTGTACATGTTCACTCACAAGGCAGTTGATAGTTGTATCATTCCATATAATAGTATATCATTGCATTCAGTTTTCGGTAACAGCCAATTTCACAGACTTGGATGCAAACTTCCAGAAGATTTCATGTGAATCCAGGACACTTATTGGTTGAGTGACTGTCTTCATTAACCAATGGGAGTCCTGGACTCACATGACGTCAGTAAGCGTTGAGTTTCCAAGGCTACCAGGTATGAGATTGGTTTCCAAGTCAATGAAATTAGCTGCGTTTTCTATATTCTAAGGGTTTGAAAAAAAAGAGAAAAAAAACATTGTAAGATACACAAGTGCACTTTTATAAAATAATACTTTTGCATCATTTTCACTTACAGAATGGTTTCACAGCGTTGACCAGGGCAGTGGTCTTCCAACAAATCAGAGCAGCAGAAATTTTCTTGATAGAGAGGCCTGAGCTTAAAGTCATCCCTGATAATGTAAGTCTGAAAGAATATTAAAAGTATACTTTACTGATATAAGCACACAATTTGCAACCCAGGAAAGGTATCCCAGGCAATTCACGCAAAGTTGGGATATTGTCAAAATTTATTCATGTGGCCCACGTGGTAAGAGCTGTCAAACAAACAGAAACAATTAGATGGGATTGTACTCCGTTCAAAGTGTATCATATTCACTCAAAATGGTTTGTGAAAACAGTTTACCTTGAGCAGAATCACTTTGCATAGCTTCAATCAACGTATAAACACAATTTCCAGAGTAAATAAAAACCCTCGTGGTTCATGGTGGTTGTATCCAATGTAAAGGAATTTCCCCCTTTTAGTTTGAAGGCCTGACCTCATTGATCAGGCAAAGTGGTCAGGCCACGTCACGGCAGGGTCAGCTCATTTAAATATAACGTTTGGGTCTCTGCTGATTGGCTAGTTTTGAGTACTATCTCGATTTATTAGCTGGAGCCTGTGCTGGAGTGACAATTTAAGATTTAGTTTCCACAACATAACGGTACACAGTGTACACATAACAAGAGACAATATAGATGCCTTTTGTAATTGCCTTTTGTAGTTGCCTTTTATAGCCAATGTCACGGGAAGTTCCTTGTTTTTGCTGAGAAGTTAGGCTAGTCATCGTGACTATTACATGCATGACATCGACCAGTGTTGAGCACTTCAAATATAAAATTGATTAACATTTTAACCAAAAACAGTTTCGGTAATTAGACATTGTTTTCCGTGTATATGTAAATGCATTGTATAAATCAATTTCAGCACAACCGTTCGCCCCTGCACTATGCATATGCCCTGCCCTCCGGTGTGAGCGAGGAATTTGTGACTCTTCTCCTTGCAAAAGACACGGATGACCTTGAACATCGAGTGGACAAGGTCAGTCATTGAAAGTGATATCCATACTACTAGATACTTAGAATCACTGAACATAATAAGGTTTCATTGCTGTGTTGTCATATAAATCCGTGTTGTCATATAAATCATTGAACCTGTAAAATATTGTGATATTATGATATCCTTCCACGTGCAGCTAAATTTTACCAGCTTTTTCATTTTATCACTTATGTAAATCAGTAGTTAGTTTCATTAAAAACTGCCTGTCTAATTGAACCCAGACAAAGCTAGACAACTTCTGCCATACTATTTTACCGGCCACTAAAATGAAACTCTGGCTACTCAAAGCTGGATCTAAAAGTACTTATTTATGATATATTAGAATTTCTTAAGTTTAGCAAGTTTATATTTTTTCAGTGGTGGAAGGTGTAAGCCGAATATAAGCTACGAGTAGACAGAAGCGGCTGGCTTCAGATAGGTTTAAGCCCCCATCTCACATAGCCGGTTTTGCCTTAGTGAACCCGTAGTATGACGTAATGGTTACGCAACGCGCCTCCCGCCTCCAACCCGACGGCTACCCATCGATACCCATCAAGTCACTTTTGGGACTCGGGGCCAACCCGGGAGTTTCGGAGCCGGTAGCCAGGTATGCCTTGCTTGCATGGCATATCCGTGGCAAACTCCCGCGTGTCCAAAAACCCGTCATAAACCCGTAAAACTCGGCAGATTACCCGTCGAAGTCGGCGAGTTATCCGTCCCTAATTTTAGTCGTAAGTAATCCGACAGCTTGTTGAGGGGTACTAGGGGTAAGTCGACGAGTAGTAGGAGTGACTCGACGGCTTCCATAAGTAACCCGTCGAGTTAGTCGAGTGCCTCACCCAAAACCTTCTCCTCCTCCTCATGGCTGCCAGTTTTCTTTCTTCTTCTCTCTTCCTCTCCTCCTCCTCAGCTAGTGCTGTCACACAAGCAAGTTGTAAATATAATGTATCATTGGCCTGAGCAGCCACTAGTAGCAAGGCTCTATTTCGTTCTGGTTGATGCATGTACATGGTCCTTCCTCTCCTGTAGCTGGAGACAGAATGATCAAAAGCAAGAGATGCAGGCCCTATTTATATTTTTTTGGTAAATGTACAGGAAAAATGTCAAATTCCAGGAGAGCCTTGACGTGTTGTACGGGTAAGCCGACGGCTAGTAGTTTTAACTCGCCGACTTCCCGTCGTTATATTTTTAAATTAGACCAGGAGTCTCTCCTAGAATTCGTCCACTAATTGGCCGTAACCCGTCGAGTAACCCGTGTGTGTGTGTAGAACCCATTGAGTCATCTGTAGAACCCTTTTTGCCGCCAGAATCCGTCGCCAACCCGGCAAAAAAAAAAAGCTGTTGCATAACCGTTACGTCATACTACGGCTTCACTATGGCAAAACCGGCTATGCGAGATGGGGGCTTTAGCTACAGCTAGGAATAGGTTGCTGCAGCTGTCTAGAGTCAACCATATTTTATTAAACTAACTGTACATGTAAATCTATGGTAAAAAAATACTAAAATGATAATGTCTGTAAATTTAAATGAATTATCACTTTCTAAACAGGATGGCAGACTACCTGTGGCTTACAGAGATCTGAGAGAAACAGAAGAGATTAACCAGATCTTGAACAATGTCAAAAGCCTCGATCCCTTTGGAAAGGTATGTCAATTCTCCTTAATTAGACTCGTACATTTTTTATATCCTGAATATTGCTAAGTAATTATTTGTCTTTATTGTCAGATAATCATATCTGAAATAGAAGAAGTTGCTGAAGACAATAAACATACAGAAACTGACGACTGTATTTCATCAGGTAATTGATTGCACACTGAATTTTGTAATAATTTATAAGTTTGATACAAAATGTCTTGCTTTACCATTAATTTATGAATATGAAATGACGTTTCAGAAATGCAACAAAATGAAGAAACTGGGGAGAAAGAAGGAACTAAATGTCCACTAGAAAATTGTGAAATTGAACCAGAGGTGGCTTGCTGAAGGTCCAAAACTTTTAATTAATTGTTTTTCAACAAAAAATATTTATGGCAATAAATTATTATACAATTCTCAATTAATCCATCAATTCATTCAAGCCTCAAGTCATGCTATGTTTCATGTAGTCGCATATCCATAACGCGTACTGCAAGAGAAAAATAGAGAAGATATCTCCGCTCTGTCACATTTTGAGAACAAGCACCTATGTCAGTCAGCTGTTATATTGCAGCAGATCTCGACTTGAAAACTTAACTCCAGAGGATGTCGTGTGAATCCAGAACTCCCATTGCCTGAGTGACTGCCTTAACCAATGCGAGTCCTGGATTCACATGACGTCATCTGGTTCTAGTTTCCAAGTTTACCAGTTCAGCTGGAAACAACAGCAGACGTCTGGTACAATGCCAAAGGCTGGATCTACAGACTGTCTGTAACTTACTTAAACCTGGATTGTCAGTAGATTTAGTGGCCAAAATCTGTTGCATTCAATCCATTTTCTTAATACTGATTACCTGCCACCCACAGCCTTGCCAGGTTCATTATTTCTCTATAAAGCAAATAAACTTCACCTAGCATTTAATTTTTCATGCCATCTAAATGAATGTCATGAGCGTCATTAACGTCTTCGCTTCGTACTTAATTTTATTACCCAGCCCCTTTAATTTTTGTCAGATAAATGTTGAGGTATCTCGCTTGTCACATGAATTGAAACAATTCTGATTTCAATTATTAGTCAAATAACCTTGAAATCACGAACCGGCGATGCTCTTGAATTGAAAATAATTTATTTTGCAATTAAACAAGAATACATCATGATATTTTGTTATTTTTTGACATGATAAATTCAAAATTATTACATATTCTGTTAAGCCCCCATCTCACATAGCCGGTTTTGCCATAGTGAAGCCGTAGTATGACGTAACGTTTATGCAACAGCTTTTTTTGCCGGGTGGGCGACGGATTCTGGTGGCAAAAAGGGTTCTACGGATGACTCGACAGGTTCTACGGGTGACTCGACGGGTTCTACGGGTTCTACGGGTGACTCGATGGGTTACGGCCAATTGGTGGACGAATTCCAGGAGAGACTCGATGGCTTCCAGGGGTGACTTGATGGGTTCTACGAGTAACTCGACGGCTTCTACGAGTAACTCGACGGCTTCTACGAGTAACTCGACATGTACGTCACCTGATCTAATTTTAAAATATAACGATGGGAAAGTAGGCGAGTTAAAACTACTAGCCATCGACTTACCCGTACAACACGTCGAGTCTCTCCTGGAATTTGACGTTTTTCCCGTACAATTACCAAAAATATATAAAATTTACTGAAAAATAGTCCAAGTGTAAAATAAAAAAATATTACAAAATAATGGACCAATACCTTTTTGTGCTCTAATCAAAAGGAAATCTGAACAAGTAATTTGAATTAAAAATATATTATATTTTTTAAAGTTATTGGACAAAGATAGAGAAAAGTTTGGAGGATTAAGCCCGAGGAGTGCGACTTTAAAGCCGTCGACTCAACCATGGCACTCGACGGGTTACTTATGGAAGTGTTTGGGCGTTTATTGGGTGGGTGATTAGGGCTTTACATCCTGTATTTCTGCACCAGTTGGGCTATTTAGGACAGGCAGAGACCATGGCAATGAGATGAAGGATGAAACAGCCATCCTTTGCCACGCATTGACGACTGCTTGGACACTTTATCAGGGGCAAAATGGTTTTGCACATTGGACTTGTCGTCTGGCTACTGGCAAATAGCCATGGACGACAAGGACAAGGAGAAAACTGCATTCACTGCGCCTAGAGGGCATTTTCACTTCACAGTGATGCCCTTTGGGGTCACCAATGGTCCAGCTACACTGGAACGCTTAATGGAGTTAGTGCTAGGGGGGGCTAGACTTGTCTACTTGTCTATGTTACATGGACGATATAGTAGTACAAGGCCCCACATTCCAGAAGTGTTTGGGGAACCTGATAGTGGTGCTAAAACGCATTAGCAGGGCTGGGTTGAGACTGAAGGCCAGCAAATGCGAGTTATTTAAGAGTGAGGTCTCCTTCCTTGGGCATGTGATATGCAGAGAGGGAGTCAAACCAGATCCCAGAAAAATAAAGGTGGTAAGAGAATGGCCGGAGCCTACTATGGTGCAAGAGGTGCGCTGTTTTGTAGGATTCGCATCGTACTATAGAAAGTACGTGCGTGATTTTGCTGGATTAGCAGCACCACTACATGCCCTTACAGCGCACCAGGCCGTCTTCAGATGGGATGACACATGCAGCAATGCATTCAAAAGATTAATCAGGGCCCTCACGACAGCACCAGTTTTGGTGTTACCCCGTGAAGGGTGCCCTGACATCTTGGATACTGATGCCTCTGATCTTGCGATCGGAGGAGTGTTGTCGCAAATGATTGATGGGGAGGAGCGCGTAGTAGCCTACGCCTCGCAGTGCCTATCTTCATCGCAAAAGCATTATTGCACGACATACAAGGAATTCTTGGCTGTGGTCAGAATGGCGAAAATATTTCGACCATATTTGTATGGACAGGATTCAGTGCGTTTGCGCACTGATCATCGTGCTTTAGTCTGGTTACAGAATTTCAAGGATGCAGAGGGCATGTTGGCTAGATGGATAGCTTTTCTGACTGAGTACAATTTTGTGATCGAGTATAGAGAGGGCAAGAAACACGCCAATGCAGATGGCTGCTCACGCATTCCAGTGAGAACCTGCAAGTAACAGGAATGCCAGGTAATAATGATGGGTAAAATGCCTCATAATCACTGGAAATATCAGGGAAATTAATTGGCAAGAATTAATGGCTGTAGTGGTTATGAAAATGCTTTATCCCATAGGACACTTCATATGACTAGCTGAGTAACCTGGATAAGTCAGAACATGATAAAATTGCTTGACTATGGTTGCAAGGATAAATGGTTATTTTCTCTGAGTATTGTTGCAAAATGATAAGGCATTGGCTATTTGTTCATCATGAAACGTAAAACGTTCCTGATGGTTTGTTTTATTTGGCACACAAGGGTTGCAAAATGACACATTTCTTTCCTTACATTCTCACTTACTGTGTTTCCTGAAATTGTGTCACTGGTTCTAGTGACCTGCATCATGGAAAATTCCTACAGTTGAGAAAAGGTCAGCCAAGTTCGAAATTCGAACAGGCACCCCTTGTACTAATTTTGTTATTTTCAAGTGCAATCCCCAATTAAGAAATTTTATAGGGGGGGGGAAAGGGGTCAATACTGGTCAAGGGGGTGATTAGAGTCACCTGACCTGTGATTTTAGTCACATGACCAGGAAAAAGGCGGCAAACACTGGAGAGAGTGGGGCGCCCTGCCTCATACTTTCTGAAGTCAGCAACGACCCAGGACGTATATAGCCAGCTCGGAAATTTTACACGAAGTAACCACGGAAACTAGTCGTATAAAATGGCATCAAGGGAAGGGACCATGGAGGAGGCCTCTGCAGTCATGGCAGTGCCCTCCAAGGAAGAAGAGCAGCAGCAGAAGCAACAGCAACTAAGCCTGGAGCAGACTGACATGGTGTGGGCTCCCATGGAAGCGGCTGGCCTCGAGGTCGGGGCGGAGCTGGAAGTGTCTGCGAGTGATGCCGAGGTGGCTGCCGTTTGCGGCATGTCACCAACCTCAGAGATCAAGCTCTCCCTGGCTCCGAATTATTGGAGTCAGCAGCGACTTGAGCTCTTGCACATGGACATGTGGGCGCACATGTCCACGAGGGAGTACGAGAGGGAAGACCCGGCGGTTCAGCATTGCGGGTCGGCCACTCTGGCTGAGATGGCCAAAATGCGGCGGTATCTTCGTCTCCGTCCTTGGAGAGAAGATATGCCAGTACTGAGCAGTTGGATGCTGGGTGACCTGGGTGTTGCCACCACCCAGGAAGACATCATGACCAACCTACGGAGGCGACCCTGGTACGCCAAGGAGAGGGTGGCCAGGCCAGATGCCGAGGCCAAAGCCCCCCTTCCCAGGGCCACAGCGTCGCCTACAGAAGAAAACAAGGCAGCTCCGCCCATGGAGGCTGCCGTGGAGGCTGCAAGAGCAACCCCTGTGAAGACCGAAAAGTGGCAGGAAGTGATCAGGATTGGGATCACAGAAGATGGAGGAACAGAGAGTGACGTGTCTGTCACTGACAGTGCCCCCAAGATCGCCAGCTCAGCTACGCCCAGAGACGTAACGGGGCTAAATTACATGTGTGCCACGTGTGGGAAGCGAGTGAGGGATCGCAAGTCTCTCACTCGCCACGTGAGCGTGGCCCATGCGGTGGCTTACGTTGGATTCCAGTGCCCGGAGTGCCCGGCCGCCCTACTATCAGACAGGCGGACCAATTTCCGGAGGCACCTGCAGGCTGAGGAAGTGACAGCGGCGACAGGGTTGACTACAATCCAAGGCCCAAACTCGGATGGGTCTCTGCCAGCTACGCCAGAGACGAGGACCCTGGCAAACAGGGCGCCTCCATCCTCAATGGCCAGGTCTACAGGCACCAGGGTAGTGCAGATGAGAGAGACTGAGGCGATCCCCAGCCAGTCCCCTCGTAGCCGTCTAGCTACGCCTAAGAGGCCCCATTCAACAACAGCCGTGAGGACACGGTGTCCAGAACACAGTACCAGGACATCGTGCTCGAGGTCCATAGGGCTAGATCCCAGACAGCGGCATCTGGGCGGGAGAACGAAGAACTGAGGGCCAAGCTTCGAGCTGAAATCGAGCAACGCGAAGCTATGGCCAGGCAGTCTGACCTCTTGTATCAAGAGGTCAAGCGGCTGACAGCGGACCGAAACCGCTGGATGGAGGAAGCCAGGGCCGCTGGGTCCTCCACTGCAAGACCTTGAGCACAAGGCCTTGCAAGATGATCTCCTGACGACGACATGGACTACGCTCCTCACAAACTGACATCTGGATACGGACTTGACTTGGACGCTGGACATCAACACATCACGCGAGGACGGGACCACACACCACGCGGGGAGCCAGGAGGTAATGCAAAAGCAAGGAATTCCGCGACTTTTATAATGGCAGATTAGAAACTTTGACGCAATGGAAATTATGGATTAACGGCTAATTATAACAATGTCATCATGATCTTTTTTAAGACTAATGGCGGATGGTTTTCCCGCGCAAAAGGGCCTTGTAGATCCGGAAAACAGTCCTGGCCCTCGTCCAGGCTGGAAGATGGACGTGTGATAACAATTGTGTTGTGTGTGTTGCATGTTGTGTTTGTAGCAGCGCCAGGAGTCAACCATGATGTCTATGGTCCAGTTATATGGAGAAACCATGCGTAGGACTTGATGTGACAGCTACTTAGTGTCACATCATTAAGAAATGTCGGGGGAGGGGGGGTGTATCTCGTTGATGTTTTGTCGCTTATGATTATTTGAATTATATGTTTGAATCTCATATTGATGTCGTTCTGACCGCCGTCGTGCAGCCTAATTCCTGTATTAGTGTGAATATGGGGGCATATTCCCAGTAAGGAGGGAGTAATGTGATAACCCCCGGTCACTGACCTTACTAGGTCAGTGACCGACTTAATGCGCACTGGGTGACCTGGACCACGTGACCACGGGGTCTTGGCGGGAATCCACCCAGGCCGCATCAGTAGCTGAGGAAGCAAGCAATAGACAGGCTGTACGGCGGGGCAGGGCAAATAAACTATTTTAAACTGGACTTTCAGCACTTCGTCTTTATTGGGGAACCTTACAACTTCTTCCATATATTGAAGACAACTATAATTAACATGTAATGGTTAGGTTAGGTGACGTAAAGTTCATATATATTTTTTTTTCATAATAATAAATCTTATTCTTTTTCTTAATGAATGCAAATTTCTAGTTTCAAGAAACTTGGGCAGCTTATAATAATGCCTTTAATCTCACCCCTGGTGCCCCTTTGGATGGACCTGCCTTTGTTGTCCCCCAGGGAGCTTCCTTCAAACCTACCACTGCAGATCGATTTGTACAAGTCATTAAACTTTCCCTGCAAGATCATTGTGACACCTCTGAGATCTCTGGACATAGTTTTCGTAGAGGTGGGGCCTGTTGGGCCTATGCATCTGGAGTACCTGTGGACACCATACATCAGCTGGGAGACTGGAAGAGCAATGCCTATATGGCATACACCTTATGTGACTCTGACTCCCTTCTACTTTTGGATTTGGGGAACTTTGTTATATAACTGCAATGGTTAATTACATTTACAATTATGTAATCACAATTATGCAACAATGAACAACCTATTATCAGGCATGCGCATTGCTTATGTATTATGTTTATTAGGTGGGTGGGTGGGTTATTAGGGCTTTACGTCCTGTATTTCTGCACCAGTTGGGCTAATTAGGACAGGCAGAGACCATGGCAATGAGACGAAGGATGAAACAGCCATCCAACTTAGGCTCGACCGAGAATCGAACCCGGGACCCAGCGGTTGGAAGCCCAGAGCGCTACCTCTGAGCTAGGCCTCCGCCCTATTATGTTTATTAGACAGTAATAAACTTTTTTACCCCTTAAATGTGTTTTTTAAGGGAAATTAATATATATTAATAAAGTTTAAAGATGGCACACATGGCCAATTAATCACTGCTTATCTTGTCAGGTCGTTAAGGGGACGCTGGGGTTAAACTGGGCTCTTCTCTGTGCCATCAGTTGCCAGTGAAACGCAAGCGCAGTAAGACGTTTTTCCCCTCCCACCTCCCCTTATCACCTGGTTTTAGCTGTTACTATTCTGCACATTTTATGTTGTGAACTTTATGTTATAATATCTGCTATGGTTAACTACATTTACAATTATGTAATCAAAATTATGCAACAATGTACAATCTATTATCAGGTGTATTATGTTTATTAGATAGTAATAAACTTTTTTACCCCTTAAATGTGTTTCTTTGATTATTGAATACATTGTTTAATATAGTTAGTCTTGCATGAGGTTTGAAGTGCATCGACTATTATGTTAGTTATTGAATACATTGTTTAACATAGTCTTGCATGAGGTTTGAAGTGCATTGACTATTATGTTAGTTATTGAATACATTGTGTAATATAGTTAGTCATGCATGAGGTTTGAAGTGCATTGACTATTATGTTAGTTATTGTTAAATACATTGTTTAATATAGTTAGTCTTGCATGAGGTTTGAAGTGCATTGACTATTATGTTAGTTATTGAATACATTGTTTAATATAATTGGTCATGCATGAGGTTTAAAGTGCACTGACTATTATGTTAGTTATTGAATACATTGTTTAATATAGTTGGTCATGCATGAGGTTTGAAGTGCATTGACTATTATGTTAGTTATTGAATACATTGTTTAATATGTTAGTTAATTGAAACACATTGTCGGTTTGTACATGCATACTCCTGAATTTATGTCCATCATGTTAAAGTCTTGTATAATCATTTAGTGCACTGATAGGAGAAATGTTAAATGATAAATGTATGAATGTATGTCAGAATGCCAGCATATTTACACCTTGCATTGTTCTGTGCTAATTGTACTTCCCCATTAAGGCTGGCTCTACACTAAGTCCAGGCAGGCCTTTGATCTGGAGCAGTACAACCTCCTTAATTGCACTTAATGCACCCCAAGCCAAGCTACCTGCCAATTGGTGACACTGCCTTTGTCTCACAGTGTCAGCTTGGGCTAAAAATTGTCTCTGTTGGGTTTAATCCCTGCCACTTTAAGGTTGTGATTCTGGCAAATGCAGCATGTTAGGGGAGGCCACTCCCCACACAATACCCTTCATGCTCCAGTAAGCAAGGGGGGAATGGTCAGCAGCTGTAGCAATTGTTGCATAATGATTGGTTGTTATGCTCCTCCCAGAGGTCCTGGGGGGAAGCTTCCATTTATGGTTTATTACATAACCCTGTGCACCAGCATAGAAACACCTGTGCATGCCTCTGACCTTGGAGATTAGGTCTAATTTCTCAAAGCTCTGACTTATTTAGGCAATGCCCCCCTCTGGATCCGCGCCTGCCAGGTCATGTGGGTGGTGGGTGGATTAAGGCTTTACCTCCTGTATTTCTGCACCTGATGGGCTAATTAGGACAGGCAGAGACCATGGCAATGAGACGAAGGATGAAACAGCCATCCAACTTAGGCTCGACCGGGAATTGAACCCAGGATCCAGCGGTTGGAAGCCCAGAGCGCTACCTCTGAGCTAGGCCCCCGCCCTGCCTGCCAGGTCAGCATCCTAGCCTGAACACCAGGCCGGTTGTTGGGCTATCTGCTTCCCTGAGCACAACTAGCAAAAACTGTGGCTATACTTGCTGGGCGCCGATTACAAAAAGTCACTTATATTTATATAGTATATGTTATATTATATGCTTAACATAATATACATTAATATATGCTCTAAATCATACTTTACCATTTCTGTAATTTGTATTCTCATTTGACAGTAGGCCCTACTCAATAAGGTTTCTATCTATAATTTTCAAATTAAAAAAAACATTTCATTGCATTCCATAGATCCCCAATAGTCCTAAAAAAATAAGTTCCACATTCCTGAAATATTGTTTAATGATGCCAGCACAGATTATTAAACGTGGGCTTTGGTGCAGACACTATTATGACTGAGTGACTGACTGACTGCTGTATTAATAATACTAGCGCAGATTATTGGATACGGGCTTAGGTGCAGTTAATTTATGACTGACTGACTGCTGTATTAATAATGCTAGCACAGGTTATTGAATTAGGGTTTGGTGCATGTAATGACTGCCTGACTGATGGCTGTATTACTAATACTAGCAGATTATTTAACAAGAGCTTTGGTGAGTCAATATTATGACTGACTGACTCACTGACTGATTGCTGTATTAATCATGCTAGCACAGATTATTGAATTAGGGCCTAGGTGCAGTTAATGAATGACTGACTGCTGTATTACTAATACTAGCAGATTTTTGAACAAGAGCTTTGGTGCAGTCAATATTATGACTGACTGACTTGACTGACTGATTGCTGTATTAATAATGCTAGCACAGATTATTGAATTAGGGCTAAGGTGCAGTTAATGAAAGAGTGACTGACTGACTGACTGACTGACTGACCATGAAGTTTTGGATGGTACTCTCAAGTACCTTGTGAGATGGAAAGTTTACGGGAAGGAGGACATTTGGGAGCCATCAACAAGCTTCATGGACTGCTCAATAATAGACACTTACATTGGCAGCCTTCAATAGTTAGGCTATATCAATACCTTGACCATATACAATTGTTTTTTTGCATAGACTATTGTTTTTAAAAATTTAAGTTTTGTTATTATTAGTCTTCACCTATTAAAATAGTTGAAGACTTTTGTTTTTGGTATTATTTTTATTATTATTATTTCCATTATTATTTTTTCATTGCAACTTCAGATTAGATGGAGCTTAAAGGCGCTGTAAGTTATCTGAACAGGGGTGTAATTAATATCTTATTATGAAATTGTATTCATACTTAGGTTGTGTATGAATTTATTTTTGCAGGTAATATTAACTGGAACTCTTTTTAAGTCTGCTTTGCAAGAAATGTTACTGCATCCCTGTCTGGACATAAATAAAACTGCACCCAAAACTAACAAGTTTCGCAACTCCATAACTGATGTCATCCATTAAACCAGCACAAATTTGTCAAGTGCCAAACCGTTACATGATATAACTCAGATAAAGAAACACACTATCTGACAAATTACCACACAAAATGAGCTATTCCTATTTCTAGAAATTACAGCTGACATACTACAGCAAAAAAACTACAAAAAAAGGGCTTTACGTCCTGTATTTCTGCACCAGTTGGGCTAATTAGGACAGGCAGAGACCATGGCAATGAGACGAAGGATGAAACAGCCATACAACTTAGGCGCGATCGGGAATCGAACCCAGGACCCAGCGGTTGGAAGCCCAGAGCGCTACCTCTGAGCTAGGCCCCCCGCCCTGAACTGACAAGGTCACGGTTTGACAGCTGTCAGCCGGTGTATGGCTATGAACTGTAACTAGTCCCAGGACTGTGAGTGGACTGTGCCTCTGGAGTGTGACTGACAGCTCCCCCGGAGCTAGTGCCCTGTGACAGAGACCTGGAGAATTGACTCTTTGTTTTAAGAAAAATGTGAAATCATTATGGACTCTTGTGGACTTTGAAGGAAGTCGTATTGTTGTGCCAGTGTGTGTGTGAGTTATTGTTTAACGCCTCATCAGCACCTGAGTGGGCTATGTAAAGGCTCTCTAGATTAAGATTGATTAACTATATTTGGTTGTAGAAACCAGAAGCATATAAAAAATCTATAATTGTCTGGGTTGGATATCTGGTAAAGAGATGTTGTAAGGTATTAGCTTGAAACAAAGGTCTTCTAAAGCGTTGTAAGTGGCTGCAATCTAATAAAATATGTTTCATTGTTAGGGGGCACCGACAACTCTGGCATACCGGTGCCGGTTCATTGACTAAAAGGTGTAAATGCGTAAGTCTTGAATGTCCTATGAGGCATCTGTGATATATTCCTTGATCTTTGCGAGTATTGAACCTACTCGGTATTTTATTTTGAATGCAAGGTAAGATTGAATGCAACTTGTTGTTATTACATTCATTCCATTGTCTTTGCCAGCAAGACATGATAAAAGATTTTATAGTCATTTTAAAATCAGTGTATGGAATGGTAAAATCAGTTATCTCTTTTGTAAGAGCCCTTTTTGCTGCCAGGTCTGCTTTTCCATTCCCTTCAATGCCAGCGTGTCCAGGAATCCAGCAGAATACTATGTCTTTGTATTCGTGAAGATAGAAATACTTAATCAGAACATCTAAGATCCCAGGGTTATCAAGTTGTTTATTTTGGATTGCTTGAAGAGCAGATTTGGAATCAGAACAGATAACATAACGATCTGATTCTGAGTCCTCGATGTTCTTTAAGGCAAGGTAAATAGCTGTTAATTCTGCAGTGTATATTGAGCAGTGGTCTGGAAGACGACATTCAGCTATAACGGTTTTATAAGAAGTGACAGCACAGCCTACTCGACTTTCCATTTTTGAGCCATCTGTGTATAGAAATTTGTACGATTCGTATTTAAACCTTATACTATAACATAGGTTTTGATAGTCTACCGGATTGGTTTCGCTTTTCTTAAGCTCTGCCAAATCCAGTATAACTTTCGGGACTGGGAGAATCCATGGCGGAATGGGTGGTACTTCCGTCTCGGCAATGATTGTAGTATCAATTTTTGCAGCCTCAAGATAGAATTTCATGCGTAATCCCAGTGGTCGAATGGCGTTTGAACGAGATTCATAATGATGCATGTATTTTGGATGAAATATAACATCATATGTTGGATTTGTTGGAGTTGAAGCTACTTTTAGTATGTATTGCATGGATAACTTGATACGACGAAGGGAAAGTGGAGGTTCCCCTGCCAGTACATATAAGCTCTCTACAGGAGATGTACGAAAAGCTCTTAAGCTTAGTCGCAACCCTTGATGATGTACAGAATTCAGGCATTTTAGATAAGATGGTCTGGCAGAGCCATATACCACAGAACCATAATCAAGTCGAGAACGAGTAATTGCTCAGTAGAGACGAAGGAGGACCGTTGTGTCCCCACCCCAATTATATTTGCTCACTACTTTAAGGAGGTTCATTGATTTCAGGCACTTTGCTTTCAGTGCTTTGATATGCGGAATGAAAGACAATTTGGAGTCAAAGAGTACACCCAAAAATTTTGTTTCATTCACCACTTTTATTTGACAGTTGTCAATTATTAGTGATGGATCTGGATGGTTTGATCGTATGTAATAGAAAGGCAGACAAACTGTCTTCTGTTTAGAGAACTTGAAGCCATTTTCGAGTGACCATTTGTGAATCCTATTCAAATTTAATTGCAGTTGTCGTTCTATGGTTGGCATATATCTGGAACGATATGCAATGAGGAAATCGTCAACATATAGGGACGACATGAGATTTTCTGAGATGGAATTTACTATACTGTTGATTTTGACGTTAAAGAGGGTGGGCGAGAGAATACTACCCTGAGGGACTCCATTCTCCTGAGAGTAGGGGCTTGACATCGTTGATCCCACTCGGACCTTAAAGAAGCGATCCTGTAGGAAGGATCCGATGAAAACTAGAAGGCGACCTCGAAGCCCTAAGTCGTGGAGATCTTTCATTATTCCATATTTCCATGTAGTGTCATAAGCTTTTTCTAGGTCAAAGAATATGGCTACTACGTGTTCTCTGTTAATGAAAGCATCTCTAACATAAGTTTCCAGTCTGACTAAATGATCTAATGTGCTCCTGTGACGGCGAAATCCAGATTGGAACTCTGTAATAAGCTGGTTCGACTCCAGGAACCAAACCAGTCTATCAGTAACAATTCGCTCCATTGTCTTACATAGACAACTGGTTAAGGCTATTGGTCGATAATTCATAGGATCACTATGATCCTTCCCCGGCTTGGGAATTGGGATGACCGTGGCTTGTTTCCACAGGGATGGAAGACATCCCTTCTCCCAAATTTGATTAAAGATATACAGTAATGTTTTTAAAGAGGATTGAGGTAGGTGTTTTAAGATTTGATAATGTATATTATCAGGGCCTGTTGCAGAGTCAGTCGCTCTTAAGATGGCCTTCTGAAGTTCTTCTAAGGTGATGTAGGAGTTATAATCTTCGCTGTTATCAGACTGTATATTTAGGGTTAATCTCTCAGCTTGAGCCTTATAACATTGAAATTCTCTCGTATAGTTCTCCGATGAGGAGTTGTATGCAAACTGTTCTCCTAACCCGTTTGATATTTGTTCTGGTGAGGAGAAATGTTCTCCATTCACTTCTAGAATGCTTACATGCGAAGCTAGGTTCTTTCCTTCAATCTTCTTAATCATTTTCCAGACTTTATTGCTAGGAGTTCTTTCAGTGAGTCTGGAGACATAGTCTCTCCAACTACGTTTTTTTTGCCTGACAATTCTACGCGCTTTGGCTTTCAGGCACTTAAAATTATTCAGATTGTTGATGGTCGGCTGTGATTTAAAAATTCTGAGGGCTTTCTTACGGTTTTTAATAGCTTCTCTTACTTCGTCGTCAAACCAGGGTCTTGCACTTCGTTTAGAATTATTTTTTGTCATCGGTATTGTTTTATTGGCTATATCAGTAATATCATCAGTAAAATCTTCAACGAGATTATTACAATTCCTATAATGAGACATAGTAATTGTTTCTAAGCAGTACTTTTCGAAGGAGGTCCAATCCGCTTTATGCAACTTCCATCGGAGTTGACCCACTTCTCTTGTACCTTCTACGTTTTGTAGGACAATAGGAAAGTGATCACTGCCGTGAGTGTCCTCTAATACTCTCCATTCAAATTCCAGAAATAACGCTGGATCACATATACTAAGGTCTATCGCTGAAAATGTTCCATGACCTGGGTGAAGATATGTAGGTGAACCATCATTGAACAAGCAAAGGGTGTGGTCATTGAGAAAATCTTCAATGGTTTTTCCTTTGTTGTTGTGGGAAGTGCTTCCCCACAATTGGTTATGGCTGTTAAAATCTCCTAGGATAAGACGCGGTTCAGGAAGTTGATTGTAAAGGTTATGCAAATCACTGGCTGTAAGGTGAAAGGGTGGAGGAATATATAAGGAACATATGGTGAATGTTTTATTCAGGTTCAGACGAACTGCTGTAGCCTGAAGGTTAGTGTTAAGAGCAATATGGGTATGTATGATGCCATTTTTAACTAAAATTGATGAGCCACCAGTGGCTCTATCGTGGGCAATATTGCCATATGTATTATACATATGATAGTTTCTCAGTTTAAAACTATTTGGAGGTTTCAGAAATGTTTCCTGTAGACAGAAAACACTAGGGTTTAAGTCTTGGACCATGCAACCTATTTCATCGAAGTTGGCTCTGAAACCTCGACAGTTCCACTGAATGATACTGTCCATGAATTAGTTAAAAGAGTTTAATATTATCATAGTAAAAGCGATAATGCATGGTATGAATTTGTATAAATATTTACTTTTTCTTCAAAGTCGCTGCCTCTTTTGGTGTTAAGGTCTTTTTGGGGGTCCCACCATGCTTAGATGGTGGTTTTATGGTGCCCATTGCACTAGATTTATCTAGTGCTTTTCTGATGAGGGGAGCTCTTTTGGGAACAATTGATATTTTATCAATTGCCCCCTCCCGTTGAGGCCTAGGGATGGTGGTAGTCCCTGCCTCCTCTTCCATTTGCTGGTGTATCTCTTCCGACTCAACGCCGGAAGGTGCACCCTGTGAGGGTACGCTAAGTTGCGACGCACTAACTGATGGAGCTACAAGATGTCCTTTTCCGACATCTATAGCATGCTGCTTTATTCTTGCGAGGTGATCGTCTGCCTGTGAAGTCTTAGATTCTGGTTTCTCTTTCTGCGTGCTTTGGCCTGCCTTTGAATATTTATAATTAGGATCTAGGTCAATCCTTCGCCTGGGCGATGATCTGGGTGAAGGAGATCTAGGTCCAGCCATCTGAGACAGGACTGAGGCATAGCTTGCCCCAGCAGCCTGTTCAGCTATACGGCGTGCTTGGGGAAAGGAGATATCCTTGGTGGTCTTTAACTTCAGGATCTTTCTCTAGCTGCCATTTGGGACAGCCACGGTGATAGGCTGGCCCATCACCTCCACAATTAACACAATATGACTGTTTCTGACATGGTGAGTCACGGGAATGAACGTGTTCCCGTGACCCACAATTGGCGCAGGATGCTTTGGCGCGGCAGGAGCCGCTAAAATGGCCAAATCGCTGGCAATTATAACATCGTTTTGGGTTCGGGATGTAGGGACGTACCCTACACCACTCGAACCCTATGCTGACCCTATCAGGCAACACTGTGCCATCAAAGGTCAGAGTCAGTAGCTGTCGTGAATATCTGGGGGGCTGGCGGTGAATGTGGATGACATTGTAGTCATTCAGCCAGTCCCTCAGTTCGTCATCGGAGCAGAGACTGCTCTCATGAGATGTTACAACCCCCTTGCAAGAGTTGAAGAACCGATGGGGCTCCACCTTTACAGGGGTACCCGCAAAGGCCCTCAGCTCCAGCAATTTTAACGATTGGTCCTTGTGGGCAACCTGCACCAGCAAGGATGAACTCCTGAGCCTTCTCGTATTTTCAACGAAACCAATACTTTCTTTCAACGTTCGACAAATTGTTATGGCTGAGAGACGGGAAAACCCATCGTCACTGCCAGTAACAACAAGAAACTTAGGCCATGGCGTAGATATAACATCATAAGTTGTACTTGGATTGGCATCATCTGTAGATGAGCGGAAACGTTTACTTTGTCTGGAACCAGAAGCCAATTTTTCGACCTCAGCCTGGTTTACCGCTGAAGGACGCGCACCTTGTTCACCCGGGCGACGTGCGAGCCGGTTTGGACTATTTTCTGAAGACATTTCCATTTTTGTTTCCCCTGTATGGTAGGGGACACACCCTCCTGTAAAGCTGGAGCAGCTTGTGCAATGCGCACGGTCCTGTTTAAGCCACTGGGATAGAGGACTTCACCCCAAGTGTTTCCACCCTCGCCGCGTGGAGGCCCAGGACCTTCGAGGGCATTAACAATATCATAACATTGCTGAGGTGTTATAGACATTCATGTCAATGATAATTGAATTTAGTTCAAATTTGACCACAGCTGGTTTCTTATGACACCACCAGCTTCTAATGGCTTGTCTTTTACTTTCAGATTCCCTGACCAAGAACTTCTTTCGGCATTCTGTGTTTTGGGGATGAGACCAATCACAATGCTGACAAAAGAAGATGTTCAAACATGGGGGGATGACTCCATTGCACGTCTGGTGTCACAGTTTGGTGTGGAGCAGAAACATATGTGTTTGAAGGCCAGGAGTTTCATTCAGATGCACTTGTCCATCCTGATGAGACAAGGCAGGAATGGCCATTGTTGAAAAATGTTGTGGTAACCCAATCTTATCCCACCCATTCCACTGTCAAGCTTTGGGAACTGATTGTTACCTATCACAGGGAGCAGTTTCCTAATTTGATCAAGTTAGCAAGTTTGGCACTGACACACCCCATTCATACGGCAGATTGTGAGAGAAGTTTCTCCAGTCAAAACCAAATAACAACTCCTCTCAGAAACAGGCTCAGCCCTGTCCATACTGACAGCTGATGAGAGTCAAAATTGAGGGGTCCGACCTGGATTTCATGCAATGCCTCATGGAGTGGAGGAAAGCAAAACAGAGACTTATTCTTAAAAAGTAGTCACTGTTGATAAATAAAGTTCTCAGAAAATTGTTTATTGGTTGTCTGTTGATGTTTTTGACAGTTAAAAACTTAAAAATCCACCAATGATTGGTTTGCTTGATCATTTTTATTGCAATCATGTGGATCATAAATTATTAAGGACTCCATTAATGGTTGACCAGAAATCCCATCACAACTGGAAAAATCCCACTCTCATTCTTGGTAATGGGATATTTCTCCCACCTGAAATTGGTTCCAGCCTGATCCCTGTTCACTGCTTCTAAAATTTCCTTTTCTGTTAGAGTTTTCTTATGTTTTTTGTAAAACTTTGGTTTCTTGTTTTCGATGAATTGTTGTAAGTCTGGAGTATCTTTAACCATTTTTAAAAACTCACACTCCCATATCTCCTCAAGTTCATATCCTAGACTCTTGTAGTAGTTATTCCTATCTTGCCTTCTTTTCTGTGCTGCTAAGCCTTTTTTCTTTTCTTTCTCTGTCAAATTTTTATTCATTAGAGGACAACCAACACCATGGTGGTTGAAATAGCATCCATCATACTGATATATTTTCGTCATACTACTATCACTAGAGGAAGAAGATACTCCATCTGCTAAGAAACGTCCATCTCTCTTTTCCTTACTCCCATTTCGTTTATGCCAAATCTTTATATTTCTTTTATTACTTAAATAATCCATCCAATAGAACATATCATATTTATCCCTCACTACAGGTTTAAAGTTGTTTTCCGCATGTCATCTAATGAAACTACCTACTGGAAATTCTTTACTGAAAGCATATAGATATAACGCATTAGCGTCATTTCCGATTATTTTCTTGACTTGATTATTACTATTTCGAATGAATGTTTTATCTCTCTGACTAAATCGATGAAAAATAATGCTAGGACCTCCAATTATATTAGAGAGAAGAGAGAAATATAATCCAGAATTTTCTCTGTCTATTAGAGAGAAATGTGCACCATTTTTCTTGGCACTCTGAAAAACTAATTGCCTAGCAATTCCTGGGACACTAATAGAGCTTTTGAAAATATCTATTTGCTTAACCTTATAAAAGTCTTGCAGCTTGATGACTGCTTTAAGGAAGGGTGTCACATCTAAATTATTATACCAAATAAGAAAATCTTTAAAACAACTCATACTTTCGGATTGCCAAATTGATTGCAACCACTCGTAATTTTCAAATGTCTCCAGAACATTACATTGTTTTAGATTAGAGTAGAACGCTTCATATGGCGGTAATTCTGGATAATCTAACTTGGAGGGGTCATCGAAAAATTTGTATGGAAAATATCCTTTCTGTTCTTGAATTTTAAAAGCTTTTAAAAAGCTAGAATAACTTGTGCCAGGCGCTAGGAAATTGATGATATCTAAGAATTTAAAACTCTCATTTGCTAGACATGAGTATGAATTGTTTTTCTTCACAATAAACTTGTGTTCTGCTTTATGCATCTCTAAACAACGTGCTATTTCTCTTTTTATTAAATTCATATCATATTTAGCTGAATTAAATCCTAAAACCGGGATCTGAGTACAATAACGTTCGAATGTTTCAATCATGTTTTGAATTTTTTACGCATTATAGCATTGAAAGTTTCTTTCTCATCTACTTCAGTATTCCAAGTAGACAATTGTGATTCTAATTCTTCTGTTACATAACTAAGTTTCTCTTGTATGAGTGCTTGTGCGGTTGTTTGAATTCTTATCATGTATGCAAGCATTGAATTAACGAGCTTCTCTCTATCTTGTTCAACTATACAATAGGCATCTTTAAAGTCTGGAACATTACTACAAATACTAACACTAATCGGTATGTGCTCTGCTGATATTATGGTGTTTTCTACTGAATCATTTTCTATCTTTTTCAGATAAGACTCAAAATCGTAAACTATGAAATATTCGTAAAATCGCTCATCATTGGTGGGTGGGTGGATTAGGGCTTTACGTCCTGTATTTCTGCACCTGATGGGCTAATTAGGACAGGCAGAGACCATGGCAATGAGACGAAGGATGAAACAGCCATCCAACTTAGGCTCGACCGGGAATCGAACCCGGGACCCAGCGGTTGGAAGCCCAGAGCGCTACCTCTGAGCTAGGCCCCCGCCCTTCGCTCATCATTGGAGACATCTATTCCAAATTCTTCTAACTGCTCAAAAATATTTTGTTTCATATCGTAAAACCCACCTGGGAATTGATATTTTGTTGCTAATGTGCAAGTTTTGGAATGAGTTTTACAGCGGGAGAAATTTTTGAAATGTTTTTCGCAGTTGGAGCATTGATATTTCCTGCAATATCGTTTAATATCTGTGATATATGATAAGTGATACTCATAAAGATTCAAATTCATAGCATTGGTGTATCTATCAACTGATTTAAATATGGGGTGTGCAGTTTCATCTTAGTGTAAAGAAAATATGTTAACATTTAATTGATGTGAATTCCTCCTAGAGCTAGTGGTGTAAGATTTTCCACAAACATTACAATTATAACATTTGGAGTGCACCGGTTGGTTGATTTGAGGAGTTGGAACACACGACTGAGTGGTTGTTTGAATTGGATATGCAACATTACCTTGGCAATTGCTTTGATGTAATTCTTGAGATTTCCGTCATTGAATTGTCTGAAACATTTTCCACAATGAAGATGTGTTTGTAACTGTTGAAGTCTGTTTTGGATTTGCGGATCTTGGATTAGGTTGTTTCTGTATGCGAACAGTAATAAGTCTTGTGGTTTATTGTAATTTTGAAGCATTTCAGCGAAATCATTGTAGGGTGAAATGAGTTGACTGTTTAATTGATTAAGTCTTTTTTTAACTTGTAAATCTTCAGTGAGATTGTTTCTCTGTGCAAATAGCATTAAGTCATGCGAATTGTTGAAATTTTGAAGCATTTCAGAGAAGTCATTATAGGGTGAAATAAGTTCATTGTATCTTGAAATAACTTGTGGGTCTCTAGCAAGTTCATTGCTATTGGCAAATACTGTTAATTGCTCAGCTTCATCGAATGAATTTAGAATTTCTTGAAAATAATCATTGATCAAAGTGATATCTCTGTTCTCTGTCATTTCAATGATCATATGATGATGAGGAGGAGGAGGAACAAGTGTACCAATCTCTTTTGTGATGACATCCTCAGATGGATCTCCAGTTATTTTTAGAAAATGACTTCATTCCTGTCGGAAGTGGCGCCCCACTGGGTGGAGGGGTTTTTCACCATTTCCGTGCTATTTTTAAATTTGGGGTTTTCCAGACATTACAATGGAGGGGGGGGGGGCCCTACCTACCTTTCACATAGACAAGATCAAAGAACTGTCAGAGATTAATGTCTTTTTCATTGCGTTTAATGCTCATTATTAATAAATTATTATCTTAATGAATAGATACCCCCGGACCACTGTTCCACTGCTTCACAAATTTCACGGTTGATTGAACAAAAAGACAATGGCACCTGTAGGCTCTCATATCCTACTACTGGCAATGAGACGAAGGATGAAACAGCCATCCAACTTAGGCTCGACCGGGAATCGAACCCGGGACCCAGTAGTTGGAAGCCCAGAGCGCTACCTCTGAGCTAGGCCCCCGCCCATCTGATTCATCATAGGCATATATATGTTATGTCATGTTTAGGCACTCCGAGTTATAGGTTTTATTTAGCAGTGCTAGTCAGAGCAGCTATGCTTGAGCTTGGGCCAGCATGCTACTTAGGAGTAACTGACATAGCTGAGAAGTAGTAGTAGTAGTAGTAGTGTTATCGTTTAACGCCTCATCAGCACCTGAGTGGGCTATGTAGAGGCTCTCTAGAGTAAGATTGATTATCTATAGTTGGTAGTAGAAACCAGAAGCATGTAAAAAATCAATAATTGTCTGCGTTGGATAGCTGGAGCAGCTTGTGCAATGCGCACTGTCCTGTTTTAGCCACTGGGGATAGAGGACTTCACCCCAAGTGTTTCCACCCTCGCCGCGTGGAGGCCCTGGACCTTCGAGGGCAATTTGCTAGCTAGACTCACTGACCTATATAAATGGACCGCTAATCACCCCCATCTGGGGGTGTGATAAGTGAAGCCACAGGAACTGGACATTCCGCCATCTTACCACACCTCTACCCCCCCCCCCCTGTTTGTTACACTAAAGTTCAACTGAGGTCAGCATCATGTTTTTGTGTTTTTGCCAATTTTTATGAAAATATGCCAGTTTGCGCTGCCTGGGGTTGTTCTAATCAACAAGGAAAGGTTCCAGGAAAAACATTTCACTTGTAAGTATATCAAGTTTATCACTGTTCTGTTGTAAAAATGGATTTTGGACCAGTAATAAGCATGCCATTGATAAGACACGTGCATCCAACTATCCATAACTTGCCATGATCATGCGTGTAAATGTAATTCTCCTCACCTATTAGCACCAGTGTGTGATAAAGTAATAGTGTAACAAACTAGCTTTCATGGTGATCATGACAATCCTGGGGGATTTCTGGCAATAAATAAGTAAGTGTTACAGTATGTATGCAATAACATTAATGGGAGGGAGCAGACCTATATGGGGTTAACAAGAGAACCAGATTGTAAATAACAAAATAATCTTATTAAAAGGTGCTGTTTGTCCGGAGTGCCATAATCACTTGATCATTTTTGTTGATAAATAATTGTCTTTATGGTGATAATTACTCAATTATGAAAATTCAACAAAAGATGAATATTGTCAGTTTGTCTTATAAAATTCATGATGAATGCATTTATTTATTCTATTTTATTCATTTACTGTTAAATACATGTTTTTTTAATTATTTTCAATACAGATTTCCAAAAGACTTGGATAGACGCAATGTGTGGGTAAATAATCTGAAAAGGGAAAACTACAAACCCACAGACAGATCTCTGTTCGGATCACTTTGATGATTCCTGTTTTGAAAGAACTGGACAGACAACACGTTTGAGGAAGGATGCAGTACCAACTGTGTTCAACTTTCCGGATCATTTGATAAAGGTATCTTGTGACTCTTGTCCTATTTCTCATAATTATTGCTAAAAACATTCATAACTATATCATTCTATTAGCATAGTGCTGTGAAATATGTTATTATAAAGCTGACTATTGTATTTCAGAAGGAAAAGAGCAGAAAAGCACCAAAAGAACGTGTAACAGTGAGCACTGAAATTGACCATGACATTGGGGATCCAACTCCTGATCCAGCTCCAAGTGCATCACATTTTGATCATTCGTACAGCACCCCCAGCCCAACCAAATTAAAGCGAAAGTTGGATGATGCCCTGGAGAAAGTGAACAGCTGCCAAAAAAAACTGAAGTATCAGCAACAAAAAACAAGGCGGTTGAAGAAAAAGGTAGACTGTTTCAAAAGTGTTGTGAAGGAAATAACTGACCAAAACCTTATCTCTGCTACATGTGCAGAGGTTTTGGAAAAAACCTTCATGGGGATACCTTTGCAGGTAATGCAAAGGCTCCTGAAGAAAAAGGAGGGCAAAGGTGGGCAACATGCCTATGATGACCAGCTCCGATCATTTGCCCTCACCTTAAGTTATTATTCTTCAAAGGCATATAATTATGTAAGGGAAACCTTTGATCTTGCTTTACCTCACCCATCCACAATCAGAACGTGGTACACAGGAGTTGATGGGGATCCAGGCTTTAACAAGCATGCCTTTGATTCCCTCAAGTCAAAATCAGAAAGTGGTGAGCCATTGCTTGTAGCCTTGATGATTGATGAAATGGCCATCAGAAAGCATGTTGAATGGGATGGCAAGAAACTAGTCGGCTTGGTTGATATGGGTACTACAATTGATGACGATTCTGCCCCTCTTGCCAGTGAGGCACTTGTTTTTATGGTTGTATGCATTAAAGGTAGCTGGAAACTACCAGTAGGCCACTTTATGATCCATTCATTAACTGGAAATGAGAGAGCCAATTTAGTAAGTGAATGTATTGAGAAATTGACTAATGTTGGAGTTACAGTGACATCTCTTACTTGTGATGGTCCATCCTGTCATTTTTCAATGATGAAAAATCTTGGTGCTACCTTTGATCCACACAACATGAATCCAAGCTTCCCCAACCCGGCTAAGCCAGATGAAAAGGTTTATGTAATTCTTGATGTATGCCATATGCTTAAGCTAGTTAGAAATACACTTGCTTCATGTGGTATTATTGTTGATGCAGATGGCAATAAAATCATGTGGCAGTACATTGAAGAGTTGCATAAACTTCAAGACAAGGAGGGCCTACATCTGGGCAATAAATTGAAAAAGGCTCACATCAACTGGAAAAGTCAAAAAATGAAAGTTAATCTGGCTAGTCAAACTCTAAGTGCTTCTGTTGCATCAGCATTGCGTCTTAAACTTGTAACATGTTATTTCATTAACTTAAATGTTATGATTACTTTACCATTACAATGATGGAATTAAACATATTGGCTTGATAGATTTGTTTGATTTTGTGTGTGAGATTTTTAGTGTTTTATTGGTGTACATGTATAATTGTATATATATGTAAAAAGTGGATATTTTGTAATTTGATGATGAATGTTATTTGTTTAAAAAATTTTGATATATCAGACCTGTGTATTGTGATAATGTCCACAACAGTATGTAACACTGAATGGTTTGCAAATTTGTTTAAATAAACTTTTCTTAAGCATATTATGAAGTTTCTGTCTATATTGATTAATTATTATATATGCCATTATATTGGAGGCATTAATTAGCTCGGTTTTGATGATATTGTCCAAGGATTAGATGAAAATAATAAAACCAGAATGCACCAGTGACAGTGCTGAAGGGCTGCAGGGGTGCTGAGGGGTGTGGTGTGGTAAGATGGCGGACGTCTGGCTTCACCCCAAAAGGGGTGATTAGCTGTCCATGTATATAGGTCAGTGGCTAGACTAGAGAAGTCACGAGTGGGGTTTAATAACACAATAGTGTGTGTGTGTGTGAGTTATTGTTTAACGCCTCATCATAATAACACAATAGAGTCTCGGGGTGGTTAATTACATAATGAATTCCTACTGGTTAGAACTTCTATTCAGTTGCTTCGAAATAGTCTCAGAGTAAACATGGAGACCGCACAACGTCTTGTCTTTTGCATTATACTTGTTAGTTGCATGACCTTGACCAATGGATATCAATAGGGGAGACTGGGGACAGTTGTAACAAGGGTCGGTTGTAACTAGCTTTAAATAGCATACTATGTAAGATAATGACGTCATAAGTGTGCCAAACTACTGTCATAATGTCTATCTTTTAGCATTTGAGTTATGATAATATGGTTAAGCCACTGTCACACTGGGCGATTTAGCCGTAGTGAACCCGTAGTATTACGCAATTGTTACGCAAATCGCTACCCGGCTCCAAGCCGGCGGCCCCAAAACGGGCACCCGTGGATACCCGGGGATACCCGGCAGGCAGCCGTGGGACCCTTGGCTAAGCCGGGAAACCCGGCCCTGGTAGCCGGTTGTGCCATGCATGCTTGCATGGCACAACCGTAGAAATCTCCCGGGTGTTCAAAAAAAAAAAATACCCGTGGAAGCCGGCGGGTGACCCGTAGAAGCCGGCGGGTGACCCGTTAACCCGGCGGGTGAACCGTAGAACCCGCGAATTATCCTTCCCTAATTTCACCCTTTAGTAAAGCCGGCGGCTTGTTGAGGGGTTCTACGGTTAACCCGGCGGCTTCCACGGTTAACCCGGTGGCTTTCACGGGTTACCTGGCGGCTTCCACGGTTAACCCGCCAGCTTGCATAGCAAGCAATCGTGTTTGCCCAGTGTCATCCTGTGTGGATCCAATACGACGCAATGAGCTGGGTTTATTATGTCATCACAGCGGGGTACGCTATCCAGGCAGTATATAAAGATTGGCCAGTGGCTATCAGATCATTCAGCATCTTGCTACCATATTGAGAAGACCAAGAATACACCGCTCCAGATAAAATATTTTATCATGCCGATGAAAAAGATTACTGCACCAAGGACCAGGATAACTGCAGTTCCTGCTGAGGATACAGAAAAATCGCTTTCTTCACATCAACCCAGCGATGATGAAGTATCTTCTGCTTCATCAAAGAAGAAGAGTGCTCTTCCTGTGAAGGAGAAGATGGCGAAGAAGTCTGCACCTGCCAAGCGGACTGTACCTGCCAAGGGACCTGAGAAGAGAAGAAGAATTGCCACGAGGTCATCCTCAGATGCTGCCAGCACGGATGAGTCCCAGAAGTCCACTGCTGCTCCTCTTCTGTGTCTTCGTGCTCCTGCACCTGCTCCTTCTCCTGCGCCTGCTCTTTCTCCTGACGATTCACCTGCTCGCTCTGCAGGTCCTTTATCACCTGTTCCCTCAGTTAGAGGAAATGAGCCTCGGAAGAAGCAGGATAAGCTCTTCCTGCCACACCAGGATGAACAGGAAGTTGCAGATTGGTACCGGGACCACCCAATATTTTATGACCGGACCCTATCGGATTATAAGGACTCAGGCAAGAAGACGGCCCTCCTTAATGCAATGGCTGCCAAATTGAGTGTCCCCTGCACCGGTTTGCAACTAAGGACCTGGCTGGAATCCATCAGGACTAGTGCCGGCAAACTGATGAGGCAGGGGCCATCCGGAACTGCCAAGAGAAATCCCACAGAGAAACAACAGTGGATATGTGCCAACTTCGGATTTCTAGTTGACCATATTACCAGAATTCCCAGTCGGCAAGGGAGCAATGTTCTTGCAAAGAGACTTGGAAAGGACAACAGCAGCAGTGCTGCAGAAGAATCCGGGCCCCAGGAGATTTCTGATGACCCGGATATTTCTATGGATGTCCCCCCGGCTCCTGTCAAGCGTTCCAAGGGCGGCCCCTTCAAGAAGCGTAGACAGGAACCCCAGCAGGAACCCCACCAGCAAAGACAGATGGATGAACTGATGGATTTGGCCAGGAGCTCAACGGGTGCCCTGCAGGCATCTATTCATCAAATGGCTGCTGCTCCTCCTCCTCCTCGTCCAGCAGATCTCAACGAAAGGAGAATCCGGGCGATGGGTGATTACATCTTGGCGGAGTGCTTGATGATGGACACGGACACATTTGATGAATTCCATTCACAACTGATGCCTATGATTTTTCAATTAAAAGGAAACCTTATGAGGACGAAAAGGCAGCAACAGCAACCCCAGCAGCAGCACCAGCAGCATCACCAGCCGCTGCACCAGCAGCACTTCTTCGCTCCTCCTCCTCCTCCTCCTGGGCTTTAGTACACGACCATCCTGAGTCCAGAAAAGAATTGGCCACCTGCAACTGCAGCTGGACCTTCTCCACTGCCTCCTTCTGGACCTCCATCGATGATTTCTGACATGCCAGCCAGTAGCTCAACACCACTGAATATGAGCCAGTATCTGAACTTGTAGACAACCCCAGCCTTTTTCAAGGCCAAACAACCCCGGCCACCAAATCCTCCCAAAAGAGCACGCCTTGTACACATCTTTGTGTTAACAATCTATCAAAAAAAAAGTTCCCAAAACCCTCCAAACTTTTCTCTATCTTTATCCCAAAAATAATATATTAGTCCAAAATCAATTTCTTCACATCAAGTAACTTGTTCATATTTCCTTTTGATTAGATCACAATATTTCTTTATTATACACTTGAACTATCTTTCAGTAGATTGCTAAAGAAATATGAAAACTTTAGTAAAGTGTGATAATGAGCAAACAAATTTGTTACTAACTTAATAATTTTGAGCAAAGAAGACATATTTTTTTTGGTTCAGAACTGCCGTAGTTTTTTCTTGTTCAGAAGTGCCGTACTTTTTTTTTTGTTCAGAAGTGCCGTAGTTGTGTCTTGTTCAGAAGTGCCGTATTATTTTTTTTGCTTCAGAACTGCCGTAGTTTTTTCTAGTATACTGCAATGAAAATAATGAAAGTACGGCACTTCTGAACAAGAAACAACTACGGCACTTCCAAAGTTTTCCTCAAACTGGTGTTTTGTTTTCTAATCCTATGATCAATTTTGCCATCGATCTCTCGGAAAATGGCTGGTTCCATTCTCATAAAGTTGGTATACTTCGTGGAAGTTCTCTCAGTAGACGCTCATAATATCCCATCTAAGGTCTTCTCAACAGCCAAGGCTTCACCCAAAACCTCCTCCTCCTCCTGGCTGCCAGTTCTCTTTTTTCTTCTCTCCTTTTCTCCTCCTCCTCCTCCTCAGCTAGTGCTTCCATACAAGCAAGTTGTAAAATAAATGTATAATTGGCCTGAGCAGCTAGTAGTAGCAAGGCTCTATTTCGTTGGGGTTGATGCATGTACATGGTCTTTCCTCTTCAGCAGCCGGAGACAGAATGATGAAGAACAACAGATGCAGCCCCCTATTTATACATTTTTGGCAAATTCAACGAGATAGGTTAACCCGTGAAAGCCGCCGGGCTACCCCTGGAAGCCGTCAACTAATTTGCCGTACCCGGCGGTAACCCATGGAAGCCGGCGGGTAACCCATGAAAGCTGGCGGGTAACCCGTAGAACCCGGCGGGTAACCCGTATAACCCGTATAACCCGTATAACCCGGCGGGTACTGCCCCGCCCCTTTTTGCTGCCAGAACCCATCGCCAACCCGGCGGAAAAAGCTGTTACATAACCGTTACGTCACCCTACGGGTTCACTACGGCTAAAACAGCCCAGTGTGACAGTGGCTTTGGTGATGGTTGTAATCACTGCTTCCTGATGTAATGGTTATTAATAGAAATTACAGCTAAGCATGTGCCGTGATGCAGGCCAGAGTGTCATCCTGCCTTTAAGAGTGTGTAAAAAGAAAAAGCACGCCAGTACAGTGGTGGGCAGGAGAGGACAGTTGTAAGCAGGAGAGTTGTAACTAAGTAGGAGGGTGTGCAGACTGGCATAAGATGTAATGTTAGAAAATCTCTCAAATGTCAGGAGTGATAAAAGGTATGTTTACTCAATCGTTATTTCATAAGGTTCATTAAAATGTAAGAACTGTTGTGCACTGCTACATTGCGTTTCGTGACATTATTAAGTGACAATATTAAGATATATTATTTTAATGATAATAAAACATTCGAATTTAACCATGCTTGTCGAGTTTTCAATCTAAGAAACTGATCCCGTCGCATGGTGGAGAACCGGGGCATCCGGATTTATTCGTCCGGATGTGTCACGAAATGTAAATAGGCAGTTGCACTATTCTAATACCTTTTCTTTCTGTTCTTCTGACATTGCCAAACGTCGGGAGTGCCAGGTCATAAGTGGAATGTTCATTTAGTGTAGACCATGCCGCTCAGCGCTTTTGGTACATTCTTGCAAACATTAGCAACCGAAATTACTATCTTAAGAGATGCTCAAAGAGTTTCGGATGCTTTAGTAGACCAATTACAAAATGCTCCTGAAGCTGAATTGCGACAACACTACAATCGCTATCGAAATCTCAGACCTTTAGATAACAATGAAAATTTACCAGTTACCAGGGTTTTGCAATTAATCCCTGATCCTTTAGCTCACGATCATCAAGGTTTGCAAGCCTTACTTAACTTGTCAGAGGCTCAATTGCCAAATCATGACGTAAATACTAATTTAGAATATGTGAACATTCCTGACTTGGGTGCTCCTGCGGAAGAAGGCGATGGTGAGAATATCGACGAAGATGCAGAAAATTTAGCCCCACCGCCTCCTGTAGCACCAGATCAGCCCCAGAATCAACCTCCAGATCAGCCACCTCCAGGACCTCCGGGAGACAGACAAGGATTTCCAATGGCTGTAGCGGACGGAGCCCAAAGGCTTAAGTTCACCGAACTTTTGCCATCCGTATTTGCCAACTGAAAATGCTAGACATCATTTTCAGAAATATAGAGATTACGTACGAGTACATGGTCTAAATGATGCTGATGCTCTAGACAGGTTTACTTTGACTTTGACTGATTTGCCAAGAGAATGGATCAAAAATTGAGTGTTCGCAGATTTAAATGCTCTAGAAAAGGTCAATATTCAGTCAATATTCATTATACAAAAGCCGTGACGTAATTCGTGCTTTGTCACAAATGAAGTACACTCCAGGTATTTCAATGGATAAATATTTGGCAAACATTCGTGAATTTGCAGATAGAGTAGAGCAGACAGACGAACAAATTTGTGATTATTTTGTGAATGGTCTTCCTGACGCTATGCGGTCAGGCTTATTATTACACAATTTTACAGGTTTAGATGACCTCGTGGATAAAGCTCAAAAGTTTCTTGAATTGAATCCGAATATCGTTGCAAAACAAGTTACCATTATGGCGCATGATTGTCTTGAAGATATGACTTCTTTAGCACTTGTTGTTCAAGATTTGCAGAATAAAGTCCAGACACTGAGCCAGCCAGCTCTTCCGACGTCTACTACAGTGGAGACCAAGAGAAGAGGATCTGAAGAGACTGGAAGATCCAGGCCCTCTTCATCCGAGCGAAGCAGAACATACGGAGATGGTGAGGACAGCAGTCCGAGGCGATATCAAGATGACTACAGGTCGAGAGATCTCTATATCGTCCCTCCTCGACGAAATGAATATTACCACAGAGGTAATCAGCACTACAGAAAACCATGGCAGGGACCTCGTCAGTACAACAACAATACAAGGTACCGTAATGACTATAATTCTGGTTTTTCTTCCAGAGGTAGTTACAATCAGCAGTCAAACAGGTTTTTATGGAAATAGAGGTCTCAACTCTCAGAGAGAGATTTCCCCAGTATAGAGGAAATAGTAACAGGGGAGGCTACTCGAATACCACTCGTGGTAGTCAGAATAACAATACAGCCTCAAGAAACTCCCTACAGCCTTTTTAGATCGGCGCGGCCTTGACCATGCAAAGGTCGTGCCTTCTGAGTTTGCGTTCTCATCTGTGACATCCGAAATACAGCTAGATCATAGAAATATGTGTACTTTTGTCTTTCCAACCAGGGAGAAATTACCAGCTTTGATAGATACTGGAAGCACTAAAACTCTTATAGCAGAGTCACTGGTACAGCAGAGTGTTTATTTAAGGTCACTACCGGTATTGGGTCTTGTGTGTGTGTGTGAGTTATTGTTTAACGCCTCATCAGCACCTGAGTGGGCTATGTAGAGGCTCTCTAGGTTAAGATTGATTAACTATATTTGGTAGTAGAAACCAGAAGCATATAAAAAATCTATAATTGTCTGGGTTGGATATCTGGTAAAGAGATGTTGTAAGGTATTAGCTTGAAACAAAGGTCTTCTAAAGCGTTGTAAGCGGCTGCAGTCTAATAAAATATGTTTGATTGTTAGGGGGCACCGACAACTCTGGCATACCGGTGCCGGTTCATTGACTAAAAGGTGTAAATGTGTAAGTCTTGAATGTCCTATGAGGCATCTGTGATATATTCCTTGATCTTTGCGAGTATTGAACCTACTAGGTATTTTATTTTGAATGCAAGGTAAGATTGAATGCAACTTGTTGTTATTACATTCATTCCATTGTCTTTGCCAGCAAGACATGATAAAAGATTTTATAGTCATTTTAAAATCAGTGTATGGAATGGTAAAATCAGTTATCTCTTTTGTAAGAGCCCTTTTTGCTGCCAGGTCTGCTTTTTCATTCCCTTCAATGCCAGCGTGTCCAGGAATCCAGCAGAATACTATGTCTTTGTATTCGTGAAGATAGAAATACTTAATAAGAACATCTAAGATCCCAGGGTTGTCAAGTTGTTTATTTTGGATTGCTTGAAGAGCAGATTTGGAATCAGAACAGATAACATAACGATCTGATTCTGAGTCCTCGATGTTCTTTAAGGCAAGGTAAATAGCTGTTAATTCTGCAGTGTATATTGAGCAGTGGTCTGGAAGATGACATTCAGCTATAATGGTTTTATAAGAAGTGACTGCACAGCCTACTCGTCTTTCCATTTTTGAGCCATCTGTGTGTGTGTGTGTGTGTGTGAGTTATTGTTTAACGCCTCATCAGCACCTGAGTGGGCTATGTAGAGGCTCTCTAGGTTAAGATTGATTAACTATATTTGGTAGTAGAAACCAGAAGCATATAAAAAATCTATAATTGTCTGGGTTGGATATCTGGTAAAGAGATGTTGTAAGGTATTAGCTTGAAACAAAGGTCTTCTAAAGCGTTGTAAGTGGCTGCAATCTAATAAAATATGTTTGATTGTTAGGGGGCACCGACAACTCTGGCATACCGGTGCCGGTTCATTGACTAAAAGGTGTAAATGTGTAAGTCTTGAATGTCCTATGAGGCATCTGTGATATATTCCTTGATCTTTGCGAGTATTGAACCTACTCGGTATTTTATTTTGAATGCAAGGTAAGATTGAATGCAACTTGTTGTTATTACATTCATTCCATTGTCTTTGCCAGCAAGACATGATAAAAGATTTTATAGTCATTTTAAAATCAGTGTATGGAATGGTAAAATCAGTTATCTCTTTTGTAAGAGCCCTTTTTGCTGCCAGGTCTGCTTTTTCATTCCCTTCAATGCCAGCGTGTCCAGGAATCCAGCAGAATACTATGTCTTTGTATTCGTGAAGATAGAAATACTTAATAAGAACATCTAAGATCCCAGGGTTATCAAGTTGTTTATTTTGGATTGCTTGAAGAGCAGATTTGGAATCAGAACAGATAACATAACGATCTGATTCTGAGTCCTCGATGTTCTTTAAGGCAAGGTAAATAGCTGTTAATTCTGCAGTGTATATTGAGCAGTGGTCTGGAAGACGACATTCAGCTATAACGGTTTTATAAGAAGTGACAGCACAGCCTACTCGTCTTTCCATTTTTGAGCCATCTGTGTATAAAAATTTGTACGATTCGTATTTAAACCTTATACTATAAAATAGGTTTTGATAGTCTACCGGATTGGTTTCGCTTTTCTTAAGCTCTGCCAAATCCAGTATAACTTTCGGGACTGGGAGAATCCATGGCGGAATGGGTGGTACTTCCGTCTCGGCAATGATTGTAGTATCAATTTTTGCAGCCTCAAGATAGAATTTCGTGCGTAATCCCAGTGGTCGAATGGCGTTTGAACGAGATTCATAATGATGCATGTATTTTGGATGAAATATTACATCATATGTTGGATTTGTCGGAGTTGAAGCTACTTTTAGTATGTATTGCATGGATAACTTGATACGACGAAGAGAAAGTGGAGGTTCCCCTGCCAGTACATATAAGCTCTCTACAGGAGATGTACGAAAAGCTCTTAAGCTTAGTCGCAACCCTTGATGATGTACAGAATTCAGGCATTTTAGATAAGATGGTCTGGCGGAGCCATATACCACAGAACCATAATCAAGTCGAGAACGAGTAATTGCTCGATAGAGACGAAGGAGGACCGTTGTGTCCCCACCCCAATTATATTTGCTCACTACTTTAAGGAGGTTCATTGATTTCAGGCACTTTGCTTTCAGTGCTTTGATATGCGGAATGAAAGACAATTTGGAGTCAAGGAGTACACCCAAAAAGTTTGTTTCATTCACCACTTTTATTTGACAGTTGTCAATTATTAGTGATGGATCTGGATGGTTTGATCGTAAATGATAGAAAGGCATACAAACTGTCTTCTGTTTAGAGAACTTGAAGCCATTTTCAAGTGACCATTTGTGAATCCTATTCAAATTTAATTGCAGTTGTCGTTCTATGGTTGGCATATATCTGGAACGGTATGCAATAAGGAAATCGTCAACATATAGGGACGACATGAGATTTTCTGAGATGGAATTTACTATACTGTTGATTTTGATGTTGAAGAGGGTGGGCGAGAGAATACTACCCTGAGGGACTCCATTCTCCTGTGAGTAGGGGTTTGACATCGTTGATCCCACTCGGACCTTAAAGAAGCGATCCTGTAGGAAGGATCCGATGAAAACTGGAAGGCGACCTCGAAGCCCGAAGTCGTGGAGATCTTTCATTATTCCATATTTCCATGTAGTGTCATAAGCTTTTTCTAGGTCAAAGAATATGGCTACTATGTGTTCTCTGTTAATGAAAGCATCTCTAACATAAGTTTCCAGTCTGACTAAATGATCTAAAGTGCTCCTGTGACGGCGAAATCCAGATTGGAACTGTGTAATAAGCTGGTTCGACTCCAGGAACCAAACCAGTCTATCAGTAACAATTCGCTCCATTGTCTTACATAGACAACTGGTTAAGGCTATTGGTCGATAATTCATAGGATCACTATGATCCTTCCCCGGCTTGGGAATTGGGATGACCGTGGCTTGTTTCCAGAGGGATGGAAGACATCCCTTCTCCCAAATTTGATTAAAGATATACAGTAATGTTTTTAAAGAGGATTGAGGTAGGTGTTTTAAGATTTGATAATGTATATTATCAGGACCTGTTGCAGAGTCAGTCGCTTTTGAGATGGCCTTCTGAAGTTCTTCTAAGGTGAAGTAGGAGTTATAATCTTCGCTGTTATCAGACTGTATATTTAGGGTTAATCTCTCAGCTTGAGCCTTATAACATTGAAATTCTCTCGTATAGTTCTCTGACGAGGAGTTGTACGCAAACTGTTCTCCTAACCCGTTTGATATTTGTTCTGAGGAGTTGTACGCAAACTGTTCTCCTAACCCGTTTGATATTTGTTCTGGTGAGAAGAGATGTTCTCCATTCACTTCTAGAATGCTTACATGTGAAGCTAGGTTCTTTCCTTCAATCTTCTTAATCATTTTCCAGACTTTATTGCTAGGAGTTCTTTCAGTGAGTCTGGAGACATAGTCTCTCCAGCAACTACGTTTTTTTTGCCTGACAATTCTACGCGCTTTGGCTTTCAGGCACTTAAAATTATTCAGATTGTTGATGGTCGGCTGTGATTTAAAGATTCTGAGGGCTCTCTTACGGTTTTTAATAGCTTCTCTTACTTCGTCGTCAAACCAGGGTCTTGCACTTCGTTTAGAATTATTTTTTGTCATCGGTATTGTTTTATTGGCTATATCAGTAATATCATCAGTAAAATCTTTAACGAGACTATTACAATTCCTATAATGAGACAGAAATTGTTTCTAAGCAGTGCTTTTCGAAGGAGGTCCAATCCGCTTTATGCAACTTCCATCGGAGTTGACCCACTTCTCTCGTACCTTCTACTTTTTGTAGGACAATGGGAAAGTGATCACTGCCGTGAGTGTCCTCTAATACTCTCCATTCAAATTCCAGAAATAACGCTGGATCACATATACTAAGGTCAATTGATGAAAATGTTCCATAACCTGGGTGAAGATATGTGGATGAACCATCATTGAACAAACAAAGGGTGTGGTCGATCTGATTGGTAGATGCACAGTTTGCACATCTTTCCTGGCTTGAACAGTTATGGTTAATGTGACCATATTTTTGACATCGAAAGCATCTTTGTGGGTTTGGTACATATGGGCGAACTTTGCACCATTCAAATCCAACTGGGATTTTGTCAGGCAAATAATTCCCATGAAATGTCAAAATAAGCAGTTCTGAAGGTTCACGTCTTAATTTGATTCGTCGAATATTCACCACATCTCTAGATGACATCCAATCTTGACATTCTGCATCTGAGCACAGATGACTTTCGTGTGAAAGCACTGTTCCCCTACAGGTATTCAGGGTTCTATGAGGCTCAACTTTGACAGGAGCTCCTGTAAATGCTTTTAGTCGTAACAGTGTTTCTGTTTGGTTTCTGAAATTGGTCTGGACCAACAGAGATCCAGATCTCAGACGGCTTGTATTCTCGGTCTGACCGACCAGCTTTTCAAGGGTTATACAGATGGAAATTGCAGATAGCTTTTTAAAGTTCTCATCTGTTCCATTGATTATAAGAAACTTGGGCCATGATTTGGATCTGTATGTTTCATCAGACCCATTCGATGTAGTGCGAGAGCGTTTAGCATCTCGGTTTGTTCCAGTAGCCAATTTTTAGACCTCAGCCTGGTTTCCCGCTGAGGGACGCGCACCTTGGTAACCCGGGGGACGTGCGAGCCGGTCTGGTTGATGCAAATTGGACATCTCATTTTGTGTTTCCCCTGTATGGTAGGGGACACACCCTCCTGTAAAGCTGGAGCAGCTTGTGCGAAGCGCACTGCCCTGTTTTAGCCACTGGGGATAGAGGACTTCACCCCAAGTGTTTCCACCCTCGCCGCGTGGAGGCCCAGGACCTTCGAGGGCGTAGGGACCATGGTAATGAGACGAAGGATGAAACAGCCATCCAACATAGACTTGACCGGGAGTTGAACCCGGGACCCAGTGGTTGGAAGCCCAGCGCGCTACCACTGAGCTAGGCCCCCACCCCCTAGCAGATCACATTAATGATAACATTGTTAAACTAGGCATACAAGTTGTGATATAAGGCTTCAAAACAGAGGGGTTGTGCAAGTTTTGCTGAAGGGATTTAGGTCACACATGGTGTATATTCCATACCAGTTGGTTGGGTACGGATATAACAAGGTGTTACAACTGACCCAGTGGAGGTTCATGAAAAAAGTCTTGAAAGTATTTGTTATTATTGTTCCATATTCTTTAATTTCAGAACGCCTAGACAACAAAAACGAAAAACAGAAAGAGGAAAAGACTTAAATAGAGAGATGGGAGAAGCAGCTATGGTTGTCATTCATGAGAAAAGGAAGATAAGAGAGGCGGCAAGAGCTTACGGCATATGTCATGTCAGTCTGTACAGGTACACTAAGAAACTGGATGCTTTTAACAAGGGTTTGATAGAATTTCCACCTACTACAGGCTACCATTCCCACAACAAAGTTTTTACAGAAGAAACAGAGGAGAAACTAGTGAAATACCTCTTGGATGCTGCAGATCTGTACCACGGTTTATCACCAAGGGGAGTTAGAAAACTGGCATACCAGTGTGCCATTCACCTGAAACTGAAAGTTCCACAGTTAGTTAGTTAGTTAGTGTTATTGTTTAACGCCTCATCAGCACCTGAGTGGGCTATGTAGAGGCTCTCTAGGGTAAGAGTGATTATCCATATTTGGTAGTATAAACCATAAGCATGCAAAAAATCAATAATTGTCTGCGTTGGATAGCTGGAGCAGCTTGTGCAATGCGCACTGTCCTGTTTTAGCCACTGGGGATAGAGGACTTCACCCCAAGTGTTTCCACCCTCGCCGCGTGGAGGCCCAGGACCTTAGAGGGCGAAAGTTCCACAGAAATTGTCTGAGACTGAGATGGCTGGGGCAGACTGGTTTGGGGAATTTTTGAAGAGACATAAGGAATCATCAATCAAGAAGCCTCAGCCTACAAGTTTAGCACGAACAACAGCATTCAACAAGACAACAGTGAATGAGTTCTTCGACAACCTGAGTGGTGTACTAAAACGCTTCAAATTTTCAGCCAACAACATCTACAACGTTGATGAGACAGGTGTTACAACTGTGCAAACTCCTGATCACATTTTTGCTGCTCTGGTAAGAAGCAAGTTGGCGCCCTTACTTCACAGGAGAGAGGCACTTTAGTTACATGTGCAGCTGCTGCCAGCGCCACCGGCAATTCTGTGCCTCCCATGTTTATATTTCCACGAAAGAACTATAAGGAACACTTCATCCGTGATGGACCTATTGGATGCATTGGCACAGCCAATGGGTCAGGGTGGATGCAAGAAGAGGACTTCCTCATTTTCATTAAGCATTTTATACAACATGCTAAGCCATCAGCTGAGAAGAAAGTACTCCTACTGCTGGACAACCATTCATCACATCTGTCAATCGAAGTCATCCAACTTTGTAAGGACTTTGGAGTGGTACTGCTTACTTTCCCACCACACACTTCTCATAAATTACAGCCACTGGATCGAGGAGTGTTTGGTCCTATGAAGGGTGGGGGGTGATTAGGGCTTTACGTCCTGTATTTCTGCACCAGTTGGGCTAATTTGGACAGGCAGAGACCATGGCAATGAGACGAAGGATGAAACAGCCATCCAACTTAGGCTCGACCGGGAATCGAACCCGGGACCCAGCGGTTGGAAGCCCAGAGCGCTACCTCTGAGCTAGGCCCCCGCCCGTTTGGTCCTATGAAAAAGGCAATAAATACAGCGTGTGATTCCTGGATGTTGAACCACCCAGGTAAAACGATGACCATATACGACATTCCAGGAGTTCTTCACCAGGTCGACTGCAGGCAATGGCAAAGAAAATTTGTTACAACTGTCCCCAGTCTCCCCTACTGTGAATGTTATTCATTAAGACACATGTCAACAGTTAAAACATTGTTATTCATCTGCGTCAAGCTAAACAGTGCTTTGCATAATTCTATACTTTTTTTTCAGGATGATTGAACGATGCCCGTACAGATGTTGTACCCTCCAGCAAATCCCATAACAACAAATTTTATGCATGACTATGCTGGCAGAAGTGATGACCGCTTCTTTCAGGATAACAAGGTACTTGTCTGTTAAGATCACCTTAATAATAATCAAACAATGAATGCTAGATTTATTCAAGCTCAGATGAATGATTTTTTTTCAGCTGGAATCAATTACCAAGGAGGAAAAAACTCGCATCGAAGAAAATACACTCGGTCAAGTACAAAATAAGGAGTGGATGCTGCAACGACAACATCACCTTACATCATCCAATTTTGGCCGCATCTGCAAAGCTACATCTGCAACCAACTTTCATGCTTTGGCCAGAAGTTTGATACACAAAAAGCATTTTTCATCAAGGGCAACTTCAAATGGCATTAAATATGAAAGTGTTGCCGTGGAGGCATTTGAGCGCATCACTGGACACAAAACTGTTGAATGTGGGCTTTTTGTGGATTCAACAAATCCATGGTTGGTGGCTTCTCCTGATCGACTGGTAGACATCATCCTGGAGGTGAAATGTCCCTTTGCCGCCAATGACAAGATGATTAATCCAACCAATGTACCTTATGTAAAGTTTGGTGACGAAGGTATGACGCTATGCCATGACCATCAGTATTACTATCCAGTACAAGGACAACTCATGTGTACCAACTACTCAAGATGCCTGTTCATTGTGTTTACCTTAGTGGACTTCAAAATCATTGAAATCGCCAGAGATGACCAGTTTATTACTTCCATGGTCAAGAACTTGGAGTCATTCTACAAACAATACTTTAGATCAGCTCTTATAAGCAATTTTGTATTTAAATCATATGATAAATACTTTGTGTAGTGGTTAAAACCAATGGACTTGGAATTTAAATGAAGGAAAATCCGTCCAACGTTCAGTTTGATAAGTACTTTATCATTGTTACAAATACTTTGTTAATGTGCCTGTTAAGACACATAATATTTTACAATGTAAAGTAAAAAATGCATGTAATGATGTGACATAGAAAACTTGGCTGGTGAAACATAGGACACAAGACCTGCAGGAGTGATACCTACTAAAACTTTTGACTGTGTTGCGATTTTTGTAGGTTAAAAAAGTCATTGCTGGGCCACTGGTTGGTTTCATAATTGGGCATTCCATACCATCTATAATCACTCTTAAGCCCCTGTCACACGGGCCGGTTGTGCCGTATTACGTAATAGTTGCGGAAATCGCTACCCGGCTCGAAGCCGGCGGCCCCAATATGGCCACCCGTGGATACCCGTAGAACCCGGCAGGTGGCCCGTAGAACCCGGCGAATTATTCGTCCCTAATTTCACCCCGGCGGCTTGTTGAGGGGTTCTACGGGTAACCCGGCGGCTTTCACGGGTAACCCGCCGGCTTTCACGGGTAACCCGCCGGCTTTTTGCTACCAGCGTCAGCGTAGGCAGGGAGGTATATACTTTAAAAGGCTGCTGCTCCTCTAATATTAGTCCGATTTTCCTCAAATAAAGACTGAATGGTAGTATAGCTCATACTGATTCCATACGTATTTTCGGATTAAAAAAAAACCCGAATATTAAGCGAGATATTTGTCTGAGAAGGCAGTTGTCTTGCGGCGGCTGCTGCTCCATTTATATTAATCCGATTTTCGTCAAATCAGGACTGAATTGTAGTATAAATCATACTGATTCCATACGTGTTTTCGGATTGAAAATAGACCAAATATTAAGCGAGATATTCGTCTGAGAAGGTAGCTAAGTTGGCGGAGGCAAACAGTGGTGCTCTCGCAGACGTCCGCGCCCTGACTGTATCAATGCAGGAAGGGCTGAGCGCTTCTTTAAAAGGCTGCTGCTCCCCTAATATTAGTCCGATTTTCGTCAAATTAAAACTGTATTGTAGCATAGTTCATACTGATTCCATCATGTTTTCGGATTGAAAATAGACTAAATATTAAGCGAGATATTCATCTGAGAATGGCGGCGGCCAGGTGCTCTGTGTATGGTCATGACTTGAATGGTGTGGTCAATATTTTTGACCACGATATATATACATTGTTTGGATGAGCTTTATTGCAATTCATTTCTACTCATTCTGCCAACTGCCATGACTGTTATGTCAATTGCTATTAGCATTTTGAATGATATAAAGAATGGGTGTAGAGAATACAGCAAATGCTCAATACATGTGTCAATTGACCGGGAATCGAACCCGGGACCCAGCGGTTGGAAGCCCAGAGCGCTACCACTGAGCTAGGCCCCCGCCCTAGTTAAGGTGGGGAAAATTAATGGAGTATACTAGGCACAAACAAGAATATTCTTGTTAATAAAGTTAGTAATACCTCATAGAGTATAGATATGTAGATAGACAGATAGTTATAAGATCTTCACCTAATAATATGTTACTATCAATAATTCATTAATTCGTAATCAATAAAAAACGAAAATAAAACAATGTTTGTTTGCTTGTTGCCAATAAAATTCCGACTTGATAAAGATGTCTATGGAGCTATAACAACTATCTATAGATAGATATACTCTAGTTTATATAAATTATCAATATTTCGTTGTTGTTTCTGAAAATAATCCAATTGAAATTAATATTGATATTCCATCCATGATCTAAACAATCTCCCTCTTTAATATGCATATTAAACAGGAATCAGTTGAAATTCAGAACTTCAATTAATGCTTGTGATCAATGATGAAAAAGCATGACTTACCCCATTCTTTGTATTATTCAAAATGTTAATAGCAATTGACATAACGGTCAATTCAGAATTTCAATTCATGCTTGTGATCAATGATTTCAATTCATGCTTCTGATCAATGATGAAAAAGCATGACTTACCCCATTCTTTGTATTATTCAAAATGCTAATAGCAATTGACATAACGGTCAAGGCAGATTGCTATTACATATATAGGTTAATTGACTTTTACAAAACCAAAGGAAAAGTCCTTCCCATTGGCCAGTTGGCAGAATGAGTAGAAATTAATTGCAATAAAGCTCATCCAAACAATGTATATATAATGGTAAAAAATATTGACCACACCATTCAAGTCATGAACATACACAGAGCACCTTGCCGCCTTCTCAGACGAATATCACGCTTAATATTTGGTCTATTTTCAATCTGAAATTCTGTGTGGAATAAGTATGAACTCTTCTATAATTCAATATTTATTTGACGCAAATCGGATTAATATTAATGGAGCAGCAGCCGCCACCAGACAACCGCCTTCTCAGATGAATATCTCGCTTAATATTTGGTCTATTTTCAATCCGAAAACACCTATGGAGTCAGTATGAATTATACTACAATCCAGTCTTTATTTGACAAAAATCGGACTAATATTAGGGGAGCAGCAGCCTTTTAATGAGCGCTCAGCATTGATACAGTCCCGGCGCGGACATCTGCACCACAGTTTGCCTCCGCCAAGCTAGCTACCTTCTCAGACGAATAATTCGCTTAATATTTGGTATATTTTCGATCCGAAAACAGGTATGGAATCAGTATAAACTATACTACAATTTTAGTTCTTATTTAACGAAAATCGGACTTATATTAGGGGAGCAGCAGCCTTTTAAAGTATACTCCTGGAAGCTGCGAGTTACTCCTACTATTCGCCGGCTTACTCCTACAACTCGGCGAGTAACCCGTAGAACCCGTCGAGTAACCCGCCGAGTCACCCGTAGAACCCGCTGAGGCACCTGTAGAACCCGCCGAGGCACCCGTGGAAGCCGGCGGGTATCCCGGCGGGTTACCCGTAGCACCCGGCAGGTTACCCGTAGCACCCGGCGGGTTACCCGTAGCACCCGGCGGGTTACCCGTAGGACCCGGCGGGTACTGCCCCGCCCCTTTTTGCTGCCAGAACCTGTCGCCAAACCGGCGGAAAGAGCTGTTACATAACTATTACGTAATACTACGGGTTCACTACGGCAAAACCGGCCCGTGTGACAGGGGCTTAAGTGTTGGGGAATTTCTCACTGAATCCACTTGGAACAAAATAATGAACCAGTTCCCTGGAAGGCCACCAGTTTATCTCCTCCCACTGCACATGTATAGAATTAATCCATGTGATGAACAGGTTGCTAACCTGCTTTTCAGGTATATCAAACTGAATGCTCAGTTCTGCATTTGCAGAGTGGAGTCTTAATTTGACCAATGTCAGGAGGAATCGGTCTTCCACAGACAGTGCAGGTGGAGGTCCGTATAAGTAATTTAGCTCGAGTGCTGCAGGACCAAGGGTATCTGATACGAGGCAAAACTTTCTATATGACTCCAGACTCTACGTTGTGACAACAGGATTGCAACCATACATTTCTACGTTGTTGTAACGTAGAAGTTTCACGTGGTTACAACTAAAATGCAACGTGGTGACAACATGGCTACAACGTAAAATTGCTGCCTGGGATACTGTTTGTCAACAGGTGTTATTTAATAGATTATGTCAAACATTTTATTAAAGGCCCTATCTCACATAGCCGAATGACAATGCCGAGTGATGCAGAGTGCCTAAAAAATCGGGGAGTCAGGAATACACGGCTTTGCACGCCGAGCGCACGCCGAGCGCTCTGGAAAAGCTCGGCAATACTCTGCAACACTCGTGGACTGATCGTAAAGTTTTAAACATGTTTAAAACTTTCTAGTATTGTCGCCGAGCAAATTTGCTCTGAAATTGCTCGGGATTGACACGGGGTCAACTCCCCGTGCACTCGGCGAGTTGTGTGTGTGTGTGTGTGATTAGGGCTTTACGTCCTGTATTTCTGCACCAGTTGGGCTAATTAGGACAGGCAGGGACGCACTCGGCGAGTTAACCCCGTGTCAATGCAGACTGGATTAGACTGGATTTACACGCCGGGTGCACGGCGTGTAAACCAGATTGAACCGCTTGACACTGGTACAACACCCGATCGCTCAGCGTGTTGTCCCGGTGTGGTCGGCGTGTGGTCGGCGTGTTAAAGCCGTGTTTAGCTAAGTATAAAAGGCTGTGCCCCGCGGCTATTGATTACATTCGTCTGATTGCCGCAATATGACGCACACCTCGATCACTGAACATTACGACTAATCACTGAAGATTAAAGTATGGGGCCGAAGAAAATGAAAACTACTGTTTCCCAGCTACCTACACCAGCCAGCAAGTCAGCCAGCAAGTCAGCCAGCAAGGCAGCCAACAAGTCAGCCAGGTCAAGATCGGTTTCACCAGCCATGTCAGTGTCATCAGGCAGATCTGTGTCACCAGTCAGATCCGTATCACCAGTCAGATCCGTGACACCACCAGCTGCTGCTGGCAAGGAGAAGAAGAGGCAGAGGGCAAGCAAAGTGATAATTCCTGAAGAAGTGGAGGAAGATTTAGCAGAGTGGTTTCGGTCTAACCCTGTGTTGTACAACCGTACTGAGGGTGACTGGAAGAATACCCAATACAAGAACAGATGTATGAGGAGAAAGGGGCTTCCTTAAAACCACCTGTCACTGGTTCGGATGTGAACCACTGGTTGGAGACGATGCGAACCCAGTTTGGGAAGCTGGTGAAAGTGGGACCCTCTGGATCTGGGACGAAGTTGCTGACAGCCAGAGAGCAGTGGATTGTGCTCACCTTCAGCTGGCTGACAGACTACATTCGCAGAATACCGACCAGACAAGGCAGACGCACCTTGACTGAACACCTTGCAGCTAGAGACAGGAAGAAGGATGCTGATTACCCTCTAAGCTCAACTCCTGTGGACAGTGGACCAGAGCTTGAAGATTCAATCATCATCCCAGATGCTACAGCCCCCCATTTTTCTGCTCCTTCAAAGGGTGGTCCATTGAAGAGGAAAAAGAGGCAAACTGGTGAATCTAGCAAAGAAGAAGAAGTCCTGCACATAGTGAAGAAGATGGCTGATGTGACCTCCTCTGTCCACCAACACTATGCTCGGAACCTTGACCCTGCCTCAGCAGCCAAGCATACCTTCTGCGATTCATTATACCATGAGAGTCTCACCCTCCCTGAAGATCTCTGGATGGACTTCCAGACGCAGGCCTTCACTCTTATAATGCAAGCGAAACAACAGGCCAGACTGAGGACGATGACTGCTCAACAATATCACCAAGTCCCCCAGCAGCAGCAGCAGCAGCACTATCATCAGCTCCCTCAGCATTTTTATCCACAGCAGCCGCAGCCAATCTACCAGCCGACCTTGCAGCACCTGACTCCATCCAAGGTACCTCCAGGGCCATGGTCGACTATGCCACCCCTGCATGGGCAACCAGTTGCAGGGATTTCCCAGCAAGACCAAGGCAAGGATTAATATTATTGGAGCAGCAGCCGTTACCAGACAACCGCCTTCTCAGACGAATATCTCGCTTAATATTTGGTATATTTTCGATCCGAAAACAGGTATGGAATCAGTATAAACTATACTACAATTTAGTTCTTATTTAACGAAAATCGGACTAATATTAGGGGAGCAGCAGCCTTTTAAAGTATACTCCTGGAAGCTGCGAGTTACTCCTACTACTCGCCGGCTTACTCCTACAACTCGGCGAGTAACCCGTAGAACCCGCCAAGTAACCCGTAGAACCCGCCGAGTCACCCGTAGAACCCGCCGAGGCACCCGTAGAACCCGGCGGGTAACCCGTAGCACCCGGCGGGTGCTGCCCCGCCCCTTTTTGCTTCCAGAACCTGTCGCCAAACCGGCGGAAAGAGCTGTTACATAACCATTATGTCACTCTACGGATTCACTACGGCAAAACCGGCTCGTTTGACAGTGGCTTAAAGCTTTTCTCCAGAAAGTATCTTCCTTTTCTATGAGGGGTCCAACTTTTTCAAGCAACTCACTGAACAAGGCTGGATCAACTCTCATGAAGTTCTTGAAGGATGCCACATCTTCATTCTCCAATTCCTTCATTAACTTCTCATACTGGCCATACATTGGTCTTCTCAGGAGCCAAGGTCTTGTCCAATAACTTCTCTTCTTTGCCTTTCTTTCCTTCTTCTTCAAAATTTTGTGAAGCAGCAATGCCACTGCTAAATTGGTATTTACCATAGTAAATAGCATAAAGTCCTTCTCCCTCTCCATGGTCAATGTATTCACTCCTGTGAAGACTACTGCCGAATGTGCTCAGAATACACATTCAGGCCTTTATATAGGATTTATAAACCCCCCCCCCCCCCCCCAATTAAGCGGTCGACAAGTGAGTGATTGGTCGGCGAGTGCTCAGCGTGTAACGAAGAGTTTATTGGTATATATAGAGGAGTACTTGCTCGGCGAGTGGTTGGGGTGTATTTGCAGAGTACTCGTGTTCACTCTCCTTCAATCCTATTCACACGGCCACAACACTGGGTCTACACTTGTTTTAATCGCCGAGCAGTCGGCGTGTAATCGGCGATAATTCGTTTTGTAGGCATAAAATGACCAAGAGTAACCAGGAGTGAAGCCGATTGATTGCTTGCCAGCAATCGGCATCACTCTGCATCGTCACTCGGCTATGTGAGATAGTGGCTTTAGAGTGGAGATATGGTTAATCTCATTCTCAACTTACGAAAGCCATCACAGGTGAGATCACAAATTTTGGAGAAAACTAAGATGACATTCACAAACCATGAGGTCTTGGTTTTTTAAAAACTTCCACTTTTCCACCAAAAATTAATAACATACTTTTTATCAACAGGTGTTTTTAATGTATTATGTCAAAATGGCCAACCCATGTTGCCCCCTCTAATTGTTAACTTGCATGGAAATAAGTAAATCTCACTACTGAGCTGACAGGACAAAATCAGGGAAAACTTGAAAAAGTTCTGAAAAGTTTGATGACATTCACAAACCATGGGGTCTTGGTTTTTTAAAACTAGCTTTTTTATCACCCAAAATTCATTACACACCTTTTTACAATATATGGTCACTTTGAATTTTTCTTTTAATAATGCAGTCAGAAAAAACCGCAATCTCCGAGTTGAGATGACAAATTTTGGTAGCCATGACTAAGATGACATTCACAAACCATGGTTTCTTGGGGTTGTGGTTTTTTCATCACAATTAATACATTTTTATCACCTGGTGTTTTTTTAATATATTATGTTAAAATATCTGAAGGGGAGACATGGTCCTTCTACTTTTCAACTTATGAAAATCATTACAGTTGAGATGACCAAAGGTGAAGAAAAGGTTGATGATATTCACAAACAATGGCATCTTGGTTATTTAAAACTTTCACTTTTCCGTCACCAAAATATAAATATAATTATAAATTTCGGCATTTTGATGAGAATCACAAACCATTTGGTCGTGGTTATTTAACACTTCAAAATGCAACAAACTCAAATGCAAAGACAATAATTTTACAACAGTTTAGTCATCACTCCAACAAACATTACCTGTAAATAAAATAATTTCTGACACACAAAACACCATGTAAATATATTCAAATTATACATTTAATCACAAACTCAGCTATAAACTTAATCCTTATTTCAAAAATAAATAAAATCCAAGAAAAAAATTTCATATAAATAATTCTACCTAAAATTTGATTAAAATTCATATTCGATTATCTAAACGAGAATAGATATTAAAACACATCAACATAATTAAAACATGAAAAAATATATAGCAACTGGCAGTAAATATTTTGACACAAGTATAAGTTTGACTAGTACAGAACTATGTAACTTTTACATGTCAATCTCAGAATTTTGAAATTCTGTTCTCCATAGAGTATAATTCATATTTAAAGTCTATTAGACCTAATATCTCAATCTCTGAAGAAATAGATGGGTGAAAGAAATAAATGTACTTTAAAGTCACTTGCTAAATTAGTTCAATATCATAGTATGACAAAAATCATACTTATCAGGTATGACAAAACTTAATTTCATTACAAAACAATCCTTTGTGATGAATTCATCTTAAATCACACTTGGCTCTTCCAGGTCAGGTTTTTGACATCACGAAATTTTAATGTTATCAACTTAGTTCAAAACAAAATTTCAAAAATAATACAAGGAATAAATTACTGTGAAAGATCCCTAGACATGTACATGAGTATTCTACTGTCAATACTGTTTGGAAAATCATAAATACATCTTATTGTAGGTACAAATTAAGTACATTGAGGCTTTTGATTCCAGCAAAACACTCAATAAATTTGATTGTCATAAAACTCAAGTTACACATATTGCGGGAGTGTAAATTCCTCCTAAATAAATACAGGTATACGCAGTGTAAACATTATATATATATAAACTCATCATTCGACAGACAAATACTTCAAAGCTTTTATTCCATACTTTTTTGACAAGTCTCGTTGAAACTCTCCTTTTAAGACTTTTAAGCACCTGAAAATATAACAATAACCGCATATTTTTAACAAATCATGGCTAATAAATTCTATTCTATCATATTCTACTTTACTTAACCATCATTTGTGTAATTTGAATACATATGTTCTAAATAGGATTTAATGATCTAAAAATTGCATCACTATATTACAAATATGACACCATGATGCAACGGCAGCCTATACAATTTATCATGGAGCTGTTAACCAATTTTTATTCTAATTTAGGCGGTACCAACTATACATCTAAAGCAAACACATCACAACCAGAAAAGTATAGATCTAATCAGTGTATCACACTTACCTTCTGTATAATGAACTTGACCTAAATTTGGCAATGTCAAAACTTGGAGCGTGTGGCATGTGAATGATAAAGGCATTGGGAAGAACTACAAATTCAAATCTGAAAGTTCGAAAAATACATGCAATACATAAAACATGTGGCATAGTTAAAAAAACAGCTCGAAACATGCTGTGTACTCTACGTATGATGTTTACTACAAAACACACATATTTATCATTTTAGTTACCAATATTTTCAGTGTGCAGCACATATGGGAAGGAGACTACTGACTAGCCATAAATGACCACCTAAAATTGCTCAGTCTTAGTACAGCATTATTATTTCTATTTTTGGGAAAATACTTCAAAACTTCACAACTTTCCATGACTTATTCCAGGTTTCATTTTCTCCCGACCACAAATAAAATTCCATGACTTTTACATGACCAGAAAGAATTTGAATTTTTCCCTGATTTTCCCTGACCACTAAAAACCCCGAATAGATCTGTGGACTATTTGCAAAATAGAGATATCGCCTTAACATTGAGTTTGCACAGAATAAACAAAAAATAACACCTCAATATGAATACCAAAACTAGAAATAAAAAGACTTACCCTTGGGCATCTAACTCAAGAATATGAGAGACTTTGTTCCAACCAAACCCTACAAAACGCTCGTCATATTCTGGAATATTTTTTGGCACTACGACGTAAGGTTCAAAATCTGGCTCCCAATTGACCTGAAATGGAGCAACCTCGATGTGAAAAGTTGAAAAAAAGATGTGATATTGACTCCCTTAACCAAATTTTACAAGTATCTCCATGTTGTCTCACTTTAATTAAATCCTTTAAATGAATAACAAATGTTTATTATATACTGACTGTCAAACACAACGGCCATTTCTGCAAATGTGCCACACAAGTAAGCATACTAACTAATTTACATAAGAAGTAATCTACAAGTGTATATATAATATACTTTTCCTCATGAGTCTCGTTTTAGTTCACTAAAGCTTTCTGCTAATTCACATGGCCTTCTTCAGTGTTGTGATGCAACTCAGGTGTCTGATGATGTACATGGCATTGTCACTTAACTATAGTGTCACACAACTGTGAACCTAGTGGTGTGACAAAAGGTGGTTGTAGATGGAGCTGCATCACAACAATGAAGAAGGCCATGTGAATGTGAAATGGCAGAAAGCTTCAGTAAGCTAAAACAAGACTCTTGAGAAAAAGTATATCATATACATTATGGATTACCCACAGTCAAGAATCAAATCTACATTGGTTCAAGTAATCTACAACAAACAGTTATCAAGCATGGTAATAACTTAATGGTTTGAATATATACCAACCTTATATGGTGTGGTTGCTGTTCGCCATCGAGCGAAGTTAGTGGGCGCATGACCTTTGGGCCACACATGATATCTGTGAACATACAAACATCAAATGATAAGGTAAAACGATTTGCCAAAGCTTTTGCGTTAAAATCGTGTACATGTTTTTATCAAACCAAAATACTGACATTATTTTTGTCGTAATCAAACTACCCTAATTAAGTCCTTGGCCATATCAATAGTTTCTCAAATGTTGTTTTAAAACTGTTTAAAACATTTCACAATGGAGATTCATGACTGTATATGCCTGTTTGGTATAATCCATTTGGGCTCAATTTAAAAAAGAGGGGGCGTGGACCAGAAAATATTTGAAAAAAAACGGGGAAAGGAGGGTGGGGGGTCCTCCAAAAGAGAAAAATAGGGGAGGGGTTGGTTGACCAGTACCCCTCAATCTTTGTTTAATGTAACTGTTCACAGTTTACTGAGAAGCAAAACTGTAATCAAGGCTATGAGACATAGCTGAAAGCTCAAGGTGAGCAAAATTCTTATGTCTGTACAAGGTTAAAATCTCAAAAGTATTGTGCAAGAACATTATAAGCTGGAGTCATCTTTCAAAGTTGCAGACAATGTAACAAAAGCAGCAATTGTCTGATCCAACTCATATTTCATTGAACTTACAATTACTCCCCCTTTTTTCTCATTTTCTGCCATCAAATCAGACATCTCCCATAGTTAGATAATAGTTTTGTTTATTATCAAAATCTATTGAAATAGATGTTGGTTTCACAGTTTATTTACACACCAATTCCATTATTCATTTGTAGTGCACTTAAAATTTCAACACCAGCCTAAAGATCCAGCTAATTTACAATATCTTCATTTGGAAACTCCGTTGCCATACTGACCTGAATGTAAACAAGGTCCCCATATCAAGCATGGACAGAAGCTCCGCTTTTGATGTCGGGAAATTCAAACGATAACGCTGCGTTTCAAAAGCTGGGACTAACAATGCCTAAAAACAAAGCGATCAGTCTTAAAGCTCACAAAGCAAAACACTCCTGAAATAATAGTGCATATGATAAAGCGGAAAAAATGCAGTATAGTGGACCCAAATTATTGACCATATTTAGCGAGCCTCCTTGCCAGGCCTATGATGTACAATGCTTGAATTCAATGAGTGACGTCACAAACTAACGGCGGCAGTGAGGCAAGAACGCAAGTTTATCATAGTTTATAGTTGCTTTTTCTTGGAGGCTGCTGCCCCCAAACCCCCGCTACTCTAGACAAATGTATTCTTATTGTGTGCCAGAACAAAATTTGGTCAAAAATAGTGATTATTTTCATCAAATATGATCAATAACTTGGGTCCGCTATACTGCACTAAACCCAATAAAGCCAGTTATCAACAGCTAGCCTTAAAACATATAGACTTAATTATAGCACCTAATAATTATTATGAACATCATGTAGAACCCAATATTATGAACATCATATACCTTTCTCTGGTTTCCCATATCCATCATTGACACAGCTTTCCTCATGTACTCATAGAGACCATACATAGGCAAAAAGTCAATGTCCGATAAAAATACATAAGGTGTATTTACTTGGCGGAGAGCTACATTACGAAGGTAGTTCACAGGGTAAAATTGCTGAAAACGAAATTTATCCCACATTAATGTAGATATTTGTGTAAACTTACGCAATATTCATGGAAAGAACATAAGCTGAACAGCAAAGAAGTTATAACCAACTTTTAAATTGCTTCAGGGCTGTTCCATTTAAAGTGTTGGGTGGGGGTGGACAGGAAAGTTGATGGAAAAGCAGGGCAGGGGAGTTCTCCAAAAGAGAAAGAGGGGGAGGGGGTGGTTGACCAGTATTTTCTTAATATTTTGATTCAGAAAAAAGAGGGGGTGAAAGGGGGGGGGGGATCTTCAAAAAACAAAAAGCGGGAGTGGAGGGGTGTCTGAAAATCTTCAGGTCAAACCCCCCCCCCCCACCATACTTTTAAATGGAACAGCCCTCATTCAATTTAATTACAAATTAGCAAAATATAACCTTGGCGGGACCATTACATAGAAAAGAAAAGAATGCTTCCAAACTGTACTTACCCCATCCTTGTAAACAACATGGTAGCCAACATTTTTCCTAGCCATCAGCATTTCTGAACTGAGAGCATATCGTAAAAACTGCTGCGCTTCAGCGTCTGACATGTACAGTGCAAGGCTTATTGGTCCTTCCCAATGCTTGCATATCGTCTCTAACATTTGCAATCTGTAAATACAAAATTTCAATGTATTGTCCGAGAAAGCCTCAAGTGGGATTTGAGACCATTAACCTATATATAATTCATAACAAAGTCATAATACAAGACCCAACTATTCGCAAAGCTCCGTTTAGTAAATAAAGCTACAAAAACAACTCAACTTTAAGTGTCCCTAGAGTGTGCAACTTCTACTCAATCACTTAAAAAATAAAATCTATCAAAAACAGTGAAACCTTACAATTAAGACCAATTAAAAGACTCGATTTAAGACCATCATGCATATAATATAAGCAAGTTCAGGAATCACGCCCACTTTGGCATAAGCACAGCACTACTTTGGCAATTCCGAAAAGCAAAAGGCGTGGCACTCTTATGAAAGACAAAAACTCCTCCTGTGTCCCAATGCTAACACAGTTCACCATTCTACCAAAAAGGTGTCTAGGAAACATAATTATATTGTTTTTATATTCTTACCTATCCATACTAAGCTGAGCAACCAGTGTCACATCATCAGGGGCAGGTTTGTATTCGTATTCAATGTAATATAAATGTGTACGATGAACGAGTAGTCTCTCCCTTCGGAAGTCATAACATTCGTCATCTTCACTGATGAGGTTAATCTGGAAATATATTGTATTTATAAATTGTTTTAAAAGACAGAGAGAGTATATCACACAGGTAGAATTAATGCAACAACGAAGCATCAATATAATACATGAAGTATTTTATTGGCTGAGTTTGCAGGGATAAGGATTTGCTACACTGGTAAATTATATCATGGACATGCACCTATATTTTTGTTTGGGCATCTTTTATTGCTGTTTAATACCTTAACAATAGCACAAGGTATTTTTCCTGACATTTAAGGGAGGTTAGAGAGTTTCAATGTTTCCAACAATTTTTCGGAGGGTAAGAGGCTCACTTTTTGGTGGGAGGAGTGCCCAAAAAGAATGCCTGTAGCAAACCCTGCTGTGGCATACATTTTGATTGCAATATATAGAGCGCTCTGTTGTATTACGTATTACCGTGATTTATTACCACTAGATGGCGTACGGTGACTGACAGGTGCTGCCACCTATTGGAAGTTTAGCATCTAATTTGTTTATCATAGAAACCTTGCTACTGGTCAATTTCAATCATGTGTCAATAGACATGCACATGACTACAAGGCGATCACGTAATACAACGTCACGGTATTACAACAAAGCCCTCTAAAATGTGCGGCCTAAACCAAATTCATGCTGAGAAGCCATCAATAGAGTCTTTTCACTGAACAGCCCTGAATTCAGCAAGGCATAAGTCTATCCTCCCCTCTTATTACTCCTTTTGCTTTTCAGACACAGTATGTAATAACTAACTGATTCCATAAATATAACTTTCTCAGAAAAATAACAAAAAATAAATAAATGATAAAGTGTCAAATATACATTAAAATGCACTAAAAATACTGCTGCTTGGATGCACTTTGCTTCAGCCAATCACAGTCAAGGGCGGGAATTTTTTTAGCCAATAGAATTGCAGTATTCTGTTGTAGCCACCTGGTGGAAATACAAAGAACCTTCCGTGAAAATCCACTATTTAGCATTCTATTTTCGAACCAAAGTGGCCTGTTATCTGGATTGAATCATCCTAGAACCAATTCTCACCTGATCTTCAATTTTAGTTGACTTAGCCTTGCCACAGCCAAACAACTCTCTTCTCAGAAGATTGCCATCATATTCAAGAAATGTAAGATACAGGTTTCGGAAAAACTCTACGTGCTTATTCTTCACTTTGAGCTTCTTAGGCGAATTCCAGTGAATAATCTGCAATGAGACAAATTAAAAATTTGTTAACATAAACTACAGCGATAGTTGTAATCCCATATTGACAAAGATTGATATATATCACAAAAGGGCAAGATAACTACTCGCTGTTAACTCTACAATTCAGGCAGTCTTGCAAATATATCATCAACTGTTCCAACATTGGAATCAATCGTTATTTGTAACAATTACTAACAAATAATCACATCATCATCTTGATCATGAAACTGAATATCATAACAAGATCTCATCAAATGCATAGTTTTGTTCATCACATTCACCTTCAAATCCGAGACTTCACTGTAGCAGAATTCACTTCTTGTGTTATCACTCAATTGGACATTCCAGTGACAAGGCAGTCGATAGAGTAAAAAGGGGTTCTGTTTCAACACTGCATTAAATATATCCTGCAAAAAAAGGGAGTAATATGGATCAGGACATGTTCAAATAGTTTCTCTGGTAAAAGACACACTCTACATCTTACAAATACATTCCAGAGCTGGGATGTAGATCACAAAGACATTAAATTGGAGGTGCCGTGTACTCGGTGTCTATGTGAGGCAACTAAAAAAAAACCCACAAATAGGGTAAATGTGTAACATGGTGTGGACACCCAAGCTTTATCATCTCATTATTACATCTGCCTCTGGCAGCTGGTCATTTAAGCTGACTAAGCTTCAGACCCAGCAGCATTCAGACATAGACATTGACTCTGGTGGAAGTGTATTAGTTGAAACCTAGAAAACTTTGCCATGAAAGTTAGCACAACTCAAATTCTCTGAGAATATTAAGATCATACTAACTTAAATATAAATATTCATCGTAAAAAAACAGATTCACTTCTTATCATGAAATTGTCGATAATAGGCTCACCTGGTCAGCCAGCGCAGTGGATAACATGCTCATTAATTCTCTCTCAGCAATTAATCGCCACGTCTGCATCCAATTTATGCCTCGTAGCTTTTCAAGATGAAGCAAAATGACCCCAGTATTGAAGCCTCGACCCACGGCAGGCCATGGCCGATGGTTCTTCCACAGCTTACCCAGATACCAATCACTTTGGTTCTCCACCAAACCAATTGCCTGAAAAAGAATTTAATGTTTTAGGGTGCACATGTCGTTACATTAACACAAGTGAAAAACCACATTACTGTTTCAACAATGGTGCAAGATAACATACAAGAACATTGATATAAATGTAGTTAGGACCATAAGCTTGAGAACGCAGTCGGGCAATATAAATTGCCAAATAAATTGGTAGGAAATACAAGGAAACTGACATGTGGTAAACTTCAACTTAACCAAGTTAACTATTCAGGAGTATCAAATTTCATAACCACCATATCAGCTTGAAGAATTTCAAAAATTTAACAAAGAGCAGTAAGTTCTGAACGTTACCTGTTTGCCTTTCATTTTCCTAAATATCTTCCATAGTACGGCAATGTCTGTAGCAAAGGTTATATCAGTGTCCAGCACTATAACCTGGAGAATATAGAAAGAAAAACATTCAATAACTGCCTACAACAAGACAACCAGCTACATTTTCTGTAAATGATTAACTTTCAAAATTTCCGACTGAGGATCTTGCACTGATATTATGAGCAATATTTTATTCATGCACTGATACAGCCTAATTTATGAGCAATATTTTATTAACATGACAGAGGCATAACTGCCAATTACAATAACTCCTGACTCTATACTTCATTACTTCTTTTGTACTAAATGTTGTAAAATAAATTTACGGTAGTAGTAGTAGTACTTTTATTAACCATAAGTGGATGGCGACCAGAAAAAGCCAAGGCTTATCAGGCTGGTTGCCTTTACAGAATCAGGTTTGTGTCCTACCTTCGTTAGATTTCTGGGCAGAGTGTTTGGTAAAGTGAGTTTCATGAGACCGTAAACACCTGAGTAGTGCTTGTTGGGGATCCAAGACACTTCAGACTGAAAGTGAAAGAAGAAAACAAAGTTTAATTCTTTTGTTAAAATATTTATGCAGCTTATATCTAACTTCATGTCAGTAGTCTTGATACAATTATCATATTTCTACATATCAGTCACAATTTCTCAGACATATATGACCTTTCTCTGACCAAAAATGCACACAACATCTAATGAATTATCCGCAATATTCCAAAACATTCCAAAACAGAAGCGATGAATAAAAGTTGCACGATTATTGCATACCACCATGTAATATGTAACTCCGCTACATTGCAAATATCACCACCCAATTTGGCTTCTATTTTAACATTCAAGTCTGTTATAACATGCACATTTCAGCGTTTGCTCTTCATACTTTAATGCTTACCTTCAAGTCATCTGCTTGGTAAAAACTAACTTCCACAGCAGGGACCTTCCAAGTGTCAAACACAGACTCAAGAATGTGTTGGGCAATGTAATCGGATATGAAGTGGAAATGAAGAGGATTTCGACGATAAAATAGAACACTTTTGATTAGGGTGACAACGTCCCGCGTTGAGTTGTAGCGAGCACATACAATAGCAACATGGATGACCTGTCAAGAAAAAAAGCAGAACTCTGTCATAAGGCCATACTTAAAAATATTCCTGCTGCGGGTTATGCGACCGTATAGAACATATCAGTGCAGATAACGTATTGTTTTCCCTTTTTATTTTTTAAATTAATTTTTTTTATAGTCCTCAAATTGTTTCCAAGTCTATTCTTGTAGTAGTGCGGGGCCCTGCCAGTTAGTTGAATAATAGTAAAATATTCTTCTGAGGTAAAAAAAAAAAAAATCCCCACCTACCTGATTAGTTTTTCAAGTGTCATGTAACCCACAACAGAAATATTTTTAAGACTGGCCTAATGGGGGACTTTCAGGTCAACAGGAGGAGCTACATACTAGTCCTAAAACCTTTACTTTACGACATCATCATACAGTCAGGTCATTGAGTGCATTGATGACCTCACAATGGTTGTGTTGACCGGCATGAAGCTCCCCCTGTTGACTAAAGTCTCCCATTGGAAAGGTGATACATTGGAAAATGCAAAGTTGTTTTAAAAATGTTGCTACTTAATAATATTCCAAAACAGATAAATATAAGATGCCCAGCATAAAAAAGATTGTAAACAATCAATTAACCAACAATTTAACAAACTTTTCACCGCAAAGAAATTACACCAAATACGATCAATTCAACAAAACAACTGGAACAAATTTCACCATGCACTGTCACTTTTGCAGAAAACAACAACTATATGTAAAAATCTCCCAAACAAAAATTCCCAAGCTTCTTCAATACTGAGTACAGGACCTTACTGGATTGTAAATTAAATGTCGCACCCCTGTAAAATCATGAACAGAATGAGAATTTTTCAGATTGTCGTACAGCTGTACTTGCTGACTTAGAAAATGAGTGTCAGTTAATGATATTAATTTCATCTTGTAACACATTTACTAAATTAGCCTGTGATGTCAATAATTTTCATTATAGCATTAGGCCAATAACTGTCTAATTACATCCTGAATGTTTCATGATGTTTGATTACAACAATTATGGAGGACACAAAATCTAAAATCCTATAAACACTAAAATTAAGACAGGATTTGTAAAATATATCAAGAACTTACTTGGCACTTAGGCACCTCAGGTTCTGCAGCACATCTGGTTTTATTATCTGCAGCAGATGCAGCAGAGGCTGCCTCGTTACTTGATCCTTCTTGCACCTGGATACTAGTTTGCAGATTTATGAGATGATTCTGAGATAGACTAGAACGAAATAGAGAACACACACCATGTTAGTCCGAACAAGTCAATTAGCATTCAGTCAGACAGTCAGGAAACAAGGCAACAGCCCTCCATTTCACCACAGACGTCCGCCGGCAATTTTATTATTCATTGAACACTGCAGAATACAACAATAGAAGCAAAGTAGTGCACTTCCACTGAAAAAAACTGGCGAACATTCAGCTGCCCAGAGTGACCTGACCTGAATTTGCATGAAAAAGGATATTGCCGTATTTTAAGTCCGCACCTGTCGCCTTTTACATCCACGACCATTTCTAGCCAATGAGAGCCAGTCTGAGCATTCCCAAGGGTTGTGGAGTATGTTACCTTCTTAAGATTGTTTTATACGCGTAGCTTATTGACAAAATTTACCAAACGCCTGTGATTAAATTAACCTGAACAACCCCCCATTTCAAAATTTACATGATACACATTGAGGCACAGCTCATGTCACCATCTTAATAGATTAGTCACACTTCCATGCTGCACACAGATTTCTGTTTGACCATGGATTGACTACCCTTTACTCTAGTTTTCATTATTCCTTCTTGTTGATTAAGCCCACATGCTGCTTTCTGTGCTTTATTTGTAAAACAAAAATTCTTTTAACACCCCATTTTATTTTGTTATAGAAATCACACAAAAGGGCTTGAATTTTCGCACCATTAAAGATGTAATAAGTTTCTTGTGATGTTCAGTTTATGTGAATGTGAGGTGTTTACACTCACTAAGCTCCACATCAGTGATACTGGGACAATACAAAGCAACAAACGGAACATATTGTTTGTCACACTGCCTAATTTACAGAGCTCTGCGACGTAGAACAAAGTGCCCACGCCGGGGATCAGGCCTGAGACCTTCAGCAGAGCTGATGAATGTGGAATTGGTGGATACACCATGAGGCCACACATGGAATAAGTTTTGATGTTTATGCATCAGTGACCCGGACACAATACAAAGCATTTTGTTTGTCACACTGCCCGATTCACCTTGTTTATCACACACCTGAGTTGATGACGGAGTATTTGATTCTGTTGCTCAACTTCCCTGACTCTTTGAGCCAGTTTTGCTTCTCGGTGATTGAAACCCATGACGTTATCCCCTACTACTCCATCTGCAACAACCAATAAACGTTTATCAAATTTTGTGTCACGCAAACTATATATCTACAACAGATGCGTCAGAATACTGTTAAGTCTGTCATTCAGTTATTTTACTGGCAAGCCGGTGGAAGCAGTGCCGCAACACATGTATCTTAACAATTTATATCTCACTCACCGTTAAACCTATAATCTGTGAAATAGGTTAGAATCAGAGGAATTGTGGCAACCGTGCAGAGAACAATCACCAAAATTATTGTGTGCTTCTTCTTAAGACGCATCATCCTGAAAGATGTAAAAATATTGTTTATCACCCATGATATTAAAGTTTAAAACAGTGGTCGAAATATATAAAAGCGTCAGGGCCTTGCCCAGTCCGGAGCCATTTACGGCACCGGCGAGTGCCGACATTTCTTGTGAAGAAAACAGGTCAAAACAGGTCAATATTGGCTTAACCTGCAGCATTTCACGGTTAAAAAAGTCCAGGAGCATTGTTGAACTGCAATTAGGGAAATCAATCACTAGATATACAAGCTGGCAAGTGTGAAGTGCAATTAGCCACCATAGAACCCACACAAGAACGAAAGGCTCTATGTTGGCATGGGAAATGTTAGTTTTTTTCCCCTTGTTTTCTCTTCATATAAATTGTCCGTAACTATAAAGTCAGTACCCAGGAAATGTAATGAGAGCCATATTACTATAGTTACAGTGAACAAAAAATTTAAGTTAGAACGGTAATGCCCTGAAAATGAATGAAACAGCTGTTGATGTATAAATTGTTTCTAATCAGTTTAAAAGGACCTTCATCAATAGGTTGGCTGTAGACTAGCTTCAATCACCAAGGAAAGGTGCTGGCGCACTGTCTAGCTTGCCATTCCACTAGGAATGGCAACTGCTATAAAGGGATTATGGGAAAGGATTTGTTTTGAATGTAGATCAGGTCACTGAAATAGTTCCAATTAGTCAGGTTGTAGTGGAACTATTTCTTAATGTTTGCCGTTATCTGTGGGATAATCTTTTGGAATGGTAATTGTAGCATTCAAATTGAATGGCAATTTAAACAAAACAGTGTTTCGGTTCAACAGGCAAGCTGTCAATCAAAGAGGAAACTGTGTGATTGGCTAATTGACTGTTACAGTATTAATTTTGACCTAGTAATGCACCAGTCTGGCATAGTGTTACCCGTATATATACCAATTTGGTATTGTGTAAACAGGCCTATGTCAGAGTGGCCGAACGGTTAGAGTATGAGGTGCTGGACGGCTTCAAGTGGCCCCGGAGGCAAAATCATTTGGAGTCACATTTGGCTCCAGAAGACAATCACATTTCGACCACTGGTTCAAAATGTGTACAACAGATAAGTGATGTGGTACTACTACTAGTACTAGTAGCAAGCACGTGGTTGGTTGCCACTTGCAGTCTGCATTATTAAGCTATTTTTCTTAAGGCCGCCATAATGTTTCATCTATGTTAATGTCGTAACCTTTAAATTCATTGAGATGATGTGAAAAAATGCAGTGACCCTCGTGCCATCAAAGTACGTCTCGTTGGTGCCATGATCCAGCATGCAGCATCAAAAAGAAATGAAAGCTTGCCTTGCTGGAGTACTGCAAATCAACACTCCATAGAATCACAGTAAGCGTATTTTCCCTCCCATTTCGGCGGAGAAACTTCACATATCTTCTGGGGTCCTTGTCTAAGGAACTCCATTGACATGGATTCCCTAAACGGGCAACATTTCACAGCAACAAAACATATCATTCTGCTTCTGCTGTGCCGCCATGATGATTTATTTCCTAAATCGGCAGATGGCGCTTTGAGCAAGACCTGCAAGTGGCTCCCCCTTCAGTTTCTTTTTTAAATCAGAGATTGGGTCAAGATGGCGAAGAATGCTACACATCGAGCATGGGAAAGATATAAAACTTTCGTTACAGAGCGCAGTGACACTGTTAGTCAGATTGAATCCTTTGTCAGATGTTTATCCTATGTTTTACCTGGTGAGTTGTAATCAAACAATGCATGATTAATGAATGTCACTGCCTTAAACAAAGTAAATACTAGCTTGCATGACACAGTCACAGACCATGTCTGCTTGTGACAGAAATTGATGACCTTTCTCACTATCTCAGTATGGAGTCTGTCATTTCTTATGTATTTTACTATGCAGTATAGTGTGTCAATGATATCATGCATAATGGATTATGACGATTGTCTGGCCTCATGCCAACCCAGCAACAAACCCTTGCACTGCAACTAACCCTAGCTGAGAGTGTGACAGCTAACCGGGCAACAACCAACCTGTCGTCATGTCACATTTGATGACATACCAACTCAGAGACATGACATGTATGCCTTAGCGCACCATTTCTCAGTGAGTGGGTGGGAATTCAATGATCTGCCAGCAGGCTGCACCGCCACAAGATTTTCCTGTGATCTTCAATGTTAGGAATTCATTCCCCCTTCCCCCCCCCCCCCCATAAGTGCTTTCCCCCATTCTTCGCTCGTCAAAAAAATACAATCTTCGTTCTGCCAAATCGCTACGGCGATCTTAGCTTCACCCCATCACAAAGTGTTACAGTGGCCCACGCTTCATTAATTATTTCGTTAAAACTACTTAATTTTTCCTTTCAAGTAGTCATCAACTAATCCCTGGACTGTTCTTTGGTTGCAGCAAGGCTTGACAGTTCAAATGTTGTGTCCGAACTGTTGTATTCGGCATCCAACTTGTTGGTTCTTCTGAATGACACAATTCTGCGTAACTCCATCAAGATATCATCGGAAGTGGTATGTGGGTCGTTATTCCCATCATATATTTACTATAAATTTTTGCACTCCTTGGTATTTTAATTTAACATTTTAATTGGTATATTTTACTAATAATGTGTGTGTGATTGATGACAGGATTTTAATAATGGTAAGACCCCTCACACAATTGTAGTTTGAATGAAGACAAGGTACATAAGTTATACTTGCCTTTTTTTATGCTGCAGGAGGGAAAAGAAAAGCGCCTACGACTACTTCTGTCTGTCCTGGATGCTGCAGAAGTTTTCTTGGAATTGTCATCTGAGAAAGTTTTTGGTCCCAGTGGAAGATGGGTCATTGTTGTGTGTATCCAGATTGTAAAGTAAGTATGTGTAGCCAACAGTGTGTTAGTAGACTGAAAATATAGTGTTAAAAATGACATCATCATTTACAATATGGTGTAATGCAGTAGAACAATGTAAAGTATATGTTGGAGAAGTGTTTGCATAAGTTTAAGGTATTATTAAGGGCTCTCAGCAATATAGCCTAAAATTACTAATTAGTTTTGCTTAAAAAACGAATTAGTCATGAAGCACAGCTGAATAAGACATGTAGTTCCATGTATTTTGCTGAGTGCGCTTGACTTGAAATGCTTGTGTGTTCCAAGTGCTATCTAAGATTATCAGGAATGAGATAGCTGTCAGGTATAACTTGACCCAGAAACATAGCCTAATCAAGCAAAAAAAATGCTTGCAATTTAGCTGAAAGATTCATGCCTAACTTTAAATTGGCTGACCTGGGTTTTATTGAACACTTCATATTTTGTTACTATGTATATGTGAGGGGTGCCTAATTTGAATAAATAGAAATAGTACTGCATCTTGCCAGTGCATTTATTTTGTTATATATTATGTACCTGTATGTATCTGTATGACTTATTTGTGATATTCACTTTCATATCTAATTTTGTGCCATGATCGCCATGCATTTTTGAGCTGGACATATAGTTTTCTAAATAAACCTGCATCTAGAAACAAACTATATTATATACTTATTTATTTTATTTTCAGGGCAGCTATCAGAATTCTTCTTTTATACCGATCCCAAACTGGTTTGCAACTCATACCATCTGTGCCTTCATTAAACAGAAAGGTCTTGCAGGAAGTAAACAAACATAAAGATCAGAATGGTACAGAGGCAAAAGATGTCTTTAATCCATTATCTAAAGGTGATGGTACGGAAGATGTTGTCACTCTGAAGAGGTCAGGTCGGCAGATACGGACTTTGAAATCTGGTAAGATTTATAATATGACCGCAATTTGCATTATTTGCTGTATTTTGGTGCAGTTAACATTGATTTTGAAAAGGTTGCTCATAACTGCAACTGTTTTTGTTGTCTATATTTTTCAAGTTCAATATAAATTTTTTTTATCACATCTGTCTGTGATTGCTGTATTCTAGGCTTGGATTTTGTAAGACATACATTGGAATTATATTTTGGTTAATTTGCCTTTTGGAAATAAGATGAAATTGAAGCAGTGTAGGAGTGTGTGTCATGTTACCAAAAACTGATCACATAACAAAAGCTGCCAATAACTATTTAGGACATCTAATTTCAGGGTAATTGGAGCTAAATATATATGGATAATACCGAATCACAGAATATTCATGCAAGATTACATTGTATGATGCAGCATAGTCTTAAGATATTTTCATATTTTTCAGCTCCTCCTTTGATGTACAGGACATGGAAGTTACCCGCAACAGAAAACCAACAAAAGCAAATGGTGACAGAAGTCAACTACATTCCAACTCGCTTATCACCCGCTCAAGTCAAAGCTGAATTGCTACACATAGTGAGACCCCTGGTGCATTGTATCCTTATTAAACTGACGGAAAACGAGCTTGTCAAATTGAGGAATATGAATCATTAATTTCACACAGGAGTATATAAATAAATTGTATGTACATTAGAATTGTTCAGGATATATATATATATAGATATCATTTAGATCAGGTTAGATATTTTAGTAAATGCAGTAAAAGTAAAATACAGGATACAGTGTGTTATATTAACAGATCATTAATCAAAAATAATATTTGATAGGTTGACACTGAATCGGGATGTTAAAAAAGATTATTGTTAAATATTAGTGAAGACTTCTGTTAAATAAAGGCTGTTCCATTTAAAAAGGGGGTAGACCAGAAAACTTTTGAAAAAGCGGGAGAAAGGGTTTGGGGGTTCTACAAAAGAGAAAAAGGGGGAGGGGAGTGGTTGACCAGTATTTTCTTAATATCTTAATGTAGGAAACGGCAGAAGTGTCAAAAAACATATCGGGGAGGGGAGTCTGAACATTTTCTGGTACCCCCCCCCCCCCTTTTAATGGAACAGCCCTAGATCAAATACTGTCTTTTACATGAATATTCCTTAATATTACTGAGTGTTGGGAATGTGTCTATTTGGTCAGTCGTCATGGAAACCGTGGATCGTCGCTTGTGGGATGGATGTCTCAAGGTCAGTGGACAGTGAAAATTGTTGCTTCAGTGGAATGCAGCAGCAACCGGTATCATAACATCTGTATCTATTTCCCGTGTCTCTTTATTTGCAGTCTTTGTATGATGGGCTCTCCGTCAAAGTTTTCAGTACCAGAACAAGCAGAATTGCGAAGAAGGACGTATCAGCTCATTCTCTATATTCTGAGGTCTCCATTTTATGACAGAGTATCAAAGTAAGTTGAAAACTAAGAATTAACCCTTCGCATCTGTTACAGGCCAAAGCTCTTCTAATCTTATTAGATTGTGATTACATGCAATAATATTTATAATGATGTTTCAAAGCTGGATTGTCACTCAAAATGACAGTGGCCAAAATCTATTGCATTCACTACATTGTCTTCTTAATACTGATAACCTACCATCCAGAGCCTTGCTGGGTTCACTATCTGTCTACAAAATAAACTTCACCTAGTATTTAATTTTTCATGCTATCAAAAGTCCAATTTGTAAACAAACTAAGTGATGACATCACAATACTCAACAATGGGTGATGATGCCATTTCAATTGTATTTCCAATGTTTTGGTCTTGATTTCTTTCAATGTATCGTTTATTTTTTGTAATTTATGCCTGATAGATTCAGATTCATTAGCTTACACATATTTAGTATGCCTTGATCAAATAAGATGATTTTCAATCATTTGAAGTTTTAGAAAATGTTAATTTTGACAGACGATGGACCTTTGACATATTTTTTTCTATGCAATTTCAGAGCTAAAGTTTTGTTGATGTTGCACATGATATCAAATAACCTTCCAGGATTAGGATGGCTAGCAAGTAAGTGATCGTAACTTTTTTTTTCTTCTCACTTCTAATATTTTTTATTCTAATAGTGCAATGTCATCCTGCTGTTTCAATTAACACTGATTTTTTTTTCCTGGATGTCTCAAAATATCTGTTAAAGAAAAAACTATGTACTAGTATGACATACTCGAATGTGTTCGATCTATCAATTATTACCAATTGACATATAAGTGCTTTTATTTTTGTTTGCAGGGCCTTTGGTTGACTATTTACCTGTGTGGCAGAAAATATACTCATACGTTTGGGCCATTTAACATATCTTTTATTGGTTTGAGTATTCCAATAATGCGCTCCATGCTGTAATTTTCGACATTTTGATTATTAAGTTTGCTGGCTTCAAATGCAGTCCATATCAGGAACTGATGTATTTTTATGGTACGAGCTCATTATTCAATTAGGTTGATTTTCTCTTGTGTGAATAATTTCCTCTTGCTGATTGTGATATGTAATATAGAATATGAAATATAATAATCTTGTATAAAAGAATAAAAATAAGACAATTCTGCTGTTTAATTGTTATATTTTTGTCAAAAAACTGTACAAAATTTTAGTTATGCGTCTGATTATTATGCTGTATTAACAATGGGAGATTCATTAGTACTGTTTTTAGGGACATAATTATGCAACATGTCCATAAACTGAGATATTAAAATATTTCATTGATGAAATATGTGATTTTCATCCAAAATAGTACACAACATGCTTTCATTGACAAAAAGTGAATAAACTCGGTCACTACGGCGATATGCGAATTTCATAAAATATTTACATTTACAATGGAACATAAGTTTGGTCCCAATAATTCTTACAAGCTTCTCTGGAATATTAAATTCTAGAATTACATAAGTTATTGTGTGTATTGTAAGGCGAAATTTCATTTAGTTGCTGAGAAAGTTATTTTCTGTAGTTGCCGTTGCCCAGGTAACTTACCTATAACAAAAGATTTATAAAACGACCTATGTACAGAGGCAGCTAGATTTAGTGGCCATTTTCTTAAGTATGCTTGCTTATTCTCCTAGGATGTATCCCTGCAAAGCACCTGTTTAAAAACATTTTATAACCCTGATTGTATGGATGGCAATTAATACAGTGATTCTACAACTCGTATAGCATGGTGTTCAATACACTAATAGCTTATTAGGTCTACAATGGAGTCTTTTCAATGATGATTGGATCATCGTGCATCTTCCTATCATGCATAGGAACAACTGCAGTGTCCAGAGCAGTCTGAGATGTTTTGAAGTTCACATTGTCATATTCGTTTATTTGCGGAATCCCTCTTATTTCTTTTCCTGCGCAACAAGTGTCTCCATGGCAATCGAGATCAGGTCCGCACTCCAATATGCACAATCGGTCACCAAAGGCCTGTAAAGAAAAAGAAATTGATCAGTTGGTTGGCCTGATGGTATATAGACAAAATTAGTTTTATTGGAAGTTTTTTTTTAAGTTTTAATCTTGGCCTAGCTAGATATAACGGTCACCTAAATTATTCATATATTACAAATATGAACTTCTGAATCTTGAAATCATAACCATAGACAGCCAATGACTAATTTATGGCGCCAACCTAGTCGTATCAATTCTATTACAACTTGAATTTGTTAATTTTGATGTGAATGTATAACTCCTTCCAATTGGCATCTCTTTCTCATCTTACCCTGCTATCCATCAACCTGGGGAGGGGCAATGAATTCCTTGCAAGGGCTGCACACTAATTTGGATGGTTTAATTATGTTTCAAATGTCAAATTGTGGTGCAAAGACCACATAAATTGATATTTTACAGTGTGGTTTTATCTCCTGCATTAATATTTGGGTGTTTGCTAATTGCAAATGACTTCCATACATTAATAGTGATTAGTATTGCATTATAACATTAGTTAGCTATTCTTGGCTAGTAGAACAATATAGAACGAGAGACATCTTATATAGGCCTATAGTGTTACGACTGTGCCATTCTTTACCACTCATCATTTTACTCCAGGACAGGAAGAGAATTTCTATCCGAACAATACACATTGTTTATCACAATTTATGGCAGATCTTATCATCCACATTTACAGTGCAAGTCTCAGTTTACGACATACCGTGGGGAACTCTGCTTGTATTGTGGATGAATGGATGCCATTGTTGTGGAAAAATGCCTTCAATTTCCCTGCAACCTCCATGTAGTTTTCCACATTTTTGCACTGAACATGAGCTGAGGCTATGATCCTGTTTCCTGCCAGCTGCCAGATGTGAAACTCATGCACTCCGACCACTTCATCGAACTGAAAGAAATAAACATATGAGTAATAACCATATGATAACTAGTTTGTCACAACACACTTTTGTGTTTATCATACTGTGCTTAGAGGTCTCAGGAGTCAGTAGGAGTATTGCATTTGTTATTTGCTGGCAGAAATGATAAGAGAATGATATGGCAGTTGTAATTCTGTAGTCTGTGTAGCTGTTTTTGTCATATCAGCCCTACATGTGTGTTTATCACAATGTTCGGATGAGTGATCATCATGAATAGGCTAAGTTTTATCAGTTGTCATTTTGTGGACTGTGCAGCTGTGTTTGTCACAACAGCAATATGTTTATCACACCACTCAGATGAGTCAGCAAAGTTTGATATCTTGATTTCATTTGTTAGGTAGAAATCCTGATATGGTGTATACACTATACAATTTTTAATTTTGTGGTTCAAAAGATGGGTGGTCTGGTGGTTAAGGCCATGCCAGCTCTACTGAAGGTTGTGGAAACAAATCCCAGCCCGGGTAGTCTTTATGAGCTGTATCTCTGCTGGAAGCCGTTTACATTAGGCATATATAGGCACTGCATTGCACTAGGTGGTGTGGGTTAAAGGTTTTATCTCATCATTACATCTGCTCTCTGGCAGTTGGTCATATACACTGCATCTCCATTACTCAGACCATGCAATAGGCCAACATCTTCCTGCAGTGCACAAATTAAGTATTGTATATATCCCACAATTGCTGTATACCACATAGAAAAGCTATGTGGTATAGCCTATGTGGTATGCATATCTATACCACATGGTTTACCTTACAAGGAAGTGACATTGTATACCACACACCTATGGCAAGCCATTGACAAAACATCACTTTTTAGAGCTAAGCCCTTCGCCGTTTGAACTAGCGCCGCGGCTTTCTAGCAATTGTCGGAAACACTATTTGACCAACATTCAACAGATAAAATTGTCATTTCTCTATAAAAATTAGAATTTTTAGAAATCAGACCAAAATTAATGATTCTAGATTAAAAAAACGTGATGCAAAGTCAGTTGTCTGTTCAGTCCACAGATCAAGCTATTTTGTATCTTTGTTGCTAAGGGCAACGTCTTAAGAGTGTTGTCGCTTCAGTAAAACAATTAGACCAGAATGAATAATATAATCATTTTCTTTCCACATCTGCTATAATAACAATTCTGACAAGAAATATTTAACAACTGGTGTGTAAATATCATGCGTGAAATGCTTTATTAATCTGAAAATGACCGGAAAGGTCTTGAAGTGATGACGTTGCTTCATACTTTTGTAACGTCACGCAATGCTCTGATTGGCTGATTGTAGTAATTAATATTCATGACTTTTTTTATACCGCATGAGAATCGTTGAACAAGAGCAACATGGACTCAGCTACAAAGTGAAAATTGTGGGATATAAATAACACCCAAGTGGATATGTGGTATATTTTGATATTCTTCACTTGTAGACAGATTTGCTTCAGAATTCACTCGTGGCTAATATGCCACTCGTGAATCCTGGCCAATCTGTCCACTCGTGGGGAATATCAAAATATACCACATTGGGTCTTATTATAATGGTTTTCATTTGTTATGAATATCATTTCATTTCATTTACTGCTGTAAAGGGCCCCGGATGCTAAACAGCTTTAGCTGATCTGGCCTCCCTTTTAAAATATATTTCAAATATAAAAATATCTGAAATCTCAAGCAGCACTTTTTACAATAAATGATTATGAAGTACATGAAAAGTGCTGCAACTTTGTATTTCAGAATCTTAAATCTGTTCCAGCTTAGAAAAGTTTATAAAACAAATCCTGGAGTCAATGGGAATTCCTACCTGTGATAAAAGCTTCTTCTTGAGATCCTGAACTTCTATTGTGGTCGGGACTGTTTGTAGTAATATGAGAGCTGATTCTTTGACTGTAGTAAAATATATAGAGACTAATGAACTTTATTTGTAAAGATGTATAAAGGACAATTATGCTGTGGTTTGGATACGAATAGAAACTTCTTTTTTTTTAACACGCTAATATGATTGAGTACTTACATAATGGTATAGTAGACCAGACTATGATGAATACAATAAGAATACTGAAATGAAAACCACACGAATGATAAAACTGAGAACTGAGACTTATTTTGTGAGACCTAACCAGCTAACACCAACTAGTGATTGATGGTTGTGCATGATATACATATTTTTACCAAATAAATTCCAAGGTTATCCATAGTTATCCAAGGTTTACCTAATGTTTTTTTAGGACAATGACTCTTAGTTGACAAGTTTAAGCCCATAGGGCCATCATATTCATTATGAGATAAGTTCAGATAGCTAGACTAGAAGATCCATCTTTACATACCTCATTAGAGGGTCAAGCTTGTACTTCCAGTTGCCATCCACCTTCCAAATGACCACAGCGCTTATGATGACCACTACTGACCCCAGGGCATCTCCAAGAATGTGTAGAAACACTCCTTTCATGTTAAGTTGGGAACTGCTCTCTGAAATGCAGATAATATTATTAGAACAAATCACTCGAATGTCATGGGCCTCCTTATGGCAAGGGTGGTAACACTGTGGGTGAAAACCTCAAGCCCAGTGGCCAAAGCAGGGCATTGCGCAATACACACTCTCTAATTATTTTTATCTAGCCAGTTGATATTGATATTGAATTTATTTTCAGGTAACGATAAAAGCATCACCTGAGGCACCAGAAGCTTAAGGAGCTGTACAATCAGTGCATGCCTGGGTACAGACAAATTTGAAATTTATGAACTATACACATAACAGTAATACAATTGACAAACTTCATCGTAATTTGAAGTTTTTAAAGTTTTTTTACTTTTCTTAACTGTTTCATCTTCTTTCAGTTTTGCGTATCTGGCTCTTCGCACTTATACGTGCAGTTATACTCCACTGTTTTCCTATTGTTCTGAGCGAGCAATAACCAACGAAAATGTTAGTTAACTCCCTCCTGAGTGCAAACTGAACTTGTTTTGCGTAATAAAGGCATTAAAACAAAACAAACAATTAAACTAATTAGTAGATATGCCTAATGGAGTTATACCCCTCATAGTCGGGAGTTAACTAACATTTTTGTTGGTTGTAACCAACAAATATGTTAATAAACTCCTTCCTATTCAGGATATAACTAATGCATGTTAATGACTGATTGCCTTTAAAATGTTTTTTAACATACTCTATCTGCCTGCCTATGACTTAGGATAAAATTGAGAGGACACTGTTGTAGTTTGGTTGATGTTGGAATTAAAGCCAAGTAGTTCGCGCTGGCAATTGCTTAGACAGTGAACAAAAATATGGTGAGAGCGATTGTTCCAAATAAACTCAATAGAGCATCGGTTTTGATGTCACTTGATGCATTAAAGCTCACAAATGTGCCTGACCACAGTCCACAAATATTGAATAAATTGTTAGACCAGGAACTACATAAATTATGTAGTTGAACAAATGCCCCTCAGGTTGGGTCAAGCAGAATGGCTAGCACCTTATTTCTTGTATGAAGAGTGTATATTAGGTCTATCATTGTGCAGTGTACCAAAGAGAGAAGTGTAATAAACTTTAAAGGCAAAGGACATCATGCCATTCTCATGTAAACCTGATTAGGTACCAGACATGACACAGAGTAGACCATCGATTCAAAGTAACTTTACCCCCTGCAGATTGTACATTTTATTCTCAATTAGGGTAGAACTTACTCTAAGAAAGGGTTTGCTGGAGTAATTTTTGACACTGAGCTATACTCCACTTGCAGGGTGTTAATTAATTTGTTTCATTGAAAGTAGCAACCAATAGACTGGCGCATGTGATGGGTACTGGCATCCCATCTCCATATTGGATTATATCTGATAACAAGTCAAAGTGTCTTACAGGAGTTGCAAATTACTCTTGACAAACACAAAACAAGGTAAGCTTTAAGAGAGCAAACATGGCTCGGTCATTTTTCATTTCCTCTCTAATTTTCTTATTGTGTACATCAATCTGCCTACTTGACCATTGAACACACCGCAGCTTGTGTCTACCTGATGTCAGACAAAGTCACACGACTCCTCGAGTTAAGCGCCAATGGCTCATTCCATTGATTAGTTTGGGTTGTCCTATTGTTTGCCATGCTCTTGATGCCTGGTGTGACGCAAAACGTTGTTTGATAGTATAACATCATGGTGTTTATGTTGGAAGTAGTGCTGATGTGGACTAAAAGTCACGCAGGATGCTGAATTAGTTGGGATGATGGGGGATGCTCCTACCCAATAACAATCTGCTAGTGCACTTAAGTCTGATTGCTCTCTGCATTGATTGACATAAATGTAACATCAGGAGAGACATAAAATCATCGGTCTCCATTAACTTTAGTAATATGTTCCTGCCATTGCATCAACAGAAAAAGCTTCCATTGGCCACACAAAGACAACACGCGTACGCTTGGCATCATTCATTCATCTGATGCCGGCCGTTAGTGGTGGACAGTTGTACTCCGGCTGCTTTTTCATCATTACTTTCTGTTGCAACTTTAATGATATTGCCTATCACGGTGTCATTTGCTCCTTAATTGCAGCTTTCAGGACATTATCTTTGACAATGGATAGAAAAGTCTGTTATCACTGAGAAAAAAAAACCTTAATAGTCCATAATTCAGGGTTCACTTGAGCCATTACTCATCAGCTAATGGTATTAATGGCTTAAAGTTTGCCTTGGACCTCTCATCAGACGGGATCAATACATTTGTGTTTAACTACCTCAGGTTGATAACTATAACGGCATGACTGAGTATTGGTTTGGCTGTGTCATTTGTTTGGCACACAGAAAGTACCAGGCGGTTCTTTGTATGTTTACGTTGATGGCGGATTGGCTGCTGCGAAGGCCCTTAAAACTGACCCTGCTTTTTTGTCCACATGAGTAGTGTTTGGTCGCCTATTGCAGGGAGCTGTTGCATCTGTAGGATTACTTCTACCAAACTCTAAAGTTAGCAATCAACATTGCCTTTTCAGCAAACATGAAGCTTGAAACAAATGACTGCCTGATTGATGTTGAATTTTACGAACTGTATGATGCGGTGAAGGATGACGATGTGTCGACAGTTGAATCGATACTTGCCAAAAGTGACAAAGTGAAGTTTGAAATTTTGAACGGACATATTGAAATCCCTCCTCTGGATCATGGGCTATTTAATGAAGACATTCAATTTGTGATGATGTTTAACGTCGACAGGATGTGGCACTTGGCTCTTTCTTTTTGTTCATTTCGAGTCGTTGCGTTATTCATGAAAGAGAATGTCAATGTTTTCCAAACTGACTGTCATGAAAACAACGTCTTCCACGTTCTTGCAACAGGGGCCTTCTTCTGTCCAATACATGAACAAGTAAGAGTAGTGAAAGCTTATGAATATCTCTGTGAACACTTAAGCACGGAAGTCATACAAGCACTACACAATGGAGAAAATGACAAGGGAATCAGACCATTAGAACTTGCAGCTTCCCTTGGGACAATGTATTTGTTCAAAGCTATGATGGAAACCACAGGTATTTACAATGCTTTCAGCCAACCATATGGGATGTACGAAGTACATTGGTATGATATCACAGAATATGAGGAAGATAGGACCTTTGTGTCACCATTAGCTGGTTTAATGTCAATTGAAGAGCATAGGATTTCTGAAAAGATTGTCCATGAAGTTTACGAAGGCGTTGTAGTCCAACATTGGCTTGCGATGAAGAAGAAATCGCTAAAAAGGCTCATAGCTATTTCCATTGTTGCAAGAATACTGTATGCTGCCATGTTCTTGCTTTTTATGCTGGGAAAATGTTCTCTGGAACTGATAAAGCTTAATGTTGCATCTGATGTGTGCCCTTCCACAACATTTGCACCTTGGTTTCTGCACATATTGCAAGCAGGCCTGTGCGCAGGAAGTTTAGCCCACATCCTCATAGATTCTGTGGAGATTTACGTGTACCAAATTTCAGACAAATATGACTGGTTGACGAAGAATCCCAAGGGCACCAAACAAACCGCAATCAGTTTTATATACTACCGTGTAATTGATGGAACCATGGCTGTATCAACACTCATCTATGCTATTACGTCCATATTGCTTGTCCATACAAACATTAGCATGCCTGTAACATTGGTACAACTGAACTATGCCATAGCAATGATCACCATCAGTTGGTCAATGCTTCATTTCCTTCAGCTTCACTCTCAAATCGGTGTCTTTATTATGTGCATCCAAAGAATGTTTTCTGATCTGGGGCATTTCTTAATCGTGTTAGTACTCTTTTGCGTACCTTTCGTCTACAGCTTCTCATCGATTGTTTACGAAGACCTTGCCTACTCCCATGCTGTCAACTCCTCTTCACCTACAACCAACCCGTATTTCACCAATTTGTGGAAGAGCCATTACACCGTATTCACCGTCATCTTGAACATGGTGAACTTCGACCAGATTGGCATCAACAACAACCATGCATTGTACTTCCTGCACACCATCTTCGTCATGATCGTTGTGATTCTTCTGATGAATATGTTGATAGCTAAATTTTCATCATCAGTTGCTCTGGTAAATATACATGATGCAAGACTTTATGTACCACACTCTTTTCACAGAGCAGCCATGTTGTCATTTTTGCCTCATTGACATCTCTTTGCACTCAGATATAGTATTGTGACGTCACCAGTAGACAATGGCCATAAGAATGCAAGAACAACGGAGAAGTATTGATGTCATAATATATGACATAATCAAAATTAGGTCAATGATGTAAAAATGCCAACATGGCTGCTGCTTGAAAAGGGTGTATTAGTAACATAAGAACAACTTTCTCCAAGAAAGCGTTTTAAATATTCTCATGGCAATGTAAGTGCATAATATTGCCATTCAGGTAACAAAACCTGGTTAAGAATTGTTTCAAATTTCCTGTAACTAACCTGAATGTTATTTGGTAACCTTGTAGTGCTAACCTTTTGGGATGAAATCTGATGCTTTCTTGCTGAAGATAATCATAACTTTACTGTGTAATATGAAGTTAACTAATCTTGTAATGTTCCCTCAACATTCCTGCAATTTTACTCCTGTTTTGAGACAAAAATTACACAAGAATTACATCATGTGGATTGGATGCATGTGCTTTCATTGTCATATAACTGCACACCATTCCATGAAAATGTTTTTTTATTTGTTGTTTCCTATCAATTTCAGGTTACAGACAACAAAAACGTCCTTCTAACCGTCCAAACCTTGGCAGCCATATGGAACTTCGAGTGTCGTTGGAAGTATCTCCTACCATCTTGGCTGTATAAGCGACTTCGATGTGACACATTTCCTAGTATGGATGGCAGGTTGTATATCAGAGACATTAGGATTCGTACTTGTAGTAGACTTGGCTTGGAAACACATGTTTAAGTTAAATGACGAAGTTTCATGTGACAGAAAACTATATTGCGGAACTGAGAAACAATTATGTATCTGCCGATGGGGTGTTGAATGTATAAGATATAATTGAATAACATGTGAGGATGATAATTTATCTGATTAATCTATTTTATTTAAATGGTCTGTATACTTTGTACATAATATTTATCTGATCAAGATGTATTTAATTCTATTTCAATTGATTTCCTCTTCCAAGAAGTCACCTCTACTCGGATTAATGATAAATCAAATATGTGCTGGTCACTGTCTAGTCTCTCCTTAATGAAATTAGGGGGTGTTTATTGTTTTGTAGAAATGTATCTGTATTTAAAGTAATGCAGTGTGTATAATTGATGACTCCAAATGATATAGTGTGTAAACTCTACGAAATAAAGTTACAATGAGGTTTTTTAGAGCACCCTTGGGTGCTGTGAACTACCCCACAGGTTCTTCATGCATGTTGAGATTTTTTGTCTCCACCCAGCCCTGAAGAACTACCTCAGAGGTTTTTTCGTTTTGAAAGGTTTTTGAGAGGTTTTATGATCAGTTTCTGTCTAGAAAAATTTAGAAGGAGGGAGAATTGAACTCTGATTACCTACCCAGAAAGCAGCCATGCTAACCATTACACCACGGATGCCATTGCTTCTGGTGGTGATTCAAGGATCAGAATAAAGCAGCAGTTCTATTTATTGTTTCTGTCAGCTAGCCTGTAATTAATGGGCTTAGATCCCATTGTAAGCAATCAGCTCTCTGTGGCACATTGTGTGACACACTGGTTGGAGATACCATGGGCACAACCTACATGAGTTTGAATCCATGGTCTAGTTTTATTGTTATCTTGCAGGAGACTTTTTAATAATAATTATTTGATTTAGTGTAATACATATCCTCTATATAAAAGGTATTTCAAAAACCTCAAGGTCCCTTGAATTACCATGGTATAGGTTTCTTCCTAAATACCCTAGCAGTGGACCCTTAGAGGTTTCTGTATTGTGACAAGCTGAAAACACCTGTTTGGTTCTTCTTCTTTTTTTCTCAGAGTGTACTTATGTCAATTTTACAATTCGATCAAATTGTTTTAATGATCCTCCAACAAAGATAATTTGTGGTTCCATGTAATCAAGTATCATTAGATTTGTACATTTACAGTAGTTTTCGAGGGGGCATCTCGCTGACTGAATCTTCAGAACAACGTTTGGCGACAGATCAAAAAGTAGAGAAGACGATGTTTATTCATTAAATTGACGTAAGGAGCCTCAGTTTTACCCCATTTGGCACATGTTTATCCCACAACCTCAAATGGCCCAATGCTATAATAATCTCCTAGACCAGATGACCACCCTATATGTCAGTATGACATCACATATGTTGGACTTGTGGTTTCACCCTCTTCTGATCGGACTTTTTAACTGTCTCTAAATGGTTTTCTGATGGTCCAGTTAGCGATATCCCCTCAAAAACTGCTGTATTAGCCGTTTTCTTTTTCACAAAAAGCACACAGGTAATTTTCTTGGTTATCACCCTTTTTTGTAACCTTGGGCGAGAATAACTGGGAAGAGTGTTTCTTTTCTCCCATATCCTGTTCCATTTGGAACATTATAGTCTTTTGTTATTGGAATGTAAAGAACATTATTTATTCAAGAGAAATATTTGGAAATGGAAGTGCACTGAACTCCGTTCAACTTTACGTCTATGTAAACATATGCACTACTTTCTAAGTCATCAACAAAAACACTTCAATGATACAGTGCATATTAACACTTCCTATTAGGAGTCATCTGGTCTGAAGAATAAGTTACTTCATTTGCATAATTGCATATTTGCACTTGTTGGACATGGGATTGGCTGGCATTAAAAGGTCAATAGCACTTGGAGGAACTTTATGCAGAGACATGAGTACATTTTTAGAGACATAAAAACATTGTGCATGTAACACCTTTCAGTCTCACATTGTATAACATTAGGTAACGAATGCATCAATATTTGAATGGCATCATGAGCAGTGTCAAAAAATTGCAAGTCATTATGTTGGATTGTTATGACGTGGGCGAGGAGGTAAGCTAATATTATGTACATGCAGTGGAATATTAAGTACATACACCATACTATTAATTATGGCCAGAAGGATGACTCATACTGAAGATAATTAAAGTCGGGCCAAAATTATTAATTGTCAGTCGGGTACCTATTAAGATGAAACCTCATTGACCAGGAGATTCACTCTAAGGAGTTAGTAGACTTCATAGAGCTCTCTCAAATAACAACACCTATCTCCAGATGTCCTTTGAATAGTTTATGTATTAAAATGCATTCTGTTACAGCAGAACTACTAAGACTTTGAAAAATAAACTTCACGGGACGTATGTGAAACAAGGACTACCTCAACCAATGGGAGTCGTGGAAACATATTCATGAATTCCTCTGGGGTTTAGTTTCCAATTTTATGAAATATGCTGTATATGAAGTACATAGTAACTTAGGCAATCAGAAACAGAAGTTACCATTACCAGATGTGTACAAGTTATGTTACTAGTTCCCACTTCTTCTATTTGAAAGATATACTTTTTGTTTTGCTTGAATATGGACTAGTTTATCAGCAGGCAACATAGGATATCAATAGTGGTCTAAGTAAAGCTCCTTGCTGACGAGAAACTTTCAAAAAGTAGTATATTGTGGGGTTAATTTTGTACTGATTGTAATTTTGCGGCAAAGGGATACTTATTGTGAATTTGTGATCGATCTTATATAATAGGCTAGGGAACAAAATTTACATCGAAGGTTGGTTGTCACAAGTTTGTCACATATTCACAAAATCTTATATATCTGCAATTCAGTGATTACACAATGGTGATGCCCAGTGAATGCCACTATGCAATCCCAAGTAGTTTCTAATGGTTCTTAATCCAATTTGAAATTATTTCGACGAGTTTGTTGGACACATTTGGTAAGTTACTTTTCATGGCTACCGTAAACTTTTTTTAAATCTAAGGAGTGCTCACTGTATCAGTATTTACACAATGGTGATGCCCAGTGAATGCCAGAAATGTATTTTTCTTGTTATTATTGTTTATCACACCAGAGTTAAATTTCTTGATATTTTCTGAATGATGCTGTAATTAGCTGTAAAATGCTTGATGAAAGCTTTTGTAATCTTTGGAAAATGTTTACTACTGTATTAACTTGTTGTGAGGTGCTGTGTGGGCATCTGGTAATATATCTTGTGAAAATGATGTTAGTCAGTAATTAATTTTTTAGTTTCATGTACGTTTATGAAAATTATGTTTTTTGTGGAAATATATATAAAGATATTTATAGCATACTGAAAAGTTTGTGGTTCTTTACTAATGGACAAAATGGCAGCGTGAAATATGCAGTGGAAGTGCACTTGTATCTTATATTGATATTTTTCTAGTGCTTAAGAATAAGATATATTCCACCTGAATGTCAAGTACTAAAGATAATCTGTGCAACTATCCCACTAAAAGGAATCGTATTATCTTATGCACTACTCCCAGAATGTCCCAGAATCTCATGAGCATTAATTGATTTAACTCCTTTGGCCAATCTGGCTCAGATGCTGCATTAATTGGAGACAGGATGGGAAAATAAAAATGTACTTACTAACTGCTTTCTTCTTTTTGCTCTTCTTTCCTTTCTTCTCCTCTGTGACGTCATCATTAGTTGTTGGGATGGCAATGGCATATGCTCCATCTTTAGGTTTTCCTGGAATTAAATGAACCAGATTGTGATAATGTGATTGAGACAATTGCAATGAAATGAGGTTAAATTGGGGAAAAGTACAGTATAGCCAACCTAGATTTATGACCATATTTAACGAGCCTCATTGCCAGGCCTATGACGTCACAAACTAATGTAATTATGACAGCGGTTTCATCTTCACGGTATTTAAAGACAGCGTTTATTTTTGCTTTTTCTCTAAACCCCCGCTCATCTACACCAAATGTTATTTTAATTGTGCTAGAACTTCAAAATTTAGTTTTTAATGGGCGCCAAATATGGGCATCAATTTTGGTCCGCTATACTGCACTAAACCCTTAAATTGTGACTGAATTATGTTTCTCTTTGAGTATCATAGATATTGATAAGAGTGTTGGGTTTACTTACATGTGAAAATCTAAATTAGATTCACTTGTTAATTGTGCCATGGAAGGTAATTCATCACAGTTAGTGAAAAATAATATAGCCGAACCTGACATACAGTGTACGTGCTGATGCATATACGTCATAATTTGATCACAGTGATAATTTTTCTTGACGTGAATATTAGTAAAAGTAGCAGATTTATTTTAAGGTCATGTGATATGACTGCCATCCTGAGGTGCTGGTGTATTTTTTTGGGTTTTTTTTTCTGAGTTAGTTAGACTTTTCTTGTGTCATGTACGTCATAAGTAATGACTAACTGCTAAGAGATAAAAAAAAATCCTTTTACGAGAAATTATATATAAGGCTAACTAGCAATCCACTTACTCTACAGTTAGTTTCATTAAAAACAACCCGTTGGACATAGCTGGCCTACAAGTACATATTTATGATATATTAGATTCATTTCTTACATTTACCAAAGGTTTTGATTTATCTGGTGATAGATGTTAGCCAATTATTAGCTATAGAAATGGACAAAAGCAGCTGGCTTTAGCATGTTTAGACCACAGTCAGGTACAGGTCGCTACAGACAGCTAGTGTATATCAGTGTTTGACTGTTACTCTGGAAGGGAATTAATGCTGAATACAGAGTGAGTGCAATGACCATGTTTTCTGATATAGCAACAGTGGTGTAACTGAGACCCGAAAACAAGACAACAGGGACCTGTACACATATTGAAAGAGGAATATTTAACTTTGCAAATTTGAAGTGGATCACTGGGCAAACAAGGACAAACAACAATCATATATTTATAGTCTAAGTTATTTATGTACTTTGTCCTTGACTTTAAGTTAAGCCATAGATCACTGCCTTCCAGAAGTTTGGAAACTCTCCCAACTTTAGGAAGTTTTTAATGGTGGGGGGGGGGGGGCGGGGTAGTGGTGGTGGTGGATTAGGGCTTTACATCCTGTATTTCTGCACCTGATGGGCTAATTAGGACAGGTAGGGACCATGGCAATGAGACGAAGGATGAAACAGCCATCCAACTGAGGCTCGACCGGGAATTGAACCCGGAACCCAGTGGTTGGAAGCCTACCACTGAGCTAGGCCCCCACCCTGGGGGGGGGGGGGGGGGGGCGGGGATATATCTATGAGACCTCTTTTCACTTTTTTCTTACTTCGACTAAAATTTAATATCCCGCAGCTGGAACGCATTGTCTGTGAATTTGATTGTAATTTGACTATTATTATAGAAAAAAAAATTAGTCAGCCTATGTAGAATGTAGAAGTATGACATTTCATTGTATGATACTTAAAAATACATAGCTTTTCAACAAAACACAATTTTCCCAAAGCAAACTTTGTGTTTAAAGACCAATATGTCTTTGCTTTTTCCAGCTTGATGGGCTAATTAGGACAGGCAGGGACCATGCTAATGAGATGATGGATGAAACAGCCATCCAACTTATGCTCGACCGGGAATTGAAACTGGGACCCAGTCGTTGGAAGCCCATCGCGCTACCACTGAGCTAGGCCCCCACCCCTGTGGCAATTGTGGTAACACTTTATAGAGTGAAGAGATCGACCCCATTAGCCAACACAAGGCACTGCACAATGCACCCTCTAATCATGTCTAACTCTCTTATACCAAAGTACCGACGTTATAATGCTCGCTATACCATAGTAATTATCCTAATGGCGTTCTGTCCTGTCGAGAGATGGAGCTACGACCACACCGGTCTTGCTATTGTTTAATGACGTCATCCAATTGTAACGTCATCAAATGCACTGATTGACCTTTTGTTGATGACGTCATTAAACAATAGCAAGACCGGTGTGGTCGTAGCTCCATCTCTCGACAGGACAGAACGCCATTGGTTTGTCACTAATAACAACTATAGAGAGGTACGCTTCCATGCATATGTTAAGATAGGATGCCAGATTAACTTGATATCTATATCGAAAGAACTTTTTAGAGACACATTGTTTTAATGGCAGAGTGTACCTATCTGACATTTCTGCCTAAAACAAAGCTAATGTGGCGGAGAATTACCTTGCTTCATTCAGTTGTGCTAACAGTCCTCATCTTGACCACTGATAATTCTTAATCATGTTAATAGTTGGCTGATATATCTTCACCTTGCATAGAGTTAACATGCATAATTGGCAAAAGACAATTTACAAAGAAATGAACTCTTTAATCGTCCAAAAGGTTATTTAATGATGCATCGGAACTTTTTCATCTGCGGCAGAAGTAACATTCTACATACCTTTTTCTGTGGCATCTTTTCTATTTCCTGACTTCTTTCCCTTGGGATCATCTTCAATCTCTTCGATGCTAAGACTGTGACCTTTGTTATCATCGTGACTGTGACCGTTGTCACCGTGACTATGACCATGGTCTCCTCCTCCTCCGTGACTGTGACCGTGGTCTCCTCCTCCTCCGTGACTGTGACCGTGGTCACCGCCAAATAGAAACAGTCCGATTATATTGACCAACAATCCTGTAGTCCCAACAATAAGCAAAAGTTGGGGATTTTCTATCTCTTCAGTAACGACTAGTCTCTGTAAGCCTTCCACAAAAATGGTAAAACACAGAGCTAGAAGAAAGACCGCATTGATTAGTGCTCCCACTACTTCTGCTCGCACCCATCCAAAAGTATTTTTCTTGGACGCCATCTTTGAGATCTGCAATTGAAATTAAGTTGAAATATAAATGTAGTAATGCTTTGTAATTGCTGTACAATATCATGCTAATTGAATTTGTTTAGTTAAACCACAAGTAGATAATTTATATTTTGATATGTTCCAACTTGGAACAATGGCACCACGCTTTAGAAACATCTTAATATCAATACCATAGGATGCAATTGTATTCTTAATTGCAATTGGTGTTTACATCTATTTTAAAATTACCTGACTAGTAAGATCTGTAAACATTATTTTCCGAAAGGATAATCTCGATGGCAAAAGTTTTACTGATCTTTAACGATAAATTATATTGATATACTTGTACCTAAAATATGCAGTGATCATATTTATTAACACACTACACAGTCAGATATGATTCAAAAATATGATTACCTTCACAGATGCGAATCCTATGATAAGTGCAATTACGTCTGATAACATGTGGTAGGAATCAGAAACTAAGGCAAGACTGTTTGTCACATATCCCACAACTATTTCCACTAAGAAATAAGAACCTGTCAAGCAAATCATGGTCAGAAGACGACATTGTTTTCCTGTGTATCGACCCATGCTGGATGTCTGAAACAGAAATATACTTTTTGTTGAAAATAAATACATAGAAAAGTTGGTACATTAACTTTGTTGTTGAATCCCATGAAGCGGAATTGAGGGGCCTGTAGCACTCTGGGCTTCCAACAGCTGGGTCCTGGGTTCGATTTCCGGTCGAGCCTAAGTTGGATGGCTGTTTCATCCGTCGTCTCATTGCCATGGTCTCTGCCTGTTCTTATTAGCCCAACTGGTGCAGAAATACAGGACGTAAAGCCCTAATCAAACACACACACACACACACACACATTAGGATACAATGAATGAATTTCACTGATTCCATAATGCAAAAAAAAACAAAAACAAAGAAAACTTTCTTATATGGGAGGATAACATGTATTTCTGGCATGATATATATTTTATTCACAACCTTATTATTTAACACATTCAGAGTTATGTGTACACTTCTAATTCAGTACAAAACAATGAACGAAAAGAAAGAAACTGAAAAAGAGAGAATGCGAAGAAACTAAAAACTTAAAAGGAAGAAATACGAAAAAATAGAACAGAAAAAACGCTTATGTTATGAGTGTCTAACCATATATAGGGGTTCCAATGTAACAGTTCTGCTCTAGTTGGCAGCCTTTTATGTGGCACCCTTCACAAATAATAGAACATCTAAATATTTTATGTAAAGTATGAGAAAATGAAATTACTCAAATGACATTTTCTTAACAATATTCAGGTGTTATATTTGATAAAAAAAACAAACAAAAAAAAACAATTTTTCCATAACGGAGCATCGTATGAGTGACATGCATTAATTTTATAAATCTGAAGCCATAAATAAGTTACAATTTTGATGTTATCTGTGAATGAAAATGCATTATAGTGCTAGACAGTCATTTGAGAGTTTCACCGACTTCTTATATTTGGTTACTTTTTTAGAAATTGCTTTTGAAATGAAATTAAAGAAATGCACAAAATCTAACAGAGGAAACCAATATGTTTGAATGATGTTGACTCTCCATACTTTTTGTGTATATTTTGTTTAACTGTTAAATCTCCTGCCATTCATGTACATCCATGTACATGTATGGTTCAGTAGAGGTTTACTTTCACTATTTGTACTGTGCATATGAAACAAATTTCATGTTGAACGAATTTAATGTAATAATTAATTAATATTGTTTGTATGATATACGTGTCAATACACCTCCCTCCAAAAATATAAGACCACTTTATTTGAGATAAGATAAGATAAGATAAGTCTCAGTGCACTGGTCAAAGTGGTCAACATATTCATCAAAAAGTTGACTAGCAGATGGCTGAAAATGAAATGATATATTATATACATGTAATCCTCTGCAATTACATTTCTGATAAATTCACACATTGCTTGACAGTTTAAGATGCTTAATTAAAGATACACCATTATTAGGCAATAATTTACCTTGTTAATATAAGAGGAAAATCATTAAAAAAATGCATAAAATATCCGTTTGATAGTTTCACAACAGTTACAGGAAATTAGTCAAGGATGTAATGAATCCGGTTATTAAATAAGGTATGGTACAATCTAGCTTCTTGGTAAATCTTTTGCCTAATTAGGCCTGAACGTTTGCTTCCAGGTATGGTACATGACTATCCTAATAGTTTTTATCACTATTACTCATAATAATGTGTGTTCTATCAGAAAATCTAAATTCCACCACATGGGTTAGTTATCTTTTCATTCATAACTAATACATGTTTTTAAAAAATGTCTGTAAAATAGAGATACATTTCGTCTAAAAAGCACAGGTAATGCACAATAAATTCCACAAACCATTCATGAAGCATGCATTCCACTATTTTGCCAAACAATGATTTCCTTGACTCAGAATAAAATATCAAAGAGTTAACGTTTCCATGGCAACAACATGAGTGACGCACATGTGGAAGGTTTTGACAAAATGACGTTTGTTTGTTCCTAAAGTAAAGAAGTCAGTGCTGGACAAAATGCTACCTGGAATTATCATATTATAACCAAGTTATTATGTTATAAAACAATGGACAATTCATGTTATAACTTCCAAATTTGGAATCATGGCATTAATATATTATAGTATATTATTTATCAGTATTGATATCATGAGCCACCTCGTTTATGTTATGATCTATGGAACTAGGCTATTACAAATGTTATATTAGGATGTACTTATTGTTAACTTTATCTATTTATTACAAACTCCATATAACTTTCATATGAACTACATAGAAACATTAAATGATGTGTAGAGTTTTAACTTTTATTTTATTTTTTTCATGCTGAGTTTCGATCAGATTCACATTACATGAATCAGCTAACACTTCGCTATATCTTTCCAATGTTTTTTTTTTTTTTTTTTTTTTTGTTTTGGTCTTCTTTTTCGTAATTATCATGGAGTAGACAGCAGACAGAACAATGGCCAAAAAAGAAAATTTAAATTAAAAAAATGTCACTTATTGATGTGTTCTTGAGATGTAATTGCAATAGCCAATCAGCATGCATAGATAGGCAATATTAGTCATGTGAAAGTGAAAGTGAAAGTGAAATTGGTAGGCAATATTAGTAATATTAGTCATGTGAAAGTGAAAGTGACCAATATATCTTGATATTGGTAGGCAATATTGGTCACGTAAAAGTGAAACTAACACACACACATACAAAAAGAAGAAAAAAAGTATAATTTAAGAATTTAATTTACTATAAATTTAGGTGCATAATATAAATGGTGGATCGAGAGTCGACCAATATGCAGTTTTACTGGCCTAAGCTAGTGATATTGTGCGAGGCTACGCACCATCCAATTTAAATATTATCCAAGAAAATTATAAACATCATTTTATGCCAGTTCTTGAAACTAGAATGTAAGTCTCTGCACAATGCAGTGAATTTGTTTCATCAAGGTTTGTGATAAGATCGACTCCACGACCATACAAAGCGAGGTCATATATATATATATATATATATATATATATATATATATATATAATAGGCACTATAAGGACACTACTGCTTAGGAAGCTTTGCATCACTGTACTGTGAGCTCAGGTTACATGGAATACTAAACTGGACAATTACTTGTATTTCAAAAAGTTGGATTATAAAGAGCTTGGTTACTGACCTATGGTGAATTTGCGTAAAAATTGAGGGCTGCCCCCTGAACCCCCCCCCCCCCCCCCGCCTGAAGGGTCGTGAGCCATTTGAAATAAATTCAACTTGTGTACTATAACTATTATACCCCATCTGACAGTCTCTCTCCTAAACCCTTGACCCTATAGCCTATATATATATATATATATATATATAGCTATTGTTCAGGCTAGAAAATGTCACGTGACGGAGCTTAAATAAGTTTGTTAAAAAACAAAATTAAAAAATTGTTAAAAAAAAACCATTTTAATGTGAGTGTCGAAAATACCCGCCCTGTCGATAATACCCTCCGTTACGGTACATGGTTTTATTGGTTTTTAATAGTTTTTACACAAATCTTTTTATGGATCAACTTTTTTTTGGCAGATAAAATCGTATGTCTTATGTATTAAAGCTGTGACACCTGAAGGTTGATCAACGTACATGATCAGCTGCTAGCGACAGACGTGATGATGAGATGATCATGAGCTACTTGTCAGTCGACTACGTCAATAGGGCATTGGGGCTAGTTAGAATCCACCCATTGAAATGAATAATATGCTGTGGACTCCAATTTAATCTTATCACTTAAAGCAACATTACACAATACGATATGCATTTTTTATGATTTAAGTAGGGTGACCCCTTTGTGCCAGTTCACCATTACGTCTGCCTGATATCAGCTGACTAATTAGACCACAATGATTATTGAAATAAAAATATATTGAATAAATAGTACCATGGTATAAAATCCTCTGTGACTTTCAAGAGAAACTGAGAAAGAACTATCCCATTATTGAAGGTAGCGATTCACCAGGCAGTCATAGACAAAAGGATGAACATGGACAACTACAATATAATTATATTGTTCAATTGTTGTAACTGCCAACTGCGCAATAGGATATCCTGAATTGATCAATCAACACTGTTCTAGTGAATCGCCTTAACAATAAATGCTTAAATACTCTATATATATACAGCCGAACCCTGCCTTAAAGGCTACCTGTACTCCTTAAGACTGAATTTTCATCCACCTGTCTTAAACGACCTAATCAATTGAGTGGTCTCTTAAGACAGGTTTGATTGTAATACAATAGAACAATAGGATGCAAGATAATATGCAGCCGAACCCTGCCTTAAAGGCTACTTGTAACTCCTTAAGACTGAATTTTCATCCACCTGTCTTAAACGACCTTGTTAATCAATTGAGTGGTCTCTTAAGACAGGTTTGATTGTAATACAATAGAACAATAGGATGCAAGATAATATAACGCTCCAAATGTACAGTTATGTAAATTAATTATAAAAGAAAAAAACAATTCCATTGGAATGAGTAAACAAGTGCATTGAAACTAGTAATATAATAAGTATAGGTGACCTATGTATTATAAGTATATAGGCACTTTGAAATTACAATTGTTTACCTCAATATGTCAGGAATATGTTGAGCTGTTTCCAAATTAACTCCTTGATTGAACGATTATTCTTCAGTGGTCAATCCACACTCTTCTAGCAAATTCCTCTTAAATGCTATATAGTCTGCTGACTTTTGCACCCTTTACGAAATTTATTTTTTATTATGTTGATTTTATTAGGCCCGTGTGCAGTAATATTGCACTCCACATGTTTCAGAGAATAGTTTTGCACACAGCACAGAACCATGTGGCTCCAGAGGTGCAGGCCAAGTTTATCGTGCATGACATTGGTGTTTATGAACATACCTTGCATGTCATAAGTCTTGATTACATTGGCTATGGTTACACTTTTTCTTCATTCGATATGAAGTGACGTTTTAAAGAGATACAAGTAAAGCAAGGGCGGTTCTGGTATCTTACAGTGATGGATTGTGCAACAAACATTTTCAGTCTCTTCTTCTTTCTTTCTTTCTTTCTTTCTTTCTTTCTTTCTTTCTTTCTTTCTTTCTTTCTTTCTTTCTTTCTTTCTTTCATTCATTCATTCATTCATTCTTACATTTTTCTTCTTACTCTTCTTCTTCTTAATGATTAGAAAGTCAGATCAAGTTTTACATTCAATTTATATAGAATGTAGTCTTCATGTAATTGTTTAATTTCCTCTCAAATTGCTCCACATCACTCTATCTTGTCCATAATTATGGGACTGATCTTATCTTGGCTTAATTTTCTTGTTTTGTCTTGTTATCATGTAATGTCCTTCCACTTGTCCTGTCATGTCCTAAACACTGTATTTTCATGTTATCATCGTGATTCCCTTCCATTTCACTTGTCTTGTCTTGTCTTGTCTTCTATCTTATCTTATCTTGTCTTACATCTTATCTTGTCTTGTCTTCTATCTTATCTTGTCTTGTCTTGTCTTACATCTTGTCTTGTCTTCTATCTTATCTTATCTTGTCTTGTCTTCTATCTGATCTTATCTTGTCTTGTCTTATATCTTATCTTGTCTTATACTTTATCTTATCTTGTCGTGTCTTGTCTTGTCTTATATCTTATCTTGTATTGTATTGTCTTGTCTTTCGTCCCTTTTTATATTTCTTCTATTTTACTAACTTGTGTTTCTAATTGATAATTTCATGCTTCTTCCCACTGTTTCATCATTGGGGTAATTAGATTAAAAGGGGAGCAGATATTTACAATAATAGGACAGCCAAGCAATGATCACACATTTAGTGGTTTTATCTCCATATTTCGTTTTCAAAATACGACACCAAAAAAATTGTGATACACACTGTAGATATATATATATAGGCTATATGAAGTAGGCAAATCTATGGCTTGAGGGTATTTTGTTGAAAGTTCTACATAATGAGAGCCTTGTGATGGCTTCTTTAAAAATTGGCTCTATTGCTTGAAGCTTGAATTGCTTGTCCTCTTTTTCATTTATTTTTTTATTTTATTTTTTTCACTAGGCGCTAGTGATTGTCCCTTGGTAGGACTCTTATTCTCAATACAAAATGTATTTTTGTATGAATGCTTAGTTGGCTAGTATGACCAGCTACCAGTGGCAGACATAATAAGGAAATTTAATTTCCCGCTTTGTCACATGCTTTTGAATTTTAACATGGAGACAAGTACTCGATGCTTGAACTAAAACTGGCGCTCTAAAAAATGTTTTGCTCATTTATTCACATATGTTACAAATTTACTCTTGGGTGGGAGTACCCAAGCCCGGATTTAAACCCAGGACCCTCGACAATGATGACCAATGCCTTAACCACTTGGGTCAACCAGCTGCTATATTTTTTAAACTGGACTAGGATATAATATATACACACTTATTGCATGCAATTCCTAGAAGGTATAAATGAGTACAATTGGAAATTATAACGAATGAAAAAAGAAATTATGAATTAATTAGCATATACAAGTATTCAGGAAAATTTAAAAAAAAATTCAAATTTAACAAAGCGAGCTGAGCAGATGGACACACTCTGTCATCAGAAAATAGTCTAAATTATTGTCCAAATAGTCTAAATTATAGTCTAAATTATTGTCCAAATTTGCCAAAGTGTCTTTAGTGGCCTCAATGACTACCTATACAGGGCAATTAAAACAAATTCAGATCTATAAGTAGTTACTTGACAACAACATCTTTTGGTGCATGGCCATAAACTTTGCGCAAATCTTATCGTGAGGTCTTTTAATGGAACCTGGTTATAAATTAAGATAACGTACCAATAAGGGCACTTACTACGACGCAGTACACCGTGGTGTTGTTGTTCCCCCCCCCCCCTATAAACATGATAAATAATAACAAAAACAGAATGACCCAATTGTCCAATGTATTTGAAATGAAAAATTTGGTGAAAGAAGATGCGAAACCTATTTGACATGATTTTTGACCTGTGAACTTGCAATTCTACGAAAAAAAACATAAACCCTCATTGAAAACAGGGCAGTTAAGCTTTTTGTTTAGTCAGACTGAGAAAATGTTGGGGTGATGAGAGCCACAGACCAGAATATATGAAATTAGGCTATATGCTCTAATCATGTTATGAATTGTATCCAGTATTATTATTTATACATATGTGTATATTAATTATTATCATTTTATTTCGTATAAGCATATACAAATGTAACAGTATATAAATGTGTTCTATGTATTTATCTTATTTTCTGCTTTCTAAAAAAAAATAAAAGTTTTAGTTTCTTAAAATGTTTTATTTTAAAATGTTGGGCAAAAAGCCTAGGGCTTGTGTTTTGAATGTTTGTAACATGACGACTTTAAATAAAATTTACTTGACTTACTTAACTTCATGAATTAATATTGCTGTCACAGATGTGACAAACAACAACACATAAAAGTTGCATACAAAATGTCAATTTTTTATTTTATACAAAAATTTACAATATCAATGCATGTAAAAACCAAGTTACTAACATATTTTGTGGCAGTCAAAACAAATGGACGGAACATGCAACTGAGACTTATTTTTCATACTAGTTAATACATCACAGTCAAGAAAATCACACAAATAAATAAATTGTTAAATAAAATTATGATATTAAACATATATACCATTATAGTCTGTTATGTGTATAATCACAAAATATGAAGTGGAATGTTTTATACACTGGTCAGCCAACAATCATAATTAGGAAGTATGCATACTTTTACAAATAACTAATACATGTAATATTATGGGTTTGATTTAGACACTTCATTACAAAGGTTATATTGATAATAAAGTAATTATAAAAATGTAACCTGTTACAGTAGCTAGGCAGCACCCATAAATTTGGTTTTGGCATCGTTAAGATCACATACTTATGCAAAAATGTGTCATCTTTATAATAAACTCCACGTTTAAGAATCAATATGCTGTACACATACATTTCATACAAATTCCTAATGATGATACATACATTCATTCTTACACACATGAAAAATTTATTACAACTAAAATACTTATATTATTTGAATGGATAGAAGAAGTCTTGGGGTAACCTTGCAGAAAATTCAGGTCTTTTGGCGTCGACTGCTATAGCTGGTTCTGAGGCGTCAATAAAACTAACAGAGTTTATTACCTCAAAACTTTGCTCTAAGCCATTTTCTGTGCCCGGTTGACAATAACGACCAACACACTGAAATAGATAAACAGCAATGATGATTAATTGATTTGCATTTCAAGCAAATATCAAAGAGAAGATTCTGAAATATTTGGCTGAGCGAAGTAGCAAACATACAACAGTGTAATTTCACAAATGCCAAGAAACAGAATCATTCTGATATTGCTTGTCAAAGTTTGTAGATTATATAATAATCAATTTAAGAGTCTGGCCTTTATACCTATAGAATTATAAAAATCCCAAAAGAAAGAATTTTTAGCAATGTCAAGGAAAAATAACTTACCTGAAAATTGAGGTTCTCTTTTTCAGAAAACCTGTACAAAGCCCCAATAATCTTGGCTTGAGGGTTCCCAAGTGCTCCAACATTGACATAAACTATTTCAATGTGAAGTCCTAGGACAACATCATTACAAGTGCCTGGTATTTGCGATTCCTAAAAAGATAAAAAGCAAGACCAACAATAACTTTCAGTCCAATTCACATTTCAGTCTTTACCAACTAATGAAGAATGTTAACTGAGTCATGAAGAATGTTAACTGAGTCCTGGTCATACTACAACCATTGTCAGATAAATTGTTAATTCTTGCAGTCAACTGCTGAATGAGCAGTTCAAATGGGGAGATATCTCACCTCCACTGAGATTTGAACCTAGGACCCTTCGCGTATGGCACCTAATCGCAACTTTTTTGGGTTGCTGAGTCAGCTCTGTTGGTAGCTTTTTGGCCTCTAGTTCTGGCAATTAGGTGCCATAGCACTGCCATACACAAAGAGTTCTAGGTTAAAATCCCAGTGGAGGTGAGATATCTCCCCATTAGAACTGAAATTAATTAGGCAGTTGGAGAAAAAGATATTTCTATTTGTCATATACCAGTTTATCTATAATTGTATTTGTTGAGTACACAACATAACTAATAATAGACTCACTATTAATTGGTGGGCTCAAGTGTATACATTATCATAATGAAATTATATAATGGTTTTTCCATTGTTCAAACTACTTTATCAATACAGGAAAATATCATTTAACTTACGGCAGGTACAGTGGGTTCACCAAAGACCTGAATCTCAACCCAGTCTCCTAAACTCTCTACTGGAGTATTTCCAAATGAAGCGATATACTCCGGGCGATCAGGACCCCATAATGCATTAGTTGCTGCCGCTTGGATTAGACTGCATGCTTCTGTCATGTTGTTATATGTCACCCTAAAAAGAAAAAAAAGAAATTCATAAGGGTTGCATGATATTTCTTCAGCGCATCTTAAATTGCATTTACTTTGTTGGCATCACATACAAAACGTCAGCAGATAGACAAATGTTTGTCACATTCAAGGCCTCAGGATCAAATTGTTTGATTTGTGCGTTACATAAATACTAAGGTCATAAATACTAATATGACATCAGAAAAACAGTATCAATTCATTCTGTCACAGATCTACCAATTTTCCCAAACTGTATTGTCTAGATATTTAGTGTCACTGGTATGTACAGCACAGGCATACTTTTTTATTTTTTATGTAAGCGCTTTTGGCATTGAATTACCCCTCAAAAACTTACTTTATTTTGCAGCCTGATCTCATGTTTTCTCCAAAAGTAATAGGAACCCTTTTGGTTGGATCTGTCAAGCATTCTCCAGATGCTGAGCTTGTCACAATGCTGAAACGGTTACCTTGGTTACTGTCCAATGCCATTGCTTGGCTATGATTGAGTTGAGGAAAAGGTTTTTGTTTTATTGTACGACATTTAAATATTACTGGGAACAGTATTACCACACAATTTTCACATTTACAAAGATCAGGGCTGGGCACGAGTACAGGTGAATGTACTTGAGTATGAGTACGAGTACCAACCCATGCTGTGAGTACAAGTACAAGTACGAGAACAGCCTTTGGTCAATGTACTTGAGTACGAGTGCGATCATTGGATGTTAAATGAGCACTTCTAATTTGTAAACAATTTAATAAGTTATTTCATACAAAGGCCTCGAAAAAGCCAATGTAATTCAGTTAATCCTTTGTCAAAGATACGAGGACACATTCCAGTATTTTATCGTAATTTTCCTAGTGCCACAGGCCTTGAACGAGAATCCAGCTCAAGCTAAAAGCTATCAGAGAAAGATGCAAAATGTAGTGATATATATGCTAATTAAGCTTTATATCATATATATAGTGCATATCTAAATGGGTGGGTTCTACCTCAGCATAGTCACTTACTGGCATTAGGCTTCATATCATTAAATTTTGTAAGCACATATCTTTGCATGCATATATACATGATATACCTTTGTCTGTTAATTGTCTGCAATTAATTAAAGGATACATAGCTCCTCGCTCAATATCTTCTCTTTCGATCAAGTTACCAGCTAAGAGAGGTTGACCAATCTGATACCCTGGATTTCCACTTCTTTGGAAGCCTGGCTCTTCACCATACTAAAGAAAAGGACAATTTGCATGTGCTTTAGTATCAAGTGCATGTATTATTATCTTATATAATTTCATAAGGTGTCAAATTTCATGAGCTGCAACCAATATATTATTATGTAATTTGTATGTAATGCTTTGTTCCTATGAAATGATCAAAGTCTTACCGACGAATAGGTGAATCCGAATCCTTGAGTAAGCTGGACAGTACTGGCGTGTATGTAAGAGAAGGTGAATCTCACTTTTGCAGATCGTACACCATCTGTGCCATTAACAACTATATCATATTCCACCTGTTAAAAAAAAAATCAGTAGAGTTACCTTCACTTACACTGTCTTACAACCTTATGGTATAGCTTACAATGGCGTTCTGTCCTGTCGAGAGATGGAGCTACGACCACACCGGTCTTGCTATTGTTTAATGACGTCATCAACAAAAGGTCAATCAGTGCATTTGATGACGTTACAATTGGATGACGTCATTAAACAATAGCAAGACCGGTGTGGTCGTAGCTCCATCTCTCGACAGGACAGAACGCCATTAGGGGATGTTCCATTTAAAAGTGTGGGGTGGAGGTGGAGGTGGACAGGATGAGTTTTGAAGTGGGGAGGGGTTTCTCCAAAAGAGACAAAGAGGAGGAGAGGGGGTGGTTGACCAGTTTTTTATTATTTTAATTTTGAAAAAAAAAAGGGTCTTCAAAAAACAAAAAAGCAGGGGTGGGGGTGTCTGAAAATCTTCAGGTCCAAGTCACACATGATTGGATGTTCTTGTGGGTGCAAAAGTGAATTATATAGAGAGTAAAGGACAGATCCCATGGTAAGGACTTATGTGGAAGCCTAATGATTGATATTATCGTTGGAACCATATACTGTATGAAATGGGTAAAATATAATGAAATTGTTAACAAGAGAAGTTAATTTTTTATCAATAATTTATACGATTATACTACAATCCCATACAATGTCTTTTGCTAAACTGAGCCATCAGTCCCTTTTTGTTTTAAAGTATATTTTACATGGGTAAAACCTTTCAGTATAAAAACCGTTTTTCCCATTAAAAACAAGGATTAAAATAAACAATAACATAAAAATCATGAAAAGTACAACTTTGCTCCAGTTTTGAAGCTATCAAGGTTTTTTTTTTAACTATCTGGCAGTAGATTCCAAGCAACGGATGCTCTATATATGAAAGACCTTTTGTACATTTAAGTTTGCATTCTGGTAATACAACAGAGATGTAGTACTTTGCAGTATTATGGGGTTCAGGGTTTCACCAAATTTTGGATTCTAGATCACATGCAAGCAGTCAAGTATTTTATGAATAATATATTGTATTATGATGTGAATTCATTTATTACCTTAATAACAGCATTCTGGCAATACAGATCACCATCAACATCGACCAAGGAGGGTGAAGGGATGACACCATTTTCAAATTCACATGTTTGATTCAGTCCATCAATATCCATACAAATATGAGGATCAGGTGCTTCTATTGGTGTCAAAATGCTGCTGTTATACAGGCCTCCACTGTTACTAGTGAGAGAGTTTATAATTCCTGAAATAACGGATTAAAAAATTGTATTGAAATCTGTGTATGAAATGTAAATCATTTAGCTAAAATTTAAAGTTATGCCACACATCTTCATGTGCCACTTTTTTTTATTAAATCAAAACTATTGCCTTAACATAATCTTGAAGGATCCTGGCTGCAATACTGTACTGTATACTTTACGTTTTAAATTTAATTGATTATTACCTATCATTATGGTTGTTTGCTGGGTTGAATCGTCCAGTCTTTCTGTATAATTCAACAAACCAGGGCTCTGCAAAAAAGGCACAAAAATACATTGTTTCAGTTCTTTAGACAAATGACAATAGACTGAATAATGTGAAGTACAACAAGGGCATCATACCTTGAGTATCTTGAAATATTTGAAGTATGTGTTAGCATTTAGCATTTCATTGTTGGTACACTGAACTCTTAAATCAGACACTGTTCTGTCACACTCCTCATATCCATTCCGCAAATAACCTGCAATTATAAAAGCAAATAATTGGCTCCTAAAATACAAATGTTTAATATACATCATATAATGATCTCTTGAGCTTATTTCTTTAACAGCAATGATTTAATTTAAAACAAAACTGCATACACATATCTACATTTTTGTCACATGTAACTTTCTTTCTCTATAGCATCTGTTATTCAGTGAAAGAAACATAATCATTTCAAATATAATGAACACACATTACACTGATTACCTGCAGGATTTCCATCAACACAGTTTTCTCTGCTAATTCTTTTGGGGGAACCTAAGTATCCAACAGCAAGGCTTTCATATACGGTTACAATGGGGTCATCAACCTGAGTGAAAATTGCAAAAAAAGTAATCATATGATATTTGCTAATAGCAATTTAATAACTATTCATACAATTTGAATCTGCCAACATTGAAATATTTAATTTTTTCTGTAGCGTGCAAGAATGTGATAAGCAATAGCAATGAAATGGGTCAAACTGCTAGCAAACAGTATTCGACATTTCAACATGACCAGGAAATTTGTGTTATTTAATGAGTGACTGTACAAGGCGATTTTAAAACTGGCAAATTTTTGTTAATTTAGATTTTTAGATTTTTTAACTAGCTCTCAACATTATTTGCTGTCTCCGCTATCCATGAAACTACTTTATAACTTCTTGCCATATATAAAACATTTTTAGTAGTACATGATTATATTTACCTTATAAAATGGAGCATTCAACAAAAGCTCATCGCTTGGAGAATACTTATAAGATGTTTTGGCATATGTGTTGTGATATTCTTCAAATTCCCTTTCAGTATCAATGATTGTTGGTATTTTATAATAATTCCTTTCTTCATCTGCAATGTTGTATAATTTTAAGTGTCAAATTTATAAAAATTTATAAAGCAATGTATGTTTCAAAATAAATATGTGTTCTTTAACAAAACTTAGTTAAGATTTGGCATGAAACAAGGCTTGTGTGTACACATACCCTCATGCAGCCTTGACTTGTCAGGTTGGTGTGTACATAGAATAACATCTTGTATATACGTTGTAATCAGTATAATATGATAATGCAATGTGCATGAGGGGCCGCATGGATAATCCTGTGTCATGTACATGTACCATGGCATTTTTATACCCTTTTTTTTAAGAGCTGTAGCAGATTCAAAGGTAGGGGGGGGGGGCGGTTTAAGGGGGGTTCTTAGTCCAGTAACTGAACTAGGGGGCTCTTAGCCCCCCTCCCCTTCTTGGCCTAATACATCACTGTGCATAAGAAATTAGAGGGAACACTGCAAACAATTTTGGATCTGCCCCTGACTTAAGGGTTCTTCTATATAACAAAATTAAATTAAATTGCATTGTTGATGCAATGAATTGTGTATTTATATAGATAGATATTAAATATACCTAAAGACAATATATTTATATTAAAGATAATATATTCAGGTTTATCATATATTATCTTTAAGTGAATGTTATAGTTATATAGTCCACATAAATAAATAATGTTTGCAAGGTTGATTAATTAATTTGTGATACTAGTTTGGATAGCGACTGTCATGTCACACCAGAAAAGTGTATAAGACTGAAATTCAGACGTATTTAAATATATTGTACCAAACAGTTTTCAGAAAATACCTAAGTAGCAATTTTGGTCTACATGGTTAGCGACTGTCATACCACATGCCATTTATAGGAAATAGCATGAAAATTAGTGACATTAAATTTCAGTGTCTAAACAAAATCCAGAAAATACATATTCATCATTGATATTCTGTTGTATGTTTAAAACCCATGATGTTTCATTAGCATCACTGTCGCGGTCAATTTCACTGAAGTGATTTATTCAACTGGTGTTGAATGTTGTATTGAAGTCATTGATGTAATCATTATGGTCATCCACTAGATTAAGCTGTTTCTGTTGGTAACATTTTCTGACACAGGAGAAATCGAACTGCACCTATTTGACTAATCAGCTATCAAAATCGGGTTATCAGCAAGCTGTCAAAACCGAGTTGTCAACACACAGATTCATTTGTAAACAAAAGTACGTGCTTGCATTAGGCCACGCCCACATCTATTTATAGCCTGGTACTATTTTAGGGCTTTTCCCGAAAATAACGGCCTTCTCTTTCCTTATTGATATCTTATCAATGGACTGCAGGTTGGTGTTGTTTGCATTACTGTTAGTTCATATTTCCTTCTGCAATTAAGCTTTATTTCATTCCCTTCTGCTCGTTGCTTGCGTAGTCTTACTGATGAACAATGAGGCCTTATGCATTAATTTCTAAGGCCTAACTGCCACAGCCAATCACAGAGTCTGTTAGAGCTCGTTGCCTTGCAAAATGGCCTTGCAAAGAAATAAGCTCTACTCTGATTGGTCGAACGTTCATTTAGTTGACAAGCCTCATGGCAATGGACATGGCTCCCATCATGTCCCATGAAACATTCAAAACCATAGTTCTACTGCTTGTCCAGTCTTGGAATCACCTAGAAATGGTCATTAACCGAGTTCTAACGTGAGTTTCTTCAAGTTTGTCAGGAAAATCCTAAGTAAAGAATGATTTTTGTGTAAGTAGGTCATTATTATTTTGTGCGCATCATGGCCGCGCAGATTAATTAGGACAACATAGTTCGATCCGGTCATCTGAGAATAGCATGACAGTAGATTTTGTGTTTGGCCAATCTCTAGTCATAAAAGCCCTACGGGCGGCCCCTACGGGGCCGCTCCTGCGGCCTACTATACATTTAACTGAGGTTTGAATGGTACTTACAGTTATCTCTCTCCACACAAAATAGTCCTGGTGCAGATGCATTTACTATGTATGGGGAATTATGAAGAAAAATGACATGTGACTGAACACACATTTGGCTGTTCGTTCTGTAAAAACAATTTTACAAAAAGAAAACAAAAAAATTATTATTATTCATTTTGGCAGTTTCTTTCACACAAATTAAACAAATGGCTGAACCCAACTGATTGAAAGATTACATGAAATGCAATCTGTACACTATCCATACACTATCTTTACACTATCCATAATGTAATTTCATTATTTCATTGGACATTTTTCTTACGGATTTAACTGATCCTTGCAGCTTGAAAACACTTGAACATCTGCAGCTGAACAATCTGGATCACAACAGCATTCTATGTCACATCCATTTGCAGTAAGATCACATGTACAAGAGCCGAGATCTGCAAAAATCAAACATACATTTATTACATAAGTAGAAGCATTGTATCAGTGAGATTTATGAATTCATAACTTGGATATGCTCCACTAATCACATTTAATAATAAAGAGCTCTTCTGCTGAAGTTATCGACGGTGAAACCGAAGTTACAACAGACCACTATTGTGAAGGATGATGGTACATAGTACATACCCCAGTACCTCATCTTAATTATAATAGATGTATACTCAAAATTTATTACAGGATGTCAGACTTCAAAGGTCGCCTAGAATGTGTGCTAACAATTTAATTTATTTTTTCCCCATCTGGTTTGTGTGTGGTTGTGTTTTACATCTATAGGCTGGAGCATGTACCAGGGTTGGCGGATTTAAATCAGGTCGATTTAAATCAATGATTTAAATCGCAATTAAAATCAAGTGATTTTTTTAATAAAAATCATTCATTAAAATAAAATGCTGTTTTCACAAATTCTATACAATTTTATATGCATGTAAATAGCTACAACTTAATTTAGTACCATTTAAAGTAAGAAATTAACAAAACTACTAAACAGACTTATGTTATTCTGTTCTATTCCATCAATTATAAAGACATTTAAATCATCACGAAACACTTACAGTCAGGTTTTTGCATCTTACTGAGTGTAGGACAAGATATAAACAAACTGATATCAATAGTGCATTAAAGCAATGAGATAACTGTGTAAATGTATGATTAAAATTATGTTATTGTGCAACCTTTTAACTGTGTGCTGAGGCAATGTCTTTTGAGTGTGTTATGATTATTACGATTTTAGCTTTTTGTAGGCATTTTAAGTCAGTGATGAATTTTTCTTGAAATGAAAGAAAACCAGGTGTTTTCTTTAACATCTTTTCAATGTTAAAACTAGCTTAATGTAATTGTAACAGGTTTTCAAAATATTTTATGACTCGCTATCAGCAATATTATTATAGCATCTCAGAATATTATTCCTTTGTCGTTGAAAAAAAAAATTTAACTCATTTTTTTTTTTTTTGTACTACTTTTATCGATATGAAAGAACAAATATTCTGATTCTTATTCTAAAAACATTCTGATTCTAACTACCATTTATTATATATTGATCATTTCAGGAGTTGGCGGATGCTGCCACAAGTTCAAAGCCATAAACCACCTTTTATTAATGTTTTAATGTATTGACTTAGCTAAATTAAATCATGCTTCATTACAGACCCTGGAGCTAAACGTATGATGTATTCTACAGTGCTCAACACATTGAAAACCACTGAAGCATGAATGAATGTGGATTGCAATGCAATTTGCACCTGTATTGGGAGGAATTGAAGTGTCTGGGGGTCGTGCGGTGGTTGTTGTGGCCTGTGTTGTAGTAGTGATGGTAGGACTCAAAGTTGTCGCCTCTGTGGTGACTAAAGGAACTTCAGTTTGACCAAAAATGCACTGAAAAGTACTCATCAAGAGCAAAAATTTAACTTCGGCCGCCATGTTGTTTGAGGAATCCAGGAAGTTTACGAGGCAGGCAAATGCCGTTTACTTATTATCTAAAATGCTTTGGAAAATTTCATTTGATCTATTTTTAGAGTCTAATTGCATGAAAAATGCTATTAAAAGTTTTAAATCTCAATTTTAATACCAATAACTATTTGTAATAGTTGACCTAATTTTGTCCGCGGAACAAAGGCTCTTCGCCATTTTGAAAGTTTGGAAGGCGGTCGGCGTTTGGCTTCGAAAATTTCTTCCTTAAAACAGAAGTAAGTGAATGTCTTTGGTTTTGATTGATTCAAAGTAATTGTTTGATATAGTAGTCTTTTGATCAAAATGTGAGACGAGAATTTGCAACACAAATCCCCCGAAAGCCATTGTTGAAATTCGGTTGATGTGAACAAAATGTGCCATGCTTTGTTTTGATAACATATTCCAATGCATTTGCTCATGAATCTTCTAACATCTAAAGTGCCCTGGGGGAAATTAGGTGATAGTACTTATACCGAGTATGATATTATCAATTGTGAACCAAATTATGTCATGATGATTGTGGGGGTTAGTTCAATAACCTTTTCTGGACAATGAACAATGAATGTTATTGTTATTTTTCCCAGGGCCCAGCAGGGGTTTTCCCAGGGACCAAGTCAAGGAAAAGTCACTTGTCAAGCAGGAAGTTACTTTGCAAGTTACTTAGGTTGATGTAAACTTGGCATTAATGCTAGAAACACAGATCGATCAGAGTTAATTGCAATCCACATGTGGCCACAGTCTCCAATCTGAAACTATGCACGACAAAGGCTGAGTTGACTCAGTTGGAGAATGGAAAAGTGAGGATTGCAGTTGAGCATTGCATTTATCTGCTTGGGGTTTAATGACGTGCAGACAATCCTCAGAGCTCTACCTATACAAGAAACTCTCAAATCTGCGTAAAGTAACAGGATGGTATCACTATTAGGGCTCTGCATCGTTTGATTCAAACGATACGATATGCATCATCGATACACTCATTCGTTACACGATACGTATCGGCAATACATATTCATAGTTGCGTTTTTACTAAATATTTTGCCTATAAAATTGCTAAGAGGCAGTAAGGCCTATAAAATTGTAAAGTTCTCCATTTCTGTAAGTGACAGCCCCAAATCAAGGACCAAAGCTTGTAGCAGTATATTCATGTAACACAATTATCAAAATTGTTTATCTTAATTTTCTTTAATACTGGTCTGGAATCCGCAAATACACTGAATTTTATGGTTCAGTGACACAAGTTCACAAAACTATTAAACAAACACACAAACTATATTATTAATAGCTATATATAAGTAAAACAAATTTATTATTCTATTAGGACGTTAAGGGAATCGGACATTTCAGGTTTGGATGTTTTGGTTGTCAGACGTTTTGACTTGATACTACTCCCAAGTTAATCACTGATTGGCTGTAACTTTTTGGGACTACTCATTTCGACCAATCACAGTGCATAACACAAAGTAATCAAAATGGCAGTTATTATTTTATTATTTTGCATCTTAGGGACAGAATAACTATATTTTATGGTTTATTACACGTCGTATACCGGTTCTTTTATCGATTGCTTGTTACCGGTGTAGAGCCCTAATTACTATATTTCATGCCAAAAAAATATTAAAACGTTTTTTAAATGTCATGTGTTGTGAATGAATGATATGGCTTGATGTCTAGTTAAAATCCTTATAACCACTGTTTGGAACAGCCACATCTTGAATGATTGGTATCTATAAATAAATTTTCCCACTGACAAAGTTCACTGTGGAGCTGGCACAGCGACAATGAGAGACACCTTGATATCGTGAAGATGATATAAATATTACCATTCTTCTCATTGAGGAAGTATTTAATCTTTTCAGAAATGCCGGTGTCAGAGAGTTGGTGGCCTGGAAATGCTCCATCACAAGATCCTGGCGTGAAGAGAAAGGCTCCAGTGGAAGAAATGGCACAATGGTGTCCAATTTCCAGTCAGCCAGTGGTAAGTACTAAGTAGTTTAGAAAAATTTTAAACTTAAATATATTTTCATGATTTTCTTGACAGTTTATGTTCACCGCTTATGTTCACCAAATATTTTGTCATGGTTGTAAGTCAAAAGCTTTAAACTTAGATTGTGTTGTTTATGTTATTCAGAATGCCAAACGCCAATGTATCTGGCCATCTCAAAGCACCAACCAGCAACCGCAACTGACGGCCTTCCCAGTGCAGATGGAGGAAGCCATGGAAGATGCAAATTGTAACAATAACTGCAGCGGTATGCAAGATCTCAATGCTTCCGCAGCACAATCTAGTCAGGTAGGAGGTTTGCTCTACTCACAAGTTAAAGTGCTGACTGATGAGATATAATGAAGATTGAAAAGTCATGTGTTTATGGCTAAAAGAAGAGACAATTTATGGAAGAACCTCACTGTTCTGGTTTCTGTAACAATCTTCACATACATAATTTGGTACAAGTGGAAATTGTAAATATATCACTATTTGTTTCATTTGCCATAATATATGTTTATAAATACCCTGCTAACATTTGACGCAGGTTAAAAAGATCACTTGAAACTTTAAAATTTAATTATGTATACAATGTACATGTAGTTCTAACCTTTAACCTTTTAATTTTCTTCCTGATCAGCAAACTTCAATGTGGCCAGGGAATTCTTGTGGGCTTCCAACAACAGAATCTCAGAACAGATCCAACATGGTAAGCTGTTAAGATATGCTGTATAATTGTGTGAATAATGAATAATTCTATCATTTCATGGCAGGAATAGGACATTTATATAGGCTAATACAATTCTTAATTTTTTTTCAAAAGGAAGGTCAGTTGATGGATCTGTGTGGCGAAACCTACAATCCACAAACAACAGTCTTGGCAGAGTTGCAAGATGCCTATATATCCATGGATTCAGATTGCGTACCTAATCCTGTGCAATATAATTCACCTGCCCCACAGCAGCAGCAGCAGCAGCAAAACCCATCTTCCAGGTCAGACTGTGGTGAAAAGTATTGTTGTGGGTATGTATGTCGTGTGTCTGCATTCTGTTGTTGTTGTCCGAGTGTGTCTGTGGGTGGGCAATGCGTATCACCATCTCTCATACAGCCGAATGCAATGAAGTGTAGTCCAGATCTCACACTTGTTTTGGATTTTTGGTTGTCCATGAGTAGATGCCTTTTTGTTAAAAACCATATATTGGCTATCATTGGCCTGTTAAGACTGCCTACAAGAGCCTACAAGTTGTAGATGGTCTTAACAGGCCAATGATAGCCAATAAATGGATTTCAACAATAAGGCATCTACACATGGGTGACCAACAATTCACACTACAACGCAATTTGCTTTCTTGCCCTTTTAAAAGTCCCTCTGTAAGCAAGGAAAACTATGGTGTCACAAGACAATATGTAATACACGTTACATGTATATTTGAACTGGATTTGGCTGCACTATGTTGTATTCGGCAATAATATTAAAATGCTACTTGCATTATAAATAAGTATAATATTTCATGTGTTTAATTTTTTCTGACTTCTGAGGCTGAGTCTTTAATTATTCATCTGCTAAATAATTACATAGTATATCCAGGATATTATAATTCATTTGAAGGATTTGATGATGATCAGCTAAGTTTTCCTATGTCGGAATGTGACTAATGTGTGTGATTTTGCCTTTACAGGAATGGAGAAACTAGTCCGTCATCCCAAGTCAGATGCTTCTGCAAACCTAACTGGGATGGCACGATGTCGCTCAGGCCATATGTCTCAGATATTTATTGAATCGCCGTTGATCAAATGCTATTTTAATGTACAGGAAATTTTGTTTACACAGTGTGCTATATTTATAATATTCACAGAAAAGAAATGCTTAATTGTAAGTGAAGCGGAGATCTATACTTTAAAGTGTTCATGCGGGTTTTTGCCCATTATAACTACCGTTAAATGGGAGGCAGCAGGAATTGTATACATCAATTGTTGTATTTATCCATATTTAATTGTTTAATTACAGCTGATTTAAATTGAATCCCATCAATTTTATTGTTAGGTAGTAGTTTTATTTATAAATTTTAGTGTTGAATTTGGAATTTTAGATAATTATTATGTGTTCACCATCACCTTATATCATATTTGAAATCAGTTTTTACTGGTAACAAATTAGGCAATCGTTACAGTGTATAGATTATTAATTGCATTTCATCTATTTGTTGTTCTGTTTAAATTTTGTGTCGTTTGTTCTAGATATGCTTTATTGTTTACAGCTGAGCATTATGTAGAAGTGTTCGTTATAGGTGTATTAAGTTTTGTTAATTTACTTGAATCAAATCAACCACAATCTGCACTCACTTTATTAAGTTATGGCAAGTGAACAGCTGCTTCCATATAAACTAGGATTGATCAAAGAAAATGTACTTGAAAATCTTTGTGCCTTTGCATTGGCTCAATAACACCATTTGTATGCATATGTGACACTTATGTGTGAATATAACATTCAAGATATATTGTGGAATGCTTCATTTCTTGTACTAAAGAGTACTTTTCCAATTTAGCCAAACTTGAAAAAGTATTGTATTCATCCAGAGTGCTAATCAAATGTCAAAAGAATTTCAGAATTAAGTCTGATGGGTTAGTTTAATTTAACTAATTTAGAAATATGATGGATGCCATTGGAAGGGTTAGTTTTAAATTAACTATAAATGCAGGGTGAGGACGGTGTAGCACAATATATGAATTGTTACCCCGGGATCTCGCATTACATTAGGTAGTATTAACACTGTCGGAGGATTTAGGTTTAATTGCGTGATGAAAATCGGAGTGTTCAGCTTTAAGACCTAGTTTAGCATTTGCGTGAAAAAATATGGGTTTTCTCAATTTATGATTTTCTAAATACTTAATAATCCAGAATGATCTCATTTTAGTACGAATGATGGCATAGCTGCTGTCTTTTATATGTATCGATACTCAGTGTACTACTTAACATCTAATGAATCTTATCAAAAAGTTTGTACTTCACTTATAAGCTTGTTTTGTATTGGCAGCACCAACTATATAATTCTTACTATCACCAGCATGTGTTAATATTATGGGTTTCACATGATTGAGGTGGAAACAGGTTGTCCAAAGTAATATATAATACATTTATATCTCATGAGAGTGATGTAATTTTTGTACACATCTCAGCTTTTCAATAAATTGACATTTAAGACAAGTTCCTGCTTCTGTGATATGTTTTAGAGATTATTATTTGGGCCACTGGCAGCTGGTCATATAAAGCTGCATAAGCTTCAGATCAGTGGCATTGAAAGATTTGTGATGACATGACTACATCTACAATTATTTTCCACAATAAACCAGCACAATTTTCCAGTAAACACCAGTAATTGTGCAATCTCATTGCACTTTGAAGTACGTGAATATAGCTGGATTGATAAACCAGTATAATACGATTTGACAATATTTGATACCGATACAATATTTTGATATACAATTTTCCGATATATATATATAAGCCCTGGCCGCAATGAGCAAGTTTTTTTTCTCATTTGACATATATAATTATTGCATGATTATAATTAGAGAATTGCAATTGCAGTCTTTTGGCCCTGTGTGTACTAAGTAGGCTAATAGCAATTGAGGATGCCTAAGAAGGTAGTGATCGACTTAGGTCAACTTGACACCTTTCATATTGATCTACTATCTTAATTGCAATTCTCACTGGCAGGTGTCAATATGCTTGCTCAATTTGCTCTAACAGGTATTTCTTATAATAATAAAATACAACCCGTGATAAAAAATGGCATCGTTTAGGTTAGTTTCACATGTATTTCATAAAAGGAGTTTAAATATTATTGAAAACAATGATTTCAAACTATAACTATTAAATTATCGTTTGGAATATCGTATCGTATAGCATCATACGATATCAAGCCCTAATGTGAAGTGCCTAAAACAGATGGCTCAACACGAGTCCCTGTATGAGTTTCAAAGGAGAAGAAATAATTATTCAAAAAGGACACTTTATTGCACAAAATAAAAACATTCTATTACATAGTACATACAGCATGGCCAAATGGTGCCTTGAACCATCTCACATCTTTCCTTCACATTTGACAGTCAACGAGTAATTTAACATGTAATAAGGAAAGTAAGACCATCCCATTAAGTAAAGTATATTATGGTCACAAGTCTAGGAGGACCTCTATAACCATATCATGGATTAATTAGGGCTGTTCCATTTAAAAGTATGGGGTGGGGGCAAACAGGAAGGTTTTTGAAAAAGCAGGAGGGGGGGGGGGGGGTTCTCCAAAAGAGGGGGAGAGGGTTGGTTGAGCAGTATTTTCTTTATATTTTAATAATAGAAAAAAGGGTAAAAAAGAAAAAGCGAGGTTGTGGGTCATGCGGTGTCTGAAAATTTTTCTGTCTCCTCCCCCCCCCCCCCCCCCCACAATTACTTTAAATGGAACACCGCTAGGCGAGTAATATATCTAAATGTATACAGGGTGAATATGTACATTTTCTTCATACAAAATGCATCAACTGCTGGATATATTATGAAGAGAAATTAAGCTTGCATCGCTGGTCCATCCTTTTTGGCTGTAAGGGCGATACCTGCTCCTGAAAAGCTTGATGCACCCTGGAGAAAATCATTAAATAATTCATTAAAAATCATAGACCTTGATGCAGGATGGCTGTCACAGAATTGAGTATATTAGCTGTCTAGATTTCTAATGTGACCGTTAACTGTAATGTGTGTCCCACCCAGAATTTGACATGCTGAGACATACCTAACTAATGAACTTTGATTGGAGAATTACACAAGAATTATTATTAACTTCAAAGCTGAACAAAAAAGTTCAACATCTGTGTATATGAGTAGAAGTAAGATGAAATTTTCCACTGTACATCTTTACTTAATTGTTACATGATTTGTTATTACATTTTACAATAACCAATCAATAAAACTTACCCTTTGCAGTTGGATAATATCTTTTTCTCTCAGTTTCGCTCCATTAATTGGATCCAGCATCTCCTTCTTTATAATTCTCTCCACACACTCCATTGTGACAACACTACCACTATAAATGTAAACAAATAAAAATCTGAAATACAATGTAACTAGCAAATTGTTTAAGTTATGTCTGAATAAGTAATCTATATTACGTACGAAGGTCTTAAAACAGCGCAAGGTACTGAATTCCCTAGGACATCATTTGAAACAGCGCAGACGTAACGAGCCTGCAAAGAAATGATATTGTCAGCTTAAAACCAAAAATACCCTAATATTTTACATCCATGCTAAGGTGATGGATGAAGATCACAAGTCAGCATTAAATCTATTAAACTTGGATCTGTCTCTGGAAAAGTAATTTTTCACATACATATTATAAATAAATGCCAAAAATTCCTAAACACCAGAGGGCAGTTCGATCGATTCAACAGTTGCTGTCAGGCATAACTTACATCTTTTACAATGAGAGACTTCTTCTTATCACCGTCCTTGATCTCCTTGAAATTAACTGGAATTAAGTCTTTCAGCTTAAGTGGCTTACCACTCATCGGGCATCTGACTTTTTCATCCTGAAATGGTTAATTGCCCATTTAATTGCATGATGTACAGTTCTGATTAAAATAATTATAACATAAAAATGATTAATAAATTTCCGATGCTTACTGGCTTTTCTACAGTAGAAGCTTGTGCTTGTGGAGTAAGATTAGCGACCCAAAAACTTGGCAAGCTCATTTTCGGATCATTCCCACTGGATGCACTGCTGCCTGCCACTAAAATGTGGATTATTCAAAAGCAAAAATCGCAAACTGATGACTATGGCAAAAATAGATTGTTCCCAACTGTTACAAACTACCTTATTTTACCCATTAAGCACAAACCACGATGTTACATCAAAAGCACCCTGTGTTACTGAGCCATTATAAGCTGTGGAAGCCCCAGTGGATGTGAACAGGCACACACCAGTCCATATTGAATTGCACATGATGGTAGATAACAGCAGTTAAGATATTTTTTTCATATCCTTATGACACAAAACTGACTACAACCTCAATTTCTCCACACAGTTCGTTAGCTAATATTGCTGAGAATAGACCACAATGGCTGTTATTGCCATGCAATGGGAGGAACTTGCTTAAATTGGTAAATTGAGCTTTTCACTCATGGTGGTGATATTTCAGTATTGCAATACATGTACATTGTCAGCTGCAAACACATTGCATGATGTGTGTCAACATCTTCGTTGAACTTCCAACTGACTAGTTTTGAGAGAAGCGTATTTTTTCTCATTAATTGACCACAATTTAAAGCAATTTACCGGACTTAATACATACAGCTGATTAGCACATACATTATGGACATGAAATTTAACAACTACAGTTGCTTGTTTATGTGGATCCTAGAATACAAGCACAAGGTTGAAGTTATGAGCACAACGTTGTGCAATTACAAACCAATTTTTTCATCAAAGACAGCCGATGAATGTCTAAATGAGAGCAAATAGTTTTAAGTAATAAAAACTATTTTATTTGGTAAAAAAATTGAAAGAGTTTCAATAATCGCCAACCTCCCGGGGCAGCTTTTGACCAAATTCCCTGACATGGTGCTTGGCTTGCACACCCATTGGTGCTTCCACGGCGCAATGGCTCAGAAACACAGTACACTGGAGCTTTTGATTTAACACAATGTACAATGCTCATTGACCTTAGTGCCACGTTTATGACAGCTATATCATGAAATATATATATATATATATTAGCTATATCATGAAATATATATATATATATATTAGCTATATCATGAAATATATATATATTTTACCAGGTTGATCTTTCATTGTGACAATGTTGGATTCATTCTCAACAAACTTCTTCAGTTTACTTGCAGCTTCTTTTGAAGTGGCTGTCTCTACATCTTTCTGAAAAATATGGGAGAAATAATATAACTTTAAGGCAATATAGATCATCATCAATATGTCAACTGCTCCATATAGAATGTTCCTTTATATTTCCCTCAATAATAATGAACAATCATGCATTCGGACACGGAATGCAACAAACTCTTAATAATATAAGTATTTACCTCTTTCTTTTTCTTTTGTTTCTCAAACTCCTTGAGTTTTCTGGCAATATCTCTTTTCTTGTGCAAAATATACTCCAAAACTGCTTCTTTATCATACAAGAATCCTTCTGGCCTATAAAAAAATTATGTTACATTATAAATTCATGCAATTCTATTGGCTAGCATACTAGTTTTCTAGGAATGGCAATATGCTTAACACTCAGATATAAGCGAAACTGCTTGTAAATTTTCATAGAATAGATCGCAACTTACGTAACAACTGGATAGCGACAAGGCTGTAGCGTTAAACTGCAACAATCAAACTCCTGTGAGTAAAAAAAATATATCTATAGGGATAACATCAAACATAAATACAGGAAAAATAATAAATTTGGTATCCTAAGTTTTTGGAGATGAGATGACCCTGTTGCATTTTTGACATATCGAATAATTTCTAAACATACTTTGATAGAATCCTTGCCAAGTCGAGCGTCTTTGCTACCATATCCTGAATGTTGTGAATCCTTCTTCTTTTCATGGTATGTGTACACTGATCCTGCAGTGCAGTTTCTTGCATGCCGTGTCATGGTTGCTGGCCACCTGTTGCTTCTGTCTCACTAAAAAATAAGTGCACATGTTAGTGCCAAATTGTTAATCCACAGTACCTCATTAAACACACTCCTTATAGATGGAACACGGCATGTCATGCATCAGAAATACATTGGCCCGAAACTCTCAAGTGTAGCCCGAAACTCTCAAGTGTACCACTAATTTTGTTTCGTGAAAAAGCTGATTATAAATTGAGGGAAAAAGTTCATGCGAAACTAGCACTGACTTTAATGTAATAGACAATGGAACAGTTGTGCTGCACCATTTCTTGAGTTTTACACTAGTGTTTACAAACAAATGCAAACCTGTCTTGAGCGATAATACAATTACAATAAAACTACAGACTACAAACAGCTAAATAACAAACCAGATATAAGTTTAAAAGCCAGTCATACCACGTTACTCAATAAATAGGGTTAATGAAATATATTTACAGCAGCGTCTTGTCAATTGACAGAAAATCAGAAAATGTACCGAATTTGCGTCGTGAAAACAACTAAGTGAAAACTGCAGAAAGCACCAGAGGGCGTCACTGTACAGCAATAAAGCGCCTCTTGTGGGCGCCCCAAAAAGGAAAAAAGAGATATCTAATAAAATGTATAACAGACCAGGGTATACGGCATACCCACTACAAACATTCTGGCAATTAATATATATACATACCATGCAGTTAATTGATTGCGAAGTTATCAAAAAATACACAGAAAGATAAACTGATAAATATATGTTACAAAGAAAGGCAGTCTGTCACCCAATGGGTGTATTTGGCTTTACATGAAATATTACCATTTACAAGCTGTATAAATTTTTTCAGCTATAAAACTTTGTTTAACAAGTTAAAGTCTCTCATAATATGAATATTCTTGTCCTGAGAAATTTATCAAGTATAGTATTCTAAAGTGAAAGAAAAGTCTGTTCCTGGGGGCCTTTAATTATTCCAACAATATTTTTAGAAGTACTTAGACATTCCTTGGGTATTTCTAAATAGGATTCCAAAATGACAAAATCAAAAGATCTGTTCTTTTAATTTAGGTGATTAGCAATCAAAAGGGTGATCCCTCCCCCTGGCAGTGTTTGAAATAAGGGCTGATCCATCGTCCTGAATTGCAAACCGACAGCTAGGTTTTGATGACTTTCCGGTCCTAGGGACCGGCAGGACGAATGAAAGGCTAATGTAGGTTTGCAAGGACCGGCAGCTTTCCCACACAGCTGGTCCTTGGGACTGGTATTTTGTGCTTACCATGATCACTGCGGCCCTGCCCCCTGATCTGGTAGAACTATATAATGTTAACTACAGTAGCCATTTATACTACCGTTATTTATGTTAAAATCATTTTTATTCATTTTCAGTTAATCTAATTATGGAGAATTCATGGGATAAAAGGCTGAGATAGGCGTAAATTCACCCATATTTGTTGTGGCACTTCTGATATTTAGGCAAATAATTGAAAAATCGTTGTTCTGTGTCTTGGCATTGCAACATCACACTTTTCATGCAGCAGCCCGTGGTTTTGAGACAGGTGTGATCATTAGAATATTGCAAATCAACATTGAGATTAAATTGTCATCCGGTAATTCAAAGGGATTAAAAGTCACATCATTAAAATTTGGAGTCAAGATCATTCGTGTTTTGGAAATATCTAGTATTCACAAATACGACATCATCTTCAAGACAATTGAAAGGGAATATGTCTTGTACACAATTAGGACAAATCCAAGAATTTAGATTTCTTTTAGTACAAATTTGGTCAGTATGACTGACATTACAAGCATTGAACAATATAGAACACGTGAATGCATTAGCAGTAATCTTCCATTACATAACGAACATGTCCTAGCCATGCAAGTTCACTATTACATGTCGGGCAACCTTTCAGCATCATCCCAGCTGGATGACGTTAAATTGGCGGTCCCTTGTACTCAGTGTCTATACTGAGGCAAGTAAAAGATCCCACCCATGGGGTGTATCATCATGATCATGGATGGACTCCACCTCTCTCTCTCCCCTCATCAATCAACCCTCGATAGCAGCAAGAATTTGCCTCAGAGGGCTGCACTTCGCATTTCTATCTATCAATCTTCTAGGGTAAAAAACGCCTTGGTGCTAAACATGGCATAATTCCTAGATCGTCTGGGCTGTAAGTTAAACTTTTTTTGAATGCATTCAGCAGTGTTCAGGTGCATGGAAAAGGACAATACAGAATATACAAGGCAATCCCGTTAGATTACACCAATTTCGCCAGTCACCATGTGAGGAAATGAGTCTGTAAGCAGAAAGATAATGATTTCATTCACTGCAAAACAAAACTTCATCTTTGACTTTTCTGTCAATCCCTCATTGCAAAATTTCAGGAGCTTCAGATAGATGTAGAAAATTATCTCCACAATGGTTGCATACCTGGTGTGATCTGCGTGCAAGAAACCTGGCTCAGTAAGAAACCTGGCTCAGTAATGATTCAGACACCACTCTATTTCCATTAAATGATTATAAACTTTTAAGCTTGGATGAACTAGAGAAGGATTGGACACTTCTATACTTCAAAGGTTCACACTGCGTTTCGCTACCGTCCTGACGACCAATTAATGATGCTGTATAGACCCAAGTTTTACAACTCCCCCTCACTGATTCCACTGGGAAACAAAGGAAAGGGTGCTAAATATGTATTCATATCGACTGACATGCATATCTTTCCTCTGCACCCAGTATAAACTTGACATTTTTTCACTTCATTGTTTTTTCAGACTTAAATTTATGTCTGTAGGCAACTAAATTTTGGGAAATATATAAATAGGCATGTTTTTATCAAAATGTAAAGACACATCTGCTGAAAATTAGGCATCTTTGAAGGTCTGTATCTCCGTTCGACAACTTATGACGATTAAGGCATAATAACCAGCATGAGGTCAAGGTTTTCAGCTTTTCAATGAATATGATCTGATCTTTGGCTCTTTACGGCTGATTAAGTTAACATGTTTCACAAAATATTAGTTCCAATCTGGCTAAATTTAGTCCATAACTTTCTTAATATAACTGATTGTGATGCCAAGGACGTACAACAAGAAATAAAAAACGTTGACTCTGGAGTTTAGGAAGTTAATTGCTGCTGATGCAGGGCATCACTGATGAGGGGAGTAGTATGTGGTGCGCGCTGATGTCAGAGCAGCGCCTCTGGTGGTAATATTGGAACTAGGGATGTAATCCCCTGGTGGAAATTTTGGAACTAGGGATATAAACCCCTGGTGGAAATTTTGGAACTAAGGATGTAAACCCCTGATGGTGCATTTTGGAACTAATAACTCTGCCCCTAGAGGTAAATTGTGAAACTAGAGGCTCTGTTCCTATTGGTAAATTTTGGAACTAGGGTTCTGCTCCCCCCCTCCTAGGGGTAAAATTGGAACTAAGGGGGGTACAGATGATTCTGCCACATGCTGCATGTAATATTAGTTATGGAATTTCAATATTTAACAGATGCATATTTATAATTGGTTGTGACTTGTAGCCAATCACGTGTAAGCTAAGTTAACCAATGGGGATAACGGTTCGTTTAATATAAGATTGCAAATATAGTATATGGATTAGTATACACATTAGTACTAAGCAAGGGGCTTTAGTCATTTAGCTATTCTTATAAATATAAAAATGGCAAGCAAGCAACTTTATTACGGAGCACCTGAAAGGTTGTTAAAACTTCATATGTCTTCTCAAACTCGCTTTATTACCTGTGAAATGGAAAAAGAAGATCCAGATAAACTTTTGTTAGCAAGAAGTTATTGCGAACTTCTATGGTGCCTCAAACAGACGCTATAAATTAGCCATGATTACTTAAGCCACAAAGATATGACGTGTGGATGCAAGGATATCATACTGCACAGCGATCTCAGATCTATTATACACCAAGGTCAAATTGTTAATGATCTGATTGGCATCCAAATTGATGAAGATAGAAATGACTGTTGGATGATATCTAATAGCAAAAAATTCTTTTTGATATGCCAAATTCTTGACAGCACATCAACTGAATTTCAAGACATGGAGGATAACATGGATTTTTTAGAATATCAACTTGAATCCGAAATGAAGCACAGTGACATAGCAAGAAGATATTACAGTATACTGAAGGATCTGGAGAGCTATCTTCAAATGAATTGCCCTACATTAGACCATTATACAGGATGCCAATGTAAATCCTTTCTATTACTGAGCTCTGTATTAGCACGATACGTCACAGTTGAAGAAAATATTGATGAAATAATCAAGCAAGAAGTGGAAACTGACCCTACATCTTGCTGGCTTACTCAAACTATTGACAAATACAGGTTAATATGTTTAATTCACGATATGGAGAGATGGATGTAACACTGCGCATTCCACTGAGAATTGAGTCATTCACACTCAACCTTTCACATTATGTTTATATATATCATGATAATTCAGTTTCACTTGGACATCTGATGGGAATCAGTACAGTCATGATTCTAACCTGCCACATCATTTTTATGGCACTGTGCGACCTACTGTACAGTCTAAATGTTTTAATATATAAACGAAAAATATCATGACAATTCAGTTTCACTTGGACATCTGTCGTGAACAAGCGCTATCATGATTTTAATACATTGGGCGATAATAGGGCAGAAGCTCTGTGGAAATGAACTGCATAATGTAATACTTTTCAAAAGCAGGTCTTTTAACACACTGGAAAAATGTCAAAGGAATTATGATATTTACGCCGTTAATGGGATGATTACAGCATTGTCAAGTCAATTTCTCAGCTACAGTGTAAAGTACATTATAAATAATGTGGAAGAAGAATCGGAATCGGAATCAGATACGGACACGGAAGGCGAGGAAGAGATCGAGTCCAAGAATGGTGTAAAAACTGCTAAACTCGGAAAAAACCCTAAAAATGGTCACCCTGCAATGTCCCATCCATCAGGCTTTGTTCGACACAATGGACGACCCGAAGATGTGAAAATGAAATGGAGACTGTATCTTGTGGACAAATGTCGTTATCGAGACCACTGGGAAGAAATTACTTCTAGTACAGAAACTTTCTTAACTATAAGAGACGGCTTGGTAAATTTTTGGAATTCACAATTCGATAGATTTAATCCTGGAATTAAATATGAAGTTATTATGGAGCTTGTAAACTAATCATTATACAAACTATATCAATAACATGCTGTAAAGTTTGACAATAAATGTATTCAGATACTTTAAAAAATTGTTATTACGTCACTTATGCATGTATCACGTGATATGACCGCTAACTGATTTCTTTAGTCGCTTCGAGCTAGTAACTAGTTCAGTCTTATCAATGATACCGGCAGCCAAGGTATATGTAACAAATGGATAAGGTATTTAATTCCTATCTTGAAAAGATTTATTACCAACCGCAGTCTCCAGGAAGTTTTACAAGCAGGGATAAAATTTGGAGGTTTATCCGGTCAAGGCGTGACAAACCCAAAGGTTTAACATTAAAAATTGTTGAACAATGGTTGCAACTTCAAGACACACCATCTGTGTATAAATCTCGAGGTTCTAAGTTTAAAAGAGAAAAAATAATTGTCTCTTGTAGAGATGAACAATGGTCTGCTGACCTAATGGATACAAGTAAACTAAAAAAAGAAAATGACAATGTAACTTTTATATTAGTTATAGTTGACATCTTTTCCAAATTTTGCTGGGCAGAGCCACTTATTAATAAAAAAGCTGAAACAGTTAAAAAAGGTTTCACTAGGGTTTTCGACCAGGGGCGTATCCCACAAAGAATTTGGGTAGACGCTGGAAGCGAATTTCAAAATAACTTACTGAAAGTATATTTCAAGGAAAAAGACGTTCACATGTTCATAGCTAGGTCAGAAAGTAAGTCAGTCTTTGCGGAACGTCTGATTAAAACGTTGAAGTTGAAAATGTATAAATATATGTATCACAAACAAACTTACAAGTATATCGATGTTTTAAGTGATATAGTGTATTCATACAACAATTCATATCACAATTCAATCAAAATGGCTCCAATGGCCGTAAACAGTGCAAATGAACTTGATATTTACACCACGCATTACATGCCGACTGTAAATAAAAACAGTGTCACGGTGAAGAAACCATCATTTGCCAAAGGAGATTTGGTCAGACTATCTCATGCTAAAGGTAAATTTACTCGTTCCTTCAGAGAAAGTTTTACTGAAGAAATATTTAAAATTAATTACGTTATATTATCCACACCACCCAGATACACAGTTGAAGACGGTTTAGGCGAAAAACTTAAGGGCAGTTTTTATGCACATGAATTGGCACTAGTACATCCTGACGATAATAGATCGTATAAAATAGATAAGATAATAAAATATAGAAATAATAAAAGGCAAGCTCTAGTTTCATGGTACGGTTATTCTAGCAAATTTAACTCTTGGATACCATCAAGTAATATAAAAAGGTACAAGTGAATACATTATTTTTAAATTAATATATCTAATGGAGGTAACTAAACGCATAATATATGTGTCTAGTGAAGATTCCAAAATATTTTTTCCCACGAACAATCAGCAACGTTTCACATACGTTTTGAGTGCACCTTTTATTTTAGAGGGAAAGTGGGAAGTTGGATTACGAGATATAACTGTCACTCTAAGTACTGCAGTACAATCTATGGATCCAATTATACTTGACATTAGTTTAGAACAGGCCAGTGGTAACATAAGACAGGGTATTGAAAGCATGGTCATAAAAAGAGCTATCTGCAATCCTAGAAAAGATTGTACGTCAATTTACTCTCTGTCAGGCTATTTAGACACAGTTAAGCTGAGGTCACCTTATCTGGATCGCCTGGACTTTGTTATAACCCCAGTTCAACCAAACAATTTGTCATTTGATAACCAGGCATCTGCACACTTAACACTCATTCTGCAAAAAGTCCGAGAAAACTAAGTACAGTAATAATGATTTTCAAAACTTACAAGTTAAACATAGAGCAGTGGGAGGATTATTTTATGAACCAAGTAAAAGGAAATGAACAAAGAAAAAAAAATTCAGGGCAATCTATAGTTAGTGGAGGCATAGACCATGGAGAGGACTCAGAATCCTTATCTATGGTAGGTAGTTTCAAAAAGAAGAATTCGCCAGAAGATCCAATTACATTAACCATGACGTCACCAGCTTCAGCTACAGTTGAAATGGCCAAATCTGAACTAGTTAATATTAAAGATGAAATACATACAAATATAGGCAGTTCGAAAAGATCACTCAAGAGGAAGTCATCTAGCTCTGCCAACAAAAGGGATATTAAGAAAAAAAGGAATAACAACCAGGTTAATTCATACAAAGACGTATTTTCACGTCACGGGAATAAGTCATAAAATATAATATAATATACTATATTACATAAACAATAATTATCATTTTACTTAAGTCTCTGTTAAGTTATTAATATTATCATAGATATCATAATGAGTCGTGACAGTGTGCCTGATAATGCAATGATGGGTGTTACACCTCAGCTAGATTTATTTCAACTGCCCATTATTCAAAACGGTATTGAAAGAAATATCATAATAGAGTATAGACCTACTTCACAGATTAGTTCACAAGAGGCACCAGTATCATTTGTTTTGGGGGGTGACTCTAAACATTACCTTGACCTCAGAAAAACAAAATTGTATGTTAAAGCTAAAGTGACAAGAGAAGATGGCACAGCTGTGCCAAAAGATGAAAAGGTAACCACAACTAATCTGACTCTGCATTCAATGTGGAATCAAATTGATATCAAAATATCAGGTCATTCCTTATCTTTATCAGACAATGCCTATGCATATAAAAGCTATATACAAACGCTATTAAAATCGTCAAGTGATGTTAAGGATTCACAGTTATGCGCACAGATGTATTATAGTGATGACGGCAATATGGAAAAATGTGCATTAAATACAGGGGCCGCTAGCAGAATGAAACTCTTTGCCCAAAGTGCTAGTGTGGAAATGGAGGGTCCTATTTTAGAAGACATATGCCAAACATCACGGTATATTTTGAATAATACGCAAGTAGAACTAAAACTGTTCAGATCAAGACCTGAATTTATAATTTTAACTGAAACTGAAAATAAATATAAATTACACATAGAAGACATTTGCCTTAAAGCGTGTTATGTGGATGTTAATCCAGGTGTTATTACAGGGCATGCAAAGGCACTTGAGAAATCTAATGCAATTTATCCCTTTGTCAGAGTTCAAATGAAGTCTTTTAATGTCAGTACAGGAAGTAGACAATTCTGTTTTGAAAACTTATTCAACACAGAGTGTCCTACCAAAGTTCTAGTAGCTTTTGTTGAAAGTGATAGTTTCAGTGGCAATTTTAAGAAAAACCCTTTTAACCTGCAACATTTTAAATTGAACGAGATAGAGCTTTGTTGCGATGGCACAAGTGTACCTTCAAGACCAATGAAGTTTAACTTTGATGATGAGGGTCGCGAGGTAGTGACACCTTATCTTAGATTGCATGAATGTCTGGGTGGTCATTGCAACTCAACATTTGGTACAGGTTTAACAATGGAAATGTTTTCTAAGGGCCATTCTATTTACTCGTTTCCAGTGTACGGGGCGGGAGGTGAAGGAAGTTTTATGGAAGTTAAAAAGAGTGCTAATGTTAGAATACAGGGCACATTTGCAAATGCTTTAACACAAGCAGTAACTATCGTTATTTATGGGGAGTTTCCATCTGTGGCTGAAATTGAGGGTAGTAGGAATGTAATAGTAAATTAAGTGAGATGACTCATAACTACTATTTATTTTATTTTAGAAATAGCTGAAAGGAAACCATGGGTCCTATAATACAACAGGATGATCAAGGTCATTGTTATATACCTTTTGAATCACCCATTTCATTAACAGTATGCGGATCATCAAACTCTGGAAAATCTACATTTATAGCAGCTTTATTGGACAACAAAAGTAAAATGTTTACACCTGAGCCACAAGAAATAATATTTGTTTATTCTGCGTGGCAGCCGTTGTATGATAGGCTAGAAAGGACGGTACCAAATATAAAATTTATGAATAGAATTCCAACAAAATCTGAAGTTGTACAAATGACTGAAGATTTAGAACATAGAATGATGATACTTGACGATCAAATGACTCAACTTTCATCATGTCCTGACATTACAGAGTATTTTACTGTCTTCAGTCACCACAGAAATCTTTCATGTATTTTAGTATTGCAGAATGCGTTATATCAAGCCCAGTGTGTAAGGGACATATCATACAATGTTCAAGGTATGATTATATTTAGAAATCTTAGGTCTCCCCAACAGGTTGGAATTTTAGCCACTCAAATGTTTCCTGGAAAAAAAAGAAAATATTTTTTAGACGCCTATAAACAGGCATGCCTTGACAGGCAGTTTGGTTATCTATATTGTGATATAAACCCAAGAAATGATATGAAGTATCAGTTGAGAACTGACATCCTACCAGGTCAAGACACCATAATATTTTTACCTAAAGCAGCCTAATGAAAGATTTTGACAAATTTTTCGATTTGGTAAAGGTTATAACTACCTCTGATGATAAAGCTGTAAAAGCTATTATTAAAACATCTCCTGAGCAGTTTATCAAATTCATAGGCGATATATCCTTAAATATTTTATATGAAATAATACCGCTCACTGTATATTATTTAGATAAATTAAATAAACATTCAAGCATTGTTAGAAAAATAGGTTCTAGAAGATTGAAGTCTAGAAAGAGACGGATTTTATGTACCAGATATAGTCAAATTGTTACAGTATTACTAAAAGCATCTTACAATTATTTATATACGCAGTAAATATGGCCCAGGCGCATGTTATGATATCTACTGATGAATATAATAGATTATTACAGAGACTTAAAGACTATGACAATGCAATGGATGGTCAGGTTCAGAGGGGGGCGAATTTACAGGGCGATACTACCGATAACATAAGCAGGCCAGATAAATCTTCCCGGAGTGAAAGGGATTTAAGTAAAAATAGCAAACCTAGTAATGCGAACAGTAGCTATAATAAGAAAGAATCTGTTAAAACGGAAAACAAAGATCTTGAAAACGAATTTAAAAATCTACTAAAAAGTGTTGAAGAATTAAAGACACAAACTGCAAGTCTCAAATCAGTAAAACAACCTTCTAGAAAACGTAATAATCCGCGTTCAGACAAAGACAGTAAACCTGACTCCAAAAAACGTAAAACCAAAGTGGCTACTTCAAAAACTAAGAAAATTACCAAAAAGGAAATAGCTGCTAAGTTAGTACCACCTGGTATCAGACAAGCACAAACTAAAGCTGCTAAGAATACATCAAGACAAAAAGAGACAGATATAAAAACTTGGCTATCTGTATAAACATACAACATTTCCCACAACGCAGTAGGTAGTATAATTTTAATAGCTCTTACAATCCATGGTATGCCTGTTAGTAAAGTTAGGACAAAGATGCTTCATTGTTTTGGGGGGTAAATTGTTTGCGATTGGCTAGAAGTTTAGTTAGAACGAATCTGAGTGGTTGTTGGATTATAACGTCATGGTACTGCCTCCAAAATACGTCACAAGGTCTTCTGTTAAAAGAAATGGCCAGCACTATTGTAAAACACAAGTGAACTTCTTCTTCTGAATTTTACAACAATGAGAGGCAAGGGCAAGTCCAAGGCACCAATCGAAACTATTGTATTGGACGAGAGCGAAGAAAGTGCGTCTGAGGCAACTTCAGCTCCAGTTAAAAAACACAAAATGGACAGGAACTCAAATGGACCTGACGAAGAGGCAGAAGCTTCTACTTCGTCTGGAGCATGCGGTGGACCGCTCCCGGAGAAAGAGAGACCTGGGTTCGAACCTAAACCAAAGGGCAATTCAGCCTCATCATTAGCATCTGCTGCTCTTGTGTCACCAGGTAAGTTCTTTTGTTTTTTCACTCATTTGTTGTTATGCTTAAATTACTTCTTTCTCACAATGATATTAATTGACGCACTTTTAAAAGTATACATCCCTCCCTGTTGCGTGGAATTATATATTTAGCGATGTATGACCATACATTATTTAATACGGTGAACGCTTGTGAATTCTGTACAGCGCTAAATATTTAATTATGTACGACTGTACATTATTTCAACACTGAACACCGGTGATTGATGTAAAGTATTAAATAATATAATATACATACATAAATTATTAAATAATTCGTTAGTACCTATGTATATTTAATGGTTAGTTTATAATAATTATGTGATATAATTGTATTTATAGGAAATTTTGCTGATGAAATCGATGAAGACGTTCCAGCAAATACAGCATGTGACGCTATTCCGGAGGCGCCTCCTCTCGAGCCAATGGTGCTCAGTGAAGTCAGCAATATCCTACTTCTAAGGCCTCGTGCAATATTAGCTTTTCCCCTGGGCTATAGGGGTCGCTACATCGTTCTTTCTTCTTTCGGCGAAACAATGGGGCTGCATATCCGTGAGTTCCAGAATACGGCAACTGGGGCAAAGTTTCCCACGAAAAGAGGTGTTAGGATGACACCTATGCAAGTCGCAGATTTACGGTATCACCTCCCAGAAATTAGAAACATTATGTATAGCATGAGGCCTGGTAGGACCTATCACTTTGGGAAGCATTTGTTTATCAATGTTAACAACGATTTTGGTGCCAGTGCAGATTTGAGGCACTTTTTCACTCTAGCTAATGAGGATAATAGACTACAGCCGACCAGGCGTGGTATCAAATTATCCGTCATAGAAATTGAAGCCATCATTTGGGCTCTTCCGAGATTTGCTGAAGTATGGCCTGAATTTGATGCCATTGATGAACCGTGCTTTGTTCGACACATGAGATGTCAAGGTCAAACAGAGTACATGGAATGCCCTCACTGTAACCCTGAATATCTTATTTAATTTAATGTTACATAGTGTGTGTATCAATAATAGAAGATATTACTTGAGTAATCGTTATAAGAGTAGGTTATGAAGCCTATTCTTTATCTTGGCTGAGTTTTACTTGTTTAATTAGTACATGGAATGTCCTCTATGCAACCTTGAATTTCTTATATAATCACACTTACTGTCACTTATATAATTGTCACAGAATATATATGCTAGAGTAATAATTCATGTCACTTATATAATTGTGACAGAATATATATGCTAGAGTAATAATTCAGTAGATTACGTTATGAAGTCTATTATTTATCCTGGCGGAGATTTACATGTTTTCAGTCATACATTAAAATGATACTGTTGTGATGTTTAAAATGTATTCATTTACGTAATAAAATGTTCTGATCTAAAACATGGCCTTTTACCTGTGTTGGGAACGGTGGTGATATATTTTTATATATAAATATATTTTGAAAGAGTGATTGACTTTGCAATATAATAAGAAAAAGATGAAGAAGAAGACAAACATGATATGAGATTAATTGTGAGTTTGATAAATATATCCCTGAAATGAGCAGAATAAGTACACTTTTAGAAATACTAAGTGGTAGTGTTAGCGACACTTACTATAACTGAAACGCATTAGAATTTTAAAATGCTTCAACTCTGAACACTTTTGAAATATAAATGTGTAGTAGTATTATTCACTTTAAATGCTCAACTTAAAATGTTCAGAAACGTCCTATATAATTCCCTATGTGATACAATAACAAGATCACAACTTAATTGCATTTAAAATACCAGGTGTAGATTTAAGAATACAATTAAGTCATTATGCTTAACAATGTCTGTTAAGTATGTTTACAATATACCGAAGAGTCAGACAATCAACATGCGCATTTGTTTTGTCTGGCAATAATGAATTAAGTAGACATCCTTAAATTTAAGTTAGTCTTTAATGTCAGAACAACTTTTAAAACAGCAGTGTTCACATGTGTAAATTACAGAGCTGTCTAAAAATGGAGTTTATTTCACAGATAATTATTTTCTACATAGAGGAGTTGTAGTATCAACATTCAGTCTTCGTTGAATATGAGTGCTTGCTCTAAGCCTCATGCGGTGAAGTCTAGGGTCTTCCACAATTTCGTCGTAAGGAGCACATAAGTCTACATCACGCATTTCATCCGCACTTCGAGAATGACCCGGACTGCGGGGTAAGTCTGGGTCTCCGCAACACAGTGAACCTCTATTTGACTGACTTTGACCAAAGGTCAAACAAACTCTATTATTTACTGTATCATGTTGCGCAAATACCCTTAAAGCTGTCGGTGTAACAATGTCATTTCTTAATGTCACACTATCGTTTGCAATGGACATGGGCGGAGCAGAGGGCGCGTGAACTTGCGCCCTCGTATAACCGTCGTCGGTACAGATTGATGATGAAGAAACTGCCGGAGATGAGGCTGTTAATGAACTAAACACGTGTTCTGGAAAATTGTGAAGAATGGGTGAACATACTACTGGCGAAGTTTGATACAAGAAAGTTTCCAATTCTTCAGGGCTAGCTGACTCAATTTCCGTCATCGGGATGTACTGGTCTTGTGAAGAGTATACCTGTATTGAAGTATATATAACAATATAATTGTACTGTTATTAAATTAATTTAAGTAATGCTTGGAATTATAATTTTAAAATAGGCATAATTTAAGTAACGTGTTTACTATAATTTTAAAATAAGAATAATTTAAGTAATGCGTTTATTATAATTTTAAAATAACAATAACTTTAGGGTTGTATTATATTATGATTTAGAATATTAAATAATTAAGAATTGCATTATATTTAATTTAAAAATAATAAATATACTTACATCATTTTGACGACGTTTTTTAAACAATTTAAATAATTTATATAGCGAGGCAAAAATCCCTGCAGAAACAAACGATATTGACAAACTGCCTCCAATGGAAATTCCAACAATTTCACCTTCTAGGTTTTCTGAGGGCTCAATACTAATTTTAATTTTGGGCTTATCATCATCGGGATTTTCCTGTAAAAGAAATTAAAGATGGAAAATCCAAAACAGCAACGTTAATATAAAGATAAATACTTGTTTGATGTAAATAAGCATTACTATAAATACTTACCAATTTAGTTGATATCTTGGGGGTATAATTAAAGATTGCCATCTGACTAGAAACTATGCGCATTGCAGTTGTGGTCTGGGGGCTCATTTGTCCAGTAACCTTTCCAGTATTACTCTGTATAGTAGAACGCGAAGAAATAGCTACATTAGGCTGCATAGTACTAGTTAGAGTAACATGTAGATTTCTAAAGAGAGTACTACCTAGACTGCTAGGTTGTGTACTAGATATAGTATGCAATATAGTGCTTAGCGCAGTATTAGCGACAGTCCTAGGTAAAGTACTGGCAACAGTAGTAGGTAAAGTACTAGATATAGAACTTGTCAACACACTGTCAACATTGTCTGGTACATTACTCACTACAGTACCAACAACAGTACTATGCACATTGGACTGTGCATTGTTATTACTGTCACTGTCAGAAAGGTTTGCTGTGGTGTAATCATTTTCCTCAACACTCTGAGATGCAAAATCCTGTAACAAAAAATACTTGTGTTACGCGTTATATGCAGTAATTTTAGAAATATATGAGTCTATAATTTGGCAACAGCCCTAATGTGTCTAGGCTTTTTTAAAAAAGAATAGAACATAGCCTCGAATATAACTGTGAAGTTTACAGTTGCCCTATAAGCCTGTTGTATAATAATCTCTATCATGTTGTTTTATTTAAGCTTTAGTGTACCTAGATTTAAGATAATAGGATTAAGTTTGAATAAATGCACATTTTAATAAATATTTACCTCTGATGTAGTAGATGTCAATGTAGCATTTTTGAAATTTAACTCTGTTGTAGTAGATATCAATGTAGCATTTTTGAAATTTAAATTTCGGGTGACAAACAGTTTCTGTTAACGAGAAAAATATATAACTAAATAATTGTATGAAATAATTTGTATTGCAATTTATAACTGTGTTAATTATTAAGATAACTCACCTTACATTCATCTGGATATATTTCTAAAGGTTTCCAGCTAATCCTTTTCAAAATTATTATAGGACAACCAAAGGGATATTTCACAGTAATCGTTGTTTCTGTGCAGCCTGTCATGTCAACTATTCCTTTTCGTGTTAAAACGATTATTGTTGCATCTATTCCACAAAATGCAGGTGAAATAACTATCCTCATTCCAGAGCATATAGTAAAAGTGTCGCTTGTCTTGACACATTTAAATTTCGAGCAATTTCCATGTATAGAAAAAATTGCAAATAAAGCCACAATGTGCAATGCAAAGACCTTCATTACTTCTTTTCTTGTATTGAAAGAACTCCCCTCCAGGTAATTAAGCCGTCATGCATGATTTAACCTATTTACAGCCACCAGATGTCACTGTGTGATTTATTCATATCAGAAGCCACCTACCGGATTTTTCTTGACTTTAATTAAATATTAGTGACTAAAGCATCTCTTGCCATTTCGCAGTTAGAAATACATGAGAGAAGTGTGTTTCTTTTTGTACTGAAGAATCAAAATGAGGTCTACAGATGGTCAGAGTGGAAGAATTGAAGACGGTTGCAAACCTACATTTGTCACTATAGATTTACCAAACAGAAAAATGGAAAATGATATAATTGCACAGTCTCTGGGTAAAAGACCTTTATTACCAGTCAAATTAGGCAATAAACAAAGTCATAAATTTATAACGCTGCTATTGCTTACCATAATATCTGTTTCAGGGCTAATTGGGATGTTAAAACCTACATATAACAATGAAAGATTTGATTATCAGCCTCATTTAGAGGCACTAAACTCTTTAACAAATTTTTCTATACTAAATGGTACTATAAAGGTATTTTATTAATTATATGTCTTGCATTGCATCTCACATATATACCCTCCCTACAGTTTAACAACTTTCCTAACTCAGAATTGTTTAGCAGCTTTAAATGGTGAATCATCAGGTTGAATACCCCTACCCTTCCCATTTAACAATTTATAGGGGCTTTGTTTAGGATATAAATAAACTGCAGTGAAAAAGTGTAGCAGTTTGTTACTTGTCTTGATGAGAGACCTCCCATATACTGGTAGACAACACTGGGACAATTTGGTTAAAGATTGACACAAAAGCTTTGCACCATTTGCAAATGGAGCTTTAAGGATTATATTCAGATGTTGGATAAATAACTTCCTTATAATGTACCAACGACAGAGTAAATAACATTATTATAGTGCACAAAAAACAAAAAAAAAACAACGACAATGGCATCAAACAACTTAAATACACCAAGCAGCCAGAAGAGGGCGCTTGAGGATGGCAACGACTCTGAGACATCTGTTGGAAATACTGTAAGTTGTCCAGTTTCTATTTTAATTGTGCAAAATTAATTCACTGTTGAAAAACTTGTATTTTACTTATAAGTATTAATTTTTGTTATTGTAGGGAGACAATATAGGATCATTTTTAAAACACCCTAGACTTGAACCGCAGCAAAAAAACCCGTATAATCAAAGTCTACTAAACACAAACTTGGTAAGTTTACTTAAGGGATGTTATTTGAATACACTTCTGAATATTATACTTCCATTTTAAATTTATTTATGAACCAAAACAAAATAGTATGATTTTACATTCCTTATTATAGGCAAAATTTAAGTAGTAAGAGATAAGCGCTGATGGTAGTTTATAAAATACACATATTTTATTTAGTGACATGTTTGTTGGATATTTACTCTTCATTTTAAGGTGGCAGAAAGCAAGCCCTATTCCATTGTACAGAGTAGAATAACAAAAACATGGAAACGAGGTGTGGAAGAAAAAACCTACAGAGCCAATTTCAGCGCTGAAAAAACAGGTATTTTTCAATAATTGTATGTTATATTACTTTAACTTTGTATTATGAGTTATTGGGACTTTGAGTATTGTTTTTACAATTGTATGCATTATTTTACAACAGGAGCCAGGCTATTAGATATTAAAGAAGACCTAGTGCGTATGTTTGATGAGGTCATTAACATCGCTTCAACTAATTATGATGGGAAAGACAAGGCTAGACTTACTATAGCCCACTCTGAGATGCCAGAAGAAATATTTGTACACATGAGAGATGTTTCTAACCTAACAGGAAGAACAGTGATGGAAAGATTTGAAAAAGTGCTTAACTCCCACCAAGATATGACTGTTGACGAGTCCTTTGAGATATCAGTTGGCCTCATGAGGTTATTTAAAGGAGGCAGTCCTACAAAGAGAAGTGGTAGGACTCTCCCTCTATTTCCTCATTTGAACAAAACATTATATAGTTCTATTGTAAACAAAAAAGCCATTGTGGAAATAATTTGTGAAGACAATGAATTTATCTGTGCAGCAAAAAGTATTGTTGTTTGTATGGCTAAGCTTGAAAATCTGAGACGAAATGACTTTCTCAATTTGATCAGGAAGAACAGACAATGTTCCAATGGTCCACAGACGCTGAAGACCAAAGCATTAGAACTACAAGAAAGGGCTGGACTTCCCACTGATGAACCCCTGACAATTTCAGAGTTGGCTGCTTTTGAATCTGTGCTAAAGGTAAAAATAGCTGTAATTCAATTTGCAGACGAATCAAATACGCCTGTAGTTTCAGAAGTTTCAGGTAGTGAATATGACAATGTGATATTTCTGTATCATACTGATGACCATTTTCATGCTGTAGTCAATCACAGAGCCATGTTTCCTAAAAGTAACCTTTGCATGCAGTGTTTTGAGGTGTACAATGTGAAAGATAAATCCCACCCTTGCCTAGAAGGCCAAAAAAGCAATTGCATTGTTTGTAAAAGACATGAGTGTAATTTTGGTGAAACTATTACCTGTGAAGACTGTAACATGACTTGTAGAAACATGTCCTGCTTTGATTCCCACAAGAGGTTAACAAAATCTGAAAAAACACTATGTGAAACAAGGTACAAATGTAAAGAGTGTGGAAAAGTTATCATAACAAAAGAACAAAGCATTGTGGATCATGTCTGCGGTCAATACAAATGTCTTTATTGTTCAGAATATGTATATCAAGATCATTTATGTTACCTCAGAAGGAAAAAAATTAAACTATCATCAGGTAAATTTGTATTTTTTGACTTTGAAACAATGCAGGATGATGTCTTTCAATGTGAATATGGTTATGTTAAAAGAGGTCATAGCGGCCAAGGTGATTGCAGTAAGTGTACTGATGAATATGAATGCCCCTCTTGCAGAATCTGTGTCAATTGTAGGACACCTAATTGCAATAGAAATTATCATATTCCTAACATGGTTGTATGTCAAACAGCCTGCGATTCCTGTAAAGATGAAACTCTTAAAGAAAAGCCTAATTGCAGTAAATGTGGTAACCTTTGTATGCAGTGTCAAAAGTCAAGATCAAAAAAGGATGACAGTACATTTGATTGCGATGTTAGTTGGTGTGGTGAACGAGAATTGGTTTTTAAGGGCCCTGACACAGTTTATGACTTTTGCACATGGCTAATATCACCTTTACATAAAAATTACACAGCTTTAGCACATAATGGAAAAGGCTTTGATTTTTCATTTATTTTGAACTTTTGTGTCAGTGAAGCCAGAATAAAACCTCAATGCATTTACGCAGGATCTAAAATAATGTGTATGGAAATAAAAGATGGCATAAATCTGAAGTTTATTGATAGTATAAACTTTATGGGAATGAGCTTAAAAAAGCTTCCAAATGCATTTTCATTACGACCTGAAAGTGAGCTTGATGGTGATGTACATGAACTTGCTAAGGGGGACTTTCCCCATCTCATGAATACAAAAGAATATCAAGATTACTGTGGAACTTTTCCTACTCTTGCCATGTATAACGTGAATGCAATGCCAGTTAAAGAACGTGAAACATTCATTGAATGGCACAAAAAACAAAGTGGAAAAGTGTTCAATTTTCAGAAAGAACTGCTATCTTATTGTAAGCTTGATGTCACCATTTTAAGGTTGGCTTGCTTGAAATTTCGAGATATCATCACTGAAATAACTACCATCAAAAGTGATGACGGCGATGTATTAGGCGTAGTAGATGTGTTTGCCCATGTGACAATTGCCTCTGCATGTATGCAGATTTTTCGAGTTAATTTTATTGAAGAATACTATGATGTAACATTATGTGATGGCAGGGGTGGTAAAGCTCTTTTTAAAACTGGTAAATGGTATTTAGGTGAAGAGCCTATCTCACCAGGTGATATAATAGAAAGAAAGTTTGTTTCCTCATCTATTGCACAAGTGCCTGCTCAAGGCTATGTCAGAAACAGTAATCACTCCTATAAGTCTATTTTATGGCTGGAGTGGGAAGCTAAAAAACTTGGTAGAGAAATTGCGCATGCTAGAAACAGGGGTGAACATCCAGTGCGATGTGGTTCATCCACTTATCTACTAGATGGCTATGATAAAACTAACAATGTCTGTTACGAATTTAATGGTTGCAGGTATCATGGATGCTATTGTATAAAGGACAGAAAACTGAAAGATCCTAGAACAGGTTTTTCCATGGAGGACTTACATAAAAACACAAAAAGGAAAGAAAATGATTTAAAAGCAATGGGGTATAATTTGATAATAATGTGGGAATGTGAATTTGATAAGATTGTAAAACAGGATGAAGAGTTACAAAAGTTTATCCAAGAGTTAGATGTACCTGAACGATTGTCAATCAGATCTTCGTTCTTTGGGGGGCGCACAGAGTGTTTCAGTCTTCATCATTCATGTAAAGAAGATGAGGAAATCCATTATATTGACGTCTGTTCAATGTATCCATTTCTAAATAAACATTCCAAGTTAGTTGTAGGCCACCCTGAAATTATATGTAGAGATTTTGACTACAGTATGCAGAGTTATTTTGGCATTGCGCATGTCAAAATATTACCACCTAAAGATCTGTACATACCTGTACTACCCCTCAGAGTGACTGGTAAGTTAACATTTCCACTTTGTGCTGCTTGTGCAAAATTAGATATACCCCCAGAAATTTGTGAACATTCCAATGAAGAAAGGGCTATTAAAGGTGTTTATTGCACTCCAGAAATAATGGCAGCAATTGACAAAGGTTATGTCATCATGAAAATATATGAAGTTTACCATTATCCAGAGACATCTCAATATGATAGTGAAACTATGAAAGGTGGGTTGTTCACAGAGCAAGTTAATTTATTTATCAAAATAAAAACTGAAGCAAGTGGCTATCCTCAATGGGTGGAAAGTGAGTCTGATAAAAACAAATTTGTAAAGGAATACAGAGAAAAAGTGGGGGTTGCTTTAGATAAAGACAAAATACAAGTCAACCCTGCTTTGAGAAGTATAGCAAAAATATTCCTTAATTCCTTCTGGGGTAAACTTGGCGAAAAAAACAACAAGTTAAAAACACAGTTTATTTCTGACACTTTATCACTTGCAAAATTACAGAATAACTCAAAATATTGCATTCAGAATGTTCATGTTGTTAATGAAGATGTCATGGTTGCTGAATATAACTGTGACACAACTTTTGAAGAAGAGAGTAATGTTACTAATGAAATTTTGGCTTCACTGACAACTTGTTATGCTAGATTAGAGCTTTTAAAGCATATGGATTTTGTAGGAAGACGAATTCTTTATTGCGACACAGATAGCATAATTTTTGTAACTCAACCCACTCTTGATTCAAATGGTCACAAAGTTTATGATAATTACCCTCCGTTGGGTGATTGTTTAGGTGACCTTACTAATGAATTAGAATTAGGTACTTACATAACAGATTTTGCATGTGCTGGACCTAAATCATATTCATACAGGACAACTGATGGCCATGAAAGTGTGAAGTTTAAAGGTGTTAAAGTTAATTTTTTAAATTCACAAATAATTAATTTTGATTCTGTAAAAGAACTAGTCATGGATTTTAACAAAACTGTTACATTGACACCTCAAACTCAGTTTAAAAGATGTAAATATGGCGGTATAATCTACAATACATCTCTGGTAAAAAAACTCACATGTACATTTGATAAAAGACAAATTTTACCATCCCTAGATACCATACCTTTTGGCTTTGTAGAATAGGAAGATATAATGCTTTTATTTTGAATTTGTGTTATCTATATTTATGTAATCTTACATCATTAACATGAACACCAGTATAGTCTGCAGAAAATGTTTTGTACAATTGTATGTCTTTCAATGTAATTCTTGAAAATATATGTTTTATACTATCTCACTTGTGTTTGATAATAAATGTTACTAATGTCTTTATAATAAAATTCTCAAACTGTATCTTGATTTTGTACTTATTTCATATACTGTTAACCTTAGAGCGATTTTTATGTCCCTAGTGCACGATTTAGCACTAGAGGGCTTTACGTTTGTAGTACCAAAATTTCAGCCAGGGGTTTAATTCCCTAGTTCCAAATTTAACACGAGAGGGCTTTTACGTCTGTAGTACCAAAATTTCAGCCAGGGGTTTAATTACCTAGTTCCAAATTTAACACCAGAGGGCTTTTACGTCTGTAGTACCTAAACTTTCCGCTAGGGGTTTATATATAGTTCCAAAATTACCACCAGAGGCGCTGCTCTGACATCAGCGCGCACCACATACTACTGAGGGGTGTGCTCCCTGAAGGCAGTGTGAACATCAAAAGAATTTATGTATTTTAGGAAGCAGCAGGGGTCCTTGGGCCAGCTCTGGGCGAATTTGACTCTTCTTAATTCACCTAATAATGAATATTGTTTTATTACTTTTCGAAGTGTCCAATCCTTCTCTAGTTCATACAAGTTTTAGGTAAAGGTAAATCATGTAGTGTGCCTGGTAGAATTTCCTTTAAAGAGTTAAATCCTGATATTACTTCGTTCTGGCGTTGATAATTTAAATGCAGGGTCTATATCTCAATTAGTTTTCGTTCTACAGCCCTTTAAAATTTAGTTCATTTTTTAAATTTTTTCTGAACATAATCTAGAAAAGAATTCAAGATGGTGTTCGGCTTTCTTTTTTAGTTATAATTTTTTTAGAAAGTGTCGTTTGACAGGTTTAAGCCTTATTTCCGCAGTTACATATAAACAGCTGTGTTGGAATGAAGAAACAATAGGTGACTACAGCAATAATTCTTAATTCATCGTGAATACATAATGATTTTATTGAACTGTTCATATTTTCAATTTTAAGCTTATACAATACAATTTAAGGGAAAAAATACTGAGTAAAAATATTTGCAAAATCCTGCTGATATAAGTTTGTCTCATTTCAAATACCTAACAGTGAATTAATCATATTTCATCTAGGGTGTGACATTAGTGACTGAGCTGTCATCATGCCATGACTTTTGTCTTATATCATCCTGAAATTAATCCTTATAATTTGTCTATACTAAAATGGTTATAATGCGCAAGAATGGTTATGAAATTTTTAAATGAATTTATCCTAATTTGCCCAACTTCGTTTGGGTATTGCACAAGAATGGTTTAGTATAATTTTGAGCAACTGATCTAATCTCAAGGGTTATTAGATCATCATGACCACTGAGATGGAGGGTGGTAATTTACCTGAGTGCACCATAGGAGCTTATTCAGCCGAACCATGTCACTTACGGAAATATTCACGTAAAATTGGGCAACAGAAATATGATCCATTTACCTATGAGGATATAACTTTATGGACCTGGAGGTCTGGTGTTCAACAGGATAATATTGATTCTGTGTGTTATTATCATGAGAAGATGTTTCTGACATGCTATGAGAATAATCAAAGATTTAGTGCTGACCCTCGGAACATCCATAAGAAAAAAATATCCATTAAGTGAAATATAATACTTATATATATATATATATATATATATATATATATATATATATATATATATATATATATATATATATATTCGTAATGCCAGCTAAATAATCAGACCAATTATTTTTGTGACCATATTCAGGGGATTGAATTTTTTATTGTCAATACAAAGGTTTCAGTTTAGCAGAATTGTGCAAAATTTCAGCTCCTGGAGCGCTTTGACAAATGCAAAACAGTGGCAGGTATTAGGTCACACCACAGTTTTGTTCCTCACTCTAGCAACAAATTGTACATGAGAAGGTTGTCATTGGATGATATTTACAAAATTGTAACTGTTGGCAGTGATAATGAAAGTGACGCTACAGCAGTTCAAATATAGTCTGGTGAAGATTACCAGCCAGGTACATACATGGCATGTATGTATGATGCCGAGTGGTATGTGGGCAGCATAAAAGATAGATCTGAGGAGCATTCAGATGTTTTGGTATCATTTATGAAAAAATCAAGAAATGATTTGTTTTCATGGCCTGCAAGCTCACGGAAAGATGAATGCTGGATTCTTTTCCAGCATATTCTTTGTCTGATAAGTGCACCTACTGTGCAAAGCAGCAGTGCATGCCATTATTTTTTAGGTCAGAGAGACCACAACAAAATTAAAACAAAATATCAGCAGTTTCTTCAATTTGAATAAATAATCTGGTGTTTATGTGATGATGTTTATTGATATTTTGATTCATGAAATGTTGCCTAGAGCTGTTATGGTTTTGATATTAAAAACCAGACATTTCTAAAAAAAATTCATTAGTGGCACTTTATCAACTGTAATTGTGCTATTTTTTGTACATGTATATTTGATATTATTATTTGTCTCAGTTGTCTATTAGGCTACTGCATTATCACTATGTATGCTTGATTTTAGTATTCTTTAATTGAACCCAGATATTTGTGTAAATTGTGTTCTTAGAAAGCTTTAAGGTTGTAAAAGCAACATTCTGGGTGTCTCTTACTATTTTATTTAAGGCTGAATGAAACAAGTTTTATAAATTCCATGCAATTCTGCTCATATGCCCAAATGTCTATATTTAAATATGGAAGAAATGCAATACTTTCATATGAAGGATGTTTCGAAGGAACATGCTGATCGACACTTTCTAAAAAAATTATAACTAAAAAAGAAAGCTGAACACCATCTTGAATTTTTTTTTCTAGATTATGTTCAGATGTGTAAGAATACATGGTAAAAATTTGAAAGAGGTGAATAATTAGTGACATGGTCAAACAGTGATGCAAAATATGGCGATTTTTTGCAAAATCGGAAAAATCCACATACAATTATATTTATTTCAGGAGATCTACTAAAGATTTAAGCAAAATTATTGTTTTTGTATACAGAGAAATATCATAGGATCTTTAAAAAAAAAAATTAGCACAATATCATGATTAGTCTTGGAGCTATGGCTTATTTAATAAAGCCTCGTTTTTTAATATATTGGTTTTTCGACTGATTTTGTAGCCCAACCATGCAAAAGAAACTGGAGATACACTTGATTTGAGACCATTTTTGAATTCCTTGGGATAGATATAGTCTGTGCAGCAAATTTCAGTTGCCCGAAAATGCATTGGCGAAAAAATTTAAAAAATGAATTAAATTTCAAAGGGCTGTAGAACGAAAACTAATTGAGATATAGACCTAATATTTGGCAGTTTTTCATACTATGGGTTGATAAGCACATGTGAATTTTTTCAGGACATTCTGAGGGAGTCACCTGGCACCCCCTGGATGATTTGACACGGAATGACCCTGCATTTATTGAGGACATTAGCAATATTTTCCAAACTTTTGGCAGAGCTAATAACATTATTATAGTGGGTGATTTTGATATAGATATTATGAATTTTCACACTAAAAATTACTTAGAAAAATATTCTCTGCTCAGGTTATCTCCTAAACATTACCTTCCCGACTTGAATAACTAATCGCTCAGGATCACTTATTGATAATATTTTTACAGAAGAAAAACTTCCAATCTCAGGTATCCTGCTTAGTCAGATCTCTGTTCACCTGCCATGTTTTATTGTTTTTGAGCACTCTGGTATTAAAAAATACACATCAGATTAGGCTATCAAATCACAACTCCTATATGAAATTTAAGGAAGACTTATACAGTTCTGAAATCTACTAACATATTGAATAATATACTAGGAATAAACACTTTCCCAAAAGAGTCATTAAATTTAACAAGTATAAACATAAAAGACAAAAGTGGATGACAGCTGGAATTATAAAATCAATATCCTAGCGAGACAAATTATTTTGTATAATTTCGGAAATGGACAATAATGAAATTCCTTTAAATATATATTTAGATTTTTTAAAGGCATTTGATACACTGGACCACACAATATTATTAGATATATTAAAATTATATGGTATTAAAGACAGAGCTTTGAATTTATTAAAGAGCTACTTGACGAATAGATATCAATATGTGCCATACAATAGTACAATATATCTGAATTATTACCCATAATAACTGGTGTTCCACAAGGTTCTATTTTAGGCCCGCTTTTATTCATAATTTATGTCAATGATAATTCGAATGCTTCTAATATTTTTTTATCCGATAATCTATGCAGATGATACTACTCTAATAACAGCTTTTAAGACCATTAAATTACATGACATGAACAATGATGTTAATACAAATATAAGCAATGAATTATATAAAATAGTAATTGGTAAAACTGAATAAATTATCTTTAATTGTGAAAAAACAAAAACAGAGAATATTGACACCTCCCACATGGGGGTATAGGAGAATTTCTATTTACGCAGACCGGCTGTGTTACACCTCCCATATATCAGCTGTATATGGGCATAGGAATTTTGTCTATCGACACAACCCAGATGTGTCATTAAAATCTTCTTTTTTTTTATCCGCACAGCCTAGCTGTGTGACTAACAGAGTTTTGTCTATCGGCACAGCCCGGCTGTGTCATGAACAAAAAATTGTCTATCTGAACAGTCTGGCTGTGTGATTAAAAGACTTTTGTCTAACTGCACAGTCCGGCAGTGCCATTAAAAAAATGTTGCTTATCGACACAGCCCGGCTTTGTGATTAACATTTAGTCTAATCACACAGCTTGGCTGTGTCACTAAGAAAATCTTGTCTATAGGCACAGCCCAGCTGAGTCAGTAACAAACTAAAGACGATCTGCACCGCCCAGTAGTGTCATTAAGAGAATTTCATCTATCTCCACATCCCAGCTGTGAGATTGAAAATATTTCTGTGCTTGTTTCTCACACCGCATGTACATTGTACAGAAGTGTATTTTTTTAATTTTTTTTTTGGCCCATCACATATACAAATGAACTAGGCATCCCAATTAGCACACAATGTTATTTCTACTTCGCATTATAAGTGGCAAATTAAAAAAACATTGTCGCAATGTGTTATTCACATTGCATTAAGTATGCAGCAATAGGCCTAACAAAAAGGTAAAAGTTATTTTTATATCCAATGCAATCTGTTCAGGGGCAGTGCTTGTTATTAACAAGCAAATTTCCAATATAAATAGCTATAAATCCGAATCGCTACGTGATATTAATGTGTTAACCATGATAACCTGAATGGTTAGTCTGTTGGATAGACACACACAGGCTGTTAAGTTAACAAATGTTTTACATGATGTTTATTCTTCATTAAAATATTAAAGAAGCTATGTGAATTTTTACATACAGAAAATGTATATTAGTGGCAGATTTTCCAATTTGCTGCATCCTTGACACGTAAGAGGCACTCGACAAGTCTACATGGATATAACATCTAAACACAGTCACAAACTCCTGAGTATGTTGTTAGCTGACTTCTCTCACAATTTCCTTAAATCTCAAGTCAATCTTCCAGGAAAATACAAATTTTCTGTGGTACAAACTAGAATTACAGATTGGTCAGATACATCTTCAAACAATGAACATTGATCTCACAGATATATTTGTGTTTGTCATACAACAGTCACGTTTAACAAGCATGCAGGATCCGCATGCACAAGAAAATACCCAGCAAAAACCAACAGACAGGCTCTTCTTTTGTTCAAATTGCACCACTTAGGAAACACTGGTCGAAAACTGGACAGTAGCTGTATCCTAAAATCTAAATATGTTAGGATGATGATATTTCACATGGGTATTGTTGCCAGGAAGTTTGACTCAAGGTTGGGGTTGAAGGTTGCCATGACAACATGCATATTTCATGTAATATAACTATACCAAGATAATAATAATTTATCTTTCCTGGTTTATGAGACTTCTCTGAGCTGTATGTGTGAAAACAGTAATAACAAAATAACTGACAATGATCTCATGGTATTACTTTGCTAAGACCTTAAGTTAAGGCACATGATTCTTAACTAACCCTTCATGCATGTTCTAACCTTATACAATCCTTAAATGTAGTTCTATCCAATTTCAGTTCCTTCTGAAGTTTAATGTAATATATTCCTTAAGTTTATATGAATATAGTTATCACGTTCCAGAGTTTTGGTATACTTGTATTAATAAATGTATTTCATATATATTAGGTTGTGTATAGAGGAAATTGGTGTTGTTTTATTTCATATTGGTTAAGTATTTTATTGGTATTAGTTGTCTACAGAGCTGCATTAATCCTTTTGTGGTGCTGTTAATGCTCATGAACAAGCATCTTAAGTTCAAAGTGCCTTAAGAAATTAGGCCATGTATCTAAATTGGGCTGATATGCTTGAGTGACTCCAAGGCTAATCTGGTGGCTCTAAACAGACAATACAGGGTGCGGCCAAAAAACTACACCGGGTCTCTCCCCTTTCAGGATAGCCCCAGGTTACTCAAAGGTCTTGTAAATTATGCCGTGTTAAAATTGCAATAAAAATACATGACAATAAGTAGAAGTAAGTATAATGCTGATATTAGTGCTCTGTTTAAGAATTTCAAATTGCTCAATTTTGAAGACCTATACACAAGATATCGAATTCCTTCAATTTTTAACAATATGAATGATTTAATTAGGACAAAATTATTCCCCATTGTTTTATAGGATATAAAATATATGTAAATTTTAAGAATCTTTTTATAATGGTTATGATGTTGACTGCAATATTCCAAACTGCTACATTTTTTCATATATATATATAAATTTATTTCTGTAATTGTTTCTTTTACATATTTTTTTTACATAATTTCTTTTTTCTGTCTATCTAACTTTTTTGTATTCTTTATTAGTCAATGTATAATTATGTAATTGGTGGCCTATCTATCTATCTATCTAGTATTTTTTCCATAATCTCTGTTGCACAACTATCACACACATTCTTTTGGGATTGGAAATAGTCTTTAATCTCTGCGCATAAATATAAAATATTTTAGCCCAAGGCATAGTTGTGCTGTCCAGTGCTTCTATGGTCCAGTGAACACACGTAATCATGGGCATATAGGGAAGATTTCTTAGATGTGCAATTCAGTGTACTGGACCTGACTGGACATTTGATCAATGACCAAGGGATATATTTTTATGTAAAATCATTCTGTATCATTTTCAGTTATTTTGTTTATGCGTATTTTATTTGTGAGGGAAATTTCTACAACAAAATGAGATTCTTCATACTACTAGTACTATTGATTAATGCAGCATCAAGTAGGTTTTTTTATTTATTTATTTGCTGATATGTATATATATCTGTAGGTCATAATAATTTTAAATAATATATCTTATGTTAATACATACTAATCGTTAGTTTATCACTGAGATAATATGACAGATGCAGTGGTCGTTTTAGTGAAGATTAAACATTTTAATCTCAGTCAAAAGTATTTGTAATTTATGTATATGTTAACATTGTATTTTATATTTCGGTGATAAAATTAAACATAGAGATTTTAGTGTGGGGAAAAAAGCATGCAAATTGCACATTCTATTTATTTAAAGCAATTATAAGTTTACAGTTCTTCACATAAATTCTTTCAAAGTAATGCCACTAAATAACTTGTTTATTGCTTCTCTGAGTGTAATTATTGTGACAACCAATAATTCAGGAGACCATTCAATATTCTCATTGTAATTCAATATGATACCCTTTAGCAATAACGATATTCTGATACCCAAAATGGGATATTGCAGGTCAAGAGGAACCTTGCCAAAATGTAATTTTATATGGTGATCACATTTGGTACAAGGCCATGGGGATATATACTTTAAAGCCAGAGCTTTATAATGGGAAAGTCCAATACGAAGATGAGAGACAACATTACTTCCTGAGGCACAGGGATGGCCAGTGGCAACTGATTGAACAAGTTGATCCTTCGTGGTATTTTGGTGAGTAATATACGCCCCTTTGTTTGTAAGTGTTTTGTGTGAATGGAGAAATCCAGATTGTGTTTAAGGTTAAACTTATATGAAATAGTATAGCTGGCTAAATTTAGGGCCGTGCAGTGGCAATGTTTTTTTTTTTGGGGGGGGGAGGGGCCCACCGGGGGGGTCCACCCTCTACTTTAGGTTTTTTCTAGCCAATCTGGGGGGCACCTGGGGGGGGGGGGCACAGCCTTTGAGTGGGGGGGGGGGGCACGTGCCCCCCATAGCTACGCCATTGGGGCCGTAGCCTGCGGGGGGGGGGGGGGGGGGCAGGGGAACAACTGCCTCGCTAGAACTTTGCAAAATATAGTACAAAATGTACATTATGGTTACTGACGTGAACATCAGAAAATCAGAAGTGTTATTTTTTACTTACCTGCCCCCCCCCCTAGAATTTTTCCCAGCCTACGGCTCTGTAATTGCTCTAATCTATATCTATATATTTTATGAACCAGCACACATGTTAATTTTATCAACTTTAATACTATGAGTAGTTCTGAAAGTAATCATCTAATGACATTAATTTTACAAGTGTATGTCAAACTTCTGGTCCTTAATTTGTAAAAAAAGAGAAAGAAAAAAAAAGAAAAAAAGAAGAAAAAAAAAAGAAGCGATGATTGAATAAATCTTTCAACTAAAGGTTTCCAGAAAAATATATACTTTTTTTTTTCTTATTGATAGACCTACTTTACTTCATTATATAGATAACATGAAAGTACCATCATGTGCTGAGACTTTTATTTTGACATCATTGAGTGTTCTTTATTGAGTCATTCTTCTTGTCTGGAGGCTATTTATTCCCAGGAATGCAGATGATCTGAATCAGTGGTTATCAAAAGGATAAACATACTGTAGTATTATAATTTGGATGTAGTTTGGATGTAAGACAAAGTCTGGAGCTTTGCTAGAGAGAGGGTGGCCTCTGTTTATTGTTGCCTGTTCATCACAGGAACCAAACTGATTAGAACACGTACAGGATGCAGTAGGGTTTTGTCAGCATGTCTGACCATTCACAATGTACATATACAAGCTTATTTGCTATTGGCTGCCCTCAAGGGCTTGTACCAAAACCTTCTACTATAGGTGCCTTCAAGGTCACTCATGTGTGTTGAAGGCAGTAGCTTATTTACATATTGCAGGCCTAGAGCCTTTAACCTTTAATTAAGGTCTACCATTGTTTGGTAGTATACAAAGGACTACCTTAACATTTATATACCAAAGGTGCAATTTAATATTGTGTACTACAAATGTACCTCACTATTAAGTTCACTGTAAAACTGAGTCTTTGTAATATTCTTATAGTAATGTAACTATCCTGTGAGATCAAGCTTGAATTTCATTTCTATATATACAATTAACATTTATGATTTATGATAGAAATTATAAAACATTGTGAACCTAGATATTTATATTAAGTTAATATTTTTACATGACAATACCATTATCATGAGAAAAGTCAATTCAATCTAGTTTATGAAATTCTGAGGTTCTTTTATCTTTACCAAATGAGAAAAAAAAATTACTTGCAGAGACATTCGCAGCTTAGCAAGCCAGCTTTCTCAGAACTGCTGTTGTATTACACAATCAGTGTAGGAAAAAGAACCTCAGAATGTCATCAAAATCCATCCTAAGAAATGTTCAGCAATATCAGTTTATGAAATTCTTCTTCTGTCAAATGAATACAATCTCATCAGTTAATCATGCAATGTAATAGTCACATCTCCATTATGCACATACTACATGCATTTGTGTTGGTATTCTTTCAATTAGCACCACTATAGTATAATCCAATATAAATTTTCACTTGTTTTTTTATTTAATTTTTACATATATGTTATGGAGAAGCACAAGGTGGATATGATTTTCAATGCTACCAAAAAGCCAAAGGCCAACTTTTAACCCAAATAAAAACCCCTCTCAATTAACTTCAAGCTTCCTATCTTTCCAATGATAATTTTTTGCCATTATCTGATTGTTATGGCCATTTGTTATGGCCGCAGAGAAGCAGCAGAAGGTACCCAGTGCTGTTTTTGTGAGTTATAAAGTTGGGCTATTTCTGTTCATTTTGCGCTGCTCCAAGCCATTTATGGAAAAATATGCCAAAACAAAAACAAGTTGGTTTTTATTTTGGCTCCTAGTATGCATAGCCTATCTTTAAAGGTAGATGTAATGATTATAAGGTTTGGAACCTACGCCTTATGCTGCGCACACTGAACAAAAGACTTTATAATTAAGGTCTAATTTATATTCAACATTTAATTAAAAATAATTTGTAAAACTGTTAGATTTTGCATTATTTCTATTGTTTATACAGTGGAGCCTCGGCTGTAAGACCAGAATTGGTGCAACATTTTTTTGTGTTATTTGGTGAGACATTCAGTGAGAATAAAATATCAATCGTACAATGCAAAACAATTTTAAAATGTTGGTTAATAAGTGGGACTCAACCATATTGGTTCATGCAAAAAGAATGTCAAATATCTATACCAGAAGTTTTTTTGTTTGTTTTTGTCATATCTTTAGATAAAAATCCTGAAATTGTCTGTTGCAGGCTTTTCTAATGGGAATGAACAATTCCCTTATGAGAACAAAAACATGTGGACCTTCATAGATTATGAGTGGTTCAATTATCACCCTAATCCTGACTTCAAGATTGCTTGCACTGGTAAGACTAAATCATGCTAATTTCTTTTTAATTAAGCTTTTCCAAAGAGACTAGGTTAACCCCACAAGTGGATTCGAGCACTATACTTAATTCAAAAATTACTTTTGCAAAGTAGTGAATAAATGTCTAATGTCTCAATGCTAACACTACTGGGTCTGAGGTTTAGTCACCTTATATGTATGATCAGCTACCTGAGGCAGACGTAATGAGGAGCTGATAAGGCTTGGATTCCACACCATGTGCCATCTTTAAGGAGAGAACTTACTCTCCAATGGGTGGTCTACAATTAAAAAACTGTTTATTTTAAATTTAAAAAGTTTGTCAGAAACTAATTGTCGGTAACGTATGGTGCCCTATTATGGTCAGTGTCCTAATATGGTCAGTTCAATCTAAAGCTCTCTCATTTCATCTGCTGAACAGTTACACCACTGAAGCAGCATTATTTTAAAATTTCAGATTCTTTTTCTTAAATGTTTTACATTGCAAGGTCATTCAAGGACAAATGTTTCCAATTTGCATACAAAATAAGCCAAGAAATAGAGAGTGCATGAAAACCATGTTGGTCACCAGGGTTTCTCTACAAACTTACATGTTTGAAGCATCAACTTTTGGATATGCACTAAAAGTCTGAAGAAGTAAATTTACAAAAATTGCCTTAATTTCATTTAAGAATTTAAGTCATCTATTTTACATCAGAAGCTGCTTTACCAGGGAGAACTCATTTGTTACAGCAAAAAACCTTGCATGAAACAAGGTAACCATGATATGACATCGGTGTCCTAATATTGTCAATATGATGTTACCTGTTTCAACAGGCTGTATCTTTCAATGACTAACAAATATTGCATGATTTTAAATCATCTTGAAAAGTGAAATTATTATACTTAACAATAGAGACATAAGGAATGTGCAAAATGTGCTTGACTTTTATTGATACAAAAACCTGACCATATCAGGGCGCCATACGTTAATTATTTTTTATAAAACAATAGTTTGGTTTTACTTTACCAAGTTTTATTTTTTATATTTATATAGATCTTCATCCAAGTCTGTGGCTCAGGGGAGGCATTTGTGTAGGTCACACCATTCCTAATGAAATTATGAAAGGTTCTTCAGTTAGTTCGGATTCCTGTTTGGAGAATTGCATGCGCCAACCTGAGTAGGTTATCATTAATAACTAATTCTATAATTCTATAAAGAAACAATTTGAGTTCCTAACAAGGCTGTTTAAGTGTGCTCATTAAAATTACCAACATCGTATGTCTATTTAAGGCAGCCTTAAATATTTTTCTCTCTCCCAGGTGCGTTGGGTTCTCAATGTCTAGAGATGGTTGTGTACCCCTGAGCCAAATTTGCTTGAATACTCATGCCCCTTCCACGTTCGGAGTTACATATGTCAAGGGAAAAGGTATGTATACCTACTTAGAAAACATCTTAATTAAAGCAGATCTTACGTATTGATTACTTTAGGGAGGCACATGTGCACTCAAATATAAAATGTGCTAAGTTTGAATAGAATAACTTAATTGCCTCAGTCTGCTTGCCTGTGTTTACGAATAAGCTGGGTTTTGATGATTATCAGAACTTGGTGACATTCACCGTTTTTTTTTACTTTAACTTTTATAACTTTGCAGGCTGCTCATAGTTTGCACACGTTTATTTTTATTTGTGAAATATGAAATTTAGTTTCTTTACTATCATCAGAAGCACTGAAGCAGCATGTACTGTCATGAAAAAAAAGTATGGCTGATTACCATGATATGGTAAGCCCAATAAATAACAAATTTTTACTTTAATACATTTTTAATTCCATTACAGTTAACAAAGTTCTTGAAGGTGTGACAGCTGAGCAAAGCTCCACGAACCTGGACTGGTCAGGAGGTCCAGAGAAGGCCATGGATGGAACGTTTGACGGTGATCTCGTGACCGGAAGTTCCTGTTCTTTGACCTTGGAAGAGTCCTCTCCCTGGTGGCAGGTTCACCTGGGCCAACTTCATCTGCTCAAGGCAGTGGCCATCACCAACAGGGAAGATTGCTGCAGTATGTTATTTATTTATTTATTAAGGAGATTTAAAAGTTTATAGGTATTAAAAAAAATATTTTTAGGTAGACAAGAATAAACAATCAGTTGATGTAGTTACGCTGGTTACTTTACTATTGTAAACTGATTACTTTACTATTGTAAACTGATTACTTTACTATTGTAAACTGATTACTTTACTATTGTAAACTGATTACTTTACTATTGTAAACTGATTACTTTACTATTGTAAACTGATTACTTTACTATTGTAAACTGATTACTTTACTATTGTAAACGATTACTTTACTATTGTAAACTGATTACTTTACTTTTGTAAACTGATTATATCTGAATTGCAATCTTATTGACAATTTGTTTTTCTCTCCTTGAGATATTGTTTAATTTTGTCCTTATGTTTTTCTGGCTTTTTCTCCCCCATCTTTACTTGCAAGTATAAAGAAAAATTGTTGCACTACAGTTGACACTCATACATGACTATACAGGATAAACCTCATATTTTCTCACGCATGGATTGATTTTTTTTAAGGTGATAGGCTACTGGGGGCAACTATTGCTGGAACAAGTGAACGTGACCCGAATGTTACATTAACAAAACTTCAAAATTCCGACTTTTCTGGATTAGAGATTTGTGGCTCTATAGACGAAATATTGAACTCTTCAGTAAGTGCAGTATACGTGGATTTGTAATTAGAGCTATTTAGTTGCTTAAAGAATGTATTAAAACCATGCCGAGTGGCTACCATTTTCATTAAAAATAGGCATACTCTAATTCATGAAAAATAGACATTCAGTGATAATAATGTGGTCTCACATATCTGAATAGAAAATAATACAAATGTTGATTATGATATAAAAAGATAAAGAGGAACATATACAAAATATTGTAATTTTAAAAGCATAAAGGAAATTAAAACAAAATCACAATTTATCAAATTAAATGTCACAGAGTCAATTTGAACAGTCACTGGAAATTATTAAACAAAGCACATGGGACAAAGGTCTCTCGATAAAATGATATACTTTTGAAAGGCTAAAATCTTATTAAATTAAATTTATGTTGTTAGATGAGTTGGACAAACTAGGCAATGGTAGCTTCATTTGCCTGGCCATGATATATGTAATTTTATATATCAGTATTACCAGTTGTGTTAATTGTACTAGGTGCTCAAAGATACATATATTTATTAGTTCATTACCTGGTGCTGTATATAGTTATTTATGTTTTTACTATAGCGTTTTAGATAAATTTCATGCCTTTATTTTATTATATTTTCTTTATTTTATATGTATATATTATTATTTTCTTCTCTTCCTTTACTTTATTTTTTATTTTTTATGACATGTATCTGCACTGATATTGCGTTGTCAATAAAAGAATATATATATATATATATATATATATATATATATATATATATATGTAATTTAAAATCTATGACCAATAGCGATATTTTAATTAAAGTCAGACAGTTGGATTTTATCTGGTATGGGTAATTTGGCTGTATTTTATACTAGCAAAAGAAAAGAAAATTGCCTGTTACAACTTGTATGCATGCAATGACAGTCACCACCCTTAAAATCATTTTCACTTATCTTGTTTTTCAGATAGCATTCAACAGAAGACACTTAATAAGGTGCACTTCCTACATGCTGGTCAGGTCCATCGTCATCTTCAAAGAATCAAATGAGTCATCTGAGGTTTTGTCGCTGTGTGAAGTTGATGTCTTCGCTGACCAAGGTGCATTTTGAGATATATTTGAATTTTAGATCCTAAAACAACTTTTTCATTAGTAGATATTTGCAAAACTAAATTACTCAATTTCAAAAAGCCAACAGGAAACTATGTAATAAGGTGAGGCTAATTATACTTAGGCCACCAAACAGGTTTTGCAACGGAAGTGTAATACTTTCATGGATGGAATACTTGTTTAAAAAATAATTTAATCTAGGAACCTATTATGAATAATCACTGAAGAACATACTCTAAGCCTAACAAGTGCAGAAACCATCCGATTCCAGGAAATTAACTCCGAAATTTCATAAAACTACAAATTTCATCATCCACCTGTCAGTCTCTATCTACTGCCTCAGTAGTCCGAGATTCCCAACATTTGTGGGCAGTGGATGTGTATGAAGAACCTAATGTCTAAACCATTAAAAATGTAATTAATATTTCTCTTTATTCTATTTATATAGATCTACGTATTGCCCTCTGAATTAACTAAATTATATTATGTTCTATTATATCCAAGTTACCTGCTTCGAAAGTAAACTCTATTATATTCTATTGTTTTTATCTATATCCCCAGAGGTTCATTGAATTGGTGCACATAGCAGACCTATTTAGGAGGGACATCGTGCATTGAATAATATTGATATACATACTAATACTTATGGATATGCATACACTATATATTTTGTACTGACAACCCCACTCAGATTACTTCATGTGACTTCTCTTTTTGGTTCCAGTTGACCAGTATTTGTACATGGATGCTGAGAAGGTGTCAAAAAGCCAAGCTGAAGAGATTTGCTCAACTGTCATCAATGGCAGTTTGGTCAGTGTGGATTCAAGTGACGCTTTGCAGCACTTGGACTCCTTCCTGTCAGACATGGAAATTAGAGAAAATATTTGGATCGGTAATTCTCAGTCACCCTCAGAAAATGGCATTGGAGAAGAAGTCTTTTATGAAGAAGGTTAGGTTTTAGATAGGATGTTAGGACAACAATCATACCAAAAACATTTTAAATAGATGCTTATGATTCTACAAATATGTACTAACTCCTCGCCATTTGTAAACTCCGATCGGTGATTCATATATTTAACCCATGGATATAGTCAGCCACTGATATTTATTAAAGGGGAACTAACCCCTTTTGCACTTTACCTCTCAGATTTTAGCTTGGGTCCATAGAAACAATTCCATGCTATTCATAAATTGTATATGTGCCCTGGTAATGAAATATCCTGCATTTATTAGCTCCGTGTTGTGAACTACGGAGGCCGCCATTTTTTAAATTCCTGGTGTTTTGCACTGACCGGAAATACGTCACTGTTGTACTATTCAACTGGTGAGAAACTGTCAACAACAGTTTAGATACAGTTAATTGCACTTTCAGGGCAGTTCTTACTGAGTGTCAAGTAATTGCCATTGAACTTGAGACAAAGCAATTAGACAGAGAAAGAAAGAATTTATTAGATCAATGTTAAATAAAATATAACAAAAGCAGCAAGGAACAACTATTAGCAGAAAAATAAATAAAATAAAAGTAAAAATACATATGATCTAATTACCTTTGGTCAGGAGACATCCAATAAGTTCTTATTTAAAAAAAAGGCTCACGTGGATGTCCCCTAAAAACTCATATTTAAAAAAATATATATTATTTGATGAAAAAAAATGAAAAAAGACATTTATATATAAATAATAAGATCTAAATCTAAGAAATAATGATGGGATGAAAATAAAAGTATGGCAGACAAATTGCAAATTAAATAAAAAGTTTACAAACAGGGATCAGTTCTTAATTGTGATTGTTTTTTTTTTAAATGAGTTTTTGATATTATATTTTATTTTAAACTAGTAGGCGTATATTAAATGCTTCTAGCAATGCAACATACATTTGAAATAAGCTCATTGCAATCAATGCAATAATTATGCTGTATTCCCAAAAAATTGCAATTAACACCCTTCATGTTGTTGTGCTGTATGTTCTTGTTATAATTGCAATGAACAATGAAACGGCTTGTAATCAACAGGATTATGAATTGATTCATATGGCTGAATGCATATATATGGCCTAGCAGTGTACATAAGTGACGTCACTGTCTTGTGTGCTGTGTGCAATAATGGCGGCCCCCAGCATGTCGGCGATTGGTGCAAATTACACTTTTAATTGGCTTGAAACGATGTCAAACCAGCCTTTAAGACATTTTCTTTCACACCAATATATTATTTAACATCTAATTGAACTTTTGAAATTTACATACAAACTTCCATTAGTTCCCCTTTAAGTTCTGAATAACACAGAAGACAGTGGTGCTAAATATTCTTATGTTAAAATTAAATGCAGATTCACATTGTGTCAAACTCGGAAAGAACCAAAGTGTATGAATAACTGTATGCCTGAGTCCAAAGCCACTTACTTTAAAGGCACTAACAAATGTCTAAATAGCCTTTATATTTATAACTGTTTATGAAAACTCATATCGTGTCATTAATGATCTTTATGGGTCAAATTGTTATTCTGACAATTTCTCTTATTACACAGGTTTCTCTGAATTTATTTGTCACTATATATATTTGGTCACAGGAGAGATAATTTTCAATGCTGCTTCTTCATCTGATGGAGCCACCTGTACAGCATCATCCTCGTTGCCTAGCAACCGGTGTAACCAGGCCCTTGACAACGACTTCATGACGTCATGGGCCATCACAGAGGGGGATGCAGAACCATGGATACATGTGAGTTAGGAATAAATTGGCCACAGAACTATATTACACCTATTTTTTGGTCATTATATTTGTCCATATATGGCATTGAGAAGCACAAAATGGGCAAAAGTGAACGTAGCTAACCTAATTAGGCTATTTATTTTGATGGTTTTCAAAATGCTTGTTTCTCACTGTCGTAACTTTGATGTCTAACATATAAGTGAGACTTACCTACTACTAGGTTGTTACTCTACATGACTGGTGACAAAGGCTGGTTAACTTGGTCATGAAAACTGCTATGGAGCAGACATCATCTGGAATAGCTTAAGGTTGTAGATTTGTATGACCCTCCAGAGGTTCTTGCCTGATAGTAGCTCCAAACTTGGATGAACTCTGGTTCATCCAAGCTCTAAATGACCCAGAATATTATGAATTCTTAATATGACCAAATTGATTGATGCTGAGATAAAAAAAAGTTAAATAATCTAGTGACTGACGGTCCTTCAATGTTTTTGCTTTCTCGTGCACAGATATCTTTCAGATATTACTACAGAATATACAAAATACAGTTAGCTCAGAGGAGATTCTCTGGCGAAAGTTTCAAGGATGTGGAGCTTGAGTTTTCCGAAGGCGAAAAGATTGTGGTATGAACTTCTTATTTTATATTAAGTTTAAAATAGCGATGTAAATGTAACATATCACTTTAATTTCAAAAGTGTTGTTAATTAATTATTTTGTGTGCTGTTCATTAGATGACCTTGGAACGTCGTCAAGGGCAAACGGAAGAGGATGCAGCTGGTCACATGATTGACGTCCACCATCTTGATGGCCTCGTTTCCAAATCATTGAAGATAAAAGCTCTCAGTCTCCATTCGTCCAAGAACAATGGCTTTACAGATATCAAAGTTCTTGGAAGACCAAGTAAGGATTTATTATGCTTATGTTTATAAAATTATCTAAGAGCTATCAATTAAGTCAGCTACAAAATCAAAGATATAATTAAATTATGCATACTAAAATTTGTGCACAAATGGAAAAACAATGAAATACCTTATATTTTTAGAACTTCTTTCATATGAAAAACACCAAATGAACACAAGAAATTCATGTGCCTAAATATAACACAAAAAGATATGGTGGAAGCGCTCTATATTATTTAGGTGCTAAAATGTTTAATGAACTTCCGACAAAACTCACTAATTTGAAAAACTTTAAACAATTCAATATACAATTAAGAGGCTTTTACATAGATAAATATAAATTCATTCGATTGCATGCATTGAGCATGTTTGACATTGTTGTTTAATCATGTAAATATATATAACTGTATACATGTACAGGGTGTCAACACCGATAGGCTTTGGCCTTTTTGACATCCTATTTTTTTTTGTGAAATAAAATTTTGAATTGAATTGAATTTACAAATCGTGCATAATGTTGATGTCTCAGGTACATGTACTTGTTTGCGAGGGCACCAGGTATTGCCAGGCATTGCTTCAGTAGCCTAGTCTAAAAACAAGTCATTCTATGTTGATGTTAAGACAGGGTTAGAGTTTTAAAGGTTTGCCAATACTTGCCATAATAATTTATTGCAAGTATAATTTGTTATTCAACTGTCTGCATGTCAGCTGGGTGGTCCAATTGAATGGCCCCAAGCTGCTCCTCATGTTCTGGGTTCAATTCCCAGCCTAAGATCTCTTTATGAAGTGAAGAACCCATCCTTGGAATATATTTAAAAGTGAAACATAGTAGACTCAATGCCTTATCACTATTATGTTTGTTTCTGACAATCGGTGGTGGGGGCCTAGCTTAGTGGTAGTTCACTGGGATTCCAACCACTGGGTCCCGGGTTCAATTTCCGGTCGAGCCTATGTTGGATGGCTGTTTCATCCTTCGTCTCATCGCCATGGTCCCTACCTCTCCTAATTAGCCCAACAGGTGCAGAAATACAGGATGTCAAGCCCTAATCCACCACCACCACCACCATCTGACAATCGGTCATTTTGGAAGGACGGAAAATCTTTATTATTGTGACAATCGATGGTGCTTTTGGCGATAAGCGCTGTGTTACAATATAATTAAAGGACACAGTTAAGCTGACGCTCCTGACCAATAACATGTTATTTATTAACTTTCAGGAGCTGGCCTATCCTTCCATGTTGGGGATTGCCTCGAAAATGACGTCATTGAAACAGTAGAAGACAAGGATGTGCACTCATGTGATGACGTGTGCTTAAACAGATTAGACTGCAATGCTTACGTCATTTATCATGTAAATGACACATATACTTGTAATTTGTTATCTTCCTGCAGTTCTTTTGATGCTGCTGCTGTAAATGAATCTACTGTCATCCTGAGAAGTAAGTGAATTTAGTACACTTTAGAAACCCCTTTATACTCTCAGAAACGATTGTCTGTTTCAGACAAATGTTTGTTTTACTGGTGTCCATCTTTCAATAAAATTGTGTTTAAAATCAGCCAAGACATTGTTTTTAGACAATTATTGTATATATATAGATTTTTATTGACCGCAAAATATCAAATTGATACATGTGTCAGCATGACAAAATAATAAATGGCAAAAAAAAATAAAAATAAAAAAATAATAAATACATGGATCAACAGTTAAAATAATTAAATAAGTGGAGCTATATTATGACTAATATACTAATCAACTAATACTAATCAACACTACATAGTCTGTCTAAGAAATTCTAAAGCACCCGGAACTAAACAAATAATAGTAATAATACTGTTTAAAAAGCACCAACAAATAGTTTTAGCACAACAATTCAGGTTCAATAACAATACTAGACACTTTAAAGCATAAGATATATATATATATATATATATACATGATGTACTCTTAACTGCTATCAACATGGTAAACGATATGAAGTGATATACAATATGAGATGGGAATGTTGACATACAATATGAAGTGACATACAATATGAAGTGACATACAATAGTAGATATTTACAAATATACAAATGTACAAAGTCATACACACACGGAAGCAGTTTCATCAATGTGCCACCAGCCACTCAGTTCCAGGAGACATTAAGTTGCTATTTATATAAAACATTTATATTTTACTGTCTAATTTTAATGCTATATTTCAAACAATGATGTTGGTATTTTCATGGACACTAGCTAAACAATCTTTTGTCTGAAACATTTCTAAGAGTGTTATATATTAGTATAAGTTTGTATTAATTGACAATTTCAAGGTAAAAATATATGATTTTGTTCACCTAATGCTTTATTTCTCTTATTTATTATTTATTTATTCTTGTTTAAAGATTTAGCAATTCTGAGTTTATTCGCATCTACGTATTTATAACTTGTGGACATTTTCCCTCAATAGATGATTCGGGATATTATCGACACCCCTTAAACAGCGGATGCGGATATGGCATTTACGTTGGGTACAAATCTTCTGACAGCATTTTAGAGTGTGAACAATTTTGTGAAGATGTCTCAGAGTGTATTGCATTTACTTACAATCCTTATGGAAGCTGTGAATTACTCAAAGACCAATGCAGTGAAAAGTACCTGATATGGGGTGGCAATTACTATTATGAAAGAATTGGTAGGTTGTTTTACTGAATGATGGTCAAAATGTCCGAAAACCGAACGTCCGAGGCCATAACGTCCGAAAATGTTCCGGCAGAAAAAGTATTTTCACGTTTCGGACACTTTTCGTACGTTTAGGAAATCGGACTTCATGGGTTTGGACGTTTCGGTTTTCGGACGTTTCAACCTGATACCGTTTTACTTACCTTAGTCTGTAATGAAACAAGGATTCTCTGAGCTCATTAATTTAAAATTTCAGATTCTTGTCATTTAATTTGTACTTTGGAAAAAAAACTTTACAAAGTTTGAATCCATTGGATTCATCAATAATAAATCTTAAGACCAAGATATGAAAAGATAAGATAGATGAGATATAAGATAAGATTATTCAGCTGAATTCACAGCATAAGAAATGAGTGGGAACATTGGTAAAAGTCTTATTATCTGGATTGAACAATTCAGTGCTTATCGCCACAGCACCAACGACTGAAACACATCTGGGCTTGAGGTTGTAAAGTCATTTTGTTTTGGGTTATAAGGTTTGTAATTATGTAAGCAAAATTTTTTTCTCACCCAATTTAGCCCAAGTTACAAGTCGGTTAATAGATTTACAATTGTCATTTAGACATCTTGCAAAAAACCCCAAAACCTCTCAAAAGTTTCAATCGTCGGTGATTTGGCAATAAGCGCTGTATTACAATAGAATGAAAGGAAATATCAAATTAAATGAAACACATAACAATTTAGGCCTATTTCTTATTTTTATCAATCGGACATTTAAAGAGAACCAACACCACAACTCGTAGAGAAGGGACCCCCCTCCAATGTCTTAAACCTACTACATAGTAACTCTGGACCGTTTTGTGCAGTTGTAAGGAATAGAGAAAGTCCTATTTCAGCATTGTTGTCAAAGTTCTGTCTTGCAACTGCCATCTGCCTCAGCAGCCATTCAGGGACTTGCTCCCATCATCCTTTGCAACTGCAAATGCAGCCTGGGATGGGAATACCCCTGTCTTTCTCCCTCTTTGCCTGTCGTTTCTCCTCCTCTGTATTGTATTTCTTTGGTGGCATGGTACCAGAATGTTGCAAGAAGTGGCCAAAATGTTGAAAACTAGCTAAAACTCACCGAAAACAATGTTGCAACTTCGCTCCAATGTTCATCGCACTACTGCGCATGCAGAACTAGAGAGCTATGTTCGGGTCGAACATAAATATTTGATGCTAATATTTCTCACTAATGGATGGATCATCTTGGGTTCTGAGCAAATGAATATTTTTATTCACTGGACCAGACTTAAAATGCATGTATGATTCTGATTACTGAACAGTCCCTGTTATTCAGCAAGTGATTGTGTTGGTTCGCTTTACTGTGGTCTTTGATACTATTCACATGGCCAATGCTAGTAAAACGGGTGTTATCCGTATTACCAGCTGATTATAGCCGTGTATATTTCATTGATAAATAAGTGATTTGAAAATAAACTTTTTTTTTATCGGAGTAAAGTTGACATGAATATTCTAAACAGGTGGATCAAAGAGGCGATCAAATGGCACCTACATCGGTTGCTTTGTTGATGAAAAGGATCCAGATTTTCAAGAAGGTCACCTTAAGGATAGCCAGATGACCGTGGACATGTGCAGGCAACATTGCCAAGCCAGCAATTTCTCTTATTTTGCTTTGATGGTAAGTTGGTGTGGGTTTGTTTGTTTGTATGTTTATTTACCAGAAGAAGCATATGTGCTTATCGAGCTGGTACAATTAAAGATAGAGAATATACAACAATACATTGTGCTATTGAGATAATAATTACATGTATATTAAAATGATATTTTAAATGATCTAATCTGTTGCAGTTTCTGTTTCCTCAATAGGAAACACTTCATGTTATGATAAATAATAAATAAATAAAATTAATAATGCTTTATTACATGGTAATCAACAGGATTAAATTGCTACAAGGTTAGAGTTTATCTGAATACTGGTAAAGATTAGGACGATGAGAAGGTCCCATACATCTTTACAGGGACACCACTGCTTTCTTGGTGTCATAATTGTCAATAATCTGCAGCAATGCAATTTCTAATGTTTGACTCGGATAGTTTCTTTGAAACTTTCAGCAAAGAACTGGTAGATTTTGTAGTCCCAATGTCAATCTAATGGGATTTTTTATGGACTGCGATACAATACTCATTCACAACCTGTATAGAAAATAGGATAAGGGGCATATTGTGAGGATACATATTGTAGAAGTGGCAAATAGGTTTATTATTATGTAATCCAACTTGCACAATACACTTGTATGATCTGTACATGTACAATATAAATATTTATAAATATATGCATATGTAATAATAAAGGTATTAGTTGTAAAAATCGTACACTCAATAGTTTCTAAGAAATATTGTTATAAAAGAAAGTCCACATTTAGCCTTATGGTAGGGGTCTATGGACAAGGAGAACGTTTTCTTTATTTATTTGACACTGTATTAATGTTTTGTGAATAATATCTCCTTTGTAAAATATACCATGTGTAAATGTTGTAGATCATGTAATGAATGTGTTGGTGTGCATGTATGTTATCAAGCCTCGGCCTTGCGTGTGTTTCTTTTACAAAACAATGTAATTTATTTATTTCTAACTTCTGATTGTTATCACAGTTCATTTTGCATGTGGTTGTGTTATTTGTATCAAAGTTTTTTAATAAATAAATCCAAGCAATGTAATTCACCGTTTTCTCTGCTTTAACAGGGTTCCCAAAAATGTGGTTGCGATTCCACATTCGGAGAATACGGTTTAACCAATGGTGAGAAGTTTGACGATGAATGCTGGAACAGATGTTTTGGAAATCATTACGAAATTTGTGGTGGATATGGTTCATCCAGTGTTTATTCCGTTGAACGTAGGTGTTTCATTTTTCATTAAAGACCATTTTTCGTTAATTCTCTCTTACAGCCAAACTCATTAACTAAAATTTAACATTAAAATCGTAGTCTTGGAAACTAAACACCACCAGTGGACGTCATGGGAATTCAAGACTCTTATTGGCTAGCTAAGTGACTGCCTTAACCAATGAGAGACCTGGATTAACATGATGTCATCTGGAGTTTAGCTTCCAAGACTATTTAAGTTGTATTTCCAAGTCAATGAATTTTCCTGTAATATATTTAAACGCTTGTACTGTTTTTGAAATAGTTTAGTATTTCATGTTATATTTTTTCTTGACTGTTTTTCATTTTCAGCTCTTAAAGAAGAATGCACAACAATCCAAACTTACGATCATTTGTCAGAAAGGTACCGAGTCTCATTCAAGAAAGAAATATGTGACAGGGAACTCAATTTCATCTGTCAGAGACCCAATGGTAATAATTTACCTTGTTTATATTGGATTTTCATTTATTGTAATCGACCAAAAGCTTCTGCTATATATATAAAATAATCTTATGAACGCAGCTGCCGTCAATATATTTTATACTCTCTGCTTATATCTGGTTTAAAATACGTTATACACTGAGCACTGTGCGAAAGATTGGAAACACTCAATAATCCGATTGTGACTGAAACTGATACTTAGAATGACCAAGAGAGAAATATACTCATCCACATGTTTTGCACAAACATTTCTAACAGCATTATCACAGTAACTGATTGCTGTCTTTGTTTTACTATTATTATCAAAATTGCGAAAACCTATATATATTTCCAAACTTTTGCACAGTGGTGTATATTGTGATGTTTACGAGGATATTAATCTTTAAGGAAATAATGATATTTTAAGAATGTATTTTAAGGTAGTGTTTGCGCCGAATACTAAGATTTGTTTAAAAACTCATAATAGAAAAACACATACCTTCTTCTAGTATAATTTTTTATGATTGTTAGATTTCTGTGACCCCTTCCCATGCCAACATGGAGGAACTTGCTCAAGTGGTGATCACGATTTTGAATGTGTCTGTCCTCTTGAGTATGAAGGAAAAATTTGCGAGAAAGGTAAATTATATTTCTAAATTTATGTCAAATATTGATTATGGGAGCATTATAAGTAGATATGATACTTTTAAATCACTATAAACAATCTAAAATGAGCTAATGTAGCTATACAACTGTTTTTGACCATACGTGTGACATATGCCTATTAATAAAGAGTTTATTTTTTTTGCTGGGTGGTCTAGTGGTCAGACGCTCACATGCTCCTCTGAAGGATCCGGGTTCAATCCCGGGCCCAGGCAACCTTTCATGAGCATCATTCCAGCTAAATGTCGTTCGGATGAGACGTTAAATTGGCACTCCCTTGTACTCAGTGTCTATGCTGAGACAGTAAAAGATCCCACCCATGGGGTAAATGTGTAACATGGATGGACTCCTCCTCTCTCTCTCACCTCACCAATCAGCCCTCAATAGTGGCAAGACCTTGCCTTAGAAGGATGCACTTCCCCTATCTATCCATATTTTTTTTAGATATTATAGTCCATTTCCTGTTCAGCTACCTATTCAAAATATCATAATTTCAGAGAAAATATTTATTGTTTTCAGAAATTGATGAGTGCGCATCAGGTCCATGTTTGAATGGAAGGAGCTGTTCTGATCAATTTGGAGGTTATGTTTGCGATTGTGCAGCTGGATTTGTTGGCAACCATTGTGAAACTGGTAAGTTGCACAAAGGTGTCAGGCAGTTATTTCACTAACAGGTTGATCACTTTATACACAAAGACTGGAAAATATGCCTTGTTGCCCTGGGGACATTGAATAAAAGTCAATCAAATTTGATAGGCTCAGATTTAATTCGCTTGGCAGCACGAGTGTCTAATAACGTCTGTGCTGTCTCCTCTAAGGTCCGTGACCATTTGTAGCCAACCAGTGGCCTTCTCATGGGCACCAGAGTGACTAAATAGAGTCTAGTCTTTTCACTGAGCAGTGCTTTCCAGACAATTGAATGATAAAATGTCAAATATACCTTAAAATAAACGAAATATACTGCTGCTAGGATGCACTTTGCTTCAGCCAATTACTATCAAGGGCGGGATTTTTTTCAATAGAATTGCAGTATTCAGTCGTAGCCACCTGGTGGAAATATAGTGAACCTTCCGTGAAAACTATTAGTACACAATAATACACAAAATATTACCCAGTCATGAACAATGAAGTATTTGCTTGCTATTATACATGCCCTCGTGATGTAAATTTAAAATAATGGAAGGGGAATATCATTGGCAACATCATATCACATGGGAAATGATAAATTAATCCATCATATTGTCTCTTAATACAGAAATTAATGAGTGTTCATCAGGACCCTGCCAGAACAATGCAACATGTGTTGACCACATTGATTCTTTTCGTTGTGAATGTATGAATGGTTATACAGGAGTATACTGTGAATCGGGTAAGTTAAATGTCTACTTGAACAGGTGTTTTACTAGTTGTTGTTGTTCCTTATTCTTCTGAGAGGGATATAACCAATGAAAATAGTTAACTCCCTCTTGGGTGCAAACAGTGCTTTTCTTGCATAATAAGAGCAATAAAATAAACCAAACAATCAAATAAAAATATTAATATGTTTAATGGAGTACAAGAGTTATATCCCTCATAGTCGGGAGTTAGTTAACATTTTTGTTGCATATATCCCTCCACCTTCTGTGTTGGGATATAACCAACAAAAATGTTAGTTAACTCCCTCCCACTGGGGATATAACTATTAAATATACCAGAATTATTGACATACACGTATGTATATCTACGTCTTTTTCGGCATATTTATATCCAAAAATGGCTTGGAGCAACACAACATTTACAGAAATTTTAGAAACAAGTGGAATCTCAACCTTTTAGCTAATATATAATAAAAACCCTTTAAATTTGCTAAACTCTCCATTATACATTTGCTGCTCTGTCTGTCCATTTTGTGCTGCTCCAAGATTTTTATGGTAAAATTTGATATACAAAACCGGTGGACATTTATTTTAATTCAACCAGAGCGAATGCTTAGCAATGTTTTGATTTACAGATTTTGACGAGTGCTCGAGTTATCCTTGTGGTTCGTTTGGTCAATGCATTGATGAATTGAATGGATATTCCTGCATCTGTGAACCTGGATTTTATGGCTTTCATTGTGAAAATGGTAACCCATTACACATAACACGAATATTTATATAAGTCAGAGTTTACACATTAGCCCTTTACAATAGCCTGTTATGTATTCGCAGCCCAATGTAAGACCAATGTGAATAAATTATTTTGTTTAAGAAAAGTTCCATGGTAAAGCCCTAGCCTTCTGCATCGGTGACTTTAAGGACACCCAAATAAACAGCACCTTTAGTCAATGACATAGTCAGCATAACAAAATTGATTGCATTTTTCACCTGATTTTCTAGATGTGGATGAATGTGCTAGTAACCCATGCCAGAACGATGGTACCTGTCAAGATAGGCTGGATTCTTATATCTGTGAATGTCCAATTGGTTTCCATGGCGATTATTGTGAGGAAGGTAAGAAAAGATTTTTGTTCGTCATGATGCTTCATGAAACTGTCGTTCAATAAATGCCTGGTTGATATAGCAACAATTTTGCTTGTACCTGTTTAAAAGTTTACAAGGCTATAAGAATGTCCCAGTGCAGGGAGAATTGAAAAGAATCTAGGACGTCCACAGAGTCAGCTTGTACACACTGTTTCATGAAGTCAGTTTGTACACGATGATTGGTGAATTCAAATTTAGCACCACATCATTACTTCTGCTTCTTAGAGTAGATTCCTGGAGCTGATACAAGTTTGATGAACTAACAGTGTAATTTTCAACCATAATCAGAGCAGAATATGAACTAATATGCAATTTTGTTTGCTTATCTTGCAGTGGATGATTATTGCTTCAACAAAAACTGCTCACATCGTGGTGTCTGCATTAATGAACTAACTGGAGGAACTTGCATTTGTGATCCAGGATGGACTGGACAAGAGTGTGAAATAAGTGAGATTGAAATTAAACTTCATTGGCCAGTGTTGTCTAATTTCCAAAAATGATTGTGTTTATATTAATGGCAAACTTTGCTAAAGATAAGCCTACAACACTGATAATCAAAATCATTTTTTCAGATGTTGATGACTGCAAAAACATTCCATGTAAGAATGATGGAACATGTATCGATGGAATGAACAATTCTACTTGTTTGTGTCACCCTGGATTTGCAGGAGTATTCTGTGAAAACTGTAAGTGATGCACGTCATATGAATCAGAAAAGAAAGGTTTACTTCCATCTGATTTTACCGTTGAAGGGTGCTGGCTTTATAGCCTAGACCGAAACATTGCTTTCATTTGCAAGCGCGCGGATAGGCGTGCTCATGACTCTCGTTGTGAGGCAGTTTGTCGGACTAATTATAGCCCCCCCCCCCCTCGTAACAAAGCCTAATTTTAGATAATTTTTCAAGCAAAGGATGTCTTGGTCCATAATAAATGAAATTACAGCACAACAGTGGTTAGGGGTTAGCTGACTTGATGATCATGGTAATGATGATACTGTTCTAGAAAGACTTATACAATTAGAGTGGAACTATGATTGTATTCTGCCAAATTTAGTGAGATCTCAAGGCATCATTGTCTTGATTCCTTCCACCCAGGTGCAATGGTAACTTGGCCGATGGCACAGGTGTGAGCTCTTAAGCGCCTGCGGCTAACCATGTTTTCAAGGCTGAATGAATATTCCTCAGCCAGTTGAGAAAGACTCCGGTTTGGTCTGCCAATAGTGTAATTGTAAAGTCTTTTTGAAAATGCTTAAGTGGTGATTCCAGACGATAATGACATGCGTTTGATTAAGCTCTGTATAACGGAGGGTGGGGGCCTAGCTCAGTGGTAGCGCACTGGGCTTCCTACCACTGGGTACCAGGTCGAGCCAAAGTTAGATGGCTGTTTCATCCTTCATCTTATTTCCATAGTCCCTGCCTGTCCTAATTAGCCCAATAGGTGCAGAAATACAGGATGTAAAGCCCTAATCCACCACCCACCAAAAGCTCTGTATAACACATATATTTGTGATTTTAGATATTGGCAACCCTAGCGAATGGGGAGAGTGGAGTGCTTGGTCAGGGTGCTCAGTGTCTTGTGGAACCGGATTGTCTCACAGAATCAGAAAATGCATCCCAACAACTGATGAACTAGAAGTGGAAGACTGTGGCCCTGAAGCAAAACAAACACTAGTGTGCGGAGAGCTTTGTCCAGGTGAATTGATTTCTGCAAATTTTATACATCACAGAAATGTTCCATTGTTGTGTGTGCTAAAGCTATGGTTTCAATTTCAAATTGATAGAATCGTTCCTTCTTTTTCGTAGTTTCCATTTAAGTAAATGAAGTCCAGAAGTATGCATTATGAATCAAATATATAGTGTAGGCCTGTAAGGACATACTTGAGTGCTGCATTTGACACTGTTGATCACGAGGTGCTGGTGTCTGTAATGCAAAGAAATTTTGGCTGTGATGACACAGTACTAGACTGGATCATTTCTTACCTGCGAGGCAGACAGCTTCAAGTCCAAGTGAAGGACACAACATCATCAACACGTACATCCAACTACTCTGTTCCACAAGGAAGCTGTCTTGGACCAGTGCTATTTAACATGTATGTGAGTACGATTGCTCACTGCATTGATTCTGGTCAAGACTTGGGTGGCTATTCAGACGACCACTATATCAAAAGACAGTTTTGTCCCATCTGCACTGCATTCAGAAAATCACTGTGTGGAGTGAATTGAGAAGTCCATCAGAAATATCATTAACTGGATGTCTGCCAACTATCTTAAGATAAACCCAGAAAAGACAGAGATTACTATATTTGGCAGTAACCAATTACTGTCAAAAGTGCAAACAAGGCATCTCAGTATTGGTCAAGAGCAGGTGTCTGTCAGTGATACCATCAAATATCTGGGAGTGTATTTAGATAGTGGATTAACTCTACAAGATCATATTATGGCTAAATGCAGAACTGCCATCTGTAACATCCGCAAGATCAAGCAGATTAGGATATTCATTGACACAAAGACAGCAACAACATTAGCATCATCGCTGGTACTAAGTCACTTGGATTACTCCAACAGTGTACTTTGTGGTCTTCCTGACAATACCATTCGCAAGTTACAGAGGGTCCAAAACTGGGCAGTCAAGGTTATTCTATGCCGTTCCAAGTATGACAGCTCTTCAGGGGCACTGCTGGCATTACACTGGTTGCCCATTAGACAGAGAATCGATTTTAAAATTCTTTACTTAGTTTTTAAATGTATTGATAAGACTGCACCAACTTATCTGTCTGACTTGATACAGATTCAATCATTTGCTCGGATTACAAGATCATCCAATAGTGACAATATCATCCTCACTGTCCCATTTACAAGACATTCAACCTTTGCACAAAGGTCATTCGGTGTATATGGTCCTCGTGTGTGGAACTCTTTGCCAGGAAGCATCCAAAATATAGACAATTACTTAACTTTTAAAAGCAAAGTAAAGACATTTCTTTTTCAATATATTTAAATATAATTGTACAGCGCACTTGAATTACCTTTGTAAATAGTAGCGCTATATAAATTTAATAAATAATAATAATAATAGTATATACAGATGCAAGATTTGCCCGAAGTAATATAGAAACACTGCTGTCCACTTTGGCACTCTTTATTACTATCGGTCATTTGTTGCGAGCAGATAATAAAGAACAGCGAACGGGGACTGCATATATGAAAAGCTCCAGTTTTAGAAGCATCAAGTGATTATTCGAGAAATAGCAAATAAACATCTCATATTGTGGTTTTTCTTTCATATTTAATATTTTCTCCAATTTATTTTCACTCTTTTTTTTAAGGTATAGATGAATTTAACTGCACCACATGGAGTCCTTGGTCAGAATGCCAGGGATCTTGTGAAAAGGCTGAGCAGAGAAGAACTAGAATCTGTGGGGGAGATGAGATAGAGGCACAAACCAGAAATTGCAAGCCAAAAAGTTGCAAAAAGGCTGGTAAGGAGTTTTCATTGACCTTTTTTTACTTGACTGCATAGCCAACAAGTACTTGAAATGGATAGCTTTTATGTAACTTAATTAGAAATTTTATGAAACAAAATGATTTAGCATCTCCCATTCTGCTTTACTTACTTTTCCACGATGAAGTCAATGAACTATTGTCAGCTTGGACCTTTCCAAATGCCGAGTAAAATCAGCTTAAACTTCTTCCAAATACCTTGTGGAAAACTTTGGCATGATCTTGTCGTACATAATTAATGAATCATTTTAACAATGAAGTATTTCGTCATATCAGTAACGAAAACTTGCTGAACCATCTCATTATTTTTTTTTCTTTTTTAATGGCATCTTTTGAAAAAAAAGAAAAGTTTTATCTTAGTTACTGGGGATGATACCAAGGTGATTAAATAGTCCTACAAATAGAGCCATTTCTGTTATTGATAGGCATAGTTTCCCAGATGGTAGTAGTATACACTATTTTTGGTCTTATAAATGCTTAATTGTTCAGTAAATGATTAATATGACTGTGCAAGGTTTAATCTGCTTATATTTGGATTAAACATCAATACAGTGCAAGTCATTTTTTATATTCAGTCTTTTACAAGCTAGTCTGTTAACGTTAACGGAAAAAGTGCAGTATGGCGGACCTAGATATATGACCATATTTAGTTAGCCTCGTAAGCCCTCGTTGCCAAGCATATGACGTCAAAAGCTTGAATTTAATGGACATCACAAACAAATGATGGCGGTTTTCATGTTCACGATACTGTCCCCAAACTGCTACGCTACACAAATGTTATTCTTGTTGGACAAGACCTTCAACACTTGGTGAATGTTGCTCAAAATAATGATATATTTTATATTCTTTGGACACCAAATATGGTCATAAATTTGGGTCTGCTATACTGCACTAAACCCATCTTGGAATAACTTACCTACCACCAAAGATTTGGTAAAATCTTTGTGGCCACTGAGCAAAAAAAAAGAAGTGATGTTAACTATTGAGTATTAAGAGTTGAAGACAATCTCACCGTTAAGGCCAGTAAATGACCATAACTTGCATAAGTTTATACCATGTGCCCCGTAGAAAGTCAAAATTAGCATTTTAAAAAAAAAGAGGAAAGGAATGCATTTATTCATCAGTTTATTTTACTTCAGAGTTAGCCTGTTACACGTGTGAAGCAGAGATCACAGGTTATGATGACGTCACAGCTTTTTGCTCTGAAACCGAAAAATGTGGTAAAGACCATACCCATTGCGTTTATGAATATGGCTTCAATGAGAAATCTTCTGTTATCAGCACAAGGTAGGAAAATTTTATCTTCATTTTGCCAGATGCAGGACTGCTCTTTAACCAGATAGATTTGGATTATCTTCATACCAATATAGTTTAACTTAGAGCTCTTTTTTGTCATTTAAACTTTTTGAGTCTCAGGAAAGTTGACTTCTTCTCAAGGTGTAAATATAGGGTGGTTTTAATTGCGGAATTTTATAGATATAGATAAAAAGATCAAATATATTTGTTTAGGGTAAAACCTATAAAGTGTAACACTCATCTTGCACAGGGCCCTCCTGTTAGTAAAAAGCTAATACACAACCATAAAAACTATGTACAATAAATAGATAAGAGATAACAAATATAATATAGATATTTTTTATCTGATATGATAAGAGACAAGTGAAGAGATGACGACAGTGTCACAATGAATTATTTGTTTTTAATCAAATCTTCTTTCTCTTTTACAAAAGATGTGGTCATGTAAAAGAATGCAGTGCGGTTAAACCAGGCTCTCCATGCTATAGCCTATTCTCATTGTTTTTCCTCGGGTAAGTGCAAAATAGATTATTTATTGTAGTCAGTTCCGGAAGCTATAGGAAAGTAGTAGGAAGGAAAAAGTAATCTTAAGACGTAAACCATTGGTTACATAAATAGAAAGAACTATCATCCTGAGTTCACCAATTGGTTACCATGGCAAACACAGTTTTCATTTGTGACGTCCCAGAAAATGACAATTTTCTTGGAAAGTTCCAATTTTCATGGTCAGGAAGGAGAACCTCATGTGGAAAATGTGAGTGCAATCCTAAATAATAATAAAAAGATTAAATACAAAAATTCAAAGTTCCACAAGGTTGACAAACGTGTAAACGTTGATATGATTTCTTCCATCTTGCTTGAATCTCCAAAAATGGGTTTCTTCTGGTCTACTACTAAGCTTCTTAGAGGGTTCAGCGTTTAAATCCTGGCCCATGCACTTGTTCTGGGAATTTCCACATGTTCAGCATGACATATAAATTGACAAAATGCCAATAATTTAACATTGATGTGCAGACTAAATTATTCATTCACAACAAATGTCTTTCTTAGTATGTGCTATGGTGTCCAAGTCTAGTCTTGCTCCTCATTACGCCTGCCTCTGACAGCTAGCCAGATATAATCACCAACCTCAAGGCAATTAGAAAAGACAAGAACTGCATTAGGTGCGGCAACCAATATTGGCTAAACCTTGTTGACTTGCTGTAAATGTTAAGAAAAAGTCATCCATTTAAAGTTTGTATGGAAGCCATAATTTAAATGCTTCTTAAAATCTATGTAAACAGTTATACTAAACTGAAAGAAGTTTTTGTTTTGAAATATACAAGTGTGTGCTTACTATTACGAGCACTGTATAAGGTCTGTGTCGTTTTATAAACTTGAGTGTAAGTCTGTGTTCATTTCTCCCTTCCATGTCCAGATGTCATTTCAATCAGATAGAAAATATTGTATTACCTGCAAAACAATACATTTTGTTGCTTGTTTTGCAGAAATTCAGCTTCTGCTGAGGATATTATGGCAGCGCTACACACCACAAATAGCACCTGCACAATCTGTTGCACTACTCCAAAATGCAATGAGGGTTTTATACCAGTTCAGGATGTCTTTAATGGTGCACCAAATCTGGTTACTTATGGAGTCCTAATATTGTTTACCATATTTAGTTTTATATTTACTAGCTTAATATTGTTTGTATAAGTATAATTTCTTCAGAATCAGATCGTTGTGATTTGGTTTGTATATGTACAATGTCAACAAACCAATATTATGTATAGGTCCTACTTATGACACTTTAGTTTGATGCAACAGGTTTGGTCCTATTGCCAGGTTTAATCCAACAGACTAATCAGAGTAAAATTTTTCTTATATTACGTATACATTAACGAAATACTTTAGACTTTATGGAGACATTTGTTATAAGGTCGACATTTGTGAAATTGTGATTAAACATATCAGTTGATGACCCCTGCAATGTAAATGTGTATGCAATAAAGACTAATAAAAATACTGATTATTGAAATATATGTGTCGGTGATTATATCTTGGTAAAGTCCACAGGGGGCCTTAATATTTTACAGCTCAGCCTGCTGTACAATGTATTCTTATATCAGATTACTTTTTGCATCCTTTCATGTTGCAGTTCCAACTCTCCTCAAACAAAATCTAAAGTTGTTGCCATGTAACTGTAATGATATCATCCATTCCCTGCTTCATGTCATCAAATTATACACCTTAATTACGACTGACATGCTCTTGGATCTACTAACATGGGAAATAATGTCCATCCTGGTGAGATAATGACAAAATGGAGCAAGCTGAAGAACTTTATGATACGTCGTGTCAGCATGGCGTTTGTAACCCATTGGGCCCTGTCTCTGGACTCATGAATCCTTAGGGTCCCTGGAAACTGAAGTGACCTACATTCGCATTAGTTCAATGTTCACTGCTATCCTAATCTTGGCAGTTTTGCATTTCTTGGGGACCAAAGGTCAAAAGTGGCTGGGTTAGTTGCGCGAGACATTTGGTGAGTTGCTGTGAATGAGAATCTGTACACGCGCGCGCAATTGTAGTAATCAAAGTGAATGTAAATGGTGCTTGTGTGGACTGCTGATCCTAGTGTTTGGACATTCCACGTGTATTTTTATGGCAGATAAATGGTCTGGAGGTCAAGAGACTTGCCAGCTTCAGTGAAGGACCTGAGCTTCATATCAAACGAAGATGTTAGTGCCTTGTAGTCGGTTTATGCTGAAGCAAGGGATATACCCCACCCGTGTAGTAAATGTGGTAACAGCATGGTGTGGACTCCAAACCTTATCTCATGAGCTGGTCATATAAAATGACTTATAAACCAGTAGACAATATACAATACAATGCAATACAATTGTGCAGACGATTTATTCACTAAATATCGTTATTTAGGTCAACCAAAATCTTCATTTAGGTCAAGGGTTATGTAGGTCAAACCAGCCTTGGTTTGAGAAAATGAAAGCCACAATGGATCATAGGGCCAGTTCACTATTGCAACCATCTTAATCAAAGCATGATGTGTCTTTAATATGATGAAGAAAATTACACCCAAAAATGCATGAAAATCATCTACAAGAGGCTCTGATTCAACCATTATCACTACCAGGACTATCTCTTAAAGTAAAATGACAGCATTATCAGCGCTTTTCATGTTGAGACAGAAGAATGGAAATCGCTAGTACATTATTGAATCATACAGAAAAGTCACAATATATTAGGCTGAGCTATAACTAGTGTGCACATTACAGTATACAGCATATATGTGTGGAAAACACCCTCATATAGGTGTGTACGTGCAGTCGATATTATTGCAGCCAAGTAGGATATATATAGGCCAAGAGATTTTTTGCTGCTTCAAACCAAGCATAGAATTATCCTGACAGGTTCTTCCTGGCTAGTCCAGACTGCCATTATGTGATCACAACAATACCCCTGAGCGGCATAAATGCCTTCTAATGCTTCATAAAAATAATGACAATGGGCGTATCAGCTGCTATACTGACCACGCACAATGTTTGTCAGTCTCTATTTGTGGAGATTTGGTCAGAAAAAGTAAATTGAAGTTTTGACTAAAATTATATTGACACTATAGCAAAAGTGGATAAGATAGATAGATAGATAGATAGATATGGGAAGTGCAGCCCTCTAAGGCAAGTTCTTGCCGTTATCGAGGGTTGATTGATGAGGTGAGAGAGAGGGAGAGAGGAGGAGTCCACCCATGTTACATATTTACCCCATGGGTGGGATCTTTTACTTGCCTCAGCATAGACACTGAGTACAAGGGACCGCCAATTTAAGGTCTCATCCGAATGACATCTAGCTGGGATGATGTTCATGAAAGGATGCCCGGGCCTGGGGAACCCTAGTCCTTCAGAGGAGCAGGCGAGCGTCTTACCAATAGACCACCCAGCTGCATAACTTTGTACTATGTAGACAATTTTAGAGTGGCTACCTCATCCTTCCTTAAAGCAGTTTTCAATTCAACAGATCATTCATAGGCTCATGGTTAATTTTATTAAGTCATCAATATAATATGACTGACTTCTCAGACAACATATTTCATCTTTATAAGTGACCAAAACTTTTATAGGGAGTCTGACATATGAAATATTAAACACCTTCAAAATGGCAAAGATCATAGGAAAATTATTAGTGCCACAATAATTCACTGCGTGCACACAGGCTGATTTTCGTTAGTTGAGCTGACTTGAAACGTCATGTCTTAACTTATCAACTTATAGTATAAGCCAAACAATCTCCATTTCATTCTTGGTCTTAGTTTTACATAATTATATATCCTGGTGAAGTACAAAATAGCTATATATGTTATACCAAGAGGCCAAAGCCCAATTCTAACCCATAAAAACCCCTGTCTATACAAATTATCTTCCCTATCTTTGCAATGATAATTTGTTGGCACTCCTGCACCATTATAGCCATTTGTTATGGTCACAAAGAAGCAGCAGAATTTAAAATGGATAGTATAACAAAATTCTGTTTATTTGGTTCCCAGAACTGTTCTTATCAGCTAGAAAACATTTCTGTCCATTTTGCGCCGTTCCATGCCATTTGTGGCAAAATATATACCTCAAAAAAAAATTTTTTTTTTAATTACGTGGACATCATTATGGATAGTATAATTCAATTGGCTAATCAAAAGCTAAGACGTCATTCTCTTGCTCAACTGATGTTCTTTAATGAGGTGCCCAAGTACTCTCCACCAATCAAATCAGCTGATTTTGTGACGTATCAACCTGGATCTGAGTGAAAATTAGCCATGAAAATCTCTGTGTACGTAGCTAGTGACATAGCAGTAATGATGGCAAGTAATATTATAATATTAGTGGATGGTCCAGAGTCCAACATTGAGTTTTGTGGGATGAGGAAAAATATTGACCGTTTTATGACACAGTTGTAAAGCTAGTAGGCTAGATCCTCAGATGTAATATTAATTTAATTGAGTGCCATGAAACTTAATGCACCGATACTGCAACCAATATATATATATATATATATATATATATATTTATATATATATATATATATTTATATATATATATATATATATTTATATATATATATATATATATATATATATATATATATATATATATATATATATATATATATATATATATATATATATATATATATATCAGAGTGTTAGTTGGTAAAGTAGAATATTATTCTATAATTATACTAATATTATTAGATTCTTCATGCATATAACAATACTGAAATATATAATAGTTATCTCACCACGATATATTTTTTTCAGATTTCCCCCCACTAAATCAGCAACATCTGTTTCTTATGCCCATCACACTTAAGCTACAGCCAGATACGAATTGCTCTTGTAGTCAGGGGCAATCTTTGCCTGCAGGAGGTCACCATCTGCAGTTGACATGTACTGCAGTCTTTACTTCTTACTGCATACACAAGGAGATGTTTAAGTAAAACCGGCTCAATTAAGTCTTCTCATAGTGATTGCCTTCTTGTTTATGTTAGCTTTTTTTCTGACTTTTTATTTTATTTTTATTTAGTAAAACTTAGTCTTGCAGTCTGGTCTTATTTTAATTGGAAAAAAAAAAACCCAAAATAAAACCTCTCCTGAGTCAAAACCTTCTTTTCACTTAAACGTTAAAGTAAAGGCACTTCGAATTATAGCCAATGTTAAGTTGTACTATAATATATTAATCAGTTAAGCATTGAATGCCTTACAATTAATGCAAACAATGGCCCTTAAGACCTGAAATTAGCGCCTTAATTAAGTAAACGTATTTAAAAAAAATGATACCTTTAAAAGGACACATCTTGCCAGATTGTAAGTATGTTTGTGCTTACTTTTATGATAAAAAAAAATGCCTGTACAAATGCTGTATGATAATATGGGACTTCACCATTAGATTTCGTCAATATTTTAACCTTAAAGCAGTTAAATTGTTGAATACTGTGATAAGTGTGTTCAGTTCACTAGTCATCAGCTGTTGGCACAACAGTTTATTGACTTTTTTTTTATTTTTTATTTTTATCATTATTTTTTTTTAAATTATGATTATTATTTTTATTTTTTTCCTTTATGAATATATTTTTCCTTATATGCTTTGTACTTTTTCTTTTTCTTCTTTACGCGAGCATTGTTTTGTTACATTTATTGTTGACTGCATGTAAGTTAGGGGTGTACCTTCCTTGGAAATGGTAGTTGGACTACTCAGGTGCACTCCTGTTCAACACGTTGTCTTTTTTTATTTATACTTGTTTTTGGTATCACATTATGTATGTACTTGTGTTGAATAAATATTTCAAATTCAAATTCAAATTCAATTTTGAGAGACCTCTTCTGCTGCGTTTCGACAATGATTACATCACGAAAATGCCAAGGGTGCGGGATATGGGCCCTACAATTTATATGCAGATTGATTGTTTCAGATATTACAAAAAAATAAAATTAAAATTTCAATTGGCCCTGAGAAAGGAATTTTAAAACATTTTCAGGGGAAGGGAATATATAGATATTAATCATTAAAATGTGCATGTCTCTCAGAGCTTTCACAAGAGTCAGGATAGGAAAATTACTGCTTGGTAACCATGTATTATATAATAGTGGCCGCTGCTGATGAAATGTCAACCCCTCTTCTCAAAATTTTGCCAAGTCAACTTTCCCACCTAACACCTTTTCTGGCAATGTGTCTGGTGATAATGTATACATACATTATTGGTGGTCTTTCAAGATTCAAGATTCAATTACCAGATAATAATTTCACAATTTTATTAATACATAATATTATAATTTAATGAAAAATATCGGTAGACTTACACCATCTGGCGTATTTGCCTTTACAATAAATATTACATTGCAATAAAAGTGATAATATATAGAAAATCTCATTTACATGGTAAGTACTGTTACAGGTAACAAAAAAAACTTCATTATATAGATAATATAAAAGATATAATATAATATAATAGTCTTAATTGCAGTGTTCTACTATTCTATAATAAACTGGCCATCACATAGCAAGGTCAGACTGGACCTCAGTCAGTTTAGGTGTTTCCAGCACAATAAACACCTACCTCAACCCATTCCCCTAGAGTTGACTCTATTCTGTTCTCCATACATTACAGTAAGGTCTCTTCAGTGCTATTCAACACCACCGTAATGTGCCCCAACAGGTAAACTAGAAATGTACCAGAAAATTGCTTTCCCGTGTCCAATTATATTTCAACATATAGAGTTCACACAGCTGGTAATGAGGCACATCTCTCTTTTCAAGCTTGAACTTTGTGGCGACTGCTGTCACAGTTTCCTGGAAAGTGAGCTACGGACAGCTAGCGCCCTCTTGTAAGGTTTCTTTCGTTGCCCTATCAACTGATTATTCCCATGGTGCAATGCCCGTATGGTTTCTTGTGACAGTAATGAGGATTTGTTGGGATTATTAGAGCATGAAACTGTGTGCCTATAATTGGTGTGCCCTCTGAAATTCCTCAGGACTCACCATGCCATTGTTTTGGAATTTTGCTTAGAATGTGCATTCATTCATTGTGTACACATGCATGCATGTGATAGCCCTGATCAAGAGATTTGATTTGACAATTTCACCCTAGGTAAGCCAAACTGAAATAATTTAAATCCAGAATCATTCTCCACTCCCTGTAGGGTAGTCAGCCTTGAACGCTGGTCAACCAGAGGGGCTTAAGAGCTCACACCAGTGTCATTCACCACTTTGGTTCCATTTACCAACTTATACCGGTCCCCATAAAACCTGGTTGGGGAGAGGCAAATTCAGTTGAAGGAGGATTTGCCTTATAAAATAATGAGAACTTGTACATCAGATTTTTGTAGATGTAGTGAGTAGATATGTGATATATGTATCTTTTCTGATATGAAAAAGTGTCAATAAAAGCTATATATATATATATATATTAATATATATATATATGGTATGGGGCTTCAAAGTCACTACCTCATAATTAACAAGCTGCATTTACAGGCAACTACCTTTGACTAAGGTGTCATTCAATCATCAATCCATCCCTGATTCAGTCAGTGTGAGTGTTGATTGTAATAGTAAAGCGTCGCTTCACTGTATGTACATCATACTAGAAAAATATGGAGTTAATCAGTCTATGATTTCCTCAAAGTTGTCGTATGTGCAGTCTTTGATGTGTCCAAGTACTCACCATAGTGCAATTCAAAGTTCCTTACAAAATCTGCACATTTAATATGCATAGGCTTAAACCTGAACATGAAATTGGAGAACTATACTACATTGCCTATTCTTTCCTCTTTTGTGTTCTGTTTTTTCTTCCCACCCTTACCCTGCCTTTGAGTTGCCTTTGAGCTGAGAGCAGTTTTAATGAAGTGCTCGAGCTGTTGTTGGAGATTCCTTGAGACAGCCACTGCAGTGAGTAAGCCTGTTGATTCCTGATTCCTGGCCAGCAACACTGTGCCAATAGCCACTGCCATCTGCCACAGCATGTGAAGTGAATGGCAGCCAGTAGCAGGTAGGAAGGTAGCTTGGCCTGCTCTGGCTGTCATTCTCTTGTATTAGGCTCAGCAGCAGAAATGGGAGTCACTTAGCCACTGCCTCTTGTGTTAAGGAGTACTGCAAGGGGATATGCTATGACCGAACGCTTTTCATTAATTATTCATTACCAGCACCAACTGCAACTGACATACAAGGAGGAATAACAATTGCCTTCAGTAATTGCTTTCGTTAATGACAGACATATGAACAACCAATGCTACCCATTTTCTGCAGAAAGATTGTAATTGGCAGATGACACAAATGCGTTTCACTGTTATACGCTTTTTTGTGCCACTGACATAAAACTATCATTGCATCACATGTTTCTCAATTGGCCATTTAATGCACCGATTCAGGGATAATCAAGCATTAAACATTGGCCTTTCTCACGCGTTTCATTTCTGTGAAACTTTCAACTTTTGAATATAACATTACTTTTTACCTCAAGAAAAACTTTGAATACATGAATGTGCATCTATATTACACGATTTCGTTTGGCTCATGATTTACATGTTGTTGGATTATTTATGCATTTGTGCGATTTTATCAACAGACATTTAATGTAAGCTTGCATTGCTTCTACACATGCATGGAGGAATTAAAATAGCACCATTTATATGTCAAAGAGGACCCAAATTTCTACGTTCTGAACACAGGAATATCTTACAATTACGGAGAACAAATTAGTAATAGATATAGACTTATATTATCAAAAAAATCACTGCGAATTTAGACCACGCTTGCATTTAAAACAAAAGCTCTAATAATATCAATCACTTTCCACTCTTGGAAATCTATATCTGCAGATATTTATCATTTTGACGCGGAGTCGTTTTAAATATAAATCATGGATATTTATAGGTTCTTTATGTGTGCAGCACTGGCTGTGTTGGCAGGTGAGTCTTTGTCTTTTCTTGTTCTTGACATTTCTCCCAGCATCTCTTCCCACGTTGCCTCCCAAACTAAACTCTCTTGTCCTCATTCGGATTGCCTCGTATTTCGTCTTACTCATCCACGAGGCAATTCAGGTGCTAGAATTGCTTTGTGTTTATTTGTGGTATTGCTAGGGAACACGTGGGAGTAGCATGGAATTTGGTCATATACATGTAGCATTAAATTTGTATCCAGCATCTGTTTACGAGCCCAGTAGTAATTTATAGCTGTTTAAGGAAGTTGTGGTGGTCCAGGTGCTAGGTAAATTGAAAAGGTTCAACTGCTGTTGACAACATGACTGAATTGTTATTGTGCATGCACTATCATTAGTGTAATTTACAAATCACTCGAACATGCTATTTGTTTTTGTCATTGGGGTATATTTATTCGCTGCCTGTCATTATGTCACTGCATCAATAACGAACTAATTATAGATTTTTTTATATAATTCTATCCCAATGACAAAATGACAAGTCCAGCTGTTTTTTTTGTACTTTTTTTTCTAACGAGGCAATTGAGTGCCCCAGGTGCTAGGTAAATTGAACCAGCATGTGTGGCTAATGGAAAAGGTGATAAGTATACATAGCCTATCATCTCATCATTACGTTTTCATGGTACGTGGTGTTATAATATATAAGCTAACAATCAGACTAGTAGCACCGGCTCTATAGAAATATCTTACAGAATATTTAAAGCAATACATAGGCTTACTTAATTTTTGGATATCCTTGTTCTTCACATGATATTTACTGTATTTTTATTTCATAAATATTCTGGCAGATTTCCATACTCTCTTCCCCATCCCCAAGATACTGAACACTTAAAAACCCACCACTCATCTCTGACAACCCTGGCCTTGAAATTTGACATGATGCTGTTTGTGTTTTTTGCTTGTCAAGGGATTCAGAATCACTCCAATATTTCCAGACACCAATTATCTGCTTGGCACCTGTGGCCGGGCAAGATTTGTGGTTATTTAATGAAGCAATCAAGATGGTTGACATTACCATATGAGTGGTGAATTAAATCATCTATAATGGTTAAATGGGGAATGTTTTTGTATCTTGGTTCATTAAAATCTGGGTGGTCACGTTTTGATTTGAAAAAATGGTTAAAACAACCAAATGTCTTTTTAGAGTATACTCTCTGAAAGCGAAATGCAACAGAAGGCTGTCGATACGTACATGTAAGCAGATGCTTCTTCCCCTAAAAAAAGTTCTGAAGAAGAGCATACATTAATTAAATTTTTCATAATTTACGTTCATTCTCCTTCATTCATTTATTGGCAATTTAACATGAGAATTGAGGAAGTAAATCATTAAGACAGGTCTTTAAATATTGAGGAATGCTAGCATGCATGCCTGTTCCACATATAATACTAATATGAACTGTCATTAGCAATAAGATAATTATAAAACAGACAAAGGGGTGTACCTTGCGTGCTTCGTATTAAATCTGAATGGCTAGCAAGTTAGCATAAAATAAGACCAAGGCTACTGGCATGGCCCCATTGCCCCCCCCCCCCTCCCCCCGCCTAGATCCGTCAGTGGTGTTTTCCTCATATATCCGTTACTCAGTCCACGCCTGAGGGATCTGGCTGTGTGTGTGTGTGTGATTGAAATTAAGTTTGTCCAGTCGTATTAAGCGGTAATCCCATCATCATGCGCAGATGGTCCAAAGTAATCATATTATGGAAGATGAGATTTAGGGATGCCCAACTTGTAACTATGTATGAGTTGACATCGCCTAGGAGGTCAACAAATTCAGAAGGATATCGAGCATATGTTGGTTTAAAAAAAGTACATATAAAGTATTGCGATTGTTTTTGCATAAATAACATAAAAAGGTACTTGCCATCTTCTGTCTTTAATTGACCTCGCACTGATGTATTTTCCTTGTGTATTAGCTGCACAATGAACAAACTTGGAAATAACTGAAGTGCATTAATTCTGGGTTTCACTTTATTTGCAAGTAGGGGAGAGTGGTGAACAACGAGATACTTTTTTTGTTTTCAATCATAACGAAACTTCCAAAAGTAGGCCTTACTGGTTTCCTACTTCAGATGTAGGTTATATGTATAGTGTGCATACTTTCCAGCAGTTTCAGGTGCAATGTCAATCAAAGTCATTAGTCTCATTTTTCCCCTCTGGTGAGGTACTGTGAGACAAGCTAAGGGGCAGGGTGAGACATGGCTTGATAGTACAAGAAAAGGCAAAATGTCTCCGAATACCATTATTTTATTTATTAAGTTCCTTTTATTGTTCAGGTTGTTTTACCAGCAACCAGAGGAAAGAAAAAATGGCGTTCTGTCCTGTCGAGAGATGGAGCTACGACCACACCGGTCTTGCTATTGTTTAATGACGTCATCCAACTATAACGTCATCAAATGCACTGATTGACCTTTTGTTGATGACGTCATTAAACAATAGCAAGACCGGTGTGGTCGTAGCTCCATCTCTCGACAGGACAGAACGCCATTATGAGATGGTAAGCCTTAAATGATGAATCCACACGATGTTATGCATATACCCCATAGCTGGGGTAATTCACTTGGCCTGGCATAGACACTGGGTACAAGGTACCACCAACTCACCATGTCATGAAACCAGAGCTACATTGAATTAATATTGTCTCACCCTGCCCCACTCACATTTTGTCTCACTCTTCCTCGCAAGAATGAGTGCTGTTCTCATTGCTCCACATGGCTTCAGCACTGTTTATCAATATGTGGAATTAAAGACCAATAACCAATGTTTTGATCTCCACTATCTCCAAATGCTGGAGAAAGTCAAATTTCAAACACCTCGTGCTTTTAATTCTTGCATTTTATGTGCCTTAATCTCTTAAGGCCAGTAACTTTACTGGGTTGACACTAGGGAGTTTGTCTCACTGTTCCCCATGTCTCAATGTTCCCCATGTCTCATTGTTCCCCCATGTCTCACTGTTCCCCATGTCTCACTGTTCCCCGTGTCTCACTGTTCCCCACTCTCCCCTAAATGACCAACATGGTATCACAGCGTCAGAATATTAATGTCTCATACATTTGTAATTTATCCAACAGTGGACAATGCAACACAATTGTACAGTGATTAACAATAATTTATTCGTAGCAGAAGAATCGGGTGCCATCTGTTATAACTGTAGGTGTCACAAATTAATATGGGTCTCTTTATACAACTGTGATTAATATAATCATATTACTACATTGTAATTAAGACTCTGCTACCCGTATTTATCATGAATGGCCGGAATTTCTCTTGTGGGTCAAGACATGATAATGGAACAATGCAATATACTTATAGTTGAACTCCATAAGACGTCACGTAAATCCAGGACTCCCATTGGCTGAGGAATTGTTTTAAATAGCCCAATTGGAATTGGCTGAATTCACATGACGTTCCCTCTGTAGTTTAGTTTACACAAAATAGTGCTCCTCCGCTCTGTAAGTTAGATAAACAGCATCTGTCACTCCAACCTATAGTTCAGTAACCTCAGCCTGCTGAGATAAAACAATGCTCCGTTCAAACATCAAAAGATATCTTTCCATTTGAATGAGTGGGTGGGGGAACTGTGTATTACGACACTTGCCTAATGAGTGTCCTTCCCCTCTCAGTTTCTTTGATCCTCAGGATCTGATTACAGCTCTCCCTGTCGTCCTTTGAGCACTGTTTCAGGAGTGAAGTCACTGAAGTGTCTATTGTGCAACATAATAAGATCTCTACTCACCACTGCGATGAGTTGTTGTCTTGGTATATGTCGTCTGTTTTTGAAAACTTTTCCTGTGTAGTCTAAAAGTGTAACTTGGTGACCAAATCAGTACATTATAACTTTTACGTCCATGATTATACTCTGAATTTATCGGGCACGATAATTTTGTATATAGTTTAAAAAAAGTTTTAGGACCATACCACACCATACCATATCATATCATATCATACCATGCCATCATACCATATCATATCGTACCATACCATATTATATCATAGCATAGCATAGCATAGCATACCATATCATATCATACCATAGCATATCATATTGTACCATACCATATCATATCATATCATACCATACTATGCCATCATACCATATCATATCGTACCGTACCACACCATACTATACCATATCATACCATACCATGCCATAGCCATTCGCCATATCATACAGCAAAAGAAAGTAAACTCCATCATGTTTACTAAATTTCTCAGTGTGGAATTTTCACACAAATGGAGTTACAGAGAAGCCATTCTTGGGGGTCATATATACCATGGTACAACTGTGTGTAACACAAGCCTCAGTCATTTGTCTCCTTCACAATACATCACCATCTTTCCAAAAAAAGTTTAGTCAAGAAGGTACTTTTCTGAAGACGTATCCTACTTTCTGACAAGAAAGCCGCTCTCCCGGATTAAATTAGTCGTATTTCACATCAGCTTACAGGTAGTTTCATATAATATGGTCGACTTTAAACAGCTGTGGCCATCTATTCCTAGCTGTAACTATAACTGAGTAAAGCCAGGGGCTTCTGTCTACTTCTATCTAATATTCGGCTTACACCACTGAAAAAAAAAAAAACCTTGGTAAATGTAAGAAATTATCTAATATTTCATAAATATGTACTTTTAGATCTGGCTTTGAGTAGCCAGCTATAGCCAGACAGTTCCCATTAGTGCCAGGTAGCATCGTAGGGCCAATAGCAGAAGTTGTCTAGCTTTGTCTAGGTTCAATTTGACAGGCTGTTTTTAATGAAGCTAACTGTACATAAATGACGTTCTGTCGTATTGTAAGGTGTGTTGGTCCAACATATTGTCAAAATGTCAGGAGTGCATCTGCTTCAGAAAATAATTTGCTGATCACATGCAGATTTTGTGTTCCTCAAGTGTTATTTACTGCGTCTTATTTTCTATATCTTGTCATCCTGGAATGGATTTTACTCATCTTCTTATCACATTGAGAAAGGACATCTTCATATCCTACAAACAGGAAGCCATAGTAAATGAACTCTGTTGAGTGTCATGCAGCAGTGAGCTAAATATTTGACAGGCAAAATTGAGTGCAAAAGTAGCGGAGACCAACCATTCAAGCAAAAGGCAAGACAAATGAATAGAGGCCTGTTTGGTGTTATACCCAAGAGGAGGCATCTGCAGAGGGACACGTCAGACTCTGAGGTTCCAAACGCATAAGGCTTGGAAAGCATAAGGATTCCAGATCTAATAATGAGGTTTTAATGGTATTGCCGGTGTGTGGTTCATTTTCCCCCAAGAGACTTTTAAAATCTGATCTGTAAAAGGAATATTGCTCTGGCTCGGATATTACATTAATCATTAATTCCTATTTCAGATGCTTCGCTGAGCTTTACAATTTCATGCCTTTAAAAACGTTTCAGTGACACATGCTAAGAGCACTTGAATGTGTTTACAAACAAATTTTAATGATATCTATGAGTGAGACTATTACTGCTACTATTACTATTATTTCTTCATGACTCCACGTTATCTGGGTATACTGGCTCCACGTTATCTGGGTGTACTGGTGACTCACCACCATCCAAGCAGATCATTACGATCAGCCTCGCACAACATATTAACAGAAAAGAACTCCAAAAGCAAGAAGTATGGTGATCGAGCTTTCTCTGTTTGTGCACCGAAACTCTGGAACGCCCTACCAATCGAACTAAGATCATATGACCTTATCTGTGCTTTTAAGGCAGCATTAAAGACTTTTTATTTTAAATTACATTTCGTTTAAGTATTTAAATACCTGTACACTCTATTAATATTTATATTTTAACTACATCTTTATTTATTATATTTTTTGAAATGTAAAGCGCTTAGAGCTATTTTCATTTTTAGATTTTAGCGCTATACAAATAAACATATTATTATTATTATTATTATTATGGCAATTAAAAGTTAATGTCCTGCGTTGAATCTCATTTGGTTAAGGGGCCGGATGTTGCTGTAACCTATGTGACGTTAATAACAAGAATATTCTTTTTCAAAAAAAAGAATAGATACCTGGTGTTGTGTGTAGAATGCCAGCAGCACTAGGCCTACAATGTAAACACTTTACTTAACTTGCGCTTTCACAGTTTTGGGAGTACACCATTAGAACTGTAATACAAACGCGCAACTTACAAAGCAAATTTGGTGAAGATCTGGCCAGTAGAAGCCGAGCAAAGTTTGATTATAGTACAAATTCAGGCCTCGCAAAATCCCCCTCCCTGTCTAGGCGTTTTAGACGATTGGTACGATTTTATAACCAAACTTTTCTCTAATGGTGTGCAATTTACAGCTGTACCCCCAAAAGTTTTGGCAGAATTTCCCTATTATGTGAAACCGCGCTATCCCCATCCCTGCCTATGCTGCCTACGCTGCTGCTGCGTTGACCCATATCTTTTCAGCCCTCAGAACGTTCGTTCACATATACCTGGTCTTTCATAGAACATAGTATGATAGTTCTATACTTGCTAAAGGCCTAGGCCCAGGTATAAAAAAAGATACAATAGAATAAAACACAATACATGATATCAAGATTACATGGAACCCCCCTTTAAGACCACCTTACTATTTATATATTCATACAGAGTGATAAGTTCAGGCAATTAAATTTTTCAACATGGCCTTGTTATACTATTAAAACCACCAGTAATTACCACCAGAAAATATGAATTGCACTGGAACCGCGAACAGTCCTAATAATTTTGCAGCAGATATAATTTCAAACAAACTCTAAAGAACGTCACGAGAATCCAGCTCTCCCATTGGCTATGACACTATCTCAGCCAATGGGAGTCCTGGATTCACATGATATCCTCTGGAGTTTAAATTTCAAAGTCTATGAAATCCGTAATAGCATATTTTCATGAGGTTTATGGTAAATGCATTACAACTGACCTGGTCTTTTTTTTACATTTCCTTCCAATCAGGTGATGTAGCTGGTGAGAGTTGCAGTGATGCAGGGGTCCACGGCTGTCTCTTCAAATACACCCTACAGCTTGTGCTGAGGATGCTAGAGGGAGTGGAGAAAGTTTGCAGGTAAGTTAGAATGAGCCTACTGTCATTGCCCAACTATATATGTGAGGAGTCTACTGTCATGGAACCACACAATATGTGCCTTACCCAGATAGCATTCCAAATCCAGCATCGTTTCTATATTGGCCGCCGGCGGTACAACATCATTTCAACATCACCGACATCGTGCCGACGTTGATATGATTTGGAATTTACAGTACTTTGTAGCAATTTACCTGTATAGTTACAATTTAATAAAGAATAATTTTTTTTATTATTTATTTATTTATATTTATAGAATGCTATCTGGGTAATATATAACTGATTATCATTGTATTTGTAAATTACTAACTTTAAGATGATATTTCCGTTACAAATAGCACAACTTCTTTTAGCATAACAATAACACTATTTCAGAGGGTGCTATGCTGTTTGAGTGGCCCTCGCTTGATGTCCAGCAGCCCTCGGGCTTGCCCAGCAGCCCTCGCTCCGCTCGTGCTGCTTTGCTAGCCTTTGGGCTGCTGGACATCAGCTAGGGCCACTCAAACAGCATAGTGCCCTCTGAAATAGTGTATTGTTATATAAATAGTGGTATAATAGAATAAACTCTTCAGAGAATAAAGAAAACTTTGCCTTTTCATTAAGCATGTGCTTCACATGGCATTGACCTTTAGGGAGTTCCCAGACATTCATTACAGTCAGGTTGACGGTTGAGTGCACTGCAAGAACATGGGTGTCCCGTAAAAACAAAACTCTTGCCATTCTCTGGGGAAATTGTCAATTTCGTTGAAGACCCTACGATTTGTGACATGCGATGCTTCCAATTTACGACATCTATTCATTTGCAGCACACGTGACAGTTTGAAGAATGCCACCTACAGGTGCATACAAGAAGAATCACGTGGCTGTGACGTCCCTCATAGGACGCGCAACTTGAATGCCATGCAACACCTCCATGCCTCTTTCTACGTTGTCCTGGAAAGAATTCTATGCAAACCATGTGAGTATATATGCATTACAGCTGATTGCATTGTTGTGTAGTCAACAGGCCATCCGTTCAATTCCAAGTTTGGCAGCCATGTCACAGTTTTGCTGCTTTAAATTAGCTGGTGGATTGCTAGTCAATTTTACAATTAGTCATGATAGATGATAAGATTTAAAACGCAGTGACTTGAATTTATTTGCAATGTTTTGAATTCTGTTGTGATCATGCTCACCCAATCATTTACTCAAAACACAACTAACTAGCTGTGATTGAGACCAAAAATTAGGTCCATTTCTATTTGTGGGCTTGATTGGAAACTACTCAAGCATGGTAAATTGTGACATCACCAGGAGACTTTGTCAAGTGGCTGGCTACACTTCATTGCAATCAACTGTAAGCAAGACCTCACTGGGTAGTCATCCCCCTCCCTTGCAATTCATTACACATATTTATTTACTGTTATATGTAATGCACTATTAGGCCCGATCCATTGGAGTGGGTGGGTTAGATGGGCTTTATGTCACAATGAGGCGAATGGTGAAGCAACCTTCAAACACGGGCTGGATTTGAACCCAGGACCCAGTGATTGGCAGCTCAGCACGCTACCGCTGAGCTGGGCCCCTGACCTCTGGCCCCATCCATAAGTTTAGTATTAAAGTCTGTAGTCCCTGGAATAGCAAAAAGTATATGTACAGTGCGTCTGAAGTTATTATGCAAACATGATTATTATGAATATCTTCTGATTGGATTGTCCAAATCATTCCATAATCAGACATATCAAACACGCAATAGAGAGAAAATACTCTGCAAGTCTGCAGCCATTTATGGCTCTTGAAAGGAATTTTACAAACTAAAATGTGACATATGGCTGTCTGATGTTATTGTGCAAGGTATTGTTTCATTGCTTACAATAGCCAAAATTGTGAAACCATGTGCAATATTTATAACCAAAAACATCATTTATATATATAAGAGTCTTTTCTCCGCCAAATAAATCACTGACATATGTTTCATTTGCCCAATATTCGTAATAATGTTGTTATTCAATAAAACTTGTAAAAAGCATTATGATTTCTTGGGTTGGGCCTTATTACATTTCAAATGACATGCAACAGGTCCAGTATACTCTGGTATTGTTATGAAGCCATGTGAAGCTGTTTTGTGTGCCTGTGACTGTATATTTTGGAAGTGTTCAGGCCAGGCGATGATAAAGGCCAAGTCACCTTCCAGAGGGGCTATTTCTATGCTAGGGACTCTTTAATACTTGGAGAATCATTTGAGTGTGTTTGTCCTCCTTAAAGATGCAGGTAGGCTGAAAAACCGGATATATTGACTTTATATTTTGATGAATCAAGGGTCATGCTGTCGGTCTGGATGGATTATGTGATATGGTGCAGCTTTGCCCAAGGCTGAAATGACAATAAGAAAGTTACAGGATCATGTTTTGACCTAAACTGGAATTGTTAAACGCTTATCTTTGGTTGCTTGTGAGCTGTGTATAGTTTAAGCGAAATATTACAAAATTCCGTATATTATTCAAGGGTTTATTCATCTAATAGTTTAAGTCCTGCAACTTAATGTTATAGATGACAGGATCTTTAAGCGTAACAATGCATTCTCAAATGTTTCTCCAAGTATTATTGAGTCCCTAGTATGACAATAGCTCTCTGGAGGGCAACTAATGACTTGGCGATCATTATCAGTAATACCAAAGTATACCTGTTGCATGTCATTTAAAAAAAATAATCTATGGCCAATACAAGAAACCATATTCCTTTCTACAAGTGTTTTAATTTTTTAATTTTTATTATTAAATAAAAGAATATTGAGAAAATAAATGTTTGTCAGTGATTTATTTTGTTTCTAGGTGTAGAAAAGACTCTAAAATGATGTTTGGGGCCTAAATCTTGCATATCCCACATCAGGCATTTCCACATTTTTCTTTGTAACAATCATTTCAAGAACCAAAAATTACTGCACACTTGCGGAATGTTTTGTCTCTGTCATGTGTTTAATATGTCTGGTTATTGAATGATTTGGACAATCCACTCAAAATATTCATAATAATCATGTTTGCATACAATTTCAGACGCACTGTACAGCCCAGATAACATGCTCGATTGGATTGACATTTTATTGATTTTCGGAACACAGGGGCTGTTTGTTGTCAACCCCTTCTCCCCCTATTTTCACCAGAATAGGCTGTTAAATACAGGGCACCCCCAAGTTAATGTCTTGTGTCTCATATCCATCTAAGATGTACTTCATGAAGAGTGTCTGAATGGAAATTGAACATGGGAGAGCTGGCTAATGCATTAACTGGCTGATGTCTTAACCACTAGGCCTCCCAGATGCTTACACTAAAAAAAAAGCATGGACTGAACCTGTCTTAAAAGTCTACTAAGGCATTCCAAGCATCTACTTTCTTGAAGAATCATCCTAAGTTTAGTCCTAAATATACTTGACTCATTGGTACTCTGATCATACAGAGTTTCTATGTAATAGTTATTGACCGCGTTGAGTGTACAGCTGTATATGCAATTTGCATATACACGACAACAAGGGCAATTACTAACTTATGCCACAGGTGTTTGCCGACATATATGAGATGGCTCATTTGCAAAAGCCAATCATAATGTAGCTGAATACAGGAAATGCCCTTAGCAGCTGGCCAATTAGAGGCCATTTACACAACGGTTAGATCACAGCTACCTGGCAATTCTTGCTGGTTACCAGTTAGGTCAAATACTTGACTTAAAGCTGAGAGCACACAGTGGTTGGGAGATATTGGCCAATCAGGAAGCACCATCATGTATGTAGATGGTGAAATAGGCAATTAGCTGCCAACAGAGATGAGAATTGAACATTCCTAGTGAACAGGCAAGGAATTACCCGAAAATAAGTGGTAAATACTTATAAATAATGAAAGTTATCACTTAGAATAAGGAAAACAATTTTTGTGTATGATATGGCCATATGATGTTTTTGCGTAGGGGGAGTAAAAGCTTCTAGTTGTGTTGCCTAATAGACTGATTGTAAGAAACAATTCACTTCATGGGCAAGATGTAGACACATCTGAATCAACAGTGCTCCACTGCACATTTGCATCTCAGTTTTCAAAATTATATTACTGGATAGCCAGGTATGTGTATATATTCTTTCTTCAAATTATACGAACAAATTCTGATAATACAAATTTGATGCAAATTTAAGTGGCATTAATAGTGGTTTGATACAACTGTCAAGTTTTGATTCCAAAATTTAGTTGCTAGACATTGATGTGGTCTTATTGTGAAGTGGTCTTATAATTAAGTGGTCTTAATATTGAGATGATCTTGATAGTGAGATGGTCTTAAATATGAGGCGGTATTTATTGTGAGGTGGTCTTAATTTGTGAGGTGGTGTTAATAATGTACAGTAGTGGTCTTTACAGTGAGGTGGTGTTAATAATGAATTAGTCTTAATATGAGGTGATCTTAACAATGATGTCGTCTAAATACTTAGTGAGGTGGTCTAAAAGTGAGATGTTCCTAATAGTGATATGATGTTAATAGTGGTATGAGGTAGTCTTAATAGTGAAGTGGTCTGAATTGTGAGGTGGTCTTAATAATGAAGTGGTCTTAATAATAAGGTTGTCTTAGTAGAGAGGTCGTCTTTGTGGTGGTCTTACTAGTGATGTGGTCTTAATAATGAGGTGTTCTTTTTTTATGAATGCTTTGAGCAGCTCCCTTAAGAATCTGTCTATTTTTTTCTCAGTGCTTGATCTTTTGCCGATTTGTTCGATGATGTGGTCAGTCAAGTATGACCATATACAAAAATTGGGATATGCTGATATACTCAACATTTTAGTCCAGTAGAATCATAGGTGAATGGTAACATGGAGTATTGCAGCTATTTTTTGGTTGATATTGGGTAATTTGAGGGTGCTGAATCCAAATCTGACGGGTGCCAGTTTGGCATCCTTGAGCATTTTTAGATATTCACAAAAACAGTTGCCATGGTGACACAAATTTGCATTTTCAATATTCAACAGATAATGTGAATTAGCAAGATTGCTATAATCCATAGCTACAACTAATGTTATAAAATCAATAGCCAGAGATATAGGATTGCAAATACTGAAAAGTCATTGGAGGTCAAAGGACACTGATGGAATCATACCAAATATGGATATTACTCCAATTTTCTGTCATTTCATGGATAACTTATGTCACAGTATTCAACATGTGACAGAAAACCACACAAATGACATATCATATGAAAGCTTATGAAGAGTACTTTCTGATGACACTTTGTTTTTGGTATCCATGGCAACCAAAATGCTGTTATAGCTGCCTAGTTACCAACGTATATTGCATTAAGGGAAGTGACATTTACCAGAAAAAAAACAAAATAACTTTCCCATATTTTTCCCATATATTTCCTCAATAGAATTATGCCAAATATGGAAATTATGCCCTATCTTTCAATTCAATGATAGATTACATCACAGATTTCACCGCGTAATATAATACCACACAAATGGCATATCATATGAAAGCTAATGTCATATTGGGTTTTTTTATGATACCTTGTTTTTGGTATCCATGGCAACCAAAATGCTGCTAAAGCTGCCAATGAACCAACTTATACTACAATGAGGGAGGTGACCAGAAAAAAAATGAAATAACTTGATCCATACTTTGAAAGATTTTGTTCCCAGATTACCCCCCACGTATACCCAGATTTCACCTATCCCCAGATTGCCCAACCTACACCCATGTTGGATCCCCCCCTTTTCCCTGTCTACCCCAAGTGTGTATGCTTAACAGACAGCTATGTCATGAATTCACTGCGATTATATTCGATGATTGTGAAACATTGTGATTTGTTGACCCATTTAAACATGTGACAATAGCTTCAGCTTGAATGCATATTCACGGAAACTATATGACAGCCAAACCAGCCTCAGCAGTTAAAAAACTTATCTCTATCCTGGTTCTGACCAACTCAAGAGGTAGAAGACTTGAAGATTACCTGAAATCTACATAATTTTTTTACAATTTTAATAAAGCACAGATCAACTTTGAAATAATATAACACCCCAGGAGCTACTGTAGATACTCTTGCAGCTTAACTAATTAAATTAAATGGCAGTACAAAATATCACTGCAATATTCTGATTTGAGGCACATGAAGCTTCACCTGCAAAGCTGAGTACATACGTATATTGTATAACTTACTAATTTACATGGATTACTTAGAACGACAAGTGAAAGCTGAAGCGATATAATTTACTATAGAGAACTACATAGACATGCAGACAAGTTTAATAAGCCAAGAGAAGCCTCGGCATTAATGGCCAGTGTCCACCAGATGGCACCTGCCTGATAAGTAAAGAATCTCAATATTTTATGATCTCACACATGTGTAAATCTAATATGGAGATTATGTTCACGTTTTGTAGGAGACTCCTGAATGTCATGGCCAATGTCATGAAGAGTGTCATCGATTGAAAAAAATCTAAGTGATTTTATGTAAAAGAGAGAGACTGTTGATATTGGAATTCATCATCTCATCATTTTGCACAGGACACATGTTCTCGGATTAAAAGTAGAGCAAATATTATGCGAGATAGGCAGAACAGCAGGTTCTTGATCCTAACAGCCAACTTCACAAGGACTCACAACTTTTAGAAGTAACAGGGCAGAAGTCCATCATGTAGTATAGTTCATAAGGATTCTGCACTTGGTTTTCAGATTGAAAATATACCATTTATTAAGCAAAAATGTGTTTGAGAAGGCAGGAAGCGGGCTGCAGCAATTATAAGCAATTATTGTGGATCACATAGATTGTGTTGGTGCTGCCAGAGACGTTTTTGCCTGGCTATATAATCGTGCTGTGCTAGTATGTCTTTATTGGTCACTGCCTGTGCAAATATAGTCTTAAGTATATATAATATTATTATAGCTGCAATCTCTCTGGCAGCCATGATCAAGCATTTCAGAGTAATCCATAAAAAATAAAAAAATTCAATGACATAACAGCCATAAATATTCATATCACTAAGACTAACATCCCACATACCTCAGCTACTATCAATGACTGCATCCTAATGAACATCGATCTATCTGTGGAACTGACAACATCTCAATAGAAATGCAAATTTGTGTCACCATGGCAACTGTTTTTGTGAATATCTTAAAATGCTCAAGGATGCCAAACAGATTTGGATTCAGCACCCTCAAATTACCCAATATCAACAAAAACATTGCTGCCATACTCCATGTTACGCTTACCCTACTTTTTGACAAAGTTCTACTGGACTATGTGGTATAATTACCGTTATACTCCACAACGTGACCTTTTCTATTGTTCTTTGCGGGATATAACCAATGTGCAAACTGAACTGTTCTGCGTAATAAAGGCATTAAAACAAAACAAACAAAAAATCAAACAAATTAATATCCCTCATAGTCGGGAGTTAAAAAACATTTTTGTCGCCTATATAACCAACAAAAATTAACTCCCTCCTATTCTGATATAACTAATACTCAAAGCTGGGGCACTCTGTCACCCAATTACTGCTCTGCTTTAGCATCCCTGATTTAGCCCAGTTCCAACTAATCCTGCACTATTTTTGTTGATTCATTTACCAAGCCAGTTTAGTTGGAGCTAGCGCTATTAGGTTTACGCTACATTTATAAACGCATCTCTGTAAGTGTGTTATCGGCATTTTTGGGTATTCTTTGCCCAGTTAATTCAATGTACTATACTTTCTCAGTCATCAGCTGACAGAGGCAGATGTTATGACGAGATGATAGGGTCAGACTCTAGAGTTTGCAATCCACAAAGTACCTGTTGAAAATATCTTAATTTGCCTAAGCTCAGACAATGATACAAGGCACATCTGAACAAGTTATATCATCTGAACACTTCAGTTGAGGGTTTGTTCATGAAAGGTAACTGGCCGGAAATCAGCTTTTCTAAACTTGAATGGGTTCCAATCCTGCAGAAACCCATAATGTTTAGCCTATCAGTGAAAACAGGCACAGTGAACGTTCACCAGTGTGATCACTACTACATGGAAAAGCTTAAATAGTCACAATACAACATAAAATATATTGGTCGATGTGGTCTTAATACAGTTAAACACCAAATTACTGAACTGGCTACCTCTTGGTTTTCACCAACCAAGTCATTAAGTTAAATGGCTGATTTTCTACACAAGCCTTCATCTGCTGATAACGATATCCAAGACTTAATAATATCACAGGCAGCCAAATATTGCAGTGTCATTCAATGGATTCATCCCCAAAGTCAGAATAGATCTCCACCGCAGTGACTGCTTTTCGCCTCAGAAGAATTTAATTCTTAAGCCCAATGCACATGAGAGTCTTAAGTCAATGCACACGAGGACCTACCCTGCAACTCTGTAGTAACCCCTTCTTGGGACAAGTGTCAACTTTAGAAATTCTGGAAATTCCATTCCATAAATAGACACAGGGTGCAAGTTTACCCCACTCATGAGCTATATTCACATGTGAGACCCTCGCAATTCAATGCACACGGCAATAATGCTGCGACGTCATCGCGTCGCAAGTCATAAAATTAGCGTCGTAGGTTGATGAACAGGATGCGATGCAGTCGTAAGTTGGGGTTGCAACAAAGTCTCATGCGATGAGATCGCAGGAAAAGTCCCGTGTGCATTGGGCTTTACTACCGGTAACAAGTACTAAAAACGTCATCTAAAATGCAATAAAGATTTCTGAATAGATTGCCCGGTGGGATAACTCGCCTATAACTCAAGATATATATAACAAAAACAACACAATAACACATTGTACAATTGATGTAGGCCTATGTTATGAGGAAACAGCCTCAAATTTTTCTCAGTAATAGTGCACTGACGTAGTTGCACACAATGAATAAGTAATATATCCATTAGCCTCACCTGTTATTTCTTTGGAGTGACTTACTGCTATCTGATACTGTAGGCTATTTTCCCATTGGTTAAGTATCAAAAGGGATTATCAGTGCGTTCTCATAAAGTATAAATTGGCCTAATCCAAAATTCTCTGATAACATTTTTTTCTCTCTTGCTTTATCTTCTAGATAGGGTCCCTCCTAACATTTTCCTTGAGGTTATCATTTTGAAATATTCAAGATGGCTGCAAAGATGGCTGCAAAGATGGCTGCCGAAAATGCATTTTGCCTTATCTCTCTGCTTCTAATAAACATAGAATAACAAACGAGGGTTCATTTTCTATTTTTTTGAGGTCAAGAAATTAATTTATATAGGTTTAAAGTGATGGAACCAATATTGCACTTACAGGGAGGACAAGAACCCTTCCAATGACCCGTAATTGCTTTTTTGCATACGTAAACATGATAATGCAATGGTGCCATATGGTTTAATCAGTACAAAGTAATAATTAATAGAAATAATAAAGTAATGTTAGGAATTTGATATCATGGCCAGAACAAGGAACAATAGCTAGCCTTTTTTGGCAACTTCAGCTGTTAGCTGTCTTACAAGAGATGTATTTCTGGTACTGTATACCAAAAGCATGAACTTTAAACAAATATAATGTAACCAAAAAAATCTTGATATAAATCAGAGATGCAAGTTCTGGAGTGTTGAATGCATGAGTTTTGGAGCTTTTCAACCAGTTTACATTAGAGTGTTAAAGAGGCATACTATGGTAGTTCTCAGAATAAATCCATGCATTAGCATAGCTGAATATATGGTCACTAGAAATAGCCAACAGGATCAAACAAGCATTTCTGGAGAATTTGGCAAGAGCTCACATACTGTCACCCATATATGGAAACATGCTTCTGAACCAGACCAACTAGATTGACCATCTTACCCATTGGGCGGGGGGGGGGGGGGGGTAGAAGGCTCCACATTCCTTAAGTCTTACCCTGAAGATGGTCTCACCATACACAGTACTGTAGGAATATAACACACCTTGCAAGGGGTGACCCTAATGGTTATTATTAACACCTGAACATAAGTAATGAGTATTATGTTTATGTTAAGATAAGATAAGACAACATACACAATGGAAAAAGACAATATATATATACAAATGAGAAGTGAATATATAGGTAATCTACTTGTTATAAAATACACGTAACTATAATAATAATAATTACAGTGAATTGTATGCTAACTAAATATTATCGATATGACATAGTAAACGTAACATTGAGAAAGAGACCTTTTGAATTCTGCGAAATCTTTTGCATGTTTAACAGTTATATTTGTGATTATATAATCGGCGACTGACATTTAACCCAGATAGTATGGCACATTGACCCACTGATATTGTATTAAAATAAGGCATTCCATTATTATATCTATTCGTATACAACGCTCTTACTCAGAAATTTCCTCTCCACCTATCTAACTGATGATGCCACCTCTCTCCATGATTTATGACTTACTTTTTTGCTGTTCCTCAAGCCTAACACCATGATAAGAACACAGAATATTGTCTGAAATTAACATTGGAAAGATAGAAAACAATGAGTTGGTGAGGTGATCTTATTCGTGAGGTGATCTTAAAGTTTAATTCCTTAATAAACTTCGTCTTTATATAACCTAACCAGTCTCTTTGTCTTGTGACCTCTAACAATCTTCTCCAACATCAGAAATAAGAGGATTAATGAAATATCCTAGAATTAATTTGGATTAATTCCTTATTCTGTGATGTAAGTCTCCTTTTGAAAATGTCATGATATTTGTGACAAGATAATCGGTGACTAACATTTAACCCAGATAGTATGGCACATTGACCCAATGTTGGCTTGGTGCTGGCACTTTTGGTTAAATGGTGGTCCATGCAGTGTAAGACTAAAAACATTTTCTTTGTGTTTGGCTTTGATGGGACACATGCATTGAAACAATATATAAAATGTCTTATTCAATGTTCAATGCTTAAATGCTTCTCAGTCTGAAGCTTAGTCAGCTTATATGGCCAGCTGCCAGAGGCAGACGTAATGATTAGATGATAAGGCTGGGAGTGCACAACATTTAACATATTTACCCCATGGACGGGGTATTTCACTTGCCCTAACAAAGATACTGTATACTTAATTAAAAAATGGTAGCTCAGCTGCACCTGTATATAGACTCCATGACAAAGTCTCTTTTGTTGACCTTCTGGATGTCTGTATGGAATTTCTCATGGTAAGTAAGGCTAGGAAAAAACTCAGCAGTCTGTTTCAGTAGGTATATGTCAGAAAGTAATTTGCTGAAAAGTTCGGAGAAAGAAAGAAAAGTACAGTATACGTCAATAGGCTGGATGGAATTGGAAAAAGGCTGTAATTAAAGGAAATGGTGTGTATTAAAAGCTCTGCCAAAGCTTAATGGTAGGTGTCTGGACAGTGTAGAAAACTAGTCTTACAGGCCTCAAAATCAACAATACTATACTAGACTGAGGTGAGGGGTGGATAGAATGCACTGGAATATACAATTTGTGCTCCATATATAACAACGACTTTTATAAATTATTGGTAATTGTGCCTTACTGTGTCGTTTATTGCCTAACCTGGCGATCTTACTATGATGATTATATCTTTCCAATTTAACGTCACAAATCAGCTTGATGGTATTCCTAATGTAAATGTATGCTTATTAGGTCGAGCAATCTACAATGCCACCACTGCCTATGAATTCTTTTTTCTTACATTTGATTATTTCATACGTTTATGTTTATATATTTTTATCTATTTCCACTGCAATTGCAAACTGAAGTATACCTAAAAGGTATGAATAAACATGATATACATTATAGCCATGTACACATTTGCACCAGGGCAGGATGAAGCAATGGTTTAAGAATGATCTGCTCGGGCCTTCTTTGCCATAGGTTGGTTTGAACCCCTGACCTTGCACGTAAAATCATATAAGTCCAACACCCTATTCATAGGACCACAGTACCCATCTAATCTTGATATAAGATTAGAAAGGGTCTTCGAATGAGATTCTGTTGTCAAGATTTAAAGTTTTTCTTTACATAAAGTATCAAATAAAGTAAGTACACCCTTAATCACTATCACCAAAATGTACCTTGTCCTGTTTGACACTGCAGTTGGTCCCTGCACATGCTTTAGTTAATGGCTATGACTTTCTAGCTATGCCAGTGATGTTTCATCCACATGACTTGTAATTATCCCTGATGACACATCATTCCATGATTAATCGTTTGCCACTAATCACCAGCAATTAGTTCCTGACACTCCTTTTGTCTGTTGTATTACAGCCCCTGAATGCAGCATCCTGCAGCTGCTTAGTTGCTATGGCAACCTTTTCCAAGATTTGGAAATATCATTTCCGGTCCACAGTCATCAGATTCCTGTTTTTGTGGATGGTCTCCTTTCCAGGATGTTCAAGGACCAGCCGAAGATTTGCAGGTGAGTTTTTTGATTGGTCACTGTCCATACATATATAACTCCCTTCCATCCATCTTCCATTGGAAAAGTTGGCAGATAAAAAAGAACGAGGAAAAGAAGGTGGCTAATTCTGTTGTCAGTATACATGTAGTTGGAGTAGTTGGCAGATCATAAAGAAAGAGAAAATAAAGTATAGACCCTGGAAAGAACGGTAATTTTTAAGTAAGAATAGAATGATCTAATTAAAGTCATATGCCTAAATAAGTTAACAACATGGAGTATGCAATCAGCTGACAGAGTCATTTTGCCTCTTGGCTTTGGGAAGCTACAACAGGCCATTTAATTTGACAACTTTACTAAATAGTTCAGATTTTGCCCGGTTACACATTCAAATTCGTGTGTAATTATTTTGATTAATAATTTTGACTTTTCAAGGTCACGGTGGCTAATAGTTAACGTAATGCTTTGTACAACGTAGATCCTTTGTGTGTTAAATATAAATTTTTCTGTGTGTATGACACTGGTTTACAGCCAAATTCAGAGTTGGAAACCAATCTCATAGACTTGGAAGCTAAACTCCTGGCAGATGACGTCATGTGAATGTAGTACTCTCATTGGCTGAGGGATTGCTTTAACCAATGAGAGACCTGGATTCACATGACATCCTCTGGAGTTAAGCATCAAAGTCCAAAAGATTAGTTTCGAAGTCTATGAATTTGGCTGTAATGTCTGCCGTAGTCATGTTTTTATGTATCACTGCCATAAACTAAAGCTAGAGAATCTAACTAAGACTCATTAACTCATTTATGCTGGAAGTGTTGAAAACTCTAGGGCTGAGCAAAACAAAAAGCCAAAACCCGTTTGATCATAATAATTAAAAATCTCACATTGCCAGACAAGATCTTCTTAAATGATCAAAAAGTTAATTTTATAATGACTTAATGTAATAAAAGATACTTGGTTAGATGACTGCTCACTTTCTATATTGCCTGCTCTTTACTGATTAAAGCCAAATGCCTCTTATGACCAAAATCTCACCATAGACGAGCTTTCGTTACTGAAATTCAATTCCAGAAATGCATGCTAAGGGACAATTTATTTAAGAAATATTCAGCAAGAGGACTCTCCATAGAATCATATGAAATCTCTGGCTCACTAATTTCATCTCCATTCAAATTATATTGCAGGAAAGAAGGGGAAATAGACGTTAAAGCAGTTGATAAATGTATGAAGGACAAGATGGCTCATTTGTTCAAAAGCTGCATTGCCATCAAAGTCAACACTTCTCTCACAGATGTCCAGGTACGGCGATAGTATTTGTAGTGCAGCAGTTACTGCAAATGCATTGCTGCTGCATTTCAAATGCATTTGCGGTTTTTTGCTAGTACATGCCTAATTTGAATATACTTTCATTTGAACTTTAAATATTTGCACGTCATATGTGATTGATGGATGACTGAAATGCTATAATTTTTGCCCAGGTTGTAGCTACAAGTCCGCTATATATTGCCCAGGTTGTAGGCAATGATGGGCCAGGTTGCAACATCAAAAGCATCCACTCTCTGGAGTTTGCATGTGAATATGTCAGATATGTGAAGTATAGTTCCACCAGGACAAAAATGGCACATGTATGCATCATCACAATTAGCTTGGAGGTGATAATTTACCTTATTTTGCAAATTTTCAAGCCACTTTGCATCTGTTATCTAATGTTACATAACCTTCCCATGTGCAAACTCCCCTGATACATGCCAATCTAGAATAAGGGGACGTTCTGGTCTATAGTTCACAACCATTGTTGATCTATAGCTTTCGTTTTATCCAAAACTTCTTTTCGAATCATCAGCTAGTTACCTTACATAGAAAAAAATTTCATATCTTCAGCACTTTTTTTAATTAAAGCGGCCTTACTGTGTGGTGGTATTTCCTGAAGATGCAATATTTTCCAGTTCTTTTGATTAAATAGTAATATTTGGATGTCTGTTTGGAAACTTTCAGTTTCAGTTTCAGTTGTTCGTTGACCATTACACAATGTAAATTGAATGTACAAGAACTACAGATTGGCTTTTGAAAAATAAAATTTCATTTGATGGATTTTTCACCCATCCGTTGGTCTACTAAAGTCCCCCATATATTCAGTAAACCAGCCAATAGTCCATTATATATATAAATAAATGTTGTGTATATGAGTTCATGTGCGGACAGGTTATGGAATATGACATAACAGCTGCAGAGTGGCTGGAAAATTTACGAAATATGATGAATTATCACCTCCAACAAATGTCTGATGATTGCATGTACAATTTTTGTCCTGTAAAGAATAAAAGCAGTCATATCTGCCTGCAAACTGCAGGAGCATGAATACTTTCGCAACCCACTGTAAGTTAATGACATAGGCCTAGCTGTATGTTTATCGCACCTTGGTCTAACCGAGTGTAAATATGGTAAACAAGGAATCAGAGAGTTCCAAATATAGACCATAAAGCCATAGAGTGGCCATTAGTATAGACCAAGCATACAGCAGGGTCAAATGTCACAGGCCATTAATGCATGTTTCGTCTGGGTTGTGACCACAACGGATGTATGGCACTTCTGATATGTGTCTGCATGGTGTGTATGAGTTGTAGAGCTTAGGCATATATATAAGCAAGGTATATGCTGTAGTTTTTTTCAGGTTCTCCTTGACAGTATATTACCTACATGGATATTGAATGTGTCCTTTCTGTTACAGGCAATGAAATATAATAATGAATCTCCCTGATATTCATAATTTCATCGTATATATTGTAAATGTTCGGTGAGGACAAATAGATATACAGCTTTTTGAAAAGATAAAAGCTGTGGCAGCGATAACTATTACAGCCAATTTCATAGACTTGGAAACAACCCCAGAAGACGTCATATGGATCCTGGACTCTCATTGTCTGGGGGACTGCCTTAGCTAATGGGAGTCGTGGATTCACATGACGTCCTGTGGAGTTTTGTTTCCAAATCTATGAAACCAACTGTAATATAATGCAGCACAGAGACCCAGATAACATTCCAAAGTTTCAACATCGGCACGATGTCGGCGATGCTGATACATTGTTGTAACAACAGTGGCCAACATAGAATCGATGCTGGGCTGATTTGGACTGCTATCTGGGGAGTGTGTCGCTTGCTCTTCAAAGAAAGTCACATTTGAGAGTTACTGTATAGATTCAGTGAAACGAACAAGTAGTAATAATACATGTATAGTTGTGCTTCTTTACCTCACCTTTTTGCAATTATTAACAGGCAGTGATTAGATGGTGGGTGGTAAATGAATTATGAAGTGCAAAAAGGGAATGGACCAAAACTCCACAGAGTGAGGTGGTCTTGTTGTACTAGTAAGGTGGCAACTGGGTCCCATTGAATATTATCAACAGTCCTACAGGCATCCAGCTTCAGTGAATAGAATCTCCGGGCCAATGTGTTGTTGCCAGATAAACGCGTTGACCTTTCCATTTCCTCCATTCTTTGTCTACTTGATGGTGTGTTTAGGGCTATAAACTGGATTCTAGAGAATCTAAAACCCATTGAGTTACACTGGTAAAAGCAAGATAGTTAGGATGGTAGCATGATTCTATTCGTCTGTCTTGTATTACATGTGGACAATTGTTTTGACAAATTTCTCAGCAATTATTGAGATGGAGCAGAGAATGACCCCTCAATCATACTGCTTTTGCTGATTCAATTAGATATTAACAACAACGATTTCCTGAGATTACGAATTGGGAATAATATTGTCCAAATAGAAAAGAATCCCAATTGGATAAGCAATGGAATTGTTTTCTTTGTAAATGATACAATTAAACTCAGACATACAAAATTACTTCTGCTAATTTTTAAATTGTGTGACAAAAATGGCATCAAAATTGAAAACTATCTTGCAATGAAAACTGTTACATTGAAGATATTTCGACTCTATTTCACAACCCTGTTGCAGTTGTTTTATTTTATTAGACCTACTTCATCAGCATTTGTCAATGTCACCAGCGCTGTGTATAAGCTTGGAGGAATTAGAGCGTATTACACGGCCAAATGTGCCACGTGCATTTTCCATGCGTTTCAATAAACGCATGGAAAATGCATGGTTTTCACCTCATTTTAATAAGGCAAAAACCATGCGTTTTTCATTTATCCTTCTCATGGAAAACGCACGTGGCACATTTGGCCATGTACCTCCAAGGTATAAGGTACATATTACTAGGTATATAATGACTGAATAGTCATTTCGCCATGTCAAACACTAGACAAATCAATTAGGGTCAATCATTCAAGATTTCACAAGGGCTACAACGTTGGTCCTGGAGGCAAGTGACCTTTATTTTCATCCCCACCTAAGCCATGTTCGTAGCCACAGGGTGACAATTTGCGGTAACTTTCCAGTCAATTGCTTAAGTCTGTCTTGTCAATTTGACCTGCACTGATAGTAGTTATACAGTACTCAACCTAGATTGTTTTCCTATTGTACTGGTCAAATCCCTCCTCAAGCTGCACTTTAATTGCTTAATAACAGCAGTTAAACAAATCAAACAAATTAGTAAATGCCTAATGGAGTATAAGTTAATTATATCCCTCATAGTCGGGAATTAACTAACATTTTTGTTGCTTATAACCAACAAAAAAGTTAGTTAACTCCCGACTATGAGGAAGATAACAATTCCTCAGGACCACCTAATCAGTTTACTCATAAGAGGTGCGTGATGCAGTGTAAAGTATCTACCACATACTAATCACTGAAACTTACAGGCATGTAAAATGATCTGGTTACACCTGGACTATACCTGGACTTTCGCTGTAGGTGTGCTAACGCCGTGCTTGTTGTCATTGTCCTACACTTTGCGACAGTTTCAAATAATTTAAGCAGGCTGTCTGTATTTCCCTTACTATCAAAATATGAAAGTTGCAATTATTATAGGCCAGTGGAAATTTGATTACTGAAACAACCCAAGGTCTAGTAGTTAGGATGTTGGCTAACTTCTCTGGAGATCCAGGATTTAAAACCAAACTAGTACACAGTCTCAGACAGAAGCAATCTAATTTTACAATTGTCTCAGTGTTACTAGTAAAATATGACCTGCTGTAAGAGGCAGAAGTTATGATGAGATGATAAGGCTTGTAGTGACTTGTGAGTTTATATATCCATAGGTGGGGTCATTCACTCGCCTCAGCAAAAATCGCGTCATATTAATACAAGCAGATACAAGTCCACCCAGAAGGTACATTTCAAAGATTCGTGTTTTTATAACGAACATAAACCTGATACACTTTCGAATGATACAGGTTTAGTGCATTTCTCCAGGGTCGACTCATCTCACACTTGATCTGAAAGAAGTCTTCTCAATGTTGCACCCACGTTTACTTCCTCAGGGTTTTAATGTTTTACCTGCCACAGCAACGAGTACAATTTATCTCTATATTATGAGAGGAAGCACGTGCCTGGTACATTGTCACCTTTAAAGAAGGGTTAGATCCTGTTTGATAATTATTATGGTATTTTGGGTCTCTCTGCATGGCTATTTACTCAAATAAACCAATTTTTTTCGATAAACTGGGATGTTGTGTACGCGCTTCTGAACACAATGGTGTTATGAAGTTTCTGTAACTCACAGATCTTAAATAATTGTTCACTTTATATCAAACTGCACAGGCTGAATTTATCACAACATTGCATTTACAGAGGTTGATGCACGTTGCAAACGGTAAAACAAACAGTATCTATACTCTTTTTTTCTTTTTTTTCAAATGTGTTTTAAGGCCTTGTTACAGTGTTTAAATAAAATATGTTAACTTTGACTTTACGACGTTTGAGGGAAACTTGCCCAACACCTGTTTGGGAAGACAGTTTTTAGTTAAGTAGTTTGACAGCTTGGCAAGATATGTCTGTTCTCCCTAAAATAGGGTAAAGTTGGGTAATATGGGCATACTTCTGTGATGAAAGTTATCAGGGAAAATGCATAATTCCATTTGCTTGATTTTTCTCAAGGTAATAAGCTAGCATGGCTTAAAATTTTTTTTTTTAATATCTCCATATAAAACCAGTGGGGTTTTATGGGCATCTCATTCTGAAAATATGAGCACTAAAATGCTCATATTAAACTCTTAATATTTCAACTATAATACCAAAGTTTAATATGTCATGTCACTGTTGTGTGTATCTGAAAAGCACAGACTTATCTTATGTTATCCACATTTGATAGCTTTATGTTTCACTCCATGTATACATGATATTTTTGCTTGACAATAAGTAATGCATACATCACCTATGCCCATATTACCCAACAACGTGCACCTTCCATTTTAGGCTGCTCTGAGAATTGCTGACATCAAGTGGCCATTGCAAATGAATGAGAATCAAAGAAAAGAGTATTCACTCTGAAAAAAATCGGGTTGACATGTTTACACGCAATTACCATATTTTACTGGCTTTTTCCATTAACGAAAACAACGAAAGAAATAACAGGTATATATTTAAGTCAACATATTATGAAAACAACTGCAGCCTCATATGTGCTGTCTGCTCTCCACATGATGACCTTGAATGTACTTGAAAATTCCACCATGGGTCCGCAAGTACCTCTAACAGCAATCAGTTACTGCGAGGTGCCCATATTATACTTCTGACCATATTACTCAACTTTACCCTAACACTTATCTTCAGCTGTTTCTGTGTGTTGATTTTGGCAGAGCGGTGACAGTCCTTTGTATGCAGGATACCAAGCGGAAGCACCAGAAAAGGAAGTGGAAGGAATGATCATGAACGCCCTTGGTCTCCTAGCAACGCCAAGCGCCCTGGCACGTGCGCTCAGGATCATCTGCAGTAAAGGTAAGCCCTCTCCGCATGACGAACCACTAAAACACCTGCCCAGGATGACAGACATCTACCTCACTTTTATCATCTCATCATTATGTCTACCTCTGGCAGCTGTTCATATAAGTAGGGGTTGGGGATAATTCTAAATCAACTGGGTTACCAAACTATCCTTTAAAATGAGTACCATTGATCCATATATCGTTAAACTTTCAATGTAAGCTTAAAGTTCAAAATATTTTGGAATTGTAAACTTTTTGATTGACCTTTCACCATAGACTGGCACATTATTATTCATCATATAATTTCTATTTACATTAGATAAGATCTTTTAGGAGGCATTTTAAGTTTTCTAATGAATATGAGATACAAATCAGCTCAACAGCAAATCCCTTGAGGTTTTTCTTAAAGATGGATTTCAATCAGGCCTATTTTTCTAACTTCGGGAGCTCTGATAGGTATTAATCTCATAAATCCAATCATGAACATCACAATGTCTCAAGACACATCTTAGGGACTTTGATCCTCTCCATTGTCATCCCACATCTACACCTGGCTTCTCATGTATTAGTCAGAAAATCTTTTATGCTTCTTAATACAATATGAGACTGATGAAATCTCTTAAGCATTGTTTCAGACAGTGTTAAATTGCCAATGCTAGCTTATGGAGTTGTGCAACAAAAGGGACATATCTTTGGATTTGGAAAAGTACAGGGTAGATATCCTACCTCGACAGAGCCTGGAATGTGTGCCAGTGAACGACATGACAGAAGAGACATCCTCATATACTACAAACTTAAAGGTCACATTGCCCAGCAACTGCTTTGTGCTTCTGAAATCATGGTCAAAAAGAATAATGCTGACCTGATTGACAATTGTCCTTCCACCTAACTGCTAGCATTACCATTTTAAGGCAACCTCAGGCAGTTATTGTTCCAATTAAATGTCAAGATAATACTAGGCATATACATATATATTATGTGTTACGGTTTTAAACATTGTGAAGTTTGAACATGATGTCTAGCACAGTAAGTTGCACAAACACATCTGCCTTGTTTGCGCATTACCTGGTAACATTACAGGGTAATATTCACAGAAGAAATAGAGAAGTCTATGGAAGCCTATCGTAACATTATTACATCATGTTCTGATATATATTTGCTAATGTTCTACTGTCCATTAAAGTTGGCAAAAGTATCTTGGCAAGGAAATGGCAAAGTTAGTTAGATAGATTGATAGATAGATGTTTATTTCAAATTCCATTACAGTCCATGCTGAGAGAATGAAAACAAAGACCTTGACCAGCTGAAGAAATTTGATGGTTCATTTACTTAACACTAAACCTAGTTAGGCAGATGATTTCTTAGAAATAGTGAGGAGAAATCACAAATAACGTATCTTGAAATCCGCTATGCACAAAGTTGTATTTCATCAGATAGAAAAACTCTAATGATAAGAACTTGCCAGAAGAAGAATATGGACATCTAAATGAGTTCTGTTCTGATAGAATAACTGCTATGGAAGACTTCGCAAGAGCTGGTGATCATTTCAATGATATCAATATAGAGTAACTTCTGGCATTTTCAGAACCATTTGAAAACATTCCACATACCTCATGTTTGTATTCATTTTAAAGATCTTTTAAAGCTGGATTTAATGGTGCTATTTACTGCACTGACTTAATGCGCTGAACATGAAGAATTAAAATATACTTCCAAAGTTCCGAAACTTCAAAGCATATTTACACTTATAATTTGTTTCCATTTTGGACCATATGGCATATTTTGGAGGTGTAACCTAATTGAAATACAGGAAAAATCAATTTAACCCCACCCCTAATAAGATTACTAAATTTCCCAATTGCTTTTCGGTGATATTTTATTACAAAAACTTTGAGCAGCACAAGATGGACAGAAATTTTATTTAATAAGTCAAACCCCAGTTAACTTCCTAACCCATAGAAACCCCTCTATTCTTTACAATGGAGCATGCAACAAATTTTCATTCATTCTTTCCCAGAAATGTTTTTATCAGCTAGAAAGTTGGAGTTTGACTTGTTGCTGACATTTCTGTCCATTTTAGGCTGCTTAATGCCATGTATAGGCAAATTATGGCAATATATGAAGAATGGTTTTTTAGCCCTTCTATAAGCTTCAGACCAGTGCAGCACTGAGATATAAATACACTTGGAAAGACAGACAGACAGATAGACAGTGTCAAATAGATAGATAAACAGGAAAGCAAGTATAAGAACTTCTATGAGAAGACAGCTTGATAGACAGACAGATGAATAAAAAGATAGATACTGATTAACAGATACAGAGATGACAGCTGGATAGAATAATACTGAGGAGACAGCAGGATAGACAGATACATAGGTACTGGTACATATAAGACAGCCACATAGACTTAAATACAGAAGACTACTATAGAACAAACAGATACATCTGTAAAAGAAAGCTGGACAGACAGATAAATCTGTAGAAGACAGCTGGATAGACAGATACATCTGTTTAAGGCAGCTGGACAGACAGATTGAAAGATACATAGAAGACAGCTGGATTGACTAATATACATAGAACTAATGGATATATTGCAACCTGACAACTTCCGAAAAGCCTCATATATTGACCAATTTGAAGACTATGAAATAGACAACTACTGCATGTGTGGGCCTAAATCCATACTGCAGTAGGTACACCATACTCTGTTTTAATAGTTTTGATCGATACTCCAATTCACAACAGACGTAGTTAATATATCTGATGAAATATTGTCCAACGCGATTTCAATGAATTATTCATGAATAAAGCTCGAGAATACAGCATTTTAGCTGAAACTGATCTAATCTGAAATCTGTGCTGCATAAGCAGAGGGATTTTAAAGTCCTTAGCAACGAATGAGATTTCTAACTTTAATCTCATCCCATTTGACTGTTAGATGACATTGGTAAGATGAGAAAATTCTAGATTTGCACAATTGAGTTTAATCAAGGAATTGAATAGACTGTCTATTTGAGTACATGTAGGTCATAGTCACATGATATGCATTATAGAGGCTCCTGTGGGGCTCCTAGGGCTCCTAGGGCGAAATAATTAATCTCACATTATATCCTCAGGCAAATAGACGCCCAAATGAATGAATTCTATCTTCTGCAGATAATTGGACGGCTGGGAATTTCTACCAGATTTAGGCCTACCGGCTCAATGAACTATTCTTCAGAATGCAATGAAACTTAAGAAGAGAATTCCATCTTTTATCGTTTTATTCCAAAACTCATCTTTAGTCAACCTCAGCCTTAAACAATGGAATGAAGGAAAATAGCAACCTCTCATTATTTAGTCCATGTTTTGTTTTTTTACCATTACAATCAAAACATGAACAAAAGAGCAATTATGAGCTTGGTACGGAGGTTATTCTGGAAATTAATTGATGTCATTTTCTTTTTTCATAAGGGCAGTTCCAATATCCGTGATATAATGAGTTTTGAGTTCTTGCACATTATCCTTCACAGTATGCCGGTTACGATAATATTTTTGGATGTCTTTTTCTTATGTTTATTTCGAGATTTTGGCAAGGCAATGAAATTGACCTTTTGCCCCCAACCAAGGTTATAATAATCATGTTGGTAATTCATAATCATATTTAGGCCTATTACCATCAATGTAACCATTACACTACTTTAATAACATGATTACACTGATCGATGATAATAGGCCTATATATGATTATGAATTACCAATATGATATAACCTTGGTTGGGGGCAAAAGTTCAATTTTATTGCCTTGCCAAAATCTCGAAATCATTGGCCATTTTACTATATAGCCTAGGCCTATACTTTGTGCTGCAGCTGAAAAAAAAAACAGTTTAGAATTTTACAATTGTATTCAAATCAAACTGACAGAAATCTAAGGGTCTGTTGTATAGTGGTTACTTCCTTCTGCAGGATATTGTTTACTGTCTTTACTAACATACTATTTCTGGTTGTTTGTACTTTAAGCAGAGTGTGTGGACTACGCTTCCCGCTACACAATGGTGAGGAACTGCACCCGGATATTCGTCAGCCAATCACTGAGGGCCCTCAATGATGACGCCATTGGTGACGACGACACGTGCAGGTGAGGTGACCTGGTCCAGGTCCCGACTGACTGACTGGAAACAGTGTTGGCAGATTTAAATCAAAGGAATTCATTTAAATTAAGGCCAAAAAAAATCCAACAATTTGGATTTTTTTATTGCCTTCAGGCATCCGGTTTGTTTGATTAGGCATGCTGATACGTCCGTCCGGGCAGCCATTTTGAAATAAGGAACTGTGGGTAAATAAGGAAAATAACAATTCAGTTGCTACTGGCGCCACTAGTGGCGGGAAAGCGCTGGATTTTAGGATCCAACGTTTTCCAACCGATCAGCAGTTGTTCATCTGGAGTGATTTTCTTAAAGGGGAACTAACCCCTTGAGCACTTTACCTCTCAGATATTAGCTTGGGTCCATAGAAACACATCCATGCTATTCATAACTTGTATATGTGCACTGGTAATGAAATATCCTGCATTTATTGGCCCTGTGTTGTGAACCACGGAGGCCGCCATTTTGGACTATCCCGGGTGTTTTGCACTCGCCGGAAATACGTCACTGTTGTACTATAGATCTCGGCATTGCAATTCAACTGGTGAGAACAACTGTCAAAAACAGTTTTAGATCAGTTAATTGCACTTTCAGACTGAGTGTCAAGTAATTGCCATTGAACTGTTTGACAATGCAATTAGAGAGAGAGAGAGAATTTATTAGACCAAATTAAATAAAACAAACAAAAGCAGATTACAAGGAACAACAATAAGCAGTAAATAAATAAAATAAAAAGGTCAAAATACACTATTTTTTTGGTCAGGAGACATCCACTGATAAAGTTCTTATTTAAAAAAACGCTAACAAGAATGCCCCCTTAAACTCATATTTAAAAAATATTATAATATTATATATTTAATAAAATTAAAATAAGAAATAAAAAATTAATAAAATACATTTATATATAAATATAAGAAATAATGATGGGATGAAAATGAAAGTATGGCAAACAAATTGCAAATTTAATAAAAAGTTTACGACAGGGATCAGTTCTTAATTGTGATTGTGACATCAAATATATTTTGTGTATGAATGTACTGTTGTTCTTGTTGGATGGTCTCACAGCTTTCAAAGCAGCCAGCAGAATTGACAATATAAAATTATCAGAGAAACAGCTATCCATTATCCTGCTATGCAATACAACTACTGGATGTTTGGATAACTGAGTACCAATTAAATGAATTTTTAGTAATTTAGAGCAGTTTACATTGTATTAGATTTCAGCTTGTTTGCATACACAAAAAATGTATTATGTTGCCAAATAAATATTTGTTAAATGGTTATAAACACAGCAAAGGGTTGTGTATGAGGCAGTTCATAGAAGATTAACGGTCTACAGTATATAAATAACTTATTGTTTGTCCCTGTAATTGTTTTTCATCTGCGTGTGAATAGTAAATAAGCATGACTCCTAAGCCCTTTGTGGGCTGGGTTTCCTTCACAAGGCTCATGTCATAATATAAATTTGGAAATGAATTGAATATTTACAAAATGTGTTCCATGTTGACCTATATGTGTTCTATCATTCGTCCACTGTTTATTAGTGAAACTTTAAAAAAAAATAGTGTATTGGACAACGTTTTTTTTAAAATGAGTTTTTGATATTATATTTTATTTTAAACTGGTAGGCCTATATTAAATGTATCTAGCAATGCAACAAACATACAATTGAAATAAGCACACTTTGTTAATTAATATATATTAATCTTGGTAAAGGAGATGATGCCCTTAAAACATCCCCACTAACACTATATATACACTAAATATAGATACAATGAAATATATTTATACTATAAATAATACTGCACACTGCCCCTAAATATTATGTAAAATATTTTATTTATAAAGCAAAGCAGTATTCCAATTCTGTTCTCTTGCAAAAATAAGGTCAGAAATATTGTGATTCAAAATGTTATTTGCCCATGCCTATACACCTATTCTTAGATACAAATTGCTCATTGCAATCAATGCAATAATTATGCTGTATTCCGAAAAATTGCAATTAACACCCATTATGTGCTATCTGTTCTTGTTATAATTGCAATGAACAATGTAATCAACAGAATTGATTCATATGGCTGAATGTATATATGGCCTAGCACTTAGGACATAAGTGACGTCACTGTCTTGTGTGCCGTGTGCAATAATGGCGGCCCCCAGCATGTCGGCGGATGGTGCAAATTGCACTTTTAATTGGCTTAAAATCATATCAAACCAGAGTTTAAGACATTTCCTTTCACTGCAATATATTATTTAACATCTAATTGAACTTTTGAAATTAACTTACAAACTTCCATTAGTTCCCCTTTAACTATTGGAGTTATTGCAAAATTCTGTTTATTTCACGCATACAAAACGTACATTGCCTGCTAGTACACTACTTTTGGTTTAATTAGCTTGCTGTTGCTACATTTCTCTGAGCACTATTTTAGCAAAACTAATATTTCCTGTTCACACCTGCTGTTGCTCCATTTCTGTAGTAGTACTATCATTCCCACTGCTTAGTCTGCTTTGATTTACTATAGACCAATCTCTTCTTTAGGGAAATTACTTGTTTTTTGTTTTTTTCAATTTAACAAAGTTTAGGCCTACTCAGTTAAATACTAGATTTTCTTTTAACGATCAAAACATGATTTATTTGATACAACGTGATTTTTTTAAGTAGATTTTTTTCTTCAAAAACTCAGATGGTTTTACATATATCAGGGTGTGTTTTTGGCGAAAATAAGTTTATTTCTCTATATTATGTCATAGTCATAACCAAAGAGTAGAATAGTAAGAGAGTCACTCACACAATTTTATAAGCCATGTCAGGGTTAGATTTGGGCGTTTTTTGCTGTAATTGGAAATGACGTAATTGTGATGGTTGTCATTGTTACATCATATTTCTGCATCCTTAACATTAACATACAGCACTGACCCTAGGCATTAACTTTTTTTTTTTTCATTATGTGATTCCCTTATAAATTTAAGAAAGTTTCATTAGCGTATTTATACGAACAAATCCTTTCATTGTTTTGATATGAATAGTCACTGCGGGCTTGTCATATTGTGACATATTAAATGAACTAATCCTTTAATTCATTGTTTTGATGTGAAACCGTCACTGCGGGCTTGAATAAATCAAAGTTCTGTTAATTTTTAGAGCACAGTTCTGTAAGAAGGAATGCTGCAAAATGATCAAACTTGGCTCATGCTAGACAGTACATTGTACTTGAGCCCTAATTGCATCATTAAAAAAAAAAGAAGATTTAAATTACAAAAAAGAAAAAATCAGTTTTTATTTTATATCATGATTTTCACCAGCCCTTGAAAGAAAGAAAAAGAAAGAAAGAAGACAGGCCATTTTTCACTAACAAGATTAGAACTAAATTCGATAAAATAATTAGCCCGAGGCTTACATATACCTAATCCAGTGTTTCAATCACTTTGCAAATGACCACTATTTCACCAACTATGCAGTTGATGCCACACCTATATGGCATAATATGCCCACCGCATAAACAATAACCTGACCAGCATTGCACCTGAAATGAAATGGCACTATTAGCATTTCATTAACGGGACAATGGCCTGTCATTTCCACTTTATTATTCCCTGCATGAGGTACTGCTTTCAGTGTATAGACTTAAGACAGCTTAGAGTTGTTTGTCCCATAGGTCATCTATTGTGTAGTGAGGAGTGGGTTGGTAGAATAAGCAAGGTGTGAAATGACTTTCCTTTCCAGTAGACATAGTAATATTACAGTAAGGGCCTATGCTGTGGAGGTAAGTCTGAGATTAATTAAAGAAGACGAACTCCCCCTACCGACGCAGCATTAAGAAACTGCTGAGACAATTAACACATCATCTTTCATTGGTCATTTCCTCCTCCGATATAACACAGTTATGACCAGTTTGAGGCAAACGCAATGATAGGATAATGCTTACTGGCAGTCTCTATCACTGTTGAGCAAATTTACATATCTGGAGCCTGTCTTATATTCAGTCATGCTACATTATATAAAAATAGTCATGCATTGATTATAAGACTGATGGTCAACGGAGTGGACTTCCACAAAGTGGCGCAGTGGGTACTGAGTCGACTGACCACAGGCTGTCCTGTGCATGTTTTACATATTTCCGGCACAACATCAGCTAACATGGTATGCTTTATTTTCAGATCCGTGTCTAGAATGTATACGTGTGTGGCAAGGGTAGCACAGCACTGTCCAGCCCTTAGTGAACCCAGCCCTGTCAATGAACCCATCCAAGAGTTAATGAACGATTGCCACCAGAGGTTCTCCTCTGCTTCACCACTGCTGCCCTCTGCTGGTAATTTCTGATTTACCTGGCTTGAAGTGACTAACATATATATGCTAAATCTTTTTCTTTTAATTTGTCTTTAATACTTCAATAACCCACTAGAATATTTTCAGCCCATACTGCCTTGATCACTGATATAAAAATGTGAATGATAATAAATTTAGGCAATTGATTTACATTAATATCAACTGATACATTTCTGTTTCAGGTGTAATTCTACTTTTGTTGGTGCCTTCAGGGCTCTATATCTCTATAAGATGAACTCCATGATATGTGTAATTCTGCATTTGGGTGTCTTCATAGTATCTCCACACAAGTTATCATAGAAACAGATTGGCCAAAAATGTATATTTCAACCAAGCACAGTGACCACCTCACCAATGCACGTACCTCGTTAGTAGCACTACTATGGCCTGGAATGGAGCTTTTTACCTTTAATCATATCGACTCCATGGAGCACAACTATATTAATGTGCAGATGCTGGTTGGACCTATCGATTGCTAGCAATGAAGACAAATATTCATTTGTATTTCATGTTCTAGTCTATTATTGTGTGTCAAACTTGTGAAAACTCAACGTTGAATATTATTTCCATATAATCATGTATTTATAGAACTTAACTATATTGTAACCCAATTTGGTGGCAAGTCTGTGAATACAGCCCATTCAAAGCGTGTCTATATTTTGGTTTTTACATGTACAGCACAATAAAATATTACAAAATGATTTCTTAGTTATTGTCTTTCGTCTTTAAAACATACACAGGAAAGAAATTTTTTAAACTTTATTCATGTATTGTACCTTATTTATATACAATAGGTATGACTGCTGCAGATTTAACAAATTTTAAAAGAGCATTACAATCTAATACTACAGCTGTTTTCAATTCTGTTGAGTGTTGCCTACTGCCCTTATTCACTACAATGCATCTAAATTTACATCGTAATAACTTGCAATGACAGCGCAATGTATGATCAGTTAATCATCTACCAATGACTACCATAATATTTCTTCCATTCACATATCATTCATTCACACCTCAGTTGACCTCTCAGTAAATAAAATGACTACGATACATGGTTATTTACACATTACGATAACAGAAAAACAACATTGTGTATCGTGAGAATAACATTCATCATGAAAACTGACACATTCTTTAATACACATCTATCACAGTATATAACTGAAATAACTTAATTCAGCTTCTAATCTACTTTCTGTCATCATTGTATAACACACCAATTAACTTCTTTTAAGTTCACTACACAATTTCTCATTAATTGTAATTAATGGAATGCATCTTGTAATGGAACAATATTAGCATGTCTTGACAACTTATCTTGTTAATTATTATTCTCCATGTAGTCAAGAACTGGATAACCAAATAGTTCGTTCAGAAATTTACTACCAAATCGACTTCAATTTTGCTTTTGTAACCAAATCATCAGCATTTTCCTTGAATCTTTTGTTTGGCGATCTTCTGCTCAGTCTTTTGGTGGTTAAAGTCTGTAGCCATGAGATTTTTAAGACATAATATAATTTGCACGTAGATTAAGCCTATGTTGAATGAAGGCAAACACAAAAACTGCAACATAAATTGCTCCAGCGATGAAACAATTGGTTGATGCCTGGGAATAAACCCCATCTATGTAAGCTGAAAGCGTCCCGGCCTCACGATTATCATAAATTGCTTGATCTGTAAATGGAAGATCTTCTGCAAATGCTGGACTCTTCACCATCAGAAAAATGCCCATAAAGACCTGAAATATAAAAAGCTTAACGTCAGTGACTAGAAGAGGACTACAATTCTTGATTAATAGCATGAATACAGGACAAACCGACTCTCTATACTGCAACCAGGCTAGGGACTAGTAGGTTTTCCATGTCTTGTCAATGTCATGTGACTCAATTTAAAGCCCAAATTAAGCCGTTGTTAAGTGCTGCAGTGCAGGCCTTGTCATTCCATCACATTATCCAAGGATTTACATGTACTGACGGATGAATGTGGTCACAATCATTGCAGAAATTCTAACTTCCAGCAATGATAACAGCGCGTAAGAGGCGTTCCTGCCTGTCAGTGTCACAGTACATCTTACTTTCTGCAGACAAGCTTGTGCAGTGTTTACAATGTTACGTGCTTTATCATCACCAAACGACGGCCATTCTAAACCTTTTAAATGCCTGAATTTACTCACCAGTTGAACGACACCCCATATTGCGATAACCATCCAGCATATGGACTGCTTCGGTCCACAAAGCGGCATTTTGAAGCTGGCTTTCTTTAACCTGTCAGATTCAGCTGTGAAAATGGCGAAGTCATGTGACGATCATCTGAGACACTTAAAAAGCGGATTCGCGTTTGGGAAGTTAGCGCACCGAGAGAGTGCGCGTGCGCATAGCAGAGAGCAAAGTAACAATTATGAGGCTTCACCTCGGTGCGACACGCAACGCATGAACCCCCGGCCTCACTCGGGTGACCAGCAAACAGTTTCTAGAACTTGGGAGCTATGAAGTTCTACAAAGGGATGGTGCCAAAAGTTATCTCCAGGGTCAATTATATTTGCAATTGTCATACACTCGGCGACAGTGGATTTCGCCACGACACTGAGATTCGCCACCCCCATAAAGCTACAATAAACACATTTTAGATGGCTGCCGCAATTTAACAACACTGTTAAAATTGCGAGTCACCATCTACTGTCTAAAGATAATCACTGCATAGGAAAAGTATTCATGTAAACAATAATAAACTCCATTTTTGTTTTGAAAACGATCACCAGCTGTTTGTTTGTGACGTCATTCACTGAATTGAAACATTTTACGTCATAAGCCTGGTAAGTTGGCAACTAGGCTCACTAAATATGGTAATAAATTTGGGTACGCTATATTCAACTGGGGAGTGGGGATTTTCCTTTTTTTATGTATTCGAATTTGCTGTTTGCACTGCATAAAATTATAACTAGAATTCTGATTTAATGCATGGATTTAATTTACAGATGCTCTTTCTTTCAAAATACATGACGGCACCATTCGCCCAACCGAAGCGGTCGGGGAATATGTCATTAAGAAATGGCTAAGAAATAAAGCAGATCACAATGGGGACAGGCAGTGTAGGAACACAATGAAAATTTTTGAATATATATATATATATATAGATTTTTATTGACAGCTAAATATCAAATTGATACATGTGTCAGCATGACAAGATAATATCATGGCAAAAAAATAAAAAGATAATAGAAATACATGGATCAACAGTTAAAATAATTAAATAAGTAGAGCTATATTATGACTAATACTAATCAACACTACATAGTCTATCTAAGAATTCTAAAGCACCCGGAACTAAACAAATAATAGTAATAATACTGTTTAAAAAAGCACCAACAAATAGTTTTAGCACAACAATTCAGGTTCAATAACAATACTTAACACTAAGCGTAAGATATACATGATGTACTCTTGACTGTTATCAACATGGTAAACAATATGAAGTGATATACAATATGAGATGGGAATGTTGACATACAATATGAAGTGACATACAATATGAAGTGACATACAATAGTAGATATTTACAAATATACAAATTTACAAATTCATACACACATGGAAGCAGTTTCGTCAATGTGCCGCCAGCCACTCAGTTCTAGGAGGCATTAAATTACTATTTATATAAAACATTTATTATTATTATAAACTTTATTCCAGACACAAAAGCGGTCCATATACAATACAATCATCATTATATTCTACGGGCTAGCACCAACATATAACAGTTCAATCCAGTGATTTCTAATCCTGGATGTAAAAGCAAGACTAGTCAGAGCAATATTTTTGATAATGTCATTTAGTGATGTGGCAAGTCTACACATGAATTTATAGACATAATTTCTAATGGCTGCAGAGCAGCTTCTAGTTTGAAATACTGTACAGAGTAAACTGTTACTATCATATTTGGAAAAACTTGAACACGGTATGATAAGCAATCTGCAGCTTCCTAATACTGACTTTGCTATAACTCCACCATAGGTGCGCAGTATACATTGGTGAGCAGTAGCTCTGAAATAGAAATAATTTGACTTCAACAGAACACATATGAAACTTCCTTATGAGGGAATTTCCCTGAGCATATAACTGTCTACATTGTCGCTTAATGTCAAGATCATCTGATAAATCGTTGGCAAGATAATGGCCCAAATATTTTGTACTTGACACAACTTTTATACACTCATTATTCAGGTAAACAGAGTCATACAAGTAAGAAGTTTCACCTTTTGGACGGAATATCATAGAAACACTCTTATGAGAATTGAAAATAACATCATGAGTCTCAGCAAAGTTTTCACACATATTAACTAGAGTCTGCAATCCACGAATAGAGGGGGCAAAAACCACCAGATCATCGGCATACATCATATGATTTACAATAGTATTATTAAAAGCACATCCACAATAAATCTTATTTAATGCCTCACTCAGGTCATCAAAGTAAGCATTGAACAAATATGGCGATAAAATACCACCTTGTCGAACTCCATTTGTAACAGAAAACAACTCTGAATAGGTACTCCCCCATCTAACACAAAATCTCTGACTTCTATACCAGTAAATGAGTAATCTGGTAACATACATTGGTACACCTCTTTTCCTTAGTTTATCAAAAAGTTTATCATGGTTAATTCTGTCAAAAGCCTTACTAGCATCCAGATAGGATACAAACACAGTTCCATTCAGATTTCTGTAATAATCAATAATTTCCTTAAGGACATAAATGCACTGATCTGTGCCATGTTTAGATTTATAAGCAAATTGGTTTGGATGAGTATCAAGGAGATCCTCTATCTTATTGAGAATGATTTTCTCTATGATCTTACTGGTAATGCTAGCAAGGGCAATCGGTCTATAATTGTTCTTACAACTTATCCCACCAGCCTTGTCTTTAATAACTGGGACAAGCACAACTGTCATCACTGTGTCAGGCAAAAAGCCATGAATTAAAAAACTAGAAACACATTGACTAAGCAAATTCAGTATTATCTTCGAGGAGTAATGTATATGCTCAGCATAAAGACCATCCAGTCCACAACTTTTCCTACTTGGCAAAGAGTTCACAGCATGTTCTATATCAATAGGACTTACAAAAACATCATTGACAGATTCACCAATACAGTCATAATTTGAGAGATGTGTACTTTCCGATCTGATACAATTGAATATTTCATGGAAGTGAGACTTCCACATGTCGACTATATTATCATCTCCCGTAACGCCTTCAACACTCCCAGGTAATGGAGTATAACTGTTATTCATGACCTTAACTTCTTTCCAAAAGTCATCTTGTTTTAGATCGCACATTTTCTTGGCTAGTGATTCCCGTCGCAAAGCTTCCTCATGTCTCTTGATGTAACATTGTGAGTATTTAAATCTGGCCTTAGTCCTGAGATAAAGCTCAAATAAGGGCCCTGATCTGGGTTTTCCAGCTATCAGCCATTGCCTCCTTATATCCCTGGAAGCATCATACATGTCAGAAACCAAATCAGACCGACCAGGTCTAGCTTTAAAGTTCTTCTTGTTGCCCTTGAGCATAGATTCCCCACAGTTGACAAGTGTTCAGACAATGTCATCATAGAAAAGTCCAATGGCCTCACCGTGCGTAAGATCATTGCAGGCAAGGTCCCTGCATGCAAGAGCTGAATGTGGAGCTTCAATTTTAGCAAGCGCAATTTGGGTTTTTTCACAATAGTTTTAAAGTTCCCTCTCAGAGAGATTCTCCCAACAAATTCTGATATGTTCACTGTTCATAGCACTTGTTAGAACAGGTACTGAGTCAGTGTCCAGATCTACAAAGACAGGTAAATGGTCTTCATCAGTGATATCATTGGCAATTGATATCTTTTGTATGATATTATTGAAGTCACAACTACTAACGATGTGATCCAACCAAGAAGTAGTGTTCCATGCAGGACTCACGTAAGTGTAGCTGCCCAATGGCAAAAGTTGTCTTGAGGATATCGTTAGTTGCCGATCATCACAAAAATCTTCAAATAATCCACCAAAGACAGAAGTTCTAAGGTTGGAGATATTTACATTCCAGTCACCAAGAATGGCATAACAAGTAACATTTAGTTCATCCAGTACAGCACCCAGAGCCCCAAGTTTTTCCACATACTCATCATAATTTCCATCACATTGATACGGCATGTACACTGTTAGCACCACAAATTTCCTGTCCCCAAAAGACAGTTCTATGCCGCAGCACCAGTCTAAATCAAGGTCTACAGTATTTACAACACATTCCATTGTAGCTCTCCATAGTATCGCCACTCCACCGTATGGCCGCCCTGTTCTTATTCCATCGGCATGATTCACAGGCATGGGCGCCATTTCTGGGGGGGGATAGGGGGGACATGTCCCCCCACTTTTTTTTCTGGGGGGGGGGGATATTGCATGTTTTGTCCCCCCCACTTTTTCAACAAGATGAATTGTAGGGAAACAGCAAAAAAAATTCTGAGGAATACTATGCATTGAATGCTCAAGTGCTAATGTTCAAATACACTGATGTTGTTGAATAGTTTATCAGCTGTTTTACTCGCAAATGTTTTCAATACGTTAACCCCATAACCATAGATGTTTATCAACATGCATAGTAACAGTTCTGAGATATCTCTTGTGGCTGCAGCACCTGTTCTCAATCACCAGTTTCCTTGTCCTGGGCTAAGTCAGGGTAGGGACACCCATTAATCTCCTTTATGTAAAATTCTTAGTTTTATTATCCCTACTTTGAACATGACATCATGGTCAGTTTATCCATTGACATTGCCAGAGCAACACACTTAATCCTACTCTCTTAGCTAATGTAGCATATATGAGTATATTCTTATGGACCTACATGTGTGATTAACAAGAAATTGGACTGAGTGCTACATTTCACTCTTGCAATTTTGAAGTGCATTAGATTGCATGTTATGCATAGACTTAATCATCGGATCCTATAATCTATGTGCGTGGTTGGCTAAATATCCCAGCACTACAACACAGACATGGATATAAGAAATTTTTTTTCTGGATCTAAGAGCAGTGCGCATTCTGATGAGGGAGGTGATATGAGAGGACATCACCCATGTCAGCTACAGAAAGATACGGATGCCAGCACTCACATGTTCAATCAAGCCAATAAGCCATTACCAGATGAGCCATACCAGCCTGATGTGAAATGCATTCCAGAACAGAAATTGGCTACCAGAACCCTTAAATTCCAGCATAGCTGGTATGATAAATCAAATGGATCCACTATGATCCAGACACTGGTGGTGTTCTGTGTCATATATGTGCAACAGCCAGCAGTCTCAAAGCAGCTGAACTAGCCAAATGCGCAGAAAAGACATTCATTTCAGAAGGATTTTCCAACTGGAAGAAAGCACTGGAACGATTTGAACGTCATGAGAAATCAACATCCCATAAACTTGCTGTTGAAAATGTTAAATTTCGAAAAAAGGGAGATGCTGTCAATGTTCAGATCACGACGGGGCTACGAGACGACCAAGCTAAGGCTCGACATGCCCTCTTGAAGATCATCTCCTCATTGAAATTTCTTGCTGGACAAGGCTTAGCAATCCGTGGAAGGGAGACCTCTTGTGGAAATTTTAAAAAACTTTTGGAACTTCGGTGCGAGGATGTACCTGAACTGGAGGCATGGCTCAATCGGAAACAACATTTTTGCAGTTGGGACATACAGAATGAGATGCTGCAGATAATGAGCCACACAATATTGCGTTCCGTCATCCGTGAAATAAATTCTAAGTCAGTCTATTTTGGAATTGTGGTTGATGGCACTCAAGACATCAAAGGAATTGAACAGGAATGCCTGTGCATTTGCTATATTTTGACTTATAAATGCAATAAATGACAGTTCACAACAACCAAAACTTAGGACATATAAACTATTTAAAACTGATTGTAGAATAGAACCTTATCTTGAATTGCAACAAATTCGCAAAGTTTTAACTAAAATAGCTAGATTTAGGACAAGTTCACATAGCCTGAAGATTGAAACAGGTCGACACCATAAACCAATAATTCCTGCTCCAGATAGAATATGTGAAAAGTGTACGTTAAACTTTGTAGAAGACGAAATTCACTGTTTGATTGTCTGTCCTGGTAATGAGCAACACCGTGTTAACCTTTTTTTGAATGCAACTAAATTTATTAACAACTTCTTGTCTCTAGATGATATAACTAAGTTTACAGCAATAATGACAAACAAGGAACCTGAGTTATTAAATAGTTTAGGAAAGTTTCTCCTTCAAGCCGATGTGTAGAGAAAACCATCTCCTGTATCCACACAGTTATTAATTTAGTTTATTAGTTTATTAGTTATGATGTGCTTGTCATGTTTTGGACTTTAAGAGTGAAATGTTTTTATTAGCGGCTTGTATTTTTTTCTATTGTGTATGTGAATTTTAAACACAAATTAATAGCTAACTTGGTGGCTGGAACCTTGATTATTGAAATTTTATTGCTTTTTGTATTTACATTAATGTCTCTTTCATGTTATCTTTTAACTGAATGACATATGTATCACTTATGATATTTTACATGTCAATAAAATCTATATATATATATATTACTGACAAATTCGACATTTGCGAAGACTTCATTGGTCTTTATGAAGTGTCTGCAACTACAGGGAAAGCCATTAGTTCTATGGTATTGGACGCACTGATACGTCTAAGACTTTCCATTGAAAATTTGAGAGCTCAAACCTATGATGGTGCAGCAAACATGGCAGGGAGGCACCAAGGCTGTCAAGCGGAAATCAAGAAAGTTCAACCTCTAGCAGGATACGTCCATTGTGGTGCTCATGTCACCCATTTGGTGACCTCCAAAGCTGTGCAGGCTGCACCATTTATAAGAAATTCCCTTAATTATATACATGAACTTGGAAAACTGTATGAAGGATCAGGGAAATTTAAGCACCTTTACCTGTCGTTGCACGATGATGATTTGACTGAGAAGGCACCATCAAGTCTTAAACTAATCTGCCCCACACGATGGCTAACAAGGGTGGCAGCAGTGGAAGCAGCTTTGACAAACTACTCTGACATACTAAATGCATTGAATCAAGCTGGATCCACATTTGGAAGTAATGTGGCCTCCAAGGCCAATGCATTGGCAACTTGCCTTTCATCTGGTCAGTGCATACTTGGTTTGCTATGTGCTATCCCAGTACTACAATGTATGGAAAGCCTGAACAGGTCTCTGCAAGGCTCCAGCATAAATTAACAGGAATGTTGCAGTCTGTCCAAATTGTTATCGATCAGTTGCAAAGTCTACGTTCCAAGTTTTCAGATATATTCAAGGATGCAGAGAGCAGAATTTCGGAACTAGATCTCAGTCCTCTGGCTTTTGCAAGGAAAAGGAAAGTTCCAAGGAGGTATGATGATAGAAATGACCAACAAGCTGTGATTGCTACAGTTGAGGACATGTATCGTTTGGAATATTTCAAATTGTTAGACACAGCTCTTTCCAGCCTGCAGTTATTTCACTGCATCAGATCTTACTGATTACAAAAGGTTGTCCGACATGCTGCTGGTAAATGACAAGCCTGCTTTTGATCTTGAACTCATTCAAAGATATCCTGAACTCGAATCATCATTAGAACTACAGCTTTCCTTCTACAGAAATCACTACAGTGGAAATACTGTAGAAGATCACAGACAAATTTTCAAGGGTATGGAACCAAGTGTGAGGCAAATGTTTCCTCAAGTAGAAAGGCTGTTGAGACTGCTTTTGATATCTCCAGCCAGTTCATGTGAAGCTGAGTGATCCTTCAGTGCCCTGAGACGAGTAAAAACTTGGCTCCGCTCTACTATGACACAACAACGCCTCAACCATCTGATGGTCTGTCATGCTCACAAACATCAATTATCGGAAATTGCCTGTCAAGACATTGCCCAGACATTCATAGACACTAAAGAAAATAGGTACCAAATCTTTGGCAAGTTTTAACTGACTTAATAGACTCTTGTATGGAAATAATACGGCGACTGCTTCAGTGAGTAGCTATTTGTTCTTTAACAATAAGCATGACAAATTTTTCAACTGATGAAAAAATAATTTGGTTCTATTTAAATTTTCTTTTTCATCTGCAATGGTCATTAGTTTGACATATAATCATGGGGATCAACAAATGATTTGTTCTCAGTTTTCAATTTAATTTTATCGTGCTGCTTGTCAGGTAATGACTGATCAATTTCAAGGCAGATTTTCTAGTGAGATCTTATGAAAAATTTGGATATATTAGACCAAACTATTATGCCTCTTCGCCCTGTAAATGTAGGTTTGTACCTCATGAAAGTAAAAACAAAATTGTTGCTATACCTAACACCTTAGCCAATAATATTAATGATCATATTTGTCATTACTGTTAGGATAGAATTTTGACAAAATCACCACATAATTGCTCAGAATTCATCTCAGACGATACAAAAGCCGTTGGCTTCTGGGGGCCTAAAGCGGCCCCCAGACCCCCTGCCTCAAGGGCTTCGGCCCTTCGGGCCTTGCATCTGACCCGGTCCCCCCCCACTTTTTAACATAAAATGGCACCCATGTGAATCACAGGTGCCTTTCCAAAATCCATGATAATCAACATGCAAACTATTGAGTGCATGCAAGTCTTGCTGTGCATACCATGTTTCCTGTAAACACACAATATTTGAGGTCTGGAACACTTTAAGAACGTCAGGCCGCAATTGGATATCATTATAATTTTTGGGCAGTCCACGGCAGTTGTAGCTAGCTACTCTGAATTTAGGATTATTGCTTTCAGACAGGTTGTATTATCAGATTTATATTTTACTGTCTGTAATTTTAATGCTACCTGTAGAAATTTACCAAGAGCAAAGTTAAGGTTAGTGTTCTTAGTTGTTAATATTTGTAAGAATTGTTCAGCTGGATCGAAAATAGTAAAGCCCTCGATGCATTTACAAGCAATTTGGAATAAGTTTAAGCAGATATCATTCCATTTTTTACACCTCACTAAACAATGAAACTCATCTTTTACTTGGTTCAGATTGCATTTTTCACAAATTCTTTCATCTGCAGGAACATATGGACGTTTGTGTCTGCCTAATTCAATATTAAGGTTTTGTGAGCTTAGTCTAAAACGTGCTATATTACAATAGACAGATTTGGGTAGGGTATAATTCAGATAGGGCTCTATTCGAATATCATTCTTGGTGACAGGTGAATTCGGCGGGTATAGCTATATAGTACTCATGTTTTCCTAAACATTAATTAATGAAATTTTAATATAGCGTAATGTTCCAACATCCTTATATAATGATATACTAATGTTAAAATAACATAATGTTGCAATATTCTATTCTAATGATATACTGATGTTAGCAATATTCTTATCTAATGTCAACTTTTTATGTTAAATCCTAATATATTAGATAACCTAATTTACTCAATGTTATACTACTGCAAGATTTATGTTCGGCGTTTATAGGGAAAAAACGTTAATGACTTAAAGAGTATCATACAGTAAAGTTATAAATGTTATAATTAAACAAACATATCCTAAATTATATATATAATATAATATATATACAGTGTGCAAAAGTCTTGAGCCACTCCTCATTCTTTACACACCAGGTCCATGTTTGGACTATGGTCAAGTCGTCCGCGAGTGGGGATCCGATCCCCATGATCCCATAGCAGCTCCTAGCTCTGGTGGTAAGCTGGTCAATAGCCACGGTCCAAAAGAAGGCAAAATCGTTCAAAACAGTTTGCAGTATTGACATGACACCGACGTTTTAAAATTTGCTTAGCAAGAGAAACCCTTTTTCTGTGGTCCGCGAAGTAGCTCAGGCAATTAGCAGGTACCGGAAGTTGATCGAGAAAGTTTGTAAATTTAGAGGCGGAAAGATCGGCTTTTCTAGCGGTGTTTTTAAGGACATTAATTGGTCCAGGGATCTGGAAGATGGTAGACCGGTTAGGTATGTTGTTCTTGAAATGTTAATAGTAAAATCATTATATTTTAAGACTGTGAGATTGGTAAATACACACTTTAATGCAGCAGTTTTCACGAGCATTGTCGCTTACTCGCTGTGTGTCACTGTCAGATCAGATGTGAGTCATTCTGTCATTTGTGTCACCTTGTTTTGGTAAGATTCGCATAATCTAATTATTGACAGCAGTGTGAGGATGAATGGAATTTTATTTATGGACAACACTCTTATTCGAGTTTCAGTTCTATTTGTAATCAGCCGTGATTTATGGTTGATCATCATTGTCTATATCAATTGAGTGACAATGATCACTGTATCCCAATTCTATCCCATCCTCTGTGCCTCAAATGACAATTAAACAAACATATCCTAAATTATATATATAATATAATATATATGCAGTACTGTGCGAAAGTCTTGAGCCACTCCTCATTCTTTACACACCAGGTGCATAATTATTATGCCTCAATTCCCTATTATTTAGGTAGTTTTTCATTCACAATGCTGATATACAAATAATACAGGAATGAGGTGATCAAATATAAAGTGATATTAATATCAACACTCCAGGTCTTCATAATTATATGGATGCCATGAGACTCTGGTAAGGTGAACAAAGAGAAAAACCTAATTGTTTACCACTTAGTCTGACTTTCTATTGTATAATTAAATTATTAATTAAATTAATACATACAATGCCAAAATGAAGTTTAAAAAGTTTAAGTTATATAATTTAGTTACAATACTGTAAGATTTTTTATGCATTTTTAAAACATATTCTGATGTGTGAGTGCTGTTCAGGACAGAATAAAAAAAAATTCCACCCATATTTTCCTAATTATAAATAAACCTCATTTCGGAAGACATCATGTCAATGTGACCAAATAGTGTCTCTGGGGTGTAACCATCAAAAGGCACAACTAGGCCATTTATTATACATGGTGCCCATGGTTTTGATCGAGATACCTGGAAAAGTAGGGAATTTGGAAAAATCATTTTTAAGGTCTGTAAAAGTAGGAACATTTTCTGTAGTCGAAAATTTTTTTTCTGTTTCGAAAAGACTGAACAAAATAAGAATAATTTCAACAGAAGGATAAGAAATTAATTGCAGCATAATTTTTACAGGAGTTTCCTTAAAATCCATCTGGTTGGCCTCAAGTTATTGCTGATACAGAATTCTTTGGCCTGGAAAAAGTCTGAGAAAATTAGGGAATTCTTATTGCAGGAAAATATGGGCAGCCTAACTATAAGGACTATAGAGATTTTCATAATTTCATCAGTGTACAAGCATCTGAACTCTGCTCCGAAAATTGAAGTGTCTGACTATAGTGACAACAAACACAAACAAACAGTAGTTACAGTACCAGGGTGCAGGGTCCTTAATACTTAATAATACTGTTAACAAATCACCAATATATATATTCATATTAACAAGCCCTGATTCTGATATAAGCAATAATATAGCTCTGATTAGATGACTTTTCAATCAATTAGTGTCATTAATCAGTGAACTAGTTCATGGAAACGTTTGCTGCTGCAGTGTTTACATAGCATCGGCCACGGCCGTTGACGGCCAGTCAACCCCAATCTATTTATAGTGCAACACATGACGTCACCCTAAATGCTCCTATTTTGAGGATATTTTAGCAATAAAGAGTCATTGTGACTTAAAAAAACATTTTGATGTATTTCTTGACAGTGTAGAGACATCTTCTGTAAACATCATTGCTATGAGCAACGTTCTTTTTAAACTAGATATTATTGTGCAGGTTTTGATGAACATGAATAAATTTACAAAATAAACAGCACGATAACAGAACAAACATAACACTGAAGCAGTAATGTATTCAACTCCGGGATATAATCTTCTCATTGGATGTGAAAACCACAGAATTCAAATTATCTGTAAAATATTATTCCAATTTACATTAAATACCACTCTGATGTTTCATGATCCTTTTTTAGTTCTATAGAATTGCAGTCAGATTTTTTGGTTAATGCGGTAAAACAGCCCCCTGTAGTCTCTTTATGAATTTCCGAGTACCGCCCTTTTAGCGGAATATTGGACATTTAAAGAAGTCGTTAATTGTAATTCTGGAATCATCAATTATAAAATTAGCCGATGCTCTGATTTACAGTTATTTTAGAAGTTTTCCTGGTTACCGAAACAGCGGAAAGAAGTTTAATTACATAAATTTTATTTGAAATTAATGCACTCTATGCACTTTCAGATCTGTTAGTTGATATTTTGTCTCTGAGAAAGCGGCATTGGCTGTATGAATGCATTAAGTGACTTTTAATATCACAATGCCCATATGGCTGCATAAAAGTAATTGAAATATGTCCATTCCACAACGTCTTGCTGAACTTCAGAAGTAAGGCAATTTTGTTTTGTTTTATACTCATGTGCATTTGAACTACAGATCTATTAATCTACTTTATTATCATGATTTATCATTCATTTTGTGTAGAATATCATAAAATAGTCAATTATGATCAATTTGATGCTTGGAGTTATGTTCAGTGATAACCAAGCCTGGAGGTTAGACTATGCATATGACATGTGCAGTGTATTATGAGAAGTGATTAAAATGTATAAAAAGCATGGTTGGTCTTCTAAAATGCTGCAAAGTATTTAAAAAGAACTATAAGAATCTTGAAACATTAGAGTGCAACATATTTATACCATCCTTAATAGATTTTAACAACATGTTTCTGAAAATATTATTATTAGGAATGTTTTGTTAATATGGGAAATGTAATGAATTATTTTAGGAATGTTTTGTTATCATATGAAATGAATTATTATATTAATCGACAAGTCCCTTTCTTCAATTGCAATTAACTTATATAGAGTGAATGAACTAAAGGTTAATTGCTATTAGGTCACAATTACATTGTATTATACTGAAGTCTGTAAATGACATTCAATGGACAGCTGGCAAAGGATTGCTTTAAAATAAAAAGCACTGGTCAGGTCCGGCAGTCTGACAAACTTTGTGAAGACTAAAAGTGGGATTGAGTTATCTTCATATCTAAAAAATTAAATTTTTTTTTTCAATAAACGTATCTTCTGTTGTTTTGCAACTCCACAAAATAACTCCTTTTATTGTGCAAAATTGTGCAAAAATTCATAAAGACAACTCATGTTAATTGTTTTAATCCATTTCAGTTAACAGTGAGGCTAATGCCAAGAGAATTACATTTGTAGAACAATGCTTCGGTGGCTCTGGACAGGTAAATATTTTTGTTTAGATGTGTTGAAGTAGCTGCAATTTCTCTTCATATAACAATTGATCTGACAAATTTATTGCTTTAATTTTTATTTGGAATTTTGGATCTCCTTATCTTTCAGCCCCTGGTCTTAGCAAACCGAGTTTTGGTAGGAGAAGGAGTGTTGACAAAAATGTGTCGGAAAAAACCTAAACCTAGGCAATTTTTTCTCTTCAATGACATTTTAGTGTATGGAAATATTATGATTAGTAAGAAAAAGGTAAGTAACGAGATTATATATGAAATGAATTATATTAATAAATAAATAAATATATACACCATAAATGAAAAAAATAATTCTAAATTCAGAGAAACGTGATGATCCGTACAAAAAGTTTTGATATAGGCCCATTTGTTGTAATTATTATACAATACATAATGTACATCAAGGATCCCTAAAAGAAAAAAAAAAGAAAAAATGGAAGAAAGAAGAAGCTGATGATATAGCAAAGACAATAAAGCTCAGGACAACCAACTGCACTGAGTGCACATGTTAACCCCTAGCTGATCAGTGCACCAAGTGATCAGCTGTATTAACTACTCCCCTGCAGTACTGACAGCACATGTATGAGCTGCTATTTGTGACAGCTTGTGTGCCACATTAGTCCAGGAAATGTCCCGATTTAGATCACTCAAGGAATGTCTGTAAATGAGGAAACAATGACACAAATCCATGTATATACATATTTTAATCAATTAAATGATGATTCTGCAAAATGTTGCATTGTTCAATGTAACATATATCCACAATTCTAATACAATTATGTTAAACTCTACACATGAAACCCTATGTAACAAGTATAAAGAAATGACAAATGGAAAAAAACCAATTATTTCAAATATGTAGACAAAACAGTCACAAAATGAACTACCGTAAAGTGGGGTGACTTTAGCAGGCAGGGTGACTTTAGCTGAATTTCATGAATGAGTTTCTCTATTATTTTTAAGCATAAGGCATGAATCTAAAATTTGAAAAAGGTTATTTGGCATTGCCCACAAATGTGGTCTTCCAAAAATGGCTTTCAATCTCTAAATGAGAGTAATTAGCACTGCAAAGTGATGTTTTTTGTCAAGCAATGTATGCTGAAATCAGAACTTTTTGAAGATCCGATAAACTTACTACATTAGCTTGCAACAGCTAAATTGGCATTGTCGGCCACCAAAGCATTGCTTTAGGTAAATGTGAGTTGTGCAGACAAGAAAATAAGTGTCTTCTGGGTTAGCAAAAGCAAGGTAAATATGTTATTAAAAACCACATATATGAAGCCTGGGGTGACTTAAGCCAGTCAAAATCATGGATTTGATGACTTGCAGGATACTATATTAAAATTTGCAATGTAGATAACTTATAATTTCGCAATATTAATCTCAGGCCTACACCCGAAAACTACTATTGCATAGCAACATGCCCCAACAATAGAAAAGGCAAGTTGGCTCCAACGTACATTTCCTTCACCTTAAAGCATCTCATTTAGCTGGCAACTTTATTTCTCGTCTCTGTTGGTATTCAAGTGTCTTTCAGAGTTGAAAAAACAATGAGTAGTTTAAAAACGGCTGAAGTCACCCCACCATATCTCGTTAATAATCGATTAAGGACACCATTCATATGAAGCACACCATCAATATCACTACATGATTAATCTTCTCCATGAAAGATGCACTTGATTCAGTGCAGATGCTGAGATGCAACACTCTGTTAAAAATGACACCACATGCAGATTGACATGGTTTATACACCATGGGTCATGTGTTGTTTTAAATTTTAAGGCATTTGAGCATTTCGTTGTGAAATAAATCATTTTATTGTGATTTGTGAATATAATATTACAGAGACACAATGTAACCCCCTCCCACCCTCATGCAGTTAACATAGTGCAAGAGTCTGTGTTATGCCGCAGGCTGCTGCTACCTCCAGATTTAGTTAATACAGCTGGCCGTTTGGTGTTCTCCTAACTAGATCATTACAAGTTTTTTGCCTAGTAGATGGCCGTCTTGGGGTCTTTGGATATAGTTTCAAATCTGGCCATAAAAACTTAAAATTGGAAAATTTAAGAGTGGAAAATATTTTGGTTTGATGTTGGCAATTGGCACATATATTAGTCTGGTTATTGGTTAAGCACCTGAAATTCATGAAGTTTTGATTATTCTGCGCAAGTCCACAAATGTTTAAAAGAATTTGTAAAAATTTTGATTTATTTATTTCAGTATAACAAGCAACATATCATCCCCTTAGAAAATGTCAAACTGCAGTCAATTCCAGATACAACAGGTTTGTATGCCATAAATGTATTAAAAGGACATTAGTACTTTAATTTGATCATTTATTTATTATATGTTATCTTGTGTGTTATTGTCTTTCAGCGCTCAGAAATGGATGGCAGATCATTAGTCCTAACAAATCATTCACCGTCTATGCAGCCACAGCTACAGAGAAAGCAGAATGGATGGCTCATATCAAGAAATGTGTTGATGACCTCATTAACAAACGTATGTAATATTTGATCCTGTGTTAGCCTAATTAGTCTATTGTATTAAAAAATAATTTAAGTGAGGTTTTGGTATAGATATGTGGGTATAACTATCGAAGGATTTAAAATTAAGGTCCACTTTTTGTTTCTTTTTTTCTTTTTTTTTTTGCTCAAGCCAAGCATGTAGCAGTGTAAAATGCAACAGATTGTTATAAAAAGTCAAACCCAATTTTCTGACTGATAATGACACATCTGTTATTTATTTGATTTGCTATATTCTCCATTGTTAATTCTGCAGTTTATCGGTGTCTATGAAAAATGGTAATAATGATGACAAGAATGTAAAAAGTAGTCATTTGAAAGAAGGGGAAGTTTAAAGTTAATTGTTAGTTTGTTACAGAGAGGTGTTTTTTATCTATTAGAAAATTTGAGTTTGACTTGAGCCTGTTTCATAAAAGTTATGAAATTACAGTCTTACAAACACGGAATGTAAAATGGCTTTTGAATTACAATATTACATTGAGCTTGATAATAACTTAACTATTATAATAATATCTTTACGTTTATAGTGCAAATTTATACAGAATATCTGAAATGTGCTTTACTGGTGTATCATAAAACTATAAAATGTTTTATAAAAGCAAGACAAATTTCTTTTTATAGAAATTTAGTCTACTGTCGATGTAAGTGCAGTGTGGATAGATTTAGATACATTGTGAAACATGTTAAACGATGGTACATATAGAAATTATAGAAGACTTTGACAAACAAAATTGTTTTTATAATCGAGTTAATCAATTAATTTGCAGAGGGCAAGAAGCGGTCAGGAGCGGAGGACTCTCCAGTCTGGGTGCCAGATTCAGATGCTCCTGTTTGTATGCACTGCAAAAAGTCAGAGTTTAGCCTCATCAACCGAAGGGTGAGTCAACCGAGCTTCACTTCGAGTAATAAGGCGGATCGAAAAAAAAAAATTTGGGTTCTTGTTTCCGACTGACCCCAATAATTTTGAGGACATACCTGACATTTCTGTCATGTATGTAACATTTTTCATTCCAAGATGGACAAAATGTTGAATTTTTGCTAAAAAACATCACTAGGTTGTTGGTGCTCATTTTCACTGCCACAAATGTGCATGTTTACTTTTACCATAGTCTTATTGTAGTATAAAAAATAAATTAATTGCACCCCGACTACCAAAAGATATCAAACTAAGTTGTACCAACGATGGCCTTGAAATAAACATTATTCAGAATTTGGTATTTCAACAGATTTCTTTAATCTGAGCTCAACTGAGCAAAGATCATCTTTTGAAAGAGGTGGGTACTAATCAGTTGAGTAATTTCTGTCCTCGACGTGTTTTTATTATCTAGAAAGTCAGGATTTGTCTTGTGGCCAACATTTCTGTCCATTTGGTACAGATCCATGATATTTTTGGGGAAATATGAACGGAAAACAGATGAACATTACCTACTTTGGGTCCTACTTTAGGATATAATATATTGTGAACTTGTCTGGATTTATGTGAATTGTTGGTTATCTTTCAGCACCACTGTCGCAAATGTGGAATTGTGGCATGCAACAACTGCACAAGCAAGAAATGGTTGTTGTCGGAGCAGGCGTCAAAGCCTTTGCGAGTTTGCCTTTCTTGTTACGACAAGCTTGCCCTGATGGCCAAGCAGGGTGATTTGCCCGCACCAGGTACTGATGATATGATTCCATAATTTTGTGTTAGCGTTGATGACTGGATGTTTACAAATTTGTATTTGCTTAAGTAATTAATACCGTGCTTCAGAATTACCTTTAAATCATTTCAATCATTGAATTACCTGAAAATCATTTCAAACATTGTAGAGGCCATTTCATGGAGACAGTCGTAAAGCAGTTTACAAACAGTTTGCACGTGCCAAGAAATAACGTGATTGATATTCTTTAAATATTCACTGGTTAAATATGGCATATATGTGTGAAGGTTATATTCTCATCAGTATGTTCTTAGCATCTTCATGTTGAAATGGTGTATTGTGTATTATGGCATGTCAATTGTGACAGTGAGAATATTGGAACAGTATTAAAAATGACAGTGATCATGCCATGTGATAGTTATCATTTTCGTTTCGTCAAAACTCCTTTTTAAGATGTAAGATGTCTTGCATTGCAGCTGCAGATTCTAACCAAGACGGAGCATCACCTGAGTCGTCAGACTCATCAGATGATGAGGACACAGTCCCTGACGCAGTACAAGATGAGGTAAATATCACCACTGAGTTTGCTGAAATGAACCTTCTATAGTTCACTTAATCTACCTAGACCTGGTTTCACAAAACTATTGGAGACTGCCCTGATACCGGGACATGCCCTGATGATATGGTTTTTTGTCCACATTTATTAGCTATGCCCCATTTTGAGTTTCATGCAAGTTTACCTTAACAAACCTTTGGGATTACATTAGGAATGAAAATTTTGCCGATATCTTAAGCATCCTTTTGATATGTTTGTAAAATCTGTCTAATAGATCAAATTGATGTCTTATTTGCTTGGTTGTTAAGAGAAAGATGCTATTTCTAGTCTATTGTTTACCAGTTAAAAATAATAAAATCTCTTTTATACTTCAATCAATCTTTGTATTGTTTTCTCAGGCGACCTTTTATGGCCCAAAGTAGAGACGGAAAGACGAAGTATATCAACGGACAGAATCAGGTCATCATAAATGGATATATCTGATAAACATAATTATTATATCTATGGATCTATGTCATGATGTTTCTTTATGTACTTTTCATTACATGATATTATGTATATGTAAAGATCATTACATTTTATTTTTCCCACTAATTAATTATTCTGAGTTCAGTACTGACTTCTTTATTGATCTATTATATTCATTAACCAGTGACACGCTTCTGTTTAATGATCTGTTATCTATTTAAACAAACGCTTCCTGATAAACTGAGCTGTCTCCATCATCATAATTCTGTGAATTTAACTCACAAATTATATGCGTTTGATATTTTCTGGCGAGTCCCTATGTAGTATGAGAAATGGGGCGGAAAATTTGAAAAAATCTTTCATGCATTCCCACGTTATCTTCACATGTGATAACAATGTTGTGTCATAGGTTAATATTTTAACCAGTTAGGGCTGTTCCATTTAAAAAAGGGGGGAAGTGGACAGGAAGATTTTTGAAAAAACAGGGATGGGGGGGGGAGGGGTGATTGGGGGGCTGTTGACCAGTATTTTAATATCTTAATGTAGAAGAAAGGAGGAGGAGATGGTCTGTCAAAAAAATAAAAGTGGAGATGGGCAGGGGGGGGGGGGTCTGAAAATTTAACAGGCCCCCCCCCCCCTTTTTTTTTTTTAAATGGAACAGCTCTTCATGAACTCAATCTTGAGACTGATTCATCAGCTTCTTTTTGCTGCTTGTGAATAATGTATTTTATAAAATCTTTTATAAGTGTAAATGAATGAAATATTTGTTAATGGTTGTCATTTGTATCATGATGTCTATTGGAGAAGTCTACATGGAATTTGAAGACTCACATTTGGGTCTGCAGGATAAATTTTTCCTTAGATTTCATTGCGTCTGGCCTATGCAATACTGTTTAGTGGCTTGAGGGTAGTATATGTTTGCAACTGTCTAGCAAAACTTCCAGTGCTTAATAATACCTTATTTTGATTACTTATTCTGTGTGAATCAAAAGTACGAGTACAGTATTTTTGTTATAGTTGTGCCATTAGTTGTGAGTTTTTGCCTGCACCGATTTTTGAAAAAGAAAAAAAACACGAAATTTTGACCATTTTTTTTTAAATAATCGGTTGATAACAATTTACTTTTGCGTAGCATCATGCATTCAGTCCATGAGATTGCTTTGGTAAATGTACAATTGTGTTTGTGGAATCAGGAATAATAATGTACATAATATGTATTGTATGTCATCATTTGTTTAATACACTTAATTACACTAGTCTGTTAAATATTAATTGCATATTAATGTATGATACACATTTATCCTATGTTACTATTACATCTTCTTTTATTTTTTTTTGTGTGACGCGCTTCTTTGTACTTATGAAATTGAAAACTTTTTAAAGGTCCCACGCATGTTTAGCCTTGTTATTAAATTGACCGAGTTGACTATATCTTTATAACACCTTGGCCGTGGGCTCCATGTTGTCTCCTAATGAACTAAAAACAGCTTTAAATCACAACTGAAGGTGTTAATTAGTTTAAATCATATTTGATCTATCTTTAAGTTATGATTTATTTTATTTTATTGGATAATCAAAGAAATTACATATAGTGCATGGGACCTTTAAATAGACAATTTGGTACATTCCGAACTTATTTAGGAAATGTATTCAGTTAAGTTAGATTTAAGATGCAGCTGAAAGACTCGGACTAACATTTACTTCACATGCGATCATGATCAAATAATTGTTACATGTTAAACAGTACAGAAATAAAAGCGATTTGGCAAAAAAAAAAAGCAAAAAAACACTTTTGTTTAATTATTACTGTGTAGTTGTTCCCATTTGTATGCATTTAGAATGCAACTATTGTACATGTGAAGCTAAATTTCTCATTATGTCACAATTTCTCATATCACATATATTCAATAATATCAATTGGGACGATTGTATTCCAGCAATTTTTATCTCCCTTCAGCAGTTTGCTGCAAAGTTTTGCTGCGAAATTTCCATATTTGTCATTAACGCGGTTCAACCCATATCACTGATGATGCGGAAACAGGTGATGCTGAGTTTCGCGCCATTATCTCACCTGGATCTAAAAATAGCTCGTGAAAGCGCCCCCTCGCGGTGTCTCCGGTCAAAGGTGAATGCAGGGACTTCCGATTTCAAAGAAAGACTGCATGATGGCGGTGAGCAGGCCGCTGAATACCGTCCGATAAATCGAGGTAAATTAATGTCATACACCACGACTTGCTTGTCTGAGGTGTTGGATTTTATCAGCGGGAATTGCTCGAAAGTTTAACAGCGTCTTGGAGGTTTTAGCTGCGTATTTTGCGTAAAAAGCGGCGTTCTTTGTGTGGGACGCCAAGTTCAAACGTGGTCGATTGTCATTTCCAACAGGTGCCTGCAGAGCTTTTCATTGTTTGGGGAAGCACCAACTGACAGTCGATAATTCCGGCATCTTCTGACCAAAGAATAGCAACATAACTAGACTAGCACTCTTTCCAACATCATAGACGCAAAATTTTGTCAATTTTAAGCCAGCGGGTGAGCAAATAAAGGTGGTTTTAAAGTGGTGTTCAGTGGAGTGTGACTGGTGTCATCATGCCGTGGTGCAGCTGTCACCTCTTGCGTCCCATGCTGCCTGCATGGCACATGGCATCCTCCTTTGTCACAACCTGAGTGAGGGATGCTCTTATGTGTCTGTGCTGTTTCTGACACTCAAATAACACTCATTGCATTCCATTATCAAGTAAGTGTGATGGTCAGACCTGTGTACTTCTCTGTAGTGAATTTCTCATCATTGAAAATTCTAACCAACAGCATCTCTGCTGGCTGCATGCTGCAGGTACAGGTAAAATGTTGACTTCCTGAATGAAAATTCGAGCTGGCTGAATTTTGCCTATTGCAATTTTACTACTTTGGTATATCTATACAGTATACAAGTACAAGCACTGACACAGAGATGAAATCATTTATTCTATTATTAAATTATTTTTTTTGCAAAATTCTGTATCGTCAGATATCCTTCCTTGATAATTTCAGTGGGGGAAATTTGTTATTTATTCAAATACTTTAATTGTATTTTCAAAAATTGAATTGGCCTGTGCATTCTCACTCATTTCACTTAAGATAGATGGATAGTAAGTCAATATTATAGGCCTACAAGTTGTTTAGGCCCTACCATACCTTTCATAATGTGTAGCTATTCTATTCTAAAACTTCAATAAAGATTTTACACATTAAAAAATCCGCATCTTATTTAGCTCATTGGGCTCTTATCTACAGAATTTAAATTATTACCAATAGAAAAGATTTATGTGTATAAGGTCATGTCATTTAATTATTTCTAAAACTTCAAATAACCATTTTCCAAATTACTTCAATTTATTCGTTTTTTAACATTTAAAAAGATATTAAGAGAATACTTAAGAGCAATAGATATGTCAGAATTAATTAACTAGGTTATACTTATAATATAAATGCTTATTAGGTTAAGAATATAACAATTTATTGTGTAAGTACCAACAGCTAAAATAGGCCTGTGCCAGTAAGCATGAAGCTGCTACAAGTTTGTTTCCTCTGTTTAAATGAGCTGAATGAAAAATATTGTTTGGTTCCGATTTCATAGCACTAAAAACGTAGGGTCACTAGGTCGGCCAAAAAAAGTTTTTTTTATGATTAAAATGTATAGTAATAATGTTTTTTGAAACTTGAAACAAGGTTAGAAAGTCCTTTAAAAGTTTGGGGTAGGGGCCCACTAGGGGGGGTTTTACATAGGGGAAATCAGAAGCAAACAATTTTTTTCATTTTGGCCTTGTCATACACTGTAAGATGGTTAATGTTTAAATAAACTTGATTTTGAATTGAATATAATTGAAAGAAAGTTTTGTAATAGGGCATAGCAGTTTTATGTGTGTCAACCCACCATGCATGAACTTATCATTATAGCAGGGTAATAAACTGAGTAGAATTAAGCACAAAATTTTGAACTTCGACAATATGGTTAATTAATTTCTCTTTCTGATGTTTGTTTCAGGTAGAAGCTGGGAAGTGATGTCCCAAAATGTCCAGCACACTGCAAATCAGCATCAGCAACGATGCCTGGCAAAACTACCTCCTTTCGTCATTGAGACAATTACGTAACCACAACTCGCTATGTGATGCAAACTTAGTCACAAAGGATGGGGCAATCAGCCGAGCACATGCCATCGTGCTGGCTGCTTCGAGTCCTGTGTTGTACAGCTTGCTCAACGGGGGCGGGCCAGAGTATACGGTCAAACTGGAGCAAGTTGCTGATAAGAAAGTCCTGCAGCATATACTGGACTTCATTTACGAGGGACAAATAACTATTCCAATTAAACTGCTGATGGAGGTGCAAGGAGCTGCTGAAAAACTGCGCATCAGTCAACTGAGTGACGTCTGTTTGGCTATACTGAAAGAAACGGGTCTCGGATCAAAACAAGATGCTAACGTCAATACCACACCTCCAATGCCACCGTCCAGATCTTGTGTGCTCAAGGTGCCTGCTTTGCCAAATGCTGCTCATAGCCAGTCGGCTAAAAGTGGGAAATCTGTTGTACCTACTCCCAGTGATGATCAAGCTATTGACCTGTCCATTGTTAAGACAGAAAAACCAGAGAGTGAGAATGAATGTCCAAGTCCTATGCAAGACGACGATGCCAGTGAAACATCTGCTGATGGTCATGAATCTCAATTGAAACCAATTCCTCTTATTCAAACCAAAAGTGCTGTTAGTCAAGAAACTAGTGATACATTAAAGAAGCAAGAATACCATGATAAGATCTCAGAAAGCAGCTCTGAGGGACTTCAATTTAGCACTTTCCACTCTTCACTAGTTGATTCCCCTCTCCAAATAGTGCTGAACAACTCTGAGAATAATAACTTTGATAAATTTACTGAAAACATGCAATTAAAACATGATAACAGTCCTGACATGCGATTGCAGTCAGCATCAGGGGCACAGGACGAAGATGATGAGTTAATTGAAGAAATGGTGGCCGAGCAGTTGCTGCAGAGTCGAATGCAAAGAAGCCTCGGCAAGCAAGCAAAAGGGATGAAGAGATTTCATTGTCGCATCTGTGACAGTCGATTCACACGGCTTGACAACTTGAGAGTCCATATCCGCAGCATTCATACTGGCAAAAAACCTTTTAAGTGTAATATATGTGATAAAACATTCACCCGTGCCTTTACTTTGAAATATCACAAGATGTCCCATGATGGTGTCAAACCCTGGACTTGCTCTGACTGCGGGAGAGGGTTCACTCGCAAAGACTATCATCAAGAACATATTCGAAACCAAATATGCAAGAAGAATAAGACAGCTTCAACTCAATCAACTAAGCCAAATTCTAGGACCAGTTCACCCGTCCATGATGACTCTCATCAATGTCAAATATGCGAAGCCTTTTTTCCATCTCAGGATTCGTTGGAAAATCACATGGAAGATTGCATGAACGAAACTCCAAAATGGGAGTCTAAAAATCACGCCATGAACTTAAGCCAGGATCAAGATGATTCTGAATGTATTTGCGATGTGTGTCGTACGAGATTCCTCGATCGCGATTCTCTGTTTGTCCACCAGATGGAGCATAAGAGGCTAGAAGAAAGCATGAAGATCGAGATAATAGCTCCAGATGCTCCCGATGGGTCGCCTTGTAAGATATCAAGACAAGATGAGCAGAATTTAGAGTCAATTAAGAAAGAAATGTCTTCAAGGTCTTACCTGCACGACTGTGAAGAGAATCAAGTCAGAACCAGTGAAAAGAAGCGCCAGCTTCCCTCATCTCTACGTGAACTTCTTGGTGAAGAAGAGGAAATGATCTCATCAAATTTACAGAGTCAAACTCGTCCATTGTCTAACCAGGGCAACATTCTTGATCTCAGAAAAGGCTCACTAGAAAGTGATGAAAATGAAAACTTTACCAACGATCTCAGTTTGAAGAACCGTAATTCCTCAATGCCACCATTAAAGAAGCAAAAACTAAATGAGAATTTCAACTGCTCTCAAGAAAACATCCATTCATTGCTATCCCTCACGAAGAAACCCTTTGGTTTTATCAACTGTTTCAATGAGACTGATGAAAACACGTCGATAAATCTGTTGAATGAATTAAAGGATGATTCTGGCGAGGCCTGTTTTCAGCAACGGAAGAAAATCAAACAGGAGCAGCCATATGCCTGCGACATATGTCACGCTCGATTCACTCGTGGTGACAACATGAGGGTCCACCGACGACGGCACTTCAATGCTTCTAAGATGTTCACCTGTCCAGAATGCGGACAAGCTTTCACTAGATCCAGCTCCTTGAAGACTCATATGACAGCAGCGCACAATATGTAAACTACTTGATACATGTTTAGTTAGTCTATTGATTTGTATAATTCATGATAAGTTATTGAATGGACCGAATGGTTATGAACTGGTGATAGAGGTTGTGTTTTAGTCAAATGCAAGTGAATTATATTGTGCTTAATGAAGAAAGAATGTTATGAAAAGATTTGTGTGCTTATGAGCAGTTGCCAAATTATCTTAAGTGGAGTGCAACAACAAAAATTTGTTAATTTGTAGGCATATTGTCTGCATACAAACTCCATGACATGAGTTACTTTCTCTTGTAAGAAAGGACCTTTCAATCGGTATAAAAATGCTTACATTATTATTTAAGTTATATGAACTATGTGAGTGTAGAATTATTAGTCATTTAGATGCCTAGTCGAAACTGTCTCATTCCTTGGTATCTCAACTTTATTTTTGTTTGGTTATTTATGTTTATTTACTGATTTAGTCATTCCATATCGATATGCATTTATGACTGCATTTACTGTGCTTAAGATCTTGTGAACATATTTTTTGTGTACTTTTAATGGCTTAGATCTCATTTATGTTGAAGAAACTCTTCAGTGCTTTAAAAGTGTCTTATTGACTACAATTTGTGTTAATCGAGGATCTGCTTATTTCTTGTGACATTCCATGAACCATATTCGTTTATTTAATTGTGTGTGAAGAAGGCAACATTTCCATATTGTGTCAACTTTACAAGACATTACATAACTACTTTCATGATTATTTCATTCAACCATTTGTTAAGTAATTAAAGTGTTTCATGCTATGTACAAATTTTCTTATGAAAGACATTGATGCCTTGTAATGCCAAAGGACTTCACTGAAATTAATTTATTTGTGATGATTTAATTATAGTCATAACTTATATAACACCCTTGTGATTGAATTGAAAACAGCAGTAGTGAGGCAGTGATATTTTATTAGCTGAATTGTACTGGATATGTAATATCCGTGCTTTGAAATTATTGGAAACTATTTTTGTACTTTGATCTCATAGATTTTCTTAGAATGTATATCTAGCCTATGTAATGATTTCTTTTGTAAGGTATATGAAGGAGGATTTGCGCTACTGTAGTGGGACCCACTTAAAATGAAATTTTGGGAGTATTTGTCTCAAGAAGCTTTACCAGACTTTCGGTACAAGTGACAAATAGTTTATTTTTGTTAAACTGCTAGTAATATTGATTTGTAATGGTAAACTCAGTATGTAGGAATCATTGCTCTGTGGAAATTTTGTGCATTCCATTATGTCTGAAAATTGATTTCAAGCTACAGACATTTTGAAGTTTTGTTGCTTAATATTTGCTAAATCATAAATGCGTTATCTGTTGGTATGAAGGTTTGCTCAGTTTTACTACCATGCTGCTGGATATAATTTGATTAATGAAGTAGTATGATGCGTATTTGTAGACTTTTACGTCATTTTCAAATATGAATTGTGAACAAAATTATGATGTTGAACCCAGCAAGAAATTTTAAATTTTTGGTTGCAAATGAAACAAAGAAATCCTATACAGTCTAGCTTCTAGCTAACTGTAAAATGTCCCGGTTTATATTTATATTTAGATTAAATTTGTGAATGGTTTGAGGATCAACTCGGATTTATTGCTGTGTTACAGTGTGTGTATCAGTAAGGGATACTACAGTATGCAAATCAAGTGAATATATATTTCACATTAACTAAGCATCTATATTATTATTAAAAATTTAAGTGATAAGTCGATTCACACGGCTTCATAAGTGATAAGTTCTTTGTTGTAAAAATTGGCTACAACATGTTGGCCATTATTGACAATTATTAAGTGAGATTTTTCCATTAATCATAATGTGATATCAGTGTAATCTTGTATGAATCTTTGTCTTAATGTTATGAACCTTGTAACGTTAAAATTGTGGTCAAATTGTGAAAATTAGAATGTATGAGGTCTGACCTTCTGTGTTTACAAAGTTATTTTTGTAATATTTATTGAAACAATGTCTATGCACATATTGCTCACTTCAAACATGTTTGTTAAAGTTTCCATCCATTTCACTATGCAAAATGCCAATTTATCTTGGTACTGTGGTCGAAATATTTTACTGATGTAACTCGTATTGTTGATGTAAGGCTCAAATATTACTGCAATACAAATTAAGAAATTCTGAGTAATATAAGTTAGGCCAGACTTTTCAGAAATATGTTTTGTGGACCACTAATAAGAGTTTCTAGCTATGAAATTAGAATTCTAGAGGCTTTTGCTGATAATTTTTTTACCCCTGACATTTAATGCTCTCTTGTGTGTCAAAGACACCATTACAAAGCGGATGAGAATGTGAAAGTTATAATACTGTTATCCAGAAATGCTTCACACAGGTCTTTTTATCAGTCAAACAATGCTATTTAAGACACTTCTAAATTCAAATCCGTAACCTAGAAATTTCCTAAATTATCTTTAATTATGACCTGCTGCGAACGTCCATAAAAAAAAAAACATAAAATAAGAATAGTCTGACCTGGTTCTGAGATTTTTCTAGTTGAATCACTGAAAATTAGCTGAGTTAAGAGTTCATGAAGTTGCAAATATAGATTTATAAGCATGTTGTGATTGAATATAATAATCAAACGTCAGATTACATATATTTTTTGACTGGAGCACTTGCATCTGATTTCTATCACTTTTTTCACATTTTTACTAAAGTTCTATTTCACTGTTACCAGGATATTTGTTGTAGATTTTGGTAAGAATGATGAGGCATACTGATGAATGCTATGACAATTGTTACTGTTAATGTAAAATGTAAGTTTCCATGACATGTATGTAAATATGAAAAAATACATTTCCAGCCATTGCAAAAATTGCAAAAATTGCTTATACATTTGAAACCTATCTTAAGATTCGTCACTGCTTGCTGCAGTGTATTTAATTGTAAGGTTATGTTTTCTATAAAACTTAATTGCTTGGCAAACCTTCTTTTTCTTATTACATTGAGCATAAATTTTGATACAATGTTACATATTTTACATCTATGACTTTAGTTATTGGTAATCTCTAAAATTATTAGACTTTTGTGAAATGTTTTGCTCTGCATAAATTAATGAGATTCATACTTGCTACAAAACCCAATTTCCATGGGTTCAAGGCTGTGTATACTGTGTCATATCAGTTACTGAATTTGAAAGATTGTGTGTGCATTTAAGTGAGTGCTGATGCACTATTGACATAATTAACTTGAGTTTTATTTGAGTTCTGTTATTGAGAATCGTAGACTATTTATTTTCTTGTAAGATAGTAGATTTTGTTAGTTTTCAGGTTAAGAATCTGCTACATTCCAAAATTTATTTTGCTCACCAAAGATGCTTTTTTTTCATCATTTTTTTTGCCATGTTTTTCAAATGTATATCATAGTCATCTATGAGTAGTTTTTGAAGTGCAGAATAAAGCTTTATAATTTACAAATAATATTCTTGTTCTGTTCAAAGTGTGAAATTGGACTTCCCATACTTACTTATTACATTGAGTCACTGTATAGTGACTCCATGCGTATTATGATGACATCAAGTTGGCAGCTGGGCAGAATGTCTTGAAGCGGGTCATCTGGCCCTTTGGCATTTGTTGACAATTATTAGATTTCTGAAATTGCTTGTATATAAACAGCATGTGAATTTCATTCAAAAGGCTATTTTGGCAGTGTGTCAAAAGGATGCATGTGAATTTCAATGTTACTGCAGTTTATGATATGGTGTGTTACGAATTTTATCAATTATTTTTGAGGGTTTATTATCTTTGTTGCACACCTTGAAAATGCTGTGTTGTAAACAGTATGCGAAGTTGGTTGAAATGCTGTTTGGAAGTTTATCATAGGATCCACATGAATTTTATATGGTATGGAGTGTTGGACTGTTGATGACTTTACCAGAATCATTTATAGTGTTAATGCATCTGCTTCAATGTTGCTGAAGTCACATGCACATTTTAATCAGAAATGCTCTAATAAATTGCGTGTGAATTTCATTTGAATTTGGTTGAAATTCTATTTTAGAAGTTAGTCACAGGATGTATGTGAATATCATGTGAATTTTATTTAATATGGAGTGTTGGTGACTCAGAATCATGTTTGAGTGTTAATACATCTGCATTTAAAAATTCTAAGTTACAAGACTTGAAAATGCTGCGTTATAAAGAGCATGTGAATTTCACTGGTTAAAATGCTATATCGAAGTTTGTCACAGGATGCATGTGAATGTAGGTGAATGTCATCACACAGTTTATAATATGGAATGTGCCTGAAAGTTGCAGATATGTGAATTTCACTTGAATTTGGTAGAAATTCTGTTTGAGGTTTATGTGAAATTGTGAATGTTAAAAGTACAGAAAGTAATGAGTTGTATCAGAATTATTTGAGTGTTTTAAGTGGTTCAGTCCTAGCTAATGTGACAAATAATGGTACACTTCTGTCTGGAGCATTAGCTTTCAGAGTAATTTTGGGTTTTTATACCCTGGACGGGATTGTTTTAATAGGTCATGCACAACAAAAGTAAAACAACTAGAGCTACACTTCATATAGCTAATGTGTAATAAATGGCAAGTTTGTAACCGTTGGCCTGGTACCAGTAATATCAAGGTAACCAACTTAAAGAGTTAAACTTTTTTAGTCCAGTGATTGGGCAGGTGATCAACCTCGAGTTTCAGGACTGGCTTGTTCCAGATCTTTGTGGCTAAATCTGCTACAGCCGGTAGAATCGGTGGCCTGACTCATTCTCCATCTTCAGCTAATTTCTGGTGTTTTTCCAGGGATGACCCAGTTTGAGCTGCCATGCTTGTACTTGGATTTTCCTCCTCGGATCCATCATCAACCTCCCTATCTTCAATTGGGAATTGTATGGGCATGAAGTCACCGAAAGGCCAAAATAGGTATGGTGCCATGTTCATGGGCACTGGCATGTAGTTAGGCTTTGCTGGGTTGTTTAGACTTTTTGGCGTGGACTGGCATGTATCGCTCATGGCATGAGCATTAGTAGTGGTTGCACTTGGCAAAGTAACATCAGACAAACTGGGACTCGCATGGCCCGCACTTTGCGGTGTCGAAGTAGCTGAGACAGGCGGTGCCGTTGTGTCACGGTAACACCGTTTGAACCCGAAGGTTTCTTGGACTTGAGCTGCTCAGTTCTGTCCTTTTCTTGGTCATTTTCGTCCCGTCCAAAGTGAAAGACGACATCGCTCGCTGCAGCGTAGCTTTCGCCAGGCCATGCAGCTAATCAGAAATTGCAACACAAAAAACCATTGACGCATGCACACATCTTATAGGAACTCTCTGGGACTGGGAAGCGGGACAGGATGCCATCAGTGGTCACTGTTGATTCATGTTAGTTTATTAATCTGAAAATGCTCTGTTATAAACAGCATGTGAATTTCATCTGAAATGAATGTTGATTGATGCCATCACTGTTGGTTCATGTGAGTTGATTAATCGAAAAAATTCTCTGTTATAAAGAGCATGTGAATATCATGTGAAATAACTGACTAATGCCATCAGATGTCACTGCTGGTTCATGTAAGTTGATTGATCTGAAAATGCTCTGTCATAAACAGCATGTGAATTTCATCTGAAATAAATGCGGACTAATGCCGTCAGTGGTCACTTGGATCACGTTAGTTGATCAATCTGTAAATGCTCTGTTATAAACAGCATGTGAATTTGAAATAATGCTAACTGATGCCATGAGTGGTCACTGCGGATTCATATTAGAAGATTCTTCTGAAACTGCATGAAGCACCAAATGTCTGCAAGTCTGAAGGATATTGGGGGGAGCAACAGTCGTGGTTGGGAACGAGGAATTTGACTTTGTATATCAGTTCATTTTAACCATAAGAATACAAAGCGACCCATCCCATTACTTGAAGACATGACACAATGTCATACTTAATATCTAGAGAACTTTGTTTGCAGTGACGTAGAATTTAACAGGCATAGTAATTGACCTTGCTTCTTCAGCAATGAGTGAAACTACTAAGCCCTCGAAGGTCCTGGGCCTCCACGCGGCGAGGGTGGACACACTTGGGGTGAAGTCCTCTATCCCCAGTGGCTAAAACAGGACTGCGCATTGCACAAGCTGCTCCAGCTATCCAACGCAGACACTTATTGATTTTTTGCATGCTTCTGGTTTCTACTACCAACTATGGATGATCAATCTTACCTTAGAGAGCCTCTACATAGCCCACTCAGGTGCTGATGAGGCATTAAACAATAACACTACTACTACTACTACTTTGTGCGAAAGGCATCTCTAATAATGGTGAATGAGCAGATTGTCTTATCATGTCCTTTTGTAATCCTAATTAGGTTAAGCATTTACTCATCTAGCTATATGCAAGCAGTGGAATATTTCGTTACAGACTTTTTCTAGGACGTTGAGTGACATCTGTATTGCTGTAGAGAAACTTGTGGATATGTGGAACCTTCTGCGCTGAGTGAAGTTTCTTCAGTCTAGCATCTTCCAGTTTCTTACAGCAAAGGGTGAAATAGTGATGTCCTCAGGTTCTTTGCACATTAGACATGTTGTATCCTCATTCTTGTTGAATGATGCCTTCCTTTGTTGGACTGGGTAGGTGTTAGTCAGGAGTCTTGCTCTTGTATATTTTTTACCTGGGACAAGTCCGATCTTTTTGGTGCAAGAGCTTCAGGGTTTGCTGAGTATGCCTTAGAGCAGCTGCTTGTACCAGTGTCCATATATTTCGGTTCAAGGTGTAGTCCTAGGGATTCTCTCGCCATGGGGCTGAGATGGTGTCATCCAGGGTAATGTTATATTTATGAAAGAGTTAAAGTATTTGCTGAAACCAGCTATGTTTGTTGGTAATTGCTAGCTGTCTTGTAGGGAAGGTCTCTCTGGTGGTGTTGCCGTCAGATCTAGTGGTGTTGCAGATTGATCAACACAGAACGAAGATCCACTTCTCTATAGCTCTGCCTTGATGGGGGAATTCTCATAAAAGGAGGTAGATTTTTAGGATTTAGGATTTTTTATTTTGTCATGATATAAGTTTTCACACAATACACATACATAGATTGACTCCCTTGAAACTCGTCTCTCTGCTTCCTCTAGGACTGCTGCCTCCAGACTATGTTGATGTCTTCACAGTACTTCTGAACCTTTTTGTGGTGGAGGGGGTATTGATGCTTAGAGAATTGTGGCATGAGGAGATCATTGCTTACAAGTCTGAGCTTTGCCCGGCAAAAAGGATCGAGCTGGTCATCTGTGAAAGTTGGTGAGCCAGTGTATATATAACCCCAGCTGTCTTGAATTTAAGTGCATGGGGGTGTGGTTTAAGCAATAACTTTAAAATCAAATTGCTTAAATTGCCCAGCAGGACTTTTACTTATTGTTAAAATTAATGTTAATCCTGTATTTTCATGCCGCATTGAAGGAATTTTTGCAAGACAGAATGACAAACTCGCATTACCTACGATTTTGATAAAAATTTTGTGGGAAGTATATGTGTATTAGGTGTGTCGTTTTAAAGTTTGACTGTCTAATGCTTGGTTCCAATAAAAGATGTACATTTACCAAGTGCTGTATAGTGTAGTGGTCTGGGTGTGAGCAGAATGTTGCCCTCGAACCAGAGAGTGACTCTATGGTACAATGGTTAACATTCTGGCCAAGGGACCAGAGTTTTATTCCTGCACCGGCCATGTCACCTGGTTCTTGATCTACATTAGTTGAAACTTCTACTGGGGTGTGACAAACCAGTGTAGGCTAACACGAGGCTAACACCAGCCTATCGGAAATTATGTTGCCAAATGTGTACTTTTAAAGCTGCAGTCTCCAATTTTGGGTTGTTCTTTTCTACCACTTGTGGAGTAACTAACTAATGTGATTAACAAGACCACAGGACATAAGGGAAGTGGTCATTCAACTCATGCTTTAGTGTTCTAGGCCCTTTTTTGTCAAACAGTGAGGGCGGGGGCCTAGCTCAGAGGTAGCGCTCTGGGCTTCCAACCAGTGGGACCCAGGTTCGATTCCCGGTCGAGCCTAATAAGTTGGATGGCTGTTTCATCCCTGTCTCAGAGGTAGCACTTTGGGCTTCCAACCGCTGGGTCCCGGGTTCGATTCCCGGTCGAGCCTAATAAGTTGGATGGCTGTTTCATCCTTCGTCTCATAGCCATGGTCTCTGCCTGTCCTACTTAGCCCAACTGGTGCAGAAATACAGGACGTAAAGCCCTAATCACACACACATACATTGTCAAACAGTGAGACCACTTTCAAAGAAATACACAAACCCTGCAGTTGTTACAGAACACCTAGCTTTATCATCTCATCGTTCATGTCTGCCTCTGTGAACTCACAATGCAGTGATATCCTTAAAGTAGTGTGTGATAACATCTAAAACCACTGACACACCATGAAATTCTTGTCGATGTAGAAAGAGTTTAGATCTCTATCTAGCACTGAGCAAAGTTAATCCCATTAATTGAATGTTGTTGGCCTGATTTTGCGTTGCATGCATGGGTGCTGGGATTTGTTTACATTAGCAACACTCAAAGAAGTGATCTGGAACACGAGGGAATACCTGTACGTGGTATTATGGATCAATCAGTGCAGGTATATTACTGATAATTATGTATGTCAGGATAGGAAATGTAAGGATGAAATATTCCTTTTGAGTTTAAGTTGCATAATTAGGTTTTACATGGACTTACAGTTAGTTTCATAAAATACGGTCGACTCTAGACAACTGTAGTAACCTATTCCTGGCTGTAACTATAACTGGCTAAAGCCAGCTGCTTCAACCTTGGTAAATGTAAGAAATTAGTTGGATTTATCAATATATACTTTTCAATCCGGCTGTGAGTAACCAGCTATAGCCAGACAGTTCCGCTAAGTGCCATGTAGCATTGTATATAGCAGAAGTGGTCTAACTTTATCTAGGTTCAATTTGATGGGCCGTTTTAAATTAAACTAACTGTACACATGGTGTTTTAACCCATTCATAATTAAATGAATTTATTTGTTGTTGTTAATTTAATACGAGATTTTGTTTGCTGGAATTAGCAGACTATATATGACTATGGTAATTGATATTCAGTTGGATAATAATGAATTTATTTTACACCAGGTAATTAGAAAGCAGCTGCAGAAACAGAAGATTAAAAGAGATGCTGATGTCAGGGAGCTTTACCTGTCACATGGGTAGGCCACAAATGTTTCTTCTTCTGGAACTGTTAATTTTGAATTTAATAATGATCCAAGTCCAGATGGAATTACCAGTGCAATAGAGATGGCAATAGGTGTTTTTACTGAGCACACTGCTGCCACCTCTTGATAGTTATTTGTTCGATATCAGACTTATCAGTGTCTCAATGCTACTGGGGCTGAACTTCTGAAGCCTACTAGGCTTATATGACCGGCTACCACAGGCTGTAAATGGAAATAACTGTGAGAATATGTGACGCCTACATGTTTTTTGTATTCTCATTTTTAGAAAAATTCCAAATGTCGTGGATCTTCGAGTGTTCCTTAACCTAAACACCCTTTGGCTCAATGATAATCAAGTATGTGAGTGAAATAAATACATAAAATTTAACATTAGTCTCAATCAACAAATTATCAATTGTGAAATGTGATATTGCATGATTTTATAGTGTGTACTCACTGATGTCCAGTTATGCTGTGCCAACTAAGTCAAATTTCACCTGGGTGACCAATAAATATACTTGACTTAGATACTGGCAGATAGCAAATTGGTAATTGACAAACTCTGACCTTTCAGTTGACCCACCTTGATTTCTTACATTCAAACTTGAGGCTGAGTGAATTGCATCTGAGCAATAACAACCTAAAGAGCATCAGAGGCCAGCTGCAGCACCTGACCTGCCTCCGAATCCTCTCGTTGCAAAATAATCAGCTGGAGAAACTGGATGAGGTGGTGGCTGAGTTTGCCAGTATGCAATACCTCAAGAAACTACGTTAGTACAATATAATCAGTAGTTTTCTAACCGTCTGGCTAGCAAAAGACAACATAATTAAGGTTTAAGCTGAACTTCAATGATATTGGTCTCCTTAATGGGTTATGCAAGGTCCTAATGAGAATCTTTAAATTGGAAAAATAAAAACTGTTTTAATATATATAAATGCTTTTTACAGTAAGCAATTATTGTATTCGTTTCTATTCGTATCAAACAAGCTAATATCACTGTCTAGCCTACTGATTTTATTAGGTCTATATATTTGTATGTTAACAACCAACTTTCAAGGATATTGCAAGTTCAGCTTATGTCCACATTTAAATACAAGTCACACCAATGCAGTATACATCCTGGTGGGCTTGATTGCTTATTTACAAATATGTGCTAGACATCAATTCTCACAATTCCGTAATTGCATATTAGAACCTTTACAGAAACTGCATTGTAAGAGCAGTTTTATTTTTACCTAATGAAGTGGATCTTATAAACAAGTCTTTGAGTTCGACTGTATTATCCATAAAATTATGATTGCAAATATTTTCTGCAGATTTATTTAATAACCCAGTGGCCCAGGAAGAAGGCTACAGAATTTACACAATCCATCAAATACCTTCATTGAAGCTGCTGGACCGGCAAGGTTAGTTATTCTTAAAAGTGATATCAATGCAGTAATTTCATGGTTAATTTAATAATGTACCTGTAACAATGAACTCCAGAATAGCTCAGAATAGAGACACCTTTTGAATACCTAAATCTAGTCCTAAATATTGTATTAATCTTAATATTATAACCTTTACAGTGATTGCATTGTATATATTATAATCTTGAGCAGTTTTATGACCTAATGAAGTGGTCTTATTTAAGGCTGCCCTGTGTGGTAATGACACTATTTGATGTAGATGATGATTAATTAATATATCAATCTTTTTTTTCTTCGTATGTATAGAAGTACTTAAACTTGAAAGGGACCTTGGGAAGAAACTTTATGATCAGTTTCGAGAAGATATCAAGGAAAGTGTCGCTTTCGGTCGAAGGTCGGAAGGACCTCCAGATATTTACTTCCCGGCAGAGAACAAGTCATTTTCAGTGACTAAACCTGGTAAATTTTGGGATTTATTTTGATAATATAACAAACGCCTTGTGGTCATTTTATACTTTAAACCCAAGCTCCAGAGAACGTCACAGTTGTGAATACAGGACTCCCATTGGCTAAGGCAATTCGCCAACCATGGGAGTTCTAGATTCACTTGATGTGACATTGATGTCATCTGGAGTTTAGTTTCCAAGTCTTTGAGTTCGACTGTATTATCCAAGATTCAGGATATATATTTTCCCGGGCATTAGTAAACAGAACTTTACGTAGATAGCTTATAAGATGGAGCTTTGGACGGCCTCCAAACATGAAGGAAACGTTCTGCCAACATTCCTTAGTGTTTTGTTGTTTTTAATGTGACGTCACTGTTTTTAAAATAATAACATTATTGGAACGTGTTGCATGTGTAATTATGAACTTTATCAGCACTTTATTTTACGACTTGTGAATGAAAAGTTCTTGTTGATGGTCTGAAAACATATTTTTGGTTATGTAGATGCCAGTAAAGAATGTTCTACGCACGATGTTGGTAAAGTTTTCATAGTGGGCGAGGAACTAAAATGTTCTTTGTTGACATTCCTTTGTAATGTTCTGGAATCATGCCACACTGGAACGAAAAAAAAGAGTGTTTTAAAATCATGGAGCCAATAGTAAATCTATACTAACTCGCATCTGTAATTTAATTATGACACATTATGTATTGCTTTTGCAGTTGATTATGAAGCAGGAAACAATTACATCAGAAGCTTGTAAGTAAATAATATATGATAATATAAAAAATACAAAACACAATTCATCTTCCAAAGGAAGCATTTTATGTAACACTCACTAAAACATCGTTCGTAATTTTAGGGTTCCATTATCAGACGGAGAGGCACTGACCTTGAGAACGAGGTCAAGGTCACACATGCAGTGGTCCCATTTTGACTGGAGTCAGATACCAAGGTCTCTGGAGAGAAGGACCTCAGAAAAACCGTTGGAAGAAATTGCTCAGATTGTAACAGTAAACTTCCAATAAAAAGTTTAGAAATTCCTAACTTAGTAAGAAGTAATAAATTGCTAAATATACTTCATAATGGATTGCTTGTGTATTGTCTTTGTGTATTAGTTCAGCCAGTATTATCCTCTAGGATTGTATTATATTTTGTATACTTTACTATAGCATTAGCATGAGTACTCAGTGAATATAGTACATAGCGTGCCCCAGTAGGGTCACCTCAATTTACAGACTTGAAACTATTATTTTCAAGAACATTATAGTAACACCTAAATTGTATATACATTTTGTATAATGGAAGATAAATTTGGATCAAAGGTTTTGCAATTTTTGTCAGGATTTCAACTTTTTCAAGCTTGGAAAAAACTGTCATACTCTAGATGCTTCACATCAACAATTTTAAATTGAATATTTTGATGGAATTAGAGCTTTAATATTCAGGGATGACAGTTTTACAGCATTTTGTGATTATTGTAGATGAAATCTTTGTAGTCTACACATTGCATTTACATATTTTTATATAGGCCTATTAAATATTATATTTTGTGAATTTTCAAATAAATTACTACTATTTTCAAATAAATTTTGCACACCAATTTTACGTGTGTTTTATAATCCAATGTGTTCTACATATCTATGTATGATTTTTTTTTGAGATAATTATTGGAGAGTGCCCCCTCAGCTGTGGGTACTTTTAATCTGGGACGTCCTATTCCTATCAGGGAGGTCACACACCATCTGCCATTTATGCAAACAAGACAATTACCCCCTCTGCAATTCCCTTAATCCCAATGGCAGTGACCAGTATCCATGGCAACAGAATGAAACAAAGGCCATTGTTTTGATTGGTCATATTGTTTGCCATCAAATGACTAATTCGTCTGCGACTAGTCTGGCCCGGTAATTTATGCAGCAGCAAGATGGAGCAAGGTGGGCCCTGTAGCGAGCGTAATGAAGTCATTTTACATGTGCTGCTGCTGCAAATGCCGGTGACTCACGGAGCATCATCAGAAATTGCTATTCGGACTGCCATAATCTATCCTGGACTGCATCACAACACAGCTTTGACTCTTGCCAGCATTGTCAGGTAAGTGCTGTATTTAAAACCCTTTAAATTTTCTTGGGGTAGTAAAACGCCATCGTTGGTGTACATCACCAGTTGCTGCTGCTGAGGCAGGTAAAGATAATCCTGTTCATCTTAAATTGATAACAAACCAGGCAAATCAGCTCAAATCTGTGTGTGGTATATCATTTAATATTCCCATGGGGTTATCTATGTGTTGAACTCACATTTTTGCCTCACCATTTTTGTTCACTGGAAATGACAAGGCCATTATACTTGGCTGTGGGCCATCCAGTCACCATGGATAGTAGATCAGCAGGACTAGACTGGATCTAGATCAGATCCAGACACCAGCAAAAATAGTCACATGTGGGGAATTAAGTCTGGGGTTTGATCATTTTGACCAAATTTCCAATGACCTGTTATAAGATAGTACTTACATTTTTGTTGATCTAATCAATTAGAGCCCAACTATTTATTGCTCTTTCACTTTTTGACTTTTATCCATCATTTGGCAAAAGTACAGTCATTGTGAGTCATAATGCATTTTTATGTTTTTTTTTAATATGAATATGTTACTTATTAGATTGAAAGTTCAGGCTGGTTACAATACATTATGAAATTAAATTGTATGGAGAAAAACAAGGGGTCATAGGGTTAATCCGTAAACTGTTGTCAGGATTAATTGTGCCACACAAAACAATTAAGCAAATCATTTATAATTGCACAATAAACTAACAATGACCTGTCACCTCTAGTCATTTTCAGATACAATTTCATGTCATTATTTCTGGATTAAGTTGATGCCATCAGGAGTTACATCAGGAACTTGTACTAGGGGAGCTCATAATACACATTTTGCTCCACTATAGTTCCTTAATTTGATGACGATTATATTTGGTTCAAGCGTGCACTTGACAACATACGTTACTATGGTGTGTAACATGTTGCAAACAATCACTTAACAATGTGTATGAAATGTGATAAACTAGCGTCACACGTGTGACATATATGTAATATAAATATATGAAAGATGGTGGTGAAATGATACAGTTCAATATGAATAAATTTATCATCCACTTCGGTCATATAGAATATAATGGTGCTAAATTAATCACAATTAATTTGGACAAAGCGTGGGAACTTAAGGAAGGCGGAAGCTCTATATGGTAGTCTTGTCTCCTTAGTAATTAAAAATCACATAATGGTAGTCAATGGAGGCAAGAGTAGACCCTTGTCTCCATGGGAATTCTTAGTAGTGATCTCTGCATTGATGTCTTTAGTTGTTCTACAAACCACAGAAACATACAATGGACCTGTAACAAAATATATTTCTAGACATGGCCGGCCAACGTCCACCACCGAATATCTTCATGGGCGAAGGAGCTCCAATGCCCGTTTCAAGACAGCTGACCGGAGGGATGTTTGACCATCGTGCGGATGCTTTCGAATCCAAGACTATAGCCTTCAAGGAAGATCCAAGAAGAAGGAGAAAGGAATCAGGAGACAGCACTACAACCAAGTCGTCTGAACCGGAAGAGACCAATGGGACAGCGGAAACAGATGGACCGGAACCTGTGAAAGAAGAGGCGACTGCTGGTCCATTGCCCGTCTTCGAAGCTGTGAGTATGATATAAAATTATGCAAGTACAATATTACATCATAACACTGCTGCTGTGTATTCGTTCTATTGCAAGCCCATGCATGTGATGTGTTGGGTCTTTCAATTTCCCATCAAAAAAAAAATCAGAAAGACTGCATGCGCTAGATTTCAATTTACTGTGCTGTAATGGTCGAAACGAAATTGACTTCTTTGCTGACCATTGAAAAGAAGTTGGACAGGTGTGAAGTCAGATGACTCAAAGTTCTTGAGGAGGGGTGTGAATGACTACTGACCAGATTGTTAACATGGTTGCCTCATGTTATGTGCTGCTGTTTCCTGTGGTAAAACCAGGGAAAGTGATTTGTTGAATAAAACATTAGTAGTGGTAGTAGTAGTTTATTGACAAAAAAAGATTTGTCCCAACAAACAGTGTATATGACAAGGCGCTTGAAGGTATTAGTCTGATGGTTTCACATTTCTCCAAACTGTTTTTCCATGCTTCCTGGGGATCTGTGAAGCTTGCGTTGGAAGGTACCACAAGGAAAAACTGTTTCTCTGTAAATACCATCGACATGTAGTCATACTGGTCCCTCAGTTTGTTTTGTAAGCATGTCATAACTGAGAAGGTCACTGCCTGAAAATATTGGCTCTTATGGGATATACTGTAAAACCATACGCTTTCTAATTATAAGACATTGTCAGAAATTAAAAAGTTTAGAACCTTAACCCCTTACTACACTGCCTTGTCATGCAAACTAACCAGCTGGATTTGGAAAGTGGCACTCAACTGCATTAAAGCTTATGAATTCGTACCATATTACATTATCCACTTGATGGGAACTTAATTTCAGCCAGAGATTGGTGCCCTGGAGAAAAGAGATTGATCCTGACGCCAAAATGCATATCATTGTTTATTCATTGCTCTATTAAAAAAAGGAGAGATAAACCTTGAAAAGGAAACTGAATTGGCATATCAAGACCTTACTTTTGGGGATAGCCTGAAGCTAATTTGATGCTTAAAATCCAAATTGGACCAGCTCATCTGGTATAAATTTAATGCCAAGGTGAACATATTATAATAATAGGAGGGTATAATGTACATACCTTTATCAGCCTAACTATTAGTTAAATCTTTTCAGCTGCACCATTGGCATTCACATATGTATTGCAGGCATTCTACGAGATTCTGACTGATCTTCTGCGCTTGGAGAATAAAGGAATTACAGGCTCATTCATAACCTTCCAGGAAAACCTCCTAAATGGTTTTAACTTAGATATATAGCAGTGAGCTTGTGTTTGAGGGTGTTAACGTTTGTTATCACACTTGCTTTGTTTAATAAACACAGCTGGACTCAGTTTGTTAACCTGTCGGGTCGTATTGTGCTCGAAAGGGAAAAGGTACTTAGGTACATTAGGCATTTGGGGTGAGAGTAACAGGGTTTTGTCACACATATTGTTATGGCATTTCCAATATCACAGCAGTTACTAACATGCTTAAGTGATGTTTACCATGTAAGTTGCATGGTTTGACCATGGAGACAAGTCTACTTTTGTCTCCATGGTTTGACTGAACCAGGGAGACTCTTTTGACTCTCTGATTGAACCCACTTTCAAGGCAACCTGAAGCAAGCAACAAAACATAGGGCAATTTATTTTTTACTCATTATGTTAATATCATATCACTTCAATATTAACATTTATTTTTGTATTAGAGACCAAGTAATTTGGCAATAAAGATTATAAAGACCTGAACGATCTGGAGAAGAAGGAGCCTGGTAAGGTGGCCTTGTAATATCCATGGAGTCTACTCATTGGATATTCCACCACAGGGCCCACCACAGGGCCCACCTCAGGTCAAATTATATCTTACAAATGAGAATAATGAGATGTTCCGCGAAGTGTATAAATTGTGATAAACTATACCGTAGTTTAATGGTTTATTTACTCATCACATTATTACAACAGAATGAAGATTTACTACAAGTTAGCCATCACTATAGCATCATGAGCTACCATGCATACATTGCTTAAAAATGTTGTAGACCAAGAGTACAAGTCAATTTTAGCTTGATGAAAAAGTACACTAGCTGAACCTCTACTCAGGTATTTTTTCAGCCTTTTTCTCCCTCATGTTGTGAAATGTGCCCAGTATTTTTCTTCCTCTCATGTTGTCTCATGTTATTTGTTTATTTGTTGACTAATTAGATGATTCATGTTTTAGGATTGCCCGGCTGTTTGTAGCTGATTAGTTTCAAGTCATTCGAGAAGTACTTGTCTTTAACCCACATCTGCTCAGCATTTCCTTGTTTTGAGGATAAACTGAGAGAAAATCCAGTGACCTGCAAAAGAGCAAGAAAGGAGCACCGTATTTACCTGATTTACTTCAAGTTTGTTCTGAAATAAAAATTAACAGTTTAGCAGGTGTTATGAGATGAAAAAGCATATATAATAATATTGATACATTTAACTTCTTGTGTGTCTTGCTTTTACAAGCTGGGAACTCTATCTTAAGTTATGTTATATTAATCAGGCCTCACCCTGGCTTCCAAACAAGTCTTGGGAAAATTTTACACCCGGATTGTAATCATGAAAAATACGGTAAAGTTAGATATATGAAATGGAAGTTCGGAAAATGATACGGTCATGCAAATGTATTATTAAACATCCCGGCGACTAATCAAATCAAATCAAATACCGTATATGTATATAATATTATTAATAGTGAAAATGCTTATTTCCATTAAACACCCGGGCGTCAAATCAGGCAAAAACAGTATGTTGCATCCCTCAACTTCTGAAGTGTGAGGTGCCCAGATATCTAGCAATGCAGGATAGTAAAGGTGCAGGGTTGGAGTAAATATTGGCTAGTGTATAGCACTGCAGACAGGTAGGGAGGGGGATGAGATGATGAGATAGGTTGGCTGTCTGGAGTCAGGAATTAGGTTACACCCAGTTAGGGTTGATGTACCCACCTGAAATAATAAATATCTTTTATATGATCCATGATCCATGCTATGTTGAAAAAATATGGGAACATAATTTGTATTGTGTAATGTACAATGTATATCTAAAAACGTACATATTAGATTCAGTATTGGTTTGTAGGATTTCCTAGATGAACAAGTGAATAATTTTGAAAAGTTCCAGCATCTTTGTAGGTGTGTGTTTATCAGTGTATGTAGTACAATTACTAGTCAATCTGACAAAATGTATTTGTACAATACATGGGCAGGGGAATAGCTCAGAGGTAGCGCTCTGAGCTTCCAACCGCTGGGTTCCCGGTTCGATTCCCAGTCCAGCCTAAGTTGGATAGCTGTTTCATTCTTCGTCTCATTGCCATGGTCCCTGCCAGTCCTAATTAGCCCAACTGGTGCAGAAATACAGGACGTAAAGCCCAAATCACACACACACACACACACACACTTGTACAATACATACATTGTTAGGAGATCTTGAGAAGCTTGGTTAGTGAAGATGATCAGAATATAAAATATATTGCTAACTATTGCAAATTAATAGAATAAATAAGCTGAATTAAAACGGACAAAAGAAGACAACAACATAAAAGACAGAAGACGGCATGAGTTACAATTTAAACACTAAACAGTTCTTGTTAAGGAGTTCCACATGCACCTGCAGTTCACAACACAATGTGCACATTGGATGCTTTAAGGTGAAACATCCCGTTTGGCATTTTAAAACTTCTTGGCCAGGGTAAGGGTGAAAAGAAAGAGGGTTGAGTACCTGTCTACCTGTGAGGGTGAATCACTCACCCCAGAGAATGTGTAGCAAATAACCCACATGTGTAATGCTGTTTCACGTTAAGTGTTTAGAGAACGAAAAGTTTAATAAAGTTTTACTGTTAATGTTTATTATCTATCTATCTATCTATCTATCTATCCACTTTAAAACCACTGATGTTACATCACCATATGATATCACAATTAGAAACTTAAGCAAGATAGATATTCATTATTAACTTTAACAGTATACTCTCATTACTTTTGCCCTTAAGCTCAGCCAGTTTGTGTGATCATGTACAAGAGGCAGATGTTATGATAAGATGATAAGGCTTGTTGGCAACCTAACATATTGGGATAGTAGTTGTCGAAGGTTTGCTGACATTTTTATTTGATATCAAACTATTGACTCTCTTGATAGTTAATCTCATGAAACTATAAAACAAGAAGGTGAAAAGGGGATTAGGAAAGCGATGATTGGTTGGGGGCAAATGTCAAACCCTGGCTCTGATAAAGGGGTTCGTTATCTGAGGTCTTGACAAGGGTCATTGAGATCTCCACTTGTGCTAATCAAACGTCCAAGAACCTCCAATTCCTCTTGCTGAATGGGCCATCTGCTGGTTCTGGATCTTTGGGTTCTGGCGCGTGTTGTTGGGACAGCCATGTCGTACAGGAAATTTGAGGCTATATGTTACATAGATTGATAACAGGTGGGTAAGAACAAGCAGTTTTTATGTGTTTTTTTTTTTGTTTTTCTTTTAAATATATTTTTAATAGCTCTCTGTGGTGAGTCTATGGGTTCTGTTAATATTAATACAGGTACACGAGATCTACATGAAGTTGCTTATCGATACCTTCAAGCATTTACCAAATAAATCAGCTTTGAACGAGTAAAAGTATGACCAAGGAACAAAATTTCTAAATTTAAAATGTAACCTTGCAGGTTTCAAAATGCCCTTAGAATTTTAAGGTTCGCTGCCTGGAATCGCCATAATGTTATTGCTTGAGATTAGCGTATTTACTAGAATAAAGGCCCTCCCTTCTATTTTTTTAGAACACCCCAGCAGGGCCTTTATTTCAGGGGGGTCTCTATTCGAGGTGGGATTCTATTTATTGTGGGGGCAATGACCTTAAAAAAAAAACTCTAAAAAGACCTCAAATACCTTTGATTTTACTGCCTAATTTGATGCTGGGAGGGGGGGGGGCTTCTATTTGATAGAGGCCTTTTTTTTGGGAGGGGGGGGGGCAGCTACCTTAGGCATTTATTTGAGGGGGTAAATACTTTAGTCAGGTTTAAGGTTACACTAATTATTGTGCTAAAGAATTGCACTCCAGCTTGCCCAGATTTTCCCTCAGGCATTGCTTGCATGCTGGCAGTTACAGAACGTCTGCAGGTTTTGGAAAAGTCATGCTGTTTTGGTGATGGAATGATCAATGCTTTCATGTAATTTATTGATGCTCCTTAAACATCTCCAGGTGCATGTTGTATGAGGATAGGTTGCAGCAAAGGTATCTGGAGATTGCATGCTGGAACATCGCTCACACTGTGAACTCAACTGTTTTGTGTTGATCAAGGCAGTGAGTCAGGCTTGCAGTACAAACTTCCCTTGTACTGAGTTATATGGAGATATTTGTTCTCTGTGGATCCTTGCAAATTCCTTGGTAAATTCTGGTGACAACAGAGTGAGTCTGAATGACACCCACAACTGGGAACTCGTGGCTACTGAGTGGGATGTGTTTTTGAAATATGCGTCAAATTCTAAGAAACATATATATATAAAAGTTATTCTAAGCCAACCATAATTCAATCTGAATCATTGCATGTTGGAGATTCCTAGTTTTGTTTTCTCATCATTATGCTTGCCCTTCATATAGGGCTGAAGTGATCTGCAATTTTTCAAAATGTTTACTGCAAGGAATGGAACTGTTGTTTTTGTATTATTTAACTCCTACAGTTCAAGGATTACTAGATAGTCCCACTGGGCCAAATAACTCCACAAGAGTAACATGATTGTGTAAGACAGCTGGATTGTTTAAATGTAAAGCTGTTTTCGATCCAATTGACCCCTTTTTTTTCTTTTTCTTTTATATATATAAGCCCATATTCAGTTTCAAGCCTATGAGTCCCTGACCACTTGATAAAATTGTTGTTAATTGACTAGATTATATATTAGGAATTTCTTGGATTATTTATAATGTTATATGATTATATATATTGTGTGTATTTGATGGCAGGTAACTTTATTATACTAGACTGTGCTCCAGATAACATGACACATACGTCCACACTGAAGTGCTTAATTAGGAAAACTTTTATTAAGGGTATGTGAGAATATGATCTTTAAGCCACTGAAAGACAGTGTAATCATTGGTGTGAGAAACAAACCTGTCTGTTGCCTAGGGCTGATAACTCCAGCCTCTTCTTTCTACCAAAAAGAAAAAAAAAAAAAAGAAAAAAAAGTTGAGATGTTTAAGCATGACTTCACTTTTTGCCGACTTCACATCCAACTTGGAAAAATGCGTGGGAACTAGGAATCTACATTGTTAGGGGTGCACGCAGGGCATTTGGATCTGTATTTAGGGAACTACCTGAAATTTCGAAAATGCTTTCAACTTTGATATGCCTTTTTGCATTTTGCGATATACAGTACATCGCCACGATTATGATCACCATTATCAGTAAGAGAAATGAAGTGTTCTAAGCAACATGCTGGTCGTATTTGTGGATTTTCACTGTACTTGTGTACATGTACTTGGAAAGTTAATATTAACGTTTTTTTAGGAAGTGAATTTTGGAAATGCCAGTTAAAAGACAGTTTTGTCATGATTACAAATGGAATATCTTTGGTAGCAGCTGAGTGGCCCAGTGGTTAGAAGGTATTGGTCAGTTTGCACATTGTCCAATTCTGCTGAAGGTCTTGAATTCAATTCCCAGCCTTGTCCAATTTGGCTGAAGTCTTGAATTCTAATTCCCAGTCTTGTCCAATTTGGCAGAAGGTCTTATATTCAATTCCCAGCCTTGTCCTATTTGGGGAAAGGTCTTGAATTTAATTCCCAGCCTTGTCCAATTTGGCTGATGGTCTTGAATTCTAATTCCCAGTCTTGTCCAATTTGGCAGAAGGTCTTATATTCAATTCCCAGCCTTGTCCAATTCGGTTAAAGGTCTTGAATTCAATTCCCAGCCTTGTTCAATTCGGCTGAAGTCTTGAATTCTAATTCCCAGTCTTGTCCAATTTGGCAGAAGGTCTTATATTCAATTCCCAGCCTTGTCCAATTCGGTTAAAGGTCTTGAATTCAATTCTCAGCCTTGTTCAATTCGTCTGAAGGTACTGAATTAAATTTCCAGCATTGTCCAATTCGGCTGAAGGTCTTGAATTCAATTCCCAGCCTTGTTCAATTCGGCTGAAGTCTTGAATTCTAATTCCCAGTTTTGCCTAATTTGGCAGAAGGTCTTATATTCAATTCCCAGCCTTGTCCAATTTGGTTGAAGGTCTTGAATTCAATTCTCAGCCTTGTTCAATTCGTCTGAAGGTACTGAATTAAATTTCCAGCCTTGTCCAATTCGGCTGAAGGTCTTGAATTCAATTCCCAGTCCTGTCCAATTCTGCTTGAATTAAATTTCCAGCCTTGTCCAATTCGGCTGAAGGTCTTGAATTCAATTCCCAGTCCTGTCCAATTCTGCTTGAATTAAATTTCCAGCCTTGTCCAATTCGGCTGAAGGTCTTGAATTCTATTTCCAGTCCTGTCCAATTCTGCTTGAATTCAATTTCCAGCCTTGTCCAATTTGGCTGAAGGTCTTGAATTCAATTCCCAGTCCTGTCCAATTCTGCTTGAATTTAATTTCCAGCCTTGTTCAATTCGGCTGAAGGTCTTGAATTCAATTCCCAGCCTTGTTCAATTCGGCTGAAGGTCTTGAATTCAATTCCCAGTCCTGTCCAATTCTGCTTGAATTAAATTTCCAGCCTTGTCCAGTTCGGCTAAAGGTCTTGAATTCAATTCTCAGTCCTGTCCAATTCTGCTTGAATTCAATTTCCAGCCTTGTCCAATTCGGCTGAAGGTCTTGAATTCAATTCCCAGTCCTGTCCAATTCTGCTTGAATTCAATTTCCAGCCTTGTTCAATTCGGTTGAAGGTCTTGAATTCAATTCCCAGCCTCGTTCAATTCGTCTGAAGCACCTGAATTCAATTCCCAGCCTTGTTCAATTTGGCTGAAGGTCTTGAATTCAATTCCCAGCCTTTTCCAATTTGGCTGAAGGACTTGAATTCAATTCCCAGCCTTGTCCAATTTGGCGGAAGGTCTTGAATTCAATTCCCAGCTTTTCAAATTCGGCTGAAGGTCTTGAACTCAATTCCAAGCCTTGTCTAATTCAGCTGGAGGTCCCGAATTCGATTCTCAGGCTTGTCTAATTCAGCTGGAGGTCCTTGATTCAATTCCCAGTCATGAGATGTTAAATTGTTGGTGGCTTGTACTCAGTATCTATAATTAGGCAAGAAATATTGGTGTAAATGTCTTACATCATGGGGACCCTAAGTGTCTTATCGCTTCATTACATCTGCCGTCTAGCAGCTGGTCATTTTAGCTATGGATGATGTATTTCCATGTTTACGCTTCAAACCAGTAGCACTGAGGCAATACAAAATTGCACTCACAACTCATTTGCTTCTCTGTATAGCGATGTATGCCCTGTGGATTTTGTTTTTGTTCAAGCAGGTAACAAACAGCCTGATATGATGTTTTGTCCCCTACATTAAATACATTGCAATACATCATGTTTTTGTTGACATGTTGTGACCATCCCCTGAGGTCTCCTTTCCAGTGCATGAGCAGAACTGAATACAATAAGTGTCACTTTTTATTGCATTTTTTGGTATTTTGAGTATACATTGAGGCTATAAATATACATCAATGTTGTCATTGTCCACAGGTATATAATGCTCTGTTTTCAACTGCAATGTCGATGGAAATTTTTCAAAAATGTCTGAAGCTTTTTGACGTTATTCAAATTGCTGTATAGGTCCTTCCTACCTGCAATATATATTTGTAAAAACGGTGTCTAATATATATATGACTTTTATGGACATTTGTTCACATCAGAAAAGATACATAGGTCACATATATCTACAGCTCTACTTACTAAGTCTATCTAAAGCTACACCAACAGAAGTATGATGTACAGGTTCTCATTATTGTATACATAATATGCGAATAGTATATAGCTAAACGTTCAAGGTCCCAGTTGCCGTAATTAGATGTTTTCTGGGCTAAGTCCTGCTCTAAGTATGATATACAGAAAAGATAAATCACATAATTTGCCATGAGTTGGGTGGCTTAGTGGTTATAATAGGGCTAGCTTCTATGGCAGGGAGTGACCATTTGGGTGCGTGGATTCAAAACCCTATACCAAGAATAGTACTGAGTGCACTGTTGCACTCAGTCCTAGTTCCATAGCATGGGATTTACCAAAGATCCATATAGTCTTTTGGATTTACCCGTTAGGAAATAAATCAGAGACTTGCTGGTTGTTGCACACCCACCTAGCGTGCAGGTGAATTTTTCATATAATCTCAGGAATAAATCCTAGTGTGCCTGAATTCTCTACCAAAAATCCAATGAAACTGTTGCTGCACTTGATGTGTGCAATGGTGTACCCAACATAATGGTGCATTAGCATTGGTCCATTTTTGTGGTTGGTTGGAGGATCTATTGCTCAGCTAGCCTACATATATATTTGTCTGCTTTTGATCGAGCTATGACTTCTCAATTAGGATTCGAACCTGTGACCTCTCAACACTCTACCAAAACCTGTTACATCAGTTTAATTGACCTAAACTGATTGGCGGTACCAAAATAAACATCTAAGAACATACATGTCTACATTTATCTACATTTGTTTATTGGGATGCAAGGTGACCCAGTGACCCGTATTAATGTCGTGTGCAAACAAATTGAATATTTTTTTGAGTAACAGCTCTTATAATGGGGCTACTTATAGTTTGCCATATCAGTACAGTGTATTTATTAGGTGAAGGGGTCAGGGGGACAAAGTCAGTAGCCAATGAGCAAGGGAGACAATTGTATGAGGCATATATAAACATGCTTATGCTTGTTCTCTGACCCATACAAGTTGGTGACTGTATTCTGGGCATTGTATTCACTTTACTGGTGACTTTAGTGTCTATTTTGTGAGCACAGGTTGCCAGTTACTTGTCACCATGAACAAGGGAAAAGGGGTGAGTGCTTCCTCATACTCTTTAGACAGAGAAGTGTTATGCGTTCATGTGTATTTGCAATATATCCCGATAAAGTTTACTTGTTATATTTGACTGTTAGTATTGGTTATTTTTCAACATTGGTTACTGCTTACTTTGAAGCCTTGAAAGCTGTGTCAGTCACATGACAAATTAGTACATCTTGTGTTGGCCATTGGTCTTCATTGGTCTAGACTTGTCACTTGAATATGGTGATTTAACCTTCAGAGAAAGAATCTGCAATCACTGAGACTACAGTATCCTACACTGTCAGCCAAAATATTAAATAATTTTGCACTTTTTATTTATGACATTTATTTGTAGAGGGTGTACGTCATTGCTGAACAGACTGGCAGTGTCTGGCAGAAGCTAATATGGTTGACTGCATGACAGGATACTTTATTTCTGATATTCATTGGACAACAATATATCCATTGAAGCCAATATATATGTAGCTTCAGTTAGTTTTATAAAAAAATCGGCCTGTCAAATTGAAGCTAGACAAAGCTAGACAACGTTTGCTATGCTACAAAATGGAACTGTCTGGCTCTAGCTGGCTACTCAAAGCCGAATCTAAAAATACACGCATCATTTGTTGCATATGTTGAGAGTTATGCATATTTGTATGTGTAATCCTTTGTTGAAAAGATGCATGTCGATTATTTTTTATATATTATTCAATATTTGACTTAAGAGCCACTAAAGGCAGCACCCATGCGGGTGATTACACAAAGCTGCATCATAGAGAATTCATGCAAACAATTCAACTAATTAGTCTGATGTTATATTACCCTAGGTTATGCTCTTTTGGGGTGGAGATATGCCCTATTGATTTGGAATACAATACCCTGAGGCAAGAATTATATTAAGGCAGCAATTAAGGTAATCAAATAGATATTGTGTAGGCCTACCATGACTATCGTACTGCCATCTGGTGCTATGCGCAATTTAAGGGCCCTAATTCATTTGTATTCATAATAGTCTAATTTTAGCCGGTAGTTCTGTGTTACCCCATCATTATATCTCCCTCGAACTTATCTCCCTCGGACTGGGTCAAGGCTTGACTTATGACACCATGAATGTCCATGAGCGAGGCCTACATGGTAAATTAAGCTAACTTGGCCAAGCTCCTTAGTTGTTATAGTTGGTGTATATATAGTTGTCATATATATAGTTGTTATATATATAGTTGTCATATATATAGTTGTTATATATATAGTTTATATATATATATATATATAGTTGTTATATATATATAGTTGTTATAGTTATTATTAACTGGTTTGTGAAATCACTTTGCATGGTCTAGCCTCTGGGTCACCAAGGTAGTGTTCCAATAGGTCGTGCAATTGATATCTTAATTCGTGTGATATCGATCCCTTGGCTTCATTGTAAACTCTGTCCGCTCTTTGATTATAATGTGACATCACATGCTTTATCAAGTTTGGTTTGTATCTGTTACGGCCTATCGCTCTTTTTTATTTATGAACTTGATCTGCGAAAATAAGTTTCCAAAATGTAAGTGGTTTCATTTTATGTGGGAGAAAAATAGGACTTATTTTTATAGCATAATCTGGCTAAATCTCTAGTAAATGAAACGTTACATGTAATTTATTTTGCCCAATCCAATCTTCTTCTTTTTTTCTTCTTTTTTTTTGAACCAGCAGTAGGCCTATGCCTAATATTTTAGTAATATTTATACAAAATTGTGATAATTATTTGATTATTAAAATTGTTGCCAAAAGGGCATTTCTCAATGGACACCTAACCCTGCTAGATGGTCTATGATAATGACTGCTGATAACTACGGGTTTTTTTAGGTGGTGAAGCCTCAGTGAGCAATACATTTTATGAGGGTGCCCCCCTCCCCTCGGTGAGCTCATGAGCTAGTGATCTATTTTTAGCCTAGGCTGGACACTCAGTATGCTCGCTCGGGGGCCCTGGCTGTTCACTGCAACACTCTGATGTGCCGGGCGGGGGAAGTGCAAAAACGTCCGATTATAACCCAAATTTTTGTCAGTTTGGCACCCCCTCTGGAATACAACTGGTGTTGAGTTATTTCTGCATATATGTAGAGGTCAGAGAGAATATTATTTGTCTGTGACACGGTGTACTTCGCTTGGAATTCGTGGATAAATTTGAGAGCAGGACTTCTCGCATTTTCGTTGATGCGTGCTCCATCTCAGATATCTGGCTCAGCATCAAGTCTGACTGATTTTTGCTGCACACTGACTGAGTAGCCAAAAGACTGGAGTTATTAAGCATTTAAACTATCCAATATTGGACACATGCACATTTGCATTATACCTAGCACCTCTCAGGTTGTTCGATAACTGGCATCACATTATATCTCAAGGATTTAGGTGAACGAAAATAGATCGATTTGCTGTTTCGACAGTGAATGACTACCACTCAATAATGGCTCATCACACCCCTGTGAAAAAAGTGCCCCTTCATTTGCAGGTAATAATTGAACTGTCAGTGAATTGCTTTCATGTATTAATGCAAATATGTTTTTTTTTTTTTTTTGGTTTTTTTGCTTTCAGGTGCTTGATTTCTGTATGTTGACATCTTGTCACAATATTGTTGTGTTTTCTGTCAGTTGGGCTTGTTTCAATGTGTCAACAACAATGCTCACCTGTGCTATTTCACTGAATGATTTTTTTTTTTAAATATCTGTGATATAATACATAAATACATGTACACATTATACACGGCTATCATATTAATATCTTTATTAATGTGATACAGGCCATATAATATCTAGTTGTAATTTTTGCCACATTTTTATTTCCAATTAAGTTCCGAGTTTCTAGATATAATTTCATCAATTTGGTATTGATTAGCAAGGATACATTGTCATTTTATCATCGCAGAAAGTTGATATTTGCCTAATTAGTGGTGACTAAATTTTACTAGGATATCAGCCGTATTGCAATTAGAATCGATAAATCTTTGAAAATGCTAGTTTCAACTTACGATATTTCAATAACCGTTCATGCATGTCATAGAGAACTTATTATTCTCTGCTATAACCACACATGACAGAAATATGCCCTACAGATTGGTCGGGGCCTTTTACCCTTAGCAATTTAGCCTCATGGCACTTGATTAGAGAAACAATGTTCGGTTACACATACTATGACTATAAAGGTCATCGCTGGCATTATTGAAATACACCAGCAAGAACTATGCATTGTATATGGGTGTAATGCAGTCTATGAAATCAGTTAATCTTCTATATGCATGATAATGGTGATATAGCCATCATCTAGGTCACTCAGTCTAATAATCTCTATGTGGGGTGCAGTGCAGTAGGTTGGAGTTTGCAGGATCTCTCAAGTGTATGGGTGTGTAATATATAACTGACAAGAATGTACAGTGTAGATGTGTCAAGGAAAAAGAACTGCTGTACAAAAAAGTACATGTATAGTCTATGTACTCATTGGATGTTGGCAGTCTAAGTAGAATCTAGTAGTGCTTCAGTTAATGCCAAGTCATTTGATAATGATTATATTTCTGACATCTTTATATAATTAAAAGTTTAGTCTTTATTGTAGTGTATTGACATGGTAACTAATTATGGTATTTGTATATTGGCGATGAAAATGATATTGTACAGTACTCGGATAACCTTAGCCACTACTACCAAAAAAGTTGCTCTAAGTTCCCTGGTACTATATATGTATATGGCAGACATACTTGAGTAATGACTTAACTTTTTATGAAACAATCCATGCGAACTACATGCTTTACGATAAATCAGTGACGTTATTGTCCTACTAAAAACGCACAGGTATTCACAACAATAACCCTTCTTTGAGCAACACACATTGCATGATTTTCCCATGAGCCCATCCAAGAGTAAAATCAATGACACTAGAAATTGGCATGGTGTCCCAGGGCACATGTGTTCCCAGGCTGTGCAAGAGAAAATAGAAGAAATGGCTGAGCAGAAAGAAAACCCTCGCGAGTGATTTGTTTAGAAAACATGACTCCCACTCCCACTCAACAAGTGACTGCAAGGTGTCATGGCCAGATTGTCAACTTTTTTTCTCCCCAATTACAAAGTTGTGTCTAATTGTCAACCTTTTTTCTCATAGGAGACTCGTTGTTAATAGATATGTCAGTGAAGTTAGTATGGAGATAAGTGTGTTGTTTAGCATTACATATGAAGCTTTTGCAGTTTTATTTCATGATATTATTTTTCTGTTGTGGAGCCTTGATAACAAATTTATACATGAAAATGCATTGGATCATGGAGTATCTAGTGACTCTGTGTCAACATTATGACATAAACATTGTCTTTAAATATCTACTTTTTGATCTGTCTCCAAACATTGGTCTAAAGATTCAGTCAAGGATGCCCCCTCGAAATCTGCTGTATAATGTGTAATTGAATAGCCATAAACAATGTCTTTAAAATGTTATTGAACATTTTTTTTCTTCACAAGTTGACTCTGCATAGTTATTTAATTCATGAATGCATAGGAAATGGCATGCACACATTTAAGTGGGGCTTAGCAAGGGACCCTTAGCTTAGCAAGTTGTTATGCCATGTAATGGTTTTTGCTAACATTAGATTAAGTGCCCTGTAGGAGATTTCCGGCATCTTAATAGTTGTTGTTAGGTGATATTGGGCACCTGCAGCTGTGGTAGGGGTTGCATTAAAATAACAATCTCAATATCTAGGAGATATCTTTGAAAAACTTAGCTACTAGTCCCCTGTCCACAGGAAAGGGTTACAACGTCCTAGATGAAAAAATATGGAATTTTGGCTTGTGTGGGAACTAGCCTATTAATAAACGTTTGCCACACGAAATACACCTGCTCTAGGGTTAGACATACCTTTTTTCTATTGTATTGTGCTCAGATATAGTTGGTTTCTTCCAATTATCATCGATTTCTGCACTATTTTTAAAGTCATGACATTCATATGATAAGATGAAAGAAGGTTAAATTTAGTTTGTATTAAGTAAAACAATGAAGACTTTTAGCAAAGTATTTGGGTGTTCGAGGCGAAAAGTGTTTATTTTTACCTGGGTTTCGTAACATCAAATCCTTGTGAAAAAGATAGCAAAAATCCATACCTGTACAATGTCGTTATATTAATAACTATAAAGTAATTATAAACAAGTTCAACTGTAACAAGTCTATCCACTGTGCAAATTTACTGGTCTTCCATAGTCATATAGTATTCAACTGTTAATGATCAATTTGGTCTTAAAATTGAGATGTAAAATCACATTTGAGAGTATATGATGGGTTAAGATGAAGTTCTGTAGCAATATACTGTGCTTTAAAAATGTACTGCAAATAATGTATTGTTTGGGCATGGATGTATTAGAATGGTTTGAGTGAGCTATAGTTGTTTAGTATTCTCACAATCTTGGTTGTTGTAAAAAGCATTCGAAGAATTCATCTAGTCAGCAGACCTAGATCTCAAGGTTTGGCACTTTGACTATGATTAATATATAGACAGGATGACTGAGGCTGTGGTTTAGTTTTGGCTTTGATGTTGTCTAGTGTAAATTGTTGCACTGTGAATTACAAGCTGTGCCTGTTAATCTGTCAGACGAAGATGGGCCTGTCATGTATCTTAACTAGCTACACATGCCTGCAAGGTGAAGTGTCAGACTGTCTGTCTAGTTTGGTAAACTTTGGTCTGTTTGTAGTCGACTAGATCAAGATTTCAAGATGCAAAGTACACGCATAGTAGTTAACTAGTAGGCATACTCTAATGTAATAGTTTAGAAAACAAAATCATCAACGTGATCAAAATGGCCAAAAAGGTGTGAAATTAACTTAAATAGTGGAGTTTCCTTAAAGCTTATTGATATTTCCACTGGGTGGCAACTGGCAGAATGCTGTAGTCCCTATTCTGATTGGTTGAAGGGAGGGGACCCCAAGCAGAAGTATTTCTAGTGCATTTTAATGTATATTTGATGCCTTATGTTTGGATAAAATTTAGCTTATTTTATTAAATAATTAGCGTTTGTTGAATCAAATGGCAACACAAACCTTGCACTGAAAAACTAATTGAGTAATAACTGAAAAAGACAGACTTATGCAGTGTCACAGTTTGAGGTGTTCTGTAGAAATGACCTTATTACAACTGTGGTATTAATTTTAATGATTCTTAAAATTATCATGAACAAAATTACCAACAGTGGAATTTCTTTCAGTTCTATACTTTTAGGTATTGAATTGAAAATAATTTATTTGGCAATTAAACAAGAATACAGCATGATATTTTGTTATTTTTTGGCATGATAAATTTAAAATTATTACATATATTCTATCAGTGTTAAACTTGCCAGGAAACCCCAAAGAACCTCAGTGGGTTGTGTTAGGGCCAACTTATGATTCAAGTCTGGAATATCGAGTATTATAGACAACTATACTTTGTAAGCTCTAATAGAAAACTTTTCCCTAACTAAATTTATTGTGTTATGGGCAATCAGTATGGCCATACTATTATGAATTGGCAGTGTGTTGAACATGTTGAATGTTAACTAGTACATTTCACTAGCAATTCACTGTATCTTACTATTGTAATTAGGGTGAATGGGTTCCGCATTGCATGATCAAGGACCATTACGGTCATTGAACCCAACGTGGTAAATTAGTAATCAAATAGCTCGTATTACTATTACTATCTGACATGATGCATTGTGATCTTGTGTTAATTAATATCCTAAATGTTTAAATTGGGGTTGTAACATAAGGTTTATGATGTAATTGGCATGCATTAGAATTTGTAATTATATTATCTGCTCGAGTTTACATTGAGATCGAATGATGAATTGGTTATTACCTAATAGTATTGTCAGACATTCCCAAGGGTAAATTGATTATGCTGTGGAACTTTGCAATTAAGAGGACACTTATCTTTCGAATTACTGAAGCGGTGTCATTTTCTAAGTTCCAATATTTGGTGGTTTTTAAAATATATTTTAGAGTTTCATCGAATGGGTTGGAATAGGCGAAAGCGCATTTCAAAAATCCTAATTTTAAAGCTTTGAATGATTTTAATATATAGCAAGAGTGCCCTTTGTCAAGGATATTTTGCCTAATAATCATCCATTCATTCACAGGGAAGCATTGGTGAAAAAACTTGTAATATATTTTTTTGGCAGTGTTCTGACTGAATGAAAGGGTCGTACAATTAAGTGTTTAATTACACATTGTCGTTGACACAGTTTTGGCAGGATATCAAATCATAGAACATGATATGACCGAACCATATTCATTCAGTGACCCTTCAGTGCACTTACAGCACACATCGTTTTACTCTTTATTTCACTTTAAAGTGATGGTCAACTCCTTAAAGTTGCAGTGCACATTGCTTTAAATTCACTTTGTTTTGCTTTAAAGTAATGTCTAACTTCATTAAAGTTGCAGTGCACATTGCTTTAAATTCCCTTTGTTTCGCTTTAAAGTAATGTCTAACTTCATTAAAGTTGCAGTGTTTGTTTCGCTTTAAAGTAATGTCTAACTTCATTAAAGTTGCAGTGCACATTGCTTTAAATTCACTTTGTTTCGCTTTAAAGTAATGTCTAACTTCATAAAGTTCCACAACACATTGTATTTGCTTTAAGTTTAAAGTGATATACACCAACAAAAAATTACAGCACACGTTGTTTATCTTAATTTCACTTTAACTTTAAAGTGATATCCAACTTCATAAGGTCATAGCACAATTGTTTTTGTTGCATTGCACTTTAAGTGATGTCCTCCAGACTAATAAGTTATTTCTAATGCTCTCAGACTTCATGGTTAATCTTATCATTTGCTTATACAGGATTGTGTTAGAAAATACAATCATTTAACTTGATGAAGAAATAGCTTTACGATTCTAGAATGTGAGCACAAAATGTTCCTTTGCTTTACAGTATATATTGAATTAGGCAGTTTTATAGCAGACATTGTGAGTTATGTACGTGTATATGCATGCAGAATATTTTACAGAACTTGTCTGAGTGTGCATCACCAGCCTAGATAATCCTATTGTTGTCTCTTTTATGTTTTTTGTTCTTTTTAATTTGGAGTTTCTGTGACAGCTGACAGCACTGCACATGAACTAGTAACAGTTTTGCCTCAGATCTATCCTTATTCTGTGATGAGAGCATCATCAGGCAACAGTGTTATGGCCTACTGCAGCACTGCCTACTGGTATGAAGTGCCACCCACTTCCACTAAAACGCTATTACTTTAAATGTTTGAACTTGGCGTAGAAATGGATATTGCTAGTTCAAAGGTTATCATGATCATATAATGATATACTAAAGGAAAAATATATTTAATGGTATTTAGGACCACTTACATTTTTTAGCTTTTGCACACTATATGTGTGATGAATTATGATGGGAGGCTATATCATTTTAATATAGCTGGCAACAGTAGCCTCTTAAATGCTTGGGACATAATCATATGATTATGTCTGAGCATATTTTAGATAAGTCAGTGAATCATGTGAATAATGATAAAATTATGAAAGTGTTCGATTATTTCTTGAAATATTTGTGGGTTGTTTTGAGTCCTACTGGTATTCATGAAAAAGAGTTTTCTCTGGTCTCCTACTCTTATACAGTGGTTGCAAGGTTCAAAGGTTTGCTTCACCAATGTTTTTTTAGGACCACTTTTCTAAGTCCTCTATCTTGTTAATAGTCTGTTAGTTTTTGTGTGAAGAGCAAATATCCAGCATTTTGGGGCAGTGTTGGAAGAAGTGCGGATATTTGGAGTGGGTGTTCATGCCATATTTTCCTGTCTGGCTTTCAGTATATATTTCAGCAACCTGACCTGCTAAGTTCTCAACCAGAAGAGTACAGTATCCAGACTTCCTGGCCCTTGGCCATGCTTTGGGTTGTTAGGTGTGAAGTGGACCCCAGGAACTTAGCACCTCTGAGCATTCTGAGTCAGAGTGGTTTGATAACAGTAGAGGACTCAGTGAGGATCCCAGGTTTACACAGCTATTAGACATTCTGTAGACGTTCTAGGAAAAGTGTTAGTCGAATGTGTGAGTCACCGATAAATCCATTGAGACAGTTGGATGCCCGCCCTGGTTTTTCCAGCTGAAGATAGTAAAAATGTTTGTTCATCTTTATGGACTTTGAGTTTCATAATTATGTGCATGACGGAACTGCTGGGTATTTCATGGTATTTTCTAATAATTTTCATGACAAGGAGTTGGTCTTGTGCAAATATGATCATAGAGAGTGTAGTACTGTAGATTATGTTTGCATATTGTACGCTTACAATGAACTTACAATGAAAGTTCTCATTTAATTTTCGGCACTACTGATTAAAGTTCCAACAAACAGTTTTGTTACAAACTTTGTTTTGTGAAATTGATGAACAATTGAACATGCATGATGATATTAACAAAATTCAGCATTGTATGATAATGATTTGCTGGCATGATAGATGTGTCTTTAGGGAGTGTTGTAATAATTGAACCTGGCTATTGCTGTCTGTGTGTGTGTTGTCACTGGTCCACAGCTTGTGAATGTCCCACAGTTTAATATGAAAGTCAGACTATTTGAAACTGTATTCATTTTTCCTGTGTGTTTGACTGTATTCAAAGAATGTTGTACACATCAGAAACAGACTTTTTCCATTGTGTGTCATCTCACAGACTCACTCGATGCATTCAACTCTCTGACGAGATTCGGGGACTGTATTTTGAGTCATGGTCTGCAAATATTGACCAAATTCTGCTGAGCTGAGCTGCTGAGTTGATGCTGCAGTAGATTAAACACTGAAGTCTCTATAGAGTCTAGAGCAGACTGAACCAAATGATCACTATTCAAGATATAAAATGAGAACAAACCAAGTGATCACTTCTCTGATAACATATTGTTGGGTTCACTGGGGGATTCACTATGCAGGAACAAATGAATAGCAGATGTTTGCACATAAGCACAGTGCCAGCTTGGCATGGGGGTTTTGTCATTAGACTCCCTGCTATACAGGCTATTGTGATCTAATAACAGAAAACAGGGTGCCTATATTTCTCGCAGTTATGTTGTCAGCACATTGACTGTAGAAATATTGGGTTTGAGTTGCACCCTGATTTATTTAAAGGGAGATAAATTATGATACAACAATTTATTTTGCTGTCTTTTAAAATGTCCTGGTTATAAAAACGAATGCAATCTGTTTGCTTGAGAATTCGTAAAAAAAAAGTTCCTTTTAGTGGCCATTGTTCTGTTGTTATTGAACAGCTGATTAATATAGAATATTTTGACCATGACTTCAGTAGAATATTATCGATAGGATCGATAGGATGGATCCGATTATGTTCCTTTAATTAGTGCACATGTGCAGATTAATATTTGAATTAAGTAATAATCAATATGATCGAAATTATGACAGAATGGTTTGAACTGCACTTGAGTCAAATACTATAAATATCAATAGGATAGAATACTTTAAAAATTTAAGCTATGGACACTTAGCAAAATTGTTTGCTTTATTACATTTTTTAGGCGCACAGTGCACATTGTTTTGTCATGTAGTTGTGGAATGGCAGTGGTTCCAGTTTATATCAGTCTGCTGTATCAGTGGTGGGCTATCATGCCACCAGTGCTAAATTAAGAGCTGTCAATCATATTTCAGTGCGAGTAAATGACACCAAATGGCAGTAAATGGCAGATTATGAGATATTTGTGATTTATGAAACATGTGCAGTGCATTTGGTGTATAGATACATGATCATGATGATGTATGCGGGTGATCTTAATGGCCACGCGCAGTCAAAGTCTTGCCTCGGGTCAATCAAACAATAAGGCGACTACTATATCCTTGGGCCATTTTATCAACTGACCGCTGTTTGCCTGAGGGCTTTAGTGAGGACTGTGGGTTTGGTCATTGGGAGGTTTTGTGATGTGTCTTTCATGTTGGCATTTGTCCATTTCTTTGATTTTATCAGTTTACTTCTATTGCATGCCAACATTGCAACATTTGGAGAAATATCTGTGCTGAAATTTAATGCACCTACATGGCCAAATGTGCCAGGTGTGTTTTCCATGAGAAAGATAATAAACGCATGGAAAATGCATGGTTATTAGCCAATTATAATTAGGCAAAAACCATGCGTTTATCCAAACGCATGGAAAACGCACGTGGCACAATTGGCCATGTACTTTTGATCTATACTTATAAAGAAGGATTTTGTCTTTGTTGTTATTTAAAGTCTAAGCTGATTATGAATTCTGGTCTGAAGGTCACATGAGAAATTTAATGAACGCCTGAATTGTTCAAGATTGCAGTTTTGTGCAGTTTGTGTCAATATTGAATAATAACCACTCAGACAAGGTAACCAAAAAAGAACAGAAAAAGAATGCGTTGTTGTTTAGTTTATGGTATTTCATATAAAACCCAAAAGACAAGTTTTTTCTCAGTGATACTTTCAAAGCATTTATTGCACATGTTGCAAGCAATAGGGTGCACATCTAAAGATATTGCAGTTGTTGATATCACTCATGGTTGTTGTGAATTGTGATATTTTGGTGCTAACTGCAGTGGTTTACCTTATTGGTCATTGTTTCATTGTTTGCATGAACAAATAAAATAAAATAGAACCCAAGGTTGAAACGTCAGACCTTTAAAAAAAAAAATTTATATATAAATTTCTTATTTTGAGTGCCTATTTTTATGGCATAGTTTTAATACTACTAGTGTAGTCTAATGGCTGGTCAGCTTATTTAGCCATGTTCTAAAGGTAGATGTAATGATGAGATGACGATCTAGGACTTTGTAAACTGACTATTCAAAAATGATGATCAGACAGATCAGTGCTGATCTGTATACATATATGAATAGTACTGCAGTAGTTGACAGGCTGCATGAGATTATGCAGATTTGTCTTTGTACTCGTATGAGATCTATCAAATCTGTGTGGGCCTACCCATTCATAGCCTAGGGATTTGCAATTCTTAGATGTGACCTTAGGATGACCTACATAGAAGGGTCACCTTTGGTGTTTTGGGTTTACCTGGGGTGGTTCCAACAACCTGTCTTGATATTTTGTACTTTACCAGTGGGTGATCTGCCTATGTTCAGTCTTTGGTGTTTATTTTGGTCTGCATAAAAACAAAATCTCTTGTTGCATGTTATTATCTTTGTAAATAATTACAATAATTAAATAGAATAGTCTTTCAAACTTTCCTTTTTTTTATCAGTGACATCATGAGGGATTTAGTCAAACAAACTGTTAACTGCTAAACTGTTTTTTGGTTTAGTCTTAGTTATATCAGGTAGGCTTATACAATGCTATCTTGTTTGGTTTGAGTATTGTTTTGTTTCTTTAGAAAGTGAAACATGTAATTTATAGTGCAAACACAGGAGAACACTGTGACATCATGCTGTTAGAATCAAGAGAAAATTGAAGAGTGATTCTATGTAATGGTAATGAGATGCTGTGGTCTGGTGGTTGAAGTGTGCGCCTGCTATCTACAAGGTTGTGGGTTTGAACTCCCATCGTGGCATCGAGGCGTTGGCCAGATCCTCTTCAACAATTGCCCCACCCTGGTGCAATGGGTACTTGGCAGTAGTATATATAGGCACCAACAGTGATGGCACTGGTGTGAGCTCTTAAGCCCGGCAGTTAAGCCCATGTTCATGTCTGAGTTGAGAAAGACTCTGGATTGGCCTGCCAAGAATGTAATTGTAAAGTCAGTTGAGACTATGTTGTGTGATTACAGGTTATAAACCAAGATTTTCATTATTACTAAGGTTAACTATTTAAGTCCAGAGAATACACCTGTTCAGTTTATAATTGGAATGGACTTACTCCAGGTGGATCCAGAAACAAAATCACTTCAATCCATTTGTAGCTCCAGAGGAAATTAATGTTATTTCTACCCTTGATGATTCTGTGATGCATGTCATAATGTAGAGCTATCAGGATGTCATTTCCTGTTAATAATGAAGTTTACAAGTGAGGATATAAAGGCAAAATAACCTAAATGATTTCAACCTAAATGAATAGAGTAAATATAATACTTAGGAAGTGTCTAACATTCCATGGCAAATTATTTAAATATTTTGTTTTACTTGTGTAGAATGTTTAAATTTGTGTTTATGTAAATATTAAACTCACATTAGTGTGTGCAGTTTCTCAAGCATAATATGATATAATGGTTTTTCATGTCAGAAGATTCAGGTCCTCGGTAGACTTCTTCGCTATCAAGCAATATTATGTTTTCCTCAGCAGAAATTTTCCAATACATGTACTATGTATGTGTTTAGTGTACTATGACATTTGTGTGGAATAAATCCAGTCATGTTTACCAATGTTTATATTTGTCCAGGCAAAGCTTTGGAAATATCTGTGATCTCTAGAAATCTGCCATGAAGCAGTTTAAGTCACTTAAATAAGTTAAATTTGACTGCCATATTTTGTGAAAGTGACCTCTGGTCAACACCTAACAGAGGGCAACTGTTAGTCCTCGTAGACTGTAGGTCCAAGGTCAAGGTCACAGTGGGTAGTGTGTATATAATGGAGAAGAGGGCGTAGATCAAATGTAGATCTTCGGGGTGTTTGTGTGTTGAGATTGAGCGATCAAATTTCCACTAAGTCGATCAAATTCATCTTTGTACTGTGTGTATGTGATTATATCTGTTCATAGTGTATGTTGTTTACTGTATACAGTAAATATAAACCATGTCAGATTGTTCTGTGTATATTTTTATGACATTGTATCATGTATATACTTGTATCTTGCCCTCGAAGATTTAAGAGAGGTCTTTTGTTTTGGGCCCCTTTGTGCCTCACTTTGATATTGTTGCACTTTGATATAAAGTGTTATTTATTGGTCTGAAAACTTATGATTTATCGTTAGAAGTAAAGTCTTCTCTTACGAAGTCTTGCCGGTGTATCAGATCTTGGCCTATAAATTCCTGCTGTGACTAGTAGGGTTCATTGGATCATATGTGATATATATTTGTTAGTTTGGCTTCACTTTCTCTAAATAAAAGCAAGAATTCATTAATGTTAAATTGTGATGGATTACTAATTGTAGCATATCATTTTATTTCAATTACTATAAACCTATACATGTTCAGTGGTACTTTAATTGAATTGAAAGTCAATATTGAAGTCAATCTTAAGTGGCTGAGCATTGCTGAGTGACCTTGTGGCTTTCTTAGCAGGGTTCGAATGACCCCCATCACTCAAGCCATCAACACCCCTCTGGAACTCTTCAAGTGTTTCATGGGTTCTCACCTGGGAGGTCGTAAGTCACTACCTGCAGGTGTCCAGGGGGAATACCTGGGCAATGTTATGGGAGGATGGTGCTGTGTATTTGAAGTCTTAAGGGCATTAGCTGCCAGTGCCAAATCATGAGATGTCTTCCTGTACTTGATTTGGAAAGAATTCAAATGACTTGGAAGTAACTATGTGTCAGATGTTGGATGTGCATTAACATCATATTTCCAGATAAAACCTCAGTCCTTTATCAAATGTTTATCTATATATTTGGTTCAATTAGAAGAACATGTACGATTGGACATCTACTTTATATGTGCATGTGTAAATTAAAATGTTTCCTGAATGAAGGGAGATTTTAAGTACATATTGTTTATTATACTGACATGCACAGTTGTGAATGTACTGTACTAAATCAGATCGTTGTGAAATGTAGTTCTGTTTCGTGCAAGTTTTTTCTGTCACAGTGCATGCATGATGCTGCGTCAATTCTTTGTAATAAACTGTATTTTTGCAATATGCGAATGAACCTCATTCTAGCTGGCAGTTGGCAAGCAAATATTGAGTCTGCAATGGACTAGTGGGAGGAGAGGAAAGTGGAAAGTGAAGCGGGGGGCAATATTATAATCCATAAGAACAGCCCCATGAGTCATAACTGTGTCACAAAGACTCATTAGCAAAGTCCTCCTGTATTACTCATGCAGAGAGGGTCCACTGTGCACTGGCATTTGTGTCCTGGGCCATTAATAAAGACGCTATTGCTCATAATCATTTTACTTGCAAATTGAGAGTCAATTGATCAATCCCACTGACAGATTAGATTAATCGGAATAATTAAATGCCTGAACACTGCTGAATTACAAGATGGCTTGACCTAATCTGATCAATAAGGCATCTGACTAATGTCATATTGAAGTAATCTTGTCAACAATGTGCTTAAATGCAAGTAAATGTTTGATGGGATGTTGCACTGTTTGGGTTTAATCCAAGCTTTGTGCTTATGAGTTTGTAAATATCTCTATGATCATTGCTAGGATTTTTCTGAATGTTTATGATAACTGGATAAGTTAAAATATGCATCTTTCCCATTCCATCTTATAGATGTAAATATTTTCAGTTATCAGACTTTATCTGGCGCAGATTTGAAATGTCTTCTTCAATGATGATTGACAGATTAACTTTGCTCCTCAATGATCCTATCTAATTTTGATCGACTTATCTTCAGCTATTGCTGTAAAAGTACTACATAATTTAATTACTAATGTTTTGATTTCTTGTATTTTCAGAGTGCACAATGTCGCTTATTCATCAAGGGAGGAAAGATTGTAAATGACGACTGCTCATATGATGGCGACATCTACATTGAAGATGGAGTTATTAAGTAAGTTTAATCAGTGCTAATGCTAGAGAGAATTACATGAGCTTGTCATCAAGCTCTCCTTCTGTTAATTTAAGAATACGTTGCCAATTTCCATCTTAAACCTTTATTAGAAAGTTTTATATTCATTGTAGAAGTTCCTTTCTAGAATGAATGAATTTTACCGACATGTAGAGATCACAAGAGACTTTAATGTCATTGCTAGACATTGATTTAAGAATGCCGCAAGTAAAACTTTCTTGGATATTTGATATTCTCAGTTAAGTGCCCCAAAACATTGTGTTAGAAACAGACACTGAAGCAAAAAGCACAGACTTCATAAAAATTTGATGCTCTGTCAGACCTATTGTGAACTTTTGATCTGTGACAAGTGTTATCTGACCAACAAGACTTGAAATCTCTGCATTTATTGAATGACTTTAATAGGCCAAAAGACTAACCCAGATGCAATCCACTTGAAGTTAGAATAATTTTGCATTTGCTAATATATACGTTTTTACTTTTTGTGTGTGTTATTAACTGTTCGTATATTATATGGTTTTATATATTGATTTTGCTGAAAATTATGTTATAATAACATCCAGTTTCTTTGACAGAAGTTGGCCTGCAAGGAAGTTATGATTTTAACAATGCTCACTAAGATTGTCTGACATGTATACAGAGTGCTCTGATAACCTCTATGAAATTATTTTTATTACAAAAAGCCCAGAGAAAGGGTTTCGCATGTCAGATTGTCATTGTCTGAGTTTACATAATAAGACCATGTTACATGATAGAGAACTCACACAAGGTGAAACTGTAACTTGATTCAAAAGTAGACCATTTTATCAAGAGAGGCCATCATAAATTTGCACGTTTGAATTATAGGCCATTGCTCTAAGTTGGACAGCATAACAATACCCTTCTGTAAATAAAGTGGGGTATTCTTAGCTACTGTTTGCTGTGCCTGAAAATTATGTGAAGAAGTAAAATTAATGTGGAGAAAGAGTCTTCCGATGGGGTAGATTTATACCATTTAAATGCCAAGAAAGAGCAGCAGTTTGTTATACAGTGCATATTTCTATTGATAATCCATTACATTCTGTTACAAATATAGCTTTACCGATTGCGGACACTTGATATTAGATCTCTAGTTCCCATCTTATTAGGTTATAGTTGGCGACCAAGCTATTTGCATCTTTGCGTTATCAAAAATGAGCATTGATTGGTCGATGGATATGGGATTGTTTGAAATGACAGAATATTCAATCATTAAATTCAGGGTTATTGAATAATATATTTATTCCATAGATGCATGAACTTATATTTAAATATCAATAATTCTTTTCACAGACAAATTGGTACAAACCTGGTGATTCCCGGTGGAGCTAGGACAATTGACATCCGGGGAAAGTTGGTTCTCCCAGGAGGTATCGACACCCACACTCACATGCAGATGCCTTTCATGGGCACAACGGCTGTGGATGACTTCTACAGCGGGACGAAAGCTGCCCTCGCTGGTGGCACTACAATGATTAGTAAGTTCAGAGCAAGATTCAAGATTTTATTCACCGTACAATACACAAAAATGTATTAGTTATAAATGTAGGCACTCTGTCAAGAACATTTTGTAATAGGGATCATCAGTTTATCATCAGGATTCGGAAATAATAACACAATGCATGACGTCACCTGTACAAAATACCAGATGACGTCATCAATATTCAGCTGTAGTATACAGTTTGCTGTTATTTTCGGGTTCAAGGTCACACACTTGAACTGACCAGCCCTATTGGGTGTGATGTGACCAAAGTCCAATTTTGAACTGTTATTGGGAGTTTTTAACCTCTTATATCCCAGTCATCACATCCATTCAAAGCCTTTAAACCTAGGCTATAGTAACTGATTAGAGATTAACTTGGATAATTTTGCCAGGTAATAATGTGTATGAGTAATATAGAGTTTCACTGCTGTCAGGTATAGTTTGTCTACGTTTAAGATTTTCTGTGAAAGGAACAAAACTGAACTGACATTATAGCAGTGACTGGTTTTGAAGTATTTGTAGAACTTTTTTCGTGTAGTCAATGCCATGCATTAGGAAGTTTTTTGATGGTTGGTCCATTTATTTAAGACTTTATTTGACTTAAAATGTTTAATGTCTTTGAATTGCAGTTGACTTTGTAATTCCTGAAAAGGGTGAATCCCTCCTTGACGCCTATGAAAAATGGCGAGACTGGGCTGACAACAAGGTCTGTTCCGATTATGCTCTTCACATGGCTGTCACCTGGTGGAGTGACAAAGTTTCTGAAGAAATGGAGGTCCTAACTAAAGACAGAGGTTTGTTGGCTTCAGTTTTGGATGACTATTAAAGTGCATTTTAGGTTGAGAGACAGTATTCTATGTCACCAACATATATTGTGTACAAAAGTTATATTGCCGCATATTATTGCAGTTATAAATATGTTGCATGAAATCGTAATGTCACTAAGGTTCTTATTCCTGCTGCAAATTATCTTCGTTAAACAGCTCATTTATGATGGATGTGTGTATTGCTTGGGATAATCTAAGAACCTTTCAACCATGTTAATAAGGCCACATCACAATTAAGAGTCACCTGTCAACGGCCTTGAAAATTACCTTAATGCAGAGTCACTGTTTAACATCATTTGGTTTTGCTAGTTATCGTAGAAAGTGTGATTTGTAAATTGTACTACGTTTGTTTGCAGGTATCAACTCTTTCAAAATGTTCATGGCGTACAAAGATGTTTTCATGCTGAATGACACCGAGTTGTACCACACGTTCAAAAGATGCAAAGAGCTTGGAGCCATTGCGCAGGTCCATGCGGAAAATGGCAGTGTCATAGCTGAGGTTAGTTATGCATAGATATGCTTGGTCATGCCTAGATATGGGTATTTGATTTATAAATGGAAACTATTATCATATTAGAATGGCTTTGCAAACTATTACCTGTGTACCAGTTCTTACAAGAACCGAAAGCAAGGGAAATTGTATTTGTTTATATTACCCCCCAATGATGAAGTTTGGCTGATTCGGTACACCTGTAAATAAATCTGGGGTTTGCATGGGACTGACTGATATTGCAGATTGAGGAAATTCATTAAATTATTTGTAAACTGGATGTTTTGTTCATTTCAGAAACAACAAGAAATCATTGCTCTTGGTATCACTGGACCAGAGGGTCATGAAATGAGCCGACCAGAGGAGGTAAGTTTCGTGCCGCAATTAAATGATTTGTGATTGTAGTGTATATTATTTAACTTAGTAACAATGCACTGTTGTTATTTAAATATACTGAGGTTAAGCCTTCGCAGTATATGTTAGTAAAATGGCACAAAGTTTTGCTAATCGAATGAATAAGGTTGCGATAATTGTTCTGTAACCATGAATTGTAAAGATTTCATAATATTGTTAAGATTCTCAGGATATATTATATTGTATATTGAATGGATGAATGTAATTTAGGTTGAAACAGAAGCCACAGAACGAGCCATTATGTTGGCCAATCAAGCGGGTTGTCCTTTGTATGTTGTCCATGTCATGAGCAAAACGGCTGCAGATGCAGTGGCAAATGCTCGACGAGAAGGTAGAGGAAAATAAATTGGATAAGGGGAAAGTGGCTGGGAAGTCAACGAGTCAATTATAGTAGCACATGTAAAATAATTTAGGCTGAGCATAGGAAAATTGTAAGAGCAGATTTCATAGACTTGGAAACTAAACTACAGAGGACTCACCAATCATGTGAATTCTGGACTCCCATTGGCTAAGCTAGTCCCTCGGCCAGTTGGAGTTCTGGACTCATGTGACGTCATCTGCAGTTTAATTACCAATTCAATGACTAAGCCTTATCAGAAGCTACATAACCTTTTGGCTTGCACCTGACCTTGATGAATTACATGAAATCTTAGGGAACTGATAAAACCCAAGGTTCCTATCTTTTTTGAAGACTGTCCAGTAAATGCATGTTCGGTAAAATATATTTCAATATAATTTCCATGTGCACCATGTGTAAATAGATTACTCGGTGACTTCCCAGTCACAAGATTTAATTAAGTTTTAGGCTATCCTCTAAGGTTCACTGGTTAAGGTTTAACCCTGGTGAAGGTTTCTGTGGACAGCTGAATGTTTTCAAAGTTTTGTGTTTAGTAATTGTGGATTAAAATCGTTAAAATTATTCAAATCACCCAAAAAAATGCTCATACCATTAATGTATAGGCCTTAGTATGAAATACAAAACACACAGCATTGTGAACATACTTCTGTTGTAAGTTGCAACTAACATGTCTTCATTCCTCCAACACCATTCCTCTAACTGGTGCTGCGCTCTGGTGATTTTAGGCAGAAATGGAAGCTGTTAATAGATCAATTCTTCTGGCGTCCCAAGCTGATTGTCCTCTATATGTAACTAAGGTGATGAGTAAGAGTACAGCTGATGTAATATCAAATGCTAGGAGAAGAGGTTTGTATATTTATCGAGATTTTAGTATTGTTTGCACTTTTTGTTTTAATTATTTTGTAGTTCCACACTTTTAACTGCCTTTGCTAACATAGAATAAGTATAATTTAAGATTTAACTGCAAACTAGTTAAGATAATTTTTATGTGAGCTTTTAGTTTACAGTGGTTTTTGCCTTTTTGTTTTTAATTTGTCTCTATATAAGTGGCATAGTCCTGAACCATCCCCTGGCTATAGATGCCATTTTAATGGAATGAGCAGCACTTGCACTGTTGAAATTGCCTCGTTCAGGGACTGCTTCAAGATATGCAATATGAATTATGAAATAAATAACAAATACATGTATAGTTATTTATGACGAATGCATAAAAGTAACTGTTTTGCAACTTTTATCATTGTAATTTCTGATATGAACATTTTGTATGAATGATAGTATTATGGCATGGATTTGTTTATTACCGGCATAGATTTTTGCAGTTATCAAATTTATGATAATTTTTATAATTCTAGCTGTGACTCTTTCTAATAGCTTTGGATTTATTTTACCTCAGGTAAAGTAGTATTTGGCGAGCCCACGGCTGCTGGCTTAGGAACTGATGGTACAAATTATTGGAACAAATGTTGGAAACATGCTGCGTGTCACGTGATGAGTCCGCCTCTACGACCCGACCCTACAACGCCTACTTACCTCATGGATCTCTTAGCAAAGTGAGTCCTTATAATTGGAGTATTTCTTTTCATCTCCAGTGTTTTTAGTGGTCATGTAAGTAAAGCACACTGTAGATGAAACTCCACATTTGATAAGTACCTGGTGAATGGTGATCTTACGTAAATGCGAATAAACGAATAGAAAATTATATGATTCAGTGTATTTTCTAAAATGGGAATTTAAGGTTTGGACATAATCACATCATCCAATTGAATTGAGAATTATGAAAAAACCTATGTTATGTTGAAAGCTGTTGTTCAAGTAGTACAACTGTATTTCATTCTTTGTGAATTTTGCTTCAAAATTGGATGCCCTTGTGATGAAATTTATCTGCTGACCTTAAATCTGTTTGGGTCTATCTACTTTATAGATAAACAAAATTAACTTAGTATGAAATTATGGATGCCCATGTCGAAAATGGTTTCGAATTTTGTCTTGTGTGAAATTTATGTCTTCCATTGCCATCATTAACCTTTCTGAATTGCTTTTATTCAAGTAATGACCTTCAAGTAACTGGAACAGACAACTGTACGTTTAAAGTTGAACAAAAAGCCCTGGGAAGGGATGACTTCAGAAGAATTCCTAATGGTGTGAACGGTGTTGAGGACAGAATGTCTGTCATTTGGGAGAAAGGAGTGGTGAGTTAATTAGTTGTGAAATGTTAATCGCTTTGTAATATAGTTGGTTACTGTTATTACAAAGCCAATTAGACAATAAGAACGTGTGGGATTTGAGAAAAAGTGTCATTCGCATTTCATAAGTTGTCATAACATTTGATTATATCAGAAATAGATGTTAGTCGGTAATGGCATCATATATATATTCTATTTTAAATAATATGCTACATGATATTCAGATGTCTGTCACTGTGACTTATCACAAGTGTGTAGAGTTGACCATTTTCTGTACAATCCATGACATCTTGCTTTGCTAAGTATGAATATAAATCTATTTTTACAGGTATCCGGCAAAATGGATCCATGCAGATTTGTAGCTGTCACTAGTACCAATGCTGCTAAAATATTTAATATATATCCAAAGAAGGTGAGTGATCCTTGGTCAGATATCTTTTCTTTAACAAAGGTAAACAAACTGGAAGCATGAAAATCTCGGACAACAACATAACAACATGAATATACCAAGCTCATATTTTTAACTCATTAATATGTAATTATAGAAAAGAATCGGAGATGGAGAGATGCTGTTAAAGATTCACAGTTATGAATTTAATAATTATGAAAATGTTATGTAACTTAGGTTTATTTTATTTCATTTGTACACTCGAATGAGCCACAGGAATTTTAACAGTCTGATGTATAAACAGTCAATTGCATAGTGAAGCGAACAATTTTTAAGATAATGTTAAATATATTTGAAATAACCAATTTGGTGTTGTCCTCTCAGGGAAGAATTGCAGTGGGTTCTGATGCAGATATTCTCATCTGGGATCCGTCAGCAACAAGAACCATTTCAGCCAAGACCCACCATCAAGCGTGCGACTTCAACATCTTCGAAGGGATGACCTGCCACGGTGTTCCCGTTTACGTCATCAGTGGCGGACGAGTGGTCCTGGATGAAGATGGGGTAAGCAGTTTGAGTTATCTCAAGGATTATGAATTAATTGAATGAACTATTATTTTTGAATTTGGCTTAGATTATATCATTCAAAACTTTAAATTTTTACAGACCTTTTTCATAGAATAAGACTGAGGAAAGGATACAATTATAGTGGAATGGATGAGATAAATTATTTGGTGAATTTAGTTAAACATTTTCTAATCAATTGCAGCTCCACATGACCCAAGGAATTGGACGCTTTGTACCTACACCCGCTAATTCAGAATATGTTTACGGCAGGCTGAAATTCAGAGATCAGGTGAGGCTTTGTTGAATTTCTTTTTTAGTCTTAAGCCTGTGAATTGAAAAATAAAGTTGGTTGTTTGATAAAGATTTATTTGCTGCTAAAAATGGCATTGCTATCTATATAAATTCTTGGGAACCCCAATGAAGAAGACAAATAGACCATCATTTAATTTGTAAATTAGACCTCTGATTTTTGTCGCACGAGCATTGTTGCCATGGTTATTTGCCTCGTTCTTACTATAATGGTGTTATCCATTTCACTTGAGATTGCTTTGTTGTGCACCGTGGTTGGTCCCATTGACTGATCTCTGTTGTTGTATTCAAGTGAGTTTTGCAAATCTTGTCATTTATACCTTTCCTTTTAATATTTCAGTCAAGGCAGTACCAAGGAGTAAATCGGGACAAATATGATGGGCCAGTGGCTTCAACAGATAAACCTATGGAATTGGACAGCAATGCTACTTTCAACCCTTACGAGCATGACGCTGGTCCTCAAGCTGGATTCCACAACCGACCTACAACCAGCTCCGGTGCTCGCAACCTCCAGGATTCTAGTTTTGCTCTTAGTGGTAAGCGGATAAAGCACTAACTTTAGGCCAGATTCAGATGTGGCACGAATTGCTAGTCAATGTATTCTGTCTTTAATATGCATGTGACAAAGTTGATGCTTACTTAATTGCTACCATGTAACACTTGCCTCTGTATAATTTCTGGTGTCTTCATCATAAATTTAAAAGCCATATTAGTTTATATATTAGTTAATGGTTTATCATTTTAGTTTACATACTAGTTAATGGTTTATAATTTATTATACAGTGAATGTCTCAATCTACATCATGTAATTTTTGTCACTGCTTGACTTGGTTTCCATTGAGCGTAGCAACTGTTCTCACCAAATCATTAACTTGAAAGCACTTTTATTTTTCAAACTGTATATGTAATGTTCATGAATTTTCTGTTTCACAGGTGATCAGTATGACCAGCACAAAAATCGACGCCCAGGAACTAGGGTCAATGCGCCACCTGGTGGACGGTCTACTCCACTCTGGTAACCATGGCAACCACAGTAACCAGAATATCCCAACGATGATGAATAAATTCCCACTAATGCTGTAAATTCTTTGTGCAAGTAAAAGTGTTGAAATGAAGTTCAAATGAAGTTCAAATCAGATCTGAACATGTGCTTATCTGTAATTGAATTTCTAGCAAGATAAAATACAACACTGTATATTGGAAACACTAGATCTGTATGTGTAGATGCTTTTGAAAGAGGCAATTGATGTTCGTTGTATGAATTGATAATCCAAGGTGTTATTCCTGACTAACCAATAGTGCCATGAAGCAGTATTACCGACATCCGACATGCAAAATGGTGCAACATTGAAGAGCACAGATTTTAAACCCAAATTTACCTTTTTCTAATGACATAGACCTGTATAATTCTACACTATTTATATTGTTTCATATATTTTATCAGATTTCATATGATATACATGTAATATACGTATTTCTTTGTGAATGTTAACTATGTGCTGGATGCAATGTTGTCGATATTGTACTTGTGACTGATAAAATGAGAAAACCAACGAATAACGTGAGACATTAGAGAGCATGTTTTATTTTTTGCCAAATTATATTGCGGCAAGCACTAATAGAGTTGTATTAAACTAATAAATGTGTAGGAAAGAATTGTTTGTGGACAATTCCATTGTTTGAAATGGGTATGCTGCATTGTAAAGATAAACAGAAATGTGTGATTGAAATGAATGAGTGCCTAATGTGAATGAGACCTTGTGTCTTCCACGTGTTACTTTCAATCTTATTTCCAGTTTCATTTTGTTGGTTTGTTTATTTGGTACATCCGTGATATTAAATTAATTTTTTTCCGCTTGGTATTACCATTTATAATGTTTACATTACCTCAAGGGAACTGCTAAAAATGTACTTATTGCATGAAACTTTATTAAATCTGTTCATGAGGTAATAGATAATCATTGATGTGTAATAAATATTACACGAAAATGGTAATATACCATAATTTTTATTCACTTTTTATTGATTTTATTCATGTTTAGTTGCTGAGATATAGCATCTGTACAGTTTCTTTTTAATGATCATGTAATGTTTCAGTGAGTACACATTATTTATTTAATGATGTTCAAAATATTTGTAAGCAATGCGTGTGATTGATGAATGCATCAATGTGGCGAGCATGCAATTTTGTTGTCGTATTCAATAAACATTTTAATTTAGAAGTAAGCTTTTGTTTTATTTAAAAAATCTGAATCTGAATAATTAATATGATGGAGCATTGCCCGATACATTTTATAAGATCCTGTTGCTACATTTAAAGATTTGGGTGAGGCAATAGTGTGTAATTACTAATTATTGATTCTAAATGATTTTATCTCCAGACGGTATGAGAATTGAAATAAAATAAAAGGGAATTTTACCAAAGTCTAGAGGGCAGAATACTGTGAATTTACCACCTAGTGTTGAAGAGTAAAACGAAACATTTGCTGTAGAGTGGCGACTCCTGTGGGAAAATGCCAGGAATTTTATGTGCATGCAGAGGGAGGCTGGAGGAAAGGCGTGACGTCAATCCTATCCACTTGAGTTTGCTAAAGTTTTCCCAGGAAATGCCTCAAATAAACGGTATTTTAAGAGGGCTTTGAACAGGAAAAAAATGTACAGCTACATGAAACAATTATTTTAGGCCTTCTTTTCAAGTTTAGTGGGGAGAATAATTACCCTGTATTTTTTAAAGCATTTTATAAACATATCCTCCCTCCGGATTCAAAAGCCAAATATGACCCAGATCATGGGTGACGGGGGTATCCCTCAGATAATTTTGGGACACTTTTTGGCCTAGCATTAAGTTATGTTTTTGATTGTGACATGAGGGATTAACCGTAACTGGTCTCGAATCATGGTTTAAGACTTTTGGAAGGGCATCCATGGATGTTTTAGGAGATGACCAAGTCCTTCAAGCCAACTTGGGTGAGTATCTCAAGACGGAATTGTTACTTGTTGAGTTGATGAAGTCAACTCAAGTGCCTGCAAAATGGCCTCCATGCCTCCAAGAAGGTGTTGTTTTTCTATGACATTTATCTCAATAAATCTCTCGTATGATCTTTACGTCCTATTCCAGAGTGACATGTACATTTGATAGTCTTTAGTAAGTTATAAGTAACTAAATCATGTGTTAATGATCCTGTGATTGACATAAGAAACTCGGGGATCCAGTTTCACAGATCCAAGGTATCCACATTATGTTGGATCATACATTATTGCACAATTAGGCTAGATACCCTAGAGGGGTTCGATATAATATTGATCACTAGCTAGGTAAGTAATGCTTCACAATATATGTTTAATATAAAAGACAGTCATGATTTGTCCTGTAAAGTATTACCACTTCCAGTGTATGTGAAGTTCTTTAGAAACTTTGTATACATGTATGTATACATTTTATAATTTTATGGTCATCATAACATTATAGGTTATTATTTGACATAATACTGATACCATTACCCTATAATTTTACATATATTTTGTGCATATTTCCATAATGAAAACAGTGTATGGAAAAAAGTATGGGCAGGCAAGCGTGCATATATATATATATATATATAGAGCCATTCCGGAATCATTTAAAAATAATATTCTATGTAACACAAATCCAAACCTCAGGTAATTGAAGCTATGTGGCCAGAAGTGGCAGTGCAGTGTGGCACTTAAGTTTGTGATGTAATATTCTTCAAAGCTGAGGAAATTTCTTAATTGCTAGTATTTAGCCACCACACCTTGAATACAGTTGGGTCGGTACGTTCAATGGAGCATCGAATGACATTTTATTCTTCCCTATATATTTGGAGGTCTTTTCACGCTTGAAGGATTTTCATGCGTAGTGAATTTTATTTGTCTGACCAGGAAACTTAGGGCGAAATCAGTGTCAGTTGAATCATGCGATAAGACTTTCAGCTGAGATAGAAATCTTTCGCATTTTGAATATGATTTTATTTAGAGAAATTGAATTATTGCAAGCTTATTTCGTATTATGCATTGTTTCTCCCCATGTTGTATAAATATTTTAGCTTTGCAAAAAGTAAAATTGACATGTCCTCTCTCTTTAAAAAATTAATTTGTTTCTTGTTCGATTATTGGTAGACTACAAACAGTTTCAATGGCCATAGCCTCTGTTTTGTAGATCATTTCATTTGCTAGTTTCAAACAAAGTTCTACCTCAAAAGTGTACCCTTTTGAACACAGAACACTGTATTTGTACCAGTGTAGTCTAGTGTAGGTTATGCGTACGAATTTAAAGAAACGCAGAACAGAATAGTTAATATATTGATTATTTGATAGCAAATCGATGTAGAATTGGTGACTGTAATATAATTAACTCTATCAAATTAAATTTGAGATAATTTCTTTACAATATTTGCTATTGATTTCTAAACCAAGGGTACGTAATTCATGTCAAGAATGGCCAAAGCAAAAATAATTTTTTTCATGTTTTAAAGTTGTCATTCAAACTTTATTGCGTGATAGTTACACAGGTCAAGTTTAGGAAAGATAACGTCTCTGTGAGGGTTATCATGCTTTTCCTGGATGCACTTGGGACGAATGCACTGACAGTAGTCTGATTTAGTTTATCATATCAGATCAGCAAATCAGAAGTGCTTTAAGCCTGTCGTTATATAAAATGACTATTAAAAAGGTTAAAAAAATTAGATTGAAGGGCCTTTTTGGAAGTCAAATTATAGATTAATGAAATAAAATAATTCTTGCATTACTCAACTTTTGTTGGATGATTTCATCAGGATATTTTCTCTTTCCTTCAAAAATTTAGATAAAATTCTGAAAATAATAAGACCATGCAAGATACTTTTCTTGGTCCATGGTACATTATAGCACCCATTCTGTAGTGTTGCTTTGATGAGATTTTGTACAAACAACTATTTAATTAATCCATTATCTGCATTAGTTTATAAGTTTATATTGCCTATCATTATGGAGGTTTTGAAGCCGAAATAAGTATTTAAGATGATACTATGCAAAAGTTATTTCCGCGTTATAGTAATTTATTTATCAAAATGTAGATTTTAGCATTACAACAGTCCAGGTAATGTATCCAGGTTTTTTATAATTTTAAATTTAGTTAATGCATAGAAAAATTACCATAAGAGTATATCCCTATCAAGATGAACGAATTGATTTGATATATTAAATCTGATTTCACCTAGGTAGTCATATCTGGAAATATCGCTGAGATGCAAGTACATGAGCCCTTTAAACTGTAAAATACAGAGCTCTTCACGTGGTTTCTTGGTGATTGCCAATTTGTGGTACCAGATTAAGTGTTACAACGAATATCGTAAAACTGGTTATGACTGTTGTAATTAGATAAGATTATCAAAGACAAGGAATGATACTTGACAACAGGTGTGAGAGTCTCAGAAAGTTTATAAATTTGGCCGGACAAGAGGTTACGTATTACAAAGGTGTTAGTACTTATCGGAAAGATGGGTTAAATTTATGGAATATTTGTTTAGTTTTAATGGATTCCGAAGTACACATATCTGGTGACTTTATGGACTTTATAAACATGAGCAAATGTAGGGGTATTACAAATAATAATAGAATTGTGCCAGGTATGGGATGTCTAATGGTTGAGACAATTTCGCGAAGACTAGCTCATCGGAAGGTCCTGGGTTCAGAACTTCAGATCACTCCTCTCACACTCTTTAAAACAAGAAAATTGACATACATGGGATTTTTGCAACTTTTTAGGCATTGAATGGCAATGTATTTTTATTGTATTTATTGATAATGGCAGAGTTCTGTTTTTTGCTAATTTCTTGGTGACCATGTCACAGTGACTGGTCCAATTATAAGATGCTCATCGATCATAATACTAGAAAATAAACTCATTACACGCCTTCATTAGATAAATCAATATATATCTATATTTATTAAGGGTTATTTTATTGCGGTCCATTTGAATATGATTATTAGTTCTGTCAATTCCATTGCAGCTAATACTGTAAAGTGATATCTAATGTCTAAAGTCATGCCCATGGTAATTCATTTTTCGAAAACCTCTTCTGAACTTCGATGTATCAAGATTAAACTTTATGTAATTCTTATGGCTGTGACACTAAACTGTGATTTATAGATTCTCTTGGCTGCTCAGATTGTGACAATATAGCCTGTGCTATTGTTATCAGTCCATTGAGCCTCTCTCTGGCTACAACAGATATAGTTCAAGTGGCATTGTCAATTATTTGAGGTGAGAAGTAGGCTGGTTTATTGATCATGTGATTATTTCAAAGCCATTAGTCTGTTTACCTTGGTTTTCCATATTGTTTATATGGGGTGGTATTGGTGGGAATAAACGAGCTGGCTATTGGGTAAATATTGGCCTGGCACTTGGGAGCTTAGCAGGCAGGACTGCCAGTGCAGTCCTCTCTCTTTACTTGCACCTAAAAGTGGAAAGAGGACTGACAGACTGAGATAGACAGACAGTTTGTGACTGAAAGACAGAGAAAGGTCAAAGAAGGCTGCTTTTTCCCCATCCCGGATATACATCATATAGATTCAGATTCATTCGTTTTATTTCACATTCATAAAACATATATTATAAACTTAATTTTCGAACCATTTTGTACATAATGTGAGGAGACCCCACTAAGAAGATATCCCTTCGCTATCGTGGGGCCACCTACACTCGGCGACAGTGATTTTCGTCACGACAACGAGATTCGCCACCCCCCTAAAACAGGATTATACACACTGCAATGACTTGATTTGTTACAAAACTAATTGTACAGATCAATGACAGTGTTCCTACGGTGTGGCAGCCATCTAAAAAGGTATTTATTGTAGTTTGGCGAATCTCGCTGTCGTGGCGAAATTCACTGTCGCCAGGTGTACAGGGATTAAGGATTCATAAAATATTTTTTTTATACTATTTCAAATTAACAAAACAAAAAATATAAACAGTGCTCTTCATCATGATATATATATAACTAGCTCCTTGTGTAGATGAATTTATAGCTTACCTGTAAGAAAAGTTTGACCATAATTCTGTTGATCCCCCTGTAGTCCAGAGGGAGGTAACACTACAGGGAGGTGAAATAGAATTGGAAGTGACTTGTACTCGGTGTCTATGCTGAGGCAGGTAACTAAAAGACCATCCCATGGGGTAAATGACTAAATCATGTAAAGGGTGAGGACTCCAAGCTTTATCATCTGATCATTACATCTGCTTCTGGCAGGTGGTCATGTGCTGCCTAAGCTTCAGACCTAGTATTATTCAGACATTGAAACATTGGAATGGAATACTAGCTGCATTGGCTCATCATTACATCTGCCATTCTCAGGCAGCTACAGGTACTTGCTATGGCAACCATTAGGACTAGGGATCACGAATTATCAATTGATGGGTTTGCTAATATGTCATTTACTGGTTCTTAAAACGAAATCATCCAGGCTGACAGAGAATATGAGATACATAGGAATGAGTGCAGTTTCAGTATAATACATTTTTGCACTTTCAAGTGCATATCATTCAAAAGAGAGTCATGCCTACTTTTTGTGTAATGTAACATGTTTATGTCTGTATTTTAAATAACACACTTCACCACTTGAATTTAGCAATTTTCTAGACACGATTTTTCATGTTTTTATGTGTCTGTTCCCACCCAGTCCCTCATCTTAATGTTTTCTACAGATCTTTTGGTTCAAGGTCTCAGATTATCCTCACCCCTAGCTGCCACAACCAATTATCATATTTCTCAATATCAAAGCTCCCTCTAATTTGCATAATTAAAAACCTGTGTCAAATCATGGAGGCATAAGCACGACTCCATGGTCAAATCGACAGCTCATTGCAACTTATACACTATGCTCGTGAATCAAAATTCTAGCAGCTTGAGCAAGCTTAAGAACTATGATAAACACATTTACTGTAGAATTATGTCAATTTATGATCATAACCATGCATCAAAAAATGCATCATGTTTGAAAGAGAAATATAAACCTTTGGTGGTGGCCTTGTAGCTTATATGAAATCTACTGTCATGAATTTATAATTGATAATTCCCTCTTAAACTGTATGTGAGGTGTGATAGAAATGTGCTACACACTGCCATTTTCGCAGCAACATGGATAGTCAGTCTTGTAAACACACAATACAAATCCACCAAATTTAACTGGACTAATTCTCGAGCTTGCAAATCTGATAATCAAGATTTTCAGATTTATGATCCGATTAATCGAGAATAATCCATAATAATTATTGCTGAGCTCTACAAATTAGCAGACCAGATCCCCTTAATTACTTTAAGACTTGTTAAAGGCACTTTAACAATCTCACAGACACTATTGATAAATAGACATGTAGACTAAAACCAGGTTTTAAAGAAAAAAAAGTGTCAACTGAAAAGTAGTATCTGTTGTAGTGTTAGTAGATAAATGGCCAGACATAGCAGATTTCTTTTTCCATGCCAAGGAAATATCAAGGGGAGGGAAACTGAGCAAGGGGGTTGGGAACACACGTTTCCTTTTTGTGATTTTCATTCCAGGGGGATGAGAAGGGCTGCGAAAACAGAAAAAAAAGATGGAAGGGGGTGAGAATGCCAAACATGTAAAGCCTGGGGCGGATCCAGGGGTGGGGTAAACGGTGAAGTAACTTGGCAAAAGGTGCGAATCAGATCTTGGACTGAAATGAGATCAACTGCAGGTGTTGCCATGATTTGTTGGGAAATTCACATCTGAACTTCAGATGGAATCTCAAAGATGTTTTGTGGTAACTTGTCTGGAACTCGGTCACATAATTTGATTAGCTGTCAGAGGCAGATGTGATGAAGAGATGACAAGGCTTAGAGTCCACAGTGGACGCCAAACCATATTGCAGTTGGACATATTTTATTACCTGTATATTACCAGCTGCTATGCTATATAGAGACAGATGTAATGATGAGATGGTAGGGTGCGTATGGGAATCCATATTATGCTGGACTTGCCCCCATGCCCTTTTGGTAGGTATTTAATTAGATGACTGATGGCAACAAACGTTACAGCTTTATTATGGCATATCATTATAGTTTGGGGGGGGGGGGGGGTGTTAATAGTGGATTTTCACGGAAGGTTCTCTGTATTTCCACCAGGTGGCTACAACAGAATACTGCAATTCTATTGGCTGAAAAAGTTCCCGTCCTTGGCTGTGATTAGCTGAAGCAAAGTGCATCCTAGCAGCAGTATTTTTAGTGCATTTTAATGTATATTTGACACTTTATCATTTAGTTAATGTTTGATATTTTTCGTAGAAAGTTATATTTATGGAATCAGTTAGTTATTACCTACTGTGTCTGAAAAGCAAAATGAGTAATAAGAGGATAGGAAAGACTTATGTCTTGCTGAACTCAGGGCTCTTCAGTGAAAAATACTCTATTGTTATACCCACTCCCCCCTCCCAGTGGCTTGAAATACGCCCCAGCAGGGGGGTACAAAATCAACAGTGACTCCTCAACTTGTGGTTGGTGTCCTGACATGCAATTCAAGACCTAATGTGACATATTGGTGACAAGTTAGCAGAAAGCTATTGCAAGAATCTGCTGCTGGAATAGAGGGAGAAAATGCACAATCTAGAAAATATAACGTGTACAATACTCCTAATGTTGTTGTATAAAACAACTTAACTGCGCTGTGCATTTTTGTAGCCAGTTGCCATGGCAACTTCTTTCATTTCATCTTTTTTTTCTTCTGTGCATAGACTGTAATATTACGTGGCAATATGTGAATGTGAGCAATGCATGTGATTTAAGCTCAACATGTGCACTGCAGCAAGGTTGATATGTATGATATATCTAAAGACTAAAGGTCAAACTCCCAAGATGTTTTCAGTCGACCAGGAAGTAATTGCAGTGTTTTTTTAGGTTAATTATCAGACAGCAACAAATATATATTGTACAGGCTGTAACACTGAACCTGCAAACTTTTTTTTTTTTGCATTTAAAGAAAATTATAAACATTTTGGACAGAAAATTGCATTCATGATGTGAATTCTCATCAGCTGCTCATATCCAATCTACCTCTTTGTGCTTATAATGAATTAAATGCAAACTTAGCTTTTGCACTGAACTATTGGTAACAGACTTTTTCACTCAACTATTGGTAAAGACTTTAACACTCAACTATTGGTAGAGACTTTTTCACTCAACTATTGGTAAAGACTTTTTCACTCAACTATTGGTAAAGACTTTTTCACTGAACTATTGGTAAAGACTTTTTCACTCAACTATTGGTAAATACTTTAACACTCAACTTTTGGTAAAGACTGTTTCACTGAAATATTGGTATAGACTTTTTCACTCAACTATTGGTAAAGACTTTAACACTCAACTATTGGTAGAGACTTTTTCACTCAACTATTGGTAAAGACTTTTTCACTCAACTATTGGTAAAGACTTTTTCACTCAACTATTGGTAAAGACTTTAACACTCAACTATTGGTAGAGACTTTTTCACTCAACTATTGGTAGAGACTTTTTCACTCAACTATTGGTAAAGACTTTAACACTCAACTATTGGTAAAGATTTTAACACTCAACTATTGGTAGAGACTCTTTCACTCAACTATTGGTAAAGACTTTAACACTCAACTATTTGTAAAGACTTTAACACTGAACTTTTGGTAAAGACTTTTTCACTCAACTATTGGTAAAGACTTTAACACTCAACTATTGGTAGAGACTTTTTCACTCAACTATTGGTAAAGACTTTAACACTCAACTATTGGTAAAGACTTTTTCACTCAACTATTGGTAAAGACTTTAACACTCAACTATTGGTAAAGACTTTTTCACTCAACTATTGGTAAAGACTTTTTCACTGAACTATTGGTAAAGACTTTTTCACTCAACTATTGGTAAATACTTTAACACTCAACTTTTGGTAAAGACTGTTTCACTGAAATATTGGTATAGACTTTTTCACTCAACTATTGGTAAAGACTTTAACACTCAACTATTGGTAGAGACTTTTTCACTCAACTATTGGTAAAGACTTTTTCACTCAACTATTGGTAAAGACTTTTTCACTCAACTATTGGTAAAGACTTTTTCACTCAACTATTGGTAAAGACTTTAACACTCAACTATTGGTAGAGACTTTTTCACTCAACTATTGGTAGAGACTTTTTCACTCAACTATTGGTAAAGACTTTAACACTCAACTATTGGTAAAGATTTTAACACTCAACTATTGGTAGAGACTCTTTCACTCAACTATTGGTAAAGACTTTAACACTCAACTATTTGTAAAGACTTTAACACTGAACTATTGGTAAAGACTTTAACACTCAACTATTGGTAAAGATTTTAACACTCAACTATTGGTAGAGACTTTTTCACTCAACTATTGGTAAAAACTTTAACACTCAACTATTTGTAAAGACTTTAACACTGAACTATTGGTAGAGACTTTTTCACTCAACTATTGGTAGAGACTTTTTCACTCAACTATTGGTAAAGACTTTAACACTCAACTATTGGTAAAGATTTTAACACTCAACTATTGGTAGAGACTCTTTCACTCAACTATTGGTAAAGACTTTAACACTCAACTATTTGTAAAGACTTTAACACTGAACTATTGGTAAAGACTTTAACACTCAACTATTGGTAAAGATTTTAACACTCAACTATTGGTAGAGACTTTTTCACTCAACTATTGGTAAAAACTTTAACACTGAACTATTTGTAAAGACTTTAACACTGAACTATTGGTAAAGACTTTTTCACTCAACTATTGGTAAAGACTTTTTCACTCAACTATTGGTAAAGACTTTAACACTCAACTATTGGTAGAGACTTTTTCACTCAACTATTGGTAAAGACTTTAACACTCAACTATTGGTAAAGACTTTTTCACTCAACTATTGGTAAAGACTTTAACACTCAACTATTGGTAAAGACTTTTTCACTCAACTATTGGTAAAGACTTTTTCACTGAACTATTGGTAAAGACTTTTTCACTCAACTATTGGTAAATACTTTAACACTCAACTTTTGGTAAAGACTGTTTCACTGAAATATTGGTATAGACTTTTTCACTCAACTATTGGTAAAGACTTTAACACTCAACTATTGGTAGAGACTTTTTCACTCAACTATTGGTAGAGACTTTTTCACTCAACTATTGGTAAAGACCTTTTCACTCAACTATTGGTAAAGACTTGTTCACTCAACTATTGGTAAAGACTTTAACACTCAACTATTGGTAGAGACTTTTTCACTCAACAATTGGTAGAGACTTTTTCACTCAACTATTGGTAAAGACTTTAACACTCAACTATTGGTAACGATTTTAACACTCAACTATTGGTAGAGACTCTTTCACTCAACTATTGGTAAAGACTTTAACACTCAACTATTTGTAAAGACTTTAACACTGAACTATTGGTAAAGACTTTAACACTCAACTATTGGTAAAGATTTTAACACTCAACTATTGGTAGAGACTTTTTCACTCAACTATTGGTAAAGACTTTAACACTCAACTATTGGTAAAGATTTTAACACTCAACTATTGGTAGAGACTCTTTCACTCAACTATTGGTAAAGACTTTAACACTCAACTATTTGTAAAGACTTTAACACTGAACTATTGGTAAAGACTTTAACACTCAACTATTGGTAAAGATTTTAACACTCAACTATTGGTAGAGACTTTTTCACTCAACTATTGGTAAAAACTTTAACACTGAACTATTTGTAAAGACTTTAACACTGAACTATTGGTAAAGACTTTTTCACTCAACTATTGGTAAAGACTTTTTCACTCAACTATTGGTAAAGACTTTAACACTCAACTATTGGTAGAGACTTTTTCACTCAACTATTGGTAAAGACTTTAACACTCAACTATTGGTAAAGACTTTTTCACTCAACTATTGGTAAAGACTTTAACACTCAACTATTGGTAAAGACTTTTTCACTCAACTATTGGTAAAGACTTTTTCACTGAACTATTGGTAAAGACTTTTTCACTCAACTATTGGTAAATACTTTAACACTCAACTTTTGGTAAAGACTGTTTCACTGAAATATTGGTATAGACTTTTTCACTCAACTATTGGTAAAGACTTTAACACTCAACTATAGGTAGAGACTTTTTCACTCAACTATTGGTAGAGACTTTTTCACTCAACTATTGGTAAAGACCTTTTCACTCAACTATTGGTAAAGACTTTTTCACTCAACTATTGGTAAAGACTTTAACACTCAACTATTGGTAGAGACTTTTTCACTCAACAATTGGTAGAGACTTTTTCACTCAACTATTGGTAAAGACTTTAACACTCAACTATTGGTAAAGATTTTAACACTCAACTATTGGTAGAGACTCTTTCACTCAACTATTGGTAAAGACTTTAACACTCAACTATTTGTAAAGACTTTAACACTGAACTATTGGTAAAGACTTTAACACTCAACTATTGGTAAAGATTTTAACACTCAACTATTGGTAGAGACTTTTTCACTCAACTATTGGTAAAAACTTTAACACTCAACTATTTGTAAAGACTTTAACACTGAACTATTGGTAAAGACTTTTTCACTCAACTATTGGTAAAGACTTTAACACTCAACTATTGGTGGAGACTTTTTCACTCAACTATTGGTAAAGACTTTAACACTCAACTATTGGTAAAGACTTTTTCACTCAACTATTGGTAAAGACTTTAACACTCAACTATTGGTAAAGATTTTAACACTCAACTATTGGTAGAGACTTTTTCACTCAACTATTGGTAAAGACTTTAACACTCAACTATTGGTAGAGACTTTTTCACTCAACTATTGGTAAAGACTTTTTCACTCAACTATTGGTAAAGACTTTTTCACTCAACTATTGGTAAAGATTTTAACACTCAACTATTGGTAGAGACTTTTTCACTCAACTATTTGTAAAGACTTTAACACTGAACTATTGGTAAATGGGTGGTGGTAAAGGGCATTGTCAGTCAGTAAGTCAGTAAGTCAGTCAGTCAGTAAGTCAGTAAGTCAGTCAGTCAGTCAGTCAGTCAGTCAGTCAGTCAGTCAGTTTGCAACTAGATAAATGCCGTCCATAGTAACCTGTATGTACAGTGTATAGAGACTGCAGTGCAGAGAGATACTTTTTGTGTTTGACCTCTCATGATTTTGTCCAGGGGTGTAGTGGAGAGGGTAGCTTATCTTAGCAACAGAATAACATGCATAGCAACAAACGTCATCATGCATGCATGGAATGTCACAGAGGGCAGCAGCAGCCAACTATTGGTGTATCTTTTATGGTCTCTGTTCACCAAAGATAATCTAGTAACTGTTTGAGCAAAAAGGTATTTTAAAAATAGGCTATCAGAGGTGAAACACAGCTTATATTGCAGTGCTCAAGATTGGGGTTAATGAACTGGTGTATATCACAGTATATGATAACTGATATGAAAATGGATTTCAATATTTTATGAATCTTGTTGTAATGGCAACATACTGTGGTTTTGGTGGCTGACTGGTTGCCTGAATGAATAAATGAATGACTGAATGAATGAATGAATGGGACTAGGAAGTTGATCTTCATGTTTTTAGATTTAATTCTAAGATTTGTGTGCCTTTCGAGTTCTTAATATATGAAACAAAATTTATTGTGCCGTTTACCAAGTTTTTCATTCTAATTAGAACCTGACACTAATTAGGATTTCTCTTGGAAACTTAGTGCGATTGGGTCAACTCAACTTGTTCACGAGATTCAAACCTTTATTTTTGACAGTAAAACCCTCAGGTTTTCTGTCCATATCAGCGCTTTACTGAGATGAGTGGACTGTTTTGATGCTGTTGAATCCAGCCACTGCTCAGGGAGCAAGTGGGGGGACTCCAGAATGGCACAGAACTGAGCCACTCAGCATGTAGATGGCCGGTTATTTGGCGAATTTTGGAAATAACAACCTTTGCTTAAAAAAACTAGCTAAAACCTACTAAAATCGGGCTATTTTTGCTCAAATTGGTGTGGTTCTTGGCCCAGTAAGCAGCCTCCAGTGTTTGTATTAGTGGTGAATATTAGAACTACGACAGTTCATATCAATGTGGTGAATGTTAGAACTATGTCACTCTCTCAAGGTATGACCATAGAGAAATCATAATGGTTAATCTATGGCATTACCAAAACAATTAATGTTTCAGTTAAAGCATTTCCAGCAATATCTACCTAAATGCTTAGTCAACTCAATATACAAGAGTGGTTTTTTCACTGAACAGCCCTGAATTCAGCAAGACATAAGTCTTTCTTCCCCTCTTATTACTCATTTTGCTTTTCATACACAATAGATCATAAATAACTGATTCCATTTTAATATAATTTTCTCAGGGAAATAACAGAAATAAACTGAATGATAAGATGTCAAATATACATTAAAATGCACTAAAAATACTGCTGCTAGGATGCACTTTGCCTCAGCCAATCACACCCAAGGGCGGGAACGTTTTCAGTCAATAGAATTGCAGTATTCTGTCATAGCCACCTTGTGGAAATATAAAGAACTTTCCGTGAAAATCCACTATTGGCAAGACGACGTTTTCTTCCGTAAGGTGGCGCTACGATCCGGTGCGAAGCACCGGCCTTTCTCATAACCGATTTGCCGCTCCCCCAGAATCGGGGAGGGAAATGCTTCCGCGCGTCGTCTGCACACAAAGTAGTGCGATTACTATGCCTTATATCTTTCTTCCAAGCAGCCACTCGCTGTAAAATTGGTTCAGACGATTTGTTTTGACTTAACTCTACTAACGTCATGAAATTAAACAACTTTACCGTGGAATTCCACCAACTGTATAAGGTACTATTTTCGTAAAGGCACTGAACAAGCGTTGTAACGGCGTTGCGACGCCTTTTCATCGATCAATTTTTTACCGTATCCCTTGAGCTTTGCGTGAGTTCTCAGAAAGACCGGTGCTACGCACCGGACAAGCGCCGTCTTTCGGCAGAAATTGGGTAAGGCGAGGAACCCTGTCCAATGAGCCACTCTGTCAGGTGTTCATTATTCATCACCCTTGACTGGTGTTTTTCTGTCATGAGAGCTGTCAGGTCTAATTTGGTCTTTTTTTATTAGCATAAATATGATCATTGATGTAATTGCCCTCGCAGTTTATTATCATTTTGAAATGCGAATAAAGCGCCTGGCAAAGACAATGGCGGAATAAAAAATTATGTAAAAATTATCAAGAGTGACATTGATGGTTATTTTTATAGGGCGATCTGATTATTTTTCATCAATTGTTTTCCATTTATCATTTTAGTGCCATTTGATTACAGGTACTGAATTTGCAAGCCCAAGCTAACTTAGACACAATAGGCAGACTATTTTTTTTGGCCTATTTTATTTTGATCAGTTGAATGTTTTGAGAGAATCGTGCGTTTTATTTGTGATTATGTGGTATATCCCAAGGTTAAGGTGACAGCGACTGAAAAACTAGTGCGAATACGATATATATTTTGGAGATGCGGGACTAAAAAAATTAGTCCATTCAAGATAATTACGATTGTGCTTCAATATTTGATACCAGGTGATCTATAAAAATTCAAATTTAACATTACATTTTCATTGATGATTAATTAAGGTTAAAAATTAGAAATATTAATTTACAGTATCTTGCCAAAATGAGTACACTCAGGTAAGACTTTTTAATGTAAAATTAAAAAATTGATTAATGTCATTGCTTAATGTCACTGATACATGTAATTAGATACATTTTAATTAAAGTGGCATTATCTGAAAGTATTCCTGGCAGTTTTGGTAATTGATAACATTACCAAAAAATGCTGTATCGACAAAGTTTGCAGGCAAATTGCAGCTGATTAAAAAAGCTTTGCAAGGAAGTCATCAAGAAATTAAATTAAATTGGCAAATATAAAAAAATTGATTTTTGGTAGGATAAACAATGAATAACAGAAAAATATAGCTTTGTAACAAACGTGATGATAAACATCACCATGTTGTGAAAACCTATAAGTCAAGTTGCAATTAAAATCTAAAACTTTTTGAACACATCTGGGTGTTAATGAAAGGCATCTCTCAAAGAAAACCATCAAATTTTATGTGGCTGAATCATGCTAATCAATGATGGATTTACACCTTATTTATTAAGACAATGTCTGAATAAGGTTTTAATCACATGGATTTATATCTATATAGATATTCTATATAAGGAAAACTGGAAATGTATCTATTACACTTATGGACTAATGGAAATAATACAATTTTTGTTCACCTATGTTTCATATGACCACAACTTCCTATATATGCCTGAATAGGGTTTAAATTCCGCATGGATCATTGTAATGGATTTTATTGCAACTGGTTTTGAATTGTTCTACTATTGTGTATATAAAGATGTACATTCCTTCTATTCTGTATGCCTGTACATATTTCTGCTATCATGGGTAGCATGCAGAGTTTATTTATAAAGAAGACTAAGCATTATTTACTGAATGCACCCAAATCCTTGTCTAATGTTTCTGACACCCTACCCAAAGCAAAAGACCTAATTCTCAGTTTCTCAACAAGACAGGGTCGAGGGATTTGCATGGTCTTTGTACCCTCTCGGGGCCAGGGGTCATGTCCTGGCTGACCCCTGGATTTTCCCACCTGCGCACCCTAAGGGGGCACTTGCTAAAAAATATGTGTAGTTTGTTATTGATGAAATAAATAGGTGTATTCGTATTATACCATAATGCATTGCATTGCATGTACCATGAATTTGTTATCTGCCAATATTATGATGGTAATTTCTTTATTTAAATAAGCAGTGTTTTAAATTTATAGCACTTGTTTTATTTTGGAAAATGTTGGAGGTGGTGGCCCCCCTCTTAGTTTTGGGGTGCATTGTTTATCACTATTTTGTGAACAAGTTTCTGCTGTCTTGTAGTGCAGTCTAGGCGAAGGGTACATTGTTTACTATTATTATCAAGGAGTAAAATTGTTAAATGGTATTAACTCTGAAGAACTTAATCTTTTTCTGAGGAATGATGCCGGATTGACATTTTTTAATCAACTTTATTTTGGCCTCTAATTCGGTTAAAAAATAATTATTATTTATAAATAATTAATGCATAATTATATGTAAATGATTATGTACATATAATAATTATCTGTTAGGTGTCTGCTACCATGTTTAATATAGTATATAATTTATTGTTAATAAATTGGTTCGATTTCATAGTACACTTAAAATATATGAATATATAACATGAAATTTGTTTTTATGTTCAATACTTCGCTACATATTTGGTGATGCTACATATTTGGTGATGACAGTTATTAAAGTGTTTGTACATCGGACCATTTACTGTATTTGGTATTGAAAGCATAGGAAATTTTCTAATTTTAAAACACTAAGGAAAAAAAAAGAAAGGATTGAATCACTGCTCGTCATTATTTAGCTAAAATGAGGAAATGTTGATTTTTATAGGTCAGCTATTTTTAAGCTTTTATTTTTAAAACAGGATATTCTTGTCATGGGCAATATGTAACGTGGGAATGTGGTAGTTTTAAATTAATTAACAAATTGAGCGAACTATTCTGTTGAAAAGTGTAGGTTTTGGTAAAATCGGGGAGGGGGGCAAAATTGCCAGAAATGATACTGCAGTAATTATATATATCATTGTATAGCATGAAAAATTACATAATCTGCAATTTATATTTTCTTTCTAACTGTCTAAACTGTATGATTTTTTTGATTTTTTGGCCCCACGTAATGTTGACCCTTCCGATTATGAAAAAAATAAACGAGGCATTTTTAAGTCAAGCTCCCCGGTGTAACACTTAGTAATTTTGTAAACATATTTCTCTTCTTTTCTTTTTTTTCTTTCTATTTTTTCTTGTGAAAGGTGTGAGCTTAGATAAAGTAAGAACTAATTTTACCAAGGTGTGAGAAATTGTGGTCTATGGAACCCTCAATTAAGACCACCCTTCAAATTCACTATTTAAAGAGCTTTAAAGTGGTCTTATTAACAAAGTGGCCTTAATAATAATTTCAGATTTTTTAATGTAGTATATATTCATAGTTCTTTACCATGGAAAGTTGTATTAAAATCGACAGGGGTTTAATTTTAAGTGGTCCTAATTGCTGGTTCCACTGTACAGTGTAAGCAAAAACTTGAGTGGAGGAGAGGTCTGTTTTGTTAGTTAATCCGCCAGGGGGAAGCACCTGTTTCTAGGCAAGTGCAAGTTCCAAAGCTATGACAAGAGAGAGGATCCTTGCAGAGCAACTCAGAAAGCTGTCAGAAGAGAATGCTGGCATGCATGAGTCATACAATGCAAGATCTGGCAATTCTATTTCTATAATATGATTAATTTTGATGTATTATTAATAGTTGCATCTTATATAGATTTATTGTCATCCAGGAAAGGAGTGATTATTGTTAGACTTTAACAGTCATTAAAGAAGAGAATCTTCAACTGTCTTTAACGTATCAATTATAACAACTGACTATTTTAAAGAAACATGGCGTAATTTTAACTACTGTACTATAATAAAACTGTCTTGTAGTTGGAAAAAGGTGTGCAATTTAATGAAAAAAAATATGATAAATTTATCTGGATGTGCACTGAGACACCTTTTTTCCCCCAACAATTTTGTTTACAAGTATGACGACGATTTAGTATAGATCTAAATATATGCAATGCATCCAGCATTAATTACTCGTTTTAAATCAAAAAGAAAGATATCATACCGCAAGTTTGATTATAACATGTTTATACAGGATTGATATGATGATTAATGTTCTTGCATAACATGAAAGCTTATAAAAATACATGTACCTGGCAGGGGCGGATGCAGAAAATGTTTGGGGGATGCGCCACTGACCTGGCAAGATTTTGCACCATCTTGACATCCTAACTACTTTTACATCGCAGGATATGAAATTTCTTAGTCCTGGATGGTGCGCAAAAACACGAGGTGGCAGCACAAGTCAGGTCAGAGAAATCTGCAAGTAGAGCCACTGGGTATTTATAAGGGAATATTGTGATTATTAAACTTGAATACTTGCATACTGTCAGCTTAATTATTCTGGAAATTATTTTGCAGTAATCAGTTTATTGATTTCTAGGGCATTGTACAGCCGTGATATAACACACTGATATGTGCGAATAATTGACCGTGGTTTTACATGAGAATAATGAACAATTTGAATTCCATAGTTTTTAAAGGTCAGCTCTGTTATTACCTTGCATTAATAGATTAATTTTTCTCATGTTTGGTTTGATTTAATTCCAAAATCGGTCAAAAGTAGGTGGGAACTGGGAAGTACTCCTAAAAATATTTAGAGCACTTTCCTGGATCTGAGTGCACTCAGGGGCCAAATTGCCAAGGGCTGTATATTGCTGTATATATGTATGCAACATTTTGCCAATTGGACAATCTGAGTCACTGAATACGATATATATATATATATTCGACATAGCTGTAGTGAAATCCGGGAGGCGCACTCTTTACATATACAAACATGACACACTTTGTCATTTTTGCTTATTCTTCATTGTCAGATATCATGCATATTCATAAATCATATCCTAGTCACGGCTGACTGGTTTGGAGCTAGTGGATTTCCTCTCATCATTCTCAATGTACTTTTTTGTCACGGTGGATATGGACTGTTTGAATTTAAACTTAATCTCAGGATATAGTTTTCATTATGATTATGAGATATCATAAGAATATCCTCCATTATATTATAAAATATAGACAATTTGGACTAATTAACTACATCGAATATATTTCTTTATAATTGGGATTTTAACAATCATAAGGACATCTCATGTATTTATCATCCAATATTAGCTTTGTACATGTACATTACATGTATGTTACCTAACTCGAGTTAAATCTCAGATCATTTGGATGTTTTATGCATAAAATATATAGACAATTTGGACTAACTTAACTACATAGAATATATTTCTTTATAATTGGAATTTCAACTTTCTTAAGGACATCTCATGTAGTGATCATCCAGAAGTAGCTTTGTACATGTATATTTAAATTTATTAATATATTACCTAACTCGATCTAAATCTCAGATTCATTGGATGTTTTATGCACTCTCAGCTGCTCAGTGGACTATCTTGGTATTTACCATTAACTAAGATCTCATATTTATTTATTATTAATAACTGTATGAACTGCTAGTGGACTCTAATTGATTTTCATCATCTCTTATTAGATAAACTGGATAGACAGTGACCCCGTCTACTTATTTACATAATGTGGTTTTGTGGTACAAGGAGGTACTGCACACTGTGACGTAGATATTCTTGGAATTTCTTGTCTTCAACTGAACAAATCTTATCATTTTGCCAATTTAAGATTATGATATCATATACATTGTGATATCTATGATTGATAAGGGATTAACTTTGTGACGTTATATAGTATTGTTCAAACTCGGTAGTGAAATGGTTAATACTGAAGAGTAGATTAATAAATACAAGCTTATATTTATTTTATCGGTGAAATATTTTATTAACCATACATTATATCATTTAAGAAAACAGTATTTACTTTGAGTGACAAGACCTTTAATTATATGCTTAGTAAATAATGTTTTGAATTTGTGGTGAATTGTGAATTTTATCATAAAAAGATCATGGATTATCCAATTGAGACAGGACAGCATTTTGTACATTTTGGAATCTAGCAAAAAGCATGGCTTTTTTTCATCATTTAACCTGTCATTAAAATACAACCTCTTATTTAACAATGTTTGAATTGCACTGAATAACACGAACATCAATTTTTTTTAATGAAACCATGTCATTTATCAGACAAAGTTCAATAGAAAATTGAGCCTCATTGGATATTATTCAATGTTATTACAACATGGCTGCCTACTACTTTCATCAGCACAACTTGGACATTGGTATGTAACTTTGTAATACATCATTTTGTCATTTTAATGTTTATTGTAAAGTTAGGATGGTAGTTATTTTCCACTAGTTTAGAAGTTATGAAATGCTGACAACCTGCATAAGCCCTCAAGGTGAAATGACTCAGGCTGTGGTTTTCCCCACCTGTAAATTAATACAAGTGTCTTATGTAGTTCATGAATTAACTTTTTTTAGTATTAAAACAGTTTTATGTAGTGGTAATTAGAGTTATGTCATGCAAAACACTAGTGAAGTTTTTGACGAATGTTATAGTAGCTCTGTTATTGATTTATTTTCAATTTACTTGGGCGTTTCATGAGTTCAATTGACAGAATACACTTGAAAAGTTTTATGAAGTATAAGTGATTTAATAAGCCCTATTTTGTCAATAATATAATGGCTTATGAAAATACCAGCTAGGAATGAAACGATTTATTCAAATTAAATGATTTAGATTTTTGTTGTTGTTGTTGTTGTTAAAGAATATAACAGTTTATAAAAGTACAGGGAATGTCATGATTTGTATAAAACTGCATAAATCAAGATTTGGAAACATATTTTTGTGTAACGAAACAGAAGTAATTGAAGTACTATTTTGGGATGTTATGATTCATAACCTGAAACAGAACAATTTGGTGATATTTTTCTTGAGAATACAAATATTACAATGTACAACAGTTTGTAACAGTACTATCAGAATCTCATAAATCTCATGATTTATTAGCAAAACATCCATGTTGTTCAATTCACAATGTATATATATATATTTATTGTTTTACAAGGAAGGCACCATTGTGCTTTATGGTCCGCATCATAGTGATCTCACTAAATGGCCAATATTGTCATTACTTGTCAAAAATGACCCAAAATAAGAGAACTTTGCTAGCCAAGTTTATGCGCATGGGGGTTGTTTGATGGCATGGAATTTTGGCCAATTTATTGTGTAATTACCTTTTGTGGAATATTAAAATGTTTCGGACATGTGTTCGCATGTAATGTGTCACCCAGTACATGTCGACATGATATTTCGGTATTATTTGTTTATGTAAAGTGTCAGTCGTCATTTCCAGTTGGATCAAATCCGGCTCATGAATGTCGGTTTTCAATTTTCGAAATGAAAAATGTCATGACATATTGAGCCTAAAAGGCATTGGGGGACCTTGTGGTATACCATTTGAATGCGTTTAATGCTGTGGTGTGATTGATTTTAATGAGGTTCAGATATTGGGTTTGTTTCAACTTATAAACCAAAAGTCACGTTGGTCTCTTCTTAAAAAATTGTTATAGTTAAAAAGTCAAAAAAGGTCTTTTGATGTGTTTTTGAGTTGTGATTTTTTTTTTGTCATTGGATTTTGTGTCAACTGCAAACAAGCACTGCATTTGACCCTGGCATCTCATCATGACATCTGCCGTTTGATCCTTCCTGGATCCTATCTACCTGATCATATTCAGTCAGTCGGTCAGTCAGTTACTGATCCAGTCAGTCAGTTATTCAATCAGTCAGTCAGTCAGTATGTCAGGCATTCAGTCGGTCAGTCAGGCATTCAGTTAGTCAGTTAGGTAGTCAGTCAGTCAGTCGATAGTGGATTTTCACGGAAGGTTCACTATAATTCCACCAGGTGGCTAAGACAGAATACTGCAATTCTATTGGCTGAAAAGTTCCCGCCCTTGATTGTGATTGGCTAAAGCAAAGTGCATCCTAGCAGCAGTATGTTTAGTGCATTTTAATGTATATTTGACATCTTATTATTCAGTGGATTTCTGCCTTTCTCTAAGAAAATTGTATTTATGGAATTAGTTAGTTATGATCTACTATGTCTGGAAAGCAAAACGAGTAATAAGAAGGGATGAAAAACTTATGTCCAGCTGCATTCAGGGCTGTTCAGTGAAAATACTCTATTACTCAACCATTTAATCAATACATTAATTCTAATGTTAGGAAGTACAATTTATACCAAAGGAAACCACAAACCACCCTATGAAATCCTGCATTCAATAAACGACATATATACTGACTGAATAGAGTGAACATTGGGTGAATAGACATTGAATAGAGTGGTGGGGGATGTCATTGATAGCAGATGTAGTTATGATTGCAAATAGACAACATATCCTGAGATGGGAGGATGCTGGGGATGCTGAGGAAAACACATCACAGTTGCCCAGTGTTTTGGGTATCAGTGAGTGCCAGGAACCACAAAGGATCAAAAAACCTCAAATAGTAGATACAGGTGACGATGGTAAAATCGACAGAGGGGTACCCGCCAGATTATTATTGCCTTTGAGGAGATCGGTTAATCTGGTAAAGAGGGTGGAGGCCAGGTATTTGTGGATTGGGGTGTAGATGAACGTAAATAAAGAATACCGTACCTGTGTGATTACAAGACTGATGGTTCAATATTTAATAAATTTATAGCAGAGTCAGAATGTAACTAGATGACCAATGGAAGTGTCCAGGTGGCATTGAATCAATGTATAAAAATTGCATTTATTTACTTTTAGAAAATGGATATATATATCTAAGTATCGGCCCTCATTAAACCAGCTTGAATGAATGAAACAATTTTTTTTTTTTTAACCCGGCAAATTTTCTGCTGAAAGTTTCATGATTCGATGGATCATGGAAGTATAATCTGCATGGTCACTCTGATTCTGTGAAATTCAGCTGAGCAGCTGAGGAAGGTGGGGTAGCTGAGGAGGATGGGGTAGCTCAGGGCATGGAGGTATCTCCATGCTTAGGGTTAAGATGGTGATCTCTGATATTGCTGTTTTCATCTCTGATAAGGGAAGGTCATTCAGATATATAATATTATATATGAAAATGTGTATATTTAGTAGATAGTCATGGTATCGTGTTTGTCACCGATGTCATAACTGCCATAATACTGTCATAATTTTAGGGTGATAATTTTGGTGTGAAAACCCAAAACTTTTTTCACAAAGTTGATGTGTCTTATTATGACTTTTAAACAAACCCCGGCTCAAAAATACACAACTTTTTGCTGTTTTTCTATTCTTATTCTGTTTCTCAAGCAACATGAGACCATGACTATGACAGAATATCATGTATTGAATCACTATTGATAACAAATTACGATTGTGAAACCAACCAACTTTGAGTTGATCATTGTTTTGAGTAGTTTATTGATGGTACTACGTTAGTAAGAAGTTAAGTGTCTTTATTAATCAAGATGAAAATAGTTGATGAATGTACACTTGAAACTGCCTTAAATTGAGACTTCTCGAAGTGGTCATGCTTATTGCTATCGAGGTGTTCTAAGTCGTCGGGGTGTTTATGAATAATAAAATTAAGTAGACTTAATTGAGTTGACTTTGTGATAATGTGGCCTGGTGGCTAAATTGTATTGTATTAAGTTAAAAACATTTATTTAATATTTTATGTTTTTGCCATTTCAGGCCAATCGCCATTTGAGGGCATTGACAACAATGACTTAGACATTCAGCAGTTCGAAGACTTTCTCAACAATGTGGATGTCAACAGTTTGTAAGTATTACAAATATCATATATAATTTTATAATTAAATGTTTATCGTTAATTTGTGATGTTAAATTAATGAAAAAGTGTACTATATGGTGGTTGTAAATACTGTCGGACTGATTTATAACAGGAACGCTAAATAACGAAAGTCCGGTTATTATGATGTCAGTCCGTGAACTGATTTTGCCTAACTTTTACACTATACAAATAATACAATGTACTCGCGTGTTATAAAACCCGGTATAGCAATGTATAACAAAGACTTCCGACTGTCCCAAAGAGTTTGTTATAAGTTTATCCAACTGTACACATGAATAACCTCATTGAACTATCTTAAATGCAGTCGATTTTGATTAAAATTTTAAAGCAATAGTTGCAGGTTTTCTGCTCAAAATTAGTGATTTGCTTAAACCATCTAATTTAATCTTGAGAAATTGGTATGTAACTGGTATGTAAAGTAGTGAGCCTAAATGTAATGCATGAATTTGTCCACAATTCAGGTAAGTGCATTGTATTTTCTCTTGACAAATGACAATATATGTGGTAGTGTTATAAAAAACATTGCCTGGGAGCATAGCACGTTTTAATTGTTTGAAGAAATGTACAAGGATTCATTTTAGAATGCCCACACTGCCCCAGAGACTCTTTTCTTAACATGACAATATTATAGAGAAATTAGCTCGCAGGAAGTGCAAAAAAAATATTATTGTGGAGCTGTTTAAAAAGGGAAAACCTTTATTATTTTTAGTATTTATTGTCGTGAAATCTGTGCCTAATTTTTGTCATCGGTTAACAAGAAAGTTGCTAATGAACCCGAGTATATAATAATGAAATTTTGCTAATTACCTGGAAGAATATCCTCATTGCTGTTAAGTCTTCAATTCCCACGCAGTCCTTATGATCATGTCAGTATTTACAGTCTTCTGGACTTAGTCCAATGGAATCTTGATCATTGTTGGTGATCTCAATAATGTACTTGATAACAACAGGTGCAGTAAACATGGTAAAAGCACTGCAAATGCATTGCTTTTGCCTGTAAATGCATTGCTGCTGCAAGTGCATTGCTGTAACAGCATTGTATGCATATGTGTTGTGCTTTGCCATGTGAACTGTTGAAATGGTTAGTGACTGGATGCATTCAAGTATTTCATACATGAGGTCATGGATCTATAACATCCCCCCCCCCTTTCTATTTTTCTAATTTTTTTTCACTTTTTCTTCCCACCCCCTCTTGGTGCCATGATCCACTATGAACTACCCTCAGTGGGGTGTGTTCAACATTGTTGGCTTTACCCCTCAGTCCCAGCTTATTGGGGCAAAATTACTCAGCTCATACATTCCCTCATAATTTTGCATAGTGATAATTTGTTTCCCTGCTCTGTTCTCTGCTGGTTTTTGTGTCTGAAGCCTCCAGGCTAAAACAGCAGGAATGTGGATCGGCTCTTTCTGCTGTTGTCAGAAGATAATAAAAATTGAGGAGTAAAAAAAGAAAAAAAATGGAGTGGTTTTTATTAAAGGAAAGTGAAATTAGCTATAAAAGACTTAAAATGGTAAATGATTATCATGAAGATAGAAAATAAATGATATATTGCAATATAATAGTTTGTACTTGTAGAATGTTATGACCTGCAAGGCCAAAAGGTTTTTGAATGTATTATTGGGAATAAATCTTAAATGATACAGAAAAAGTATCATTGTAATTAAGCTTTTGAGGTTTTGACACAGACCAAATTAAACCCCCAGCAACGACAATAACTAATTATTTTCTTTTTATTGCAAACAGATTATGATCTTTTGTTTTAGAATATGATGAAAATAGAAGAAAGTGAAAAGAGGAAATTTTAGTATCGTTTGATAAGAGAAAATTAAATTGGCCGTGCATGGAAGAGTTATAATTGCAAATAAAATCCTGCACATATTTATAAACATTGTATAAGCTAGGACTATGATCCTTGGTTTAAGGTTGAGAGTCTTGTTATCTAACGACGACCTTTTGTGCTGTAGTTTGATATGAGTGCAAGAAAAAATACATGAAGGACCTAAATGATTATTTTGTTAATAGCTAAACCGAAGGTGCCCCCCTCCCAATACCCAGGAAGCTATGGAATATTGGCTACTGCAAAACATTGCGTTTTTGGTGACACCTTACAAGACTCCCCCCCCCCCCCCCTCCCCCAACCAACTTTCTTTTACCCTACCTGGGCAAAGATAGAGGGGTTATTACCCCCAACAATTACCCTGACAAGCTTTGATGATCGAGAAAATGGTTCCTGACAGTTCTACTCACAAATTTGCCTTTTTTGGCTTTTTCTTTTATTCTTCTTTTGCATGTGGAACACTTTTCAGGTAAAGTTTGTAGAGCAGGATTTTGAAATTGAGAAATTACAGGTGTCATACATCAAAAGCTGAAAAAATAGCTCATTGCAACAACTTGTTGAGTGTATTTAACATAGTTAAGGCCCAACACATGATGCTTTTTGTCAGAAAATTCAAAACGGGGAGGTTATATCATTTAAAGAAAAAAATTAGTAATGTTTTCTATTTATTTACTAATTGCCTAGGGAAGAATTAAGGTGACTGGCTTGATAATTTAAAATGGACTAATGATAATTGTAATGAAATTGAGATAAAATGGAAAAAGGTAAAATTATGAGAAAAAAATGTTATCAGCATGAAAAAATAAAAAAAATATAAAAATATTCTAAGCCTTTCCATGATCAGGTCTTTTTTTGTCTTAAATGTTCATTTTATATTGAAATTAAATGTAACATTAAAATTAAATAGTAATATTGATTAGATTAGATTGACCCAACCTTTAACATTCCTCCCCAAACTATTTAATGGCCCATTTGATGTTTAGACCTTTGAAATATGAATGGTTTTTGAGATGTAAGGACTTGGGGGTTTCAGGGTGATGGGAGAAATGCCTGGCAGGTCCAATGAGGTGTGCTACCCTTGTCAGCAGTCAGAGGAAGTTTGCTAAAGTGTTTATCAAAGCAAGCTAGCCCAAGCTTATGGAGCCACTCGGTGATAGGTTTATGTTTGGCTTAAGAGCTACTGAAAACTTGCCACTTTTTTGGGCTGCTCGCAAAATTGAATAATTTGTAAACCGTACTTCTAAGCAGTGGTGTGTTTGTCAATTTTTGTGGATTGGTTGCCATTGAGACTGTAGAAACATAAAGCAACAGGAACAGGAAAAGGGTAACAAGTACATTTCCGGTATGGGTGAGATTGGTATGTAAAAGAGTAGAAGGGGGGGGGGGGGGGTTAAATTTTTATTTTATTTTTTGGAAAAGGGGGGGGGATATTTTCAAGACATTGCTAGTTGGGTTTGTGTATACATGATGTACAAATTTTACAGAATGCAGTGGATGCTGCTGCCAATATATTAATTTCTTTGATTGTTGTATTGAATTAAATTGATATTATACATGTAGAGATTGAACATATGTTGATAGCATTCAGATAGGAGTCAAATGACACTGAATTGGCTATAAAATTATTTTTATTAAACAAGTTGATTGGGGGGGGGGGGGGTGTCAGTAGGCTTAGTGTTAAAACTTTTTGGTTTTTTCGTGTGTGATTATTGGGTGTCCGAATAGATGCAATTTAACATCTTTGTTTTAGTTAAATTATATTTTAATATGTTAGATCTAATATTCTAGGGATATCTATGGTATGTTCAGGAAATTATGACTCATGTTACGAGCAGAATATATGTACTTGCAAGTAACCTGTTTTTGGTGGCACATGCAGGCACATAAATCCCTGCAATATAGTACAGTAACAATAAACAAAGGGATTATAATAGCAGATATACATTTTTGGTATTTGGGAAACATTAATTGGTCATTTGCATCGCAATCTCTCTGATGTTACCGCCATTATTCTATTTGTCAAGTGCATCATGGGTAGAGGCCCCGGAGGGGGGGGGGGGGTAACTATTTGTAAATTATTTTTGTTATGGGGAGGGGGCCAAAAAGACAGAAGCTGGGGTAGTGGAACGAATTGTTCAAGCTTACTACAATGGGGTAAAATTGATAGGGTGGGAAAATATGTTTATAAACTTGTTAGGGGGGTCACTCGTAGGAAATTGCAAGTTATGTGAGGGGGGTACTCTCACGTAATATTACAAAGAAAGTGATGCAACTTAAATAAAGTATTGACGAAAAAAACAAGAGTATAAATTAATGTTTATTGATGTAATTATTATTAAGGTATAGCGTTGATGTCATTGGATCTGATTGCAATCATGTTTCAATTGACCCTGGAGAAAGATGGAGGGTCAGTTTGAAGGGGGGGGGGAAGGGTGTTGAAATATGATCAGATAGTGCAAGGTGAACTATACTATAGCGTATCATAGAGGGAGGTTAACTAGAGTATAGAGTTTGAAAGGCCTAAGATTGTGGGGCGCTAATGAGCTGGAAAAGTCTACTGTTAAGGGAGGGAGGGGTTTGCATGGAGAGTAGATTTGAAGACAGTGAGTTGGTTGGTAGTTGCTAAAATGCACTATAGGTCTGAAGAGGGTCTGTACATCTCTGATAATTCAAAGTAATAGTTGGAAATTCAGGGCGAAATTGTGTATTAAGGGAAAGGATTCTCTGGTTTACTTTAAATTTAGTGCGTATTCTCAGCAGAGGTCAAATCAGTGGTCACAACGTGCTGTTTGTGCATGCCTGACATTTTTATGTAGCCTGCATATTTACCAAGGTATATTTCATTTATTGTGTATAAGAATCACCTGTTTGTTGTGGATTTTATGTGCCAGTATTTTTCTGAGCACCCCCCCCCCCTCTCTATAATAATGGCTGGGCCAGGAGGCGGTCGGGGCCCGGGGCAGAGAGTGGCGGGATAATTGGTATCTCACAGTGCCTGGTTCGGCGCGGACCTGCCGTAGTAGTGTTTCGCATAATTATAGCCATGTGGCCTGTGGGGGCCTCCCTCCTAACCTAGCATTCTATGTTTGACAACAAGTGTAGAAGTCTACTCGCAAGCGGATAAGGCTTTAGACGGACTAATTCTTGTACCACGAGTTGGAAACTTGGGCTGTGTGGTGGATTAAGGACTGTATCAAATAGCGGAGTATCTAGAGGATATCTTAGTGCTGCTAGTGGATGTAAAGGGGCTGTGAGCGCCCCAGGATCTCTCCTTGTGCCCTCCATGGTACCACCTAGTACCATCTAGCTATCATGGACCCCTCTGCTGACTCGAGGCCTACTGGCCCCAACAGCTATGCTGGTCAGCAGCAACACCCTGGTCACTTCATGCAAGACCCCTGGCCCCCTCATTACAGACATTACCCTGCAGCCGCTGGCCACTGGATGGACCCTTGCTCTTATAACCACTTCAGGTGAGTCATTGTGACGTCACAAATGTCCAATATTCTCTTGCCGTTCTTTCGAGGTTCAATTCGAACGTTTTGACTTTCTTGATGGCGTGCGTCTTACGTCGTAGGGTCGAACGTCCACGACGCTGTTTTGCTGCTGACTGCATGGCAGGCTCAGATTTTGTCAGAACTTTGAAAGTTATGACCAATTGGTGTACTTAAACTTAGAACTGTTACCTTTTAATTAATGTAGCTTGTTTGAGGTTTTACCCTTTATGTTCCTTCATTTTCTTGATAGCGAGGGTCTTATGTTTGTCGAAGGTCTTACAGTCTGAGCTTTGGCGTCCATGACGCAGTTTAGCAATTTTAGCTCAGATTTGGTCAGAACTTCGATAAAAGCTTTGTCATAACATGACCAGTTAGTGTATACACATTAGCTGGAGCTTTACTAATTAATTAACACAATCTGACATAAGTCTGCAAAGGTTTGCCCATTTTGGAACCAGGTTACCTGCACAAAACCCCTGCTCACATACTCTTTTAGAGTTTGTTTCGCGTTTAAACATTCTTGGATCCTGATTATTCAGCTTTATACCAAAGAACTTAAAGAACTGGGAGGAGATTAGCATGAATTTCTTACTTGTAAGATTATCCCTGTTAACAGTTTCCTATCTGAATTCCCACTCGTTTTTCCTGCCCCTTCGTCTACTTTCGGGGGCGTTTCCTACATTTCCTAGCTGTGGATTTTTGTTGAGAATTACTTCTGTTGAACTGCTACATTAATTGAACCATTAATCGACACATTGACCATCAAATATACAATGTTCACGAGACTAATTTTACCTTTGTTTCCAATTAAATTGATTTTTTGCTGTAGGCGAAGCCATCGTGGAAGTGATATCTGTAGAATTTGCATTAAGTGCAGTTTTTTACTTCCTTGCTTTGTTTTGAAACTGGAAATTAATTTGATTACTCCACTTTGTGAAAGACAACTTACTTTGATTGATGTCAGTTGCTGTCCTATGTCCGTGGCCATTAAATCTCACATTTTAGATATTTGTAGAGTGTAGACAATATATGACTCTCAACTTCCTAAGTGTACAACTCCAGTTGTCCAATAACAGAATTTGTCTGTCCGAATCTCTATTGTTAAGAAAATCCGAATCTCTATTATTAAGAAAATCCGTTTATTTGTGATTTTCACTGATTTAATATTAGGTGGGATTTGTTCATTAAAACCACTAGCCCCTTATTTGATATCCAGCTTGTGGTTAAGAAAATATTGTGCTTGATTTGTACATGATTGACTTCGATTTGCCATGAATATAAACCCTTTTATAAATAGTTAATACCCCAAATCTGTTTGTAAGTATGTTTGTGTTCATTTGGGGCATTTACCCCTTCACCCTTTGTGTTGGTCATATGCATGCCATGCGCCCGGGGCAATGACCGTAATAACCCCTTGCCCCCTTCACCGCTCAGGTTCACCTGTCTCATATGCACCCTTTGACCAGGGTACAACTTGGCTCCTGTCACCAATTTTTTTGATCTTTTTATTTCATTTTCCCCATAATCCTTTAAAGGGGTATTTTTTAGTTTAGCTGGTGCATTTTTAATTATTTATGAAATGGAAAAAAGGAGAGATATTTAACTTACGTTAACGTTTCAGTTTAAGATTTCAATAGAGTGTAAATTGATTTATGTTGACTATATTCTCTGTTTGTTCAGTTTTGAGTGTATATTTTATGGTAGGTTTTTTTATTGCATTGTCCAAGGGCTAGTTAGGCCTAGTGATGGTTTATATCTGCAATGGTGACATCTCTGGAGACTGGAGACTGTCTTATTGCAACATCAATGACCAGTTTACCTAAATAGGTCCAGACACCACGATTGGATATTCAGAATGAAAACTGACCACTTGACTTAAAAATACTAGAATAACAACCAGCCTATAACGAGTTCCATCTGCCAGGGGACTGCAACTGGACTGAGTTGAACTGAGTCTCCCTGCAAGAGACTATCTCGTGCCCACCCGTGGCAACCTCACTCAACTCAGCTCAGCTCAAAACAATGGGAGCTGCAGACTGGTACAAACTAAAACTTAAAAGATATGAAACTCATGGACATGGACTGGGGGGAGGGTAGGGGGGTACAGAGGGGTAGGGGTTTGACATTTTCTTATGCACCCCCCTGTTCTGTGCCCCAGGACACACAGTTCGCAGGTAACTACCCAATGTGGTAGCACAGGGCGGTGCTAGGCACGGATCTCTCTCACATCTCTAGCCTGACCAAGCCACTGTTCCAGCCCTACCCCTGCCTTCCACTCACTATTAAGTCTGTATTTTAACAGTCATCTCGGGTACTAGCTAACAGTCTGCAGAGCTCGCGACTATTGCATTGCTCTGGTAGCTGCTGCAGTCTGTCTTTGGTCTGTCTCTCGTCTCTCACTGGTTTGTCAGTCTGTCTGTTGCGTAGTCTACCTGTCTACTTATCAACAGGTGAGTTAATTGGGGGCATCCACAGGTAACTTTTAGTTCATAGCACTTATGGAAATAACATGTAATTTGTATATATAATCTGATGTATTGGTATATTATTAGCAGGCATTTAGGATTGGATTATGACATGATGAAGTGTAGGTTATATTTTATAGATATATGACATCTGTGGCTTGGAAATTTGCTGGTGTAATTAGTGATATATTTTCATTTTGGTAAAATTTCACAAATCGATGTCATCATGATATACATAATGTAATGTCAACTTTTGATGTTACATTTGACTTAAGGAAATGACAGGATTTAATAATGGGAATAATTGAACCAGGTCTGGGAACAACAGATTTTTTACCCTTTAGTTTTTCATACACTAATGATTTTTGTGACTTGAACAAGCTTGTACCAGTTGACGATTGCACTTATTTATCAGAGGAAATAATCTTGATTGAGTGGTATCTTATATGATGTATGGCAATGGGCTCTTATATGATATTTATGTGACTTACATAAAATAGTTCGGCTCTTGAACCAAGTTAATTAATTGCTACCCGTAATAATCAGGTTGGAGTTTGAACTTTGATGGCAGTTCCATCTTCATGTCATTGTTATGAAAGCTATGTCTATATTATATCCGCTAAGGGAGTAATTATTATCTTTTTGGACTTTAGTTTGTGAATTAATCTGTATCTTACAGTCAATGACACAGACTTGGAAGCCACCTCATCGAGTTGGAAGATTCACTCCAGCAGATGACGTCAATGACTCTTGTTGGCTGAAGGACTGCCTTAACCAATGGGAGTCCTGAATTCACATGACGTCATCTGGAGTTTATTTTCCATGTATATGTGGTTTGTTTCCAACTCTATGAAATTGGCTGTAACATTTTGGTTGTGATAACACTTTGGCTAGATTGGTTAGATGGATAATATCAAAGGGACGAAATTATTAAATATTGGAGGTGGTGGGAGTTATATTCTGGAGCCCAAAGATATCCCATGGGGTATGTGATCAAAGTCCCTTCCAGTTAGAAATTAACCAATTTTGAGTCCATTTTTGGGTAGGTTCACGCGGGGATCATACGTGACAGCTAAATTGTGTCGATCAAACATCATGGTACACAATAGTGAAGAATTTCCTCATTTAGTTAGTTTCAATGTAGTTAATAACTCACAGATCATGCTGATTCATCCTAGAGCACACTTATATGCTGCATATTAAATGTTGCATTTACCTGATACCTTATGGGTCTATACCATTATGGCATGTGATGTTACATGCATGCTGTATGCACGTGCATGCATCAAATTCATGTTTTGTTTTCTTTGGACCAGAGTGATGGGCATGATGCCCCCTCATTATAGCAAGGTGCAGAACAGAGCCAATGGATTGCTTGGCTAGATGAGACCCATCTTACCTGGGTGATTTGGCAGTGCCCAGCACACCTTAATTGTTGGAGTATCCATTAAGTATCTAACTTAGTGGAAGAGACAATATTCTTGTCTATTCATGGACGTCCATGGTCTATGCACATTCAGTTACCAAGGTAACAGGGACTTCTCTTCTCATGTACTAACTAATATGATAAATTGTAGGTGCTTTGTACTCGGTGTCTGTGCTGATGAAACTAAAAGGCTCCATTCAAGGGGTAAATGTGTAACCTATTTGTGGACTCCAACCCTTATTATCACATATTTACGTCTGAATTTGGCCGCTGGTCAGATTAGCTGGCCAAGCTTCAGACCATGCATTGAGACATAAGACTGTAGAGATAGTTTGCCACACTTTGAGCACTATATGTATTCGGTGTTTGGTTGGAACCCACAGATGCTTATTTAGCTACTAGATACACCGTTATTTAGAGTACTGAATACGACATTTGTTGATTTTACCAGTGTTTTAATGCTGTATACTGTCAAGAATGTGACTTAAATGTTTCAATGAAGTACAAAACAAGTAAGATTAGTGGTAGATGTAGCTATTCCTTCAGTTTAGGGCTGGATATTTCTGAGAAAGCCTGAGACTTCGTATCACTTTAATAACCAAGGAATTATCACGAAATAACTTTACATTTGTTAGCAAGCGGACTGCAGTAATGAACACTGTTAGCACTGGTACCATAATTCATGACCCGTTGTGTCAATTTAACTGAGTTATGAACTTATCTTTGATTTAACGACATAGTTAGCAAGAGGGGGAGAAAAAATTCTGTAACTTCAAACTAAAATCGATAATTTTAGGCTGGCCCCATGATGTTAAAATTTAGGTGCACCCCTGCCTGACTGGTACCAGAACACATGTCATGTGACCCAAACATATGGATCACGTTCAAATCACGAGGCCTGCCGAGATCTTACGAGATTAACACCTCAACATGTTGTCTTTGTTATGATAGGTTCAAGAGAGAACTTCTACAAGGGCCTCTAGTGAGTCAAGTCTCACTGTGGCTGCTTGGCTTGCAGAAGACCTTTTTTACATTGTATTTAATACTGGATACTAGATTTCTATATTAAGAACCGTTTCTTCCATGGAGACAAGTAGTAATCTTTTCTCCATGGTTTCTTCCAATTTATCATGATTTTATATTCTAAAACTTTTTGTTGCGTTTCACTGACTCGCTGCTCTGGACAAAATTCATCGGTTACCATTGGTCACCTGCAGAACAATGGAGAAATATGGGGTACATTTGGATGCATGACTTTGCTGCATAGACTCCTATAAAGTTTATCTTCTCAGCATTACATCTGCCTTTAGCAGTTGGCAGTTTAGTATGTTATATTATAAACTGACATTGAATTTTTTCTAAAAACATCCAATTTCATGGGACCGAGAGTGTGATTCAATGTAATATACTAGGAATATATTTTCTGGCGTTTTGGTTTTATCAGTAGTTGTAGGTATGGACCAAGACATATCTTGGGTATGGAGTATAGCAATAGACTCCATGTCACAATTCAATGGTCAGAAACGATTGGAGCTGGGCAGACAAATGACTGTGGTACCTTGGATAACTACAGAAGAATTTGAACTTCTTGAGCAATACAATTTCTAGTTGTCTAAGGTGGCACATTTCATATGTGATTATTGGTGGCCCAAAACCTGCCCCTGCATAGAACCTTGCAGGCTACTTTATGGCTATGGTTGCCTTACTACTTCATGGTTTTTTGGTTGCCTTATTTGCTGTGCTGCTCACTGCTCAGATCCCTTCCAGAGGACCGATGTCATGAATGTATTTTTTTTTTATTTCAAAGGAGAAGACATAAATTAATATCATTGATCACATGATTACAAATTTAAAAATAGACAATAATTCAATAAAAGTAGTGTAAAATAGGTAAAAAACTAAATGGCGGGAGACAATGACTAGTAAAAAAAGCTAGAGATATTTAAATTGTTTGTCGGAAATATCCAAAGGATATCGTCATTTTCATCGCATGTCAATACATTGCAGTAGCAAGTTACATCGTTAACTGACGAAAGAGTTATCCCAGCCTTAAAAATATTTCTGTTGCGGGTTACATGACACTTGAAAAACCCATCATGTAGGTAGGATTTTTATCCAGAAGGTTTGCGGAGCAAATTCTGGATATTGTCAGAGAGAGGGGTTGATGAGAGCTGAGTGAGCAAACAATTTTCAAATGAATAACCTCAGTAGAGATCAAGCTGAGCAGTAAATGCACTGCGCAACATTCTTCGGCTCGATTATTACGACGAGGAGGGATTGGAGGGTTTCAGAATGGTCAAGAACTGGGCTTCCTTTGGTAAATAATACAGGAAGCAAATTTGTTGTCTATAGAAGTTGTGAGATCAGTAATTTAGACATGTGGCTCAAGCGGCAAAAATGGCGGGAAACACCGGCAATTTGATCCCACCTTTTCAGACCTGTCCAGAAATGCAATTACTAGTTCTTTCAATTAAAATGACAGACCAGATGATTAAAATTGGGGCAGTTTACCATGTGACTTTGTATAAATGTTTTAATTGCACTAATCACCTTCTGGATTCTGTAAGGCTCTAGTTTAACCTCAGAAGAATAGCAACAGGAATATTTTTAAGAATAGCCTTAGGTCAAAGATTTATGTATCATAATCCATGGATGTCTTAATTTACCTCTTTACATGTACATCCATGTTTCCAGTGACTTTCAAGGTCATTGCTTTTGGTGAAAGGGCATTGGTTTTAGGTCAAGGTCATATCAGAAGTTGTTTAAACCATGTCAAAGGTCATGATTAGGATTAATGATTCTTGATAAAGTTTTACATTATCTCTCACGCATCCCTGCCCACTGCTAATATACCATTTGTTATCCTATATAGCTGTTAAGTTCCAAGAATTCTGCATGACTAATTAATGAGCATGTTGATAATAAATTGTCCTCGGGCAGTTGACATCCTTTGATTTTGCACTTAAAAGAAGTGTTAATTGGTGCTGAAATGGAGTACTTAGTACACAGCAATGTATGGGCCTTATACATACAAAGGAATTAAAAAATATAATATATATTTATACATTATAGATATATCTAGTAGTAATCATAATATTGGCCATTTAAAAAAAAAGTCAGCATTTCTGCATATATTTGAGTATAGCTTGTTTTATGCTAGGCAGTCTCAGAGATGTATTCCAATTATATTTACATTATGTACTATTGTGTATATAGGTAGGTCATGCAGCTTGTATGTGCTCTAACTATTATCAATAATTGATAGTGCTAAGAAATAGTCGTTGAGGGCTGCATATTAGTAGGAGGCTCTTACTACTCTGCATGTGCCTGGTCTCACTCCTGAAAACAAATTGGGTGCAATATATGATACAAAAATTAAACTTTCAGAAGATTTTGAAGAATGATACCTCCTCCTCCTCCTCCTCCTCCTCCTCCTCCTCCTCCTCCTCCTCCTCCTCCTCCTCCTCCTCCTCCAATTAGAGCCCCATTATTCAGAATCAGCTGATAGAGGCGTCACATAATGATACTCTATACATCTCCATATGTATAATTACTCTAATGATATAACTGACTAATTAGTGACCCCCTGCCCTCGATAATTGTTGTCATTGTCATTAGTCAGTTATTGTCAAATAGACGAACATTCTTAGGCTGTCATACCTGTGTCATGTGTCCTTGTGACATATGTCTGGTCATTAATTACTTCTCGTACAAGTTTGTAATTATTGTGGCATCATAAATGACCTGTCCACTTATGTGGTTTTTTGTGTGCCTTGTTAACAATCGCTAACATTGAATTCACAGTTGTGTCATTAGCATTCATGACGTCAATTCGATATGCAAATGTGTGTTTGTATCGATAAACAGCGAGTGAGTTCTATAAAACAATAGAAGACAAAACTGAGATTTAAAAAGTTCAGTTTTTGTTTCATAACGTTTTATCTGCTTGACAGTTTGTGACTTAAGTGCAGTGTTGCTCTCAGGAAAACTACACATAGAATTATTAAGCAAGAGCAAGCATTACAAGGTGTTCAAAGTCTCTGAAATTTATCATATTGGGTGCCTCTGCATTTATGACATCGTAGTTATAGATAACGTGCAGTCACCAATTTTCAAATTTTGCTTAATTATCAAAGCATTTGCAGAAAATTAGGCTTTACTCCCCAATTCTAACCCAATAGACATGTTAAATTGATTTTGGTTTAAAAAAAAGTGAAAATGCAAAAATCTTCAAATCAGCATATGGACCAGAATGATATCTCATAATCTGGGACCTGTGTGCTGAGACATTAGCTTTGGAAAAGACACGAATTTATTCCATAGAAATATTGTCAAATGTTAAACACCTTACAATATTTCGCATGAATGTCTATGTTGATATAATATCAATACCATTATGACACTCAACATGGTGCATCTTTGGGTAAAAAATATATTTTCTTATTTAGCAAATAGGAAGAGTTGCATTGTCCGTAATAGGTATTTAATAATTCTATATATTTTTTTTAAATATATAATGAATTTATAAATTAAATTTTGTGTCTTTGCAGCTTCCCAGAGGAGGCGGTGGGTCCGGCTGCCGGAAGTGTTGGATACAACGGACCCCCGACTACCGCAATGCCACCGTATGGGCGCGGGGGTAACCAAGATATGCAGAACAAGGGCCCGATGCAGCACCCCGCCCTGCAGCACCCCATGGTACACACAGCAGCCGCTGCAGCCCCACCAGTAGTCCTGCAGCAGCAGCAACAGCAGCTAGGCAGCAGTCATGTGCCTAAACCACACACTTACTGTCACACGTGAGTTGGTTTGCTCTACCATGATACATTTTCTATTGTAATTTAGAGGGATGTAACTAGTCCGACAAACTGCCTATCGACGCGCTCGTAAATGACAGCAATCTTTCGGTCAAGGATTTTACCAACGAAAATGTTAAGTTATCTTCCTCCAAGGTGCAAACTGTACTTTGGTTGCATAATTCAACCACCCAAACAAAGCAAACAAACGAATTGGTAAATATAACTTAGTTATACCAACCCCCTCCCCCCCCCCCCAATAGTCGGCGTCGGGATTTAAGCAAAAAAGAAAAGTTAACTAACTCCCTTTGACGCAGAATATTACTATTACTTTGTCTTTATAGACAGGCGCCGTCCAGCTGGCATCATTGCTATAGGTTGTCCTACATGTCAAGACATTTATTCTCTGTCTTGATGCTTTTCCCGGCTGGAGGGCGCCTGTGCTCTGTATAAAATGAAAAGAGCAAAGTATCTTGAAGGATAGAAATTTTTTTCATTCAATTAATTTCTCCTTCCATAAGATGAAAAATGAGAAAATGATGATCAAGATATATTACTTCTTATATATAAACCTCTTCTCTGATGTTTGTAATTTAAGACACTGCACATGAAATCTTGCATGAACTGGAGATGAAATGCATGATGAAGGCTATACAATTAATCAATTATATTTTAGCCCAACTGGGAGTAGTAAATAAAAGTTAACTTTCACTAGCAATACTACATGAAAATTAAATGATTAGTACAACATTGGTCCACTTTGTATTGTGCTTTATTGATGGGAAATTTAACCATTTTCAGACAATTACCTGACAGTCCACCTGACTCAGGGTCCGAACCCTACTCCCCGCCAGATGGGAACCAATCAGAGGCCAGCAGCTGCAGTAAGTCTTTACCTTATTTGTAAACTAATTTGCATATAGAAGTTTGTACCGAAGACATCTAATTTTGAAGCGATATGGAATCATATTGGTTCTGATTAAGAAATTATTTTATCGAGGTTGTATTTGTAAGTACACGTACAGTGTTAGTCTAATTTAGAAAACATTTTGCTTTTCATTCTTAGATATTGAGAAAACTGAATTATTATGTATTTACTGGTATACAAGGGCCAACAGGGGAAATATGGCTTCATTGCAATGCTAGGAAATGAGAGACATGTGCTGCATGAATTTGAAAGTTGAATGCTGTGATGTAGATAGGAACCACATTGGAACGAGAAAACTGTTGATGCAACCAATTTGGTCTGATTTGAAAATATGGCTGAAATAAGTGTTGAGCACTCAGTTTAGTTTACACATCACAAGAAATGTTTTAGATAGTTATATGTGGATAGAACATGTAGGGCAACATAAGGGCAGGCTTTGGGGTATAAGTTCATCCGGTAGGTCAACTGCAACCCTGGGTCAGTGGATTAGGTCAAGGGGTGTGTCATTTTACCCCATTCTTGGATTATTATGGATTTTTAGGCAGTATGAAATGCCGTTAATGTCAGGTTAACTTTTGTTGGGATTTTGCCATGTATTTTAGTAGAGATTTACCACCATGACAAGACCTTTGAGGCTCATTTTAAGATGTCCTCATATCAAAGCATTTTCCTGGAATAAAAGACGTTTGGTTGGGACAAATCTTCCAATACACATTTCGTAACTTTCTGCGTGAAAAAAGAAGTGGTTTACTCTTGGGAGGTACTGCCGTAGCTTTCCTCCTCAAAAGAAAGTCTTTTATTTGCTGGGTTCCAACTTCTAAATATAGGCATCCTAGGCAATGGAGGTTTTGGAGCAAGACCTTTGATTAATGCTAAATCCCCTCCCTCCTTAGTCTTACACTATTTATGGCTCAGGGTCCGAACCCTACTCCCCTCTGGTACCAGATATTTTAATTACAGTTAATTACAGTAAATGGAAAGTTTCAAAATCGAATACCACAATATTGAGACCAATTCAGTGATTCCTGGTGGTCGTCGTAATTTGGGATTCCACTTTCGATATATATCATTCATCACAAAGCTGAGCTAGGGTATTGCACTAAGCAAGAATTGCAGATTATTTTGTTAGATAATATATCTGACGTTATATAGAATACTTGGATGAAATCACTAAATTTGGCCAGCTCTAGTTGAAACTAAGTCCAGAGGTCATAGACTTGACCTTTGTGGTCACATGACCTTCCAGATGACCCCAGAGGGCATTTGTTCATCTGAGTTATTCTCAAGTCTTTGTTTTCCGACCTGAACTGAGTGAGTGATGTCATCTTCACTTGAAAGCTGTACTAACACAGTAGATAGCCAGCTATGTGGATTTTAGGTGTTGTACCAGATTATTTTGAACCTTTTGAACAAACAAGGGGAGGATTGAAAAGTACAAATTGTCAGTCATTGGTTTAAAAGAATCCGGTAAAAGTCTATTGGTTTAATGCACAGGTGCCCTCCAGCAGGGACTGGCGTAAAGACAGAGAATTATGTCTTGTCGTGTATACATAGCAACAGGGTAGCAACAGGCAATGATGCCAACTGGACGACCTTGACTTGCTCTGCTGCAGGTCCCGGGTTCAAATCCCTGCTGAGGGCACTCAAGAGCTTGATCTGAATTTGTGGTGCCTTGTACTCGGTTGTTTATCCTGGGGCAAGTGGAAAACCCCCACCCGTGGGGTACATGTGTTAAATGGTGTAGACTCCAAGCTTATCCCATCATTACGTCTGCCAGTACAGGAACTGGCTTGCAATAAACCAGTTGGAAACCTGGGAGCCAGGCTTGGACATATAAGATAACATATGTTAGGTAGTGGCGGAATTTCAACAACTATTGGGTTCAATCAATCAAATTCACCAAGCAATGAAGGCATAATAATATGTAATTTCTAACCCTTTTGTGTCGTGAGTACATGATATTCTGCAGTGTACTGTACATTGTACCTTGGAGAAATCAGACCTAATTTCTTCAAGATTGTACTAAATAGCGCACAAGCTTGGCATTCCAGGGATACTGAGTTGGTTCTATATTTTAGAACTCGACAGATGCAATTAGTTTTAAGCAAAAATGTAATTTCCATATGATAGAAATATATACAAAATATGTTCTTTTTCCAATCCTTCATAAAAAAAAGGAAAACAAATTTTAAAAATAAGAAATAAGTGAAACAATATAAATCTCAACTCACAATAAATAAATAGGCTGTATAACGATAATTTTTTTAACTTAAATCTGATAAAGATATGAACACATAAACATGTTGTAAAATGCCTTTTAAATTGTTTTATTATTATCGTAAGTTAGATAAGACTGCAGCATCTGTGAAACAAAAACTTCATAAAAAAAAAAGAAAAATATTTGTATACAATATTATACAATTAATATTTAGCTACATTCCTACATGTTAGCATTAAACCTAATCTGATATATTACGTAATTAATTCCACATATTTGCTTCATCTTTTAGTAGCACTTTATCCTCTGTTTTGCTCGTTGTGGGGTTGTGTTGTTGAAAATGCGTTGGGGGGGGGGGGGGGGGGTGGAGGGGGGTGTAATTGCAGCTCAGGGTCTGTGCTGAAGAGTGCTTGATAGCTTATCTATGTGTGTTGGGGGATCCGTGACTGGTACTGCTTGTTGAAAGCAATCATACTGCCATCTATTGTCAAACTACAATTAGTATTCTTTCGCTGCTCCCCCCCTCCAATTTTGAAACCTTCTTAGCTGCAGTTACCAGTTGTTGGCTAGCTTGCTTTGTGGTATATGCTAAAACGCCTATGCATACTTTGAAAGGGATGTTTTTGCAATTAGTTCTTTTAGTCTGCTGGAACATTTATTGATTACGTTCATCAAATGTGACTAAAAGCTGAGGTGAAGCCAAAAATTAGGATTACAAAAGTTATGCAGCTAAAAATTATCTAGACTTAATAAAAATTGTTACTGATCACCGGATTACTTTTTTAAAATTTCACATTTTGTGATTTATTTATTTATTTTTTACTATATATACTGTAAGGTGATAATGTGCAGACACCACTTGACTGAATTAAACCATAGCAGTGTCATAAAATGGATCACCCCAAACAGAAGTGTTTTCCTTTAGTTCAGTTTCAGATGACACACTGATGCTAGCCCACTCCAGCACAGTTTCCCTGGGGGTGCTAGCCTTGAACATTGTATAGGATTTGTCATTTACTTGACTTTATTCTATGGATTGGTATATTAACTTCTGGAGTTGTTGCAAATCTCAAATCACAACTTTTTTGTGATATTTTACTCATACACGTTTTATAAACAATCTCATAGGCTTTTCATGCATGGCAAAGTTTCCTATTTTAATGAATTGGGCTTATTAATATAATTTAGCTGTGTGTTGGATGCAGTGCTGTACTGTAGTGAGCCTTTTCTGGTAAATTTGTAAACCAGTTATTTTAAATTGAATATATATTTTGAAAAAACAAAAATATTATGAAGAGATTAATTGGATTCTTCTACTGACCAGGTCACCATGGATTATGTAATTTATTACCAACAAAACAATTAAATCTTAGCAGGGATTTAGCTGTGAGAAAAATATACCGAACTGTATCCAAATCACTGTAAAAAGGCTGTCATTAATCATTATTATTGGCGAAATGCTGCAATTAGAAGTTTAACGACTTATCATTGATAGCATAGAAACACAAACTGATGTGGAGCTACTTTGAAAAATATAGACAAACATGAACAATTGCCTGAAGGGTCCATATTTTGTGAGCATTATCTTTGATTATCCCCAGGGTTTAAATTGCCTCAAGATATTCGTCTGAAGAAAAAGTTATGATAGTTTTGAAAGAAGGAATCACCTCACCATAACAATTGAAATATATTAAATATACTTCTAGAAAGAACCCCACAGTTCTGCTATCTCGATTTATTTGTGAATTTCTGTGATTTAGATATTGAATTATGTTATGGATTAGATCTACTAATATATTTTTCGAAAACTCATAAACTTGACATGGATTAAACGTTTATGGCGGAAGACTGATCCTAAAAAAAGCAGAAATTCAAAATCAGATACCTACCTATAATTGGTGACATATTTATATAATCACCCCTTGGATTGCAGTGCACGAATTCGTCTGCTTTGTTTGGGAAACTAATTTGTGACGTCATGTGCGAACTTTGTTGACACTTCACATTTCGATGGAATTGACTGGAAATTGATTATCTACCAATATTATCAAAAAATTCATGAGAGATTGTAATTATCATATTCTCGATACAGTTCATGACAATTTCCGTACTGTGAAAAATAATTTGTGAAATTCGTAGAAGGAATTAGTTTCGAACGCCATGCAGACGTTCGAAGTGGCCCGAGATTTTCCAGGGAGGTCAGCTGCCGAAAATTCTCACTTTGACAATATTTGGTTCATTAGCCATGTAATGCACCCAGGTAATAAAATCAGTTTAATTTGAGTTAGCTGCAAGATTAATTAAAGTAGTTGAAATATATTGCTAGCGGATCGTCGTGGTACTTGACTGCTTTTTCGAATTTTCTAGGATGTACCAACAAAATTCACAAAGGAAAAATTCCTCGTAATAGAATTTTTTTCTAATTTTCGGCGCATAGAATTCCCCCATAATAATCCAACCTCCCTTCAATAGATTAGAAAAAATCTTATCAAGATTGCAGCCATTAATTTTTATCTTTGTGACAAATTATACATTGTCTTCTGTTAAATGTTCGTTGAAAGTAAAAAATTAAAATTAAAAGAAGAAAATATCCTAGATATATTACTGTAGTACCCGATGAAGTAGAGCTTGTTCAGAGATACAACCATTAATTAAATGGATTTTATATGAGGATTTATGAGCGTTCAAAATATAAAATTTTGAAATTTCGAAAAAATATATATAGGCTATAGTTGATTGCTTTTATGTGCTAATGACGTAACTAAATGAACTGCAGGTGATAAAATCTATTTACTTATCTTGAAAGAGATTAGATTGAAACTGTAAACAATAAATAATGTGCTAAATGGATAGATATTAAAAGATAAAATTACTAAACACCACAATAAAACTTTTTTTTGGAGTGAGGTCAAAGTGCAAGCTTTGCTTTGATAATAAGCATTACAATACTGGTAGTAACAGGCACTTTGGGAGATTAAAGAAACATCTCAACAATTTTCTTAGTATTCTTTTTTATCGTTTTCAAAGTAAATCCAATAAAAGCTTTATATTTTATGCTAACAAGTGCTGCAAACACTTACCCTCGTAACCATTTGAATAAGTCATTAGCTGAGAAAGTTTTTCGCACCTTTTCTCCTCTGAACGATTATCTATCTACCTGTTGGCGCCGGTGTCCGTTGCCATGGCAACGGAGTGTTGAAAAAAAAAAAGAAATAAATCGTGCGAGTGTGTACCAGCCTCGTTCGATTGTGTACACATAGCTGACAGTGAAGCATAAACCTCTGAGGTGTTTCAGATGAACTGTCTGATGAGTTCTCCCATAGCTCTGCTCGATACTTCAGTGATGAGGTTTCTCATGATGGATCCCAGCATCAGCAGCAGCAGATAAGAATTATCATCTCTCGTCATCTTACATCAATTGAAGACATAAAACCCCACCCAAGAAGCATGTGCAATTCATTCATAATTGTATATTATTATAAGTTTTTCATGTTATTTTGGTTATTGATAAATTTTATTTTAAGTTATGCTGAAAATATTTTTGAAAGTATTTGGACGAAAAATATCTTCATGAGAAGTATTCGTTTTATGCTATGAGAAGAAATTTTGTAGAAAATATTATCATAATATTATCATTTTTATGCAGTTGAGAGGAAAGCTAAGTTCTAAGAGAAAATTTTAAGAGGGAAATATTCTAAGTTAAAAAAACACCAATAGTGCAAATCAGGTAAAATAACCATTTTTAGTGAAACTTTCGGCTGATTTCACTTATATAGCGTAAAAACAGATATTTCCAATGTCACAATTTTCACTATCTTGCTTTCCATAACGTTATTCGACTACAAGTGAGAAATCACAAGTGAGAACTCTCGCCGGACTGATCTGAGTGTCAGATTGATAAACGCATTGCGAAGGGATATTTGAACTAGAGTTTGTTTTGTAATGCTCTGTGCATGTTAGCCCGTGAATGGTTTGCTCTCAGGGTTGACATTAGGCTAACATTGTGCTAACCCACCTGCTAAAAAGAAAACTATGTCCACTTCAAATGATTGATGACAATTTCAGCATCTCACTCTCTAGTTGATTCAACTGAATATTGTAGGTGACTTGAGCACTGTTTCTTTCACTTTTTGTGCAACTTTGGTTGCCTTATATGGATATCAGATTATGGTCAACATCCTTTTGAATGGATTGTGGTTGCCATGGATTTTTGTGAGTAGCTTATATAGGATTTGGAAGCTCTATTGATTTTTAGGTCATCTCTTGAACTATTAGGCTGTTAGCATTGTTTTTTGTGATTTTAGATAGTTTAAACTTGGTTCAAACATGTTGAACACCATGATGGAAAAGTTTGAAGTGTAGATTAGCAATGCATATTTGTAGGGTGGTTGATAAGATGTGAAAAAGTGCAAGGATAATGAAAGTGTTTTTTTTTTCTCTGTCCAGCTTGGATAGTTGACATTATCACAAAGTTAGCCGATAATGAAGTTTTATCATATTATTATCCGCGTTGACTGCAAGTTCAAGAGATGGTGTACCAGTTGTACCACAGTACCAGTTTAGCTCAGTTTAGAGACATCTTGATTTTATTTTTTTCGGTCTTATTTGCAGACATCTGACGCATACATGCCAAACTGGCATATATTCCTAATGTGAACTTTGAACACCCTTAACTTGCATCTAAAATTATAAAGGCTGTAGTAATCAAATTTGGCTCAATTGAAGTTTCTTGACTCAGGCTGTAGAATGGCCTCTTGTGCCAGTATCATTGGTATCATTATTGTGTTATGAAGCAGTCGGGGACTCGGGGATAGTTCTGTATCTTATGGATGTAGGTACGATGGATTGGACCTACGCCTTAAGAATGTTTGGAATATACAAAGGTACAGCGTGGTACGGATGAGCAGTCGAGATGTTTCCGAACCCCTAGGTGTTATCGCAATCGCCATAGAGATGATACGAGAGGACTATGATTTATATTTGATTGTAGCAATATTTGCTCAGTGCCATTGCTATTTATTTTTCAGACGCAAAGGGTAACATGGTGAGCGGTATGACGGCCCTTCCTCAGCAGCTTTACTCCAACCCGATGTCGGCCCACTCGTCGACGTCACCGCAACACAGCTCGCATCAGCAACATCCGCAGCATCATCATGGTCTCCATGGCCACCCGTCTCCGCCTCATCATCCTGGACATCACCTCGCCAAAGCGTCCGGAACGCCTTATGGTGCAGGGTCGTATGGTGGAGGCGAGCCACCCAAATTGAATCATCCGCCAAACACAGTAGTGCAAATGCCCCACACTCAGATACCACCTCAAATGATAGCCTCCCCATACAGCAGGTAAAAATATTATACTTATTTGAATGATGTATCATATCAAAGGCATGGTAATTTGCCTTTGATAATATATAAAAGGAAAATTTTGCATCATATTCCAAATAGGAAGGTTGTAAATGCCAATTTGTAACAAAACATTTGCATCATATTTGTACAGATCAGTGGGTTGAAACTTAGGCTGTAAATGCCAATTTGTAAACGAAATGTTGTGGTTCAAAATAGAAAGGTTTGTAAATGCCAATTTAGTAACTTGTCACAAGGAAGTGTTCATTCTTTTCATTTTTAAGACCATTTGTATAGTTTGCATAACGATCACAATGATATGGTGGCCGAGGAGTACATTTTATTTACGAAGATAATTAACTAAAACCGGCCATGTGGGGGGGGGGGGGGCAAGTTCGTTGGGACTGTCGTGGTAAGAAGGTTACTTTCTCCCCACGAAACCGCGATATCATGAAGTGAACTCCTTGGCCACCCTACAATGATGAACTTTTTTAAAAGTCATCATAAATGTCTTGTGAGGCTGTTGGAATTATTTCTGTGCTGAGGTGCTGAAAGTACAGATAATTCATACCTAAGTGCAAATGGTTGTTTTCCCCAAAATACCACTGAATACCTTCTGATTTTTTACCTCAACAAGGTATAAATTGTTGTTACTTAGCAGCGTATTTAGCTATTTTTTATACCATACCCAGTGCCACAGTGACCAGTGGAGGTACTGTGTAATTACTTCATATGGCATTTGACACTGAAATGTTGTGTGTGAAATTAGTTATCATGCATTACAAGTAGATAATCTATCAAATTTTTTATATCTTGCTGCAGTAGTTTTCCTGTTGACGTTTGCAAACTTGACTGTTGTCTTATGACGTAATGAGCTTGTAATCAAACAAACTTTTTAGTGTTAAGAATTATCTAAATTATGGAAATCACCAGTGTGATATTGGTACTGGTTTGCACGTGGATGAAATCGTGTTAAGTAGGTCAGATAAGTATATACTTATTCGTGACAATGCCTTCATCTTTGTGAAATAAGACAAAATCTCAAGATGATTTTATCACCTTTTTGGATGGTACAACACTGTACCAGGGCCTATGTATGACTCATATAGTGCTTCTCCCTTTTTTCCCGACTTACCATTATTGCTGTGATATTTTCTTGATATAATTAACATTTGTGGATGATTTATGACTTTTTATTTTCTTCAGCATGAACCCATCACAGAATCCCAACAAGAAACGGAAATACTCCGAATCACCGAACGCTTCTGTCACACCTGGTTTAATGAATGCCATGGGACAAAGCATTGGAGGCCTTGTCAACATTAAGCAAGAGCCTGGTAAGAGTTAACAAACAAAAAATAAAAATTTGGTATATATATAAATCTCTTTAAAAACCTTTCTATTTGAAATCTTTTATTTAATGTGCAGTGTTACTGAAATGCACTTAAATAAAATTGCTATTCCTTCAAAGTTTTCTTCCAATTTGGAAGTTGACACTTTCATAACTATAGTGTAAACCATGTATTGTATTAGTATTGTATTAGTATACCAAGAGTATGAATAAAGATGATATATATAACGCATTCTTGGAAAACAGATATCGATAGTCTTGATAGATGCATTTCTGTTTCTTTGGGATATTTATGCATGTAAATGATTGGTAATACTTAGCGCACTTCATAGCTGCTGGCTCATTGCAGTCATTTAGGTCATATACAAGGGGCAGAAATATTATATAATGATATTGTGTTCGAATACCAACGCTATGTATATACAGTAGCAATAACACAAAATAGTATATCTTGTATGGAAGAAACAGTATGTTTTTTTAATATAATCAGGGCAGATACTAATTAAATATGATCAAGATATATCAAATAGAATATTAATTGATTTGATATGTCTTTCAGAATGTATGCCAGTTCCTGGTATGTTGGGGGAATGCGATGATGATTACACATGCGACATCCCACAAGACCCGTCCATGTTCCTTGATGGAGCGTATCAAGTTATAAAATGGCAGCCGTACCAGCCCACCAAATATTGTGAATTGTTGGACGCTAGCATGAAGGACTTGTAAGAAAATATCTTAATTGCAGACATTTTTCATTATAATAACTAATGTCATTAGCTTCGATAAACTGAATAAATTTGCATTGACATTTATGAAAGAAATCATAAATGAATTCTTTTAGACGACAGAAGTTGAACTATGGAGTATGGCATTTTATTAACTCACAGATAGTAGATATGGGCATGCTGGGTTGAAGCTTGGTCTGATAACTGCTGAAGCCAAATGTAATGATGATAATAGTATTGTTGGAGTCCACTTAATTTGAAAAATTAGAAAATTTTTGACAGCCCCCCCCCCCCCCCCCGTTTTTTCCCACATTAATATATTAAGAAAATACTGGTATATCAGTTTTACCAAGACCCCCCCCCCCCCCCCACCCGATATTCAAAAAAATCTTCAGGTCCCCCCCCCCCCTCCTTTTTAAATGGAACAGCCCTAATTCAAAGAGAATAAATTTTATACTAAACTCAACTGGGATACAAACATTTGATGTGTATGTTCTATAAAAGAACAGTTACCGCTGTCCTTTGTGTGGGTTATTGTAATTAATTCAAATAGGCCTACATCATTGTTACTCATAAAATTTAATGATCTGTGCATGTAACCTGCTATCATTGTCTTTAATTAAGTTGCCATGACGACTTGCTACAATATGCGAAACTAGCTTTTAAGTCTCGCATTCATGAGTAATGAAAAGTATTGAGGTTAATGATGTCAACAGATTTGTATTTGTAATTAAATTTTGTTTACAATTTTGGAGGTTGCATCTTGGTCAGATAAATGCTGAAAGCGAGTGTAAGGATGAGATGATTATAATATTATTGGAGTAAACCTAATTCAAGTTGCTAATAATCCAAAGTTAAAGGGAGGCGTTGCATCTCTTAAGATGTGACATGCAAAACAGACCAATTACGCTGTCTTGACGCAAGACCCTCGATCACACCTTTTCACAGGAGAAGGTCTTGGAGAATTTGGGGGAGCAAGAATCCTAGTGGGGGAGCAAGAATCCTAGTGGGGGAGCAAGAATCCTAGTGGGGGAGCAATGAATTTGACAGTGTAGATCAGTTCATTTTAACCATTAGAATACAAAGCTACGAGTCCCTGTACTTAATAAGATAATGCAACGCCGTATTGGATGAATTTTAAAGAACTACTTTGTTCGCCACTTAGTTAAATTTAACGTCTACGACACGGCCTGAGGGTCTAGGCCTAGACTGCCAATTACGTGTATTTCTGACTAATATTTTGTAATGAGTTTTCAGCATTAGCACTTGGTTTTTTTAATTATATCTCGAGAGCATTGGGGTGAAAATGGTGGGGACTCCCAAGCCCTACCATCGTATCATTTCAATCATTTCTTAACGTCTAGCACTTCACATATGAGATGAGTGAGCTTCAAAGCAGTGACATTGTAGACGAGATAATATAACAAGCTTCTCGTAAAATTAGAAAAACGGTTTTATATTAAGGACTATGATGACTAATAATAATTTTATTCTTGCAGACCGCCACCGAGTTACAGAGTAGACGCAGACAAAGGCTTTAATTTCTCAATACCAGACGATTCCTTCGTTTGTCAGAAGAAAAATCATTTTCAAATTACAGTCCATGTGGGCATGAGTGGAGACCCACGTTATGTCAAGACTGATAACGGTCCCAAGAAAATTGACAATTTCTGTATTCACTTCAAAGGAGTGAAGGTGAGTTCATATACGCGTGCGCATTATGCTAGTGATTTGCTGAAATTCATAACTTTGTGGGACAGTAATGTTACGTCAGGTCAAAAGTAGTTTTGAAAACATTTGGCACATGGTAGGTATTATCTATTAGTGATGTCTCTCCTGCAGTTTCTTTTGAAGTAATTACATCTTGCAGTTAACACTATTGTCATGCCATGTTCGTATAGGTTTCTTAACATGATTGGACTTATGGTATGGTCCAAGTGTTTACAATTTTAAATTTGGTAAGAATTACTGACAAAGCTAAACGTTTATTTTTCCATTCTTTAAAATGGCATCTGATTCAATTGCTAGGGTGAGGCCTCATTCAATGTATAAATGTGCTAATCCGTTTAGGGAATTATTTAATTAGGTGTCTTATTGTTAATTTCTTTCCGAGATCTCAATTCACTTTAAAGTATTGCATTAAATTTTGCTTCGCTTCTATTACAGATGGAATCAACTTCACAAAGTATAAAGATTGAGCAGTCACAATCGGACAGAAGTAAAAAGCCCTTTCATCCAGTGCCGTGAGTGAAGATTAATATCAAATAATACTTCACAGACATGCCCGGCTGTGATTTTGATGAACTGCTCTTAGGTGGATCATAATCTGTTGTTGGTGAAAATTTTGCCGGCGACCTGGTATTGTTTTTTGGGGTAAATTGTTAACAGTTAGAGAGGTTCCCCTGTTGCCCTGCCTCACTGTGCATCATGGTTGGATTCCCAACGCCAGGAAGTGCTTGGTACAAATATTCCACACAAAAAATATCAGAAATACCAAATAATTTTTGAGGGATGAGAAGTGCCAGTGCATATGATTAAGATTAACAGTGCATTCGAGAGTTGTCAGCCAGATCGGTGCCATATATTCATAATCTTACTTATCATTGCATATTTACATGCATTTATATGCGTTTATAATGCATCACAGTATGGTTCTTATTTGTTGTTGTTTTTCTGGGTTATGTGGCAGTTTCAAAATCATCAAGCAGGGAGGGGGTGCTACTCGCCCCCAAAAGTAAAAAATAAATAAATAAAAGATGCTTTATAAATATGTACTTTTTATAGGAGGTATGTTTATTATTGCCATCTAAATAATACATCTTACCTGGCACATAATTTGTTATTTCAGTTACGTAATATTGCAAATTACTAAGTTGCGAGTTTTCTCTCAGTGCTTTTAAGGGGCACACTTGCACCGTCTCGCGTGATTAAGGAGGGAATTTGGTATTCATTCACTGAAAGTTTCTTGCAATTTATATATTGTGGGCATCAGGTTTTTCTCTGATTGGTAGGTCATTAGGTATGTGATGTTATCAGACCAGTATAAGGAGTTTCTTGGAAATGCTTGTGAAAAGGAAGTAAAACTGCTATTTCTTTAACATTTACACTAATCAATGTAATGGTATATTTAGTAGGTTTCAAAATGAAAGTCCTCAAGTTTTCTTGTCATGATTCTCGTACCAAGCACAAAGAAGCTTATAATGGACAGAAATAGTAGTAATGAGTCAAACTTCTCCTCTCTGTAACGATAAGCTTAAAGTTTCCTGTCTATTCAGTAATCAGTTTTGGCATTCTTGTCATCATTATGGCCGTATATCATGGTCTCAAAGAAACTCTGAAATCACTGCGACCATGGCATACATAGCAAACAGCAATTCTAATCTTGACTGAAGGTGTCACTGTCACTTAAACAGTTGGGGTTTGCTAATTTGTGACATTTTTGTCCGCTTTTTTCTGCTCTATAGACTACTAGTTATGAGAAACTAATCATGAAAAACATTGGACATTCATTTAGAATCCTGATATAATTTGAATATGCCACTAATAAATCTCTACTGCTCCTAGACCAATCATCTCCTCATTTATCCACTTCTAATATTTCTAGAGTGCCATACCTTCAGTAATTAGATGACATGCCTTTGAATGGGGGGTGCACCATTAGTCCATATATCTTTTAGCGTTAATTACTTAGTGACAGATTAGAGATAATATTGTTAACCAGCTGTCTGAGTCCTAATCATTGTTGATTGAACCAATATGAGATATATATTTGACCTGATGTGATTTATACATAGGAGGAACCTATAGCCCGAAGGGTTGAACAGATGCTAAGACCTAATGTTAGCCTTTCGTTCTTGTAGTGCTTGTAATTAATGTGTAATTAGTGTTAATTACACATCAGTAAGCCCTGTTTGACACATGAGTTATGTGGTCTGTTGGTAAACATATCACAAGTCATGTCGCAAGTGGAATTAATGTACAGTACTTAATAAGTGTATAGAGTACTTGTGTACTATTTTTTCCCGGAAAATGCCCAAATTTAGTTTTTGAGATATCAAGGAAGTTTGTAATTTTACGTAATTAGCATGCACAGATCTCTGTGATAGTAGCTGTATAGTGTAGAATAAATATTATGTGTCTCAAAACTTTAAATGAATCATTTCCAAAAGTAGAAGTTGCACTATGCCATGTATTTGGTTGGGTTGCTTTGATTATGGCTTTTTATGTCACACTGTTTGCTGTTGCCCTGCAAATCTGAACATTTTAGATCTCAGCCAGTGCAGTGCAAGAAGTGCAGTAGTGCAGTTGACTGTCTTGTGGCGCCCCCTTGTGTAAAATGGATACTATACAGCTGGCTCTTTGAAGACATGGAATTGTTGAGCTAATAGAATAGATAGTTATGTCTTTATATTTAATAAAAACCTTTCGGTGAAATTCATAAATAACTCAGCTAATTAGTTTGTAATGTTTTTAACCTAGATCTCTTGAAGAGAATTTGCATATAGAGATCCCCCCCCCCCCACCTCCCCAAATTCATAAAATTGTTTCGCAAAGGATTTAAAAGAGGTCATTGGGCAACTAAGATCATCTTTGTTTCATACATATGGTTAGCATAACATTAATTTCTTGGCCCAACAACATGTCTATGCATGCCTGAGTATGGAATATTTTTCTCAACATTATGCCTGCTCAATATATTATAAAATTAGATATATATATAAAAAATGGCTTATTAATTTCACACGGGAAACTTATGTGAATGTTTTGTTTGCAGAATGGACATTCTGAGTGACCAGGTCAGTAAGGTGACTGTTGGGCGATTACACTTCTCTGAAACGACGAGCAATAACATGAGAAAGAAGGGGAAACCCAATCCTGACCAGCGATATTTTCTTCTGGTTATTGGATTTCACGCTCATTCTGGGGATGAAAACTTCATGGTGGCTGCCCAGGCGTCAGAAAGAATCATTGTGCGAGTAAGTATCAGAAATTTAGTGGAGACGAGATGAATAATTTTGAAATTGGAATAGTATTATTCACATGCCATTTTTGGGTGTTAATGAGAGCGATACATGTAAATGTAAGATTAGGCTTCATTTTCATCAGATTTCCAACTTTAATTGGGGATAATTTTTTTGTTTTAAACCTAATAATTGAAATATATCTTCAATATAATTACAATAAACTTTGGATCATCCCAGTGGCTTGGCAAGATCAAAATTGTATATTGTTGTATAAGATCAACTTAAGGTGGTTCCAATAAGGTGTCCCCTTGAGATACAAATATTTAATTTTATTTTATTAACTTTATCTTGATGTTACATCCTGAATTAATATGTAAAATGGAGGTTTATGACAGGGGAGTCATGTTTAGATCATAGCCAATGCTATGACTTTGCCCAATGTCTAATTTGTGCCTTTCTCCTTCATTTGACTCAGGCGTCCAATCCAGGTCAGTTCGATAGTGATGTGGAGGTGTTATGGCAGAAAGGCCACACACAGGACTCTGTCTTCCATGCGGTATGTATTTGACTGTAATTTTATTGGATATTTCTGGTTAGTATTGAGACTTTCAAGTGGCGTTGCCATGTTATCTGGTGGTGTCTATGCTGGGGATGAGTAAAAAACCCCACCCACGAGATAAAAGTTTAACATGGTGTGGTTCGGAGCCTTTTCGTCTCATCATTATATTTGCCTGCTAGGCAATGCTGGTCACATGCACTAAATCAACTTGAGGTAAAATTTTAACTTTAAAAAACCTTTTTATCTCGTCATTATATCTACCCTGCTGATCACATAAGCTAAACAGAGACAATACACAACAATAGTATATATATAGTTTTTATTGACACTTTCTCATATCAGAAAAGATACATATGTCTATAACTCTACTCACTAAGTCTATCTAAAACTACACATACAGAAGTATGATATACAAGTTCTCATTATTTTATACATAATATATTGACGTTCAAGGTCCCAGTTGCCATAATTTGATGTTTTCTGGGCAGAACACCTCCTGCTCTTAGACATTCAGTGTTAAATTGAAATAATATATAAGTTAATATACATAAAGGACAGAGGAAATAGTGTTTGTTTTGTAAAGTAATGGTATAATGTCAATTGATGACATCATAAACTCACTGCTGTGTTATATAGTTAACAATCTGTGCATTGAATTTATACAGGGTCGAGTGGGAATCAACACAGACCGGCCGGACGAGGCTTTAACTATCCATGGGAACCTCAAATTAACAGGACACATTATGCAGCCGTCAGACCAGAGAGTCAAGAAAAATATAGAGGAGGTAAGAATATCATTTCAGAACTCAGAATTTTTTTTTTTTGAAGACACAAGGGGTAGAATATATTTAAGTTATGAAAATGAGCACAAAGTTGACAATGCATAACACGTATTAATGCAAAAAATTTAATGCTCAGTAAGGCGTCGGTTTTTTGATCTTTCGTTTTTCGACGCCGCTGGCCAAACATTTGCAGTGCCACTCAATTAATAAATCAACAATTGCACATTTATTTATGAAACACTTTCTGGGGATTTTTAAATAAAGTAAATTTTCTATTTTTTTATTTTCCGACCGACCGTCTCATGAAAAACAGTCCGAGAAAGTTCGGAAAAACATAAGATCAAAAAACCGTGGCCTAATTGAAGTTCAATTCAAGTTGTGTGCTACGAATTACGTAGAGAACTTAATTACCAAAACCATGTGTGCAGTTTATGTTTATGAAGTCGCGAATGTATGGGATTTTGATGTCACTTCTGTTTTCAACCTCAATTTTGTTATTTTTTCACAGGTTGATGGCAAAGAACAGCTGAAGAAGGTTTCACAGCTCAAAGTTTACACTTACGAGTATGATGATGACTTCGCAGAACATGTAAAAATTTCTTTTTATTCAGAAATGTTCCTTGTATTCAATATTTTATTGTTGGTAAAGTTATGTGATTTAGTAAACCAGTTTGAAATTTGTAACATTTACTTATGTTGTAGAGCATATATGTTATATTTTTATGTATATGTACTTAGTACTTTCAATGTGGCCAGTTGTTGTTTTTTCCGAAAGAGGCTGGGATAGCAATGACTAAAGCATGATAATTTTTTATGGGAAATCAAAAACATTTATAAATGCAACAATTAGATAATGAACTTTTCATTTTTCCCCAGGTTGGTCTCTCAGAAGAGGACAGGTTAGACACAGGAGTGCTGGCCCAAGAGCTTCTTGAAATTTTACCAGACGCTGTGCGTGAAACTGGTGATATCATTCTGGCAAACGGACAGAGAGTCGAAAACTTTCTGGTGGTCAATAAAGTAAGGAGAATCAATTTTTCATGTTCATGCGAAGTTTAAAGTCTTAACTTTGAGTATCAAGTTATGTAGTACAGCTCTACTTATAATGATTTCATCAGAAACATTTGAGAGACTGGTATTCCAGTTGTAAAGATTATAATGTGTGAATTATTGACAATTCTCTGAAACAATTGTTGTTGGTAGAGAAATAACATTGAACCAATTTGAATCTTTTTTTAATAATTGTTGCTTATGCCAAGTTTAATGGTCCAACTCTTATTTCAGGACCGGTTGTACATGGAAAATGTTGGTGCTGTCAAGGAGCTCTGTAAGCTGACAGATAATTTGGAGATTCGAATCGACGAATTAGAGAAAATTAATCTGAAATTGACCAAACTGAAACGACTGGACAGTATGAAATCTACTATCAGTTTGCGGTCGATTTCAAGTTGTAGTACCCTCAGGTATGTAGAAGTTGAGATGATATGAAATCCTAAATACTGAGATTTATAATACAGTGATGTGTGCAACATTGGGTAGATCATGCAACTTTTTATTTGTCATAACTATCTGTAATAAGTTAAACAATTTCTGGTTAATTACAACATAAGAGCTACAACAAAAACCTACTTTTTACCTTACTCTTAAAGTTGAAATCCCAAGAAAAACCAGACAAATTTTTATGATGTGGGTCCAAAGCAGAGGCCTAGTGTATAGTAAATGAACAGTCTCTTTGGAAACTCAATCTACCATAATTTTCGACTCTCAATACCTGTAGGTTTTTGGTTAGATGTCACAGAAAAAGCTCCCTGTTCACAAAAATGAAATCAAGAAAATATAATAATCCTCATCAATTATTGCATTTGGTAATCTTACAGCTTAGCAACGTTCAAGAAAACTAGTAAGGAACCAGAGATCAATAACAAAACGCCGGTTCAAAATGGCTCAGCTGTCAAATCAGACAACGTCGAAAAACCCAAGCCTCATCTTCATCATCACCATCATCATCGTCACGGTTCAGCGACCAAGCCGGAAGAGGGCGGAATCTGCAGCAACCGATTCATCCAAATCACAATCACCACCCTCGTCCTCGTCATGGCTTTTTGGTAAGTAAATAAGAGTGTTTTCGCTTAGCAGCCCTGAATTCAGCAAGACATAAGTCTTTCCTTTCCTATTATTACTTGTTTTGCTTTTCAGACATAGTAGGTCATAACTAACTGATTCCGTAAATATGATTTTCTCTGGGAAATAACAGTAATCAACAAAATGATAAGATGTCAAATATACATTAAAATGCACTCAAATATACTGCTGCTTCAGCCAATCAGAGTCAAGGGCGGGAACTTTTTCCGCCAATAGAATTGCAGTTTTCTGTTGTAGCCACTTGGCGGATATACAGAGTACCTTCCGTGAAAATCCACTATTATTGATCTGTTCATTATTTAGCAAAATGTTTGAGTGTTGAAAATTGGCAATTAAATGAACTTTTCCAACCTTAAGAGCAAGAAATCATAAAATCCCATATTAAAAAAAAAGTATGTGAAAATTATATCCTGATTTTTCTTTACAGCTTAGTTTCCATCACAACATTGTACATCTTGGAAAAACAGAAATCGCACAATGGCCTTGTTTCAGGCATTGCATTCGCAGAGTAAGTGGAAAAATTTTCATTTAGTGCATGTTTCTTATTTTCTTTTTAAATTTTTGCTGGACTTTCATGTAGTTTAGTGAATGGTTTTGTGATAAGGAGAAACTAAAAGTATGCATGAGACTTGTGAACATCCGTTGGTTTCCAAAAAGCAAAGAAAAGGTTTGTGCCAGCGTTAAGGTTTATAAGTACTTCTTTGTTTTTACAAATCGACAAACTTCTATGTTAAAGGGTAAATAGATATATTTCACCTGCATGATATTCATTGTTAGGGAAATATTTGCTGAAACAGTTGATTTCACAACAAGATTAGTCTAGCCTTTGCGACTACAGATGAAGAATAGATGCATAAATAGTAGAAGCAAAATAGAAAGGCGATCATATGAAAATGATTAGGTGGATAAGATAGAGGAGTGTCACAAAGTTAGAGGAGTGTCACAAAATTAGGATGAGAGTGTGTTTTAGCATGATGCATGTAACCGAGCATGTTACACCTAATTTCAGAACAACCCCAACGAGCGTAAAACCGAATGAGGCTGGTGGAGGGGTTGCTTATTTGACACCTAGTACGACAATTAGTAGCACTAGTTTGAATTTGACAACTGGTAAACCAAGTGAACGTAACTTAAAGCCTAGTACAATAATTACCGACTCGCCCTGGCCGAAGCCTACAATAACCAGCACTACCTTGGCTAGACAAGATGATGGTGGGCCCGCAGTTGAGTCAGAATCTTCAAAAAGCAACGTTACAACCACTCCTGGTAAACCACAGGTACCCCTCGGTAGGGCAAGTAGAAAGCCAAGTCCCGCCCATGAAGATTTGTCTTTGGGCCATGAAGGTCAAGTTTATCCAAATTGGCCCACTAAAGTGACCCCGAAACCACAAAGAATTGATATTCAAAACATAATTCATCACTTCCCGGCTGGTCCCGTTGCAAAATATGACTACACTAAAAAGCCCTCTAGCCATGTCCTTGGAACGCCACCAGATTACCAAAATCACATCATTCAAATTAATCCAAACCAAGGCAAATACAACAAACACTTGTACGACGTAAAATCTGACTCAAAACTTCACAAAGAAAAAGCATCACATCCACCAGCCTCCAAAGGTATAACGGATAAAGCAACCAGAACGGACGAAGAGTAAGTCAACAAAAAATATCAATACTGCTCATCCAGCCTGCGACACTATTTAACAAATAACACACAAGTTAACAAAATTTGCTTTCAGCCAGCTGCTGACTATGGTTTTGGGGCCTGAACTTTGTACTAACTAACAAAATTATTCACTACTAACCCTGATGCTCAGATAACCTGAATAAACAATACTGACGAGGTTTTGCTATATGACCTACTGATGATTGCATTTATTTTCTCTGCTAAGACCAGAATTAATTACACATTTCTATATCTATATTTTTGACAGATTGACTGATAATTCTTATTGATTGATTATAAATATCTGGATTATGCAATTTATACCTATTTACCTATCATACATGCAAATTTTAAAGTCCTTCAATAAAGTCTTTACACAGTAAAACCAAATGTTTAATATTTTCATTGTGTATGGTCAATCTAAATTCGGTTAACATCAGAATAATGTGGCCAAGGCAATAACTATGTATTTCTCATGAAATGTGAAAAAATGTTTTGAGCATCTGCGATAACATTCTGCAAATGTAACTTTTACTTTCTTTCTTTCAATCTTTTAGTCTTGATTTAATTATTTGCTCTAAGCTAGTTATAGGTCAGCTTAAACATATCACAATGGGAGAAAGGGTATTCATGCATCTCATAACAAAGCCATCTGTATAACCAATGTCTGACAGTCAATTCATTTGCCATTTATACATGTGATGGCAAATACCTTATAGCTCCAGTGTTCCAGCTCAGAGGGCATTTGGGCAGGTCGTACTCATAAAATCAGGGGCTCCTAGCCATGCTGTAATAAGCCCGGAAAAAGTCTAGTTTTATTTGAGCATGGCGCTCATGAAATCGGGCATGGCACAAAGGACGCATGCTCAAATAGCCTAGCTGGAACACTGATAGCTGTATAACTATCTATTATTGTAATCATAATTAATTTCGAAGTATATTTTGTCAATGAAATATCCTAAATTAGTAGTATTTGAATGTGACAATTAGCTACAATGGCAGTTTATTTTTATTTTTACAGCAATCAGACAACGGAGGATAACGTTCCACCTGACATTGTAACGACACCAAGTCCCTTCAATTTGCCAGGTGCAGGTGAGATCTATTATACATTGTGTAATTAGAATTTTGCACCAAAGAACATCAAGAAACTCAAGATTCAGATTGGTTTAATTGGTTTAATTGGTTTAAAGATCTGTTCATTAGTTTGGTTAATCATTGTGGCTGTTTAAACTTAATTTTCAGTTGTCTAGTTTCTTGTGTCCAGTTCAAAGTGACCTAATATAAGCCGTGAAGGTCTGGTATGACAGACTGGTGTAAAAGGATGTATTAAGACATGTCATACACCTCGTTCAGCCATGAAAACATTTTACAATTTGAGCATGACATTTATTGTGTTCATTGTGTTCTGGGATGAGCTGAGCTGCGTTTATACCCAAATGTCTTATATTTCTGAATGTATGTTTCTTTTATTACAGATTCATCAGGTCCCTTGATGCCTGAAAGGTGTCGCCGTCAGCCGAGCAGTTGTCAAGTTTGGTGTTGTCCTCCGTTAGAGCCACTGGATGACCCTGGTAATTACAAACCAGCCAAAAGTGTTAAGCCTGAGAACCCCATTGAAAACAGTAAGTGTATCTCAGGTATTATTGGATGTAATGGACCATATTGAATGCAGTTACTGTAATTTCACATCTACTCGATTGCAATAGGTATCAGAAAATTCAGTTTTGATTTTGAACTTAAATTTATCCCGTTTCCTGCTGATATTGAGCTGAGAGCCTCGTTTGAAATACAGCTGTCCTACACTCCTAAGAGGGAATACCATGTATTAAATTTAAAAGACTAATTTTAAATGCAACAGGCCAATGGCATTTTAATCAAGACAAAACTTTTGATTGTAAACAGTCTTGCTTGTAAAGTACCAGAACTATGTTATATGCTGCAATTTCCATGGTTAGCAGATCATTTCACCGTTTATTTTTTATTTTATTGCAGGTTCAGTTGACACCAATAAAACCTTCGTTTATCAAGTCCCAATCAACAGCCATTATTCATCCAAGGACAGTGGTGTAAGTATATTAGCTAATCATTTTTAATACGTGATAAGATAGATTACTAACCAAGCAGTGTGTTGGGGCTAAACCAAGCTGGCTCTGCATGCTAAATTTCTTGGCACATGCATAGCTCATTAGTGTCAGTTCAGCAGACTTGAGATATGCACTTTTTGCAAGAAATACCAAACAAATATCTAACAATTTGTGAGTCACTCTCCTAAAAAAATTAATAATCTATGGGGAGGGAAAGTACCTCAAGAGGTCACTGCCACCGTAGCAAATAAGTATTGTTTGATGATGTCATCTATTCTATGATGTCATTTTTGTTACAATAAATGATGACATCATCTAATTGACTTTTATCTGCTGCGGTGGTAGTGCCCTTTGTAAGCTCTGTTACTTTTTCTCCCCATTGATGAAAAGTTCAGTCGTCTTAAATCATGTTAATTTTCCTAAATTTTGCTGTTAATAGTCAACAAATCAAGACACTCAAATTGATTTTTTGGATGATTTTCCCAGTTCTGTATTTAAATATATCCATGAGTATCTCATCCGAAAGAGGTGATAATCAGTTTCAGTGCCCTTAGGGATAAATTCGAACCAATGCCATAGATTATTTGATATTACTGGAAATGAAACCAGAGTAACTACAATTGATCAACAAATTATAGTAGTTATTGTTATTGTAATAAATGTTTGCATTTGTCTTTACAGCAAAAGGCAGCACAGAGTTCACCGCCCAACAAGCCTCAGGATGACTATCCTTCAGTTAGCGTTATCAACAATAATCCAAAAATGGAATTAACGCTGAACAGAATCCTCGCTGGTGCCCGGGCACGACGAAGTGTGGATCCTGAATCTGGTATGTATTGAAACTTGGGCTATTAATGGCCGTAGGCCATTCTTTACGTTCCTCTTTGGAAGCGTTTCCACGTAATGCTTCCGGTTTGCCACTTTTCGAGCAGTCTAGTTTATGTTGGTATTGCTGCAAATGAATAAATGGTCTACCAGTGTCCAGCTTGTTGTACATTAAGTTTAATGTGAACATACAATTGAACAGATAATGCACTTTTTGTGAAATACTGAAAGCATTGTGGTATTTTGTTCGATTGAATATATTTCTGATGGGTTAGTTTGAAAATGTATGAATTTGTGAAATATCTTTCACTTATATGAACTCAATTTTGCTGTGATATATCTCAAATTGCACAGCTGAAGCATTTTCTTTTTCATAGCAACACTGAAATGCAAGTCTGATGAATTTATCCAAATGTTACTGCAAACCTAAGACAGCATTCTTACTGAGTGCTGAAAGTGTTGCCTGGAAAGCATGAGGGGTTTCTTATCTGTTGCCAGTTCCAGTCGTTCACTGAGGGTTTGCTGCATAAAGCAGCACTATGTTTATTATGTTTTAATTGTACAGATCTATATGTAAAGAAATATGAATTAGTTGAAACATAAAATCTCACAATCTTTTCATTCACAGCTCCTTCAGTCAGGCCTGAACTGAAAGCTTCTCTCAGTATCACGGAAAATAACATGACGATAACAACAGCATTCTGTGAGGACGATGCATGCCGAGCTGAGCTTGGAGGACGTTACTCATACAGACTGCCGATCCATCAGACATTTCCTGTCGCTTTCATCACTGTCGATTTCACGTAAGTCTTCAATGTTTGTTAAATAACTTCGCTGGTGTAATCATACATTCAGCTGCCTTGTATTGTGTCTAAGGATGATACATGTATCATTATATAATCAGGGAGACTTATGGCAATGTTTTCACATCTCTCACCTTTGATGGGCAGATTTGTACGTTATTTTATAAAAATTCCAAATAATATATTTTAGCTTTTATCTTAATCGGCCAAGTAATTTAATGAATTTTAATGAAAGAAAATACTGACATGGATTTTATTGCACTTCTGTTGTCAGTAAATTGTCATTGCAATATAACATTAACCACATACTTTAAATACTTTATTCATAGTATGTGATGTGTAAGTTAGCAGAAACAATTTCTGGAACAGGCACTATTCAAATTGGTTATAAAATCTATTTTTATAACTACACTCTTACTTCCAAATCGTGTGACTTCACATTTTGTGCATTGTTGTATTCACTTGCTCGATATTTGTATCTGAGAATAAGCTGCAGGTTAGCCATGTTATCTAACTTCTTTTTATCGCTTCACTTTCCAGAGTTGTCCCTGGAATTTCTGTCAGTCTGTGCAGCAATGAGAAAGAGCAGTTGTGCTCGAGCACAGGATCTGACACCAGAATTCACCAAGAACCCTTGGAGACGCGCAATCCCGCTCACTTTGATTGGTCCCTGCCCGTTGGTCACTACTTCACTTCAACATACTATTTCCGTGTCACCGATACTGAGCATGTAAGTGTATCATTCACAGATACAAATTCAAACTTTTAATAGAAGTCATGGCATTAGATTATTTGGAATCATTGTAATACATATCAGTGGCTGTCCATGAGTATGATTTGAATATATTTTTCATTACGGATACCATGGCCAAATTTGCCACGTGCTTTTTTCCATGCGAAGGATACTCGCATGGAAAACTCATGGATTTTGCCTAATTATAATGAGGTGAAAAACATGCGTTTATCCAAACGCACTGAAATTGCACGTGGCACATTTGGCCATGTATGGTCTCGATTTTTAGGTGGTCCTAATCTGATACCAATAATCATGGTATTTGTTAGTAGTAATAGTGCTACTCCAGCTCTGATTTTAAAAATAGCCACAGCAAGATATTTATAGCCCTCCAGGTCATGTACTCACAAGGTCATGACCTGACAGGGTAATGACCTTGAGGTAGCTATAAATACCTTGCTGTGGCTATTTTACAAATCGGAGCTGGAGTGGCGCTCCTACTAATTTTGTTACCTTGTATTTATGAGAAATTTGCAGTCAGACCTTTAGGGTCTCCCTTTTTTAGGGTTCAGTCAGCATAGATGTGTTCTACTTGATATTAACACAAATGTCTTTGTTACTTTCATTGCAGTCTAAAGATGCCTGCATATTACCTGATCAAGAAATAAACAATTCATTTGCTGAATACAAGCTTCACTTCTTCAGAGTTTGTGAAAATGGGTTTTGAATAGTGAATGTTTGGTAAGTTTCTATGCACTTGGTCATTTACTACTTTCCAAATGATTTATATACAACTTATTTCATAATTCATTCCGATGTATTGATGTAGATTCATCTAATTAATTGAATTATTAAACTTTCTCTCCAAAAGTGTAGTGTTCAAATGTTTAACCTTATAAATAATTCATTGAGGTTATTCATAAGTACTATTTGTCTGTATATTTTGTCAACTCAAATAAAGACCAGTTAACTTTGACAAAAATTATATAAATTATATGAAACCCAGTACACCCTATAATATACAGAAATATTGAAATATATATAATTAAAACCAGGTATCGGTATATATTGAACATTATTTTACTTTTCTTTGCAGCTAAATATCTGGATATGCTTATCTTCGGACTTTGCTGTTTATCTCTGCTGGAAATTATTACGACATCATTTAAACCGGTTGTATCATTGGGGTATTTTATCCCATCATCATGGATCTCATCGGCATGGCATTGTTGCTATGACGATATTTTGGACTTCATAATACAATATTTTGAAACCACAGTTTCATTTCATTGATATGACACTATATATATATATATATATGTGCGTTGTGCGAATTTTGACTTCAGTGAACTTTGAAAGAAAATGTTATTTCAAGGAATCTAATATATATAGTCACACTATGTTACTGACGTAGGTGGATTACAATAAAACTTAACAACAATATGGAACACTGTATTATTGACAAATAGTTTCTCTGGCAGTAATAGCTTACAGTGGTCTAAAAATTAGGACTTCAAATGCTAGTCATACAATGGAAACGTTTTGAAAAACAATATATTGTACCATTTTGATTTTTGCAGTGTACAATTATCACAGAGAAGTGATTTCTTGATATAGATGTAAATAGATATACGATGTAGTATTGATGTACATAGGCTTATTAAGCATATTTGCTTGTAATATATTGTGCCGCTGGATAGGCTGATTGTGAATGAAAGGTACTAGAATTGTGAATTGTAACATTTTACTATGTTTTCATGCAATGTTTTATATTGTACATGAACTGAGTTGTTTGTTAATGGTTGAAATGAAGTGTACTTTTTTCTTTCGTTTTTGTTTCATAATTTCTTGTAGCATATTATCCAGTAAATCAATGACACACTGTGGTCGGATCGAAGACATAACTGGCATGCTAATGTATAAATTATTATTTTGTAAATAATTAGAATTAGGTGCCTTTGGTTTTTATTACATGTGCCTTATAGTGTATAAAAACAATCAAACTTTAGTGCAAAGATGATTTGAATCATAATCTCATTAACGAGAGTTGTATGATGTGGTATCTCTTACAACTTGTTACTAAAAATGCTATCAATATAAAGTGACTTAAAATCATTTGGTCACATTTACAAATATGCTTTTACAATCTGTTTGTGCATTTAATGTAGATGTTTTACAAGACACATTGTATCGGTGCAGCATATATATCGTCACATAGTGAAAATGTAAAAAGTTGTTTTATATTGTACCATTCTATGAATTATATATACACGTTATATTCTTGTGTGCAATGTATCCATGATAACTTACTGTCAAGTCGAAAGGACCAGATTGTGCTTTTTTCTTATTTTTTTTAAATGTGTTTCACAAGTTGTACAGTGTGGTTTACTAACGTGCTAATCCTTTAATTGAAAATAATAATATTTTGTAATTTAATACAAAGCTCACAAAGTTAGTGGACTTTTTTTTGACTTAATACAAAGCTCACAAAGTTAGTAGAAATTATCTTCCAGACTAGTGTCATGTCAAATTTTTAACAACAAAGGTAATATGTGAAGTAATTATTTCGGAACTGATAGAAGATTCAAACTTATGTTCAGTTACAAAGTAGATCTTTTTTTTAGTGCACTTGTTGCTTTAATATAATGCACTTTGTTATGATGTGTGCTAAAAGTAACTTATGAAATTGTAAATTTATCCCTTTTTTGCAAAATTTAATTATATATTTTTTAACCTGGTTTGCATTCCACGCATTTGTAAATTTGGCAACTAGTGATTTAAAAAAATGATGTGTTCTTTCAAGTTGTGCAAGGTTAGCTTATTTTATTGTAATTTCCGTTATTGGAAATTTTGGTCAATTTATATGATGTAAAGCTAATTCTGTGTGCAGTTTAAAGGTGATGCAATAGTAATGACAAAATCCAGCTTTGTAAAATGAAGTGCAATAGTTGTTATAATAATGCAATAAATATTTGCATTGAGAAATATTGTTTGTTAAAAGATTGTTGCACTGCAGTGTTTGTTTAAAGAATATACTGCAGTGTCAAAATTTATGTACCGATTTGCAAATGTAATTTTGTCCTGTATTAGTGGCAATTTTGACTTGTACATTGAATAAAATGTTAAGAAAGGAGACTTTTTTTTTTGGTTCTTTATTTAAAATCTGTATTATGCCAGAAAAAAAATATTGTAAAATGTGAAAATATGGAAATAACAAAATAAACAAATAATGTGTAACAACTATAAGTAAAGAGTAACCATAGATATTCTTACTCTCTGAAGTAACCTGGAGTAACTGTACTTGTCCACAAAATCCCATGAAGTATGTTTCATTATATCATTACATGTACTTACAATTTTAAGTGAATTAAGCCATTAAATGCATCTCGAAAATATAATTGCATTAATGGGGAGAAAAACTGCCAAAGGGCACTGCCACTGATGAATAGATGACATCATAAAACCACGCTTATCTACTTCGGTGCCAGTGACCTCTAGTGGTACTTAAGTTTCCCATTGGTTTATCAGACATTAACTGATAGTTGAACATCACAGTACACGCCCCTGTCCTCTGAACGCTTCTGGCTGATGAAGAGGGACGTCATGTCAAGTAAACTTTCATACTGCTGTTCCTGAAAGTAAATAATTTAAAAAGTTGCTGAAATTGACTTCAGTGATCAGTTTGTAGGATAAAGAGTTCTAAAGTTGTATGAACTAAATGTCAAACAAGGGCCTGAGATATTCATATGATGATTGACAGACTAAGAAAGCAGTGCAAAAAGAACGGAAGCACATTAAGCTAAATATTCTATGTATGCCAGAATGTCAGAATCTTTAGTAGTTATAATAAAGGGTGTTAAGGATACTCCCTGTGACACTTACAGACACAATGAATTGAGGACGCGATGAACGCGCTTGTCGAATGTATTGGAAAACATCAACTTCCTTCTCTGCATTAATCTGGTCGAAGATTAAGAAAAGGCAACACATCAAACCTGTCGTAGTTATACCATCTCTGAAAAGCAAAATTTGAATATTATAATTATAATATGATATACTGATGTTGTCCATATAAGCACAGAGCTGATGGTAAGTACACTCACACTCAACATTGGAATTTTTATATAGATCTGTAATGTTACTGAGTACTGACCACAACCAAGTCTATGGGCAGGCCTGTGTTCTTGACATCTAGGCCTGCAGATATTTTATACAACAAGCAGCAACCTAATATGTTGTTGGAGAATTTTGAGTAACTATATTTGTCAGTATCATTGACTCAAAAATATGGCAGCAGCTGGCAGTGCTCTAGGAAAATAATTTTTCATAATTTTACAATAAGCCACAATCTTCCAATATGTGGTATGTTGGATGACGGGTACTTACAGACAATGGACTAGAACTGGAGCTTGCTTCTGCTTGGAGCCTGTCTTGCTAGCAGATATCATTTCATAGATCTGAGAAAAAATTTTGAACTTCTGATTCACTTCGATGGTCTCCAAGTCAACGGTGCTGCTCAGGTGACGGACTTTCCGTTTGTGTCCATGGAGTGACAGAGTGAACGTTCTTGTAATAACGTGGCCATGAATGACGTCATCAGTGGTCACGTGATCAACTTGGAATGGAGCAGTGTGGCAGACGAATTGTTCTGTTGGAAAGTAGAGTTCATCTGCCTAAAAGAAAAATGCTTTGTCCAATATTTGCACCAGTAGAAAACCACGCGACATGGAGCAGTGCCATAGATATGCATGAGATGCAGAAATGGAGTGAATTTCGTGAAAATGTCAACACAACATATCTCATACATTATGTGATTCATTTGGGTGGGTAAAGTGATTAAGAACATGGTACAGCACCAGAAGCAGGGTATATATAGCCAACACTGTGACTGCTTTGGGACAGCAGGTGGACATTTATAACACAATTTTGAATTAAAGATGGGCACCATTTTATCTCCTGATGATAAGAATTGCGAAGGTGTCAGCTGACACATGTTTTACCTATGCGTTTTTAAAGTCCATTAGTGTATATATAAACAAAACATTGTATAATTTGATTATTTTTAGATGCAAATAAATTGAGTCTGAGTCTGACACTTGTGTGACTTACAACTTGTATTCACGTTATACTGACCTTTAATTTAGAGAAGTGACAGAGCATGATTATGGTACTGCAATTGTAATCCCACACAGCCCTCCATAGGTCCACCACAGTTCCTGCTACTGGTGCCTGTGTTGTTATGAAAGCATTCTTCTTTTTGTAACCCTGCAAAAGAATAGTAGTCAAATGGAAATCATCAATATGGAGCATTTGGTAAATGTTAACTGGAATGGGACATTAACACTGAGCATTTATTTAAAGGCAAATCCTGCAACGATACTGAGCATTTGTTGACAGTCAACTGAAAATCATGCAACGATACTGAGCATTTCTTAATAGCAACTAGAAATCATGCAACAATACTGAGCATTTGTTAAGAGTCAACTAGAAATCATGCAACATTTGTTAAGAGGCAACTGGAAATTTGTTAACAGTCAACTGAAAATCATGCAACAATACTGAGCATTTGTTAGCAACTAGAAATCATGCAACAATACTGAGCATTTGTTAAGAGTCAACTAGAAATCATGCAACATTTGTTAAGAGGCAACTGGATATTTGTTAACAGTCAACTGAAAATCATGCAACAATACTGAGCATTTGTTAACAGTCAACTGGAAATCATGCAACCATACTGAGCATTTGTTAACAGTCAACTGGAAATCATGCAACAATACTGAACATTTGTTAATAGCAACTATAAATCATGCAACAATACTGAATATTTGTTAATAGCAACCAGAAATCATGCAACAATACTGAGCATTTGTTAAGAGTCAACTAGAAATCATGCAACATTTGTTAAGAGGCAACTGGATATTTGTTAACAGTCAACTGGAAATCATGCAACAATACTGAACATTTGTTAATAGCAACTATAAATCATGCAACAATACTGAACATTTGTTAATAGCAACTAGAAATCATGCAACAATACTGAGCATTTGTTAACAGTCAACTAGAAATCATGCAACAATACTGAGCATTTGTTAACAGTCAACTAGAAATCATGCAACATTTGTTAAGAAGCAACTGGAAATTTGTTAACAGTCAACTGGAAATCATGCAACACATTTTTTAGTGGAAGACAATTAAGTGGTATTGCTGACACATTTCAAAGAGATTTGAAAGTGGCTCACTTTAGTGGCCTGTAGTTAGTAAACTCAACCAGTGATAACTATCTATTACTATCTCCAGATATCTTTTGTGTGACTTAATGAACCTTACCCTGTGCCAGATGCCCTTTGTTTAAACAAAACGAAGCGCAGATTATGGGCCATTAGGAACAAGGCATATAAGGCAGTATATAATAAATGTGTGGTCAACGTCCATAAAAACACGGAAATAGATATGCATGTGCAGGCAGAGGGCACTTAATGAATAAAATATGAATATTTTAATTGGACGAAATCCCATACCAACCCACACCCCATAATATAAATTATACAAGCATCTTGCTGATACCTTACCTAGGATTAAAATTATTTGGTAATATTGATTATTGAGTATCAAAGATTTAATTTACTTACATCTACAAAAACAGCATTTATGTAATCGGACTCTCCCTCAATTTCTGTCACTAAGCAAACCCGTCTTCTGCTGACTGAAATAAAATTAAATATTTTAGTGAATGAACTTGAACTACGGATTTTCCATAAAAATTGTACATATATATCGATAATATGTCAGAGTTTGGATAATATTTTAATTTTATCTAATAACTATAAATTTTTCATTTTTCATCATTGATAATAGATACTTTTACTTCAAAAAGTAATGATAAGTAGTGATATCAAGTTTTGAGCACATGTTTACTGTAAACCTTAATCTAATGTTCAGTCTTTAACCAGGTTAAAATTTGTCATCTAATGAATAGCATTTTATTGCAGGGAATTCGTAAAATTTATCTTACAAGGAATGATATTTCATTGCAGGGAATTCGTATAAGTTATCTCACTAGAAAATTGTCTGATAGAGTAGTTTTAAAAAAGGTTTCTGCTATTTTAAAATGTGTCTTCTATTTTTCATCTTTAAGAAATATGGCTGATAGCTCAAAGAGTTACATCAAATCTTTAAGAAAACTGGCTGATCTGTGATATATATAATAATATTGTCTTAAAACTCTTACGAGGTGATGGACATGAAATTCGGTTCTTGCTTCGGTCTTCTTCAGTTGGTTCATAAATTTCATTTTTCTTCTGACTCATGCACACCATATCTAGCATCTGTAAAAGTCACAAGTGCAATCAATTAATTTTTAAAGATCACTATCATGACCACCTTGCCAATATGGCCACCAATTTGTGGTCCCAGTACTCATTGACAACAACAAAATTACTGAAGGTAGGAAAGGATTACTACAGATGCCCATTAATGTCACCAAAAAAAGAGGTTGGTTATAACCAAAACATTTCTGATTATAACGAAACCTCTCTTGTTTTGATAAAGATCCTTATTTTGGAATTAACGAAATTTTATCCGGGGTTACAGTGATTTAGGCCCAACAAACGTAAGATCAAGTTGCTTCTTCCATCTCCTGTGTCTGCATGCATGGTAAAGACTCGATCAGCAAAAGACATATTTTCAGTTCAAAATGTTTTTTTTTGTGTTAACCAGAAAAGGTAGACTTCTCCTTTGAACCCCCACCCCCCAAAACATTTTTACAACAAGAAAACTTTTTATATATCCGCGTAGGAAAAAACTTCCATTTTGCATATTTACCCTGTAATGAGTCTCAATGGTTCTGGGTCCATCTGTAAGCTTCTTCAGGTCAGACAGAACATGAGAAAATTCAGCAACTTTGTAGATGGTCTCTCCAACAACCAAAGCATCAAGGCAAGCTTGGTAGATAAATTCATACTGCTCCTACAAGTAGAAATTGACATAAGATAACTACCACTAGAACATAAGGTCACAGCTTTTGAGCCTTATACTCCACCAATGTATTGCTCTTAGAGGGATAAAAGTTAAACTAATATGCTACTTATCTCCCTCCTGAGTGAAAACTGTACTTTTCTAATGATAAGTGCGGTAAAATAAATCAAAAACAATCAAATCAGTAAAATCATATGCCTAATGCATTAATTTAGGGATCAGATTTTAACTGACAAAGATATTAGTTAATATAACTCCTTCCTATTTGGTAAACAACTTATACATATTCAGTTATTGGTCCTATATGTGTCCCCAGTGCTTATAATCTTATAGTATATTCTTATGTTATATTGTGAGATTACAGAAATTGCTGTTACTTATTCGCAGCATTTCTGCCATTTCTTGGAATGAAATAGATAGATATGGGAAATGCAGCCCTCTAAGGCAAGTTCTTGCCGCTATCGAGGGTTAGAGAGGAGTCCACCCATGTTACACATTTACCACATGAGTGGGATCTTTTACTTGCCTCTAGAATGAGCAACAGATTTAGCCCATTTTCCATTGAAGTTTGTACTATAATGTCTTTTATACATGTCTGTTTTTCTGCAGACATTTACCTTCAGAAGATGTACAATTTTGATTTTAAATACTCATATTTCTATACACCTCACCATAATAAAACTGTAAATATTGAATTTAAATTCAGTTTTATTCAATACTAGACATATTACAATAAATGCATCATCTACAAGGTTACATTGCTACATTGCCTGGATCCACACACAAGAGTGTCTCAGTTGAAAGTTGCATGGACCCAGAAATCTTTAAAAAAAGTATTATAATATACAAATCCTACCAGTGTCTGTATAGATTCAGCCCTTTGTTGTCTCAAACTGAGGACACAATCATAAACATTGATGACACCTTGTTTGTTAGCTTGGTCTAGTAAGTAGTCAATTGCTATGAAGCTACCTGTACGTCCAACACCAGCGCTGAAAATACATAACATTAATATAATCAGTCTCAGTGATGCACCAAGCCACATACCTTTTTTTTTGTTGTTAACCGAGGTGCAACGCAGTCGTAGTGAGACCTGGCCCTACTGATTTATTATTCATATACCACCTGGTATTACAACATACAATTCTAATGATCTGCAGTTTCTCAGGTTATAATGGTCTAACGGCCACAGCCAAACCTTATTTTTTTACCACAGGCCAATGAGGTGGTCTCTTTCATTGAATATTTTTTCAATTCAGTAAAAAAAAAAGCAACAGAAGCATCATTCTGGCAAACAGCGAAGTCAGGAATTCAATGACCTCATATGTTGAAATGGTTCTGTGGAGGTGACAGCCTCAACCTTTATGATATCATATTTCCAAATAACTGATGAGATGTCATTCTAATGGTTTTGGGTCTCCTCAAGGTAAAGGTAGTAACACTCTGAGTACGTGAAGACCTAGCCTCAGAAACCCTTCCTAACGGCACGCTGCTGTCAGCTCTTGTTCATATTGTGACGTATGGTTTATAGTGAGCTGTCATTGGTTGCGCTCACAAAAAATGTCAGATACAGCGTAATACACAAGAGAGCCTTAGCGAACATCAGATTTCTCAGGCTAGTGAAGACCCTGGTGGCCAACACATGCTCTGCACAGTCCTAGCTAATACCACAGCACAGATGTGAATGACATCAATAACTTACAAATGGTTAGGTAATTGCAATATTTCATATAGGAAAAAATCATTTTTTAAAACAAATTTTAATCTGACGGGTAATATAATGAAGATTGAACGAAATTCTCAATTAACATTATTTGTTGATGGATAGAGAAAATACTTCATCAATTGATAATAATGGACAGAATATTCATATGCAGTAACAGAGAAACTCAATCAGACAACTGCCCACATGCCGGACAGGCAATCAAACTATATATTAGAATTTAATGCCTGAAAAAAATTCCCAAGAGATACTATGTGGCACTTTATGATTCTGTGTTACACCTAGAGGTTTTTGTAGTTTGGTTCTATTACACAGAATGCTAAGATACAATGGATCTACAGAAGGTTACACGTGGTGCTGTATAAGCTCTTCCAAAGCATATTTGCTTTGGTGCTATATAATTCTGCAGTTTTAATGTAACTTCACAGGTTCCAAGTCTATACCCAGTCATAGATCATTATGGGGTTGTGAGAATAGGTGTTCTGCAGCAGAGATGGATTGGATCGATGCCTTAAGAATGAATGGGATATATAAAGGTACAGCTTGGTATAGATTCCATGTTTCTGAAGCCCTAGTTGTAATCCTGATCGCCGTGAGATAATACAAGGTGACTATGATTTATATTTGATTGTTGAAATATTTGCTTAATAAAATTGGTATCTATTTTAAGATTATGAAAGATATCATAGTTATGTATGTATAACCAAGAGCTGCACAATTATAATTTTGCCATCATATCCACGAATGCACCACCAGGAGATCTTAAATATTTGATAATCAATTTTAATGGCAGTACAACGAGGATAGCAAGACAATAGAATTTCCCCATGTATTCAAGTTTTTCAGATAGCCTGAAGGTAAACTATTTGGCATTTACTTGAAAAATCTTGAAGTTAGCTACCTGCTGCTGGCTACTTGCCATTTACTTGAGAGACCATGAAGTTAGCTACTTGGTGCTGGCTACTTAGCATTAACTTGGAACTTTTCATAAGCAAAAAAAAATTATAAAATATTCAAAGTAATTAAATTTTGCTTATTTCTTATTGCATTAAACCCAATCTACTTGAGAAAAATTGGTCAAAAGTTGGTTTTTTGGTCGATGCCCAACCGACCAACCAACCTACCAAACTAATTGTAAGAACCCCAGAAACTATAATCAAGCATTAAAACTAAATTTCATTTATTCCTTTATTTTTGCATTCAAGCCCATTTACTTAGAAATATCAGTCAAAAGTTGGTTTTCGGACAACAACCAACCGACCTACCAATCTACCAAAACTAAGTCTAAGGATCCAGAAAACAAAATTAATCAAGCATTAGAATTAAATTTCATTTCTTCATTTTTGCATACAAGCCCATTTACTTAAGAAAAAACGGCCAAAAGTTGGTTTTTGGCCAACAGCCAACCGACAAGCGAACCTACCAAAGCTAATTGTAAGGACTACAGAAACAATAATTGAGCTTTCCAAATGAGTTTCATTTCTTCATTTTGGCTTACGAGGCTCATTTATTTGATAAAATTCACCCAAAAAGTTGGTTTTCAACCTATATAGCCAACTAACCAACCAACCTACCAAAACTAATTATTAGGACCCCTGCAACAATAATCAAGCATCAATATTAAAAGACACCTGAAAATTAAGCAAGGTTAAAGCCGTACACATGGAAAGCATGGTAACAAGGCTGACCACAGAAAAAAAAATCCATGTATTGAATGGTAACAACAATAGATTCAACAGATAAGATCAAAGTTGCTCAAAAGAATCTGAAACAACTGTCCGAAACAAGATTTTGTTTGCCATGTGTGTTCCCTATTGATTCAGAACTTTTTGACATTATTACATCACATTATAATTCCCTCAGGTGGAAAAGATACACATCGTCGGCCTCCTGATGAAACCTGCTATCTCCAATTTTGCCCAAAATGAGATATTTGTTTGTAGCCCTTAGTTTTGAATACGCCCATGTTTTCATTAAAAAATATCACGTGATTTCTATTATTAATGAGGGCCAAAAGCAGGTTTAAAATTCTGCTATGTCCAAACTGCTCAAAGCTATCCTAATAAAACCTGCTATGTCCCTACAGCTGTTATTGTGATTCCAGTCTCAGAGTATCTTGTCCTGATAAAACCTGCTATGTCCAAATTCACAGCTCTTATTGGTTGGAATTATGACATCATGATAATTTTTCTTAAGCTCACAATCAATGTTTGTGCCAGTGGTGCCTGAAACTGGTAAGTTGTTTATTTTTCATACCTATTGTTCAAATCTTGGTAAATAGGACGATTGCCACTTAGTGTCTAAAAAGACAAACAGTGACGTCACATTGGGACAATCAGGGCCGGAGGTAGGCCGGAGGTGGGTGTAGGGGGGGGGGGGGATGACATTGTGTGAATGCGTTTGTGCAGAAAAGTTAAGAAGTCATGAATTATGAAGTACAGTATAACTTGGCTATAAACACTCAAACACATAATGGTCTTTTGTACACATTATTTCGAATGTTTCTCTAAAAAACACAACACAGTTACATAACAATACAATAGTAACTGTTCCAAAATTCAATCACAATTCAATCAAAATATAAATAAAATGTACCTTTGTGAAACTGCTCAGCTTTGTACTTATTTCATTAATAGGTAATAATGAAGAAGTTCAGCCGTGGCTGGCAAATTCTTCAAAGAAGTGTGAAAACAAAGCCGAGAGAAGAGGTCTCTAATGAACAACCAAGAGGTGTGAAAACAAAGCCAAGAGAAGAGGTCTCCAAGGAACAACCAAAAGATGTGAAAACAAAGCCGAGAGAAGAAGTCTCTAATGAACAACCAAGAGGTGTGAATACGAAGTCAAGAGAAGAGGTCTCTAATAAACAACCAAGAGGTGTGAAAACAAAGCCAAGAGAAGAGGTCTCAAAGGAACAACCGAAAGATGTGAAAACAAAGCCGAGAGAAGAGGTCTATAATGAACAACCGAAAGGCGTGAAAACAAAGCCGAGAGAAGAGGTCTCCAAGGAACAACTGAGAGGTCAATGCCTTATATACAAAGTTTTGCTGAGGCCTTTATTTATATCAAAATTATAATAACATTATGATCATAATATAAATAAGAAATAATCAACAGATGATAGAATCCATTATGTGCATGCCGTAAGTAATATTTTCAATTATTATTTTTTCCTCAACTCAGGAAAGTGTAACTGCAGCAGAATTATTTGAAAGCATGTTCACTCAGGATTTCTCTGAGGATGAAATGGAGCCTGACCTTGAGCCCCCTTTGAGTACTTCACTTGCGGAGGAACTTCTTGAAGCCATGGGACTACAGATAGAAGTTGAACAGATGCAATCTAAGGAAACAGAGATTGAAATTAAAGAAATAGAGATTGAAAGTGAGGAAATACAGATTGAAAGTGAGGAAATACAGATTGAAACTGAGGAAATACAGATTGAAACTGAGGGAGTCCAGATTGAAAAGAAGGGATTGCAGACTGACACTGAGAAAACTGATGTAGTTGAGGATGATGATCACCAGTTGGACCCAGACTACCTGCCATCTGACCATGAGTCCACTATCATTGACACAGAAGACACAGAGGAACCTCAGGTACTGCAAAGTGTCAAGAACATCCATACTGATGATAGTGCCATTGAAGAACAACCAAGAAAGAGAGCCAAGAAAGCCCAACCCGAAAAATGGAAGCAAAATTTGAACAAACAAAAGCGTGAAAAGGGAGATGTATATGAAGGCTCCAAAATTACTAGTGGTGCCAGAAATAAAGTAAGAAAGCCTGCCAAAAAGTTGAAAAATCGTTGTGCCTGCAAGGAATCGTCTAACCAAAAGTGCGGAATGTTCACTGAAGAGGACAGACAAGAAATTTTCAATTTAGTGTGGAAAAAGATGAGTTGGGGAGAGCGGAAAATCTGTGTGCAAGGGCTAGTAGATGTTGCACCCACCCAAAGGAAACGAACTGACGCCTTAAATTCAAAGAAGAGCAATACACTGAAATATTATCTGAAACAAGATGGAGAGTGTATGCAAGTCTGCAGGAAAATGTTCTTATCCACCACTGGGTTAGGAAGGTGGTCAGTTCACAAGTGGGCAGTACAGTCAAAGTCACTAGATCAACCAGGCAGGGTAAGATCACAATATTACAAAAGAGCAGAGGCTGGCAGGGAGTTCATTAGATCAGAATTTCTAGGTAAACTGGCAAAGATGCCTTCTCACTATTGTAGAGCCTCGACTGCCAAAGAGTACTTGGAACCAATCATATCATCAAAGGCCGAATTGTACAAACTGTACAGACAAAAGTGTTCCGAGCTTAACAAATCTCCTCTGTCCCAGCAAATACTTGATAATGAATTTGAAAACATGAACCTAGCTCTGTTTCAGCCTAAAAGGGATCAGTGTGATCTATGCGTTGGCTATGAAGTTGGTCAAATTTCAGAGGAGGACTGGACAAACCACAGACAAAAGAAAGATGAAGCGAGACAGGAAAAAGTTAGAGACAAAGACCTAGCCACACAGTGCCTGAAGCCTGAATACGATGGTAAGAAAATCCTAGTTGCATGCATGGACATGCAGGCAGTGCTACTAGCTCCTTCACTACAGGCATCAGCACTGTACTACAAGCAAAAATTAGCTGTACACAATTTTACCATTTTCAACTTGGCAACACATGAAGTTGTGTGCTATGTGTGGCATGAGGGTGAGGGAGGCCTCACATCCAGTGAGTTTTCTACGTGCATCACTGATTTTCTTTCAGAAAATTTGGATTATGATGAGTTCATCTTGTACTCAGATGGTTGTGGGTACCAAAACCGAAATGTGGTTTTGTCCAATTCCCTCTTGCGATTTTCTGCAATTCACAACAAAGTAATAATGCAGAAAATATTGGAGAAGGGTCACACCCAAATGGAGGTGGACTCGGCCCATGCCAAAATCGAAACAAAACTTCGCCCTAAGCACATCCCTGTCTATGTCCCAGCAACTTACATTGACATCATTAAAAGCACTCGTATCCACCCCCAGCCTTTCAAAGTGAAATACCTGGAACACAGCTTTTTCAAAGATTTCTTGAATGTGGGCCCATTTAAGTCTATCCGGCCAGGGAGCAAGGTGGGAGACCCAACTGTTTCAAACATTAGGGCACTGAAGTATACACCTGATAAGAAACTCCAATACAAGCTGTCTCACTCAGAGGCTGAGCACTGGAGTGTTTTGCCAGCACCTCGTCGTCAAAGGGCAGCAGGGACCCCAGCCCCAGGACCTGTTCCACTGTACTCAGAATCAAGGAAAATTTCTCTGGAGATGTTCACAATAACTCAAAATGATTTTTGTAATTATCTTAATTTCATAATTTTATTATTATAACAATCATGACCAGCTATGGAAACCTGCTATCTCCAGAAATTGGGGGCTGAAAAACTGCTATGTCCCGTAGAATTGTGAGACTGGCCAGTTGATCCTAGAAGTGACCAGAATCGACTTAATCTTTCTAATTTTGATAAATAATGGCACTAGCCACTTTAAAGAAGGCATTGTTACAAAACAAATACGTTTTTTGCTTCTCCTGAAAAATGCAAATTTGGAGATGGCAGGTTTCATCAGGAGGCCGACGACATATAGAGATAGTATAATGTCCAGGCACTGGACAGAGTTTTTCTGAACCAACCTTCATGGTGCTGGATTAATGTGTTGGCCTGGCTGAGCATTTAATGCCATGCAGCTCATGTTTTTATGAATTATGATTGTTTAGACAATATTGCACACAAAATATCTATTTCCATAAGTATGATTTTCATGGCACTATCTGATCAAAGTATATTTGCATATGCAATATGTTATAATGTGCATACTATGTCATCAATATTTATTGACTTAATAGAGGGTAAAATCTGGCAATGGCACATCAAACAAAACAAAAATAGAATTTGAATGCATCAGGTTCCAAGTGCACCACAGCATCCATACTAATTGCATAAGCATTAACAAGGCCTTGCGAAGACTCAGATCTTTTCCTAACCAATGAATTTCAATACATCTTTCAAATTGTGCTACTCTCCATGAGTGTTGAATATCCAATAACAATTTCATCAAAGTAGTTTTATTTCTGAAGCTGAACATTTTGGTGTATAACTGATACCATTCAAAAGTTACTTCACTGAGCAGGTTGTTAAGTGGGAGAAGATATTGGGGGAGAAACATTGCAGAGAAGAGAACAGTTTCCAACTTCATGACCAGATGAAAAATCAGCAAAATATTCAATTTAGTGTAAAATCTGACAATAGCAGAAATTCAATGAAAAATCCTATATAAACTAGTGTAAAATTTCACATGAGTTAGAAATGCAATAATTTAAATGAAACTGCACAAGCATGTTCCTTTGGTTAAAAGACAATACCAAAAAATGTTAGGTTAGATCTGATAATATTTCAAATTTGCTGGGCACCAGCCACACCCTAGTGGGTATTACATATATATTTATGGTTTATTCTTACACTTTAAGAATTTATACATATTAACAAAGATATCGGTGATTTTCATACTTACCAGCTACTCATAATTGTGCCAACTTAGGCTATTAATTGTCCTCATAATTGTTCACTAGCGCTCACAAGAAATGACTGATAATAAACAAGGGGGCCTCAGTGAACAGCTCAGGGATTTGGGCAAGGCATTTACTGGCTCTCTTGGCAGTCATGAGTCTGATAAAAACTAGCACTGGTAAACGATTAAATGAATGTCTCAATACTGACTTTTTATCTATGAGGATGACACTAAAATTACTATCGTCTTTGTGCTATCATGCTATCTCAGATACGAAATTTCCATGTAGGTCTGTAAAACTCTAAAACCTAATCCATTATCTGTGCAGAAAACATGTTTCTGAGAGGTAGGTTCTGCCATTCTTCAAAAGTGCAATGTGCAGTATACATGTGGATAATTCAGAAAGTGTTGCAAAGTTCAACCCCCTCTAATATTTATCATTTACAGGTACGTGTAAAAAGAGCTAAAACTTTGACTGTCCTAATTGAAGCAGAATATACTTTTATTGACAATCATTCAAACAGTTTCAACCCACTGATCCTTGAGTTGTTTTAGCAGTTGTTAGAAGATACATGTATATAATCTAAAATTCACAAAAATCGTGAATTGCAACAAATAAAGTCCTATTAAACCGATATATGGAGGTTACAGTTTAGAAATTTTGTATTGGTTGAAAACAGGAAACACAAATTCCTTTAAAAAAATATTTTTCAAAATCAAAACCAACTTCACAAGAGGATGGCCTCTTAAGTGTTCTGGAATATTATCAGGAAAAAGCTCAGCTACTTCTTCTACTTCTGTATGGGGTATCTTCTCGAGCTCCTGTTGACAAACTATGAAGTACATGAGAGCTTCACTAAACAGAAGCATTTTGTCATCATATGGGAACTTATATGCTGTCATTGTCTCATTCATCAGTTTCAAAATGATCTTTTCATTATGGTATTCAATGATGTGGTCGTTTATCTCTCCTCTCTTGTCATACCTTACAACATAGTATGGCTTGGAGTCTTCATCCAAGGAGTTGTCGTAACCACTGACTTCAATATTATCTCCAATTAGTCCAAGAACTTCCCCATTTTCCTGTGAAGGAATCATCTTTTTAAGCAATCTCAGCATTTGCACATACCTTGATGTGCTGCTTAATCTTTGTGTTTCAACCAAAGCTTTCATCGCAGCAAAGATTTCCTCCCAAAATTTGACATCCCTGCTTTCAAAATGTTGTTTAGAAGCTTGAGTGCCTGTAGTGCTTGTGATATTGTATGCTTTACTTATTTCAAAGTGATTCCACAAAGCTTGTACAGCTCGCAATGGTTCTAGATGCAATACTGCATCCATACCAATCTCTTTCAAGACACAGACAGCCTCTTTCAAACTCAGTGCTTGACCTGACCAGTGTGTCTTAATGCAGATTTCAAATTGTATCAACCTCCATGAGCACTGGAACTCCAGTATGAGCTTTACAAGCATAGCTTCATCTCTAAAGCTGAACATTTCAATGTAAAACTGACACCATTCAGGAGTAACTTCGCTGAGCAGGTTGTTTAGTGGGAGAAGATATTGAGGGAGAAACATTGCAGACAAGGTACCTGCAAAGTGTCTGAAGAATTCAAGAACAGTTTCCAACTTGTTCACACGCCAATCTTTCGAAAGATTCTGGTCACAAAAAGCAAAAAATGCATTCATTGTCATGTAAGATAAGACATCCTTGAAAGCAATGTTTTCAGGTATATGGGTATTTCCAGTTAAATAATTGGTGACATATTTAATCACCATGTAAATCTGACGCTGGTGAAAATCCAGTGACTGTGCAATAATCAGCTCATGCATGGAGAATGACACCCGCCACATAATTCCAGGTTTTTCAAAAGTCTTTGGAGCAACTTGGACGAATGAAATGGGAGCAGATAATACAGCATCTTTGACCTGTGCAGGCCATGAGGATTTCTTCATCACTTCAGCTCTTTCTTCTTTGAAATAATCCTTAGCACTGATTACGGCCAAAACAAAATCGGCTTTATTCATATGCTTGGACTTCTCAGCATAAATGATATTCAGTCTTTCAGCAGCAGGACCAGTTCTTTGCATGCTTTGCAAAACCCTAACTTGGCTGTCATGGAATAAATTTTGGATGTAGCTTATGAATTTTTCGCTGCTCAAGAATATGTTGTACTCACTGTCTGACAGATCAAAAAGACATGAAAACCTTTTGTCGTGGAACAAAGTTTTAATTTTTCCATATTGAATATTTTCTGGGTCTTTTAAAAATTCCAAGTGGAGTGGACCTTTGCTGTTGCCAATGATAATATCCTGGGGCAATACCATGATGTCAGTATCAGAACTGAGTACATGGACTTTGTCTTCGATGCCATCAAATACTGAAATATTTGGTGTTCTTAAAGAGGTTGTTCTGCTGCCAGCCGTAAACAACGAAAGTGGTAATCTCTGTGTTCCTACATTGGAACAATTTCTTTTAATAAATCCATAGGTCTCTTTTATTAACCGAGCCTTGAACATAGCTTTGTCCTGATGATGAACATACTCCACAACATGGCGAGGAAATAAGAGATTAGTCAGTAAATCACCTGCATTCACAGCCATTTTCAACAACCAGTCACAAGTATTGGTGTGGTATATGCAGTCACATATCTTACTTGATGTGTAGTTCAAGATACATGATCCTTGCTGATTGTGAATCAATTAGCAGTCATTCATAGTATATTCCATTTATATTTGAGTGTTGCTGTGTTGTGATAATTAATGCGAAATGTAATTTAGAAGTTTTCATACAGTGATTTTAAACGGTGTTGCTTAATACTCAAATACCAAATGCTTTCGAAAGTGTCCATTCACTATTAACCGCCAGCTGAACATTTAATTCTGACGCACCAATAACTTTCAGTATAATGCCGGAAGAAAAATTGGTATACAAAAATAAACACCAATAGTTAATAGAATGGATGATATAAAGACATACAAAAAGCAAATTGATTGTTTTATTCAGTAGAATGTAAATTTCACAATTGTTACCAACTGACAGCTTTATTTTTACTTATAATTGGCTTTTTTTCAAATATTATTTAAATATGGCACTTATGCAGGATTGCAAACACTGCGACAATTACTAATTATTCATCTTTTATCTTAAACTGACTGACTGACTGACTCTCTGTGCATCTGTCTGTATAGCTGTCTGTGCATCTGTCGCGCTGTCTGTCTGTTGCACTATCTATCTATCTATCTAGATAACAATTTATATGACATTATATATTTTGTATCAATATTATATGTTCATCTTTTCCATATAGAGTATATCTAGTAGTAGTAGTACTTTTTTTTTTTACAGTCGTTTTAAATCACGGTGTCACATTCAATGTACAATACAAAATATATGACCCAAGCCGAAGCTTCTGTACGACATAAATAACTGTAAAGCTTCCGAATTCATTTGAATTCATAGGGTATTGATGTGCAGAATTCCTGAACTGAAGAGTACAAAAAAAAAAAAAAAAAAAAGAACCAGTTGTTTGGTTGACTCATTTTAAACTTCCTGTTAAAGAATATGACATGATAAAAGCATCTATTGCAAGACATGATTTGTACCCAATATAATTATAATGAACTTGAAACCAAGAAGTGTTTGACAAATATATGTCGAAAAACAACATTCACAGTTTTAGCCTAGATTTCTGATAGCTTTTAATTGTAGGGAAAATTCAATTATCCTTTTATATTTACTGTATAAAAAATTACATTTGAAAAGTGTGAACAATCTGCTTTACAAAAGACCATGACATCAATGTTTACCCTCTCTACACAGACAAAGTCACATTTTAGAAGAAAAAAAAGATCTGTAATATGTCTGTGAAAAAAAAAAGAACAGAAATGAAAGAAAATACAGAATTTTATAAAAGTATGAATACCGCTTTAATATTACTGATGAAATATCCATTATCTCTTATCTGGATATTGACAAATGCATATGACATCAATGTTCATTGACTTTGTACAAGGTAAAATCTGGAAATGTCACATCATCGAAAAGAATATTTCTCAAAACACAAATTAATGCCACAAGTGGGTGGTCTCTCATTTCAGGAACATTTTGTGGAAGATCCTTCATGGCACTTTCTACTTCTCTATTATGAGCTGTCTGCAAAGCCTGTTGGCAAACTATAAAGTACAATAAAGGTTCACTGAACAGAAGTGAATAGTCTGTGTATGGAAATACATACTTGGTGTCCTTTGCATGCATGAAATTTACAATGATATTGTCATCATTGTACTCTATGACACAATCGTCCATCTCTCCATGCTTTTCATATTTCACAGTGAAGTATGGCTCTGAATCAGTCTTGAAATGCAGTGGACCACTGTCCTGAATATCCATTTCTTGTTGGAAAAGATTGGAAAGATAGTCATTTCCTGCCAGTGGTATCATCTTGCGCATCAGCTTTAAAAGTCTCAAATATTTTACATGAGATACTTTCTCAGTTTCAACCAGGGATTTCATCTGTTTGAAGACACTATTCCAAAACTGCAGCAATTTGACCTGTCTGTCATCATGAGAACTTAGTCCTTCATGGCACAGATTTGACAGGTAAATCATGAAATGATTACCCAGTGCCTGAACAGCTCTCACAGGTTCTAAGTGCACCACGGCATCCATACTAATCTTCATAAGCATAGAGTTTGCCTCATTGACAGTCAGATTGTCTCCTGACCAATGTGTTTGAATGCATCTATCAAATTGCACCATCCGCCATGAGCATTGAATGTTCAATAAGAGTTCCACCAAAGTAGTTTCATCACCAAAGCTGAACATTTCAGTATAAAACTTACACCATTCAGGAGTAACTTCACTGAGCAAGTTGTTTAGTGGGAGAAGATATTGAGGGAGAAACATTGCAGACAAGGTACCTGCAAAGTGTCTGAAGAATTCTAGAACAGTTTCCAACTTGTTCACATGCCAATTTTTCGAAGGATTCTGGTCACAAAAAGCAAAATATGCATTCATTGTCATGTACGATGAGACATCTTTGAAAGCAATGTTTTCAGGGATATGAGTATTTCCAGTTAAGTATTTTGTAACATATTTAATCACCATGTAAATCTGACGCTGGTGAAAATCCAGTGACTGTGCAATAATCAGCTCATGCATGGAGAATGACACCCGCCACATAATTCCAGGATCTTTACAAGTCTTTGGAGCAACTTGGACGAATGAAATGGGTGAAGATAGTACAGCGTCTCTGATCTGTGGAGACCATAAGGATTTCTTCATCACTTCAGCTTTTTCTTCTTTGAAATAATCCTTAGCACTGATCACAGTAATAACAATATCAGCTTTCTTAATTTGCTTAAACTTTCCTCCATCAGAGATGTTAAGTCGTTCAAAAGCTGGACCAGTTCTCTGCCACTCTTGTAGCTTTCTTGACTCATAGTTGTCTCTGTATGACTTCATAACATAATCCATGACTCTAAGGCCACTAAGGTGTTTGCCTTCTACACCATTTCCAAAACAGAATAGTAAGTCATTTAAATGATTTTGCTTGTCAAGACTGTCCATGGCTCTTATTTTCCCATATCCAATGTTTTCTGTACTCTTAATAAATTCTGCACAGATTGGATTATCTTTCTTGCCTACAACAATGTTTTCATGTATCACCATGAAGTCCACATCATTACAGAGCACATGATCTTCAGCATCATTGAATGCTAACATACTTGGTGTTCTTAAAGATGTGGCTCTACTGCCAGCTGTAATAAGTAAAGGTGGCAGTGCTTGTATATCGGCATTGCTGCTATTTTTGTTAACAAATCCATAAGTCTCCCTCATTAGACGAGCTTTTAGCATAGCTTTGTCCTGGTGACCAACATACTCCACAACATGTTGAGGAAATAAGAGATCGAACAGCAAATCACCCATGTTCACAGACATTTTGAGTGCCCCAGCAATGCAGCTTTAACTTGTGGAATCAATAGTGCAGCAGGTAAACAGTAGATCTATTCAACAATGTTGATTAAGAAATGCCAGTTATTACCTATCCATAATGCATTATAGTGATGAAGAAATGGTTGTCTATTGTGAATCCCCTACAGTTCTATGGTGAAGTTGTTGTATGTGTGCTTTTATGCTGGCACAGACTTTATGATTTCATTGATTACATGCCTCTTTCACTGCCCACAGATACATATTTTGACACTGACTCACTCACTGTAGCCTGCTTATCTGGAAATCAATTGTTATTCCTGTTTAGTTGGAATTTGAATTTCTGCCAGTATATTCAGGACCGGTCTCAATATCAAACTAATCCGGCTCAACTCATACATTTGGTGGGGTGACCTTTTGTTTTCAAATTTCAGTCCCACATTTAAAGTTCTGTCTATGTGGCAATATCAAAGGAACTTTAATTTGCTTTGCTGTACTTCTGTCACATTATAACACATTTAAGACAGGACAAACATACCTAAGATTATCAATAACTAGATTTTTTCATTAGAACTTCCTTTACAATCTACAAGATATGTATTGGAGAACAACATAATTATTCCCATGAATAAAGTAAAAGTAGAAAGTTAAGAACAGAAATGACCAAAATGTGTTCTAAATTTCAGGTTTTTAACTCTCAATGAATGAGGTTCAATGAGGTTCAATGAGGTTCAATGAGTTATATATATATATATATATATATATATATATATATATATATATATATATATATATATATATATATTGCATTCATGAGTTGACGTGTGTTTGTGCAAATTCTTGCACACTACTCATGTATATGTGTTTACTAGCACGTGTGTATGTAATCCCGGACGTTACCCAGATGTGGGACTGCATCTGGGTCACGGTTCATCGCACTGAAATATCTTGTAATAGTTGACATGCCTCAAGTTTATGGTCATTTGTTTTCTCTACGGCACATACATCAAAATAAAATACTATTTAACTTATACTATATGCCTTTGCTCATGGCTAGCCTACATTTTCATGGCCCATCAAGTCAATAATAACTCAAAAACTTTGATTAAACTCCCCGGAATTTTGCCGGCGATTGCCTCATTCATGGCGTCATGATACATCTGAGTGGTTTAGCTACGCGAATTCTGATTGGCTGGAAAGTGAAACAAGTGGAAGTATAGTGACGTCATACCTTCATTAGCATATAAACGAATACATGACGTCAACAACGAGGTCAGCACATGTGACATGTGCAACGCTTTCACTATTCAGCATCGCGGAATGATTATCAGTGTACTGGTGGAGGGGGGGGGGGGTGAATTAATCGCACTGATACTTTTAAGTGTGAAAGTACAAATAAAACAGCATGACCACGTAGTTAAACATCTACTGATTTTGTTAAAACCTTTGCATATGGGGGGGGGGGGGGAGGTCTGGCAGAAAAAAAGAAAGCGGGAAAGGGGGGGGGGCGAGAATTTGGTCAAACATGAGGCATCAACAGATAGTTCAGATGACTTTATGATTTCATAATAAACACTTCAGACTTGATGACAATAAATATCAATATTATGCAAATATAATATTATTTAATTACCATTTCGCCAAAAATTATCATTGATAAGACAGAAAACTTAAATGTAATATATATTAAATAATATATGAATGTTGGGTTTATTAGCAACATTTCCGTCCTTTATGTCTTACTTTTAAGCTTTTGAGGATAATGTTGAAAAAAAAAAAACCATAACAAACAAGGGGACATTTATTTTGAACCCTTTGGAGTGCCCCCCCCCCCCCCCCTCCTCCTTAACCGAGGCCAGGCCTTGTGATCAGCCAAGCATAGCAAGTTGCAGCTTGGCAACATATGGATCCATTTAAGTGTTGTTTAAAGACTGTAGTTCAAGTATTAAACTTAATGGAACGTGTAGATAGTAATTATTGGACATCACCATCTCATTTGTCATAAAAATACGTGCAAAATGATACCAATCATGGCATGTATTCTGTAATTAGGGGGAAAATTATCTGATTAATGTGAAGTCCAATCAGCTGATAAATGCAAATTTGTACCGTAGTATTCAAAATAAACTTCCACCTTTTAAAAAAATTATCTTTTGCTACACTTGGTTCATGTCTTTCCAACGGTATAACTTCAAATGTTTGCAATATAAGATATTTTATATATACAGGCATGGAGCAGCTTTGTAATCCAATTTATCACATGAAGGCCATTATAAATGCAGTCATCCAATTTTTCGTTGTGCACCATTGAATATAAATAAGTATACATTAAGGTGACGCTTAAGTTTAAAATGTGTAACACTCCCGGATCCGTTGAGATATGATGAGATTATGCTGACAGATGAATGATAGGTCACAATGTTTTATTTATTATCAAATTTAATTTAATTTTTTTAAATTCAAAACCTGCACCTCGGAGTCACACTCTCAAAACACAAATGAGCAGTCAAAATAAACCACAGAAATATTCCTGTAATGCAGTACAATGAACTGCAATAACCACAATAAAACATAAACATGATGTTAATGAGGTATATATATGGGTACCAAAATAGCATCACATATGTATGCATTAATTTACATGACTAGTTCAAGAGCTAAAATCAGTTTTCAAGACCTATTCTCAAAATTTAAAATTTGATGCCACATTTTTATTTCTGAGATTTGATTTATCTTCCTGACTCAAAGCAATATCACTTGAAAACTAGTAATGACAGCTGCAACCATACACAGTGACATACAAATAATTTGCACTGATTTCAACAACCCACGTGACTCATGAATAGCAGCCATGTCAATCAAAGATAAGCTCCGCCCCCTGTATTGACTGGGGGCAACGCAACGATTACGTAACATTTAGCGGCTCCGTCAAAACATCGACTTAATGTAGCAACTTCAACTGAATAGATTATCAAGTCTAATTGTTTATCAAGCAGTCTAGTCAACTCTTGCCTAGACCTGTTAAAACATGTAACTCATGTAGTTAAGTGACAGCTCTATTCATTGATCAAGTTCAATGAAGTTTTGACAGCTGACCAATAACTGCAACTGAACACTTCAGAAGAATGCCACATTAAAACAATCAGAAAATCGAAATAAATATTTCTGCATATATTTACCCATGTTAAAAATCACAATTTAGGCCACAAATTAGCAGGCATACACACCTCACTTATTCAATATAAATTAATGCCAGAAATATAACTATGTGGCTCACAAGCCATTTCTCCATGTCTTCACATATTAAGGCTCAATGCAATTCATGTAATGCAATTCACTGTAATAAACTAATCCTCAGATATGTATTATGATAGCTCACATGCACTAACAATTATGATATTTTAAAATCAGAGCTACAAAGCTGTCCAAAGCTAAACCAAGTTTGACACATCAACATGATGACATTTGCCAGCCACCCTTGTCAAAACTGGAAATAAGTATGACTCATATTTCCGAAATGCCAGGAATTCCTGTACTGAAATATAACCAAAAATTAGCAATACATTTTGTTTAAAAAATAGCCACATGATTTATATGTGCTAACTACAACATACCCAATAGCTCCCAATAAATGTGGCATAAGCCACTCAGGGCAAAAATAGAAAATAAGTTAGTGCAAAAAGAAAAAAACTGCAGATCTCCTCAGATAAATTTTCACTGAAATAACAGCGTTATCAATTAATCTAGTTCATCCAAGATATATGTGTAACCATATATCAATCCATAACTTCAAAATTATATTCTGCAAAGGTATGTCAATGATTATAAAAGCATGGATGTATAGCAATACGTCCATGGATAAAAGTTTTTATTATGTGTGTAGGTTGCTACAGTGGCCTCAACCACTATCACGCCTCATTGCACACAAAGCACGGGGTCGGGGGATGGCCATCGAAGCACATCGCGAGTCACGTCTGGGGCTAGTGTGTATGTGGCATTATTAACACATTAATGTATATTATGTTAATATATCACCTGACATACTGTAAACATATAACTTACAGTGTTGTATGACTGATTTCATCACTCAGTGCAAAGCAATCATATATAATCTCAATTGGCAGATCAGTCAGTTTCTGTTGAGTAGAGTTGTTTAAGTTATATCATTACATGTCAAAATGAAATCTTTACTTCTGTTAAACTTTCTTCATGTCTGTGTTTGTAACTTTGGATTATAAAACAAACATTTTATACACAGCTGTTATTTCTTGTGTGCACCAGTTCACATTCAGAGGCGCCACTCATATCAATGTGCAGGGGCAAAAATCGCCCATTGCTTGTTATATGTAGAATAGTCTTTTAAACTTTTTGTCTTCATATGTGACATCATGAGGGCTTTACAGCCACTGATCGTGAATGTGAAGTATGTACATATTTGTGGCCAATTCTCTAAACTGATGCTCAGCAGACGGTGTGACATCATACTTACACCTGGTAAAGCCAGTAGGATTCGAGTTTGATATGAAGTTTATGCAAACACAGGAGAAAACTATGACATCATGTTCTCCTTAGAAATAAATACTTTGGCCCCCAACCCCTTTGTATTCTGTGCATTTTGGGAAAAATTAGAGGGATATTCTACTAAATTTCTGCATACTTCAAGCATGCATCACAGTAACTATAAGCTAGCATCACAGTAAAATTACTCAATGCATTAGTACAATGACTACACAGTGCTCCTTAATAAAATCTGAAGTAAAAAATTTCTGCCATCACAACATGAAAGTATATACGGATGAACAGTGGCTAAGTATGGCCAAGGATAGCCACAGACGTTCGTAGAACGTCCTTAGAACGTCCGTAGAACGTCCGTAGAACGTCTGTAGAACGTACGTAAAACGTCTGTAGAACGTACGTAAAACGCACGCCGATGCCGAGCAAGTTACGTAATATAAACAATTTACTCATAGAAGTTCGCCAAAGTTTTAAACATGTTTAAAATGCCCTCTCCACGTTTGGTTGTGAGTGGTCAGGAGTGATAGACGAATTAGCGCAAATATACGTAAAATACTCGGCGAGTGAATCAAGGATGAGCAAGAGTAAAATAAAATCCATCCAACATCATACACAGGTCTTATACGTGAAAGTGTGAACACCCCTTTATACCTGTTCACCCCCATTATATGATTTCGGCCTTTATTGCAGGTACATCTGTAGCTACGGTTTATGAAGACACTTGTTGAATTAGAGATAATAATTATAGTCAACACGTTCTTGACCGGTAGCCAGTGTTGCATTCGTAGTGCTGCTTCAGAACTTTCTTACTGGAATCCAAGCACTGCTTTTGCAGCCCAGTTTTGCAAGCGTTGGAGTTTTTCAATGGAGCATGAAGGCAAGCCACATAGATGCTATTTGCAAAGAGGAGACGGCTCAGAACTAGTGATGACTAATGATGATGCGAGTTACTTGGCTGTATTGATGTCGATGACATGTCTGATATTCTTGATGTGCGAATGCCAGCTGCTGCATTCTTGATATTGGAGTTTATAAATTAATCAAGTGTCACACTACTATGTCATGTTATTTCATATTATACAGGGTATTTGGTGCCGTATGTAAATGGTGCTATTTTATGGAACAATCTCCCAGATTATTTATTTAAACCTTTTTAATGATGTTTGTGATTTTAAACAAAGTCTCATATTTTGTAGTTCTTCAATTTCTCATGTTTTTATTGCTAATAGTTTTTCTTGTTTTTGTATCAGAATCTCAATCCATGACATATCCTATAATTAAAGAACTCATAGAGATAGAGATACTTACTAAGATTGGTTTTACAAATAATCTTCTGAGATTTGTGTAAATTAGTCGTGACATCACTGCTGTTTGTGTACATTTAAGCTGTGGCCAGATCACTGATCATCACATCCTTGAAAATGGCTTAATTAACCTAACTATGGCACATTTGTCTTCTTAGATGCTATTCGCAAAGAGGAGATGGCTCAGAACTAATGATGACTAATGATGATGCGAGGAACTTGGGATGAAAGCTTATGGAGGTTTTCCACAAATATCTGTTGGCATTCCTGAAAACTAATGTAATTTGAATTGGTGACTCTCGTGTTTTTGACTGTTAACCTCACTCTTCTCAAGTAAAACCGTGTAATTACACAAATTGGATCCGTAAATGTTTCTGAGAGCTGATTGCATTTAAAGCTGTACACTGTAATTAATTACAAATAGGCCAATGTTAAAAAGAAAATAATTTCCCAAACTGTGTTAAACAGCACATATGGAGTTAAAAAATGCTACACTCACTGAACCTATCAATTATCTATGTTAATGTGGTGAAATGAAACATGATTTTATTTTAAAATGGGATCTGAATTATACCAATAGATTTGCAAAATATTTCACATTTTTCTGAATAGACAGTTTTTTAGGCTGTAAATTACAGAATACTAAAAGTATTTAGGTACTTATTATATATATTAAAAAAAAAACTCGACAAAATGCTATGCAAGTTAATAGCAGGAAAGTTTGAAATATATATATTTTTTATTTAATAGTATGACTAACAAGCAAAGGTCTCTTTTTATAATTACTAATAGTCTAATACTTTAGACGGTGTAAGTGGTCGATTTGCAGACAGTTGTGGGTAGCTAGGCAAGAGTAGCGAGGATCTATGGAAAAGTACATTTTATAGCAAGTTCGGCAATAAAGACAAAGACATAAATTTATATGACCTACACTAATTGATTGTAATTATTTGACATGATACCTTGTCAGTATCTGTTACCAACTTAGTCTGTACAAAATAGAACAATTCTTTTTTTTTGCATGTCTAGACTACATTAACCAATTCTGATACAGGTCTCTTTTTTAAAGAGAGCTTTTCTTGTTTATCTTCAGCATCAATTGATAAGCAGTGTTTACTAATATTGTATTGGTGATTAAATATATTCAATAAATAAACATCTTCAGCCACACTGATATTTCCATTTGTAGGCTTTGATGATACACTGTGACTGGCAAAAATACATTTTCAGTCTTCTTTGAATTACTTTTCAGGGAGTGCGATATACCAGCCAATTTTTAATCCTCAACAGTGTCTGCTCAAGGCGATCTTAATAGGCACTTTCAGCATCAACTGTTTTAGGACAGACCAAGTGAAGGAAAGGAACCAGACAGCTGCCTTGAGGCACAGAGAAATTGAATGTACTATTTGATTGTCCCTCTTTCACACATATTTGTTTGTCGTTCAGATATGATACGATCCATTTTTGAAACAAAGGGAAACTATTAAAATTTAAATTTTTCTAATTATCCAGCATAAGTGAAATTTCGCAGATAACATCTAAATCATAGTATTTTTAATTTTTAAACAATGTTTTGACATTCATTTCACATGTTTTGCATAATGAAGGAAAATCTGAGAAAGTAAAAAAAAAGTTGCCTACATTCCCTTACCTAGCATCCCTTACTTCACAATGACAGCCATAGAATGCCATGGAATGTTATGGAATTAAAGTGAATTTATTTGTAAATCTTATCATCATAGTATTATGAAAAAAAAATTGTGGCTATCAAGATTGACAGGGTTGTAATTTAGACTCTTAGTTCAAACATCAAACTTTGTCAGATTGTTGAATAATTAACATCAGCAACATGTTTATCATGCAAAATATACATATTGTCACCCAAAATGCCATACATTAACATAATTATAATATTATATTCATTATCACCTCCTTTGGTAGAATTGGCATTGATATTGATTACATCAATATTGAAAGACAGTTGAAAAGTAAAATGCTATAAGCGTTTTGAATGATCCAAGGTTTAAAGCCATACACATGGAGAGCATGGTAACATGGCTGACCACAGAAAAAAAATCCATGTATTTAATGGTGACAACAATAGATTCAACAGATAAGATCAAAGTTGCTCGAAAGCATCTTAAACAACTGTCAGAAACACCATTTGACTTTGCCCTGTGTGTTCCCTATTGACTTAGAACTTTTTAACATTATTACAGATACACAAATGGAGATAGTATCATGTCTAGGCACTTAATAACATTTGTAGAAGAGCTTTTTTATATGTTTTCTGAAACAACCTTCATCGTGCTGGATTACTGTGTGGACCCAGCTGAGGGTTTAATGCCACGCAGATCATGTTTTTTATTATTATAATTGTTCAGACAATATTGCACACAAAATATGTATTTCCATTAGTATGATTTCCATGGCACCATCTGGTGAAAGAATGTTTGCAAATGGATATGCAATATGTTATGATGTGCATACTATGTCATCAATGTTATGATGTGCACTCATATTATGTCATCAATGTTCATTGACTTTATAGATTCTGCTACTCTCCATTAGCGATGAATGCCCAATAACAATTTCACCAAAGTAGTTTTATTGCTGAAGCTTAACATTTTGGTGTAAAACTGACACCATTCAAGAATAACTTTACTGAGCAGGTTGTTAAGTGGGAGAAGATATTGGAGGAGAAACATTGGAGAGAAGAGGCCTGCGAAGTGTCTGAAGAATTCCAGAACAGTTTGCAACTTCATGACCAGATGAAAAATCCACAAATAATTCAATTATTAGCGTCATATATATACTGGTGTAAAACTTCACATGAGTTAGTAATGCATTAATTCAATGAAAATTCACATGCATGTTCCGTTGGTTAAGAGGAAATACCAAAAAAAGTCAGGTTGGATCGATAATATTTCAAATTTGTTGGGCACCCTTGTGGGTATATATATACTATCATCTTTATGCTACAGTTGGAAACAGAATTATTCAACCCCCTGGAATTTTGAATCAAAATATATCAAATATAATTCTGCACAGGACAATAATGACACTTGCCATCATCTATATATATTATATTCATTTCATACCAAACACAGGTACAGAAGTAGGTGCAAATTAAATTTGATAATTTAAATCATGAGATCCATTAAAATGTGTAAATGTTCATGTTTTAATTAACACAAATGTATATATTTTCTTGGAAGTGACAATTCATGATATTTTACTAAGTTTAAGACTGTTTTTCATCCGTTTTGCAATACTACATGACCAATGTACATACAAAGTCTTGTACATTCGTTTTTTAGGGTAGGGTTGTGATATGGTAAATACTGCTTCATTGTACAAGATTTTCAGTCGATTTTCTCTGAATTTCCTGAAATTCATCCTGAAAAACATCTTAGCCAGAAATCATGAAATAGCAGCTGGCTGGTGAAAAAATGCAGGGACTTCAGTAGTGACATAACATTGAAAATACATCAAAATTACATAATATTCTTAAAAAGGTCAAAGTTTGGTTCTTGTAATTCAAAATAATTTTGCTTATTGTTTTGTTGATAAAAACATTAAAAGTGAAGATTTCCAAAAATACACTTAAATATAACTATCTATTCAGAAAAGGTAAAATAATGTCCCATTTTCATGAAATCGTATTCTGTGTTACAGTCGCTTGAATTGTAAAAGCGCCAGCCAATGATATTGCAATATTTTCATCATAAATAACCATGTGATGACTAGAAAAGATTGTCTGGATGAAAAGAAAGCTGGATTCAACATAAGCAATGGACCCACAGACCATAGCAACCCAATACCCCAAAACTGGCAGGTGTGGGAGTAAATAAGTGCACAGGTTATGTAACATTACATACATGTCTCAAAACAGCAGTAAAATTAGCAAACACGACACATTATCACATCCTCAAAAATGTTGATGATTGCATTTGTCATTTATGTCCTGTGCAATATTATAGTTGGCATATTCTCATGCAAATTCCACGGGGGTTGAATTATTCTGATTCCAACTGTATCATGCTATCTCAGATAGGAGACATCCATGTACAAGTTTTCTCACAGTAAAACTTCAAAACCTATTCCATTATATGTGCCGTATGAAACCATGTTTTTGAGAGGTGGGCATCGATAAGCACTGCCATTCTTCTAAACCTCCAATGTGCCTGCAGAATACATGAGGATAATTCAGAAAGTATTGCCAAATTCTACCCCCTCTTATATTTATCATTTACAGGTATGTGTTAAAAGAGCAAAAACTTTAATTTCCCTATTTGAAGCAGACTATACTTTTATCGATGAATAAATACATTTGTTACAAATCACAAATTCATCAGAAATAACAGTCTCTGGTACAATCATTCAAACAGTTTCAACCCACTGATCCTTGAGTTGCTTTTAGTAGTTGTTAGTACATATATACTCTAAAAATCACAAAAAAACATGCATTTCAACAAATAAAGTCACATAAAATGGATAAATGGAGGTTATTTTTAAGACATTTTGTATTGGTTGAAAACAGGAAACACAACTTCCTTTAAAACAATAGTTTTCAAAATAAAAACCAACTTCACAAGAGGATGGCCTCTCAAGTGTTGAATAAACTGGAATATTATCAGGAAAAAGCTCAGCTACTTCTTCTACTTCTGTATGGCGTATCTTCTCGAGCTCCTGTTGACAAACTATGAAGTACATGAGAGCTTCACTAAACAGAAGCATTTTATCATCATATGGGAACTTATATGCTGTCATTGTCTCATTCATCAGTTTCAAAATTATCTTTTCATTATGGTATTCAATGATGTGGTCGTCTATCTCTCCTCTCTTGTCATACCTTACAACATAGTATGGCTTGGGGTCTTCCTCCAAGGAATTGTCGTAACCACTGACTTCAATATTATCTCCAATTAGTCCAAGAACTTCCCCATTTTTCTGTGAAGGAATCATCTTTTTAAGCAATCTCAGCATTTGCACATACCTTGATGTGCTTAATCTTTGTGTTTCAACCAAAGCTTTCATCGCAGCAAAGATTTCCTCTCAAAATTTGACATCCCAGCTTTCAAAATGTTGTTTAGAAGCTTGAGTGCCTGTAGTGCTTGTGATATTGTATGCTTTACTTATTTCAAAGTGATTCCACAAAGCTTGTACAGCTCGCACTGGTTCTAGATGCAATACTGCATCCATACTAATCTCTTTCAAGACAGAGACAGCCTCTTTCAAACTCAGTGCTTGACCTGACCAGTGTGTCTTAATGCAGAATTCAAATTGTATCAACCTCCATGAGCACTGGAACTCCAGTGTGAGCTCTAAAGCTGAAAATTTCAGTGTAAAACTGACACCATTCAACTTTGCTGAGCAGGTTGTTTTGTGGGAGAAGATATTGAGGGAGAAACATTGCAGAAAAGGTACCTCCAAAGTTTCTGAAGAATTCGAGAACAGTTTCCAATTTGTTCACACACCAATCTTTCAAAGGATTCTGGTCACAAAGACCAAAAAATGCATTAATTTTACCAAAAAAAAAAAAGAAAAAAAAAAAAGCAGTTGTTTGGTTGACTCATTTTATACTTCCTGTTCAAGAATGTGACATGGAAAAAAATAACATCTATTGCAAGACATGATTTTTACCCAAAATATAATGAACTTGACACCAAGAAGTGTTTGACAATATATATAGCCTAGATTTCTGATAGCTTTTAATGGTACGGAAAATTCAATTATCCTCATATATTTACTGTAAAATATTTTAATTTTAAGCATGACTTCTTTGGTTGATATCCCGCTTCAAATGACATTTTAAATGTGAAGACAATCTGCTTTACAGAAGACCATGACATCAATGCTTACCAGATAGACAATGTCACATTTTAGAAGGAAAAAAAGACCAGTAATATATGTCTGTGAAAAAAATAAAGAACAGAAATGAAAGAAAATACAGAATTTTATAAAAGTATGAATACCGCTTTAATATTACTGATGGAATATCCATTATCTTATCTGGATATTGAAAAATGCATATGACATCAATGTTCATTGACTTTGTACAAGGTAAAATCTGGAAATGTCACATCATTGAAAAAAAATTTTCTCAAAACACAAATTAATGCCACAAGTGGGTGGTCTCTCATTTCAGGAACATTTTGTGGAAGATCCTTCATGGCACTTTCTACTTCTCTATTATGAGCTGTCTGCAAAGCTTGTTGGCAAACTATAAAGTACAATAAAGGTTCGCTGAACAGAAGTGAATAGTCCGTGTATGGAAATACATACTTGGTGTCCTTTGCATGCATGAAATTTACAATGATATTGTCATCATTGTACTCTATGACACAATCGTCTATCTCTCCATGCTTTTCATATTTCACAGTAAAGTATGGATCTGAATCAGTCTTGAAATGCAGTGCACCACTGTCCTGAATATCAATTTCTTGTTGGAAAAGATTGGAAAGATAGTCATTTCCTGCCAGTGGTATCATCTTGCGCATCAGCTTTAAAATTCTCAAATATTTTACATGAGATACTTTTTCAGTTTCAACCAGGGATTTCATCTGTTTGAAGACACTATTCCAAAACTGCAGCAATTTGACCTGTCTGTCATCATGAGAACTTAGTCCTTCATGGCACAGATTTGACAGGTAAATCATGAAATGATTACCCAGTGCCTGAACAGCTCTCACAGGTTCTAAGTGCACCACGGCATCCATACTAATCTTCATAAGCATAGAGTTTGCCTCACTGACAGTCAGATTGTCTCCTGACCAATGTGTTTGAATGCATCTATCAAATTGCACCATCCGCCATGAGCATTGAATGTTCAATAAGAGTTCCACCAAAGTAGTTTCATCACCAAAGCTGAACATTTCAGTATAAAACTTACACCATTCAGGAGTAACTTCACTGAGCAGGTTGTCTAGTGGGAGAAGATATTGAGGGAGAAACATTGCAGACAAGGTACCTGCAAAGTGTCTGAAGAATTCAAGAACAGTTTCCAACTTGTTCACACACCAATCTTTCGTAGGATTCTGGTCACAAAAAGCAAAAAATGCATTCATTGTCATGTAAGATGAGACATCTTTGAAAGCAATGTTTTCAGGGATATGAGTATTTCCAGTTAAGTATTTGGTAACATATTTAATCACCATGTAAATCCGATGCTGGTGAAAATCCAGTGATTGTGCAATAATCAGCTCATGCATGGAGAATGACACCCGCCACATAATTCCAGGTTCTTCACAAGTCTTTGGAGCAACTTGGACAAATGAAATGGGTGCAGATATTACAGCGTCTCTGATCTGTGCAGACCATGAGGATTTCTTCATCACTTCAGCTCTTTCTTCCTTGAAATAAGCCTTAGCACTGATTACGGTAATAACAATATCCGCTTTCTTCATGTGCTTGGACTTCTCAGCATCAGAAAGATTCAGTCTTTCGAAAGCTGGACCAGTTCTGTGCCATCCTGGTAGGCTTCTCGATTCATAGTTGTCTCTGTAGGATTTCATACAATAGTTTATAACTTTAGTGCCACTCAAGTATTTCACACTTTCACCATCTTTACCTCCAACAAAACAGCACAAAAAATCATTCGAATTATGTTGTTTCTTTAGACTGCCCACGGCTCTTATTTTGCCATATCCAATATTTTCTTTACTTTTGGTGAAGTCTGTAAAGACATGAAGGCCATCCATGCCTACGACAATGTTTTCATGCATCACCATGAGGTCTAAGTCACTACTGAACACACCTATCTTTTCTTCAATATCATTCAACTTCAATATATTAGGTAGTCTCAGGGATGTGGCTCGACTGCCAGCTGTACACAAATAAGGTGGTGATACTCCAGCTGAGAATTTCTTGGTGTTTGTTTGAACAAATCCGTAGGTTTCTCTCATTAACCGAGCCTTGAGTGTTGCTCTGTCTTGTTGACAAATATAGTCCACAACATGATGAGGAAACAGGAGATCAACCAACAAATCACCATTACTGCCTGCCATGTTTGTATTGTAAATGTAGATCTGACCACTTCTTTAGCAGTACATGTAATATGAGCACGCAGTATTTTAGGCAAAATAGCATTGGACATTGAACTCAAACAACATGACCCAAAGAGATTTTTTTCATGATTTAGACTTACAGGATATCATGAAACAAAAGCACTTTTTCATGGCTAGGTCAGACTTATTAGTCAGCATGGAAGGCAATTGAATGACATTGCAAAAGAACAATGAAAGGGTACCAAGTATTCATTTAATATTATGGGATATATAGGGATATGTAAGTTTTTCATTGCTCTTTCAAGAAAAAGAGAAAAGAATAAATCAATAGACAGCAACGAGAAAAAGTATGATAACGAAGTATGAATAGGTATTGACATGATTCACCAACACAATAGGGTGTTGGACATCTGTTACCTTTCACATTTTGTAACAAAAATACAGTGATGAAACTTCAACCTGATTTTGCTTCTCTTATCATTCTTGCGATACAAATAACAACCACAAGCTAATTGTGGTTTTGTATTACTCTATACTTCCTCTTTTGGAAAATATTATGTCATTGAAGTTTGGGAAACTGTTCCATTTTATGAATGATACCCAACTATCGTGTTTCCTTCATATCAAGCATATTTAGTTCCACCTTTTTTTTTTTTTTAATTAATGGAAGCAACATGGAGATTAAAGCAATAATACATTGCATTTCAAAATATCCAAAATTCCCATAGACAAGTGTTGCCATATATCAGCAATCAAAGACTGCGAGATCCAGGAAAACCCTGTACTTTACTGGCACTAAGCTAATGACGCAGACAATATGGTAAAAATAAGAAGCCATGGATAAAGAAAGAAATATTCAATTCAATTCAAGTTTATTACAGCCAATTGCCTGGAAACCAATATCATAGAATTCATTTGAAGCTGAACTCCAGATAAGAGGACGTAATGTAAATCCAGGACTCCCATTCATTAAATCAGTCTTACAGCCAATGGGAGTACTAGATTCACATGACTTCTTCTGAAGTTTAGCCTCCAAGTGTTTGAATTTGGTTCCCAGTCTATGAAATTGGCTGTAATCGAAACATGATTGCCAATGCACAGGGCAGCATCGTGACCCAGACATAGAGAAACAACAGGTGCTGAAGAAAAGGAGGGGGGGGGGGGGCACAGGAAGACGACATCATTTCACACAGGACAAAAGAATGTGAGCAACTTTGAAAATACATCCGAAGTCATTCAAGTGTACGTATGTACAAAACATCATGAAAGTTAAAAAGCTCATTAAATTTGTTTTATTATATGCTGAAAATATGCAAAAAGATGCACTTGGAATAATTTAGCTCAAATGTTCACACACTTTAAATATATCTGATAAAATTCAGTCAAACTAATTGATGCTCCCAAGCAATAGAACTCTTTGGCATTCTAGGGGGGGGGGGGGGGTGGGCAACCTAGCCAGACACTTGGTCATATTGTCATAATTGACAAATTTGAAGCCTCCAGTGCGGCAACACTCATATATGCAGCATGTATTAAAACACAAGCAATCACATATGTAGCATTTACATAAATTTTCTGAGCATTTTTATGAGATTTTAGACAGACCCAACACCATTAGACAATATATACATGCATATTAGCTTAAAGGGATCTACACCATAATGAAACAATATTTATTTTATATTTGCATGTGGCTGGGTACAATGTGCACTTTGAGCATTTTGAGGACGAATGTGCCACTGGAGGGCATCACATTACCGAACACTGATAAAACTTGAGGACATATCGTGTATCATGTTGTCCCCAACATGTATGATTCATTAATTTTGACCCACATATTTTAGGACAAATATGAATTGCATCAGCTGCAGTACCAACTGTGAATGCAAATATCTGATTGCTGCATGATTGAAAATGGCTGTGAATGCAGGTGATTTACTGATCAATCTCTTATTTCCTCGTCATGTTGTGGATTTTATTTGTCAGCAAGACAAAGCCATGCTCAAAGCTCGGTTGATGAGAGAACTTAATGGATTTGTGAAGAAAAACTGCATCAATGATGGTGACCTGCCACCTTTCTTCATTACAGCTGGCAGCAGAGCAACCTCTCTAAGAACACCAAATATTTATTTATTTGATGGCATTGAGGATGGATCTCATGCGCTCAGTAGTGATACAGATCTGATGATCTTTCCACAGGATGTTATTGTTGGCAACAGTAAAGGGCCCATCCACTTGGAATTTCTCAGTGACACAGAAAGCTTTTGGTACGGCAAATTGAAGCCTGTGTCTCACAGACAAAACTTTTCTAGCCTTTTTCACCTTTCTTGCAGTGAAGATGGTGAAAACAGATTCTTAAGTTATGAACAGGTGTTAAACTACATCATGGAGTCTTACGATGAATTTAGCACATTAAAAACATGGCAAAGGACTGGACCTGCCTATGAGCGTCTGAATGAGGTAAGCTCAAGAAAGGCAAAAGTGTTTAACAAGGCAGATATTGTCATAGCCATAATCAGTGCTAAGGATTATTTCAAAGAAGAAAGAGCCGAAGTGATGAAGAAATCCTCATGGCCTGCACTGGTCAAAGATGCTGTCTTATCTGCACCCATTTCATTTGTCCAAGTTGCTCCAAAGACTTGTGAAGAACCTGGAATTATGTGGCGGGTGTCATTCTCCATGCATGAGCTGATTATTGCACAGTCACTGGATTTTCACCAGCATCAGATTTACATGGTGATTAAATATGTTACCAAATACTTAACTGGAAATACCCATATACCTGAAAACATTGCTTTCAAAGATGTCTCATCTTACATGACAATGAATGCATTTTTTGCTTTTTGTGACCAGAATCCTACGAAAGATTGGTGTGTGAACAAGTTGGAAACTGTTCTCGAATTCTTCAGACACTTTGCAGGTACCTTGTCTGCAATGTTTCTCCCTCAATATCTTCTCCCACAAAACAACCTGCTCAGCGAAGTTACTCCTGAATGGTGTCAGTTTTACATTGAAATGTTCAGCTTTAGAGATGAAGCTATGCTTGTAAAGCTCATACTGGAGTTCCAGTGCTCATGGAGGTTGATACAATTTGAAATCTGCATTAAGACACACTGGTCAGGTCAAGCACTGAGTTTGAAAGAGGCCGTCTGTGTCTTGAAAGAGATTGGTATGGATGCAGTATTGCATCAAGAACCAGTGCGAGCTGTACAAGCTTTGTGGAATCACTTTGAAATAAGTAAAGCATACAATATCACAAGCACTATAGGCACTCAAGCTTCTAAACAACATTTTGAAAGCAGGGATGTCAAATTTTGGGAGGAAATCTTTACTGCGATGAAAACTTTGGTTGAAACACAAAGATTAAGCACATCAAGGTATGTGCAAATGCTGAGATTGCTTAAAAAGATGATTCCTTCACCAAAAAATGGGGAAGTTCTTGGACTAATTGGAGATAATATTGAAGTCAGTGGTTACGACAATTCCTTGGATGAAGACTCCAAGCCATACTATGTTGTAAGGTATGACAAGAGAGGAGAGATAGACGACCACATCATTGAATACCATAATGAAAAGATCATTTTGAAACTGATGAATGAGACAATGACAGCATATAAGTTCCCATATGATGACAAAATGCTTCTGTTTAGTGAAGCTCTCATGTACTTCATAGTTTGTCAACAGGAGCTCGAGAAGATACGCCATACAGAAGTAGAAGAAGTAGCTGAGCTTTTTCCTGATAATATTCCAGAACACTTGAGAGGCCATCCTCTTGTGAAGTTGGTTTTGATTTTGAAAAATATTGTTTTAAAGGAAGTTGTGTTTCCTGATTTCAACCAATACAAAATATCTTAATTGTAACCTCCATTTATCCATTTTATGTGGCTTTATTTGTTGCAATTCATGATTTTTATGAATTTTAGAGTATATATATGTACTTAAAACTGCTAAAAGCAACTCAAGGATCAGTGGGTTGAAACTGTTTGACTGCTTGTACCAGAGACTGTCATTTCTGATGAATTTGTGATTTGTAACAAACGTATTTATTCATCAATAAAAGTATATTTTGCTTCAATTAGGGCAATTAAAGTTTCAATTCTTTTTGTGGGAAATATTTTGCAGCATTTAGTAGGGATCTTTTGTTTGTCTATCTGTTCTGCGTCACACTGAATAGTTGCCATGGTGATGACGTCACCATTTCAAAACATTTCAGCAAGCAGATAGTCAAAAGACTGAAGCATTGTCGGCAAACGACTTTCTGAAGCTTCTCCCTTGCCAAAATTGTATTCAGATTGAAGGAATATAAAATTTTTAAATAGGGTTTCTTGTGCCAGGCAAAGCTTATATGTTTATCTTCTGGGTTTTGTGAAAAGTTATCTAGTTTTACTGATGACATTCACTAAGTCTAAATGCTGCCCTGTCATTGGCACATGATTTTTCTATGAGGTACACTCTATTGCAGGATATATATATATATATATATTTCAAATAACAGATTGATCTATATTTAAAATACATAAAAATTCTCAAAATCCCAATAATTTGAAGCTATCAATGGAGCGGTACTGCAAAATAGTTGTCACAGACCTGTATATAATTTGTATTGACAAGACTCATGACTATATAAGGAACCAGTGTGTCATAGTCATGCACATGGCAAGGTTAGTTCAGTAGAAGAGCTCTAGAGCTGATTAGTTGATGATATGAACACTAGGGAGCAAGGCTGTTAGTTCAGTAAATAGTCACTAGGCAGCAAGGCTGTTAGGTCAGTAAATGGGCCCTAGGACTGAGCCAGTCTGTTAGTTCAGTAAATGGGCCCTAGGACTGAGTAGAAGGAAGGTTACTGAGTACTGCAGCGCAGTACTGTATCCTACAATGCAGTATGTACCCTCCAATAGGACAGAATCGCTACAATTGGCTTCATTTGGCTAGCATAAATAGGATCAAGTAAATAACAAGAATTAGAAGGGGAAGGCCGAGAGAGAAGGAACAAAGGCAGAGAGGGGCACAGGCCAGAGAGGGGTAAAGCCACAGAAGGGGAAAGGCTGAGAGACAGATCATAGCAAGCAGATAGGCAAGAAGAGTGGTCAGCAATGTATGTATGATGACGTGATGTGAAGAAAGACTCAAACTGGCTCATTTGTTCCCTTATTCCATGACACTTCAAGGGAAACAGTCTGACTTCCGGCGGTCAACAGGTCCACCTGGACCTCATCACAGAAGTGAGCAACAACCCCTTGTCTAGTACATATGATCAGATAACGCAGAGAAAACAACTACGTTACACCAGTGCAAAATTTGACGAAAGCAGAAAAATCCTATATAAACTAGTGTAAAACTTCACATGAGTTTTGCTATGGGTAGAAATGCATCTATTTCAATGAAACTGCACATGCATGTTCCTTTAATTACAAGGCAATACCAAAAAAAGTTAGGTTGGATCGGGTCACCTTCGGGCACCAGCTACACCCTATTGCCCACTTCATGACAATGAAATTGGGTATACTGTAGTTTTTCATCAAATGACCCGTTCACTCCTAAATGAACAGCAGAGCTCGAACAAATAAATGCCTTGACTAGTACACCGTCCTTATAAAAAATTGTCATACACTAACTTACCTACAATGGACCAGGACAGGCTGACCTTTCTTCTGGTGACTTTTGACGTAGTTACGCAACCTTAGTAAAGCAGAGACGTTGAGGGGAGCACCGTGATCTGGCCATGTAGTGTATTGGAATTGCTTCACCGTCCTACTCTGGCTTCCCTGGAATAACATCCATCAGTTGACATAATGATTTACTTAATAACCTTTTTGACAGATTGGATGACTTTTTTGTGATTGTAAAACATACATATAGACTTTTTAGTTCTCCAAAATTATAATGCATATCAGGGTTTAGGGAATGTAGCAAACAACACAATTTTAAGCAAATTTTCATACTTTTCATTATTATAAAAAAAAGTATGAAATAAACGTCAGAAATATGTTTAAGACTTAAAGCACTATAATTTAGAAATTGTATAGCCAAATTTCATGTATAATAGTAGTTAAGACAAAGAAGTTTGGGAAAATATTACTTATTCAAATTTTTTCCCTCATTACTATAATTCCATATTATGTATGGCCATCAAACCCCCAAAGGCACAACTACACTATTTTAGACATGTTGTGACAGAGCAGAACTCTAAACATACTGCAACTATATGCTTGAAACGTTGGAAACAAAAACAAATTACTTTTTGGCAATTTTTTTTCCAATTGTGTAAAATGTAGCTGAGACACGTCAATGAGACTATCAAAAGGTACAACTAAGCCATAAAGACTACATATATACCAAATTATATCAATGTACACACAATAGTGTTGGAGTTATGCTCTGGAAACGAAATGGGTCACCTGCCCGCCCGCGGTGGCCCACCCAACCGCCCAGCTTACGGATAAAATGCTCATGGCTGCAGTATTTGATTTGCCAATATACTCACACAAGTAACAGTGAAGCTTCTTTCTATGTAATCACCTCTCATCTCTTCTTGGGAGGTAGTTATTTTTATTTTGCCATAAGTTGATTGTTCTCCAACTTCTGACCAATACTGAATGCATTTCATCTAAAAAGAGATAAGTTTGATTGCCAACAAAATATCACTATGTAAAAGTAACTTCATAGAACCATAGCTCGGAGATTTTTGTTACTTCGCAACTCACAAGAATATTGAAATACTTCAGACTTACATTTCCAAGTTCCACAATTTTCGTCAGCATTAAAATAATCTCTGTCTCTGTTTCCCAAATCATCCTCCAGAAATTGTTAACGCTGTTAGGCAAGGGACCTGACCCTGCTATGAAGGCATTTTCTTCTGAGTAACTCTGAAAATATAAAATAAGTATATTTTAATACTTACTAAGACAACACAGGATAAATTAACACATCAATCTAGCATAATAAATAAGTGCATCTATACACTAAATATCTGTAGCTGGATTAAACATAAGAAAAACACTGAAAACATTATGCCATTGTTTTGCAATTAATCCACTAGGGGATAGCACTATTAAGCCGCCATCTGCTGGCAATTTTATTTAGCATTTATAATATGGTAACATAGACAAGATCACTTACATTAATGAAGCTGGCATTATAATAGCCTGATCCAGCCTGATCTGGTATAGTTTCTAGAACCACTCGATTTCTATCATCTGGAAAAAGGATAAGTTATGACACTTGCATTTACTGATATGTAATACAGTTATTATGTATGTAATATTTCACTGTATGTACCTTGTTCCTATTCTAATCTTCTTTTATTTGTGTATTAGTGGGCATGAAGAGTATATGGTTACTATTTTCAAAGAGTGACTCTATTCTGTTCTACATACATTACATAGTGGGCAATTTGGGCTCATATGCATTAGACAGATGCCATAGCTATCTGAAAAACTTTAAACAATTTTGAGGATCAGATAATTAAAACAAGATGAAGAAAATTTCACACGAATTGCAATTTCCTGTAGGCATATTTACTGTGTTAAATTTTCTAAATACCATGAAAACCACTTGCCCCTGCGCCATGATTTACCCCTTTCTAAATTTTTTCAAATTTAGTCATTTTCTCTGAGAATGGCTTTTATATATATATAAAACATAATATGGAAAAAGAAATAGCAATGACTTACAAGGAAGGATGTTTTTGTATCTGTTCAAATTGTTATTCTTCAAAGCGACTTCACACGGAAAGTTCATGAACTTGGGAATCTCCTGAAATAAACAATTCATTAAGACAATACATTAGATGCAAGAGAAATTTAATGAACCTCTAATATATCTATAACTATACTAAGATACATGCAGGTCTACTTGGCATATATTTGTGTTACAATATATACGTCACATACGTAACATATTATTCATCAAATAGTCATCGCAAAGTATTTACAAGTATATACATGGTGGGTGGATTAGGTTAATATCATTTAGTACATAGAAAGTCTTGAAAGTCAGTCTTCTCTGATACAGTTAAAATGCCACAGTTAGACACAGCTACCTCTCTTATTGCATGCATTGTACCTTTGTCATTTTCGTCATAATTGTAAAAAACAAAAAGATGGCTTTTGAGTAAACAACTTTTTTTTTGTTGCAATGTTTCCACCTAGTTTACATTTGACATAGGATTCTCTCCAATTATTGTGTTTGACATGCTAACACCCTAGCTTGCAATAAACTTGATTCTAATATAGATACAAAGCGCTGACAGATTTGTTCATCTGAAGTCATTGATTGCAGCAGACATGGCAAATATTTAGTATGAGTCCTATATGGTACCCTTAACAGTGAAAGTGAAAGATATATTATATATTATATGGCACCCTTAACAATGAAAGTGAAAGACAAGACCCCCTTAAGATAGACAGTCCAACTTGTCTGCAAGCATATATAGCTTGTTGTGCAATAATATATTGGTGAAATAAATCAAGCACTAGAATTCAGAGCTAGTCAACATCGAAGGTCAATTACAGGTGACAACTATGATTCTCAGCAAATTCAGAGTAGTGCACAAATTTAGAACTCAGAACAAATTTATTTGACAAAGTATATAAAAATATACAAGAGTAGTGCACAAAGAGGTCATAGAGGGCGAGGATGCTACAACTAACAGTGAAAAAGAGAGGAGGTCTGCGATACAACCTTCTCAGTAAGTGGCCTCACACTTGTTTCTCACAATTTTTACTGTCCAGACCATCATGTAAAGGTGATGCACTACATATTTCCCAATGGGTGGATTAGGGCTGTACGTCCTGTATTTCTGCACCTGATGGGCTAATTAGGACAGGCAGGAACCATGGCAATGAGATGAAGGATGAAACAGCCATGCAAATTAGGCTCGACCGGGAATCGAACCCGGCACCCAGCGGGTGGAAGCCCAGCTTCAACTGAGCTATAGTTCCTAGCCCTATATCACAACTGAGTCTAGCAGCAGAGAGAGTGGCCCAGACAGGGAAACCGCCAACATTTTGCATTTGGGGAGGTTCTAACTTTGCAAAACATTTAAGAAAAAAATTAATAAAATTGGTGAGCCTGCAAACTGACAACCAATTAAATCTGGAAAAAAGGGGGGAAAAAAGAAGCTAGGAAATAACAAAACAGCCAGAGACATTTACTTCTTTGTTAGATTTTGCTTGTCCAAAACAAGAGAGATAAATACACATATTAACCCAAGACACTGAAATAGCATCAAAAAAGGACTTCATAGAGGGATTGTAGAATAGCCAGGTTTGCTGCACAAGTGTAACAGTTTATATAAGGTTGGGGAATCCCTAATATTAACAAACGGACATCACATAATTTCATTCAACAGGAAAAATATAATCCTGACTCCCACGCAAATGTGTGCAATGTAGATTAGTAAATGGAGACATTGTAAAGCTCTCAATGTTGGTAATGGAAACTTCTGTGACTTATCGCATAACTTTAATTAAGGGCTTAGCCAAAAAGTTAAATGCAGAAATATGCAAAACAAATCATAGTCACTAATAATATATTCAAATACTATCATTATTATTTTGTACTCATATTGCTGCTGATACACCAAACTTTGATGTTTCATTACCGGATACATTGAGTTTCATATGGCTGCAATATTATCACTAATACTTCCCGTAAGAGAGAATTATAGTTCCTGAATTTCTGTCTTGACAAATATTACCCAAAATAGTTTTTTTGTGGAGTTAGAATTTACCTAAAATCATAAGAGAGCTGGCAATAACAGTAAGAAATTGGCGGCGATTTTGAGAGTTATATATAGGGTTGAGGGTCACATGACCAAGGATTAGTCGCAAAATGTCAAGGGACCATATTTCACGACATGGATTATGACAATGGATATGCTTGAATGCACCCTGTTATCCATTGACGGCCATCTTGAATTAAACTCTTTATTTACCACAGGTTAAGTCATAAATAACAACAATATCAAATAACAAACTAATGTGATTACCGAAACTTATATTATACTCCACTTAGACTGTTTTCCCATTGTTCTAGTTAAACTCCCTCCTGAGTGCAAACTGAACCTGTGTTGTATAATAAAGGCAATTAAAAACAAATTAGTAAATAGACTCAAGACTCAAGAAATTTTATTCACCTATTATAACAAAAATAGTTACAATAAGTGGGGTGGCATCATAAAGACAAAATTTGTCGCTTGCATGATGCCACCGCAGGAGTTACAGAGAGACCCATGCAAGCTCCATATGCATGATACACTAATGATGATACATGGTAAGTACATGATATACTGATGATGATGCTTGATAGGTATACATATATTTAGATGAGTGTGACCTTGATTTGGTAGGATGATGATGAAAAGGAAACTGTATAACATGGTGTCCCTTGGGGACAGCAGTACTCCTGCATCGAACCAACAGAAGAGTAATAATTTTATAAGAGCTTTATGCCCCCCCAACTTCATTGCAGGGGCATAAGTTCTATGGCATACTATTTATTTGTACTGCTGTACTAGATATATGTCACTTAACTTGAGGAGGAAGAGATACTTGAAAAGAGGTGTGTGCATTGTATTTAGCATTTGAGATGACTCTAACCAAGCGCTTTTGTAGATTTAACAGTCGCTCAGACACAGAACCCCAGACTATTATCGGATACGTAAGGTAGGGCAAAATCAGTGAACTATATATTGTCTTAAGTACATCATAAGGTAGGAAGTTTTTTCATCTAGATATTATTCCATTTGCCTTGGCTACTTTTTTGGATACTTGATTAAGATGAGGCTTCCACGCTAAGTGTTTATCTAATATTATTCCTAGATACTTAAATTCATCAACAAATTCTATTTCTGTCCCCCCAATATTAAGATCAATTTCATTAACTCTTTTTTGTACTGGCTGGAACAACATGGCTTTAGTTTTATTTTCATTTAATGACAATTTGTTTGATTTAAACCATTTACATATATTTCCAATTCATAGTTTAAAGTAATATTAGGATTTTGGTCTGAAATAGTAGAGGTTTCTAGAACAGCAAATAGTGCTGTACCATCTGCGTATATAACTGGCTTAAAATGAGTACATGCTTGAGTTAGATCATTTAGATAAATAATTAAAAGTATTGGATCTAACATGGAACCTTGGGGAACCCCTGTTTTAATAATTAATCTAAATAATTAGATGATCCTTTTCAATTCGGTTTTACTCCCTCTCGAGGAACAACTGACTGTGTATTTGTGTTAGACACAATCATCAGACACGAACAATTTAAAAAAATGCCTGTATATCTATGTTTCGTAGACTTCACAAAAGCCTTTGACTATATAAACAGAAATGCGCTATATTACAAACTCCACAAACAAAAAATGAGCCAGAAAATGCTGAAAATCATCATGAGTATGTTTGACAAAACCCAAGCTAAAGTCCACCAGCTGGGAGAAATTAGTCCTCCCATTGAAAGTATATTTGGGGTACTGCAAGGTGGTATTTTAAGCCCAAAGCTATTTAATGAATTTATGTCTGACCTACCAAACCATCTAAGTATAAACAATGGAATAGAAATAGACGGCACACATTTCACTCACCTCCTCTATGCAGATGACATAGTTCTCATATCTAACTCAGCTGCAGGCCTACAAAACAGTATCGATTCACTGCACAAATTCTGTGCTAAATGGCATCTTATAGTGAATATATTAAAAACTAAAGTGATGAAAATTGGTACGAAAAGCTCTATTAATTTCATATATAACACTCAGAGTATAGAAAATGTAGACACATATAAATACCTAGGCCACATCATCACAAATAACCATAAACGCATACATCACAAGGTGACAAGTCACTTAATAACCCAAGCCCAAAAGGCTCTCTTTGCTCTACGAAGTAAACTTAAACCAGCATTGGGTCATATACCCCCTTTGCTTGCCATAAAAATGTTTGACAGTTATATACTTCCCATTCTAGAATATAATAGTGTACTATGGTCACAAAATTCCCCTATTTCTGAAATAGAGAAAGTGCAATTAGGTTACCTGAAGAATGTATTAAATGTACGAAAACAAACCCCTTCCTTAGCTGTGTATGCAGAAACAGGACGATTTACACTTCACATCAGACAAAAACTTGCTACAGTAAACTACTGGGCAAGACTTCAGACAATGCCTAATAGTGAAATATTAAATAAGTGCTTGAAAATACAAGAAAAACTACACACAAATGGTCAGAGAAACTGGTACACTAAAGTAAAGCATATCATCTCTGAAGCAAACATAATTAATTGGCAAGCTCTAGAACCCAGCGTACTGACAAATAAGATAAAACTAGTACTTTATGACAATGAAAAGGATAGAATTCTTCATGAAATAAATGACACAAACGCCCAACCTAAACTTAGGACCTATAAAACATTTAAAACCAGCTACTGCATTGAGCCATACCTACTGTTAAATCTGCCCAAAAAAACATACAGTAATATAGCAAGATTCAGAGTTAGCTCCCACAATCTTAAAATTGAAACTGGTAGACATGAATCCCCAAAAATTCCTTTGCATGAGAGAATATGTGAATATTGTGACAGTGGTGAAATAGAAGATGAATCTCACTGCTTACTGACATGTAATAAAAATGAAATACCAAGGCTAGAATTACTTAATATAGCAACAGATAGTATACCTAATTTTCATGACCTAGAAAAATCTCAACAATTCCAAGCCCTATTGTCATGTAAGAATCCAGAAGTGCTAAAGGCATTAGGCAACTTTCTAAATAGAGTTTTTTCATAATGTTAATTCAGTATTGGTGCCCCCCTTCCACTAGACAGGGAACCTTTCAATTCAAACACCCCATGATGACAATCTCAGAGGTCAGCGCAATGTTGCTCTGAAGATTCCACTCATTGACCCAGCCCATGGACACCCCCTTTCGCCATTTCAGAGGTCAGCGCAATGCTGCTCTGAAGACCCCACCCACTGACCCAACCCATGGACACCTTCTTTTGCCATTTTAACTGACTTTTTATTCAAATTTGTTTTGAAATCATTACAGTATTACCCACTTGAAGTATTGACCTGTACAGTATTAACTCTCATTTTTATATTCATGTATGTATATGTAAACAAAACTGGAACCGACTTTATCAAGTAAATATTTAGAAATACTGGTAGATTATAGATTGTATATATAGTAGATGTAGACACTAGACCTGTTTTTGTCATGTTGTATATTTGTTTGTTTTGTAATGTTGTATGACACATGTATCAATTCCTGATATCAGGCTTGTCAATAAAACGATATATATATATCTAAATATGCCTAATGGAGTATAAGTATGTTATATCCCTCATGGTTGGCAGTTAACTCCTATAGGGGATATACCTATTACTTGCATCTCAAAATATCCAAAAGCCCTGGCATTTAATTAAATGGCATCTGGTCTGGGCTTGACAGGTGGTTTGGGTTTTGGACTAATTAAAAGTGTTTTGCGGCTAATTAAAAGTGTTTTTGCGACTAGATACAATTGACCTAAAATCATAAGAGGGCTTTGTAAAAATATCAACAATATCAACAAACTAATGTGATTATCAAACCTTATATTGCATCTCCAAGTAGCCCTTTTCCCTGGCATTTCTCACATAACCTTCTAACAAAGGCACATCAATCTTCCTGGCACCTTCGCTGAATAAGTGGGTCAGCATTTCCGGTCTGGGCTTGACAGGTGTTTTGGGTTTTGGACCCTGGAGTTCTGGTGCAGGAATTGTCACATTTTCGTAAGAATGTCTGGATGCCGGCGTGATTTTCTCGTAAGCTGTGACTTTGACGTTTTCATAATTGTGGGGTGGAACCTGTCTCTGTGACGCAGCCATTCAACGAATTTGCTGACGGAAGAAAACCTGCAAAAGGGATAAAAGATAGATAAACAAAATATAAAATCTCAAAACATGCGGTGATGACTTTCTTCTATTTGCTAGCCTGTGCTTTGCTTTATATAATTGTCCGCGGTCACTGTTTTATCAGAACATTTATGGCATTACATATTGACATACAATTAAGTATTGACCTTTGACCTATGTCCTTACATTTTGGTATTTTTATAAGCAGTTTACCCTGCCACGGGGGTAATCACCATGAGGCATACAAGTGAGACAATATGATACACAAACAACATTTGTTGAAGATTTGATCACCCAAACAGAAGTTACAGCATTTTACCACATCATAGAGTAATTATCACAAGGCAACTACAACAAGTGTTAGAACATGACTGATATACCCTGCAGAGTATACAAACATTCACTGAAGAGCCAATCAAAACAAAAGGTGTACCATTTAACCCTATCACATGGTAATTATTCCCTATCCCCTCTTGGAACATCCCCTTGCTATATATTCTTCACTCCTTAAAGTAACCAAGCTTTAGGCAAAATTTCATCAACCTGAAGTGATTAGTTCATAAAAGAACCTGCTGTAATAAGCTCTTCCTTAGAAGAGAGTCTTTTCACCAAGCAGCCCTGAATTCAGCAAGACATAAGGCATTCCTCTCCTCTTATTACTCCTTTTGCTTTTCAGACATAGGTCATACCTAATTGATTCCATAAGATATAAATAACTTAATGATAAGATGTCAATTAAACATTAAAATGCACTCAAAATACTGCTGCTAGGATCTACTTGCTTCAGCCAATCAGAGCCAATGGCGGGGACTTTTTCAGCCACTAGAATTGCAGTATTCTGTTGTAGCCACCTGGTGGAAAAGTAGAGAACCTTCCGGGAAAATCCACTATTGAAACACCTTGTTTAGAAGGTGCAAACATTGCCAACACCAACATCTGTCCATCAACAACAGCAAAGACACCACCAACTAAGTGATAACAATACCTCATCTAGATAATGACAATGACAATGAAATATATTTATTTGAACCCAAAAATTAAATACAATGATGTATTGGATTACATAAAAAATTAGTCTCCATTAGGACGCTAGCATGGGTGCCCCTTTTATGTCAAAAAGCATAGTGTGAAATATAGCGTGTTACACATTACCATTTAGTTGACATGTATAGCAATCTTCTACTGTACAATCAGTTTTGTATTTGTCCCAAAGCCAACTCTTTTTCTGTGCAATTTATAGCCAATGTTACTATGCGTCTCTAGTTTTTCAAGTATGTCATTAGGAGATTTGTTAAAAAATAATTTGCAGTTGATATCTGATGCTATTTTCAGCAAATTTATGTTTTACTTTATGTTTCAGGTATAATCTATTTCTTGTGTTGAAAGCATGGGTCTCTTGCTGATAAACAGACAAGCTTTAAATAACAAAAAAAAACTAAAATTAATGTTATCGAATTCAAAGATGTTGTCTCATTAACACTAGTCTGATATGAGATGGTGAGGCATGTAGAATGGGGAAATCTTTCAAATGCCAGTGATTAAGATATTATCTCAGTGATTATTCATAATTGTGTTATTATTTGATTGATTGACTGACTTACTGACAGTTGAATGGCTTAATGATCAATTGATTGTTTTCTAGTACATAATGCAAAATATACCACTGGAAGGCGAAAATGTGTTTAAAACAATTAATGTAAATATAGGTAAAATTTGGTACTGTCCTGCTTGTAGCAATTACCAATCCTTACCATGAAATACTTCCTTATGTAGCCAATATTCATATGTTATAACACCAAATGGTTCATAGGTGGCAAGCATGTCAGCGGCTTTTGGCCTTAGTGAATGTCTCCTATGACCATAATATAAACCATAATATAACCAGTTTTCCTTGAGAATATTTGTTTATGTAAATTGTAAGTTTATGGTCAAATAAATACTCAGTCTGTCTGTCTGTCTGAAAGGTAATTTTAGATTGGCCTTATTATCATCATAATTATGCAATTCATGGATCCAATGCATTTGCATTACATAATTATTTCATATATTACGAAATATGTATGGCCTAAAAATATAATATTCCTCTGAGCAGCCCATGACAAAATAGGGTAGGTAGGTAGAAAACAAATATATTCTAAAAATGTTTCTAGATGGCCGCAATGTCAGGATAACTTTCTCATCTGAAATCGAGACACAGTTTCCGTAATGTATTTATGAAATCTCATTTTACTTGTTGTATATGAATTCTGATCCAGGGAAGCATTAGGGGCCGCCGGGCCAGTGATATACATTTATTTATTGTTCATAGGCCTATGTGGTCCAGCTGTACATAGTTAAATTAACTCATAGGGGATCAAAAAATGTAGACAATTCTTGCAGAATATACAGGAGTGTGTAAAGGTTTGAGCACAACTGTAATTTTTTGGAAAATATTCTGTAAGAACAAATGAATTACTTAACAATTTGAGTACAAAAAAAAAAAAATAATAAAAAGAGATAAAAAGTTGTTGTCAAATAAACCCCGTTTTGAATTTTAAAGAAAAGGAAATAAAAAGCTTAAGTTAATACCAAATAGGCCTAGAACTTTTAAATTTCAAATCATTGATTTTTTTATACATTTTTGCCTCTATATGAGTCATCAGGCATATCATTTTAAATAAATATAAGAGACGAATTTTCTGACAATGTTAGAAATATGGCTGAGGTCATAAATTGTACCTACATTGGGTCTGGGGTCACTGTTTTGCTACAAATTAACAATATATTGGACAATAATTAATCAAATAACAAAAAGTCATATAAAGGTTTATCACAAAAGTTGAATGATTGTGATCAGTGGAATCCAACCTTTTTTTTTTCTAGGCCTATTGTATTTCATATTCTAAAGGGTTTAATCCAATATGTATATTACTTATTTCAACATCTGTAATTTGAGGTAAAAGGTAGGAAAGGTGTAATTAATATTATATTATTGGGATTGGCGTGGGAACGATTTATGCATGCCATTGTTTCAGACATGTATCAGATATACCTCCTGTGTTGTTGATCATTTTTCAGTAACATGTAACATCCTATTTCAACATGTACGATATCAATGTATACTATACATGAGTAATTAGCATAATCGTACAAAAATAGCTCATTATAGGTTAGATTTGAGTGGTGGCTCTTTTCTAAGTAGTGGTTTCATATGTAAGTTAAGATATTACAACATATATCAAGATATTAAATATATTTAAAAAAGTATGGCTACTTACCTACACTAATCTGTGTAATGGTCTGTTGCACTACACTGACATAAATGTTTATGCCCAAAATAGGTCAAAATTCCGAGGGGGAAAATAGATTTTGTAATGCACCACAGAGCACGATCAAATATTAAATATTAACATGCACAGAACTGATTTCCTGATTGCACAGGTCTTATATATTAATAATAATTACACGATAAACCATTTTCACAATTCGTGTTATTGTGTGATTTTGATATCCAATCCCAATATTAATAAATGTAAAATAGACAGCCAACTTTGCTAACACGGAAGTCAAATACAAAACAGCAGTACAAAAGTTATATGAACTAGTTTTTATCTTATTTAAGAAAGGAAGTTATATAATAGACATGTATATTTTTTATATAGTTACATAATAGACATGTATATATATTTTTTTTTTAATGTCTAAACTGTTATTAATTTTATAAGTACAGTGAGAATAATTTAAGAAAAAAGTAAAATAGATAAATCAAATAAATTACTTCGAAGATTTTGTTGTCGTTTGATTATATTTATTTATTAGAAGTTCCAAAAATATGTATGCAACCAACAAAGGCATTCGGGTGATTAAATTACAAACCACACACATTATTTAAAAAAAAAATCACAAATAAAATGAATTTCCAGTTAAACATCCCCAATATGTATTATGAGGACGACATGATTGAAATGTTCAAAATTGAAGAAGAACAAAGAAGTAGGACAAGATGATGCTCTGAAATAGAGAAAGTCAAGATGCTATTAGTGAGTAAATTATTATTATTATTTTGCATAGTCTATGAGATAACATATTACGTAAACAATATTAATGATTGCAATTTCAATTTGCATATTGACATGCAAAAATATTATCAAAAGGATTGCATGATTAAATGGGTAAACTGTACAGTTAAATTAATGTTTTTTCCCCCTTCATGGGGGATTTTTTAACACATCGCCTATTGTAAAAATCCGGATTATACAATATATTTTATCTGTTTTTTTGGGGAGTTTTTTTTTGTGACACATATATTCTCCGATGATAGTTTTAACAAAGCGCAGTCATATCATAAACACCTCAACAAAAGTAAGTTCCTCCTAAAATATGTGCTTATATTTTGTAATCCACCCATTCAATTCCAGTGAAATCCAGGTTGTAATTCCAGCTGGTTAAATTACTGTTTGGCAAACAAACAATTTGTGTGTTTAATGGTACACCTGATTAACTTTTCACTGGTATAGTTGGCCAGCTGGGATTACAACCTGTGTGTGTTGGCTTTTGCAGTTCTTTTAACTTTTGACTTCAGAGCTCGCTCACTCAAGCACTTCTTTGAGGGAACCCTGTGAATTTCACTGGAATTGAATGGGTGTATGAGAAAATATAAGCACATATTTTAGGGGGAACTTATTTTAGTTGAGGTGTTTATATTTATCATATCACTAGTAGTAGGGGACTCATTATGCGGTCATCAGGGCTCCGTCCGGTGGATAAATTTGCATTCTAAAACATATTAAAGTGACTCCCAAAGCAGATCCCTTCGTGCAGTTCCATGAATCCATATGCAGAGATTCCTAGAGAGTCTCTGACAGCTGTCATGAATGCATAAATCAGTTGTGAAAATTGCAAATCATTCTTGTAGATGCCGTTAAATCCCACTGCCTCTATTTGATGCAAAATTGAAAGAGGTCGCTTCATCTGCAATGTACAATGGCTGGGAGGGAACATGGACTTTTTTTTTATATTTCGTTCCAACGAGATAATATCTTGTTCTAACAAGATAACATCTTGTCCCAATGAAAAACTATCTCGTCCCAATGAGATAATATCTTGACGCAACAAAAACCTATCTTGTCCATTCGAGGATACTATCTTGTCCCAACGAAAAACTATCTCGTCCAAACGAGAAAAACTTATTTTTTTTGCTAGGACAAGATACTTTATCATTGGAACAAGTTATTATTTGGTTCGAATGAGATGTTATTTCGTTTGAACGAGATATTATTTCGTTCTAACGAGATAGTATCTCGTTCTAATGAGATACAATCTTGTTAGAACGAGATAGTATCTCGTTAGAACGATTTACTTTCTCTTAAGAATGATTTACTTTCTCATTGGAGCAAGATATTATCTCGTTGGAACGAGATATAAAAAATAATGTTAATGTCCCCTCGCAGCCACCGTAGCAATGAGATACACAAGAAAATACTTTTTTTTACAATAAGCTTGAGGTCTTTTTTTCAGATATCCCTTTTGTGTATACCAGTACAACTGATGACCTAATCCTGAAACTAAACAAAAAAATCTAGATGTTCACAGGAAGTTTGGTAATTGTGAAATAGAAAATATTCCACAGAAGTTTAATGAAATTAATCTCTCCTTGTGTGGTTAGGGGAGACGCATGGTCCTTCGGAACGTATTTGACATTTCATTGAATATCTCTCAAATTAAACTAAAATTAAGCAAGTTTGATACTTAGCGACATAGTCTCATATGTGTGCAACAATTCTGTAGCAGCAAAACGTGGATATTGAAATCCATCATCTATTAAGGCAGCATTTTTGTGACCTTGGAAGTTGTCCCAATGGTCCCCAGGCATGGGGTACTCCTCCATTGAAACATGGATATGGCACAACTGTCGTGCACTATCCCAAGAAATGCTGGCGTTCAAAAGTACGATTAAAATTTTTTTACTTCAGACCTAAAAAACATGAAATGATCCACCACAGCTAAATGCTTCACTTGATCTTGACAATTGCACCATATAAAATGAATATGTACCCCTGCTTTAGTTTGAGGCCAGCCTTGGATTTGGATTTCTGAAGTTGTTTAGTATCCAGATATGGCAGGCGTCCCAATGTACCCCATGTCCCAAAGGGCCCCCTCCCCCCTGTCTTCCCTACACATTTTATTTAACACATCATATGTTGAAAAACATCTGCAGGTAAAAGTGTTCAGCCCAGTGCAATTTTTACTGAGTCATCTTATACGTGCTGTGATGGACCAACACGAGTTTGTGGTAGAATAATCAGAGAATGTTGTGACTACATTTTTTATGCATTGATCAAAAAGAGAGAAAATGAAACCGCCCCAAATGTCACTCACCTCATATTTCTAATTAGATGAATAATAGAATAGGATAAGTACTTCCGTTATCAACATAATAAGAGCTGTAAAACTCATGTATGATCAATATGAAGGCCCAAATTACCAACTTTATCATTGAATATCCAAACATAAACACTGCGAAAGAGGTGGAAACTAGCATACCAACTATTTGAAATCCATAGAACTGATCAATCTTCTCAACTAAATTGCTTTACATCCAGAATTGGTTTTGTACTTTCTTAGAATTGAGAGGTTACCTTCAGCAGTACCAATTTCAGCCATCTTTACATTAAATTTGTGGAATAGTTTGCAGCAATAGTTTATCCACATTGCTAGATACATGATACCCAATATACTAGGTGCTTCAAGTATTATCAATAGCCAATAACACTGATCCGCATCGAACTTAATCGTTCTGTTCTGTGAATAAGTTAAGTTAGGATTATTAAAGAATGCAATGCGCCATCAGGGTTGAAACAAATATACAATGTGACAGGGTAAAGGATTATAAAAGCTAAGGTGAATCATGAAAGAAATAACAGAATGTGAGGTGCAGGAATGAGTTTTTTGTCAGGTAAAGACATCCAGCCATCCACCCGGGGTAAGGAATATAAGCGAGACTTTCTTGATAAAATATAAAGGTCGATAAGATGCGAAATATAGCAACAGCGGATTAAAGACTCGCAAACCATTCGAAGGTTAACATGTTGAGTATGTGGTCCTCTATCGAATCCAATTTCTGGTAACATGCAAAGTAAAGTTACAATTACCAATGCAACATGCAATAAAATAACCATCACATTGTAAATTAACAAGGCTTTCTGTTTAACACCTTTAAGATTTGATGAATGAACTATTCCAAATAATTTGAAAATTAATAGCAGTTTATCCAAATGAGGAGGAAGAAAACTGAAATTTTCTGTTTGAGTACCATCCATAATTTCAATCATTTGTAAAGCTTACGTCACCTAAGGCAGATGACTGAATGACTAAATAAATTTGTGCTATCAATAACATTTGGATTTCTTTCTTCTTTTGTAAACAAAAAAAAAAAGAACCTAAGATACAGTATGACAGGTAATTGAGTATGTAGTATATTTTCCAATGTTAAATCTATCAACATATTTGAAAACAAACTGATTTTGGCATCCATCCATATTTTGATAAGAAAAGGTCCACCAGTCCATATTTCTTAAAATACCCAAAACACTTGGCACATGCAAAATGATGCCAAGGATCTGCAATGAAGAAGGTCAAAGTAGCTTTTGGTGATAAAACAACGCAAAAAATAGCCATATGTCTTAAGTGGAGCTTAGTGAAATTTATGACAAAATTTAATTAATAATCTTTAAATTTCAACATTGACTGCAGGAGGTTTGTAAATACATACAATTAAACATTTAAGTATGTTTAAATAATGATCAATAACTATAGATTCTATACCATGATCATTGTATTCAATGTCATTATGTGTCCTGTGTGTTACCTCAGAACTCTTAAAGCTACAAAGTCTGACTAATTTCAATATAGGCCTGCATTTTTGTGTAGCTTAATACTGAATATTCTGAATATGGAGCCTCTCTGACAAAAGTGAAATACCATGTTTACCCAAGGGTTTAATGACCCACCCCTGCTGTGAGCTCAACCCCGTGTTAATTGCAATAGTGGATTTTCATGGAAGGTTCTCTGTAGTTCCATTAGGTGGCTACAACAGAATACTGCAATTCTATTGGCTGAAAAAGTTCCCCGCCCTTGACTCCGATTGGCTGAAGCAAAGTGCATCCTAGCAGCAGTATGTTTAGTGCATTTTAATGTATTTTTGACATGTTATCATTTAGTTGATTTCTGTTATTTCCCATAGGAAAATATATTAATGGAATCAGTTAGTTATGATCTACTATGTCTGAAAAGCAAAATGAGTAATAAGAGGGGGAGAAAGACTTATATATTGATGAATTCAGGGCTGCTAAGTGAAAAGACTCTAATAGAACAGGTAATATTACTGCCTTCCCTTGAGATGGAGGTCAAAAGATTATTATTTTTTTTTTTGGTGACAAGTAAGCTCCGCCCCTTGCTTTAGAGATACATGTTGGTGAAAAAATTATTTTTGCCACTAGTACCATACATTCACCCCAGATGGTAATGAAAGGGAGGGAGTGAGGGAAAATTAGGGACTGTTTCTTCCTTACTGAAAAGGTAGTTATACTTCTGTTGGTTTGTTCTGTAGTGAAACTAATGCATTTAACATATTCCGTTATTTTAAAGAAGTTTTATTCTATTCATTCGTGTTGTTTATTCTTTTTCCATTGAATTCATTTCACCTTTCTTTATGAACTGTACAAAACATAAAGATGTTAGTGTAAGAATATGTTAATAAATGTGGACTAAACAATGAAAAATAACAAACCAAGTTCTTGGTAGTAATTATTGCACTAACAAAGGGAAAAAAAAATTAAAAATCAGAAAAAAAAAGAGTTTTGCTTGTCAATAATAATGGACGCAATTGTTGCACTTGCATGCTTGCCATTTTCAGGTTGCATCATGATCTGCCACATAGTGTTTGGCCAAATACGAAGTAACATGCAAAGGGCATGTGATGACAAACTGTTAAAGATAAACAGGGGTGGTATAAAAGCAGACCCCTGGTGCACCCCAACAATGATTGTTGGAGAATGACCCTACTACAGTTTGAGTAAGGAGAGAAGTAGGGGTATAAGCACTTTTACCAGATAAAGCCAGTCCATTCAGTAGGTAAGTAATAAAGTTTTTATAGTATACGGTCAACTTCACATATAAAATTGGTGATATACTATTAACAGTTAATTATTATGTGTAATAGAAGTGCCATTGTCAAATATGATTTGGGCAAGGATGAGACTGACAGTTGTGAAAATACAATTAAAGTAAAGGTATCTAGATCGATTAATATAAAGATATGATTTTACCGTAAAATGTCAAAAAAGGCAAAAACTAATAGCCACTTGAAAGTTGTAAATCAAAGTTATTAACCAGCTCTTTATTTCTTTAAAAGGATGTTCGAACCTACAATAAAAATGACAGAGGAGACACCAAGGATTGATTATGACTATCAATATGAGTACAATGGCACAGGATGGTGGAACATTACATCACCTGATCTAGATGCATATGATCCTAAACTATATAAGGAGTGGAACATGGCCCTCCTGCTCGGTCGCTACGTCCCGCCCGTGCTGCTGATTGTTGGTACGGTATTGAACGCTTTAACCATGGTGGTGCTGGGTCACAAGCGAATGAGAATGGCAGTCCCTGTGGTGTACATGCAGTTCTTGCTGATTTCCTGCACTATAGCCTTACACGTTGCTGTCCTGCCTGGCTGCATGAGACACCTCAATCTTGGGGAATTCACAACAATGAATGCTTTTTCTTGCAAGTTCTACGTCTACATGAGCTACTTCTCGACCGACATCCCGGCATGGGTTTTGGTGTCATGCGCTCTTCATCAAGTTGCTGGAATCATCCTACCAGAGTGGACAACCAAGTCAGTCAGCAGGTGCAGAGCTGCTCTAGGAGTGTCACTCATTGCTATAGTCCTCTTCTTGATCAACATGCCAATGGCGATCATCTCCAAGCTGTTCACTTGGAAATCGATGGATGGGACCATCAAGCTCTGCGCAAGTGAAGTTCACGGAACAATGAAGGTGTTCATCAAAAACTTCTGGCCTTGGATGGACTTTGCTATGTTTGCAGCCTTGCCTTCTCTTGTTCTGACGTTCACCACTACTATCTTCATCATCCACTTGATCAGCATAAGACGACAACGGACCGAAACAAGCTATGTTCCGTGCTACTACGCGACACGCATGATTCCCACTTTGATCAGTCTCAGCGCAAACTTCATTCTGATGACCTCACCAATCTGTGTCAACATCCTTTTCATCAGGTTTGGTCCCAAATTCACCAGCACCTTCCAGTTGGCTCAAAACTACCTGTGGTATACGTTGGGCACCATCTCGCAGTACCTCTTCTATTCATCTTGTTTCTTTCCGTTTCTCTTGTCTCCAAACTTTCGTTATGAACTTTGCCGGATCGTCTGTCCATGTTCATCAAATGTACTCAAAGAGGCCAAGGTATTCCCTGTTGAAGTAGACAGTTCTGCTGAGAAGATAAACAAAGTCTTCGTTGATGATGGAGCAGCTGGAACTGAAGTTTAATTCAACCAATATCAGCAAAAACTTTCGGCCACTCGAACACAAAAATGACAGTGGTTTCATATGTATTAGATCAGTGTGTGATTTGTGTTACCAGTTGATATCAAATGCTATTGAATTTTAACATTTATGGCAATGTTGCTTGCCAGAAATATATTAAGTATCCAGTTGGTGACATGATTGCCCTACTGACCGATATAAAGGGCATGATAAAGCCAATTAATCAATAAAGCTTGAATATAAGAGTTAAGTATTTTGCAAATGAGCAGTTAACAAGGCAATGTGTTTTTGCATATTTATATCCTATTGTACTGTATTGCACTGCTAAAGGCTATTTAACTTGATCTTCATTACACTTTAGAAAAACGTTCACTTCACATATATGTTAAAATAATAATTTTTTGTACACTGCGCAATAAAACGTAGCATCACGCATGCAAATGTGGAGTTTTGTTTTTCATACTTATAAACCCGATATTGAACCATCATTCGTTCTATCTGATGATCATAAGATCATGATAATATGGTCTAAAATAAACGGTTTGAATCTGATAAACAGATCAGTATCAGACACATTCTTAAAATATCATTATCCTATGATCGAATCATTCTGGTCGATGCAGCTAGACTAGCTTAAAATGAAAATTTTATGGTGTGTGACATTAGCCCTAGTGTGCCTTACAAAACATTCAAAGGGAGCACAGGGCCTGGAAATTCTTCACAAAAACTGGAAAACTATTCAAAACAGTCTTCCGGAACCATGGAGCCTGCTTTTTGAACAAACATCATTGAAACGAGCAGCTGAAAATGAAACAGAAGTTAATCTATGTGATGTCTGCCAGGTGAGTAACAGCAGTACCTAGTAATCATAATCAGGTTGTGTTACCGGCATATTATTTGGTAATTTTTAAGAGGTGCCGTGGCCTAGTGGTCAAGGTGCTCCCCTGCAAAGTGCAATGCTCAAGGTTGTAAGTTCGAGCACCCATCAAGGCAGGGAGGAACTGAGCAGATCCTCTGTAACATTTTGCTCCACTCCACCCATGTGTAAATGGGTACTTGGCTACAGACAGAGATGACAATTGCAGAATGCTTGAACTATGAAGCCCCGTAATTGGCTGCATGCAGGGTGCATGCTCCTCAGGGAGTTGAGAAAGGCTCACACTTGAACATGTCTGCCAAGGGTGTTATTGTTAGAGTCGGTTGAGCTCATCCACAAGATTCAAAACCCAGACATTTACATTTATTGACATTTAACATTACATTGTTAATTCTCAGAAGAAAATCCTTCCACTACCAGATTACTATTAATATTACCATGTTACCATAAATATTACCATGTTACCATAAATATTACCCTAATCTGATATTATTCCAACTTGCAACCTCACTGCAATATTACCTAGTTTGCTGGTTGCAGTCATAAAACTTTTCATAATTATCAGCAAATATATCTTAAGAAAGGAACACTTTTAAATTCATATAATTTTCTCCTGTTGATTTAGATGAACTCGATAAGTGCGCTAACTATAAGTAATACGCACCACTGAAAATGATTATATATAAGTTATTGTTTGGAATTACTGCATGAAATACCTATGATAAATTTGGTTATGATTTTGGTTATACAAGTCAAATTAACAGACAATTCTATTCAGAAGCCTGAGGCACCTTTTAAGTGCCATTCATTATTCCTATAGGAATGGTGACCATTCAGCTATAAATTTCACAGGATTTGATTCCAATGTTTATTGTTTTATGTATTGTTTTGCAGGAGGTTGTCCCACCCCTGAAACTAGTTCTTGCCTTCATCCCAGACTTCAATGCAATCAGAGACACAATCTATGAAGCCTGTAGAGTCATAGCGAGTCAATTGAGCGAGGGAACAGATGTGGACACACTGTGCAATTCAGTTGATACACAGGGACCACCGGTATGTACCACTATACAGTCATTTATATCTATATGGTGTTATGAACAAATGCATTGGAGGAGGTCTGTCTGCATAATCTATTAATATGCTCTGAAAGCCGAAATATTGGGTAGGGAGTGTCGCGATCAAATCAGTCAGGGCTACTATCACAACTTTACCAGATATCTAATCAGCAATTTTTTTTTTACCTCAGCCAACGAGTATTCGTTCAAAGAGGTACTACTAGAAAAATTATGTTCGTCCGGTTTCAGCAATCAATTTGAAATTATTTGACCATTCAATTTTCTTTAAGTTAATGCAACTGGTGTTTTTGAGCAGATAATTTTCTGCCTGCACTGGCCTTGCAGCCCATGTAATAGCCACGAGTTAACCATATTCTCATGCTTTTGGGGATGATTGCAGCTTTGGGATAAATGCAAATATCTTGTTCATTAGTGGACATCAATGCATAATCTTCAACAGTAATTTTGATGCACATTCGCTGAGGTTTGCTGTAGAGCAGAGCTATGTTTTAAACATTTCATGTGCTGCCTGTAACTATTTGAAAACATCATCACTAATTTTTAATGTATCAGATTTCAATCCATCATATCCTATAATTAGCAGAACTCATAGAGATAGAGATACTTACTGAGATTGGTTTTACAAGTACTCTTCTGAGGTTTGTGTAAATAAGCCGTGATATATTAAAGCTATGGCCAGATCACTGATCTTCACACATCCTTGAAAATGGCTTAAATAACCTAACTATGGCACATTTGTCTTTCTTGAATAAAATGGAGCAACTTTGAATTGAGGACCATAGGTCAAAAGTGCCTGGTTTTATTGTTCCAAAGTATTTATTAAATCTTAATAGTTCCCCCCTCCAACACCAATGGACTCATCCATGTTTGTCTGATTTCCCGGATATTGGCATGGTTCATTTTGGCCTTAGGGGTGAAAGCTGATGGAGGTTTTCCACAAAGATCTGTTGACATTCCTGAAAACTAATGTGATTTGAATCGTGACTATGAGTGTTTTGACTGTTAACCTCACTCTTTCTCAAGTGAAACAGTAATTACACAAATTGGATCTGTCAATGTTTCTGAGAGCTGTTTTAAACAGCAGATATGCAGTTAAAAAATGCTACACTCACTGAACCTATCAATTATGTATGTTAATGTGGTGAAATGAAAATTGATTATATTTTTATAATGTGGATCTCAATTATACCAATAGATTTGTAAAACATTTCAAATTTTTTCTGAATAGACAGTTTTTTAGGCTGAAAATTACACAATACTAAAAGTATTTAGGTACTTATAATATATATATTAAATTCAAAAAAGTACTAGACTAAATCCTATGCAACTTAATAGCAGAAAACTTTAAAAAATACATATTTTTTTATTTTCTTTTTTCATAGTATGTCTTTTTATAATTACTAATAGTCTAATACTTTAGATGGTGCAAGTGGTCGATTTGCAGGCTGTTGTGGGTAGCTAGGCAAGAGTAGCAAGGATCTATGGAAAAGTACATTTTATAGCAAGTTTGGTAATAAAGGTAGGTAGGTAGTGTTATTGTTTAACGCCTCATCAGCACCTGAGTGGGCTATATAGAGGCTCTCTAGGGTAAGATTGATTATCTATAGTTGGTAGTAGAAACCAGAAGCATGTAAAAAATCAATTTATAAGTGTCTGCGTTGGATAGCTGGAGCAGCTTGTGCAATGCGCACTGTCCTGTTTTAGCCACTGGGGATAGAGGACTTCACCCTAAGTGTTTCAACCCTCGCCGCGTGGAGGCCCAGGGTAATAAAGACAAAGACATAAATTTATATGAACTATACTAATTGATTGCAATATTTTGACATGATACCTTGTCAGTATCTGTTACCTGCAACTAATAACCTTAAGTCTGTACAAAATAGATCAATTTTTTTTTTTTCATGTCTAGACTCTCTTTTTTAAAGAGAGCTTTTCTTGTCAAGTTAACATGCCATGGCTGGTTGGCTTTAAGTTCCTATGCTCTAGATTTAGCATAGGCAAATTATTATGTACCAATACTACCCTCTTATCTCATGATATTTTTTACCATTATATACCTATGCTCATTTGTGCACAGCAATTAACTTTAAGGTACAATAAATATTATGAATAGAGTTTTTCATGCCATCAAAAATTCAACATGTAAACAAATGATGACGTCACAATGGATAAAAACATTGGGCATAGTAGATTATTTATTATCATGAGTGTCATAACAAAATATGGATCTTTTGATTGCAAGGTGTGCCATGTTCCAAAGAAAGGTGAGAGTGATGTGTGCAAAATGTAAACAGGAACACGATGATGAGCCACTAGTGAAGTGGGCGCATTATCAATAATCAATTGAAATTGAAACATTGATAATGAATTATCTTAAAGTTCAATGATCTTATTGTTCCTGTTAAAGTATTGAAATCTTAGGTGCTTGTAAACACGTTTGTTAGATAATTATAGCCTAAAATGACATTGTTGTCAGCCGCTTTGACGTCAGATTCGACTGGGAAATTCCGTGACATCATTTTTAAACTAGAACATTTGGTTTTGCACAGATCTGGAATTGTATAGCTGCCAACTAGATGAAAAAAAATTTCGTTTGGTAATTACGAAAAGATTTTTTGTTATTACTAAAAGTTTTTTGGTACCAAAGTGTTTTTTTTTCGTAATTACCGATTTTTTGTTTTGTTATTGTCACATGTTTTTTCATAATTACCAAAAGTTTTAATACCAAATTATCTTTTAAATGGTATTCAATAAGGGGACGAATGCAATTTAACTGACACAGCCGTCACACAATTACATTATATTCTGAGAAAGGATAAACTTTCCACCTCTGTAATGTCCATCAATTTCTGGAATGTCTTGTGTGCGAAACACCCATTTATGTATTCACTTATAATGATGACACCCTCTCCTAATAATGTCTGAGTAATCTTGTCTATCTCTAGACACTTGAATTTGAAGTATCTCCGCTGTTTTTTAATGGCTTGCCCTCATTACATATAGGTTAACAACAGTAACTGGTATTTAAACAAGTCTATAAATCATGAAGCATTACATTATTGTATTATTCCAAAAACCGTATAATTATAATATCATTTTATTATTTTCTTTACTTGTATTGCTCCAAGTATTCTTAATTATTTTTAAATCAGTTAGCAATTCCTGCAATAAATTTGAACTGTGCACTTATCTATCTAAATATCTAACTCAACTCAACAATTTTTTACTTAATTGTATATGCAGCAATTTTTCTTCCCCTCTGACAGCCTCTTGCATGCAGACATATACATGTATTAGTAGGTCTCCTGTGACCTCTAAATGTCGAAAAAACACATTAATGATGGTTCAGGTTTACAACAATTGGAAGTGCTAATTCTTTATAACTATTCAAGTGTCAGGTTAATTACTATTGGCCAGAGATCTCTGCTTTGTCAAAGAGGCCTACGCCGCCTGCTTTTCATATCCTAACCAACCCCCCGCCCCCCCCCCCCCTCAAAATTTTCGTAATAACAAAACTTTTTACGAAATAACGAAAAATTACGACATATTTTTCATAATTACGCATATTTGTTTTGGTAATTACGAAACTTTAACAAAACAATACGCTTCCGTACTTCAGTACCCAGGAGCATTGTCAGTTAAAAAAAAAAAAAACTCGAAGAAGAATGAAAACTGTCTTACCTTACTTAATTATTTAATCAGCTGTGGATTTGTACACTAGATAACATAGGCAGTAGGTAGCAGGGTGTTAAAATACTCGTCTACTTCAAGCCAGCTTCTAAATATTAAAGGTTTATTTTGAGGATTACAGTACTTAAAAGGGGAAGATTTGTTAATTTACATTCATATTCGTTGTTTTTTTTTTTCAGATTTTCTCCATCTTAAAGAACAGAGATGCCACAGTGGACAGAATTTGCAGAAATGTCAACTTTTGCATTGACCCAGCACCCGAGGGAAGGCATAGGAGGAGTTTAACCCAAAATGGAGGGAACAAAAAGCTGAGGTCAAATGTTAAGAAAAATAGGTCAAAGGTCAAGAAAAATAGGTCAAAGGTCGACAGCAGGTCAGGAGTCGTCAGATTTGCTCAAGTGGCTGACATTCATGTGGATCCCGAATATGCCACTGTAAGTGAATTTTACTATTACTCAATGCTACTTGGTCTTAAGCTTTTAGTCAGCTTATATGACCAGCTGCCAGAGGCACATTTACCCCATGAGTGGGGTCTTTTACTTGCCTCAGCTTAGACACCAAGTTCAAGTCCAATTGAATGTCTCATATGACTGACATCCACCATCAGCAGAGCTGGCCAGTATGGAATTGGAGGATGCCTTAGTTATTAAGCCAGCCAGGTGCTCAATGCTGAGCAACAGAGTCTTTTCACTGAGCAGCCCTGAATTCAGCATGGCATAAGTCTTTCTTCTCCTCTTGTTACTCATTTTGCTTTTCAGACATAGAAGATCATAACTAAAATATTCAGTAAATATTACTTTCTCAGAAAAATAAAAAAAATCAACTGAATGATAAGGTGTCAAATATACATTAAAATGCACTAAAAATACTACTGCTTGGATGCACTTTGTTTCTGCCAATCACAGACAAGGGCGGGAACTTTTTCAGCCAATCGAATTGCAGTATTCTGTCATAGCCACCTGGTGGAAATTTAGAGAACCTTCCGTGAAAATCCACTATTGTTATCTTCACATTATTAATCTCAAATGAGAAGTATGGCAAACGTTTATGGTAAACGATATGCATAATTGCTTAAACGGGAATACCCGTGTAACAGTTGTAAAAACAAGAAACATTAGAACTTGTATTGTATTGTCATCCATATTAGGAGCTGAAATTCTAGATTCACAAAACCAGCAATCTCTAAGAATAAAAAAACTTCAGATTATTGAAAATCGATGTGTTACAGGGAAGCCCAACTGATTGTGGATTGCTAGTCTGCTGCAGGGAACATTACAGTGGAAATGTAAGTAAGAAGTTAGACTTTTCTTCTATACAGAGATTACGCCTATTGTATGATTCTTGCCTCAAAATGCATTAATATTTCCTTCATAAATTTCTTTGAATTTTATATATTGTGCAGCACATCTGTTATGCACAGAGCATAGATTTGATTATTGCCAACTGCAACCATATCACATGGAATAGCGGATGATACGGGCTGGGTGGTATGCTTTTCATACCACACAGAATCACGTTCATGCATTGCCCAAATATGGAAGCTCAAGATGTTGCTATTTCCAAATAAAGACGAAACGCGTGGCATATGACACAGATTGATATAAACCTAATAATAACAAGTAGTTGGATTTAGCTACATCATAAAACTGCGAAAATCAGACTATAATTGACTGAGTTACGGCTTCATATTATAGGGTGGGTGGGTACTTTGGGCTTTATGTCCTGTATTTCTGCACCAGTTGGGCTAATTAGAACAGGCAGGAACCATGGCAATGAGATGAAGGATGAAACAGCCATCAAACTTAGGCTCGACCGGGAATTGAACCGACCCAGCGGTCAGAAGCCCAGAGCACTACCTCTGAGTGAGGCTCCCGCCCTTTCATATTATAGGGAATCGAAGATGTTCATGACCCTGTTGACATTGCATTCAGTCTTGTTCCCATTCAAAATATAGCATGGAATCATGTACTTCTTTTGAAATAACTGACAGATTTTTAACATTTGAAGTCCACTTGGCTGGAATTAATTGGGGAATAAATGGAAAACCGCAACTTGTCAGTGATCTGTTTGACGTCGAACAGATCACTGACTCGTGTGGTTTTTCTATATCACACTTTGCCCAGCCAAAAAATGGTCTAGCATTGAGGGTCACACTAATATTATTTTAGTACTATACAATATAGTTTTCATCATTCTGACTTCAGGGATCAGCTGGTCCTTATGGAACATACATGTGCAACACTCCTCAAAGAACTTTGGAGTTATTCCTTCAGAAGGTCAAAGATCTGAACCCAGATTTTGTTGTGCATACAGGTTGGTCTTTATCCATAACAAAATACTACATTATGTACAGTTAGTTTCATTAGACAAAGCAGTCATAGCTGACTACTCAAAACCGGATCTTAAAGTACATATTTATGATATATTAGACTAATTTCTTACAGTTTATATTTATCTGGTGGTAGATGTAAGCCGATTATTAGCTATAGAAATGGACAAAAGCAGCTGGCTTTAGCATGTTTAGACCACAGCCAGGTACAGGTCGCAGTTGACCGTATTTTATGAAACTAACTGTAGTACAACTCCCATAAGCTTCCAATTTAGGTCACGAAATTCACAAAACGATATACTAGATAAATTTGCATTATATTGGAAATCACTTTGACAAAAAAACCAACATTCACTGTTTAATTATTATGTTATCTCACAGGTGACAACCCTAGCCACCATCTGTGGGAAGAAAACAGGGAAGAGAGTATCGAATGTTCCAACATTGCATATGACAGCCTGGGTAGGATTTTAGAGGGTACTCCAGTCTACTGTGCCATTGGAAATCATGGTGAGAGAATCCAGTTCCATCCGATATTGCTGTCTGTTCAAAATGTCATTTCGTTTTCAAGATCATTGCAATACCAATATTATTTCAGAGGCCTACCCGACAAACTTGTACAATCCGGAAAATGAAATGACACAGGTATGGAACTACATAAAATTCAATTTGTTTACTTTACATTCTTAATTCCTTTCTGGATTGCTAATTAAGTTCATTTTCTTAATAATGGTTGGGTATGTGGAATTTACCAACAGAAAAGGTTTTCGTGCATACAATTCTCTGTTCCTTTCTGTACTGCCCAACAACTTAATTCCTATACTACACAAACGATATTTGGGTAATATCATTGGTATATATCTCAGCTGATCCCAGACTAACACTTGACACTTTTTATGGAACCTAAGGATCTCCTGCGGCGATTTGTTGACTGGTGGAGCCCCCTAGGGAATTTGGGAGAAGAACAGCAGAACACTATTTTAAGGAGTGCAGTTTTCTCAGCTCCTACACCAATTGATGGACTTAGGATTCTCAGTATAAACAGTAACTTTTGGTAAGAGATATGACATTTCTAAAACTTCTTATTTCTTTTTCTTAATATGACATTAAAGATTAACTTACCATATTCTAAAAACGAATATTTAATTACACATTTCAGGTACGTATTTAATTTCTACAACATTCTGCTGGAAGATTCAGAAGAGGAAAAATATGTGAAAGAATTCATTGAGGGATCATTAGCAAGTGCAAGAGCTGCAGGAGAAAAGGTATACTATCATAAAAAAAAACACAATAACAAGTCTCCACCTAGGACCACTTAGTCACATAGAAATATATTTTGCTATCTCGTCGAAATAGTTACATGCCGTTATAATTTAATTCACCATAATATCAAAATGTCACACAATTAACATCCATTATTAAAAGTATTCCAGTGTCTATAATATGTAGCCACTGGTTAACCAAAACCTCCTATCTCAATCTGCTCGATAGAAGCAAGGGTAAAATAAATTTTTGCAAATCTAATCTGGCTATAACTAACTAACCATTCAATTAATGTCTTTTTTTCATAAACCAATCTCGAGAAATATCGTTTAAAAATAGACCTTACAGTATTTTGAGTATACAAAAATGGATGCATTTTTGCTTCTTCAGGTTTTGATCTTGTTGCACCATCCGCAAGGCAATTCAGACAATATAGTAAAGCATGCGAGATGGTATCGTCAAGTTGTAGCAGAATACAGTGACGTCATACTATTTGGGGTATCTGGTCACACTCATTATGATGAGGTCAAATTGGTAAGTAGAATAACTAATGGTATTTATAAATTAAACAATGACAAAATGCTTATTGACCAAATAAAAATTGCACATTTCAAAAATGACAATCTTACATGAATTGCTAGTGGTCAGAAGTCACTTATTAAGTGACATTAGCAATCTGCCAATTGAAGTTAATCAGACATTAGTAGTTTTACTTGAAATACATCGGCCATTTTCACACTATGTTCAAAAAAATTTTTTTTTTCGTGTAATGACATGTAAAACACTAACAAAGTGTCGAAGCACAGAATCAAAAAATAATTAATTTCATGGCCGTTCAGCTAATCAGACATGGCGATTTATCAAAAGACGCGCCCGCTGAACAGCGCGTAGCCGTTGCAACCAAAGCTCAATCAACCCATTAAATACTATTTGATTTCACCACTGCTTACAGTACAGGGACCCTGCTACCGGAATTCCAAATTCTGTGGTGCATGTGGCGCCATCTTTGACCCCAATGTCCAGTTCTGGAGGGGGTGTCAATCCATCCATGAGGATATTCACCCTGGATGCTGAAACCTTTGAACTTCTGGAGATTGAGCAATATCAATTGGATCTTAGTAAGATTGACAGTAAGTACAACAGTTTCTGTGTCATTACATCTGAGTGCAATATTGTCATTTACCCCACCATCAGGTAATTTTGTCTAATCAACTGAGAGCATATCTTCAAAAGAATTTTAAAACTCCTTTAAAAGGGGTATCTTGATCAGTGAAAAGAAAAAAAAAAATGTTTCAGATGAAAATCCAGACATTGAGCTGGTCTACAGATTCACAGAGGAGTACGACCTGCCAGATGCATCAGTTCAAAGCATGGGAGAATTTATGCAAAGGTTTGTACAGTTCTATTCTTTCTTGAAATACATGACAGATTTAATGCAAATAATGTAATGGGTGGCAAAAGTATTCCCTTCACGCACATTTTTGTCCAAGGACGACCGATATGGTTAGGTTTGTGTTTACTAAATAGGTAAAGGGTAGTTGAAGTTAACGAAGTTTTAACCTGTAAGGTCATTACCATCACCCAGGAAAGTAATTAACATCTGACTATGGTAAATAGTATGGTATGGATATTGGATAATAAGCGTACAAAATACTTGATTTAGAAATAGGACATCAGAAGTCTGTACCTACGAATGAGGGAACAGAAAGAATCTCATGCAGGACAAGTGTCACTAGCGCATGATACTAAGGTTCAATAATTGTGAATTCATAAATAAATAATATCATTAAAATCATATAGGAACAATAACGGAGAAGGTCATGCAAGTTTAAAACATGACTGCAATATATGAGATTAAAGGTAATTCTTAGATATGTGGACTATTTTAATATGTCATTGCTCTGGTATCAAATTGACAATGTATACTCTTGTTTACAGACTGAGAGATGATGAAGATTTCTTCAACAAATGGTGGGGAAACAGAAACACCAGAGGTCCAAGAGAAGGTGAATGCATTGGAGAATGCAGAATTGGACAGCTGTGTTATTTGGACAATGTTGTTTTCGATGAATTTCTTGAATGTCTTACAGAATCAAAGTCTCAAGCCAAAACACCAAAGAAAAAAGTAAACCAAGATGCTGCAGAATATGCTCAAAAACTGAAAGAGAAGCTCAGGCAAAAACTTCTCGCTAAGCACAAAAGACGTGCAAATAAACGACAAAGGAAATGAGATTTTTAATAACAAACATGGAAAATATCATAATGTTTCACTATGTTTCATTACATGACTCTTAAATGTTGATTCATATTCGTAATATCCTAGAGTATTGTCTGAGGAAACCATATTTATGTACTTGAGAAATTTCTGGACTGATTGGACTGAGAACCGCAATGAAATGAATTTGTCAATGGCAAGAAACTGATTCACGGTATTGTGAATATTTATTTGTCCTTTTGGACGTTTATCGAACATAAAGAGGAAACAGAGTGAACAGAGCAAAGAATGAAATTTGCTGGTCATGTCTGCCATTGACGAGATCACCAACAAAGCTTTATGATAATTGATCATTAAAAAGTGAGATAAAAAAAGAAGAGCGATGACTTTATTTGTTTCTATGGCTAATTCAATGTCAAGCTACTTGGGTGTGTTAGCAAAAAAAGAAGAAGTTATCATCAGAACTTCTAGAATATCTGCAAGCAAATCAGAAATGCACAAACTGTGGAACCCATATATATACACACAACGGTATTTGCTCACCTGAATAAGTATTCCCACAGCTTCTGCATGGATCGGATGAAGCGTGGAATTCTTTTTTTTATTCAGATAAAACCCAATAAAATCACATTGGTGATATATTATATATTGTTTATATAATATGTAGCTGTCAAGGAGTGAGCGAAGCTATATTATATGTATATTTATGTCAACTTAAAGTTACTGTGTCTCCAGATTTAGCACATTCAAGTAATTATATATATACAAATGCTGCCTTCTTGTCTTATGATATTTTTTACCATTACACATGCCCACTTTTGCACAACAATTTAGTCTTAATTTACAATAAATAATTTAAGTATTAGTTTTTCATGCCATCATACCCAGTGTGTTTCCAATGTTTTAGTCTGGATTTTCTCTCAATGTAAGATTTATTTTTAGTAATAATGTCTGATAAAATCATTAGTTAACACACAAATTTATTATGCCCTGAATATTTCTGGCGGGGAATTTTGCATCCAACAGAAATATTGGCCCATTAGTTATTTTCAATTATTTGATGAGTTTTAGCAAATTGCAAATTTGACAGACAGTGCAGCTTTAAATCTCAACTATTAATTAGACTTCATGTAGGTTTTTAAATTTTCAAAATCGGACAATAGATAACAATTTTAGAGGCAAAAGAAGTCAGATAATTGTAATGCGCTTCTCAGCCGCCAGGGGCGCTGCGATTGCTTAAAATTGCCCCCTGGTGTGATAAAACGTCATCGCAACAATGTCGTTGGCGCGAGCGTGATCGATTCAAGATGATTTGTTATTCATATCTGGTGGGTTCCCCTTCTAAATAAACGCTATTTCTAGTCACTGTTAGAATTGTTGCAGTTAGAGAAACAAGTTTTCTCCAAGTTTCAAGCTGGATGTGTATTCGTTACGAAATTATGGACATTGCAACTTTTGAACCGACGACGTTGTTATGACATGATGACGTAGTCTGGTTCTGGACCATTTGGCAAAAAAACGATAATAAGTTGATCTTCCATAGGATTACATGTATTTTTGAAACAGCGATAATAAGTGAAATCAATTTTTAACCAGTTCCGGTTGGCTTGTCCACTGTGTAGCCACTCGTCTACGGGAAGTGAGCTTCGCTCACGGCCTATGGCCGTGACGAGCTTCGCTCATATTATAGTTTATTTGATAGTGATTATAAATAAACAGTTACTACCAATAATACAATATAAATTATAGTGGACTGAGTAACTGACATTTCACATTTATATATCAGTGTATAAATAATATGATAATAGTCTCAACTGACATTTCACATTCAAACATGATACATTTTAGTTTCATGTCAATGCTGATTGACAAAATGAAAGAACATGTATTAAGTGCAATAGTTAAACAATTCTAGGTGGCATCTTGAGAGATCTGATCTTACCTGGACATGCATTACCTTCTGTAAACAGGCATATAAGAAGTAAAACTGATAATGAGATAATGGATGCACATGAGTTTGTTTTGTATAATAGGACACCAAATAATCCATTGAAAGCATTTTCAATCCTAATTGAGATTACACTATATACACTGTCTAAAAGCATTTGTAATTAATTCTAAATATTTACCAGGCATATAAGAAGTCAAACTGATAATGAGATAATGGATGCACATGAGTTTGTTTTTAGGATAAAAGTAACTGCAAATATTTTGAAGATTTCCACAAAAATGTTGGAAGAGATGCAAGATTAGAATTGTATAACAACAAAGAAATAGGATATGACGAAACCAATAATCTGGAAAAGAAGTAAAAATGTGTTTTTAAATTAGTTTTCTCATTTGCCATACCGAAGGGTAACCAAATTCTATGGGCCTTAAAATATCATATTATGTTGATACATAGACTAGTTGGTTTATACCATAGAGCCATAGTCATCGAAAGAAATGGCATGTATTACAGAATAATTATTCCTATTTTCAATTGCTAACATAACATTCTGGAAAACATGAACACTCTTACTCAGATAGCATTCCAAATCGGGCCAGCGTCGTTTCTACACCGTTTTGATGCCGCCGACATCGCGTCGACGTTGATACGATTTGGAATGCTTTCTGGGTATAGTGTGACTGATTCTGAAACATGGAAAAAGAAAATGTATAGAGTCTTCAGTACATCAATTCACTAATTAAAAAACAAAACCAAAATAAACTGGCCGTTTCAATTGTATTTTTTTTCCAATGTACCCTCAATTTCCTAGTAAGGGCCAATACACTCATGGAAAGCAGTAGAACAGTCACATCTGTATCCAACCAAACACATCACCACACATGTTAATGTAGATCCGGACAAAATGGTTATTCTGGACCTACTTTTAATTATTCTGAAGAGGGACATAACTATAAAGAACATGTTTGTGATCTAAGGTGTAAGTCAAATAATATTTCATTTGGGAGTTCATAACCATTTCTGATTTTGTATATATGATACTTATGAAGTACGTGTATCATTTTAATTATTCAGTTATTCATCGGTCAATATTTTAGGTCATCCAAGTATAAAGGTTAAACATCGTGTGACAAAATTACTTCCATGAAACCAAGAGCAGAAATTCCTGGAGAATTTCTGACGTCGGTCAGGAATGCAACTGAAGAAAATAAAATTAAACTGATGTAATGTCAAACACTAAATTTGAATTGGCCAAAATTGAATGATTAAAATTGCATGTTTATTTGCATATTACCAGCTCGTCTGTATGTTTTCCATTATTTCGTCCATCCATCTGATGCAACATACACAATGTTCTTTTAGTCTTGAAATAAAAGCAAAGTGTTTTTTTATTCTTAAAAGAAAAACAATACCAAAAAAACTTGTATCATAGTAGCAGTAGTTTTATTCCACGAGTTATTACGTATATATTACAATTTCAATACATTAATAAATTGAATTCAAGGAAATTCTAAAATAAATGGGAAATTCATGAAAAAGATCATTTAGGCCTGTGCCCTAACAGCCGATTTCGATGCACAACTGATGAGAACCTGTCCATATCCTCGAAAAGCTAATGCAAATTTTTTCAGGTACATCTGATTTTGAATAAACTTGACTGACCGAAAGATCAGGGTTTAGTAGCAGATATGTATTCTGGTAGTGGTTGTTTCTCTTGCTTTTTGTTTCATTTTTTCCAGACTGACTTCACTGTGGTTTATGTGACTGTTTATGGTTTATGTGACTTTATTAAGATCTAGAGAGCTATTCCACCGGGTGAGGAAACAGTCATGGCTAAGCTGATGATTTTATCCAGATATGAACTTTCAAAGTCATTCTGGTTCTTTAACTCTTGGATAAACCTTGCTTGTCTTTGCTTTACTTCTGCCTTCACTCCACTAACACCAGCCTCAATACATGAAATGTATGTGCAGTCTGTTACAAGCAGGTGCCACCCCTCCCCTCCCCCTTTAGATCTAAGAAAATATTCACAGGAGACTACTTTAAAATTGGTGATATGAGAAATCCAAGTGACCAGACTAATACATAGTCTAAAATTTCTCAAAATACTGAATTCAAACTTCTTGAAATTTAATAGGTTTATTGACCACGTGTAGTAGTATTACCAATTCACAAATAAGACTTCAACTGCTTGAGGAGTACATGGTGGCCTGATGCCTTGTAGCATATTTGGCCTTTACCAATAAAGATTACATACAGTATTTAGAAAATGACAAGATACAATGAAAGTTGTGTGCATAAAACCACCATTTTATTATCGATTTGGTACAGCCTCTTACATATGTATGTAATATGTTGGCCACTAGGCTTTACATGCATGCCTGGTCAGCCTGTCACTGCCACCTGGTGAATATCCTCTGACATTTTGGGCAGCAACAGCTCTGTATTTGGGGTCTATAAGTGTCTGACTCAAATAATAGAAATATTAATAATGGATGATGCGCAATATGGAGACACTAAATTACAAGAAGTCCACATATAACTCATAACCTCATATAGTATACATTACATTTATTGAGGCGATAAATATAGTTAATAATCAGTAGGCAATGCTTCCGGGCAATAGCATTCGTGTCAATATAATCCGATTAATTATTCTAACAAAACTGAGGAGCGCTTCCTTTCTAATCATTTGCTCTCATTTCTTCACCCAACCACCCACCCCTATTATAAGCATTATCATAAGAATTGATCATTTCTTCTAATATCAATGTATAAATTGAATGTCAATTGCAAGTTTATCTCTGATTTAATTACAGAGCTGTGATTCTATTATTCAGTGAGTATCATTATCTCAATTGTTGTGAGATTTGGTTCTATAGACTTAAGATAGTGTAAGTTGCTATTGCTTTCACTGCTTACATAGTTTAAGCATGTTTGGTTTTTTTCCTCATGTTATCTCTGTTTAAACTTCAATGATAATATAGGCAGTGTCCATGCCATTAGGTTGTATTATTGATCATAGTTGTAAGAGTAATAAGTTTTAAGACTTGTGTTCCAATTATGTTTGCATGTTGTGATATAACAAGTGATATAACAAGGGGCTGCCACAAGAGCAACCACTTGAGTTGTGTTGCTGGTTTGTGTTTGGCACTTTGTGTTGTATGTCTGAATGAATATGTGTAGCCAATAAATGGTTCATTTTTCCACACTTAGCTTCTCCTCGTTGTTTCAGAGTATGAAATGCATACATGAATGTGTGACAAAGAACAACCCAAGGGTAAATAATCAAGCTACTGCTGGTATACAACTTTATTTTGGTGCAACCGATTAAAGATACAACACATTGTATGTAAATCAAACAAGATTAGAATTGCAGGAGAACAAAAAAGTATGAAACGATGATGCCAAGAATCTGCAAGGATAATACAAAAAATTCTGTTAATATGATGATTATGCCAAGATGATAATTGCTGATGTTAAACGTAATGCCTTAAGTCACAATTTAACACAATACAGTAGGTATTAGTTGGCAAATGTATACGCCTTGGAGAATGCCTTGCCGCAATTAGTATATATATATATAGATTTTATTGACATGTAAAATATCATAAATGATACATATGTCATTCAGTTAAAAGATAACATGAAAGAGACATTAATGTAAGTACAGAAAGCAATAAAATTTCAATAATCAAGGTTCCAGCCACCAAGTTAACTTATAATACGTGTTTAAAATCCACATACACAATAGAAAAAAATACAAGCCGCTAATAAAAACATTTCACTCTCAAAGTCCAAAACATGACAAGCACATCATAACTAATAAACTAATAAACTAAATTAATAACTGTGTGGATACAGGAGATGGTTTTCTCTACACATCAGCTTGAAGGAGAAACTTTCCTAAACTAATTAATAACTCAGGTTCCTTGTTTGTCATTATTGCTGTAAACTTAGTTATATCATCTAGAGACAAGAAGTTGTTAATAAATTTAGTTGCATTCAAAAAAAGGTTAACACGGTGTTGCTCATTACCAGGACAGACAATCAAACAGTGAATTTCGTCTTCTACAAAGTTTAACGTACACTTTTCACATATTCTATTTGGAGCAGGAATTATTGGTTTATGGTGTCGACCTGTTTCAATCTTCAGGCTATGTGAACTTGTCCTAAATCTAGCTATTTTAGTTAACACTTTGCGAATTTGTTGCAATTCAAGATAAGGTTCTATTCTACAATCAGTTTTAAATAGTTTATATGTCCTAAGTTTTGGTTGTTGTGAACTGTCATTTATTGCATTTATAAGTCGCTCATGTTCGGCTTCATAGAGTCTTAGTTTCACTGTGTTAGAGATATTATCAATGTCAAAGTTTCTGAGGTTACTAATATCATATTCGATGTTGCAGTTATTTAATACATGACACACTTTACTGAACCAGTTATTTCCATTTACTGCATTCACATAAATTTCCTTCTGAAAAATTAAACATTTCTTAAGTAAACTGTCATCAGGTGCTCTTTCCAATCTTATCCAGTAATTCACCATTCTAATTTTCTGTCTGACATGCAATGGGAATCTACCTGTTTCACCATAGACTGCTAAAGATGGTGTTTGTTTTCTAACTCCTAATATGTTTTTAAGATATGCAAGTTGCAAATTTTCTAATTCAGGCATAGATTTTTCACTTGTCCATATTTCACTATTGTACTCCAGGATAGGTAAAATATAGGTATCAAACATTCGAAGAGATAGCATGGGATCGATTTTTCCTAATGCTTGTTTTGAATCACCTTGCAGTGCAAAGAGCGCTTTATGAGCTTGTGTTGAGAGGTATTCCGTCATCTTGAGTGTAATAAGAGTGACTATTTCTGCGTACAAATGTACTAAAGTGACTGAAACTAGTCATGAGAAGGGTCAGTGAAGAATCGTATGATCTATGTTTTATTTCTGTATTCAGCTTTGACTCTTATTTGTCACTAAGATCACTTGCAACGATAATCTTAGAGTAAGTCAGACTCAGACTAAATTTATTCTGCAAAAGATTCCATTAAATGAACCTTTTTCGTCTAATTGGAAAAGGTTATTCAGTGGCCCTACAAGAGCCATTGTCAGGATTTGATGCCAATTGTGTGACACCGGATTCAATTATAAGGGTAGACTTGGCAGCTGTGATATCAAATCTGTGATTGGCAGTAATAAATCTCTGATTGATAGAAAAATCAATTCAGGAAAAAAGCTCTGGAAAAACCCTGACAGATAAAGATACACGGTAAGTTTTAATGGCATTACAAACTGCCTGTTCCAAATATTTTGACTTTTTCTGATTTATTGGTGTCATGTATGTTTCCAATAGTGTTTGTATCTGATGTGTGTCTCTTTGTGCGAATAAATCTCTTTGTCTAGCTGTCTGTCTAGCTGTCTAGCTGGCTAGCTCTCTCTCGCACTGTTTACTTAATTTATGTTCGGCCATTGTGAGTTAAAGGGAATGGTGCTTACTGTCACTGCACTTTGTTTGCTGAGGTCAATGAAGCCAAGGGCAGAAATTCTCGGAGAGTCTCTCACATCTGTCATGAATGCATATATCTGTCCAAAAAAGAAGAAGAAAAGGATCCATTAGATTCACAACCAAAGCAAACGTCTGGCAAAAGGATAATTAGGATATTCTGTCTTAATTTAAGAGATACATACCAAATCATTAATGTCTCTGTCTAGTTCATCGTCATATCTTCCTTGTTTTTCGTGCAGCAAGGATAGCGGTTTTTGCATCTGCGAAGTTAATATTGGAAGAATTAAAATGTAGATAGATAGATAGTTAGATAGATATGGAAAGTGCAGCCCTCTAAGGCAAGTTCTTGCTCTATCGGGGGTTGATTGATGAGGTGAGAGAGATGAGGAGTCCACCCATGTTACACATTTACCCCATGGGTGGGATCTTTCACTTGCCTCAGCATAGACACTGAGTACAAGGGACCACCAATTTACCATTAGCAGCAGATCAGATCAAAAGTAGCTTGTAGCATCTAAAGCTACCAAACACTACCTGAAAATAAACACCAACATTTTGACCTGATTAAAGGTATAACTGAAAAGACAAAAACAGATATTTTGAACACTTTATAACAATCTCCACAATACAGGGTCCATTCAATTAGGTGACAATTTGTAAATAATAATTTTTTTTTGGCTGGAGCTTCATTAATATTTCCAGCTATTATACGCATTTTAATCATATTAAACATTCACACACAACTACATTTGACTAGAATTGTAACATTTGTTTCATATGTGTGCTTGAACTGACTTGAGATCTACCTCAGGATTTCAAGGTTTCTAAGGTTCAGAAATTTTTATGAATGTTACTTACCTCATTGATCAAGTTAGATGATGAGTGAAAAAGAAGAACAACAAAAAGGAGTAACACCGTAAAAAGTACAATACTGGTGAACTGGAATGTTCCATCGGCCAAGGCTACTTTAGTTGTTGTATATATTATTATGAAGATGTAGAATGTAGTAGAAAACAAATACACAGCAACAAGGAACCCATAATTGCAATTTACTTGGTTAACAATAGTACATAAGATCCAGTACTGGGATTTGTACTTTCTCAAAACGTGACGATTTCTAAAATCCGTTTCATCTAATCCAACATTGATTCCCTTGAAAAGTTGGCAACAGTAATTAATCCACATTATTAGATACAGCGGAACAAGGGAACAACCAAAAATGCCTGGCAGATTGAGCACTGTCATAATGGATTGACAGAAGTATGTAGAATGTGTTTGGTAGTTTGTTGGCAAAGAAGCATTTACAATATTCATATCCGTATTATTGACATGAACGTAGTTATTCAGTTTGAAAAGACTATACCATGAAAATAAAATATAAGGAAAAAGGCATACCAGAAGCAGGAATACCCACACAAAATAAAAGACATTTTGATATAATGAATTCTGCTTCTCAAACTTTCTGGGTAATTTCACCCAATTTGTTGGTTTTGGTATGGAACCTAACTTTGACTTCCAACACAAAATGAACAATGATATTGCCATTGAAGCGTACCAAACACTATTGATCAAATTAGGCACAAGACCAAAATAGAAAGGCAAAACTTTGGGCTTGTCAGATTTGAATTTAAATGCCACTGAAAATATTAATATGCCAAGCAGAATCAGACTTAAGCATATAGTGATAAAATTGTACAATCGTAGAGCCCCTTGCTTCACTCGTTGGCAGCTTGTTCCATGACCAAAAGGCTTAGCCACATGAGCGATCCCAAGTAAATGAAATATAACAATCAATTTATCCATATGTGGTGGACTAAAATTGGTGATTTCCTTCGATGACACTTTCATCATGCTTGACTCTGCCGGAGTTAAACTGCGATGATGGACCTGGCAAATGCTATTCCACGAGTCTTTCACTTATATAACTGATGACTTTGAATTGACCAAACCAATGCATACAGTGCTGATACATCAAATAAAGACCATAGCAGCTGCATACATCGAGTTAATTGCCAGTAAATACTTTCAAATGAACGTCAAATTTGGGCAGTTCTCATTGCATGTTAGTTGTGTGTAGCATTCATTAAGTTAATGGTGTGTGTCTTACAACAAAAAAACAAAAAGGCATTTACACACCGGACACTAATGGCCAGCATTGCGGAAAAGTCAATGCATAATGATTTTGATGTTGTCCTTAGCATCACTTTCTAACATCAAATTGCTCCAAAAAACACTATTACTATTTTTGATGTTATGTCATCATATTGCCAAGATGAGAAAAGATAAGATAAGATAAAATTTTATTTAAAGTCGGTGGTGACATAAAACCAATACAACACAAGCTAAAAGCTTTTCGCCGACAGAAAATACAACAAAACAAGGTAAAATATTTACAAATGAGCGAGTGAAATGAAATATGTAGGTAAATACCATTAAAACTTATTACAAGGAATTTCTTTTACAGAGAAAACAGTTGCTACATTGACAGGTACTAAGGATATTGCATCTTCTTAATGAGTCTTTAAATTGCAAGAAATCTTCTAAGTTCTTTAAATTATGGGGTAACATGTTCCACACCAGAGGACCTTGATAAGCAATTGATTTCATTCCAAACAGAACTGTGGTGTATAATGGTTTCATTAATTTCAAGTTATCTCTCATATTATATGGAGTGACTGGTTTGGGGAAGAAGGAGTTATCTACTGGTGGTGACATCTCATGAAGTACTTTGTAAACAAATTCGGCTAGGTTTATCTTGTGTGTTACATATAGCATTCTTTTACAGGTCTTTTTTTAGTAGATTATTGAATTTATATATTCATTGCACACAAGTCTTATTGCTCCTTCATTCAGTTTTTCAAGTTTCTTGTCTTGCCCTATTGCAAAGGAGTTATAAACAATTGAACAATATACAAAATTTGAAGCTACAAATGACTCATAAATCCTAAGTTTGCTTGTATAGTTAAGGTATTTGCCAAGTCTCTGTAAGGCATTTAGCTGCCAACATCATATTGCTTCAACAAATTGCAACTTCCATTAGATTTCTTACAAAGCAGTGTTCATCTGATTGTCAAACATTTTTTACATAGAAAAAGTTCACTCATGAACTTACGCTGTGTCATGCAAAATGGTTTGGTAACCACACACGTGAGAATTCCACAGGAAGAATCAGATCAGAAGGACTCAGTTGGTCAGCACTCCAAAATTATTGCTTCCTTCAGCAATACAAGAAAACTCCACAATAATATACTTTTGTGTAGCACAAAAAATTAGTCCTTTCTTTAATGCCATCCACGGTACCAGGCCACAGAGATATAACTACTCTGCAATTGGCCATATTTAAAATGTTATGTGCAATATTCAGAATATAGATTTCACCAATATTTTTGTTTCCTCAACTTGGAGGTTATAGCATATACACATACATGTTCTTTTGAAGTCATCAAGTTCTGGTAACTCCAGCATGAAGAGCGGTGACCACATACAGGTAGTTGTTGTTGTTGCAGTTCAACTATTGAACTGAAGAAGCACAAAGTAGTAGGAAACAAAAATACCAAGTAGCTGCAAAAAATAATAACTGTAATTAATTTGTTGGACTTTATATGAAGACATAAAAAAATACAACATACAAGTTACTTTATTAGTCTCTGAACTGCCATTGCACTTGTTAGTTCCATTTTCAATCGAAGGCACATTCTTTGTGTAAAAATGAGCTTTAAAAAGGTGAAGTTTGCTAGGCATTGATGAATTATAAAATCAATAATAATATCGCTAAAGCTATTCTTGGGCAAGTAAATGTGATTTACGTGGAAGCTACTTCAAATCAGCATGCGTTATTAGTCAGAATTTATGTTCATGTACATGTTTTAGAGGCGTGGAGGGTGTTTGACTGAAGTCCTGCACATTATCAACCTGGCAACCAAAGTACATGTGGCTTTTCTATTAAGTTTCAATGTAAGAAATGATAGAAACCGTCTTAATGCATGTCGTATGCTACCCACTCATTATCTCTGATAGTTGGTATGGGGAGGAAAAGTACCACCTGCTGCTATATATATATTTTTTGACGTCATCCATGTTAGTTCAGGAGCTGAGCTTCAAAATTGAACTATTTGTGATATAAGCCATGAAATTTGACACAATAATAAAAACTTCACTTGCATATTGTTTTTAGATGTGAAGCCACCTTAATTTCAGCCAATAACACCTTATTTTTGCTGGTTTCAATGGTAACCAATTGAAAATCTGTAAAATTAAATTTTTGATAATATCTCTTATAATTTTCAATCAAGAATAGCTGTAGTGACTGTGATACAGTGACAATTATGTACTCTTTGCTTCAAGTAACAATTATTATAATACCTCATTTGCATATTGCCTAATAAGGAAAGTTAGTTGGATTTTTATTAAAATTTACTGCACTTAGTTCACAACATGCTTTAATTAGTTTACACTAATATTAGTTTCATTGGTTGGTCTATCTTATGTTATCTGAGACAAAAGGATTTGCACTTTCAAAACATACCTCATTTTACTTATTAGTTACCATAGCAACAGAACTGTGTGGTTTATAACACTGTTATCCCAGGATTATTTTCATAAAAAACAGGATTTTCACTATTTTCCTGCTCCTATATAACGTTTATTTCAAGAAAAACATATTTCATATGAATTAAAATAAGAATGTGTTCAAAAGAGAGTTTTTAATACCTAATTTTCATCTATTTGTTTCTCATCTATTCATTCGGAAATATTTTACCTTTTTTTTTGTCCGCAAAAAGCTTTTATAGCTTCAGTTATATTATCATTTGTTTCATCAACGCCTTTAGATAAAATTTTATCTCATCTTATCTTATCTTATCTTATGACAAAAACAAAGCTACTGCTTATGAATATTTCTTATTTTGTGGACTATTGAAAAAGATACATTGCTGTTTTAATCATACTATACATCTAATAATGAAATGAGATTAAAATTGCTGGAGAATGAATACATATGAAACAACAATGCCTAGAATCTGCACAGACAATAAAACATATTATTAGTAAGAACTCATGCAGCGTTACTACCACCAATCATTTTCAAGTTGGTAAAGACGAGTCTTACGTTCATATCACTTACAAAGTCTTTCAACGTAATCATGTCATTATTTTAAAAGAAATAATGCTTACTGTCAATGCACTGTGTTTGTTGAGGTCAATAAAACCAAGAGCAGAAATTCTGGGGGAGTCTCTGACATCTATCATGAATGCATAAATCTGTGCAAGAAAACAGAATCATCAGATTCACAATCATTTGGAAATGTGAGAACTTTGATCAGCTATTGTATTGACAGATACGTACCAAATCATTAAAGTCTTTGTTTATTTCATCACCTTGTCTTCCATCTTTTTCATGCAGCAAGGATAGTGGCTTTTGCATCTGCAACAAAATGGATGTTGGAAATTGTTACAAGAATGAAAAATGGCACCATATTCAGCGATGACACTTCGTCTTTGCTTTACATTGTCCATGGTCAGTGTTTTGTAAGAACATTTGACATTTCACCCCAATGCCGAATGATTACCCCAAGACAACATACAAATCAAATTCAATGATCTGTTCACCCAAACAGAAGTTATAGTATGTTACCTTATAATAGGCCAATTACCCCAAGGCATCCGTGCAATTGTTACAAGATGATGGTGACACCTAGTGGAGTAAAATACTAACTAAATGTGTGTTATCTGCGGACTGTCTGTAATGCTCTCATTTGAACAACAAGCAAAGAGCTGACATTAAATGAGTCTGTACAAGGAAATATTATGCAGTTACCAGACTGTCAGTAGTCAGTGAATGCGAAGTTGATAGGCCTACCAGACGTCTATAAAACTGAATAACAAGCACCGAGCTGACATTGAATGAGTCTATATTATGAAACTACCAGACAGGTTGTAAGTGCCAGGCTGATAGACATACGTCTGTAAGGATACGAGTGTTGCTCACTACTGACGCTACAGACGTCTGTAAAGACCCTGTTTTTTTAACATTAGTTTTTTTAGCTCCATGGAGGAGCTAAAACATGACGTATCTTATCTCATAATTATGTCTGGCTCTGGCAGCTGGAACAAATTTATTTGACAGAGTATATAAAAATATACAAGATCAGGAGAGCCCCTCTAAAGCCCCAGTCACACATGGCTGTTTTAGCCGTAGTGAACCCGTAGAGTTGTGAATATCAAGGGTTACCGGCCGGGTTCTATGGGTTACCTGCCGGGTTCTACGGGTTACCCGCCGGGTTCTACGGGTTACCCGCCGGGTTCTACGGGTTACCCGCCGGCTTCCATGGGTTACCCGCCGGGTACGGCCACTTAGTGGTCGGCTTCCAGGGGTAGCCTGGCGGCTTCCACGGGTAACCGGTGGCTCTCTACTGGAATTTGCCAAAAATGAATAAATAGGGGCTGCAGCTCTTGCTCTTGATCATTGTAGTACTTGTTCAGAACTTTGTATTTTTTTTTTGGTTCAGAAGTGACATAGTTGTTGGTTGTTCAGAACTGCCGTAGTTATTTCTTGTTCAGAAGTGCCGTACTTTCATCATTTTTATTATTTTCTATGGCAGTTCTGAACCAAACTTTTTTGTACTGGTCCTTATTAAACTAGACTTCTTCATTGGCATGATAAAATAATTTCTGGAGCGGTGTATTCGTCTTCTCAATATGGTAGCAAGATGCTGAATGATCTCATGGCCACTGGTCAATCTTTATATACTGCCTGGATAGCGTACACCGCTGTGATGACATAATAAACCCAGCGCATTGCATCGTATTGGATCCACACAGATGACACTGGGCAAACACGATTGCTTGCTTATGCAAGCTGGCGGGTTACCCGTTGAAGCTGCCGGGTCACCCGCCGGCTTCTACAGGTCACCCGCCGGCTTCTACGGGTCGCCCGCCGGCTTCCACGGGTATTTTTCATTTTTTGGACACCTGGGAGATTTCCACGGTTGTGCCATGCAAGCATGCATGGCACAACCGACTACCGGGCCCGAAACTCCCAGCTTGGCCACCGGTCCCATGGGTGCTTGGCGGGTATTGCCGGGTATCCACGGGTAGCCTTTTTGTAGCCGCCGGGTTAGAGCCGGGTAGCACATTGCGTAACAATTGCGTAATACTACGGGTTCACTACGGCAAAACCGGCTAGTGTGACTGGGGCTTAAAGCCTAGGTCTCACATAGCCGGTTTTGCCGTAGTGAACCCGTAGCATTACGTAACGGTTATGCAACAGGCTTTTTCGCCAGTTTGGCGACAGATTCTGGTGTCAAAAAGGGGCGGGGCATAATCCGCTGTGTGACTCGCCGGGTTCTACTTGTGACTCGCCGGGTTCTACTTGTGACTCGCCGGGTTCTACGTGTGACTCGCCGGGTTCTACGAGTGACTCGCCGGATTACCACGAAACCCAGGAGAGACTCGATGTATTGTAGGAGTAACTCACCGTGTCGTAGAACCCGGCGAGTCACACGTCGAATGATATTTTGTACATGCAGCAACAGAGGTGGTTGTATATACTTTAAAAGGCTGCGGCTCCCCTAATATTAGTCCGATTTTCGTCAAATAAGACTGAATTGTGGTACTGATTCCATACGTGTTTTCGGATCGAAAATAGATCAAATATTAAGTGAGATATTCTATATTATATAATAAGCATATAAATCTCTCTAAACTATCTATCTATCTATCTATGTACATATCTACATATCTACATATCTATCTATCTATCTATCTACATATCTATCTATCTAACTTTCTACATTAAAGAACAGCGATTAATGTTGGGGGCGTTTTTTTACAAGAATATTATTTTTTTTGCCTAGTTTACTCCATTAATTTTCCTCACTTTATCTATTATATAAATTTTACAAATTTTCCTGAACAGTTCAGTCTTTATTTCACGAAAATCTGACTAATATTAGGGGAGCAGCAGCCTTTTAAAGTATATACAACCCCTCTCACTGCCAACGCTGATGCTGACACTGGAAGCAGTCGGCGAGTCCCCCGTGGAAGTCGGCGGATTACTCCTGGAAGCCGTCGAGTTACTCCTACTACCTGTCGGCTTACTCCTAGTAAACCGCCGGCCGGCTTTACTACGGGTAAAATTAGGGACGGATAACTCGCCAACTTCGACGGGTAATCCGCCGGTTTATGACGGTTTTTGGTCACCCGGGAGTTTGCCACGGGTATGCCATGCAAGCATAACATACCCGGCTACCGGCTGTGAAACTCCTGGCTTGGCCACGAGTCCCAGGAGTCACTCGACGGGTATCGCCGGGTATCGGCGGGTAGCCGTCGGGTTTGAGATAGGTAGCGCATTGCATAACCGTTACGTAATACTACGGGTTCACTACGGCAAAATGTGAGATGCGGGCTAAAGACAGCCATGCTGTCGCTGACAAAGCCTCCCTCCCCCTTACAACAGTGTATACAATAAATCAATTATAATTTAAATTAAACGTAAAACTTAAACTAAAAACCCAGTAACATTGGGACATTGACATACTTCAAGGTATTAAAATATACAGGGCTTGTCATAATGTATAATACTAACCTCATGAACCAGGTTGGATGATGAGTAAAAAAGAAGAACAACATCAGCGAGCAGGAGAATGGCAATCAAGATTTCGTAGAAATGGACAGACCCACCTAACATCGTTGATTTAGTTATCATATATACTACTATGAAGACGAAGAACGATGTTGTAAATAAATACACAGCAACAAGGAACCCATAATTGCAATTAAGTTGGTTAACAATGCTACATAAAATCCAGTACTGGGATTTGTACCTCCTCAGCATCTCAAGATTTCTTAAATCTATTTCTTGTAATCCAACGTTGACACCCTTGAACAGTCGGCAACAATAATTAATCCACATTATGAGATACAATGGAATAAGGGAACAACCACATATACCGGGCAGATTGAGCACAATTAATATGAAGTTATAGAAGTATATTGGAGGTACTTCGTAGTTTGTTATGTTTGTTGACAAAGAGGCATTAACAGAGTTCATATCCACAATATTGGCATTAAGAATTATGGTATACCATAAATATGGCAAAAGACAGCAAAGACACACCAGAACCAGAAATACCAACAATGAATAAAAGATGATAAGAGATAATGGAGTCTCCTTCTCAAACTTGTCTGGTAACTTTACCCAATTTGTTGGTTTCGGTAGGGAACTTAATTTTGTTTTCTTACACAAAATGAACAATGCTATCACTAATGAAGCATACCATACAGTAGTGGCCGAGGAACCAACAAGCTTAACATAAAAATAGAAATCTTTTGATCCAACAGATTGTAGATCGTTTCGAAATTGAGCTATGCTCATGCCGATCATTATCAGACTTAGGGACACAGTGACAAAGTTGTAAAATAGTAGTGCCAGATTCTTCACTCGTTGGCAGGACATTCTCTCTCCACAAGGTTTACCCACATGTGCAATCCCAAGTAACTGAAATATAACAAGCAATTTATCCAAATGTGGTGGATGAAAATGAGTGATTTCCTTCGGTGATGCCCTCATCATGCTGGAGTTAAACTGATCACGGACTTAGCAAAAATTATTCCAATAGTCTGTTGCTGATAACTGACCCCTTTGAAATTAACAACGAATTTATATCATACAATGCTTGATGCATCAAATAAAGCCCATGGCGACAGCAAACATCAATCAAAATACCAGTAGATGCTTTCAAAGGGTCAAATTTGGGCATTTCTCATTGCATGTTAGTTCAGTATATCAAGTTGTGTGTAACATTCATTAAGGTAATGGTGTGCGTCTTATACAACCAATACACAGAGTAGCATTTACACACAGGACACTAATGGACAGCATTGCAGAACACCCAATGCATATTTTGTTTGGGCATCAGTAAACACTGAAACAGATTCATCAATTTTATACTTATACATCTTTTATTACAGTGACATGTAAGCGTACAGGCATTACAAAAAGCACTGCAATTCACTCACCCTGACAAGCGCAAACGTCACTTCATAACACAGCGCGAACAATAGTGCATGTATTACAATATAAAGTAAGTTTCAATGTATGTCTGAGTAGTATACTAACACACAAAGATAAAAAATAAAGGAAAAGAGAAAAATGACGCTATTACTGTTGAGCCAAGGTATTTAATGATGAAACTAGGTAGAAATAAGGCCTTCAGGCTGTTCAAGTAGAATTGGGTGGGTCATGAATGGAACAAATGATGCAGTATATGAATGTGTGTTTAGGGCTTTACGTCCTGTATTTCCGCACCAGTTGGGCTAATTAGGACAGGCAGAGACCATGGCAATGAGACGAAGGAGGAAACAGCCATCTCGACCGGGAATCGAACCTGGGACTCAGTGGTTGAAAGCCCTTAGCGTTACCTCTAAGCTAGGCCCATACGAAAAAGTGAGAAATGCGCCTCTTGCAATGAAGAGCGATCGCAACATATAGGTAGGAAAAAATTATACCAATTATCTGTAAAAACAAAAAAAGTAACACCATAGAATGACTTTAATTGCTGTTGGCAAGAAAATACATAATCACATACTTTATTTCTCAGTCACAGACTGGATTGTCCAAAATAATGATATGAGAAATAAATTAAGTGGTAAAATTCAATTACGTGTAGTCAGCTTTGCCAATTTTCTTACTTTAATTTTTATCACTTGATTTATTTCCAAATTTTGCAGTAATTTTACTGCCTTCAACCAGACCTTTATCTTAGGAAATACCTTGGATTAATCCGAAGAACTGCAGAATCACTACAAAAACATGGCATAGAAGGTCCCGAATATTATAATGGTTTTGTCTAAAATACAATATTATCGTAATGCAATTAATCAATTGAAAAATGTTTCAGTTTTGTGATATAGATGGAAGGCTAACGTGCTTTAAAATGCTGTTTAACATCACTCGTGAGTCCTAAGTCTCACACCTATCAGTTCAGATTCTGGTGATTACAGGTATGGCATCACAGTAGGTATCTGCTACTCTGTCAGCAGTTCCATCGAAAATAGATGTCAGTGTCACATTACTTTTGAATAAATCAGTATTGCATGCATAAACGTAACCAAAAAGATTGAAGAGGTGATATAATGCCAAAGGAAACAAGCTTAGGCAGATTGATAGATTCGCAGACCGGTTTCTTGATCTCAAACTTGTCAGGTATAGGCCAACCCACTGCTTTGGATTTGCAATTTTAATGGACGAAGACAGTAATCAATATTGAAGCATGTCACACAAATAACAAGCTAATACTTAAGCATCTAATATAAAATATAATTCCTCTATTGTTTTCATTGCCTTGATTCTTGCTATAATTGATATAGAGTTGAATACAAGTGCAGCAATGCTTCCACACCACAGTAGAAAAATTATAAAACATTGAAGTTATTCTCTCGAACTTTTGGAAACGAGATGCATAACTGGTCTGGTGTGTGAGCTATTCCAGACAATTTAAAACAAGGAGTAGTTTATCCCAAATGTAGTGGAGTGATCTACCACAGACATACTTTGTTTGTAGGCGGTATTTCACTATAGTGTTGTCAACTACTCAGTGAGTACTCACCCCAATAATCTTGAAATCTATTAGTGTAGACTATGGTAATTCCAGAAGAAAAAGAAAAAATTTAATAGATTTTTTGTAAACTGGTAGCTGTAGATAATAAGTAAGGTAAATGTGCAATATTTTGAAGTGTTGGTAACATCAGAAAAAATATTAGATTGAATGTGATGTGAAAAACATAAAGATTAGTCATTTGTGGTCAGAGATCATATAGCCCATAACAATCTTTTGGCCATAAGTATACATCACATTCAATCTAATTTTTTTTTTCTTCAGCACAATTACATGACAGCCACGAGGGGGCGCTACGTTTCTTCATGCAGATAACGCCACCTTGTGCATTTAATTGTGAAACCAAAGCAGACAGAAATCGTGTGAATATTAAGGTTCTGCGAACTCTGTAGCTAAATAAAAAGGAGGGGGGGGGGGGGGGGCATGGGAAGGGTTGCCGTCTATAGAGTGATAATTCAATCTTTTTAATTTAATTTAGTAAGTAATAATTTTTAAGCCACCTACCTTCGAAGCTTAATGGAAAGTCAGAAACTAAAATTGCCTTATTAGAATTCCTCTAAGTGTAGTCTAGAGTTAGGGTTTCCAAAGTTAGGATTTCTTTGAGAAAACAAATCAGAACAAATTCGTTTTAGGAGGCTGGTCAACACAAGATCAACGAGTCTAAGGGAAGAAGATCAACGCCATTTTAAGTTAATCATCGCCAAAAAGGTTTTCATAGCATCTGTAAAGGATTAGGCCACAGGACAGTTCATTTCCATCTGCTGTGAACAGTTTTAACCACTTTCAATTATTTATATCCATCTGTCTTCCTGCATCTCTTGGGGGCATTGCAGTTTTAATCTGGAAAGCAAATTTGCAGTTGTCGAAATCTTTTCAAAATTGCACGATTTATTTGTAGTGTTGCCCATTTTCGGTACATAACAGTTTGAAGACAACGGAGGAAGGTCACCACTGACTCGCCGTGAAACCTGAGATGAAATATCAGGATTTAATATCATGGTTTAGGGATATCATTGAAATTAAGCACTTCACTTTATAAACACTTAAACTCCCCCCCAAATCACTTCTAACTTGTGCCTTAATTGATTCCGATCCAATGCACACTTATTAGCAAAGTAGATTTGTCTGTGACCACTCATTTAAGTTTGTTGATTAGCACATACAAATTAAGAACAATAATTTATCTCGGAGCACTTAAAGTATATTAATTTATAATGCATGTACATGTGTACACATGCTTTGTGCAAATATGCTCACTCAGACAGACTTTTATAACTTCTGCTTCACAATATAGGTTGGCTAAAACACAAATAAAATATTTTTATTCTACCAAGTATATATATTACAGTTTTTTTTGTCAGGTAAGAACATCAAAATGTAGCTTGCATGAACTTCTCTGGTGCATCCAAGATTTTAGTGCATGGAATGCCATAGCTATGTTTTTTTCTAAACAAATAAAAAGAACCTGGAGCTATATAATCTATCAAAGATTGATTTTTATGAATGATCACCCTTTGATAAATCCTGGAGTTAATTAAGCAGAATGAAAATATCTGAATCCTTTCAATGGTAATCTTTGACACTCAATCAATTCTGGCTGGTATTAACCGTTCAGGGGAGAGAATTCAGAAGTTATCCCTTTTCTGAAATTAATTGCAGTTATTAAGTGAGGGATATAGAAATCTTAATGGAAGTAATTAATCTTGCTCTATTGAGAAAATTGAAAAATAATTCCATGTTGTCACCGAGATGGATTGTAAAATCACGAAAGAGATTTATTGAATTCTCTATGTCTGCTATGTGTGTGAAGATTTTGTGGAATAAATGGTTAAATTTAAATAACATTTTTATTATTATTACCCAGGAAATATGTATGACATAGACAATTTTCTTTAGGAAAATATATAATTTTACCAAATTGTATTCGGGTAAGTAGTTTAAAAGAAGGGTTTTATATACAATGAATCATTATGAATGTGTTACCCATGTAATGGGGTAAATGTGTAACATGGCGAGGACTCCAAGCCTCATCATCTCACCATTGCGTCTGCCTCAGACAGCTTGCTGGTCACATTAACTGCCAAAGCAGTAAACAATTAACATTTAAACACTGAAATACATTAGCTGAAGTTCAATTAAACTTCAGAGCATTTCTTCTTTTTTTTTCCTAGAAAAGAAGCATAACTTGCAAGAATTCTTTGTAGTTTGATATTAAATGAGAAAATGTGTCAGATGCCATTTGCCTTACATTGTGCATCTAATACACATTTGTTTTTCTAATTAGGAAATTGTTCAATGGTGTGATAAACAAACAAATAAAAAGAAAAAAATGTGTTTTTGGTATTTCATTTGATATTTTCTGCCGGTAACAGAAGAAATATTTAGGGATTACTAAGTGGCAAAGTTTACCAATATTTTGTGAAATTAAGATTGTCATTAATTTTTTTTAATCCCAAGCAAACGTTAACTACTGTGCATGGAATTGTTTCAATCATTTCATAACACTCATTACAAGTCTCTGCCATGTTATCAGAAAAGATGTCCAGTTTCAGATGATGGAGATAAAAACTTAAATGCCTTTGCACAGAAGGTTACCTAACATGCCAGACAGAATATGCTGCAATACAGGACACACAACTCTGCTTATACATGACACAGAATAAGCAATACTAAGTCTGGTGCATTCAGTCGTGAAACGAATGCTCAAAAAGGTAAATTGCATATCTTTACTGTGGGTAATCTCGAAAAGTAATTTCCCTGGGGTCGTGTGGATGCCCTGGGAAATTTTGCAGTCCCTCGACTGCCATAAATCTAAACAGCCAAATAAAGAAAAGTGCAAAAGGCTCAGAAAATACCCTGCAGGGAAGTACAGGGAATTAATAGGGCTACTCCTGACCATTATTACTTATTCATTGATTTCTTCACCGATTTATTTCTTTGCGTAATTAAAGTTTTTGTATTGTTAACATATGTATTGTTAATTAAGTTCTCAGCCTGCTTCGTTGTCTGCTGTCTTTGTTATTTGTTTGTCATTCTGTCCCTGTCTGCCAGTCTGTCTCACTATTTAGCTGTCAGTGTGTCTAGCTGCTTAGCTGTCTGTCAGTCCATCAAAGAGGAACAATCTACTTTCAATATCTTTGATATGATATTGTGTTACCCTAAAAAATGACAAAATCTCAAAAAGGACCAAATTAGACTTTGATCCATCTAACTAGCTGAGCACTGTTTGCAGGTAGAAGAAAAAGCACAAAAAAAAGATGCTCACATCCTAAGCTTCTGGTGGCACATGGACCAAGATTTATTGACCACAAACGACTTCGGGCGCCCCCTGGCGCTTTTTGTTGCTTATCATGATTTAGCTCTCAGCAAACTTTGGCGACAACATCGTTAAAGTTTAAATGGAGTCATACTTCACACACTCTGCTCATATAAAATGCTTTAAGCCAACAATACACTCCAACATGCTGGACTTAAAAATGCAGGCGTGCGTTTACTAAGGGTCAGTATAGAAATAGAATGTGAAGAAATGATTGTAAGGAAATGGCAGATTGTTCAAGGAGAGGTTTTATAGAATAAGGCAAATGCAATATATGGTAATTTATGAATAAAACCACAAAAATAAACTTGATGAGAACACATGGAGCCAAGAGAGCTAAATGCTTTTATCATATTATATATTAATATTTATTCACGTACATGTTAAATACATGACATAGCAATAAAAAAAAAATAATTAATTAGTCAGTTTTGCAAATGTAGACAGTTATCACATGAAACACTTTATAAGCAGTTATTAGTTTTAAGCTCAATGTTTTCCATCAATGAACTATAATATGTATATGTACATTATATTTATTGCGATTTTAGCACTGGTTTTTCCATCATTTGTCTGTCTGTCTGTCTGTCCTGATATACCAACGAGCTGTCTGTCTGACTAGCTGTCTGTCTCTCAGCCATTCATTTATCCCCTGCTGTTCTTATCTACACTACACTACTATTCATTTGCTTTTTTCACACCAAGGGCCTTGGTGTGAAAATTGCTTTAAAAGGCCCTTGATAAAGAACGATGGAAGTGGCTTATTACAGCTCTGTAGAGTGGCCACAGGACACAAGCCTTTCTTCGCTCCACTAATTGCTTGTTGGACCCCAGGTCACGAAGAGGCTGCAGGCTGATGTATTAAGGTCAGGGGTCAAGTTCTGGGGTTAGAGGTCAAATGAGAGTCATTATTTAGGTCAGGTGGTCAGGAGGAAGGTTTACGCTGGGGTCACTGCCTGGCTGGTAAATGCTGTCTTTTAAATAGCACACTCAAAAAATCCTAAATGAGAAAATATCAGCTCCATTAGCAATTAGCGTCCATTAGCAAAATCACAATTTATACTGGGGTATAAAAATATAGCCCTCAGCAAATGCTTGTAGCTTTCTAAGCCGCAATCATGGCAGTCACAATGTCTCCTTTTTGTTTTGCTGTAATATTTTCACAGATTATATCATTGATCTGTCAGTAAAATTATAACAAAAACTTTAAAAAAGCTTGGCTATTTGAAACGAACATCAGTTGACAATACCCTCTTTGAACATGTTATAAACTACGCAGCTCACTTTGCGAAAATAATGTTAGGTGTAATGCCAGAAATAAACCAGATCTGCTCAAAAAAATTTTCGATAAAAATACCAGACTGAAATCATACTTTAATCAAATCACACCAGATGCACCTTAATTGATCACAATGACTCCTTGCAAAGTGAAATAAGCGACATATAAAGCTTCACTTAGCGCAATATTCAAGGGCATCCTGTCTGCTTCAGTGCAAGATATGTAACAATGGGGTCTGGAGCAGATGAGGCACTATTGACCTTTTCTTTGCCATCGTAGCTTTCTTTTGAAAATTAAGCACCATCTCTTCCTTGATATTTACATAGATGGCAACAAATGAATAATTTACAATAGGAAAGAAGACTATTCTGTAAGTCTCTGTTAATGATCAGGCCAGCTACAAAAAGCAAATAAAATGAGATTATTATGCTTGGGTGTGGAATGTTGAGTGCAAATCATCCTGCTCTTTAAATCCATGGGTGGGGCTTTTTGTTGCTTCAGAATACATATAGATAATAAGTACAATATATTGGTCGAGAATCCAACTTCATGTGCTGTGTACCTTTTTTAAAATTGCTAACATATGCTGAATTCAGCCAGAAGACATAAAACGATAAATACCAGGATTTATTCATTCCTCACTAAGTCCAGAAAGTTGTTAACTTTCACTATTATTCCTTAAGATTCTATTTTCTCTTTTAAATAAATGTGTTGGCCGAGTGCTTTGATTTCAAGGATATTCTTATCAAATCAAAGTAAAAGATATAAAGGTATTACGGGGGAGGGGGGCAGCTAAGAATCATGGGATGTTTATTATTAACATCTTTATTCACGCTCAAAGCGTACATGTGAAAAATTGGTCAGTTACATTTTAATTAAGAAATACAGATGAATTCAATTATATCATATAGTTCATTTACATTTAAAACAGTTGTCATAAGACTATCTCTGGTGGCACACAGCACTTTTATAGCAAGCCCATCACATTGTGTAGTCCCTGGCTTACTGACTCTATTACAGATTACATCAATATGTTGTATAAGTGACTCAGCATATGTGCCAAGTTCGAGCACATTCAAATCATTAAAAAAATTACTATGGAAAAGTGAAATTTCATATTGCATAGAGTTCTAAAAAATGAACCTAGTAACATCTTGCTTGTGATGCATTGCCGACATTGCAAATTTCATGAACCCTCCACAGAGCATATGCTTCTCACACTTCCCACTGTCTAAGCAATGTAAAAGTTCACAGTGGGTTCTAGCAGGAAGTTTCCACACCTTCCCTAGGGTCTTTCTCCATGCCACATGAAGTATGTCATAGTTCTTAGCCTTTACAAGACAAAGGCCGTAAAATGATGAGCTTCAAAAGCTTAGACAGTATCACTGATGGCACCTCTCGAAATTTACTGTAGAAGACATTAAACTGTCTGTAGAGTTTGGCCACTACTCCGTCGAGATCATCTTGCTTCACATTAGAAAGTAAAGTGTGACCCAGATGAGTTACTTTTTCAGCTTTTAATTTTCGTGCCACAAAATTTGATTTCAGTGTGGGGAGGATCCCTCTTTCCAGCATGAAATATAAGAAACTGGCGTGTGGCACCATTAAATGAAACTTGATATTCCTCTGAATAGTCCTCACATATCTTAAGTAGTTTCTGAAGTCCTTGCTCTGATGGTGACATGATAACAATTTCATCTACGTAAGCAAAAGAGCCCGTATAGGAAGGTCCCAATATGGCATCCATGGCTGGAACTTTTTAGGCGATGCAATAGTTCATTAATGTATATGCTAAACAGCAGTGGTGCTATTACCCCACCCTGTTTCACGCCGTTTTTAACTTTGAAAGAGTCAGATAAATGGCCTTGCCAATTCACACGTAATTTCTGGTGCGTATACATAAAGAAGACATCTTACACACATTGCATTCATTTGTCTATCCAATAGAATAATGAAATGAAAAAGTATAATGAAGGATAACACACAAAGATGCTAAAAGAAGAATAAACTTTTTATATTCATGCCTTCATGTCTCAGTGTTTTTCCAATGTATAATGTGAGATATAGAAACAGAGGAAGAACTGCCAGTACCACTTTCAATAATTGATTCATTGTTAATAAGTAGGGCTTTGGAAGTGACAAATAATTGATGGAAGTATTATTAAATATCTCAAGTGCATTTCACAAATGGGTCTTTCATTTAATGGGTCTAATATCCCTGCAAATGTTGCTAGAGAAAGATTTAATCTTCCTTGTGTTTGATGTGGGAATTACCAGTTACTGACACATACCAGACAACCTAGAATATGAATTAATACAGACTGGCATTTTCCCACAACTGGGTAATTGTTTTGGAGGTTGCTAGAGGCAGCAATATATTTGATAGGATACATATTATGTCCCAGAACCATCTGACGATTGCTTAATATCCACGAAACCACATCATTAACAGCTTAGCCCAGTTGCTTGGCTACTAAGCATGTAGCTTTGTCTTAGCATTAATCTATATAGGCAGCGGCGTTGCGGTTCTTAAAACAAAACCCTGATAATCTCTCAAATCTAATTTGAGAAAGTGTGAAATTGTATTGCTATGTTAATTGTCTTCTAGTATCCTTATCACCCCTGGCCTCTCACCGGCTGCCCCTTCACAACATTGGGCATTTCATGCGTAATTGCTTTGAGGGGTGCAAAGCGTGGCTTCTGATTGGTTAAGCTCCATTTCAGGTCAAAGGTCACATGCAAGAAAACCTTCCTCCACAGGTCAGGGTCTTACTGATTCTGAGGATGATATTTAAGTTTCATTGTATATATCGTCATTTATTGAGGGCGTTAATGAGTCTCTTGAGTCATTTGAGTCCTACAGCTATACAGACAGGAGACTGAGACATCACTGTCAGTCTTCAATTCATTAAACAACATACATTAAATCAATACAAAACTGATGACAACAAGAGAAAGCATCAGCCAGAACTACCATGTATTCAGGCCCTTCGTAGTGCAAAATCTTCTGGTCTTAGTTCAGAGGGTAATTACAATATAAGAGTTTTGGTTCAACTGTATCTAAAAACCAAAACATGCACATCAGACTTACATTTATTCGAAAAAATGGACATAGTATTGTAGTAACATTTAAGAAACAAAAAAGAACAATCACGCTAAGTTACAAATTGCACTTTTTGACAGCCTGATTTCTCTTCCAGATTTGGGGTCAGCCAAAGTCTTGTGACTGTCACGTGACTGTCTGCGCTCTGATTGGTCACTTGTAGAACCAGATCGAGGTTAGAGGCCACATCACTGTGGTCACACATCTGACATTCCATACCGACTTATTCCAGATAGGGATGGGAATTAATGTCCATAGGAACAGCTATCACGCATCTGCCTTCTCCGTTCAGACAAGTATTGGAACTGGGTCTTAAGATTTCTATCATTGCACCATGAGAATTTCATGTCAAAAATCTGATACATGTTATCTATTCTCTTTGAGGTGATTACAGTATGGTAAAATGCACTCAGTTGCCATCAATTCTTTCCTGGGTAGTATCAATAGAACTTTGAGGATCAAAGTTTCAATGTAAATTTAATGTCTAATGTCTAATGTCTCAATGATACTCGATCTGAAGCTTAGCCAGCCTATATGACCAGCTGCCAGAGTCCACACCATGTTACACATTTACCCCATGGGTGGGATCTTTTACTTGCCTCAGTATAGACAGCAAGTACAAAGCACCTCCAATTTAGCGTCTCATCGATCGACATCCAGCTGGAATGAAGCTCAGGAAGAGTGCCCAGGCCGAGGATCGAACCCAGGACCTTCAGCAGAGCTGGCCAATAGCGAAGTTATAATTAAGTAGGGCATCATCCCCCTTGAGGCAATATAATGATTGTAAGATAATAACACAACACAATTGATATGGTATAGACAAACTGATTAATGTGGTCAATTTCTGTGGCTGTGACTTCAGTTGTGTGGTTTTAAATATTTCATTCCTCTCTCGTCTTCCAAAACTTAACCAATCTCTGGGCCAAACACTAGGCGAGGTCTCAATCACAAGAGAGGCCTAACAACATCTAAAATCTCCCTCCCATTGTGAATGTGGCTCCCCAATACCCCAGGACAAACACCCTAACAATCTTTGGCTTTTTGTTGAAAGACTGCATTCAGGAGAATCAAGCCCCAATCAAAGCAATCTAAGTCTGGAGTTTTCGACTGCAGCAGCTAACCTTAAAACTCCCAAGCTCAAGGGTATTTGATAGACAGAACAAGTTTACTAAAAGGAGTTAGTGCTAGGAGAAATGTTTCAGACACACATGATGGCCATTTAGTCCCCATTCTAAAAGTAGATTTATTAAGTGTCTAAATTTAACAGTTGAAGCTGGTAGCTTGAAGCAATGTTAAAATGATGACATTGTCAGTAGACTGTTAATAATACAAACAAAGCTCATAGACATTGAATTCAAATTAGATTGGTATTTATTATTATTTAGAGTAATTTAGCACATAAAATCATGCAAATCAGTTAAGCCATATCATTTGAGTCAACAGATAAATAGAAAGTGCATTCGTGCAATTATATTTATTTTAAGTGAATATACACATTTGAGAACAATTTTATCAAGTCCTAATTTAAGACAGTTCTGTTTCGTTATCGATGGAGAACAATTAGTGAATTGCACATTAAATGACATGCTGTTCTCATGTGAAATTACTACATGATAACAACAGCTAATTAACTACATGATGATAGCTAATTAACATTCGTTCCATTAGCTATATAATTATTATCTGCTAATGATGTGTTTAACAATACAAACAAATTCATGAATCAAGAAATTGCCAAATTGAATTAAATTACAGCAAAGAAGCACAGGATGTTTGGAATAATGAAATGAAAATATATAATGAGGAATAACACACAAAGATGCTAAACAAAGAATAAAATTTTATATTCATGCCTTCATTGGAAATGCATTAGTTGCAGCCAAACTGATCATTAAGTAAGAGTTTGAATTTTCTTTTTTTTAAAATTTAAATTAAATTTAATGAATTTTCGAAATTGTACAGATCTCTCAGAATTCAATGGAACCATGCAATTAAGACTTCCCATGAGTATAACTGAAGTTGTTTGAAAGACAGTGAATGTTGAGGTGACTTTAATTGTCACTACAGTGGGGACTGGGGGAGGGGGGCCCAGCCAATTTGTTTGAACCAAAATCCGAAATTGCGCTTACACGTTTCAATGTCATACAGAATATACAACCATAAAAAAGTAATACGATTTATTCGTAGTTGACAGAAACTATGCTGCTAATGCTAAGTTAATAATCCTCTGGTGTCCTCATCACCCGGGGCCACTTATTGGGCCTTTCATGAATATATAAATGTCATACAACTGCAAAAAAGTAATACGATTCTATTCATAGTTGTCAGAAAACTAGTTTTAGTACTTATTGTTTCTTAATGAAATAGCATTTAAGCATCTTGACATACAAATACCTAGACCTAAAGCCTTGCAAAATCTAGTATTTTGGTTATTTTATGAAATTTATTCCTTGAAATTACAACCAGGATGTTATAAACTTTATTATCCAGTTTATCACAGAAAATGTCAAAGAAAATCCTCATAATCCCTCAAACTTAATTGGAGAAAGTGTGAAATGTTATTGCTCTGTCATTTGAGTCCATCAGCTATAACAGACAGGAGATTGAGACATCACTGTCTGTCTTCAATTCATTAAAACAATATACATTAAAGCAATATTCAAGTTCTTCGTAGTGCAAAATTTTCTAGTCTTAGTTCAGAGGGTAATTACAACAGGGACTACAAGAGTAATTTTGGTTCAACTGTATCTATAAACCATAATCACAAAACAAAATTATTTGCATATCAGACTTACATTTATTCGAAAAAGGGACAGAATAACATAGTAACATTTGAGAAACAAAAAAAGAACAATCCTGCTTAGTTATAAATTGCACTTTTTGACAGCCTGATTTCTCTTCCAGATTTGGGGTCAGCCAAAGTCTTGTGACTGTCACGTGACTGTCTGCGCTCTGATTGGTCACTTGTAGAACCAGATCGAGGTCAGAGGCCACGTGACTGGGGTCACACTCATCTGAAATTCCATACCGACTTATTCCAGATAGGGATGGGAATTAATGTCCAGCGGAACAGCTATCACGCGTCCGCCTTCTCCGTTCAGACAAGTATAGGAACACGGTCTTAAGATTTCTATCATTGCACCATGGGAATTTCATGTCAAAAATCTGATACAGATTATCTATTCTCTTTGAGGTGATTACAGTGTGGAAAAATCCACTCAGTTGCTGTCAATTCTTCCCAGAACTTTGGAGAGGGTGGGGGAACCCAGCCAATTTGTTTGAACCAAAAACCCTAAAAGAATCTTGAGGATCAGTTTCAAAAAAAGCTTGAGGATCACAGTTTCAATTTAAGTTTAATGTCTTATGTCTAATGTCTCAATGATACTGGATCTGAAGCTTAGCCTGCTTATATGACCAGCTGTTAGAGGCAGACAAAATGATGAGATGGTAAGGCTTGGAGTCCATGCAATGTTACACATTTACCCTATGGGTGGGGTCTTTTACTTGCCTCAGCATAGACAACGAGTACAAGGCATCTCCAATTTAACGTCTCATGCGATCAGGGATCAAACCCGGGACCTTCAGCAGAGCTGGCCAATAGCAAAGTTATAATAAAGTATAGGGTATCATCCCCCTTGAGGCAATATAATGATTGTAATGAAAGATTTTCCAACCCTCCTCTAGTTATATCTTTTTGTTCCTACGCCTCTGCTGCTTCCAATAACATAACACAATTATTGATATGATATAGACAAATTGATTAATATGGTCAATTTCTGTTGCTGTGACTTCAGTTGTGTGGTTTTAAATACTAAAATGCTATTTATTGCACTATCCACAAGGCTTAGCCAGGTTTCAAATCTTGTATTCACCATATCAGAAGCTGAGTAAACCATTAGTTATATCATATTGGCCATCTAAAACAGGTTAAACATATCCAGAAAATTTATTGCTTACATTTAGTAACTTTAGTCGCCTTCAGTTTTAGATAGTTGCCCATAGAACAGTTGTGTCCACTCTAGTTGAGTGAAATGTATTCCTCTCTCATCTTCCAAAGCTTAGCCAATCTCTGAGCCAAACACTGGGCGAGGTCTCAATCACAAGAGAGGCCTAACAACATCTAAAATCTCCCTCCCATTGTGAGTGTGGCTCCCCAATACCCCAGGACAAACACCCTAACAATCTTTGGCTTCTTGTTGAAAGACTGCATTCAGGAGAATCAAGCCCCAATCAAAGCAATCTAAGTCTGGAGTTTTCGACTGCAGCAGCTAACCTTAAAACTCCCAAGCTCAAGGGTACTTGATAGACAGAACAAGTTTACTAAAAGGAGTTAGTGCTAAGAGAAATGTGTCAGACACACATGATGGCCATTTAGTCCCCATTCTAAAAGTAGATTTATTAAGTGTCTAAATTTAACAGTTGAAGCTGGTAGCTTGAAGCAATGTTAAAATGATGACATTGTCAGTAGACTGTTAATAATACAAACAAAGCTCATAGACATTGAATTCAAATTAGATTGGTATTTATTATTATTTAGAGTAATTTAGCACATAAAATCATGCAAATCAGTTAAGCCATATCATTTGAGTCAACAGATAAATAGAAAGTGCATTTGTGCAATTATATTTATTTTAAGTGAATATACACATTTGAGAACAATTTTATCAAGTCCTAATTTAAGACAGTTCTGTTTTGTTATCGATGGAGAACAATTAGTGAATTGCACATTGAATGACATGCTGTTCTCATGTGAAATTACTACATGATAACAACAGCTAATTAACTACATGATGATAGCTAATTAACACTCGTTCCATTAGCTATATAATTATTATCTGCTAATGATGTGTTTAACAATACAAACAAATTCATGAATCAAGAAATTGCCATATTGAATATAATTACAGCAAAGAAGCACAGGATGTTTGGAATAATGAAATGAAAATGTATAATGAGGAATAACACACAAAGATGCTAAACAAAGAATAAACTTTTTTATTCATGCCTTCATGTCTCAGTGTTTATCCCAATGATTGATTCTTTGCTAATAAGCAGGGTTTTGGAAGTGACAAATAATTGATGGAAGTATTATTAAATATCTCAAGTACATTTCACTAATGGGTCTTTCACCTAATGGGTCTAATATTCCTTTGAATGATGTTAGAGAAAGATTTAATCTTCCTTGTGTTTGATGTGGGAATTACCACTTACTGACACATCCCAGACAACCTAGAATATGAATTAATACAGTCTGGCATTTTCTTTCCCACAGCTGGGTAATTGTTTTGCAGCTTGCTAGAGGCAGCAATATATTTGATAGGATACATATTATGTCCCAGAACCATTCGGGGATTGCTTAATATCCACGAAACCACATCATTAACAGCTTAGCCCAGTTGCTTGGCTACTGAGCATGTAGCTCTGAGCATTAATCTATATAGGCAGCAGCGTTGCGGTTCTTACAATGAGCTACGTGCACGTTTTGTACCATCTGTTGGAAATGCTTCAGTTGCAGCCGAACCAATCATTAAGTAAGAGTTTGAATTTTCTTTTTATAAATTCATTTCAATTCAAATGAGTTTTCGAAATTGAACAGATCTCTCAGAATTCAATGGAACCATGATGACAACAAGAGAAGGTATCAGCCAGAACCACCGTGTATTCAGGTCCTTCGTAGTGCAAAATCTTCTTGTCTTAGTTCAGAGGGTAATTACAACAGAGTAGTTTTGGTTCAACTGTATCTAAAAACCATAACTTACAAAACCATTTGCATATCAGACTTACATTTATTCGAAAAAAGGGACAGTTCGAGTGATGTAGTAACATATACAAAATAAAAAAAGAACAATTCCTGCTAAGTTATAAATTGCACTTTTTGACAGCCTGATTTCTCTTCCAGATTTGGGGTCAGCCAAAGTCTTGTGATTGTCACGTGACTGTCTGCGCTCTGATTGGTCACTTGTAGAACCAGATCGAGGTCAGAGGTCACGTGGCTGGGGTCACACTCATCTGACATTCCAAACCGACTTATTCCAGATAGGGATGGGAATTAATGTCCAGAGGCACAGCTATCACGCGTCTATCTATTCCATTCAGACAAGTATAGGAGCTGGGTCTTAAGATTTTAATCATTGCTTCATGAGAATTTCATGGCAAAAATCTGATACAGATTATCTATTCTCTTTGAGGTGATTACAGTGTGGAAAAATCCACTCAGTTGCTGTCAATTCTTTTCAGGGTCATATAAATGGAACTTGGCGGGAAGAGGGGGGGGGAGTTTAACAGTTTCAACGTATGTTTAATGTTGATTGTCTAAAAAATGCCTGGTTTTTGCATCCATATAATTAGCTAAAAACCATGCGTTTTCCATACGTTTAGTTGAACAGCTGCCAGAGGCTGATGTAATGATGAGCTAATAATGCTTGGAGTCCACACTATGTCACAAATTTACCCCATGGGTGGGGTCTTTTACTTACCTCATTAAGGCACCTACAATTTAACGTCTCATGTGATCAACATCCAGCTGGGATGGAGCTTATGAGGAGTGCCCAGGCTGGGCATCAAACCTGGGACCTTCAGCAGAAATGCCAATATCGAAATTATAATTAACATTCGTTCCATTAGCTGTATAATTATTATCTGCTAATGATGTGTTTAAACAATACAAACAAATTCACGAATCAGGAATTTGCCAAATTGGATTACGTTTGAAAGACAAAAAGACATATTTGCTAAAAAGATACTTGCACTAAATTAATATGGCTCGAGTGAGCCATTACTGAGAACAATGATAAAGCCACAATTTCTTTTTCTTGTTAGTAATAATTACTCGTAATAGTTAGTTAGTAATTAGCAGCACTGGTAGTAATATGGTTTATATTTGACCAAAATTAAACCTACAAATATAACCATACTTTGCACACTTGGAAATCCCTGAAGCTTCACTCTGGAAGTGACTTCACAACATTGCAGACCAACCCTTGGATCCAGGAAAGTATTCCAACGTATGTGGTCAAACGTATTCCCCTATACACCCTTCTAACATGCAAGAACGTGATAATCATGACAAATTTGTTTCATTCTAATGTAAATTACACAGCTGCATAGCACACAACTTGATGAACCAGCCTAATAATATGAAGTTGAGGGACCTCCAGAGGGGCATCCCCCAGAGGTCTATTGCTTTTATTGAGAGAGGTGAATGGGTTTCCATAGTGATACATCAATTTCCGATAGGTGTCGCTGAAGTGATTCATCACTTTCCACCAGATGTCAGCATTGTGACAGGCAACGCAATCCAGAGATGAGGTCGTTTGTCAAACGAGGATCACTTAAACCAAAATCACGCGAGTTCACATGACCCACGTGATAAAACTCGAGATTTTGTAGCCACGCGAACACATCATAAGCACTCTGAGCAAGTGATGTGGCAACTAAATGTTCTGGTTGTATGATCATATGATGTAAAAAAGAAAGAAAGTTGAAAAAAAAACAAGGATAGAGATAGTTAGAGCAGAAGACTAGTGTCATATGACTCCTATCTGTCAGTATCTGACGCTGCAACACGGAAGTACACTACTGTTCAAAAGTTTGGAATCAGTAGTAGTGAAAGTGGTTCAATCCACCAATGCAAAAGACATAAAACAACACGACTATTGTGTCACGCTCTTGCATGTTAACCATTTCTAAAACAAATGACTTGGTTCTTCAAACTTAAATTCTGTTAAGTGATACCTGGTAAAATAATTTTAAAGACAAACCGAAAGTTCAGAATTTGGAGTACTGTGTGTAGCAATGCATGTAAGTGTGTAGTGTGCGCATTATGGTATCTAGAGCTATACTACAAGGCAACAGCAAAGATATAATCTACTTTTTGGCCAGCTTTGGTATTTGGTACTATGTACAGCAATCGCTTCATGGAGTTGGAAAGCCAATGAGAGTCCTACATTCACATGACGTCATATGGAGTTTAGCTTCCAAGCCTATTAGATTGGTTTTCCAACTATGGCTGTAAGTACTATTCTTTTCATCATTACGTTCATTATGAGCAGACTAAAACCCCCTGACATTACAACTGGAAAAATAGCAAACGGATTGCTGTTGTTATCAGTTGACAATTTGGGCATGTCTTTTTGCTAAATTTCTGAACATATTGGCTTGGTAAAGAATGACGAAAAAAAGTAAACAAATTTTGGTGGAGAATAATTATATGGTGCAGAAATACCCTAAACGTTGTAATGACAATATACAATTATATGTACTTCTACTTAACTGACACTTCTTTATGCTCATCTACACTGCAGCTGTGCTGCCTATAATGCTGCATATATGAAGTCATTTGCTCGATACAAGCTGGTTTAACATCAAAGGGGATTAGGTATAAAGAGCTGTATGTCAGTAACACAGAAACAGCCGTGCAGTGCACAGCAAAGCCATTGATATAAGCCATCAACTTGGTATGGCCCTTGTATTGATTTGGGCACAGAATTTACTAACCCATTTCTCGACTGATCCCTGAGTGCCCCATCTCTAGATTCTCTACCACCAGTGAAAGACAATATCATCACTCAAGCTGAATATTAGAGAGAAATTCATATTGTCTAATGGGCAAACGAGAATGAGGTAGGAACGAGGTAGACAGTAGAGACAGAGAGAGCGAGATCTAGAGTGAGACAGAGACAGACAGAGACAGAGACACAGACAGAGACACAGACAGAGACACGGACACAGACAGACAGAGACAGACACAGACAAGACAGAGACAGACAGACAGACAGACAGACAGAGACAGACAGAGACAGACAGAGACAGACAGAGACAGACATATAGACGGATCTTCAGATAGACAGAAAATCAGGCAGCTAATAGAATATCAATAGAATGTTGGACACAGATAAACAGAGACAGATGGTTAAATGTAGGAGATGCTAGAACTGCAAGCCTGTGAGTTCGAAACCCACCATGGAAATAAGGAGTTCCTTGGACAGTAGGATGGCCCAAAAATAAAAATGTTTGAATTTGATATTGCACACCCTTTGAGGACGTTTGATGCAAAAATAACACATTTAAAATTTCAGGAAAATTCGGCAAGTGCAAGTTGCCTCCCAAGACCATCAGAAATACTGCACTAGATTGGGATGGACTTATAGTTAGTCCTTTCTTATTTGAATTAAAATAATCCTCACTGACTCCCAATGGGCGCAATTAGCTATAGTAAGCAACATTGAGTTTCAAGTTAAGAACAGACTTTATTTCAGTAGTGAATGTGAAACGCAAACAGCATAGTCTAGCATAGGCTGTTGGTCTTAATTGGCTTTCGTGACCAACTGATTTTTAGTGACATTGGTTGGCAGAAGTTTGAAAGGATGCTTAACAGCGTGGGATAGAAGCTGGAAGTAATTTTCTCTTTTTTAGTACTTTCTAGAAGTCAAAATTGAATTGGCTGCACAATTTGCATATTCATTCACCACCTTCAAAGCTTGAACATTACAAAAAGTCTTGCATGCTGCAATGTAGTTATTGCACTTGCACCATGTGTCTACTGGAGTAGTCAGGAACCTGTCACAAACATGACCAACTATGATACTGAAAGGTTCTGGAACTCAGGAATCTTACCAGGAACAGCACTTTGAAGATCTTTCGGAATGGATCTCTACATTGAAGAAGGCCCTGCTGCAACTTAAGGTTCTTACTGAGATAGCACATTGGCAGGTGGATCTGTATTATACATTCTGCTTCTCAACATTAGTAAGTCACTTGGAGGAGGAACTGCCACCAGAAGTGCTGCCATTGGATTGTGGTAACAAACAAACATTTATTGTAATGTCAAACTCACTTTAGCTCGTGTAAATTGATAGCAAATTCAAAATTTTCAAAGACAATAAATAACATGACATGGTGAGAGGCACCAGGAGCAGAAAATCCAATGTTTTTTTTTTGTTTGTTTTTTTAAAGTTTGAATCCAGCAAATATGTGGTAATCCCCACAAGATTGTTATTGTTTAGGTGTTGTTGAAGGTTTTTAACAATAAGAGTACGATGAAATTGAAGACATGCTATCTTAGATACGTTTAAATGAACCAGCACTAGCCTCTTCACTGCCAACCGAATCAACCTTGAACTTGTCAGTAGGATGACACAGGGACTCGAATCTGCAACAGAGCTCTTTATTTCTTGGCCCTTCGAGGAGGAGAATGCCTCAAACACACCAGCAGCATATCGAAGAGCAGTTGTTATAGCTGCTGTGTGAATTCCAGTGTTACATGCTTAACACTTGTCCACTCATGTACAAACTCAACCACCTTTTGACCCATCAGTGGTCCTTTTTGTTACTTAACATCTAAGCCAGATCCAACAATAGCCAGAGTCTTGCTCGAGTCCATCCAGATATTAGAGTAATTTGAAATCCACCTAAATGTGCAACAAGTCGAAATACCACATGCCACAAACTTGCATGAGAGAGGTTCATGAAAATTACAAGCGATTGGTATCAACTTCACAGCAGCTCTTAAACAACTTCATTGGCATCCTGTTCCCCAGAGGAGTAAATTTCGACTGCTCGTTACTGTTTATAAATGCAATGAGGCTCCTGAGTATCTGCAAGATCTACTGATCAAGAAACTCATCACTCGATCTACACGAACAGCAGTCAACAACACTAACGACCTGATAGTGCAATACACAAGACGAGCTACATTAGCAAAATGTTTTCTCAGTGGCAGACCTATAGACTCTGGAATGCCTTACCTGCAAATGTCAAGTCCTGCAGAACCTGAGATCTCTTTAGAATGAAAATTAAGACTTTCCTTTTTTAATGTACATTATTTAATTATGACATCATTTTAATTTTGATTTATAGCCTTTTTATACAGACTCTCCTTTTAATTTTACATAAAATCTAATATATTTTACATTGATTTATCAACTTTATATAATGCGTCCTAGAATGTGTACTTCAATTAGATGCTCCATCTAGAATGTGTACTTCAATTAGATGCTCCATCTAGAATGTGTACTTCAATTAGATGCTCCATCTAGAATGTGTACTTCAATTAGATGCTCCATCTAGAATGTGTACTTCAATTAGATGCTCCATCTAGAATGTGTACTTCAATTAGATGCTCCATCTAGAATGTGTACTTCAATTAGATGCTCCATCTAGAATGTGTACTTCAATTAGATGCTCCATCTAGAATGTGTACTTCAATTAGATGCTCCATCTAGAATGTGTACTTCAATTAGATGCTCCATCTAGAATGTGTACTTCAATTAGATGCTCCATCTAGAATGTGTACTTCAATTAGATGCTCCATCTAGAATGTGTACTTCAATTAGATGCTCCATCTAGAATGTGTACTTCAATTAGATGCTCCATCTAGAATGTGTACTTCAATTAGATGCTCCATCTAGAATGTGTACTTCAATTAGATGCTCCATCTAGAATGTGTACTTCAATTAGATGCTCCATCTAGAATGTGTACTTCAATTAGATGCTCCATCTAGAATGTGTACTTCAATTAGATGCTCCATCTAGAATGTGTACTTCAATTAGATGCTCCATCTAAAAATAATAAGTTCAATTCAATTCAATCAGCTGCAGTAAGATCAGAAGTGACACCAGATTGACATTGAGCCGACATGGAGTGTCCCATGGGAAGTCCAATATCAAAATACTGGACAGTGTGAACAGTGGTTGGCATGCTGTAGATCTGGAACTACAGATCCAGCATTGCCAATGTGGCCTGTCATAACTTAGTGAACCTTTCAGATAATTTTCACTTTATGAACATAGGAAAGAAATCCATTTGGCTTACTGTACTACTAGTAAGCTTTCCTGCAGCACGTTAAAGTGACATGTTGGTCTACAATGTTACATGCTGTAAATTGAAAAAGGATCAATTCAGTGAAAATAATGCTATGCATACTGAAGATTTGACCTAATGCAATCATGTTTAGAGGGCTCTGGGAGACCACTTAATATTGTTTGATTGCCTTTAAATTTTTACTGTGTCATTCTCTCACCAAACCTTCTCAAATGAGAGGGTGTGTAATAAAGAATAAGAAAGATGAAACATTCCCATATAAATATTGGCCACCCTAATGGATAGTGATGATCCTATTTGGAGAAATGCTGCAATGGTAATGGGATATTATTAATTTTACTGTTAGTAAAATGTGACACTCATGGAGTACTCCACTGTACTCCACTGTACTCCACTGTAGAGCGTATGTCTGGCTCTAGTAGTAGTACAGGGATAGATAAGGCTATTTACCATTTATAAGTATAGCTTAGATATATTTTATCAAAGTAGAAAACGTGATGCCATGTTAGTATGTGGAGGACAGAATCCTGTGTGATCAATGGGGTTAACTGATGTCACCTTGAGAAAACACCAGATGGAAAGACCACAAATAGTTGATAATGATAGGGAAATTTGCAATTTCTCGAGTAAACAATCTCAATTTCCTGTAGGACAATGTACATGTGACCACCGGAAAGCTGGTGCCTGGTGGTTGTGATTTTTCACCGTTAACCTAAGAGCACCCTCAGAGTATGGACCTCCTCGCCTAGAGCAACTTTTACTGGCGTGGTTATTTTAAAACTCTTCCAGAAAAAAAAAATTGTCCATGCACATATGATTTATGCTCTCATGCTACATTATACCAGTATGTGGCCTCCAGTGTCCAGAGAAGCAAGATGGCCTTGTCTTGAGGGCCAAAGTATTTATAATATTTTTCGAAACTTCGATGAACAGTATTAGTTGAACAACGAAAGTTAAGTTCTACCTTTGAAAGTGTCTTTGTCAAACTGAGCCAGACCATGAATGATATCATGCACTACCCGCTGCTAAAGTAATGCAGCCTAATCTATATCTGGAATCCAAAAAAATATAGAATTTTATAGAATTCTATCTTAAACAAAGCATGTTCAAGTAGAAGTCAACTATATACAAGCCCCACATTTCCATATAAGCATATATTATATACCCCCATTTCTGATTGTCGACAATTTGATTTGTTGTGATTTGGTATATATATGTATGTAGGCCTATTTAAGGTTATGCCATCCAAAGAATATCTAGAGATAGGGACTGGTACGTATTGATAATTATGTATTCAAGTCTGCTAGGTACAAATGGCTAAAAAAGCCATTTTCAAGTTGTACTGTAGATGAAAAAATGAAAGACTGAAAATATATTAAAAAATATACCTCTGGTATGCATTTTGTTCATATATAAAGATATGAACAAAATGCATACCAGAGGTATAGCAGAATATCAGACTGGATGAATATAATAATGCACTAAGGAGCAGCACATCTAAGTATTCGTCAGCAGCAGACGAATTGCATATTTCAGATTAATAATTTAATGTAAGCATGTCCATGTTAAGACAATTAGCCAGTCTTGTACACGAGTGTATTTTCAACATGCATGACATTACACGACCACGTTTATTATGAGTTATTGAATTAATGCATCGGTGAAATTTACTATACCCTGCCGAGTAAAAGTAAATATAAGCTTTATTCGTATAAAATATACAGTATCAATTCAAGATTAATAACAAAAACAAAATATTTAAAAACAATGATTTGCACCAAAAGAAAGAGGGTTAGCAAAACCCCCAGATAATCAATTTGTGGCTAAATATTCTATAACATCACAGATATCTTTTTTACTCAGACTAAAGTCTTCATACAACCCATCCCTGATATGAATTAATTCCATGATTTGAACAATAATTAATTGGTCTCTCTCTAAAAATAGTTTTGTAGTAATTCTCTTTTACAAGTTTACTAATATAGAAGTATTCATATAATTTAAACATTTCTTGTAATTTAATCAACATTTCAATTACAAGAAACACTGTACATTGTTATTTGCTATAGTGTTCCAAGACAAATAACTTTATATTAAATCTTGAGCTTGATTACCTTCACTTCATATATCTGTTTAATTAAATCTCATGGTCAGCATTCATTGAACAGTGTCATCAAGATATTTAATCACAAATATGTTTTTCACATGTGATAAATTTCAACCTTTTCAATTATATTTAGTCAATTATATTAAGTACACAGAATGAGTCAATTAATGACGATATTAAAATGCACCACCTGCCCACACGATTCATTATAATTAAGTGCACCTGAATTGTTGGAAATAAATGCATGACATTTCAACCTCCTGTGATGAAATTTGAGATTTTAGAGCCAATTAACTGCATGGATCAGTCAGAACACCTGGCTTGCAACTCATATGACAACTTTTTCATGCAAGTGTTCTGAATGGTGCTACAGGTAGAAAAATAAATATGATATCTTACTATTCTTCAGTTGCACTGATGGAAAGTTTGACATCAATAAACTTGTTTATTTTTAGAATATGACAATGCATACCATGAGTATTTATGACGTCATCATAGTTTACAATACATATTACAGAACACAAACTTTAATAGTATTCACACACTATTGGTGGCACCAAATTATCTGGTATGATATTTGACAGCAGATATCTCACCTCATCTCATCTCTATAGCCCCTGTCACACGGGCCGGTTGTGCCGTAGTGAACCCGTAGTATTACGTAATAGTTGGGGAAATCGCTACCCGGCTCGAAGCCGGCGGCCCCAATACGGCCACCCGTGGATACCCTTGGATACCCGTCAAGCACCCGTGGGACCCTTGGCCAAGCCGCGAAACCCGGCCCCGGTAGCCGGTTGTGCCATGCTTGCATGGCACAACCGTAGAAATCTCACGGGTGTAAAAAAAAACAAAAAAAAACGTGGAAGCCGGCGGGTGGCCCGTGGAACCCGGCGGGTGGCCCGTAGAACCCGGCGGGTGGCCCGTAGAACCCGGCGAATTATTCGTCCCTAATTTCACCCCGGCGGCTTGTTGAGGGGTTCTACGGGTAACCCGCCGGCTTTCACGTGTAACCCGCCGGCTTTTTGGTACCAGCGTCAGCGTAGGCAGGGAGGTATATACTTTAAAAAGCTGCTGCTCCTCTAATATTATTCCGATTTTCCTCAAATAAAGACTGAATGGCAGTATAGCTCATACTGATTCCATACGTATTTTCGGATTTAAAAAAACCCGAATATTAAGCGAGATATTTGTCTGAGAAGGCAGTTGTCTTGCGGCGGCTGCTGCTCCATTTATATTAATCCGATTTAAGTCAAGTCAGGACTGAATTGTAGTATAAATCATACTGATTCCATACGTGTTTTCGGATTGAAAATAGACCAAATATTAAGCGAGATATTCGTCTGAGAAGGTAGCTAGGTTGGCGGAGGCAAACAGTGGTGCTCTCGCAGACGTCCGCGCCCTGACTCTATCAATGCAGAAGGGCTGAGCCCTTCTTTAAAAGGCTGCTGCTCCCCTAATATTAGTCCGATTTTCGTCAAATTAAAACTGTATTGTAGCATAGTTCATACTGATTCCATCATGTTTTCGGATTGAAAATAGACCAAATATTAAGCGAGATATTCATCTGAGAATGCAGTTCTCTGGCGGCGGCCAGGTGCTCTGTGTATGGTCATGACTTGAATGGTGTGGTCAATATTTTTGACCATGATATATATACATTGTTTGGATGAGCTTTATTGCAATTCATTTCTACTCATTCTGCCAACTGCCATGACCGTTATGTCAATTGCTAATAGCATTTTGAATGATATAAAGAATGGGTGTAGAGAATACAGCAAATGCTCAATACATGTGTCAATTGCCTAATTGCCTAAATTGGGGTTCTTTGACCTGTCATTTGTTCAAAGATGACACAGTAATATGACATTGGCTTGATTGTCATTCACAATTACAAAAAGATGTAATTGCTTTCATTAATTAAAAACAATATATTGTATTGTAATTACCAGGCAATGATTATATTTGTATATTGGTATTTTTTTTTATACATGTGAACATTCTTATATTTTTGTGTATATTTTTGTAAAATTTAAATGTAATATTGATATTGTAATTAGTATTTGTGATTTGATCTGTGATTTTATTTACTATTTTTTATGTACTTATATGGACCAAATATTAAGCTAGATATTCTATATTATATAATAAGCATATGAATCTATCTGTCTATCTAAACTATCTGTCTATCACATATTCGATTTTCGTCAAATAAAGACTGAATTATTCAGGGAAATGTGTAGAATTTATATAATAGTTAAGGTGGGGAAAATTAATGGAGTAAACTAGGCACAAACAAGAATATTCTTATTAATAAAGTTAGTAATACCTCATAGAATATAGATATGTAGATAGACAGATAGTTATAAGATCTTCACCTAATAATATGTTACTATCAATAATTCATTAATTCGTAATCAATAAAAAACGAAAATAAAACAATGTTTGTTTGCTTGTTGCCAATAAAATTCCGACTTGATAAAGATGTCCATGGAGCTATAACAACTATCTATAGATAGATATACTCTAGTTTATATAAATTATCAATATTTCGTTGTTGTTTCTGAAAATAATCCAACTGAAATTAATATTGATATTGCATGTTCCATCCATGATCAAAACAATCTCCCTCTTTAATATGCATATTAAACAGGAATCAGTTGAAATTCAGAACTTCAATTAATGCTTGTGATCAATGATGAAAAAGCATGACTTACCCCATTCTTTGTATTATTCAAAATGTTAATAGCAATTGACATAACGGTCAATTCAGAATTTCAATTTATGCTTGTGATCAATGATTTCAATTCATGCTTGTGATCAATGATGAAAAAGCATGACTTACCCCATTCTTTGTATTATTCAAAATGCTAATAGCAATTGACATAACGGTCAAGGCAGATTGCTATTACATATATAGGTTAATTGACTTTACAAAACCAAAGGAAAAGTCCTTCCCATTGGCCAGTTGGCAGAATGAGTAGACGAATATCTCGCTTAATATTTGGTCTATTTTCAATCCGAAAACACCTATGGAGTCAATATGAATTATACTACAATCCAGTCTTTATTTGACGAAAATCGGACTAATATTAGGGGAGCAGCAGCATTGATACAGTCCCGGCGCGGACGTCTGCGAGAGCACCACTGTTTGCCTCCGCAAACCTAGCTACCTTCTCAGACGAATAACTCGCTTAATATTTGGTATATTTTCGATCCGAAAACAGGTATGGAATCATTATAAACTATACTACAATTTTAGTTCTTATTTAACGAAAATCGGACTAATATTAGGGGAGCAGCAGCCTTTTAAAGTATACTCCTGGAAGCTACGAGTTACTCCTACTACTCGCCTGCTTACTCCTACAACTCGGCGAGTAACACGTAGAACCCGCCGAGTAACCCGTAGAACCCGCCGAGTAACCCGTAGAACCCGCCGAGGCACCCGTAGAACCCGCCGAGGCACCCGTAGAACCCGCCGAGGCACCCGTGGAAGCCGGCGGGTATCCCGGCGGGTTACCCGTAGCACCCGGCGGGTAACCCGGCGGGTGCTGCCCCGCCCCTTTTTGCTGCCAGAACCGGTCGCCAAACCGGCGGAAAGAGCTGTTACATAACTATTACGTAATACTACGGGTTCACTACGGCACAACCGGCCCGTGTGACAGGGGCTTATGGGTTCAATCCCAGGCCCGGGCACCCTTCATGAGCAACAGCCCAGCTAGATTTCGTTCGAATGAGACGTTAATTTGGCGGTCCCTTGTGTTGTTGTGTCTATCCTGAGGCAATAAAAGATCCCACCCATGGGGTAAATGTGTAACATAGTTGAACTCCTCCTCTCTCTCACCTCATCAATCAAACCTCGATAGCGGCAAGAACTTGCCTTAGAGGGCTGCACTTTCCATATCTATCCATCTATCCATCCATCGAACATAAGATACAGTACGATTGTGCTGTATGTTAGAAATCTTATTGGTCATCTTTTATTAAAATTTGTTAAAATCTATTGAAATCATAACGAGAAGATGACCAAGAAGTACTGCAATCCACACAAACTATAAAAAACACGAAAGGAGCTCTGGAGATAAGCTAGCACTGGGTAATAACTGTATACAAGTAACCCAGATCGTGACATCTTACAGTGCACAGCGAAGAGATTGATATGAGCCATCAACTTGGTTTGGCCCTTGTATTGATTTGGGCACAGAATTTACTAACCTATCTCGGACTGATCCCCCAAGAATCCAGTCATTAATAGTGTTATACGAGAAGTCATCACTTGCAATCAGGGAACAGAATAGCAAATGAGATAAAGATAGAACAAATGGACAGACAGATACAGGTGTAGATCAGGGGGGTCCAATGCTTCAGACATCAGCTTCTTAATGTATTGACCAGCTCCAGTAAAAGTCAAGGGTTCAATTCATGGTCCAGCCACATTTCATGAGCTAAATCTCAAATTGATGTCTTTCGCATGAGACTTATAAAAATGGTGATTCCAACAGAATCCTCATCCTCTCTGTCTGTTCATCAATAAACCCTCGAGAGTGCCAATTATTACAATTTTAGCCTGAATCATCCTAATCTTAATGTGATTTATCATTTGAATAGTTGTGGCTCTAATTCTTTTAGATCGCAGTTTATTTCTTACATCAGTGTAATGGGCATACGTGTTATCCACATTTACTTTTAAACACAATCAATATGGCCTGAATAATGATATTGGCGGACATGACATAATTTGTCACATGACATACCTTAAGGTCTAATTGGAAAAAAAGGTCATACAGGAACCCAAGGTCATACAGGAACCCAAGGTCGCACAGGAACCGAAGGTGATTTCCTGTCTGGACAATATGTCGCCCCGGACCAGTATGACAAAGTGTGCTAGGCACCTGACCAGCAATTTGCACCTGGCCTCTGGCTGGTTTTAACCCTCAAGCATAAATCTGTATAACCATGAAAGGCGAGCTCCAACAAGATACAATGTGCAGTATATCAAAACATTAATCTCACCAATAAGATCGCCCTATTTGTAGAATTAGGCCCTTAGTCTTTATGACGAGGGTTCCAACTTTTTCAACAACAATTAATCAAATGAGGAAGATTTCTTTACTGAAGTGTTTAATCTTCCCTTTTCAGTATTATGTACGTTTACCGTTCCTGGTTATCTCATCTTCTTTCCTCTTCCTTCTCTTCTTCTTAAACCTCTTCTTTTTCTTCTTCTTTCCTCTTCTTATTCTCTTTCTCATCTTCTTCATATCTTCTTCTCTCTCCATCTTCTGCTTCACATCTTAATTTCCTCTTCTAATCGTTTTCTTCTCTTCTTCTCTTCCTCTTCTTCTCTATGTTCCTCTTCTTCTCTTGCTCTTCTTCTCTTGCTCTTCTTCTTCTCTTCTCTTCCTCTTCTTCTTCTCTTCCTCTTCTTCTTCTCTTCTTCTTCTCTTCATCTTCTTCTCTTCCTCTTCTTCTCTTCCTCTTCTTCTCTTCCTCTTCTTCTCTTCCTCTTCTTCTCTTCCTCTTCTTCCTCTAATTCATCTTTTTTCCTTCTTCGTTTTCACTTAAAATGTTTTGTTCCACAATATTTGCCACACCTGTAGTTTATAATCTGATGTATTGATGAAATTTGAATCCCTCAGAGGTTTTCTCCCTAAACACTTCTCATCTTTACCTTAGTATTTTGAGTTATTCACAGAACACACTTGACATTATTAAGAAGAACTCAGGTGTTCTGCTTGTGACAGGTGTAGAAAACTACCCGCATAATGTAAATGTGATACATTTTTCTGTCATCCTGGTGCTAGGCATCAGTTTCAATATTATTTTTACACCGACCAGAACAGCATTACAGGATGCTTCTCTGCATGCACTTAATTTGCATTCATATGCAAAATCAGTGCAACGACATAAGCATTAAGTACAAGAAGAATACACAAAGTGGCAAAATACTCATAATCAATTTTTTTAAAATATTTTTTATATCTGGCGTCTAGACCTATGGCTGATATGAACTTCAACAATGCCAGATATCTATAACCAGAGATACTCAGTAACAAAGTTAGGTCAATGACTGACAGGATATTGGGATCTGTAAATTACCTAGATTTTATAACAGTTTTGCTTGGTGAAAAAAATAAATAAATAAAAATTATGAATCTTAAGACTGCATGTGTTATGTAATTATTTTGTAAATAATGTCAGGTGAAGAAAAGATATTTTGACCAAAATTTCTGCTATCCTTATGATTACAAAATCAAGATAATCCACACAAGAGCGCACTACAGTGACCACAGGTTTAGGTAATTATGAATAACGTCCTTGGTTGCCCCTTCCAAAGTTCATAAATTAAACTTTTTGTCATAATTGAACTTGTAACCATGGAATTTTGCCGCGTTAGAAAATGCTAAACATCTTTTTGTTTTAAACTATTGACCTTTTTTTGGTCTGCTTGAAATGGGCTGGGAGTGTAGCAGTTCGAGTCCAGTCAAGTGGAAAACATTTTTTAAATTAATAATATGTTTACAGGTCATTAATATCTTCTATCGACGATTATCACACAAGTCTGGTACAGGTCTCTTTTTGAAGAGAGCTTTACTTTTTATCCATTTCTTTATATTCAAGCTTTCTTATAAATAATCCTGTATTGGCATTCATTCAATTTCACACTGGACAATTAAACACTCCAATTTCTCTGCCATTGCCAGATATCTATTCTCTTTTTTAAAAAAGAATTTTCACAAATATCTCACCCCAAGGGCATGATTAAAAAAAATTTACCAAAAAAAAAGAAAAAGAAATTAAGTAAATTTAGTAGATGTAGATGTTATTGCCATGAATTACATTCATGCACTGTCATCACTTTAATATAGGATTTGGACAAATGGATATTTGTTTGATATGCAATGTCCGGAAAATTCATGACTCAAAATGGGTAGTTTTAGATTGTTTGTCTTGTCAGATATTTATTTTTCACACCACTCATATTACTAGCAAATTTAATAGACTTCTTGAGAAAATTTTTTTTTTGTTCATACCAGTCTTATAAGTGGAAATATCTGACGTCAGTCGATTTTTAGAGTACAGATTGGTTTGTGTCATCAAGTACACAAGAAATAAATGAATGGGTGGCTCTGAACTGCCACAAGTAACATTTCTTTCTACTCGTGTAAAAGGTCATTCGTGCTGAATACAAATGATAGGTTGCTATGTATTTCGAGAATTCTTTTCACTAGAAATGTCATTTTACAGTGTGAGAGATACTGTTACACATTTCCATATAATCATATAGCAGCTAAAGTCAGCCATTATGAACTCCATGCCCCCATGGATGCGGACTAGATACATAGATACATAGATACATAGAAACATAGATACATAGATACATAGATACATAGATACATAGATACATAGATACATAGATACATAGATACATAGATACATAGATACATAGATACATATGGAAAGTAGCAATCCCCTAAGGCAAGTTCTCGCCACTATCGAGGGTTGATTGATGAGGTGAGGGAGAGGAGTCCACCAATGTTACACATTTACCCCATGGGTGGGATGTTTTACTTGCCTCAGCATAGACACTAAGTACAAGGGACCGCTAATTTAACCTCTCATCCGAAAGTCTTATCAAAATATATATAAATATTTTTTAATGTCATGAATTGTGGTCGTGTGACCCTTCCACACGATTCCTTCAAGTTCCATGACTGTTACCATTATGCTATAGCTGTCCAATTCTGTAGACCACAGTACACGCAAAGATTACGGCCATATCTCCCTGATGACTGCCCAGCTGACATGTGTCAGAACTAATACCGAAGTCACCAGAGGTCACTGACCTTCACTGACCTTTGACCTCATGTCATTGACCTTGTCACTTATCATTCTTGGCCGTCAATCTCTAATCTCTCAACAAAACACTAAGCAGCTGCCCAGTCGGGCTATTGTTGGTTGTACGGCATTGCACAACACTACACAACAAAAGAAATCAACATTTCAAAGACAAAATAACAACCCATAGTTTAGATGGCTTCAAAACATACATTAGAAGACATTTTATAGATTCTGACAATAAATTTTACCTTATCAAAAATAGTGGATTTTCACGGAAGGTTCTCTATATTTCCACCAGGTGGCAATGACAGAATACTACAATTCTATTGGCTGAAAAAGTTCCCACCCTTGGCTGTGATTGGCTGAAGCAAAGTGCATCCAAGCAGTAGTATTTTTAGTGCATTTTAATGTATATTTGACACCTTATCATTCAGTTGATTTTTGTTATTTTTCTGAGAAAGTTATATTTATTGAATAAGTCAGTTATTATCTTCTACGTCTGAAAAGCAAAATGAGTAATAAGAGGAGAGGAAAGACTTATGTCCTGTTGAATTCAGGGCTGCTCAGTGAAAAGACTCTATTGCTACATCTGTGATCAAAATTGCTCCACTGGAAAGTCCTTGCCTAATGTCACTAATTTATCATGATATCTATATAGTTCAAAGATGTATGTGCATATCATTCCACAATCCAAATTTAAGCTATTTCCAAAATAATGTGTCATAATTATAAGGTGGCCCCTGAGAAGCCACACATCATTGTCTTAGCGGGGGGTCTCCTTGCTGCTTTTGTAACTGACTTTCCCCATGGGGCTTATGAAATCATTGTCATTGTCATTATGCATTGGAGAAGTCGGGGAGTCTCTGGTGTGGTCAACTAATGGATGAAGGGCAACAACACCAACATCCTAATTTGACATACAGATTGTCTGAATCTGGCTTCAAACCCAGTATCATTATGACATAATATAAGTGCTTAACAACTGAGCCACTTACCAATTTTATAGACTTGGAAACCACTCTCACTGGCAGCATCACCTGTTGTCAAGTTACTTAGTTTTTATGCTTTTCTTCAAAACCGACAAATATCATACGAAGTCATATAAAATTATTGCTTGGGTGTGGCTTTTTCTTAAGTGCAATAAAATTGGCAGAAATAATGATATAACAATACCAAAAAAAAACAGGTAATAACCACCAGCCAGAACGGAAATTATATTAGAACCCACTACCAAATTACCTCATTCTGAGTTACCCAATCAAGCATAGTCACCACTCATATTTCGATGCTAATATATATAGCATTAGTATTATATATGTTTCTTCTACTCAGATATAAACTGAGTAGTTTATAAATGTTTGTAGTTCTAGTATTGATACGGACCTGCCTTTTTTGTGTGCCTGAAATAAAGTCTTTGAAATGAATTGTATTTCTTAAAGCTTATTCTTACAGGAGTTAGTTCACCTGGTAGAAAACTCTAAACTTGAACTCTAAAACTGAAACAATGACATAATTAATGATCCAAATTAATAATGGAAAAGACGAGACACAAATTAAGGCTATAATTACGTCGACATATGATAGAATGAAGTCGACATATCTATGTAGCAGCACATTGTAAATACAGTCAAGCCTCTGTGAAGCAGTCACCCCAGGGAAACAAAAAAAAGAGATGGCTGTTTAATAGATGTGTAAAACAAAGAAAATTCAATTTGGGGGAATTGGATTGTACTGGCCGTTTAAGACAGGTGGTCGTATTAAACAGGTGGCTGTTAGTCAGGTTTGACTGAATGTAGCACAGTTATAATAGCACACAATAAGAATGCATCTAGTCAGACATTCATAATTTTTCCTACTTCGCAAAACTTGCCCACATCCAAAATCAGCTCTCTCATTGCATGACAGAGCCTTGACATAACAAGTAGAAAGTGACCATTGCCTGTTGCCATTTGAGCCAAAAAGAGACCTAGCCATCATAACTGACACACGAATGACCACAAGGGTCAATGGTGGACCTTGCTCTTTTCCTTAATAGCCACAAATATCAGAGTGATATCAAATAAAACTTGCTCCTGCACCATGTCATTACTACCATTAGACTGGTGTATTTCCATATGGAGACATTAGTTTGGGATCAGGTGGCTAGCAAGATTTGCTTCACAGCTTCATGGTAGAACTCTGTGACTGTGTGGATGGGTTTAAACTCAATCTCTGGCAAAGTACAACATATAACAACATGTTATAAGAATAACATTAGTAAACTGATATCTGACGTCCTGGTGATATGCTGCTCAATATTATTTTACAATGACACCAGCTGTAACTTAGTCAGCTTATATTACCAGCAGCTAGAAGCAGATGCAATGATGAGATGATACAGTTTGGAGTCTATACCATGGTACACTTTTACTTGCCTCAAAATATGCTGCTGAATGACATATATAATTTTAACTAATTTTGTTCTGAAATTCTGCTGAATAATTTAATTTTAAAATAATAGCATTTTAACTGTTGTTCTTCTGGTTAACTGGTATTCAGCCAGCATTCAGTTACTTGCTGGATACCATACTTGAGTCATAGTTTTTCAGCTGATCTCCTCGACATCTATTTCATCATTGTTAATCCAAAAACACTATTCTGTTACCTTAATGAGAAAATCAACTTTTGTTACGACACATACATTATTTATGACAGACATCAATCATAATCAGCAGTAATTGATATGGGACAATAGAGGGCAAAATAACAGGCATGGCACAGATTTCAGAGGAGGCATCCCCTGTCAGGACTAATAAAAACAAGTGCTACTCCGCTGCTAAATGCAAGATACCCTATCTGCTGTTGGCTGAGCATGATGGTTTTACTGATGCAACATCTGTTCCAATTTGCTGATGCCTTCGTTATCCCATATCCTGTTGAGGATATCATTTATTATGCAATGTCAGCACTAGTATCAATAATACCTGGAATGCATTGACCTTGTTAAGCTGACAGGTATTAAGGTTAATGTTGTTTTGCTTAATTAAGAAAGAACTATTGCAAAACAAAGGCATATGTTGACAGGGAGCTTTTTGATTAAATGAAACGAATCTCCTTCATTTTGTCTCACTTTTACAGCTGAATTAATAGAGTTGAAAACCAACTTCGTACACTTGGAAGCTAAACTCCAGATGAAGTCATGTGAATGTAGGACTCTCATTGGCCGAGGGATTGCTTCAACCAATAAGAGGCTGTGATTCACATGACGTCATCTGCAGTTTAGCTTCCAAGTCTATGAAATTGGTTTCCAACTCTATGAATACGGCTGTAAATGCTTCACCTGGAATGGCGATTTTCTGGTTACAATGTGGCGCTTTTCTAGTTGCGATGCACGACAGGCTAATAACAGATTGCCTCTGCCCCCCCCCCCCCCCCCCCACCATCGAAATGCAATGACAGAAGTACCACCAGAGGTCACTGGCACAAAAAAAAGAGCATTGCCTTGATGAAGTCATTTATTCAGTGATGTCTCTTTGTTACAGTAATGATGACATCATCTAATTTTGTTTTATCTGCTTCGGTAGCACTGCCTTCTGTTAGTTTTTCTCCCATTGCCTTCTTTTCATATTATGGTCTGTGGATGTTGCTGCCAAAATAAAAATATTCCCTTTTCTTTTTTTCAATTTACCCACGTGTGTGTTTATAAGAGGTTGATGATTTTGCAATGAAATAGAAATTTTTATTATTCTTCTTCAATACAATTCTGCTGACATTATCATCATGTCTGAATATATATGTATAAGTATATCATTTTGCGTCTATTAGTGCTGACAATTATTTTTTAGTTGAATTTTCAACATGAAAATTGCATATCACGTTGTAATGCAGTTGTCTTATCATACATATGTTCAACTTCGGAAACAACATAACATACTGAACAATGCTGAAGGCTACATGAATATAACCATTGAATGGGAGCTATAATTTCGCCTACAAATGATATGTTGGGCTATTCTTATATGTCATATATATATAATCTCTTATTTTCTCTGCTTCAGCTGAGATAAAACTGCACTCGGATGAGATGAAACTATTCTCACAGAACCTCGTTCAGCATGTAGAAAAAATGATGAAAAATCCCACATCAAATGGTTCTTAGGCTGCTAAGCACTTGCTCAGATGAGAGAAACTAATTTTCCTGATTAATGCCTAGTCCTTCTCACAAGATTAAAGTTTCAGGATCTCTCTCAAGGCTTGGTAACTGGAAATAAAGACATGCTTAGTTTCCTACTGTGGAAGTATAAGCAGAATTTTATGGCAAAAGAAATATTAAAGGTGCACTGTCTGTCAAATTTGCACATAAAAAAAAGTAATGATATAAATCAATACTGCCTTCTTGTTTTATGATATATTTTACCATTACATGCCCATTTTTGGTCAACAAACAACAATTTAGTTTTAATTTACAATAAATAATATAAATATTAGCTTTTCCTGCCTCAAAAACTTAATATGTAAACAAACCCAGTGATGACATCACAATACTAAACAATGGTGATGATGTCATTTCCATTGTGTTTCCAATGTTTTGGTCTGGATTTTCTCTCAATGTATAATTAATTTTTTAGTAATTAATGTCTGATAAAATCATTAGATCACACACATTTAGTGTGCCTTGATAAATAAAGGTTATTTATGAACTATTTGATTGAGTCTTACAAAATCGCAAATTTGACAGACAGTGCAGCTTTAATGCATTCAGTAACTAAGTATAGCACACCTTTTGAAATTGGCTGAAGTTCTCCATCTGCAGAGCTGTAGTTGACTATAACTATCCATACCTATCCAAACCTATCACCAGATATCCTGACGATAGACATGCGCCATTACCATGCCAACAGATTCAAATGCATGAATGAAAGTTCCTGAAGAAATACCAGTGCATTAAGAAGGAGTAGCTCTCGACAATGGATGACAAGACATTTATAAAAGGTAAAACCAACAATCCATTAAGACCACACTCAATGACACCTTTCACAAACATTTTGGGGGAAGCAGATAAACTTCAAAGACAATGAGGTAATGAATTTTTTGTGAATCAAATCATTCGAGTTCATTTCATGTCTTTGTCCTTCATTATCTAAAGCTGTGATAAAACGTGGCTGCTTTTAATGATTGCTTTTCAGCCATGAAAATAATGATGTTAATAGAAAAGAATGAATGGGTTTCTTATTTAAGGAACAGCATCTAAGGCAGGAAAATCAAAAGGTTCAGCAGAGAGAGTGGGCTAAAATAAAAAGCCATTCTAATGCCATGACATTATTTTGTCAACAATAGGGCTTTTATTTTCTACCATACATGCCAGATACCGGTGCTCCTTATTGCGTTCAAATTTGTTTATAATGACAAAAATAAAAATGGGACAATCATTGATCTTATCAAGTTACACAAGAACTCAAATTTAGACAATTACCTTACACCAAAAGTTTTTGGCTCATTAATGGTTGCGCAGAAACTTTTTTCCACCACAGCACTGTAATGAGTTTCCGTAGTTGTCTTGCAATTTAACCGTAGTTTTTACTGCAAAATAAAAAAAAATTTATACAGCACACAACCATAAAATATTTACGGCAAGTTACAATAAATCTATTCTACAGCACAATGCTATAAAATGTACAGCTGAGGTACAGAAAATGGCAGTGTACCATACTTTTTTCAGTAGATTGCTGTCAAAATAGACCAAATCCATGGGAAGACACCATAAAACTACTCTACACCATGATACAGCAGCATTTTATGGTATGATACAGTAAAGTTCAGCTAAAGTAGGATACCATAAAATTTACTGTGGGATGGCTCAACATTGGTTTATTATCAGCCGTCATCAACGGTCATTTACAGTAAAGTGCCGTTTTAAGATTTCACGGTAAGCGGTCATGAAAACTTACTAATTAGAAGATGCATGTGCCGTAATTTTACGGTTTGTTCTACTTTATGGTAGATCAACTTGTAACTGTAATTTTCGCCACTAAAATAGGGTAAAAACTACCAGATTTTTTTAACAGTGTGTATCATCGTGCTTTGTACATATCTATGAATTGTATCGGTCAATGACATATACGCATTTTCTTCTGCTTATTCACATTGAGCTGCCTAATTGAAAGTGTAATTTACATTTAAGGACTTGCATTACCATTCATTTTTTTGAAAGTTCCAATATATGAAAGGAAATATAAATCCAATTAAAAATATAATTAATCTATGACCTTGCTAAGGGATTGTGTAAACTTCAGGTAAAAATACAACAGTAGAATTCAGTATGAATGTTCAATTTTATTTTTTGGAGCAGCACAATTACCTTAATTTCACGATATTTTCAATGAGGATTTTTTCCATTCTTGTCATTCTATGGAAATTTGTCATGGTCACAGAGATACAGCAAAATAAGAATAGAAATGCAGAAAACAGTTAAAGAAAATTATCACAGAAGTGCCATTATAAGTCATAGACCTCATTTCTTCCATTTTGCCCTACTCCATGAGTTATATGAAAACAAATATGCAGAAAGCATGGAGACAGTTTCTGTATAATAAATAAGAAAGAAAAAACTGTGACATCACATTGTTTGAATTCACACTATATTATGTTATGAAATGACATCATGAGAATTGGAATTCACTAAAAAGACAGCAAACTGAGATGTTCAAATTTTGGATTACAATAAATTGCATTCAGCTCAGTTTTACACTGTTATTATAATCAAGCACACACAACAATAAATTAAATACTCATATGCGAATCAAACAAAACAAAAAATTCTTTGTAATCTTTTGTCATAATATTATATTATGAATAAAAAAAGTTGAATTATAACTTAATTCACAGTAAAATAGAGCCCTTCGAAAATGTATTTTTTTTAATTAAATTAAAATTGATCATGTTGATTGATGGCTAATTTTGGTGGATTGGCCATTTCACGTTAAAGCCCGTTCATTGTTGTACATTTTATTAAAAAATATATGTAATTAATAGCCTTCAAAATCAATTCAATTCAATTCAGAAGCACACAAAGCAATACACCAGTTTATATTCATACTAATGCTGATGGTCCATGTTAATGGATTGGCCATTTCACGTAAAAGATTTTTCATCGTCGTACAGTCATCACTACTACCATAAACCCTGACCTTGATCAAGATTAGGAGTCCAAGCTGATAGCTTCTGACCATTTCTGGTGCTTAAGTCTTATCAGGATCAATGGTAGGTCATTGGCCTGGGAGGAGGATTAACCCATCTGGGCTAATACCTTGTCATAGACATTGAAAGAGTTCTGTTGTCAGTGCTTTTATTCTGTGAACAAATTGACAGATTGAAAGCAATTCTATCTTAGTTGAACTTAGTATGAAAGGAATTCTAAGAAAATATCATTAGTAAAAAAACATAACATACAAACATATGGATGGATTTATAATGGAGATTATTATAGTTTCTTTTGCAAACAAAATTTGTTGGCAGTTGCACTACTAATAGCTTCAGATAAAAATTAAATTTAGTGTGAAATAACCATTCACTTTAAAACCTCCAATGTGCATCAATTCTTGCCAAGAAATCCCATAGAATATCCCATACAGCCTTGAACAGCATATTTCCTCAAGCATTCTGTCGACTTTTGAGCCGAGTGATTTAATCTGAAATTGAAGGAAATCTCGTGTGATCCCAAGGCCACCAAAGGCACATGCCAGCAATAGGTTTTTCTGGCTTCCCAGAAATCTCTCATCAAGTCCATTGAAGCATCAAATGCTGCCTGACAGCGACTTCCTGAATTAGTGTCAAAAACAGACCTCTGGATTTGAATAGCCAACACTTTAATTGTCAAAAACAGAGGCAAGTGAATGGAGTCCCACAGAACAAAGCCTAGTTGCTTTAGGATTTGTTGTGAAAGCATTTGTGAAGTAATTACTGGCTGTTCTGGGAAATTACTATTGTGCACACCCATCCTTTCATACGCCAACCACACAATGGTCCCTGACAGCTAAGCTAGCAATCAAAGCACAGTTGACAAAAAGGAGTAATTCAAGGTGCAGGCTGAGATCTAATTTGTTTTTGTGTCAGCACATTCGTATTCAATAAAACTCAAATTTTGTATTAATGAACACTATAGATTTATCAGTATTATATTTATCCTCTATATTAATTCATAAAGATTGTATATATATTTAAGATATTACAGATACCAAATACTAAAAAAGGCAATCGAATGTAAATCCAATATGTTAAGTCAAGCCAAGCAAACTTATTTCCCGAAAAGGGTAATTCTGTGCCCACACACGAATACATGATATATATATTTGTCTATTTATCGGGTGAAAAAATAATTAATTTCTGACTTACTTGACAATGAGAGGAAATTCTGAAGACTCATTACCCAACTATGGCTACTCTATAAATAGTTGACTGGCACAGAGACGTTGCACCATCTCCATTTGTCCACATTGTGAAAAAACCTCAATACCATTGCGAGTCACAATTAGATTTACTTCAATCTAGATGGTCTACCATAAATGGACTGCTGCTGATTGTAATAACTTGTGACATCAATAATTGTGACTGAACCTATCCGACTTCCCTACCTCCTGCCCGAATAATGCGATATACCCACGATCAGTGAGGAAATTGAATAACCATCTGGCGACCAATCTGGTTTATTACAAGCAATCGCTGGTGCCCAAACCCAAACCAGCTTCCCCATCAGAGGGAGATGCCATCAATTGTAATAAATGAAGACCTGTATGCTTATAATCCACCAGCCCAGGAGCCATTTAATAAATGCGGCTCAATATGTGTAAGGGAAATTGGGAATTATTGGACCTGCTCCGCCTTTCCATGGTTACATTACTGAGGTCATATCTACAGAAATTCTTTGGCAATACTATTTATTGTCAGCCATGCTAAAAGTCTGCTATGTAGTTCTGACGGACTTACATATGTCCCATTCAGGCAAAAAGTCAAATCATGCACTTTTAGTAAGACTTAATCAGTAAAGGTAATCTGAGACTGCAGCTTTTCATTAGCTTGCTCTTTATAAATGTTTAAATTTAAATTTTTACTTATTAACCAACATGGAGTTTACATTTCCATGACCTAGCAAAGGATTTTCCAGTTCATGTTTCCATATTTTGAATTTGAAATTGAGAATGGATTATGATCATTCCATACACATTCCACCCATAATGCATCACAGTCTTGGATATTTTGTGGGGAATATTTATTAGCATAATCCACAAAAATTATAGAATCTGCCTTAGTTCAATACCACAGTCTGCTTCTACATTGCCAACAATCTGAAGATCTTTTCAAGCAACTTCTGAGGTATCCTAATTATAATACATAAGACACGTGTACTCGGTGTATATGCTGGGGAAATCAAAATATCCCACCCATGAGGTAGGGGTGTAACATGGTGTGGACTCCCAAGCTTTATAATCTCATCAATACGTCTGTTAGACAGACATGTTCACTGCATGACCATTTTTATGGGTTACAAAAACAAATTCTTCGTTTCATTGGTCACAGAACATCAGACAACCATGAACAATTGGAAGTTCCTGGTTTTTGTGTACGCCAACGCTCTGTTACCAAATATATGGAGGCACTTCATCATCATTAGGGGAAATTCAGCTGCACGCCGAATATGGAAACAGACCAAATGCCCTCAAATTGGGTGGCCAGACGGAGCAGTAGGTCTTCATACAATGGAGGAAATGGGCTCTGGAACATCTATGTAAATGCAGCCCATATATAGCCCACTAGATTTATCACACACGGAGGTGCACTGTTAGCTGCCGCACTCATCCTATATACAATTGTACTAGGGGAGTTTTCCTTGGTGTGGAAAGGAGTGGGAAGTAAATTATATTGAGCAATATGCCTTTTTACCTGACTATGCCAGTACAACAGAGTAAAGTGTATTAATAGTTATATCCCTAATAGGAGGGAGTTAACTAACATTTTTGTTGGTTATATCCCGCAAAAGAACAATAGAGAAGGTCACGTGGTGGAGTATAATCTCAGTTAATTCCAGACTATGAGGGATATAACTAACTTATACTCCATTAAGCATATTTACCAATTTTTGTGTGATTGTTTGCTTACATTTACGTCCTTAAATAAGCAAGACAATATCAGTTTGCACTCAGGAGGGAGTTAACTGACATTTTCGTTGGTTATATCCCTCCTGAGAACAATAGGAAAACAGTATAAGTGGAGTATTACTCATAAAGAACATCCCAACTCTAGTTATCCAGAGCTATGGTTATATATGCAAACAGAGCAATACTGGCTAGAGACACCTAACATTCGGCTCAGTTGAAGTCTAACATTATCATGAGATGATAAAGCTGGGAGTCCGCACTCTGTAACACCAAATTAATTGCATGTGATTTCGCAAAATTACTGTGTAAGCCCTGAGAGTAGGCCAATTACTATGCCCGTGGATTTCAACGTAACTGCAAGCCAGATAGTTCTTGCTTTTCTTGGTACAGGAACCGATCAAAATGTATGCGAGTGGTTAGTGTAAAGCATTTATGATGCTGAATTCCTTGCTCACCCACTGTGCCTCTTGCTCCCCAGAAATCTGTCAGTCGATATGTGACAAGTCATATTGCCTCAATGATTGGTGGTGGTGGTGGATTAGGGCTTTACATCCTGTATTTCTTCACCTGATAGGCTAGTTAGGACAGGTAGGGACCATGGCAATGAGATGGTGGATGAAACAGCCATCCAGCTTAGGCTCGACTGGGAATTGAACCCTAGGAACCCAGTGGTTGGAAGCCCAGCACTGAGCTAGCCCCCCACCCCCCGCCGCAATGATGTGAGCGTCTGTGTTCAGTCAGATGTTACATGAGTGACATTTACTCCATGGATGGGGCCTTCCACTTGTCCTCGCATACAATAACACAAACAACTTCCAGTTGAGGTATACCGTATCTCAGAAAATTCCCGGGTCAAGAATATTCAAATATAAACAGGGACATTTTTACGGGTCCTACTGACACTGCTGACGTCAGAGGCTTTAAATTTTTTCCCTTCTTCCTGACGTCAGGATGCCTACAACTTGGCATCCTTAATGACCGTCAGGGAAAACCCAGAACTGAGGACTTACTGTGCTGGTATGTACCAGTCTTTTAATTTGGACACCAGAGGCCCCTATAACCAATCAATAACACAACCAGGTGGAGCAATTGTAATAGCTGTAGGAGGGAGCAGACCAATGTAATTACATGGTCATGCTCAATGAGTTTGTGTGTCAGCATTTACCATCTTATTTGTGAAGGAAGGCAATTTCTGAAGTGTTATCTGAAATGACTGCTGGTTGGGAATTGAATGTGCCAGAAATTGTAAGTATATAATGAGATTAGGCATTATTTGTCTCTTAATTATCTGTGATATTAGTTTACTTTGTTTTATTAGTCATATATTTAGTGATATATTTTATACATTATTGATTACTACTTGTACTTGTGTTAATTGTAAATTTACTATATGAATTTTGTTCCACAGGGAACCAAATGACAATAAAAAGGTGTCAAACTGGCATTACTTCTAGTCGTCCTGAATTCCTTCCCAGTACACTTACTGACAATGTATAACAATAGATGCACGTCAGTAATGCAGTTTTTGCTTGGTTCCCGACGTCAAGATGCTTACAATATGTCATCTTTATTGACGGTCACGAAAAACCTAATATTCATGACTTACTGACAAACATTGATGTCAGCAATATACAACTTTTATTTTGTGCCTGACGTCGGGATGCATAAATAGTGTGTCATCCATAATGACTGTCAGAAGAATCAAAATTCTTGGGCCTTACTGAAATATCACAGGTCTTTTGTTGAACTCAGCAATGTATGTTCAAGATGTCTGGATCGGAGCAAAATTGCATCCATACTGACATTGAAGATGAGGTCATTATTAATGATTCACAACTTTATAAAACCAAACAACAGACAAATCACATACTGTAGCACAACTAATTTGGTCAAACTGACGTCAGTATGCCAGTAAATTCCTAGACAGCCATTGCTTTGCTGTAGCTATCATTGTCAGGATGATAGCTAGTCTGAATGTTATACTGACGTCAAGGAATATTGCACAGACCAGTCATCCTGACGGTCAGTTTGGCCTGTAAAATGTTTCCATACTGACGGTCAGTAAAACTGTTAATAAGATGCTATACTACCGTCAGGAAGACTATACTTCATGGGTCATTCTGACGATCAGTAATGTTCAAAATTAAGTATTTCTGACGTCAGGATGCTGGGTAAAATGTCCCATACCTGACGTCAGTAGGTCAGCAGCACCCCATTTTTGGTCCCTGTTTTTAGCTGGAATATTGGGACCTTTGTAAACTTTCTAGCGCATAACAAGAACACCTTAAATGGTTCTCTAAAGTTTGGAAATGTTTCATTAACCTAATTGACATTTGACTACAGTTACATAACAGTTACATAACGTCAGCTCTGTTTACTTAATTATGCCTATACTGATGGAAATTGCCTGTATCTTCCGTGAAAAGTACAACCACCAGCGTTCTCTTTTTGGCAATCTTGGCTACAGGCAAGTTCAGGCAGCAGTTCTGTAGTTATAAATTTGGCCACTAGGGTTACAGTGCCACCACACGGGTAGCGCCAACACTACTGATTGTTTGTCTCACAGCCTGGAAGCAGAACAGAGCTGCTGCAAAGAGCATTGGACAAGTGGCAACTGATGCCTGTGGTACCGCTTCTGTGTCAGTGTCAGACAGGGGCAAGTTGTATCTATTTCTCGCTGCTAGATTCACACCATTAGAAAAAAAATACAGCATACTGGAAAAACTGCTACACTACGCTGTCATCAGGATGCCTCAGAAAATGTACCTGTCATGGATAGAAACATCTATCAACAATTGGAGTTGAAGAAACAAGTTTACAAAGTTTTTCATCATCTCATGATTTTGAGTTCACGCCAGCTACTACTGAGTAACCCTGTGGTCATATTATTCGCATAGGAATACCGGTTGAAGATATATTTACAACCATGATCAGCCGTCTACCAGCTTACTCACATCTGACAACTATAGGTAAGTTTGGAATGAGCTGTGTGAAATGGCTTACGGCCTAGCCTGATTTTAAAGTTAAGAATTCGATGAAGTTTTACTATGTATGCCTACACTAAAGACTCCCAATACATGTAGTAATCATAATAAGGCAGATATTATCAATGAGACAAATGATGGCGAATAACTTAAACTGTTAACCTATGATAAGGGCATGATATATTCATTACTAGATTACTAGATCTTTCCACAATCTCCTCAGTATATACACTGAGTTTGAAACCAAATATATCAACGACTATTGCAACATCGAGTAGTTTTCCTGAGCGCATACCAAGCATGGCACATTGCGTTCAGTGCACCTGTTTCTCTGAAACAGGACCTTGCTAGTCCATTAGGAATAGCTAGAAAGGTATTACCTGCCCAACTTAGCTGTTTAGCCCATATGTAACCCCCCTTTGTCTATTTGTCTTACCTGTCTTTGGCCAATTTGCACATTTATCACCCAATTAGGTATAATTTGGACTATAGCGTCATCATCGCAACAGTTTGAGTAGTAGTTACTAAAATAAACTTTTAACCACCTTTCCTGTTTATTATATAAAATAATAATAATGCGATTACTTAAGATACAATAGGACAAACGTGGATGCCGCAAATTGATATTTCAGACGTAACAGCTATAGAATGTAAAATGCCTTAACGATAAAGCACGTTATTTTATCAATTTGCTATTTCATAAATCTTTTACCTACTAAACTCAAAGACCCATACATTTAGAAAATATTTTTTCCTGAAGAGCAAGAACTATCTTAAAGTAGTCATAATTTTAAAGCGGTATCAAATCGTCCTATTGGGACCACTCTTGATAACTTTGATGAACCTTTGACAATTTATTCAGGAAATCTAATCGATAATTTAGACAATGATAGCTCATTTATTTTCGATAATTATACATTCGAAGTGATAACTTTGACTTTAAATGTCGTATACAAATATTAAAATTACATGTTTTTCTTGATTAAATTTTAAAACATATTAACGCCAAACACTTATATCCACATACGCAAATTACCCTGTCAAGTTTCCACACCAGGCTATGAACCTAACTATGAGTGAAGGAAGCCTTGTGAGTGGTGAGCGTGGATAGTGAAATGAGTAACACTTGTGTTTTCATTTATTTTGAACTGATTTCAGGTGTTTCGTTAGTGTTCTAAAACGAGGTTAGCAAATGTGTTCACTTCATTTGCTGTGAACTCTTGCTATTTCTAGTACATTATATAGCGGTTCTGTACCCCTATTGAAAATATACTGTGTCTTCCCAACTTTGCACTCTGCATAGTGTTAACACTTTATCATGTCCTACACTCTATATGGAGCCACCCTTTGTTAGTTAAGGGACTCCCAACTGTCGTCACCTTGTATGGTGTCAGACTGTCAGTCACCACCCTGTAGCGTTTGTCAGTTACCTCCTGCCTTTCCTGTTAGTTAGTGTTGCCCATCTGATAGCCTCAGGTCACAAGACAGGAAAAAATCGATGTGTTCCTCAATCTAATTGAGCTAAGTGCCACTTGGGGTTAGGGGGCCCGCCTGCAATATCGCTCGGCAACTTGAGTTTACTTCTTCGGGCTCAGTCCTCATTCGGCTGGATCAGTCCCTGGGGAAGACCCATCTTGCTTGAAAAGGAATTTGATTTTAATGTCACACGCCAATATGAATCAGAATTGAAAAGGATTTGTGCCCGGCCACCTTTCAGATTAAATCAGATAACTCGGGATGAGGCGTTTCATCACAGAAAAAAAATTTGTTTTCAAATACAATTAAGGCGAATGTTGAGAAGTTAAAAAAAAAAGGATTTGGTGTCAAGGTCACTCGTAAAACGAACTACGTTTTTGTGCAAGAATTACAAAGTGGTTATATATTAGTAAATGATTATGGTTCCTCCAAAGTTTAAAATGACAATTGCTACATGGTTGTCTTTATCGTTACTGAGGCAGATGATACTAATTCATATCTACAATGCAGTTATTATTGAAGCAGTTTGTATGAATCAGCACTATAGACAAGGTCTCATAATTATCGTGATTATTGTCTTTGCTTGATGAGGGTTTTCTTTTTGGCATCAGTTGATGTATGTCTATTTATTCTTGTTCATACTTTTCCGTCTGCCAACATATCTTCTTTTGTTGTTGTTATCTACATTGTTGATCTTGTTACCACAAATTGATATCAGCGCCATTCAAGTATTCATTAGGTATCGTTGCCAGAAAATGGCGCGAGCTAATCCATATTTTATACGCTGTATAATAATAATAATAAATTTTTTATAACGTAATATCCATATAACAATATGCTCAAAACGCTTTATACTTTTCTGTCATTAGCTGGGCGTACTCTTAAACCGTGAGTGGTTGGGTGATTCGGGCTTTACATCCTGTATTTCTGCACCAGTTGGGCTAATTAGGACAGGCAGAGACCATGGCAATGAGACGAAGGATGAAACAGCCATCCAACTTAGGCTCGACCGGGAATCGAACCCGGGACCCAGCGGTTAGAAGCCCAGAGCTCTACCTCTGAGCTAGGTCCCCGCCTCTCTTAAACCGTATGCATTCATAACTGTACCAAGAACTTGTCTTAAGTATTCAGCCATTAATAACATGATTATTGAATACTCCGAACTGAAATGCTTATTAGGCAAGTTTCTACTGCTCTAATGATGCACAATAACTTCGTGAGTTGTGCAAAAATTAAACAAATACATTTAATGAAAGCATGTGACATTTTACGGATGAATTTGGTATTTTGCTAAATTGTTTCTTTGCCATTTGGATTTTTCGTAAATGGTTGGAATGTCTCTCTGGTAAACCTTTCACAAGTGCATGTAATGTCTGACCAAAAATATTTCCGAAGTGCATTATTGTCTTTCTGTCATTTATCAACCCACTAATGTTGAGTGAAATATCACACTGTAATCTTACTTTCAGTTCACTCCATCTTACTGTCTCCTGACCACTGCTGAATGAACCTCAATATCTTTGGGCTCTTCTTGGTTGTTTTATTTTATCTCTCTGTCCATTCATTTTAACCTGCACTCTTTTCACTTTACTGGTGGGGGCATACCTCAATGATAGGGCATTGGGCTTCCAACTACTGGGTCCCAGGCCATCAGGTGCACAAGTACAGGACGTAAAGCCCTAATCCACCCACCGACCCACCCTTTCACCATACTTTCCTTTTTTTGTCTTTCCTGACTTCACCGTATATTTATCCATCTTAATTGTCTTTGCTCCCTACCTCACTGCCTTCCACTCTACCTCAGTATGTTGTTCTTGCAACCGAACTTACTGTATATATACACCCTACATAACTGCTCACACACCTCACTGTCCTACGTCCTACTTCACTGGCTTTTCCCTACAACTGTGTTTTTTTTACATGCTATCTGACCCTCATTTCATTTTACCCAAAAATAGCTTCCTCTACCTGTCTTTTCACTGTCTTAATTTCACTCTACCGGTCTCTAAAATGCCCTACCTCACTGTATGTTCTCGATTGGCTTTATTACCGTGAGAATGACAAGAAGCCCTAGGTGGCTACCACCATTCATGACATCTGTGACATCAGTGAGTCCCACAGCCTTACACAGAATGAAACATTGTCATTTTCTCTATCCCACAATCGCACTCTGTTCAATGCTGATAACAAATTAGCTTTTTTTGTCATCTAGGCCTGTCAAAAGTGACTTGGCCAATCCCAGTGATATTTCCCATTCACGACAGCCAGAATGACTGAATGACGCACGACTTTTTCATTGTCATTCCCTCCTCAATTTCACACGAGGGAACTTCATTTCGCCATTTGTCATATTGCAATGGAAATTCTGCGAAGTTGTTTATCTTTGGTGATGAGAAGTGTTATGATATAAGGGAAATGTGAGAGAAGGAGTGAATGGGACGGAATTGCAGGGATGCAGCAGACATTTTCAAAGACTGGAGACAACATGAAGATGAATCAATTGCAATTCTGACTGACAAATATCCCAGAAGTCATGCCGGGCCGGTCTCATGCCGGGCCGGTCTCATGCCGGGCCGGTCTCATGCCGGGCCGGTCTCATGCCGGGCCGGTCTCATGCCGGGCCGGTCTCATGCCGGGCCGGTCTCATGTCGGGCCGGTCTCATGTCGGGCCGGTCTCATGTTGGCCCGATGTTGATACGAGTAGGCGATGTAGGGCCAACGTCGAGCTGGTGTTGAATCTTATAGACGGATTGATGACTGACATATGAACTGACAGACTGACTAATTGCAATTAATTGAATGACTGGTTAGCTGGCTGACCGAGCGACCGACTGACTTACTGCCTAATTCAACTGATTGACTGACCGACTGACTGAACATTTTACTGACAGACTGACAATTTGACAGACTCAAAGACCGAATGGTAATCAATAGTAATAACTGAAAATGTAACTAACAAGGCTTAAAATTTGACGGATTCAGACTGAATAATAACTGACTGACGAATTATAGCTTGCTCGTTGGTAGTGTGAAATTTAATAGAAAATAAGGTTCAACAGTTGGGGCAAAAATTGAAACGTTTCATGCAGGAAGAAGAAAGAACGCTTTGAAAATCTGAACTCTGTGAACAGAGATGGCCAAAATAGCAGACCTCTTTGCCAGAAATGTCACAATGCTCATAATTGCATTTTTTATTTTTTTTGGTGCCTGTCTAAAGAAATAACAATAGCTTGGATTCATTTTCACTAATTAGTAATTTTTCACAGTTGATATTCCTGAAATTTAATCGGGAAATTCAATTATCTGTGATTATTAAAATGTCCAACTAACAAAAGATAAATAAAGTTATGCGTATGAAACTTTTTTTTTTTAGCTTTTTAGTGGGCAAAAACGGGAACAAAATCATGAAAGGCGAGAACTGAACTTCACTGTGAACTCTGAACTGTTTCATATATACGTCAGTCTTCTCAAAACTAATTCTGTGGTTTCAAGCTGCGAATATTTTTCAAACCATACCACGGTTTTGTTTATTAAATCATTTAGTTGGTTGAATATTGCATATTCGTTGGCACAGATCTCGTCATAGATGAGAATTCTGCAACTGGTAATTTTTTTCCTCTGAAATGAGAATCCAGATTTCTAAAAAAAAACTTTCATCATGTAGTCATGTAGTAACTAATATAGTTCCGTGACACTCATTTCGGAAGTTTACGGCTAATAAATTTAATATAACAGTGGTTGGAAAGGGAAAGTACAAAAAAATGAAGTTTCTGGAAAGTTAGCATTTAATATACATAAATATAGTGGGGATAAAAAAAGCACCGAAAAAACTACATGGTCAACACGTTTTGGATGTCATTTGCATGTCTTGAAATCATTGGCTCAGATCCATGGGGGATGGGTGGGGTGTTTTTTTTAACTTATTTATTTCTTCAAGTAAATCTATTAGAGGGTGATTTCAAATTGCATTGTAAAGCTGACAGCAGTTTCTCTCAACGCTGGATCTCTTCATGATTTGGTCCCCCCCCCCCATAGAAAAATGAAAACTCTGCATGCGCCCATCCTTGAAATCCACTATATTATTCATAGGTGTTTGTATGTTTGTACCCAAATGCATGTGACTAATATAGCTCACATCGTCAATTAAAGTTAGCTTCTTATTACTACTATCATGGAGACAAGAGTACTCTTGTCTCCATGCTACTATAGTTTCAAATTAAAAGGTCGACTTGTATGATGGGCAGCTCTGCATAGTCAAGATAGTATTGGAGGATAGAGATACAGTTAATTTTATGGGACTAACTGAAGATTTATTTCTGTACTAAAAACTGTACTGAATGACATTGTATAATAATACAGATAATATAAACAATTTAACTGCCGCAACTGAGAGGTATTTTCCAGAAATGAATCAGTTCAGTTATGGTAGATGGTACCCTTTCCCAAGAGTTGTTGCCCAGCTTCCTAAACCAGTTTGTAGTCAGAGACACGGAGTCTTGCATGAGGTATATTGTTTACTTCCGTCCTGGGGAATGGTGAATATTTCACCATCTTACTCAATTTGTAGTTAATCTTAATTCTGAATACTTTTTCTACACTACAACCATGTGTGAGCTTCAAACCAAAACTTGTCATCTCATCATATCGTCTGCCTTAGCTGCCTAGAGATAAGATAAATATATGCTTCAGGACAGCAGCACTGAGACATTAAGACATAAAGACACCACCTTTCTGTATCATATACAGCTGTATGGTCCGAATTTCAAAAGTAACCAGTTTGGAGTGGTGCTAGGTACCTGTATAATTAAATGTACAAGTTTTACCAATTACATATTACCTACTAATGTACCAAAGTAGATAAATAAGATAGGTTATATTTTATTGCCACACAAAATACATGGAATTTGTTATAGCAAGCACTGACAATATATAATGAGACTGTTTATGAAATTAATGGCAGCAGAAATGAAGGTGGTGCGTAAAAGTGTGGTCTTACAATGCGACATAGCAAGTCTGACACCATGAGGCAAGAGGATGAAGCAGTGATGTAGGGGATGGGAGTGATGTAGGGGATGGGAGTGATGTAGGGGATAGGAGTCATCATTTATTATCTTGTTGGCAAGGTCCAGGCACCTGTCTCTGTGGGTGGATAATTGACAAGGTGTATTATTTGATATAACTATGAAGATCAAGTGTGATACTTATTATACATCATGTAATTAGCAGTCATCAAATATGTTTGATATAATCTAACTAATTGAATTCTTCCCTCATGTTCGATTAGTCACGACAAGCTGCAAAGGAATATGACCTTTAAGCTTTATAACCAAAATGAATTAAAACACAACTCACGATTTACATTTTCATAGAGTTTGAAACTAGAGTTGGAATATAAACTAGAGGATGTGTTGTGAATCCAGGACTCCCATTGGTGAATCCAGGACACCCATTGGTGAATCCAGGACTCCCATTGGTGAATCCAGGACTCCCATTGGTGAATCCAGGACTCCAATTGGTTAAGGCAGTCCAACGTGAGTGCTAGATTCACATGATGTCATCTGGAGTAAATTTAGTTTCCGAGTCTATGAAACTGCTGTAAAAAGCTCTATCCGTGAGCAATTCCAGTAAATGTGTATAGGTGTGACACTAAAATAGTAACCAGGTAATTAGAGTACCATCAAAAGCAATACTCATATTCATGTATTTAGTAAAACAAGATCTCCATTTCTATCTAACATTATATTAACATTTATTAAGGTTTGCCTAACCTATAATCTGTCATTTTCATTGTACCATTCATATTGTATCTTTCAAGAAGACCCTAATTATGATTGCCATAAACATTTCTGTAGAAACTTTGTAACATAAACAGGTGCAATCATCATAGCTGCATATGTACACCACTGGCTTATCATAAATAACATATTTTCCTCAATGTATACAACACACTGGTGTCAACTAGCCGTTTCTCAGGTGCTGCCTTTTGAAGGTTGCAGGCTAAATGCACCTGACGGATCAGCCTTATTCAGCTATCATGAAGGTATTTACCTGGAACTGCCTGAAAGAAGCGTGCAAAATAACACACTGTGAACCGGAATACATACAGTGTGTAGAGAAGACCTTCCTAGATGATAACGTAAAGTTCACCATATTACAGCAGATTTCATATACTTGGAAACTAAACTGCTGACGTCAGGTGAATCCAGGGCTCCCATTGGCTTATGCGAGGCAGTCTGTTCGGGCTAATTGGCTTAGGCTCTCCCTCAGCCAATGTGAGTCCTGGATTCACATGACGTCCTCTGGAGTTTAGTCTCAAAGTCTATGGAATCAGCTGTAATGGTGAAGCGAACCTTATTTGAAAGTAGAATGTACATTAAGAAATGGGGTCTGGGCAAAATGGTGATTTTTAATGGCGAAAAACTGAAAGACGTTTTATCCAGAAATCACTCCCCAATTTCCAGATGTTGGTCATTCTAACCATATGGCTAGGCGCCCTGTTGACCCCCATGGTAAAACAGTGGTAAGTGATCTGTAAAAGACATGACAATAGACATCTAGCCATACAAATATTCACCGAAACAAACTGGGCGAAATAAAAGCTTTTACACTTGTATGTTCACTTTGCGGTGCTGCAGTTTTGCTGCAAATGCCAACTTGTCAGGTGAGATCATGGCCAAAAGACAGAGCTGCCATTTGTGATAGAAGTGCAAGCTGCTAAGTAGAAATGACATCACTATTCACCTTGTAATACTTCTTTCACAATAGTAATCAATATTGTTTGTCATCAAGGACTTTATCATCGTATATACACTAATATAATTATAAAATGCCAAAAATGGTATTCTAGAATAATTGAAAGTATACAAATAGGGTAATTAGGAGTAATTATGTCACTAAAAATTGATTGAAAACAAAAAAACTAAGAAAAACAGCCACCACAAAGATAGCCAAGCAAGTATGTCCCTCAATTGCTTCCGAGTTTTATTATTTTTCGTGGTAGTCAGTTTGCACACGGTTTTACAGCCTTCCTACCTAACCTTGAAGTGCTGTTATTTGTACACATGCAATCATAATTTTACGCATTGAATCGGCAAAAGCAGCTTCTGCTTCTGAATGAATCTAAATAATTTATATTCAGTGTCTTCCGTTGAGGAAATTAACACCAAGCCTTCATTAACTTGGTTGGAACATGACATTTTATATCCAAACGTCAAAAACACATTCTCACGATTAACATTTGAGATTAATTAGCGAAATGTTTTTTGTTTTTTTCTAACAGTATTCTTGTTTTGCGATAATGAATGATGTTCTGGCAAATTGCGATTCTCAAATTATGTTTACTTCCTAACGATGCTAATTACATTTATAATTGTTTCGCGGCAAAAGTGTCAATTTCTAAATTTGCTGAAGTGATTCAAGCAATCTAGTTTTGGTGTTAGTTTTGAATTTAAATAATTTACTGTGCATGGATCTCATGCAGTGGTTTGCTAAATGTCATGATACCGAATTTCCCGTTCGTCCGAATGGTATCAGTATAATGCAGCCCTCAAATGCAAGTGCTTGCCGCTCACACTGATTGATGGATGATGTAAAAAATTGAAAACGCTTTGTTACAAAAAAAAAAAAAAAAATTATATATATATATTTTTTTTATTCTGTTATTGTTATTGTTACCAGTCGGCCAAAAGCTTCATAGCTTATGTTTTCTTGTTTTGTCTTACACCTCCGACTATGAATAAGTCTCATCTTGTCTTACACAATACGCATTTACCACATGAGTGCTTTATTTGTTCGTGTCTCAGCATAGACACTGAAGACAAGGCACCGCAAATCTAACAAGTCATGCGACCGACATCCAGCTGAGAAATAGCTAAAGTATCCCTTCAGCATTTTGTTCAGCATAGCTAAGCTAGCAATGTGTTTAAGTGCCAGCCATTAAGTGCCATTAATATATAATATACATCAATTAGATGACAAACATAGACATACAAAGTTATCCTTCATAACTTTCAGATACTAATATGTAGTAACTGAGTATTAGTTATATCCCGAATAGGAGGGAGTTAACTAACATTTTTGTTGGTTATATCCCGCAAAAGAACAATAGAAAAGGTCACGTGGTGGAGTATAAATGTGGTTATTGAAAATAATATATATTTATGTTTAAATGTGTTGAATATAATATAAAGTTAATTATCTTTCCATTTCATATCTGCATCATATCTTTTTTTTTTATTCCAGGTTTGATGATCATCTGCTGCCTGACTCATCTTCAGGGCAAAGGTAAGCAAACTTTATAAATCATATGTATACACTTCCTGGAATATCTGGAAAATTCTTGGAACAATTTGTGGTTAATTAAACCTAGTTTTGATAGTCAATTATGCGAGAGCAAAGCTATATTAACAAATCAAATTTCACAGCTTAATAATTCGTGCAGTAATCTGTAATAATTTTCATTAATAATTATGGGCATGTATAAGAAATTAACACTTCCGTGGAGTGTATATTGAGCCAGATTTGGTTATTATACACGACACTATTGCTGGAAGGGTGTGTCCTAAACTTTCACGTAAACAAGACATCTGAATAAAGAGCTCTATAACTAGAAAATATATTCTCGTAAATTAAAGCCAGTCTAAAAAGCAGTTTCAACAGGTTCTTGTCGAGAGAAAGCCTCGATAGTAGAAATGAGTTTTACCTGCAGTTGCATAATCTATATGATGCAGATATTGTTACATAAAATCATATTTCCAAGATCTTAATATCCTACCTCCTAAGGTTTCAGTGTCATTGTTGGTTGTCATGTTAGGAGTGGTTGAGTACTGAAACGAGAATGATTGGGTAAATTTTTTGTTTAATATAAAATGTTATATGTTTCACATTTTTCCAGTGTGCGACAAACAATAAGCATATGACATAGTCAATCAGATACAATAGGAAAAATCATACAAATGAGGGAATATAAAAAAAGGTAAAGTTAAATGCAAGTTTGGGTATGATATAGTGAGCACATGATGGATAATAAGGTGTGAAAGTAGAAGAAATGAAAGGTTGAAAAATATAACTATAATATAATGACTTGACTTTTGCTGCCTATCATAATAAATGTGGTGGCTTGACTTCTAAAAAAAATATCACTAACTTTTGCAGCTAAATGCTGCTACGTATGGGTCTAAAAATACATGATATTGACCAAAGCTTACTGACAAGTGATATCTATTTTTTGCGAAGAATTTAGTCTTGACAAGTAATGAAATACAAGGCTGTTTACCTTGTCAGATAACGCTGCTGTACTTGTAGTCATAATTGTTATGTGGATCAGTTAAATAGACTACAAGTTAATTGAAATAACTAAAAGGTTAGTGAGATGGAAAAGTTAAACTCAGGGAGACAGTCCCTCAGTTTGACAACTTCGGGACTTGGGACTCGCTGTCTCCCAGTTCACTGACCATATAATTTGCAATTGGACAAGCCTTAGGACAGATTACCCTATCCTGGTCATAATTTCACATTTCCATATATTGATGAACAGAAGTTTGTAGGAAATCAGATCAGGTACATTTTCACACCCACAGGTTATACTTTTTTTTACTCGTTTACTGCATTTAGTCAACTTCTGGCTCAGACGCAGCAATAATTTGCAACAAGCAGCAGTTAGTCATGAATTTATGACTTAGTGAAGTTAGCAGCAACATTTTGGCGGAGTCGGTCAGAATTTAAAATTGTACTGAATTACAGGGCTATGTATTGCATAACTCGTGATGACTGACTTTAGTCCAAAAATATATAACTGTACTGTAACCCGAAGATTTTCAATGTACATGGCCAATTGTGCAACTTGTGTTTTCCATGAGAAGGATAAACGCATGGGAAACGCATGGTTTTTGTCTTATTAAAATGAGGTGAAAACCATACATTTTACATGCGTTTATCCAAATGCATGGAAAACGCACGTAGCACATTTGTCCATGTAGTATTCTGCTGTGTGAGCATAAAACAAAAGCAAAAAGACTAGACTTGGGAAATATTGAACCGCAGTGTTTCTACAGCGCAGAACATCAATCAAAGCTGTACAGCGGTCTGAACATGAGTGTACAGTTTGTGTGCTTGGTATTTCCCTCCATCATGATGTAGCAGAACTGCTGAAAGATCAATGTTTCAAAATAATCAGTTGCTGTTTTTTTTTCTAGAACCATACTCTGACTCTAGCAACACTGGAATTTTGTGAGAATTGTATAGCTTTTAGTACCTATTTTGGAAAGCTCTGTATTTATACAGCTGCAATTAGTACAAAGCATGAATAAAGTCAAATATGGCCAACATTTTATTATTAAACTAGAGCAGAAAAAAGCTATGGAACATTATAATATTAACATAAATACCATATTCGGTGCACAATAGGTCTAAAAATACAGAGGTGTAAAAGTAATCTTACTAGTGATATAATTTATATACATAATTAACGCCATCTGAATTTGAGTTAAATGTGGGTGCCTTTAATACTTAAGTGATCCTTAAACAGGGTTTTACTTAAGGCAAGACAAGATTCTATACGAATTGAGACAGAACAAGATAAGATAAAAGCCAGGAAGTAGAAATTACCAATGCTTCGAAGCTCTTTGGAAAAAAGAAAAACCAAAAGAAAAAAAAAGAAAAACCAAAAGAAAAAAAAAGAAAAACCAAAAGAAAAAAAAAGAAAAAAAGAAAGAAGAGTAGTGAATGTAATAATGATAAAACAGTGGATTCAAATGGAAGATTAGAAAGTAATTTGCTCGTCAGTGCACTGTAGATGTCGGATCTGCACTAGGTGATTCACATTTAATTTGGTGATTAATACAAATCGCTTTTAAAGGAGAAGACTGCAGGGAGCTTTCACGCCATTCCATGCAGACTTTCATTGTTTGTTTGCATGTAATCACCTTCCAACAGGGTGTTTTTCATCTAATTGCCATAAATCTCTTGCATGAGAATAGGATTATCTCAGTGGAAAAGAGACTATAACAACCACTTACTGACAAAAAGAAAAGAAAAAAAAGAAGAAAAAAAAATCGAAGTCAATATTAATGCCACTCATCTTGTTCAAAGTTCTTGTCTAGAAGATTTGAATTTTGAAATCTGCCACTTACATTCACCTTGGTGAAATGCTATTAGCTTTAATGATGAGGTGGTTTATTTGAACCCACTTACATTTGTATATCAAATTATTGGTGCGGTCACAAAGTGATCATTATAAACAGGATTGTTACATGTGGTCTGATGTTATATGTTGATATTTTATTTTATTGCTTATACTGGAAAGTGTCATAGCTAAAAGCAAAACTTTGTATGCCTGGGACAATGATTTCATAGAGTAAAATAATAGAAGGAAATCAGATGGATGGGTCCTTACACTAGCTCAATAGTGAGGTGGTCTTTGTACAATGAAGTGAGGTCTTAAAGAGTGGTATCACTGTATAACATTTTGAGTGAATTCTTCAGTAAATTGATGCAAAACGGTTGCTTTTGTGGGGAGTCATTTGCCAAAAGGGACTGACTGATTGACACTAAACTTGATGGCAGCTGCCTTTTTTCTGCTTCTGCAACTTGTTCCTTCGATTGCTTTGTAATGACACAAAACTTTAGTCCATCAAAACGACAACTGTCATTTTTGAATCGATCATATTGTCTCAGTTTCAGGAGAATTGTCTCAGTTTCAGGGAATAATCCTTGAGTGACAAATCTCTCTTCTTTTTTGCATGATGTACAGTAGATATGAAAAGATTGCCTCATGATTTAAAATTTGCTTACACGGATTATGTGTGGATACTACATATTGACTGTATGTGGGGGTAGGGGTGTAAAATGGTCAAGGAGATTCTTACGAAGTGCAGGCAGTGGGTTCAAATCTCTTTCACAATGGCCCTGCTACAAAATAACTGAAAGTTGATGCAATGTGTATTCAATTCCACATGTCCGCCACTGACGACAAGTTATATGAAAAATGTGAAACCAGACACTTCACTAAAATTATATATGAAAAATTAGAAAGCAGACACTCCACTAAAATTACATATTAAAAATTAGAAAGCAGACACTCCACTAAAATTACATATTAAAAATTAGAAAGCAGACACTCCACTAAAATTGGTTTGAGCAAATTAGCCAGTGTCAGGTTTTAAATATTTCAAAACTGGATGTGGAAGCTTTGTAAATCATACATCATAAGTTAAATTTGTTCATGTGCACTGCCTCTAAAACGCACTGGAAGATGCAAAATAAATAATGTAATTTCCTTGTCTTCTTAATTTTTTTATGTACAAATGAAATTGCTCTTATGTCAAAATGTTTTGCCAGTCCAGAGCATCCTTGAAAATTATCAAAATGATTATTCAAATAATGCATTAAACATACGTGCTTTCTGGTGCCATTCCAAAAGGTATGGAGGGCACTGGCCAGCCACAGCAAGTTACGTCATTCAATTCGTGAAATATAATATCCCTTTGAACGAAAGATTTAGCTGGTAACCTTGGCACAAGTGTGGATTTTCTCTCTTGAGTTGGTATCTTTAGTGCCTGATATGTAACAGAGGACTGACAGATAGATGTCTATTACAAAAGCTCAGTCACCATTGATTAAGTTTACACTGACAATTAGCACCTTTGAAGCATAGAATACTTGAACACGTGCGATGCTGTGAAACCCAAGAAAACCACTGGCAATGCCATGTCACGTGGAGTTTCCAACCAGGTAGACTTTCATTCATTTACCTGTTGTCCAAGTCAAATAGATTCACAGCCAAGCCATCCAATTTACACAGTCCCCTTTCACAATAAGATACAAGTTACAATTGTGATGAAAGTAACTCATGAAAATATAGCATTGGATACTCTGTGGCTGTCCATGAGTTCCATAAATATACACAATGCTTGTCTGCAGATTTTACAACACATGTGAAAGTAGATATTTTAATAATAAAAAAAGAGAGCCTAAAATGTTCGACAGAAGGTGAAAAACAGTTTAGTTTATATGTATCGATATTGAAGTCTTATAATGTTCGTTTGACCAAACTAAAATGGAAATTATTATTAATATTTTGCTACTGGACAGCGACATAAAATATAAAATATTCCAACGTGGGACAATTAAAGTATAATTAAATTGTTATATGTTGTAAGATATTGGATCGATGACTTTGTTTTGATTATGTATTTGCTTTGAGTCAAAATAAGAATCCGAATGCTACAGGCACAAGTAATTAACTTCCATCAATTGAAATGATGGCGGACATAGTTTAACCAACATAACTTCAAATGACAATTTAAGAAAAGTTTTTGAAGACATCTCTTCTCATAAGCCATAAAACAACACAATAAAGGAGAATCAAACTGGGTAAATGACAATGGGCAAGATCCACGCAGCCAATGCACGTCATGTTTCGGGGATGAGTTATATTACTGGCTGAACCATGAAAATAGATCTCGAATCTGTGCTTTGTGAGTCAGAAATAATGAAAACCAATAAGATTTCCATATCTAGCTCTGTTCGGGTCATTAAACTGTCTCAGCACGCCATGATGTGAGATAGCATAGAGGGCTTTCAGACAGTTCACTTTGAGAAACTGAACTGAAAAATTCGGCAATATGGCTCTGACTTGAAATCGTGGTGAAAGTATGATTTTATACTCTTTATGATTTTACACCATGTTTTAATGTCATTTCTCATTGTATATACCATTTCTCCTGTATCATGTCAGTGAAAAAGCATTTGTGCTTTTTGTTGTCTGTTTTGTACATAGGCCTATATCACACTTTAAATAAATTTCATCTTATGTTATCTTTTCTTTTTTATCTGAAACCAGAAAGATAAGGATTCAATATGTGAAAAAGCTATGTTATTGTATTGTGTTACCCCAAAGCACAGACTGACCAAATTTGGTCAAGCGAAGAGTGCTGAGTCTGTGAATATCAGAAGTAAAGGTCTTCACCATAGTGATGGTGAAGCCCAATAAATATTGATACGGAGTCCATCTGTAAACAAATTGTATGGCAATGTAGGTCAATATCAGGTTCTTGTACATTTTTAGCACATACACAGATTAAAAGGCTCTAATGATGTTAGGTAAATTACTTTTGTCACTCCAAGAAGTCCTGAAATTGTAATTACAGTGAAAATTATATTAGGAAAGTAATTTTACTAATACTTTACAGAGGATAGCAATATATATTTTTGGTTAACCTTTCATTTTTACGTCTTACAAATTTGCTTTTCAAACCTGCTATTTTCATACACATAATACCAATGAACATGTTAAATTATGGTGTATTGGGTAGCAGATTAATTAACAATGATTAACTCGCTATCAAAATGTAGTTTTCTAACTTCACTTTACACAAGTTTCAGTGCAATGTATGTGACCAACTTGCACCGCAGAAAAACACAGATTTTACGAATATCCTTCGTTGTTTCTCATATATCATTACTTATGCAAATCTCCAAGCAGATCACACAACGAGATCTCCCATATTGCTCATTTGGGACTTTTCGGCAAACAGAAAACATGATATGTTATGAGCTTCTCCATGCTATGAAACTACTTCCAAACATGCAATTTACATATATGGAAATGTTGGCTTGTTTACGTAACATGCTCAGGAATAAGCTTAATTGATTTAAGATCATCTAACACTGACAGCTTAGGGACTATCAATAACTTGTGGACAGAATAAATTGTTTTGAAATCACTATAACTTCCAGAAAGTTACTTTGAGTTATCTGTACTTTAGCTAAAGATTTTTTCCATTTTAATAAAAATCATGTAACACAAAATCAGGCTGCTGAACACAAGTTACAAGTATCATTCTTCAATAGGAAAGTCAGGGATCTGGAACTTATTTTCCATCTATCAAAATAATGCAGTTATAATTAGAGACATTACATAATTAACTAATAATCCAATCAGTTACTTATGTTTCATTATTAAGTAAAGTAAGTAAGTAAGTAAAAATGTATTTTGAATCAACATACAGGTTAACAAGAAACACTAGCTAAAAGCTATTAGTCAATTAAAACAAAATCAGTAACAATAAAATCATAAAACATGAGCATCATTAAAATGTCTTGAAATCATAAGTTATAGATCTAACTGATTATTAATTACACTTACTTACTTAATTACCCTTTTAAGGAATTGCAACAACATTTCCGAGAATATAGATAGCTAGTTATGCAATTGAAAAGCTTCCAAAGGAATACATCACGTGTCATAATTCATGGACAGAATTGAAAGTTAAACGTTTTTCACCAATTATAATTAACTACAGGATTAATTAAGGAATGAATTACGATTTTGATGACTCCCTTGTACTTCTTATGTACTGCACAGGTGATATATATTTAGTGTCTTAGTTGCAGAAGTAATCAGTGGACAGTAGATTAATTCCTTTGATCTTCATGATGCAAAGTGATTAAACTCAGCTGGTCTTGGTTAAATTATTACAAAACGTAGAACTTAGTTTCTGGATTTTTCCACAAAAATTCGTTAACAGCCAGCGACAACAGGATTTTCCTAGGTGCTGCTGACTTCTGCTTCAGCAGGTGTGGGATACAGACAGCATCCCTGCGTTACACCTGTCATTTTGACAAAGCAAGTTGAATGAGGAAGCATGACGAAGTCAGCAATGGCTAAAAACAACCTCATATCACCAGGAGCTCAATCACCCACTCAGGTGAAAACAGCAATTATTTATGTAAAAAAATAAATAAATAGGAAACTGCTGTTTATCTATGATGCATAGGGTATAAGTGAAGCATTAACAAACAGACTGAAATTTTTTGTCATATTCAATTGCGATATGTCATTAGTGCAGTCACATAGCTCTTTCATAGACCGAAACACCATAAAAAAGATGTGGTACTTTGCTTTTTCCACTCCCCAAATATTATTGACAAATCGACGGTCAGTTTTATCCTAATCAAGATATGCAAGATTTAGGTTAGTTTAGGTAAAACAATAAAAAAAGAACTCCTGTTTATAATGGTCAACCAAATACTATTAAAAATTGCTGCACATACACCCAGACAGAATTCCAAATCAGGACAACATCGTTCCAATATTGGCTACCGTTCGGGAAAACATCGTATCAACATCGTGACGATGTATTTGGCATGTTATCGGGGAAACTATATTGCGTCAAGTCCTGATTAAACAGGGTCGTTGGTTAAGGGGCTACAGCAATGCCATGGTGTCATTGATAATGAAGTTACCAAGTAACTTTAAACATCATGACTTGCAGAACAAGAATAGCTTTTTCAAAACAAAAAAAGAATAGATACTTGGTGTTGTGTGTAGGAAATCCTGCCAAAACGGTTTTAACTTCAGCTTTCGTACAGTTTTGGTGAAGATCTGACCAGTAGATGCCGAGAAAAGTTTGATTATAGTACAAATTCAGGCCTCGCAAAATCCCCCTCCCTGCCTACGCTGCAAAGGCCTAGGCCCAGGTATAAAAATATAACCAACAAACTCCTGAGTGTTGCCTAACCACTAAAAACTAACAAGCACCCATATGGTAAAAGATCAGCAGATCAATTCTTTTGTGCACAAATGCCATTTTGTACCTGTTCAAATAAAACGCAGATCAGAAAAGTCAGGATCAGATCTGCTTGCAGCAGGATTTGGGCAGATTAGGGGATAAGTAGGGTCTGAGTACAGCTGCTGTAGCTCTTGCTTCGATTTTCTTCTAAAAGTACTTAAGTAAGGCTGTCAGCTACACGAGTGTTATTACTGATTCCAAACTGAAACCTAGTAAGAACCAGGGGTAGATGTAATGATGAGTGGTTAATAATGAATATAACTACTTATTATATTGCAAACATTTGAAATTCTGCAACTGACACACAACTATAGCCCACACGCGAAAATTTAGCTTAGGATCATCAAAATGAATGGGGAATTGGAGTTGTACTGGTCAGCTCTTCGTGTGGTCATTAGTTCAATTTCCAGCCCAAGAATTCCATGAGCTGATTTCCTACTGGAATACATATAGTAAATATACACCCTGATTTGCTGCATATACATTGTCCTCGTGCAGGCTACCCAAGCAAGCATGGCCCTCATTTGCAGAATGAGGGCCATGCAGTGATTCTTGTCATTTTTCGTGGTATTCTATGTGCACGTGGTTTAAAGACATTTCTACCTGTCTTAATCTATTCTATGAAAAATAAGATGCGCACAAACAATGACTAACCTTGAGTCCTTGTCACGCTGTTATTTATACACAGTCATCATTCCCATGCAGTCAATAGGCAATTTCAACCTCTGCTTCTTAAACTTTATTAATGTTATGACTGAATGACTTAGTTATCGCCGATAAAATCCCAATTACTAATTTCAATGATATGAATTGGTGATATTATCAACCTGTTGCAAAATACCACGAAAAACAACAGGACTGCTGCAAGGCTACGTGCAGCCATGGTAAAAATAAAAATCACCTTGAGAGAATGGGTAACACGATAGTAAATGAAGTCTCATCAACAGATCAGCCAAGAGCTAGTTGTCAGTGCAATCTCTTGTAGTAATTGCATAGAATCACCATCTTTCCCAAAACTATAAAATATCATTAAGTTCCACCTAACACCGCTGAAATGAATTGATTTACTGTCTGCATCTTACAGCAGTACATTTATCATATTTATGTATTGTATTGACCGACCAACACTGTCAACAGGTAGCAGGAAGCGTTATTGCATTGCAGCCAGAATGATGAGTCATCCAGCATTGTCATAAATAGCCCAGAGCTAAGAAGAGGAGTTATCTGATTCAATCTCTTCCCTTGCCAATTCATGAGGAATCCCATTTGTTACCAAGACAGGCTAACGAAGAGGAATCGTGACAGACACCAGCTTAGTGGCCCAGGAGTTGCAGGGTTACAATGGGGAATTTGCAATTAAATTGTTGACAGGAAGTTGGCACAGAATCGCCCCCTATCGATAAATGTATCAATTACTGCAGCACTCCCTGGCGGACTTTCAAGCATTTCTCATCCTGATATAATTGGGAGTTCGTTGGACTCAATCACTGAGGTTGTTATTCACACACGCGAAGTGTAACAATACACACATTCAATCTAGCCAAACGTGATGTGGGTTTTAATAGCCTCTCCAGCAGCTCATCTCCCCTCTGTGCCCTCATCTGCAATTTCACGACATGCACACAAATGTAGCTGCAGCTTCATTTTGTGCTGCAAATTCATATAATGCTCCCCCCCCCCTTCCCAGTATCTTTCACACATGCAAACTCCAATGAATTCAAATGATGCTGAAGATGAAGTTTGTTTTGCAACCCTGATAGGATATCAAAAAAGTTCGCTTAATTTGCTTCCAATACTTGGCTGCTCTGTGGAGCTGTGAACTGCTGTGAACTGCATTTAAAGCAATACATAGTGGAACCTTTAAAATTATGTTAAACTCTGTGGTGACATTACAAATGAGTTGTCCTAATTACTGGTTAGACTGTTTTTAGTTTTATCCGAACAAAGCATGATATTTTAAAAATGAATAACTTCAATAGTACACGAAAAATGTGTCACTGACTGACTGTCTGTCTATCCGGCAGTCTGTCGGTCTGTCTGATAGATTGATTGACTCACAAAAACAAAAAAATTCACTCAAGAGTAAAATGTACCGCTAGACTGAACACTGGAACAAAACCAGACAGTTCAGCCTTGAAAAGCAATTGAGAGGACTCCGCTTCGTTAATCCCCAGAAGCCCTGGATAAGGGAGGAAGAAGTCGGGGAAGGCGTTTCTCATTTTATGGCCGTTTTGGTCCTCGGACGAAATGACGCTTGCCTGATCCAGGCTTCTCCATTAATCCAGGTTGGAGCACATCTTTAAAGGTCAATATAGAGGAAAGTTTAAAGGTCCTGTCAAACAAGCTCTTGGCTTGGTAGGTGTCCCCAGGGCCTTTTGGTGCCAATGGAAGGGGACCTAACAGAGTCTGACAGTGAGTGATGTCCAACGTGCTAAGTTTGGCCCGAAGTGGGACCAGATCCGTCTTGCATGCATGGGCTAGCGGAAAAGTGATTACATTGTAAAACAATGTTAACTTTTCCCAGTCTTTCAAAGTGCCTCTGCCACGTTATATTGGTTTTTTTTAATCTTTTTGTGGATTTAAGCTGTGAACTGTGAAAGGCCATTGAATACCGCCACCAAACCTGAGTGTTAGTTCCAGCTGATATCATGAACTTGGAAACTAAACTCCAGAGGACGTCATGTGAATCCAGTGTCATAATTGTTCAAACAGTCCTTCAGCCAATGAGTCCTGCATTCACATGACATCCTCTGAAGTTTTCCCCAAGTCATGAAATCGGCTGCAAACATAGTAATCAACATTTAACATAATCTCTCTATTGTTCCAAACTGCTTTAGAAAGTTATTTTCAGTCTCCAACGCCCTGTTTAACAACTAATACACTAGGCATTTTTACACATCCTTGTACAGTTGTCTATGCATATGGTTTCATCTTGATTAGCTGCAGGTGCTGCAGGAAGATACAGGAAGATTCACATGGAGGCTGGGGTACATATCATCTGGGGGGTGATGACCAGGACTGAGTAATCTGCTATTCGAAGAAGGGGGGAGCATACACGTGAGCAGAATCTGAATAGCACTTATCAATTGCCCCAAAGACGATTCCCCAGCAATAGTAATCTGAGACACACCTGAGTCTATGCAGCATGAATGACAGGGAAGATTGCATTGGCTATTGTTTGCATGATACACTCCCAACAAGTAGCAGGCAGAAAGTAACTGCTTGCCTGCATGTGAATAATCCACATCTTCCAGGCAGGTTAAGCTGTCAATCATCAGTAAATTGTGCTGAGCCCACGAGAAAAGTTTTGCATTTGTAATTCTTTATACATAGATCTGCACCATGATAAGCATTAACTTACACATGCGGATCAATAACAAGTGATATATATGAAGACAGTGCTCTATAAACTTAAGTTCCAATCAGATATTATACTGTTCTTGAAACAACTTTCTTTTTATATTCTCCTGGGCACTTTCTTTCCAACAAAATATTAAAACTTTGAGATATGTTAGATTGCAAAGCATAGGTCCATTAAGATCCATTGTAAGAAATGTGGTAATAGTGGTTCCTAAGCTTAAAATTCACATTTTAACTGCCTGTATATTATTTACCATATTGAGTGAACCTGACTTAGTGGTAATAGAAATTGTTATAAATAAACAAACAATTCCATTTTATATGAAATTCATCAGCCATAACAAAATGAAATTTCCAGGATCTCATGTAGGGAAAGCGATGTTTTAAGTTATCGAACCAAGAATTCTCTCTTATCAGGTGCAAAGGTAATATCCTGCTGAAATTGTTACAACATCAAAACAATCAAATTGCTTGAGGGATGAAATTGGGTAATGTTTTCACAGCGAAATCTGTAGTAAATTAAATTTTTTCTAACATCATTGCTGTCAACTTATTTAGCATCTGTAACAAAAGGCAAGTTGTTGTTCATTGTGCACACTGAAATATAGCATTTAAGGATAAACTACTCAATTACCCTCCAACAGCCACAAATTATCTGTTGATGGTAAAACTAAATCTTGAAATTGTTATGCTGTAGTGCATTTACATATTCAGCCAAGGGAAACTAATAAGCAGTGTCAACAGCTCCACAGGGAATTCATGGAAATATCTCATAACTAAAAGTCGTCGTCTGTAATCATGTCCTTGTATCATCCTACATGCAATGTTGAAGAGGATATCCATCTCAATTTAGGCATGAATAAGGGGAAGACAGATGACTCCCACACAAAATGAGAAACTACATGCTGATGTACTTTCAAATGTTTTGTTAAAGTTTTGGAGTTTAATGTAAGATCATGAAAAGTGAAGAGTTAGATTAACGAAAACCTCGATATCAGACTTCCATATAAGACTTCTGAATGATACCTAACTTGTTTTTACAGTAGAATTCAAAGACTTGGAAACTGAACTCCAGAGGACTTAATAGAATCAAGGACTCCCATTGGCTGAAGGATTGCCATTAGCCAATGGGTGACCATAATTTACATGACGTTCTCTGGACTTTAGATTCCAAGTCTGTGGTATCTGTTGTAATCATGAACTACCAATGGTGTACACGTTTTCTCAGGAATACTTTCTCGGAAACAGAGTATGCCTGCAGAAGAACAAATGTCTCTAAAGTTTTGATAAAGCTTTGTAGCGTGCCAGGTCAACGGAACATGGAAGAATACTTAATACTTAATACCCCATACATACATACAGCTATTGGCGAAAATAGGAACATACACTGAGTACGGAAAATTTTCTGCAAACTGTAGTTTCTTCATCAGAAAAAAAGGCAGTGTCTGCTGATGATACATTGCTATTTCCATACCAATATGATTAATCACCCTGTTTACATGAAACAGAAGGCCAGAGGCAATATTATTGGTAAAACAAATTATCCCCATGTTGCAAGCTCAGACAGATTCACAAGCTTTACAAAGAACATTAGAAAGAGTTGTTCAGAAAACTGATAAAGATGTTCTCAAACTAGAAGTTTCTGCAATTATCTCCTGCTAACGCCCACATACTTTACAAGAGAATATCCATCTAAATATGGGAATGATTAAAGAGTAGGGGAGTGTTTTCCAGACAATGATGTATAATGTCTACAAAAACAGTCTCCATGGAGGAGGCTATTGTTAAGAGTGTATCATTTTGGGAGTTCAGGATAACCTTGTTTAACTAATGTTACAGACAGAAAAAAACTTGTAAAGAATGGTTCAGTAAAGTCGCGTGCTTATCTCATGCTAAAGAAAATGGATAACATTCAAGTTATTAATATATTTATCATCAACATATCAATCAATTTGACAGCAACTTTGTACTAGTCAATCTTTCAAGCATACAGGGAAATCTAGGAGTAGGGAAAACTAGGAGTAGGGAAAACTAGGAGTAGGTATAGCTAGGTGTGGGGAGCGCTAGGTGTAGGGAGCAATGGATGTATGGAGCACTAGGTGTAGGGAGCACTAGATGTATGGGACACTAGGTGTAGGGAGCACAAGGTGTACGTAGGTGTAACGAGAGCTTGGTATAGCTTAACAGTGTGAATTTCTTAGAGCCCACTTTTGTTTGAGGTCTTCACCCACAGTGTTACCACCCTTGCTATGAAGAGACCCAGGACTTTCAATAGTGAGCCAATTCTAGCTATAATTGGCTGAAGAAATCTGATTGCCTATGAGAGGTAATCAAAGAGACTGAGAGAAGTTCCATACCATGCACCTAATTAAAGTAGAAATACCCATCATTACAATATCATGCCATTATGACTTTATTCGTAATGAGATGAAGCCATTAGTAGCATGGTAATGGCTACTTTGGAGTAATAGCTCATAAAATATGGACTTGTAATCCATACTTAGTGGTCTTGTGGCCATCTTAATCAGAACTCCTAACTACAGGCTTAAGAAGGATGATAGATACTCCCAACAAAAATCTATGAAAGCTGACAACGATCTATCTCTTCAGCCCTTGCACCTTTCATAAATTTCAACCTTAATACTACTTTTCCACAGTTGAGACAAGAATACACTGTCATAAATATAAGCCAGTAATCCCTCTTTGAAGCGAGTAAGATAAGAAGAAGCCTCACGTGTACTATACCATTCGTGTGTAGGTGGTGGCTCTGTCAAGACAACGGCAGCTCCTAGGGGCATCTTTAATCTTCTAAAGGTAAAATGCAGCCTGCGCACACTGGTGTTCTACACAATGCAATTACTGAGTTTGCTGAACATGCTTAGGTCAAAGCATACAATGGTGAGCATAGTTATAAGAACACGTACAGTTGATAGCAAGATCAATTTGGTACTTAATAAGAGCATAGAGCTATAACAGCTCTATGATAAGAGTAAGTACAGCTAAGTATGTTGGACAACAGCAGTGTATATTGTACAATTTAGTTTGTTTGTACGATGTACGGTGATACTCTCATTTGATGGATTAGGAAAAAATAAAAATTAATAACTTTTTTTCACAAAAAAAAAAAAAAAATATAAAATAAATAAATCCCATGATGGAATCTTCACCACATTGATATAATATTGTAATCGTTAATACGGTTTTGACAATGTTTACTCTAGCTCATTATAATTAGTAAAAAACCAGGCGTTTTCCATGCGTTTATCCTTCTCATGGAAAACGCACATGGCACATTTGGCCATGTAGTAATCACACCTTTACATTTCCTTACTGTATTTAAGAACCACTGCAAAACATATTTCTGCCTAAATAGCTGTTGAACTAGATACTGTGGGCGTTTAATGTCACAATCAAATTATAAAGTAAACTCAATTTTGACGTATTCTTAAAAATATGATTAAATAATGCTAGCCTTTTTCCTTTTTAACACGCAGCAAGTAAGAATTCCTTTGGCATAATTTAATGTCAGCCGAGGAAACTTCAAGGTCCAAGAGAGTCTTCTAGGTGTCTGAGCAACACTTATAAGATGAAAGCTGTCCTTGAAGGCAATTTCCTTGCAAAGTGGGGAAACCATCTTTTGAACTTTCCTCATCTTTTCTTTTTCGTCTCTGTACTTTAGTAGTCTCATCTCTGATGGAAGTAATTCAATATGACGTTTATTTATACAAGTAAAAAATTGAAGCTGTAGCACACTATAATTATCTAACTTCCTATAACTTGTAAACTACAATTATATGGTAAACCAAATATTCTTCTTTTTCTCCCTGGCCAAGAGCAGGAACTGTAAGCTTGCCAGTGTATTACGTTTCTTCAATCAAATGTATACAGTTGAATTGTCACTGCAATTCCAAGGCTTTTAAAATGTGACTGAAACTTAAAGAAGTTAAAGACTAAAGGGATTACTATTAACACCACCCTTGCGAACTACTGGTGTAGTCTTGATTTTTAATATGAAGGGAGTATGGATTAGGGCATTAGTACCTCAGAATCCATGGCAATGAGACAGTGGATGAAACAGCCATCCAACTTATTAGGCTCGACCGGGCATCTAACCTGAGACCCAGTGGTTGGCAGCCCACTGAGCTAGGCCCCACACCCCAGTCTCAATATTGAAGTGGTCATAATTCTGGAAACAGAAACGTGCATAACCACACCTTTAAATATTTGCAATAACATTGCGTGGTCTTAGTTGTGTGGTGTTCCACTGTATAAGGTGTCATGTTTTCAACATTCTATGCAAATAGCCTGAGGAGAACTTAGTTAGCAAACTTGACATGAAACATGTGATGCAGATCAGTTTTGCAGACATAAGACATAAGAAAGCCTGGATTACACTTTGATGCAAGTGCCTGTCATGAGTTACTCTTGCCTAGAGCCTTTAATTGTGATCAAATATTACGTGATTAACAACATAGGTAATTAAATATTACTGGAAAGTATGGAAAAAAAAAATCACGAACAACTTCAGTTAAGGGATAAAAACAAGGGATAAAAACAAGGGATAAAAACTTGTTTGACACGTGCGTCTGACTTCTAAAGTGCATCTAGGTAAATAAGAAGTTCCCACAAGGCTTTGCAACGACACTGATGAAAGCCTAGATGTTACGTAATTGTTGGGAGTACCTCAGATGGCCCTTTGAAGTCTTCTCCAGTAATTGTAATGAGTCCCTCTGTGTTACTATTGATACCATTCATAGCAATAATACCATACAATTATTAATTAATACTGCTGCAGCAACATCCTCTTCCACTAATATGACCTCCACTGCCACTATCAATATTACTATCGCTGATACTATAGTACTTCTACCTGTATGTCTACTTCTTATTGTAGCCAAGTTAATGATATTACAAAAAGGCCTTTGTCGAATCTGTGACTCGGACAACCTTTATGTTCTAAAATAAGATTAGAGATAATTTTTGTAGTTGCATATTTTCAAAATTCCGCTGGTATTTATGATTTGCACGATGGCACCTGGGAGTTTTGGTGGTAAATGTTCCATATTAATCTTAATCTTTCATCAAAATGCTTCTAAAAAAGGCTCAGGCCTGGTTCGTTCACACATTCATGCCTCTTTCCATTCGTGGACATGGCATTTTGCAGCACTAAATCGGCTGAGGAACATGTTGCCAAGAACAAAAGTCAGTTCCCACAGTTAAGGGGAGCCGGGTAGACAGCTTTACAATACAGGCCAGGTAGAGGCATAGAAATCATGGGAACTACACACTTGTGCCTCCTTCTGGAGAGTGACGTCATCGATTTTTGCCTACTTCTAATGGAAGTTACGTCTTGGGCCATTTCAGAGGTCAAACTTTGTTCTTCCATGGTGAGATTAGAGATGTATTGTTTCTGGCCAATTTTGGGGATGCAGATTGACAGACAGATAGAGGCCTACGGGCATAGAAGGAAAAGAGACAGACAGAAAGACAAGCTGAAGGTGTTTAGAAGGCAGATAGTGAATGAAGCAGATGCATTAGTATCGACTCACCGCCCTTGTGGTAATGGACTGACTTCCAACTTGACTTCAACTATAGAGTGATTGACTCTTCACAGAAAACATTTTCAATCTGCAGTAACAATATTCAAATGCACGAATCCAAGTACAAGGGGTAAATATTTAATCTACTTAATCTTACACAACATCGTAATTACGACCATCAGCTATTCAGTCTACCTGGATTATAAACAAATTTGCATGATTGAGTTAGATATGGATATATAACTGAAATGTTGAAGTCTCACTCTTTTCGAAAGACAGCCTCCATGTTGAGACCATTTTGTGATGCATTACCTGAAGGTTCAAAATATATAAACCAGAGAATGTTGTATGGTTATCTATACTATAAGCAAAACCTTACAATTACGACAACCCACCAGTAAGAATGCTTCAATTTAAACATCACCTATCTGGGTGATTAACATATAAGGTAAACGAACCTAATATTTGAACAAGTTCAGTGATTTCTATGAAATTTAATTTCAATGATTTCTAAATATAACCTTAAAGGTGGGGTGGGGTGCCTTTATAAATATAACACAAAAGACACATTATAATCATACTATCATGGACTTCTTCTTTGATATATTACTTATGCAAGGAGGTGTAATATGTCCCTTAGTAAATATAACGAGCTATTTACAGAAGCCTTGGTGTAAACAGTATCAGCCAACAACAATCACCATACTATGCCTGACCAAGCAGAAACCTGATCTATGCACTTGTCATGGATGAAATGTTCAGCACAGTTATGTTATCCAGTCAATACCTACGTCTCATATTCATAAAATGGTGTTTTCAAATTGCAATTACTAACTAACAAAAATAAGGGAGTGCCCATTTTTTAATCACAAAAAAAAAGAAGAAGAAAAATACAAGTTCTGCCAAACTAGTTTTGTACTTTTGCGTTGTCAATAAAAGCCAAATCAGTCACAATAACCTACCAAATTAACTCATGAGCCAAATCATCGTTCTGGGTGGGTGATTAGGGCTTTACGTCCTGTATTTCTGCACCTGATGGGCTAATTAGGACATGCATGCAGGGACCATGGCAATGAGATGAAGGATGAAACAGCCATCCAACTTAGGCTCGACTGGGAATCGAACCCGGGACCCAGGGGTTGGAAGCCAGAGCGCTACCTCTGAGCTCGGCCCCCGCCCCCAAATCATCGTTCTCATCGAGTTGCATAGTGATTGTATGACAGAGTGGTCTACTCTCTTAAAGAATAGACATACAAATGAATACTGCCACTACAATCCTGAAGTACCCCCGAAGACTTTCCATAATTTATTTGAGGCTAATGGCAGTTCTTTTTGATCATGTGCAGTGGAGCTTCTTGCAGAACCATCCAACAAAGACATTATGTGCCATCCATCAGATCAGGCAAATCCAACTTGTAAGCTTCCAGACACATCTATCCAAAAACAATGCCAGTGTTTCATATGCTTGACTCGCTTATCTGCTTCACATTTTATGGCCCAATAATTCTCTTGCCATATTTTGTTAAGACAATATTTTGGGAGCCTCAGGGATGTGAATCTACAAGAAATAACGATCCAAAAGCCTCTTCCCAAGCCAATTGTTGTGTCTAGCCAGAATGTTAACAAGTCTCCATGGCAACTTCCAAGAAACTTAAGAGTGAACGCATTTAAAGATGTCGTTAGCCTTTTGAGCTGTTTTTGACGGATGGTGTTTTTGTGTTTTTAAAACTTGCTGAACTTGTGCTTTTGCTCCATATCTTCAAAAGACAACGGTTGATTAGGGATGTCTACCCACATTAGGAGGTCAGGTGTCTCGAGCTTACCCCAGTATTATGTAGTATAGCGTGACTGCAATGTTACTTTATAAAGATGGACTGCTACTTTGGGTGAAAATGAAAAGCATATATAACACAGACCATACTCAGACACAGTCAAACATGCATTAACTGCCACCTTTACAGTGCGGCCACCAAAATTGCATTTTTATTATTTAACCCCTTTATTAAACGGTCAAATTTATCCACTCCCTCTGGTGATTGCTTAACGCAGGTGTATTAGGATGTTCTAGTTTCCTTAAACTCTCACAAATGAGACGATAAAATTTGAAGAGACTAATAAAACCAGTCAGGCACCATGTAAGCCAGAAGTTATGGTCTCTAAATATCAGTGGGTCGTTATTATGATGTACTTAATTGGCTTATGGGGGGTAATCTGGTTTGTAAATTCAATGGAAACATGAGCCTTGGTAGAGATGACTGTTTTGGCACATGGGACAGCTGCTTTGTGAGGAAGGAGCACAATTATTTATGGGGATTAGCAGTTTATTATGATATATAGGCAGGAAATAACACCACCAGTGTGGAGCAAAGCGTAACTGTGGAAAGCGTTCGATTTCCACTAAGGCCGCTTTATGCGCCGGATATATAGGCCTAGGCTACAAAGGGGGCACACGGGTTTGCCTTGCCGAAAACCAATTCCATTTGGCACCCGTGGCATACCTATTCTCCTGAGTAAGCAGACCCTGTAATCGGCTGTTGCCTCTGTTTCCTCCACTTTGCCCCTCCATTCGTTCGCCATGTTTGTCGTCTGCTCTTTCGGATGTCGGACGTCACTACTGGCCATTTCTTAGGCACCAAAAGCATTCGAGCATTGTTTGGCTGTTTGCTGTAAGCCAATAAGGTCTGACAACCTGAGCCCTAGGTCCTCAGCACGTATTGTGTAGCAGGGCATGTTCCATTCTTTAAGATAGCTTCCGGTTCCTTGCCGTAGAACTAGGTCACATTCGTGCTTACACTGACATCGATACCATAGGCAAAGGCAAACTACACCGTCTTCAAGCATGTTTGACCATTACTGGGCACATAATACAAATACATGCCTATTTGAGCCAAGCTTTGAGTAACATTTACGTTTACACATCTGCAAATAGGCAAATCATAAGTGTAATATAACCTTGCAATACTGACAGTGTGACACTGGATAACCATGCAGCTATGCTTGTCATAGAGAATGCTTTGTTCACTGGGTTTAGCTTAAGTCCAGGTATTCAATGGTTCAATGTCTCAATGCCACTGGGTCTTAAAGCTTAGTCAGCTTATATGACCATCAGCCAGAGTCAGACGTAATGGTAAGATGATAAAGCTTTGAGTCTGCACCTTGTTACACATTTAACCCATGGATGGGGTACTTCACTTGCATCAGCATAGACACCGAGTGCACCTCAAATTTATTGTGTTATGCTGTCAGCATCCATGTGGCTCATGAAGAGTGCCAGGGTTGGGAATCAAACCTAGACCTTTGTGTTATAAGTAAGTAAAGGTTTATTACCAAATATATTAAAAAAAAAAACAATAAACACATACAAATTACAAAATAAACCTGGTAGGCATGGCGTATATGCCTTTACAATACATTAATCAGTTAAGTAACATATAAATGTAAATTACGAAAATATATCAAATAATACATATTGTGAAAGAAAAAGGAAAAAAAAAAGAAATCTTCTATTGGTGATTATATGCCTCAATGGTACTTGACCCAATGGACAAAAAGTACTTCTAAAGTCATCCAATCCTGGTAGTAAACTGCAGTGTTTTGATACACCATTTTTATTACGGATGCCTCAGGCAAAGCAAAGAGCCCAAATGATGTACATTGTATGCAGCTGCTTCAATGCAAACTTTTGTTATTCTTAGCTTGCGTAAGAAGAAATTGGCATCGTTGCCTGGTGTATCACGCAATGTTTTCTTATTAAGCTCCTAAAAAGAAGGAAGAAAGGAAGAAAGACTATCATTAAGCTCATTGACAATTATTCCTCACAACAGTAAACATTGCCTGGCCAAGAAAACACAATTGAGATCTTACAGGCTCACAGTGTAAATCACCTGCATGTTCCAAGGTTTTCCAAGTAATACTTTCAATGCCTTACACATTTAACTTGAAAACTCATGTCATTATCTAATCATATTACTGAGATTATCTAAACCAGGCAAAAGACAGATCTCACCTGAAGAATGCAAACAATAAAGTTGAATTTATATGATAATAAATCCTGTTTAGCACAAATTGGCATACCATCCTGTATTTAAGACAGATAATGTGCCATACTGTGCTGATTCTGCAAACATGAGCAGGGAGATCATCTGCTCCATACACCCTTTTTCACGACAGCCATGTTGGCATTTTTGCCTCATCAATCTCTCTTTGCACTCATATAGTATTGTGACGTCATCAATAGACAATGGCCATGGTGAGGTCACAGAGTGCTAGGACAATGGAAAAGTCATGATGTCATAATATATGACATAATCTAAATGAGGTCAATGAGGCAAAAATGCCAACATGGCTGCTGTGCGAAAAAGGGTGTATACCCTCGTTATTCTACAAGCAACACCCTTGTTGCTGATAATGCTCATTCCGGTTCACTGTATTATGTAGTCGTGTTACTATCAATTAGCAGGATCAGGGTGCTCCCAGGCAAAGAAAAATAAGTGTGTTACAATATATCAATTTGATGGGATCTCACTGTGATAATAAACACGCATCCCCGTCATTTATCAGCAAGATCATAGGCCCGTAAGGTCACTGACCTCCTATAGACTGTACTTAAGTTATACTAAGGGTTTTTTAAGGCGTCTTGATGACTGTGCCCTGTGCAAGGGCTTTTACAGTATGGGGCAAGTGGTATAGTCAAACTGATGAAGATGGGGCTAGAGACATGCAACCTTTGCTCGTTTAAAAGGTTAGGATTCCATGTGTCTATATTTTGCACAATGTGTAAAAGATATCAAACTATAGTGATGTTTCCCACAGCTATAGGTTTTTATAAATTAAATTTCGATACAAAGCATCGGGCAGGTTCAAAATGGACATAATTAAGCTCCACAATCTCGTAACTGATAATGACTCAACTCAAGAACACACAAAATAACACACACAACGTAATGTTTACTTTTCCCTACTATAATTTCTGCCGTTTTCCTTAGCAGCCTGATAACCATCTGACACCGCTATTTCTCGCCTCTTGCTCAGTTTCAAATGTGATTTTCCTCAATAATAATCGGATTATGAGAATTTTTTTCTTTAGTGCAATATAAGACTGTCATAAAGTATATTCTCTCTTAACATTAGGTGATCTTAATAGTGGGGTTTAATTGGAATTTATGTGCAGAATGAACCCTTTTCGTGCAGCAGCCATGTTGGCAATTCGGCCTCATTGACCTAATTTTGATTATGTCATATATTATGACAACATTACTTCTCCATTGTTTTTGCCCTCTGTGATCTCACCATGGCCATTGTCTATTGATGACGTCACAATACTATATTTGAGTACAAAAAGAGGTTAATTAGGCAAAAATGAAAACTCGGCTGCTCTGTGCATGTGTGTGCCCACAAATCAGCTTTTCTTTCCTTCCACATGCCTTTTCGACTACTTTCAGTTGTCTCACACAGAGAAGGACATTCAAAGCCAGCAGCACCCTTTTTAGCCTTGACGTTTAAAGTGTAGGCTGTGTCTATATATAGCACCAAGTTGAGATCTTAGGAGTAATTCTGCCATGTCTGTGGCTGCAAGTTATTTAGTCTTCTCAGAGCAGATCTTGTGTTTTCAGCTGCTCTGAGTAGACTTACTTTCTTCAGCTTTCTTACACTTTCTTTTGCAATAGTTTCTCAGAGAAATAGTAGTATAGTATGAGATAAGTCGAGTAAGATGAAATTTTTACATTAGCATTTTATTGCACAACTTGATAAACTTCTGCCTACACATGAAACGATTCATGAATGACAAAAATACATCAAAATAAAAAAAACATCTACAAAATTCATCCGAATAAAAAAAATTCTGAAAAAATGCACTTCCTGACCCTCATTTTTTTTTCTAAGCTCCATTAAAAACTGCTCAGGTGAAATTTGGCAGCTTGTGACATCATCTATTATTTGATGACATCATACCATTGTATCAGTGGCAGTTTGTGATGTCAAAAATACCAGACATGATGGTAGAGCAGAGATGATGCATTGCAGTAATAAGGCTAATTTTAGAGTACTTACCAGCCTGGTCTTTTTAAAGATAAAATCAGGATTAGGCATGGTTTATTACATTTTGGACCAATAAAAAACATTCATGTCACCAGGGTTTACTGCAGAGTATAACTGGCAGAAGGCAATTGCCTATAGAAGCATAATTATACCAAGATATGTCAAGGGTAAGTCAGATATTGTGGCTAATATCGACAGCCCTTAATTAAAACTTATAATAGCTAATAATATATAATAGCAGCATGGTCTACCTTCACAAAAAGGTCGTTTATGGCTTCAGCAAATAAAACCTAGATCTGACAGTGGTATGGTCTGTGTATTTCACCTAAATATGTTCTACAGTTAAGGTCCCACAGAGGTCACATATGGGCTGAGGGTATACTCAGAGAACAGCTCACTGGACTGCTCAAAGAATGCCTCATTAGACTACTCAGGTTCCTTGTATACTGCACCACATAACACACAGAGACATCAAGAGGTCACACACTTGGACTTAAGTGACAAAGTGGCTTCTTGAGTGACATCGTGTCATCATACTTGTGATGTAGATAACGTGGTAGCGTGGGCTTTTGATGTAAACTAGGATTAGCTCATGTAACGTTGATCTTCGGGTGTGAATGTAGACTGCAGCTGAGGTGTTCTGATATGACAAAAACCAGACAGGAAGATATCAAATGAACGTTAACAGGCTGTTACTGCAACTGCAGTTCAGGTGATGTGTCATGGTAGTATTGATCCTGATATTTAATGGTTGAAGTTTGCATTGTCTCAGTGCTAAGATGGTTCAATGTGTCTCAATGGCTCAATGCTACTGGGTCTGAAGCTTAGTCAGCTTAAACGACCAGCTGTCAGAGGCAGACATAATGATGAGACGATGAGGCATGGATCCCACACCATATTACACATTTACTCCATGGATGGGGTCTTTTACTTGCCTCAGCATAAACACCGAGTACAAGGCACCTCCAATTTAACGTCTCATCGACATCCAGCTGGGGTGTGGCTCACGTAGAGTGGAGAAAATATGCATCAACATTATGACAAAAAACAAACCTTATCATTTTTCATTTTAGTTAACTTTCAAAGAGTAAACATTGCTCTATTATGTAAACGACATTTGAAAGTAAAAGCTCAACCAATATAAGTCAACACCATCTAAAAGGAATATAGTATTTTACAATTACGACAATTCCTTACAGAATAATAACTAGGATTGCATTGCAATTAGCACATTTCTCTACGTGTAGCCTTGCTGGAATTTTCAGCCCTTGCATGATCTGTTATTTGAAGACCGCAATACTAATGCAATCAAGTCAATTTTGAGAAATGGGGATGGATAGTAATTAGTATGTGAAGTCAGGTGTCAATGGAAAGCCGTTAATAGCTTGTCCTTGACTTGGAAATGCAATTATCGTTTTCAGCTCAACTGACTCCTTTAATGGATAAAAACAGTAATTGCTTTTGGCATCAAGAATCCTGAACAATGGATGACGAAATTCTTAAAGCAGAACAATCTATGGATTAAGGTCGACCTTCTATAAAAATTACTAAGTGTCACGCAGGGATATTCAGTGGTTCCTACTATTAAGACCTGCTTCTGATTGCTGAATTCCACCCGTTCCGGTCCGGTAACCACCTAGTTGTAGGTGTTGCTTCTCTGGCGATGAAGAAGTGTACCGTTGAATAGCTGGTCCCTATTAACGTGCAAGTGGTGACATATTGTGTTACATAGCTGGTTTGCCGGTGTTACTTTATTTATCAAGGCAACTACTACATTACTATACATACTTCTCATGCTTATAAGGCCATCACAACTCAGCTTTATATTGTGCCCAGACCTTCCAATATCAAACATATCTTTCTGTCAAGGCAACTAATACCACAGCGGTCCTCAAATTGAAAATACTTCCGACACTTAGATCATTTCAGTGATTCCCAGGCGTTGGCTTGTGGTGTTTACAGTGTGGCTTTGCACAAACACAGTGAGACAGCCCAGCAGTGGTTATATATACTGACAGAAAGACAGACAAAGGCAGAGTCTCTATCTCTTATCCCTATCTCTGGTTACATATCTGGTTCTCATGCTATTTCTCTCTTTAACTGTTCTTTCCCTATTAAACTTTCAATATTTAACTTCTACAAGAGTTTGCATTGGAAAACCTCACAGAATTCTCCCTGTAACGATTCTGTAAACATTCGGTTTTTCACTGCCTAGTTCTTGGCCTGTTTCTTGAGGATACAAGCAATATTTACTTAAACTGAAGCTTCTGTTGATGGCAATGTGGTTTTGTAAGGTTGAAAAAGGAAGGGTATTTACTTCTAAATGGCATTTAAATAAGAAACAATGCTTTTATGCCCACATGCGAATAATTCGGTGTTCGTTCTGGGTGAGAAACATCTATTCAGCAGACCATTATTTTGCCACTCTGCAACAGATGCAGGTGTTGTTTGTCTACGTGGGAGTTTCGCTGTGACACGGGTTTTCTACGTTGCTAGGATGATGAAGGACTCTCAGAACAAAATGTAGCTCAGGTTAGCTGCAGCTGTATGCTGGTTTGAGCAGCTATTTTTTGTGGTGCTAAATTTACGGTTTTGGTGAAACTTGCATTACAAAAATGCTAATAAACTGAACAATGACAAGATCAGTGGATAAGTAGGAATGACCTTAGGAGCCTATGTAGAGCAAAGACTCAACCCTATGGTGTTAATAGGTGGCAGGGTGTGGACTCCAAGCCTAACCATCTCGCCATTGCGTCTGTCTTGTCATATTCAAAAGCTGACGAAGCTTTAGACCAGTATCATATGAGACAATGCAACACAATGCAATGCAATACAAATTTCTGCAAAATTACTGAAAAGTATTCAACTGCTTGGGTAAACAAATGTCATCACGATGGCACCACGACTCAGAACCACCTCAATGTGAAAAAACTTTTGTTTTGGTTCATAATATGGTTGTCATAGTGACGATGCACTTTGATGTGAAGTCCCCTACAAAACTTCACAAGAGGCAGATAAATTAGGGAACAATAAAGACAGGCAAAGGTTATGGAGCAAAGGAGGAGGATGGCTCAAACCAATAGTCTGAGGCAGCGCTTCTACAAATTGGAGATAATAATAATGCTTTAAGCTACCCAGCTCAGAGGCCAGAGTCATGTTAAAAGGCTATTATAGAAAGATTAGGGGCCAGCAAGTCAATTGCTCTCTGAAATTTGATTACCTCTCTGCTCATCTCCAACTTCATGCCTTTCAAATAGGTTTCCCTGTGGAGCTTGACATGAGATAGGAGCTACTGCAGTAAGTGCTTGGCTGGTGGGGATATGTAAGGAATACACAGGAGACATGGTGCTTTAAAAGGGAATGTCGGAGACTTGTTGCCAACAGCTTGTAATTTGTTGTCAGTAGTTTCACGAATGTAAAAACTGCATTTTATTAGCCAGTTGTGCACCAACAACAGTCTCTTTATGGCAGTCTACTACAAAGTTTATCACTTAAACTGAAAGGTAATTCGGACTCGACACTTTTGTTGCTCTCCATGGAAATTATCACGAAGTCAGAACTACGAACAAAAGCCATGGGGTACACACTCAACATCATTTAAAGAACACTCCCTCAGGCTCCTATTATTGGCTTTTTATTTTCATAACCCAGCTGTTTTTATCCAAATCCTCCACAAAGCTTGTTGAAAGTTTCTGCTCCATTGAGTGGAACATAATTTCATAAAAGAATCCGTTGTTGGGGAAAATTGGAAATGCAATGAAGTTGAGTAAATTGCACCAAAAGGCAGTCACAAATCAAGTGTTAAATTGTCAGTAAAAAGAAGAAAAAAAGGCTTCAGGGACCTGGGCTTTCAAGAGGGCCATCTTGAATGACAAGTTATGTCCTTGTTTCTCCACGTGGAAAAGTTCTCCATTCAAGTGAATGGTGCTGAAGGCCACTAACAGCCAAGTGCTGCAGGTTATGACCAGAAATATTGGATGGGAAGAAGCTCTTGTTCTGGGATTTCCAACATATGGATCCATACTGTAATATAGGATAAGATCAACTTTATTTCGTAACTTTGGAGAACACAAAGAGAAAGAAATTTTGAATTAAATAATATAGTACCATCAAAAACCCACACTATTACAAAAAATATTGGTCCTAATTAAGGATTTATCAAATTACCATTCCTTATTTCAGTAATGTAGTTTTCATACAGATAACTTCTGCAACTCCAGTGCTGCGATTAACCAAGTATAGGGCCTATAGAATAATTTGTTCACAGTTCACATAACTAGAGACATTGCCTGAGACTGAAAATTGGTGCATTGAGAATCAGATCACTATACTAATATTCGTCACCAAATCTGCCAGTTTACAGAACTTGCACAACAGCACCTGTGCACTACTCGACCAAACACAGTCATCCTGGAATAGTTTGTTTACTGTTTATATGACTTATAACAACAGACGCCATGGCCTGGTTGTAGTCACACGCATATGCAGTGAACAGTCACGTTCAACTTGCCTTATGCAAACTTTCAAAAAGTAGTTTTTTTCTATCTTGAATGAAAAGCACATACTGTAATGCTTGGCATATGGCCATCATTCTTGGAAGCACATCAGTTACAGCTGGAGCTGGTCATAATGCCGCCACATGGCTGGACATCTACACGATGTTTTAGTTTTACATTTACTTGATGGGTGGAGACTTTCACTTGCCTGGTTATTCTTCAGCTCTACCAGTTAAACTGCAGAAGTATGCCCATTTGTTTTCATGCTTTAGAATACAATATATCGGTTTGCAAACTGCGTATTTGTGCGTAACATAAAAACAAAATTCACGAAATGTTTTTAGATGTATGAAGCCTACCTTAACGGAATTTATGAAAACTGCAATCACATAACTTTAACTCAAAGTGCTATTTTTGCCATTAAAATCTGCAATACTTGTCTAGATTGCTCCTTTGCATGCTGCCACTACTTTGTCTATGCCAGCAAGTGGTCTCAATGGTTAAGCCCAGCATTGTGATCCAAATGGAAATTGGAGACAGTAGGTCACCCTGCTATATCCCTCATTCAATTTATTCCAAGTGGTGCATAATACTCACATGAATAAAACTGATAATGTCAAAAGCTGCAGCACAATTGCTTTTGGAATGTGCAGCATATATGTCTAAGCCAGTGGCCCGATGCTGATTCTACTGCAGCTGATGCAGGATGCTGCAGAATACAGACGATGGAGCTTTCAGTATTAGCTATATACACAACAGCTGCCTGAATGTCTGTGAAGATTGCATAGTTCTTCAACTTCAGCCAGTTTGTCATCTAATGCCTTGCACATTCACTGGTTCAAGATCTACAAGCAAACATCATTCATATGCCTCAGCCCCCCTCCCCTTCTGGTGACTATGTGCATACCCCTCAAAGACAAATAGTCTGGTCACAACTTTTTGAACAGGACTGTGTACTCATCATCTCTGACATTCTCTTTTTTCCTTATCTTCAACTTTTTTTCTTACATTGTTTTTTTCATTTTATCGACAACAATACCGTTGAATTTGACAATTAGGTCTGTTTCACTGAAGTGGTAATAGTATTAGGTGAGCTTCATCTTGAATAATTTTTAAGAATATTTGAGACAAAGTGTAGTTGAATGTCGCGGGTTCAACCCCAGCCGGGACACTCTTCATGAGCTACACCCCATCTGGGTGTCTATCGCATGAGACGTTAAATTAGAGGCGTCTTGTATTTGGTGTCTATGCTGAGGCGAATAATTTTTAAGACCCCACCCATGGCGTGAATGTGTATCATGGTGTGGATCCCAATTCTTATCATCTCATCATTACGTCTGCATCTGGCAGCTGGTCATATAAGCTGCCTTAGCTTCAGACCCAGTAGCATTGAGACATAGACTTAGCATTGGTTGTCTTAAATTTGGCACTATCTGTGCATTTGCAAAGAATCTCAACGTTTGCTCAAGACCTTTGCTCAAATACAAGGATTTAAACATCTTCAATGTAGAGCACATAAAGTAAACTATACCGTTGAAGACAAACATAAAAGCATTTAAAGCACTTCTTACCATCTTTTAAATTGTTGAAAGGTACTTAGTTTTGCCGAAGAAGGTCGATGAAGATTAGGATTAAGCAGTCCTGGGTTTCCAACTTAGCATGATATGTTCAGTGCCCTGTGGGGACCCTTCAGTACTCATGGGGCCACAAATATCAATTTCCATATTCATACAGTAATAACTTTATCACCCTGAGTCGGGTAACCATGTTGTGAGAGATTTGCATATGGTTATCATACATGGCAACTCAAATGTGTCAGAAAAGTCTGATCTGTATAATATTGCAAATATTTTGGCATAGGCACTACTTCAGCAACAGAGCAGAAACTTATATCAGTGCTTGATAGCATATTGATGAGGAATAGTGACATGGTACACGTGCATTTTTGTCCAATACTTGAACAACGTAAAAGAACATCAATTGAACCTGTGATCGTCCCAGTAGGCTCTTTTGTGAATAAAATATGTTTAAACAACACTGCCGGCTATAACATAATGTTAAGTATCCTGCACAAAGGTTGGGCAAAAGCTCCATTGATTCTGTAAAAGTACTTTCGTCCAACCGCATAAAGTAAATACAGAATAATGTAAACTACCCTTTGAAGACAAACATGGAAGCAATTTGAAACACTTCTTAGTATTTTAAACTGTTTAAAGTACTTGAATTTCCGAGTAGCACTGGTTTTCCAATGTATACAGTTAGTTTCATTAAAAAAAAACGGCCTGTCAAATTGAACTTAGACAAAGCTAGGCAACTTCTGCTGTATGATGCTACCTGCCACTAAACGGAACTGCCTGGCTACAGCTGGCTACTCAAAGCTGGATCTAGAAGTACATATTTATGATATATTAGATACATTTCTTGCATATTTCAAGGTTTATTTTTTTTCAGTGGTGATAGATGTAAGCCGACTATTAGCTAGTAGTAGACAGGAACTGCTGGCTTTAGCCAGTCATAACTACAGCCAGGAATAGGTGGACACAGCTTCATAAAATACGCTCAACTCTAGACAGCTAACTGTAGCCACTTAGTCTCTCATATTGTATGAAGTAATTTATTTTATAGACGAAAAGTTTTTTTAGGAAGATTGTATCACAGCAGTTTTGGTATTTAATTAATGACTGAAATTCCTTCATACTCAGGCTCATGTCATAATTGTTCTCGTAGGATTTCACGACCTTGGCTTAGCTGAATTATGCATGAATCCCCCAATTATGGATGTGCATGCTTTAATCCTGCAGCACAATCCCTTGGATGGTCCTTGAGATATCAACTAAGCCAAAGGCTTCTCAGCTGTCATTGAACCTTGGATTTGCAAAAAAACAACAACAAAAAACTGTCAGCACACAGGATTAGTCCATTAAAAAACTTGTTTTTGCTCATGGTCGGAAATCACAGCATTCAAGGTTTCCAAGTTCCAATGCATTCCTCTATTGAATCAGTGTCAGTGATGATAGATCTATACCCATCCTCCCCCCCCCCTCGGGTAGTTGAGGAGGCCTCATGCTTGAATAGGTCCGCTGGCAGGTTCAGTGTAGTGATGGCAAGGTCCAGTAACATCACACCTACCTTTCGCCTAAATAAAATTGTAATCATTCAGATTTTCCTGTGTATACTTCACTTACTTGCGCACTTAATATGGTTAACTGGGTCCATTATCAATTGTTTTAACTCATTTCTGTATCATGACCTTTAGAATAATATCATTTCAGAATAAGGTAGTAATTAAAGTAACTTATGTTAAGTTCAAAGTTCCAAGCCAAACCTGATGTCATTGACAAATGCCTGTTTTGAAGGGATTCGTTAAAGGTACACAGACAAGTGCTAGACTGCTGTGGGAAAATCCGCTCTTGGCTGTGAGAGACAAACAAGTTGTTTGGCTAACGAGTGGCAATTGAGTTAGGCTTCTTTTCAAAGGGAATTCGCTACAATACCCAATGAGAGCCTTCTTTTTTTATTCGTGAGGAGGTTTGCTAATGACAGATGGCGCTTTAAAACGGACACGCTCTCCACTCAGAGAGGGCCATTTGCGAATTTCCGCTAATGAGCTGTCCCCCTTCTTCCGCCCATAATGGCATTCCGTTCAAACTGCAGATGGAATCCGGTTTTACGACCACCTGACTCATTGTGCATGTTTACCCGTAAACAAGGGTTATACAAGCAAGTAAAAAGACCCAACCAAGGTGTAAATGTTTAACATTGCGTGGACGCCTTATCATCTCGTCATAACATCTGCCTCGGACAGCTGGTCCACGGGCACTGGAAACACTGTACATTTTAGGTATGGTACATAATAATATACGTCACCAAATCATTACTTTTTTCCAGTGTCCGTGAGCTGGTCATATAAACTGACTGAGCGTCAGACCCAGTAGCTTTGAGACATTGATATTGACAATACTATAGAATTTTTGGTCAAACAGTATTTACAATGTTTTACATTATTGCAAATTTCTCACAATTAAGCTTTCAACTACCATTTTATAGCATACAAATTACATTATTCAACTCTCTTTCAATATCATTTTAATATTATCTCGATATCACAATCTAATGTTGTATCTCTATCTTTAATTTGTACCAGCTCGATAAGTATATATGTTTCTTCTGGTAAATAAACATACAAACAAACTTCCCCACTAAGATCAGTAAATCTTGCACTTTTAAAAGGTGTTCTCATAAGCGATAATGTACTGCTCAGCACTTGCCAGCAATCCTCCAGGATTCCATCCACCCAGCTACATGAGCCAGTCCTCCAAGCTAGATGAGCTGTCATCCCCAGCTACTTGAGTGGAGGCACCCAACAGCACAGATACCACCAGGAGCTCTGGTATTCTCTGCAATTTGTATCAAATTCTTTTGTCCTTCAGTAACCTTGGCAATGGGTTTTCAGCCTAAAAGAATTTTTCACATCCGAGCTACATTTATGACTGACAATCTAAAGTCCACTCTCAAGATTGTTATAAACATCAAAAACCAAAACGAGTCTGTAAAATCCCAGCCATAAAAAAAAATGGTTGAATAAATTTGACAAATGACAAAGGTAAGGTAGAGTCTAGCAGCCTCTCACTTAAATTCAATTACTACACTGATAACATTAGCAGCCCTGTTTAAGCATGAGTCTTTCTCAACTCCTTGGGACTTAACAAGCTGACATAAAAAACTATGTCAGTTCCTCCATGCCATGGTAGGGGTCAAACTCAAAACCATGCAGGTTGCATGCAAGCATGTCAATTCGACCACAACATCTCTTCAAAACACTGACAAACCTAAATACATGTATAATTTTTTCGATGCCTACGACTTTTTGCACATCTTGGTATCTTCAAATCTTCAGGCGTCTAAATTTTTTGTTTACCGTAATGGAGGGTATTATAGACAGGGCGGGTATTATTGCCACTCACATTAGAATGTTTACAATTTTTATTAACATTCTAATGTGAGTGTCGATAATACCCGCCCTGTCGATAATACCCTCCGTTACGGTATATCCTATTTAAAAACAATCACAATATTGTCTACACTAAATGAACTCAACAAGCCACAGCTGTGCATCACCCTTTTGTGGTTCCAATTCAATATATTTCACTTTGACACACATATACAGCTGTATCCATTCAATGTCTGCCCTTTTCAAAGTCTACCCACCATCAATAACTGTTAGAAGCATTGGTATGATTTCCGAACCACAGTTTCCTCTCACTTTTTGCTGCTGTCATTATATGTCCCAGTGGCCCTGGCCGTCATCATATGGTCATATATATTCATAAGTTGTCATGATGGCAATCCTGGTTGAAGACTCGGACTCGCTCAGATACAGACATAGGGTCACAAGAGACACCCACCCAATATTCAGAGCAATTTCACTTCATTGCCATGTCCACTTTTGGCCATGAGCTATAAATAAGCTCATATATAAGCTACTGAGACATATATGAATAGACTGGCAAGAGATACTGCAGCAGCTGGATCTACGTAAATGCTGTATCCATAGCATCATTTCCACCGCAGAAATAACTGCTTATAATTATGTGACAGGTAGTGGAATAAACTATAAAAGCTGAATTTTCATGTCATTAATTCAAATTAGAAGAGATTATGTTAGTTATATTTCAATTAAGAGCGATTATGTACAATTATGTCTGCTTCAGAATTGTTTGAGTCGTGACCATGGTGACGTAATACTTTAAGTCATGAAAATTCAAGACAGTTCAACAATTTTAGTTCTAATGTTAATCCTAGGAAAGTGTACTGTAGTAGCAGCAGAAGTATTACTGGGATGAGATTGTAGTAGGTTGAGTTAATGATGTGTTCAGCACCAAGGGATCATTCATACCAGTAGAGATAAACATATTTTTTACTTATTAACCACTAACGAGCCATTCACATCAGGGGAGCTATAACGACGGTGATGGTCAGAAAACAGCAGTATATATTACAGTACTGCTCCTCATAAGAGACCTACTCTTCTGCAGGCTAAAGACAGTCTCATAAGGGGGTCGGTCTCATAAGAGGACAGGGTGGGGGCCTAGCTCAGTGGTAACTCACTGGGTTTCCAACCACTGGGTCCCGGGTTCAATTCCCGGTCGAGCCTAAGTTGCATGGCTGTTTCATTCTTCATCTCATTGCCATGGTCCCTGCCTGTCCTACTTAGCCCATCAGGTGCAGAAATACAGGACGTAAAGCCCTAATCCACCTACCATCCAAACTCATAAGAGGACCTGACACCAGCGACCTCTCAAGGATATAATTATTAATGTTATTTTTGTGGGGGAATGAACAAAATACTGACATTATATGAATCATCACCAATTACATACATTTCATACAATAAATATTTATCATACATTATGTAAGAATATTGAATAACATTATCATAATTGAATTACATTGATATCAAATAATCATATAATGTTGAAGGTGTATTGTAAATTTAACATGATTGGGACAGTCTTGTGCAGCATATTGCAGAGTTACTTTTGTCAAAACAGACTGTCAATGCTGGAAAAGACAGAGATTGATTGAATTGTGTTGGTGCACAATGTCCATGTGACAATAATGGCTTAACTGACAGTACACAACAATAGAATAATCTGGGCACCTCAAAATATATCAGAGTTTGTGCTGTTCACCTGCAAGCTGCTACGTTCTCTTTCATAATGATTATGTGATGTTGCATAACCTAGCTGAGCACCTGAACTCAATCAAATCACGTACACAAAAAAATAAATAAAATAAAAACGGCATGCAGCTGGCATAAACAGGTAAACGGCTACATTTATAGATGTTTCCGTACAGAAAATGAAGTAGGAATATTTGTAGAGGCACATATTAAAATCTCCACTTTTACAATTTGACAATATACTGGCTTCAGTGTCGAGATGGTCTCAAATTATTATAATAAGGCAATCTTGATAAGTTAGGATCCAAATGGTCTTTATTGTGAAGTATTCGTAACAGTGAGGTTATTCACTGTTTATGTGCATATCTTAACACAGTATTGTCTCATTTATTCCAAAAGTTTCATCAAATCAACGCGAAAATAAAATAAAGTGCTTGACATACTTTACAGAGACCGCCTCCTGTCTACTAGTAATGGATCCATTAATGCTCCTAGCCTAATAAGCGTTACATTTATATGCAGCCAGACAGAGCTGGTAGGATTACACAAGCCATTCCACGAGCTCAATAAGTAGCTGCTGTCAATTAAGTCTTAATTGGGATGCAGACAATCAATAAAGAAACGAGTACAGCATCGGACGTTCCAGCAGCAACAGTAGTAACAGCAGCAGCAGCAGCAGCAGCATCTGAATGCTTGTCTGCAAGAAAACTTCTATGCAATGTACATGAAAAACTTGTGCACCTAAGTTGTGAGAGGAAAACTTTCCTAAAGTCCGCATATAAATGTATTTAGCAACTTCCGTCACTTGTTTTTGGACTTTATATATACCAAATATTAAGCGAGATACGAATAAGAGAACGTAAAGGAGCAAGTTCACCAGCTTTACTCTATTCAAAAATCAATTCAAAACTTTTAAAAGCGACCTTATATTACATCACACAGCAGCAGTCCATCATTTAGTATCTAGTTCATTCTGATTCCATGCGTGTTTTCGGATCGAAAATATTGAGAAGACCGGAAAGCAGGCGGCGGCAAAAAGCACTAATCACCTTCGGCTTGATGCTTATGGCATTTTCATATTATATCAATGCATGATTGTACAATTCTAGAATCCAGGCAATATACAAATATAAAATTGGTTTAATTCAGCCTCAAGTCACGAGCCACTTTTAAACAAATTACTGTATGTGCAAGCAAACTTGTAATAGGGTATTCTGATAATAACCCAAACTAGCACAATTTGAGCTGTTTGTGCTTTGTTGACCCTAATTACCACAGAAACTGTGTTGATGCATATTCAGATGTCTTATGTCCAATGTTTGTGCAACTTATGTATATCTTCAAACCCTCAAAACAGGACAGCCTTTACTAATATGCAGTTTATCTGAATGCTAATCCCATATCCTATAATGTACAAAAGATAAGGTCAGGGGAGCTGTGGGCATTGTCATTCATATATTCAGGAGCATGGCTTGGGCTAATGCCCTTAGTCCACAAGCCTCAGATAACATAAGAGGTCAAACGCAAGATTGTGATCCCACCAGAGAGGCATGCAGAAAAGGAATAATCTATAACAGATTTTTGGAAGAAAAATCATACACAGAAAGATTGGGTTTCTATCATACCATGATCATACTGATGGATAATATGCACACGTAGAACCCCCAGAAGTATATACGACACTAAGATTTCAGGCCATCTTGCTTTGGAAACCACTTGCTGGTTAATCCCAAAAACTGTGATTGGATGGCAATTGATGAACTTCACTTTATGATGAACTTTTCATGCTGCATGTAATTTTAACTTAGCATGAATAAATTTATACATTGTATAATTATTTTCCGACATTTTCAACAGCTTATCCAAAAATTAAAAAAAAAAACCCAAGCACCAAGAAATGACATAATCTGATATATATATATAATATACATTGGGGATCCAAAAATACAATCACCGATGGAAAAAATGGTGACCTGCATGCTATCATATTTGAATTTATTAACTGTTGATATGCATGATGGGAAATCATATACAAACACCTGCCATAAATAATATAATTTACTTAAAGGTATGACATTGGGATGACATTGAAAGAGACCCACTGTAATAAATTATGGCGTAATCTAACAAACGACAGAGCACATGAACAAGAAAAAATTTATAATAAACACATGGATATCGTCACAAAATATCATTGATACATTGTATGCCTATTAGTGCACCAATCTACCAGGGATTAATTGCCAATGAAGCTCAAATGAGATCAGCTGGCTGCAGCTCAGGTCTGCTGAGCCGATTTCTGCTTTAAAATAGCCTTAGCTGAACTGGAACAGAGATAAAGCAAAAATTTCAAAAGAAATTAAGAATAGCCTTTTTTAGTACTGATGTTCAATTGCTAATATTTCAAGCACATAATGCACTGTAATTCAGCGAACAAAAGAGTAGTCAAAATGAGTAATAATCATATCATATTGACCCTAAGGTTGTCAGTATAATTATATTTTGGTTAAACGGTCATTTTGACGTCAAGAGGCTATTAATGAATTATTTTATTTTCTACAACAACGATTTTTTCTATAAACTGATTCTGTTAATATATATCTAGTTGTTAAGTGAAGCCATCTGTTGGCTGGTATTGAACTTAGGTCGCTGTATCTCGTCTTTCACTTAACTCATCTAAATGTAGTATTTAACTGAAGTCATCCATATCTGGTATTTAACTTAAGTTATCTATATTTGGTTAGTATTTCACTTAAAATTTATAAATGTATATCACAGTATTTGCCTTAAGTCATATCTTGAGTATCTACATCTATTATTTAGGCCTATTCAAATGTTAGTTCCACTCATTGTTCTGTGACAAAGGACACGTGCTTGTCTCGTTTTCGTGAAAAAAAAAAAATAATAATAATTAAAATCCAGATAGATAATATATAGGAAGGCTGTTTTATACATATTCCTGATTCACGCAGAAATTTTGCCTTGACCTTCAAGAGTTACAGGACAAAGTTACATAAGCATATAGGCGTGGTGGAATCATATTGCGAAAAAAAGGAAAAAAAAAACACTTCTTAATATCAAATCTCCAGCCACGTTACACTGACACGCGACATGTGCAAATTCCCAGTTGTTAAGGTCGAATACAATTTTGCATTAGAAATTATAGCAATGCCAGGAAATATAAAAGTAATATCAAAAGTTAAAAAAAATTAAGACTTGATATACTATACTATAATAATAGTTCTATTCCAATTATTTTAGAGACTGAAATTGCTTCAAAAGTAAAAACTGCCAAAATAATTATAAGGAATTGAATATTACAAGCAGAAACAATTAAATGTTGCAAACAAATCATATTCGAAATAGTAACACTTCTAGCTGTCTTGGAAATGACAGACATGCAGCCTTTGCCTCTTATGTTAAGTAGCCAAAGAGCCTTATAAGAGACCACTGTCATTGTGGCTACAGCCTTATGCAGACCGGCCATTTGTTCCTTGATGGCGTCTCTTTGTACCCTGCTTCTTAAGTTTCCAAGATGGCCGCTGTCTTTGTTTACACTGCACAAGTGTAGCTGTCGTCTGCCATGTCAAAAACGGCCACAAACGCCACCGAAACTTGTGGGAAACTAACACGCGGTATTGATGACGTCACGATGGTCTTACGTAAAGCTCTTTGTTCGTGTCATGTGATCCTCCAACCCCCACTCATTTGTCACCCATGAAGCCACAAAAATGCATTAGACGCCATGACCGCAGCTAAATGGAAGTACAACTCAAAGTTTGTTAACGTGTTCTAGGCCTATAATGCAATTTTTTTCTTCAATATAAAAACTTTTTCTATGCATGTATATCCATACTTGTTGGAAGTCATACCACAGCTCTGTGGTCATACTAACTTCAAACTTCAGAACAATTTAATGAGCATCTTTCAATAGAGGTGTCACATTTTTCTGGCAGTGACATATTTGTATTGCTAATTAAAACATTTTGTTATCAGAGAATCAGCTAAAATAGATTTAATTCAAGTAAAGTATGAATGACGCAGTTCACAAATTCTGCTGCAAAGATTTTTTTCTAAAAATTAAAATTACCACTGTCATGTAAAACTCAGTTTTCCTTGCACTTGTCAGTGGGGCAAAGGTACTTATTACACAATTTTAATTGGACTAAAATCAGTAAATCTATGACAAACAAAACTCACATTGTGTCCAGTAAATATTGAGATACAGAAACTTATTTTTACCACGAATACATAAGTATCTGATCACATGCAGATTGGTTATTGCTTGTTGGCAAGTTATCTAAAAATTCTGGATCACATCTCCGATAAAATGGAATGCAAAAATCCAATAAGGCAATAAGAATGGATGGGCAAAAAAACCAAAATGGCCTGCATATAAAATGTTTAAATCAATTCATTATGTGACACATTATCTGCTATCTTTGTGGAGCTTTTTTATGACTGCTGGGGGATCATAAAAGGCTGATTTATGGTACAGCAACGCTGTAGTAGCATATGGGATCCATTTCCCATGACTGCAATCTCTGGCCGTGTATTGCCATATAAAGTTCTACCAGATCATAAACAAGTTTCGCAATCTGGCTAAATGGCTTGGCTATTCATTTGCAGTTTGCAATGTCACCATCACAATTTGAAGGTTGTCAATTAAACAAGTTTTAGTATTTCACAAAAACCTTACAAAACAAACTAATTAAGTTTTAAAATTGCCACAATAGATACCTAAGTGGCTAATTTTCCACAATATCAATGTTAATTAATAAAGATTTAATATTAAATATTTGGTTGATAACTGAATTAATTGGTTGCAATTTAACACTTTTTTTTTTTTAGAGGTTATTGCTTTCATTAAATATCTAGTTCATAACACTAAGTTCAATTTGCAAATATATAATGGCAGAGGCTTGGCATTGGGGAAGCAACTTCGTTCATTAACTGAAAAAAAATTGTAATTTGAGAACAAAAAGCTGCAGATTAAAAAGCTTCGTAATTGTGAAAAAAACAAAACATCCTCAAAAATAATAAATCTTGCCTGATCTAGAAAAAGCTATAATAATAATTTTGTAATTAGATATTATGCACGTATATACATTATAAGATATTAAATATCTTAAAATTTGCATGGGCCCTTTTACTGATGACACAGCATGAACCATATCTTGAATAGGAATAATACGCCTATTTATGAACATACAATGCATATCAGTGGGATTATACTCCAGGCGTTCACCTTTACTGAGGAACTTTACAATGCTATTTTGGCTGAAATGACAAAGAAAACTATTTTCACAGTGCAGCTTTGCAATATAAAGGCACAGATCATATGATATGCTTTTTTTTACAGGTGAGCCAGGGAACCCATAAAAAAACAGTGTCAGCAGAGGCTGATTATTCTGTAATATGTGTGGCTTCAGATTACTTATTAGGACACTGACATGGCTATGCTCTGACTTATACTGCATCAAATGAATTTCCAACAAACTCATATGTGCCTTGACTGCATTAATTTACGGATAAGCTGGGATTGATGCATAGTCTCATGTACATTTCAATAGCATAACTTCATTATTATTCTTACAATATATATTCAAAAAGATGCCACGAGAAAAATATTTCAAATATTTTTCAAATATTCCATCGATTTTATAAATATATCGATAAAAGTTTATCCAGAACAATTGCTGCAGGGCAGGGTCTCAATCAATAGTCATTCAGTCTGACTTTTTTTTTATTATATACACTTCATTCTTCAGGTTAAGTATTTGCAATCTATCCGAGGTGTGGAGAGGGGGAGGGGGCAGCATGGCCAGTCACACATGGCTGTTCACTTTCTAGTCCCAGTGGTCAGTTTCCCACAATGGTCAACTTTTAGTAGAGTAATTTTCGCTAAATGAAAAACCATATATTAGTATATTCGAATTTGTACAGAGTTATTGGAAGCTTGCATTTGGTACATAGTTATAATCTTCTATACAGTATTTGGGAAAGTATTTTGTCATTGCATTACATGACCAACTTCATGTGTGCTCTTTATACTGTTTATAACCTAGATTGTAGTTGTGTAACTAAATTATATAAGGTGAGATATTGTTCAAGACAGGGCAGCACAATTCACTGACTCTAATTTACATAAATGGACTGGTTGCCATGACGATCAGGAAGTGGGATTTACAACGAGAGGTTTTTTATGCAAATTACCATAATAGCTTCCGGTGACCCAGTTTGGGGACAAAGTTGTAGTAAGGGATAAACAAGAAGAAATGCGAGAAACAAAATGAAAACGAATGGCAAAAGACATTGAAGGTGAACAAAAGCAGCACAAAATCTTTACTGAAATAAAAAAAAATATATATATAATGTAGACAAAAAATAAAAAGGAAGTGAGTCATACAGTAATGTATGAGATGTAATGCTAAAGTCGTTCTAGCTAAGAGATGAACTTAATAGTGAGGTGGTCTGGCCGCAAGGGGGTAGGGACTATAACTCTCAGCCAATGATCTAATAAGTGTGGATAATTGGAATCTCTATTATGCTTGACCGAAATGATAGAAGGGTTTTTATTACGTCGGTAAGGGGGTAAATGCTTTTCTATTATTTTGGTCATGCATAGGCCAGCATCACAAAATATCGATCAAGTATTTATATTTAGACATACGAGCGCATGCCATTCATTCACTTTGAAAGCGATAGTTTCTATCTCGATCTTTTCTGTCCCGTTGACTTTGACGCATGACCTTATACAACTGCACCCCTTTCATCTGACATGTTTGCTTTCACTGCAGTGATCTAGTGCTCAAAGAAACCAAATGCAGCATCTAAGTATTTAAAAAATCCCAATGTGCTCTTTTGACAGAATATATGATCAAAGACAAACAGCTAAAAGCAAGGATGTGCGCAAGCAACTGCTTCTGAAGTGATGAAACTTTGATGAAGGTTCCAGAAAATTAACTGAGGATTTCTTCCTAACACACCAAAAAAAAAAACGCATCATAAGAGGCATTTTAAATCATGTAGCATAAACAGGTTCAGCTTAAGAATATTGACTTTAAGAGTAACAATATGCAGACTGAGTATTACAGAGATTGTTGAGTTGATGGTGTGGGTGGGTGGATTACGCCTTTATGTTCTGTATTTCTGCACCTGTTTGGCTAATAAGGACAGACAGGGACCATATGGCAATGAGGGGAAGGTTGAAACAGCCATCCAACTTCGGCTCCACCGGGAATCGAAACCGGGACCCAGTGGTCAGAAGCCCAGTGCGCTACCACTGAGCTCCCGCACTACTGTAGTAATTCTGTTTACATTATTTACTCGAAAGATATATCAATTAGATATTACCATACTCCTCAGGGTACCAAATGCCAAGAGGCCGAAGAGCCCCATGAGGTTATGTTAAGCAGGTTATCCTCGTCATGATGCTGGATATATACAATATACATGTAGGCATTACAAACATGCATGGAAGTAGTATAGTAACATTGGTAGTGATAACTGTAACAGTTGCTGTAGTTGAAGTAGGGAGCCTGGGGAGGTACTACTAAATCTACACATAAGCATTATTAATATATCAAATAGAATAACTGTAACAGTTTTTTTTAGCAAGACAGGTAGCACTACATGGAGTGCACAGATGCAGCAGCATCATCAGTTTGTGGAAAAACAGTAGTTATGCAGGAAACTGAGCAGTTGAAAGCAGCAGTGCATAAGGCAGGGGGCACCCAGCCTATTCCCATTCTCATCAGAGCCTGGAATAACCCACATAACCTTCTGAATCAATACAATAATGCTGATCTCATACTCACTATCGACCTAGCTGAGGCATGGCCCAATTTCTCAATACAACCTGCTTTAACCTGCCTACTACTGCGGGTCACTGGCAAAAGATGGATTTGTTTCAGCAGCTGCTCTTTGTCCTGCTCTAACTCTTAGATCCTTTCATGGATCCAGCATGACCTAAGACCTTTGCCGTTGGTCACCGTGGACACCAATGACCTTGAATGACCTTGGATGACCTTCCTTTTTATCAAAAGCCCCTCCTACCCTGTCCTCCCACCCCTACTAACTCGATCAAGCCCTAGACATATTAGTTCATCGGTCACCCTATAGCCTATCCAACTCGATAACATCAGAATACCAGGCTATAAATCTCAGGCCTCTTGACGCAAAACAACCACAGCCTAAAGACCTGGGGGCCTCTCTTTCTGTGCAAAATTAAAGAAAGGCTCCTGGATTATTGAACAGGCTACTAACTGAGTGGGTGGACCAAATGCTAGATGGTCCCTCAGCAGCCATGACTGTCGGTTTGTGCAGTTTGTGGTTACAGTATTGCTGTCCGCAAGCCCTTAAACAAGAGCAAAGCTCTAGAATCCATACATAGGAATATGATGCTATCTGCTACTGAGTACTACATCGAAGTTAATCTCCCAGATATTCGACAACTGGAGTGTATAATTCACAACTGGAGCCATCACTCACGAAACTGAGTCAGATGCATCACACACTTCAATTGTAGTATAAAGCAACCTTCCTACACATGGATGATTTGGAGTAAAAAAATACTACAGAAGCATGACTATGATTCACATTGTACATCATGCACGACATTCTAACATATAATCTTGTGAAAAATTGCATTTATCTGAGATCTCCCATCACTTGTATACATGTCTATGTATTTTGATAACTATTATTATTCATTGTGAGATGTATTGTAATTTATGCAGTAAGGTTTGCTGCTACTAACCTGCTAACGCAAAGTATCAAATACTAAACACTTGTACATGTACCATGGAGTTGTAGTAGTAGTAGTAGTAGTAGCAGTAGTAATTAATAGTAGTAGTAGTAGTAGTAGTAGTAATTAATAGTAGTAGTAGTAATTAATAGTAGTATTAGTAGTAGAGATTAACAACGTAATAACCACTATGAGGTCATTCACGTCAGTAGTGTTAAAAAAAACAATGATGTACCACACAAGAGTCAGGTAATTACCTTAAGGAGCATATATATGTGAAGATATGCAAATACCATGTATCTAAGCATCATTTCCAAATCCATAAAGAACATGTACCAATGGATCATTGCCAAATCTGAAGTTGGTATTACATGTGCGTAGATGTTCAGGGCTATTAGTGCTCTTCCGCCCGATCTATTCCTGCTTCGTTGGGATAACTTGGCATGCGAAAAAATTGCTAAAAAGAGCACGCCTGTGGGATCACTGACCGAAATGACATGGAATGCAGTGGCTGAAGCAGCTGAATGACATGGTCTCAATGATCGCCATGATGATGGAGTTCTCTATGAAGTACAGCGGGATCACGCGAGTCGCCGGAGACCGTTTCTGCATGATTGGTAGGCTTTCTGCTACAGTTAGTAGGATGGCTAATAAACCAGAAGAAGCGAGGAAAAAAAGAAAAAGTAGAGGCAGTTTATGAGAAAAAAGTGCAGGGAATAAAGATTCGGAGTTATTCAGAACGTTCAAGGAAATAGCTCGCGATGAAGAACTGCATCGATTAACACCGAAGTGATCGCTACCGCCCCAGGAAGGACGAAGACGGACAAAGTGTCGGTCAAAATAGCCATTGGTCATCGCTGGCCCTCTCCAACTATTTGACCTCTTGCCACTTTGCTTGCATCCTCTTGTACCCCTCCCTGTAACCCCAATAGCACTCTGGGCAGCAGGGAATATTTTTCTTTTATGGCACAATGGAATTCTTGCCCATTTGTAAGGATTGCATTTAACCTGTAGGTCCACGTTTGATATTGGGATTTTTTGTTAAAGTGGCTGTTGCTTGAGCAAAGTTTAGGTGATGTTAAGTGATTTTGATGGAAATATGAAACTCTTTCTGTGGTGCTGGTTTAATAGCATAGTATAATTTATATGCTTTACTGGCTCGCTCTTTGTACTTTGTTCAAAAGTGCATCATGAAAAATGTACGTAAAATGCTCTACTTCAAAAAAGCCACATATTGCTAATGCAAAAATAGGTAATGTACCACCTTTCCAATGTCATGATCCTAACACTTACAGCATTTAAAGGTTGACTCACCAGACTTGGCTGTTATCAAATCAAGCAGCCGCAACAAATGCAAAGGAGAACTCACCAGACAAAACTTTTCTTTTTGTTCATTATCGTCGATCGGTATACGCTACTACACAATTGAGGACCCAAAAATATTAGACCAGTAATGTGATTGTGTTACATGGACCTTTAAGCAAGTTATTGGGAGGTTAACTTCGTTGTTTTCCTTCACACAGTTTCAAGAGACCTCCATCAATCACAATAACGAATTTAGCACTAGTGTTTTGAGAATGGCTACTTACGAACAAAAATCGCTTGTTTTAAGGCCAATGCAACACTTTCCACTCGACTTATAAAATGTATCAATCATTTGCTCGTGTGAGAAATAAGAGCCTAGACACAACAATCGATCTAACAGGATAGCATTGCAGCCTGGTTGGCTGATCCTCTTTCAGATAATAACAGACCCCAAGCCCTGATCGGCTGAAATGGTCTCCAAGCTCCAACCCAAAGGAAACATAAGAAGAAATATTTTACCTCCTTGCATCACCCCAAAGGGGCTGTAAGGCATTAAAGGTAATAGGGTGCTTAGGAGGACCAAGACGCGGATGACCATCTTAGCTCAGGGCAAGACAACACTGCTAAGTTAAGCAAATATGTACCAAAGTAAACTAGGGCCAGAGCAAACAGTGGCCACTGTCAAACAACAACGATTATTTGCATTGTGGACTCCAGAATGGGTATCGATTTGTGATAGCACTCAATTTCTTCATGTGGGTCTTCATGGACACTTGAACATTTCTATACCATGCATTTAATAAATGTCGTTTGTATGTCTGTCTCTCTGTATTACATAACCGTCATTATAATTATATACTTTAAGTACATTTTTATCTAAACAAATCCATTATGAAATTCACTGAATGTATTATCATCGTTGCGTCATTGACTTTTAAATGAACAACTTTGACAACGACTTTGACATTTTGTGATCTTCTACATAATAGACCACCATTATATGGAACGAAATTTAAATCCTCATATTACTTGCATCTGAAGTCATCACCCATTGGCCATCAAATTTTTAATATAATGAACCATAAGCCGCAGAAACCTCTGTTGTCAAGTTATACTAGATCCCAGCTTTGTCACCAGCATAATCATGATAATGAACTTTCTGTCACAAGAAATAAGATTTGTTCAAAGGTTTCTGGTAATCATCTATGACGTCAAACTCTTAATTAAACTGTCAAATAGCAGTCAAGTTCTACCCCTAATACATTTTAAGTTGGTGAATGATGTCAAAATACTAATTTCATTTGCTACTTTCATGGAATAATTACGTAGAAAAGTCTTTCAAACTTCATCCGTGACATCATGATGGATTTAATCAAACAAACTGTTAACTTCTAAACTGTTATGTCAGATAGGCTTTTACAATCCTATCTTGTTTGGCTGATGTTTAGTTTTGTTTCTTTAGAAAACGTAACATGTAATTCATAGTACAAACACAGGAGGAATCTGTGACATCATGCTCTTAGAATCAAGAGAAAATTGAGGAGTGATTCTACGTAATGATTACAACGCTAATAAGTTACTAATGTAGAAGGGACCGGTTTCGGCTACAAATGAGGATTAGAATTAAATTAGAATATTTACAAGCCAATGGCAGTCCTGGATTCACATGACGACATCTAGAGTTTTGTTTCCAAATCGATAGAATCTGCTGTAAAGGCAGTGTTATATGTGTGTGCGTGTGTGTGATTAGGGCTTTATGTCCTGTATTTCTGCACCATTTGGGCTAATTAGGACAGGCAGAGACCATGGCAATGAGACGAAGGATGAAACAGCCATCCAACTTAGGCTCGACCGGGAATCGAACCCAACACCCAGTGGTTGGAAGTCCAGAGCGCTACCTCTGAGCTAGGCCCCCGCCCTACTAAATATTTACTGAATGATGTTCTTATACCTAAAGTGTTAATGGCAACTCTTATAACTACTTGGAGTAAGATTCAAGCTACATTAATGCCCCTATGACAGGCTGCCATTAGAAATGAATGATGTCATAATGATGATAATGGAAATCTTCCAGCAGGTCACAGAATACCACTCCTGGCTAATGCAATTCAAGGAGACACATTAGCGGCTGACCTGTGTGAAATGTGTCACAAATGTGCTGAGCAGATTAGCATTCTGACAGCACTCGTTAATTACCTGATACACAGCACAGCTCTTATATTACATTTGCAGGCTTAGTTACCAGCTAAACTGTTAATTGCAGGGTATTTGGAAATGTTATAGCTGAAGACACATTTGTAATCAAGAAGTTGCTGTATTAATATGCTGTGTATATGCTAATAAGGCACTTCAGTTGATCCAAGACAGCTATAGCAGTTGAACACTACTGGGTTGAAGTTGTGAGTGCTCAGTAAAATCATGGAGTCACAAGAGACTCCATGGTAAAATAAATATTCCAATTGATTAACACTGGCAGTTATGATGTCATGGATATGCCAATGTATCATGTATGTAATAGAAATTCAATAATATGAACTAATTAGCCTAAAGTGTGAATTAGCTTATGCTTTAGCACCAGTCAAACACTAAATATATTTCAATAAATGAGTAAATCTACTAAAATCCTTTAGTTTTTCCAATTGAAATGAGAATGAGAAGTTTATTGGCAGGAAAGTAATTCATCGCTGCCAAATATATATATTATAAAATAGGCCTGTTAAATTAAAAAGATTTTGCCAAACTCCCATTGCAGTTGTATCGAAACAACGAGTAAAAGACCCCACCATTGGACTCAAAGCCTATAATCTCATCATTACATCCGCCTCAGACAGCAGGTCATAAAGCTGACATGAAGTTGACATCGTTTAGTGTCAACTTCACCATATTCTACGCCAAAGACAAATAACTGTCAGAACAGAACGTAGATGAGCAAATAAGACTAATAGATCCTTACTCGAGCAAATATAATCGCTAGTGCGGGTTAACTGAGATCTTGCAGGCAATTGCAAATTTATTTTGGAAATTGCTGTCGTTTTAAATCAAACACGCTCTACGAGATTTTAACCACAGGAAAATTCAGCAGGTTCTCAGAGGATATTTGTAGCAGAGTTATTAGAACAAGATATTATCAAAACCAGCAAGAAACGGTTCCAGGAAGGAAGTGCATTTGAGTGGGAAGCAAATCGCCCTGTGAGCAATCATTTTAGAAAAAAAGGTTTGTTTAATTAACAGCGCATTTGCGAAATCGCAAATGTGTTCATTTGATACAAGAAAACTAGAAATGTGGACGAACGAAATCTCTGTGTGAGTGTGTGTGTGTGTGTGATTAGGGCTTTACGTCCTGTATTTCTGCACCAGTTGGGCTAATTAGGACAGGCAGAGACCATGGCAATGAGACGAAGGATGAAACAGCCATCCAACTTAGGCTCGACCAGGATGAACGAAATCTCTGAAACAGAAAAATTAATTCTCGGAGTAGGAGTAGGAAAAGCCGGAGGAGTAGTAGTAGTAATGTTTCTTGAAGGGCACTGGCAAAGTAGTCTATACATAAGGGTGGACAAAGATCTTGCGCATTTAGTAGGTGTACAGGACTACATAATCAAAATGGGTATCGAGTCAATTCGTCGACACGCAAAATCGTCGACAGCCAATTCGCTGACAACCATTTCGTTGATAACCAACCCGTTGACATGAGGACGGTAAACTGGATGACAATCAACACCCTCGGCTCGACCATCTCGTTGACCGAAAATGGTGGCTATACCAACTCGTTGACATGTCGATGAGTTGATTCTACTAACTTGTTGACAAAGGTGTTTCCTGGCCGTCGGTCTCCCTTGTCCCCCTCTATCGCTTTTTATGGTACAATCTCCGTAAATACTTGGGAGTACAGAAATGTTATGGACATCCTTCTATAGATATCATTCATACGAGTATATTCGTAGCAAGTATACCACTGTGGAAGCTTTATTAACCGAGTAAGTGTGTGTCCACGAAATGGTCAATTTGTCATTGGGCAGATTAGCTGTAAACAAGTTTGCATTAATATGTCAACGAGATCGTAATGACCTGTCAACGAGTTGGTTGTTTCGGTCAAGTGTTTTGTCTCCCAAATTTATACGAGTTGGTTTGTCAACGAATTTGTATCAGGCCTTTCTAATGTGTCAACGACTTGGTTGTCGACGAATTTGCGTGTCGACGGATTGAGCTGTATTCTCAAAATGTATCGCATAATTATGAATTATGGATTATTAATTTACTGTCATTAAGAAGTGTTTTGCCACTGTATCACATTTTTGTTTACTTCATATTTACAATAATGTCATTGCACTCTCATGTGTGGGAGCGAGCTCGTTCTAATGTCAGCTCCTGGAAAATGCTTCACTTACATAGCCGCACCCAGTGCACTTAGGTGACATGGCAGCAGATCAAGTCTGAAATGATTTTAGATACAGTTAATTCATCATCAATAATATGTAGTTAGTTACACAATGAAAATTTAAATGTCAGTCAGACTGTAACATAATATAATTTAAAGAATACTGTCATGATTATGGCACTCTCATAACATCCCACATGTTCAGCTGTCTGTAGTGACCTGTACCTGGCTGTGGTCTAAACATGCTGAAGCCAGCTGCTTTTGTCCCCTTCTATATCTAATAATCGGCTTACATCTATCACCAGATAAATATAAACCTTGGTAAATGTAAGAAAATAATCGAATATATCATAAATATGTACTTTTAGATCTAGTTTTGAGTAGCCAGCTATGACAGCTTTGTCTACTTTCAATTTGACGGGCCTTTTAAAAATGAAACTAACTGTACCATGTCAATTATATAGTCAATGATGTACAGTATGATAAGTAAGTGGGAACAGGTAGGTAGTAATGAGACAAATTTACCAAGGTACAGTTCCAGTATAATAGACAATAGCTTCGTGACGATGCCAATAGTAGCAGTTGTACTATTGTGACTTGCAACCTCATATTCATATAAAGTTAAATAGGAATGTAAAATGGTAATACTGAGTTCGAATCACAATCTAGTTATTGATTAGGAGCAAGACTTGTCATTCCTAGGCCCTGCTTCTGCCTTATGACTGACGGAGTTTCAATTTCGTAGTGATGCATATACTTGCATATGGAAGACCACAAAACCCACAAGGGGAACTCTTCGAAGGCAATGAATGGCACTGAGGAAGAGCCCCAATACAACACTAATTATAAAAAAATCAAAGAATAGTAAATGTCACACAATCAAACCTGTCCAGTGACTCCCAAACTAGATTCATAAGACCTAACCACTAAGCTTACTAGCTGCTTAGGATGAGTAACCAAGTTATGTGGTGGTGGTGGAATAGGGCTTTACGTCTTGTATTTCTGCACCTGATGGGCTAATTAGGACAGGCAGGGACCATGGCAATGAGATGAAGGATGAAACAGCCATCCAAATTAGGCTCGACTGGGAATTGATCCCAGGACCCAGTGCTTGGAACCCAGCGCTACCACTGAGCTAGCCACCCCCTTTAACCAAGTTATGTAAGCGAACCGACCTACGCTTGTTATGAAACAGGTGGTAATAAAAAAAGATAATACTTAGAACAGGTACTAAACAAGATATAATACATAGTAGCAGCAGGTGGTTTTTTTTTCGTTTTCAAAGAACAGCAAATTGTCTTGTCACAGACACACCTGGACTCCAGTTTCTGCAAGCTGCCGTGGCAGCCTTCATTCATAAGTTATGAGTCAGTTTTTACAGCTTTTCTCAGAAAGTCACACACAAGTTCGTGGTGTGTCAAAACACAAGCTAACATATATGGAGTTCTCTAAACAAGAAGAGTCCCCGGCTGGCTGCAGTACACGTAGAACGACAGGCTGGACATTGATTCATCTACAGTTTCCAACCAAAGCTAACAATTTCATACCTTAGCAGCTTAGTCACTTTGATTTGAATCTGGTAGTAATAATCAGGCCTAGCCATAGACAATGTTCACTTCAGGTGCTTACAGTTACATGTATATCAGACTGAAATAACTGTCTTACCGAACAATTGGCAATTGTTAATAGAGATGGACTCTTTGGTGTGATACTGTAAAAAAAATTATGAGGTCAGCTACAAAAGTGCCGTAGAAGTTTATTTTATTTACAGAGTCGATTTTGACATTGTTTTTAAATAATTTATATCATAACCAATCATAGGTACCAGCCTGCATTTATACAATGACAATGACCAATATTTGGGAGAACTGTCTAAATATTTTGATTTATAGGGACCTATAACATTCACTAAATTCTGTTTTCTTTCTCTTTACAGATGAACCGGACACCAAGGGCACTTACTTTATTGTCGGTTTCCTAGACAACAACAGTACCGAAAACCCGGAACTCTTGGTGATCCCTCAAGGTCACAAGGTGGTCAACATCTCAGTGCGCATGCCCAACAATGCTCACTTCCCGCCCATTTTTAGGTCATTAAAGCCGAGTGAGATCGCCATCTTGGAATTGGAGTATACAGTCCGCATGTCTGGAGACAAGCTAGGCAACCAAGGTAAATTGTTACCACTAACTGATTCAGGTTTTATTTTTCCTAATTGTTTACATGTTTTATTTTTCGTAATTGTTAACATGTATGTCTTTTTTTTAACTTCATATTTTCCCCTACTTCTTATGTGTATACGTAGTTTGAGCTTATGTAGCTTGGTATACAATATTGACAGTCATTTAAGAACAATTTACATATATTGTTAAGGGGGGGGGGGGCGGTATCATTTACAAAAAATTACCCCATTGGATCTTGCTATAAATCAACCTGATAAGATAAGATGTTCTGGATAAAAGAAGAACAGCATAATAGCATGTTTACATTTATTTATTCCCCAATTGCTGCTGTTTTCATACCACACAGAGTTACGCCCAATTAATGAAGCTCAAGACGTTGCTATTTCCAAATAAGGGCGAAACGCTTATGGCCTAAAAAAATGCCCGCGTGACGACAGTTGATGTGACACGTTAATAACAACCTCATATCTTAAGAGTAAATAGCTTTTTGTACAAAATAAGGTTTAAAGTTTGAAAATCGGACAAAAATTGACTAAGTTATGGCATTAATAAATGGCGAATCGAAGACGTTCATGACGCTTGTGACGCTGCATTCAGTCTCGTTCCCTTGCGAAATATAGACTGTTTTTGTGTACGTTTTATTTAATAACTCCATAATTTTTCGATTTTAATAAAATTTACGTTTCAAATGGCGGAAATTAGCTGGGAAATAAAAGAAAAATACAACTGGTCCCTGATCTGTCAAACAGATCAATGACTCGTGTGGTTTTCCCATATTATCAGATCAGGGGTTTCAAATGTATGGTAAAAAGAACATACCTTTAATGTTCTTGAAATCCACGCTATTCACGTCCATTCCAACCGAATTTATTCTTTTAAACTGTAAAAAGAGCCGAGATATAAATTCCAGTTGTTCGATCGAACATGACAGTTTTCAAAAATTGAAAATATGAATTAAAGGCAAAAACAAACAAACCTGAATATCAAGAGAAACATTTCTAGGATTATTCGCCTGCAAAAATTGCGCGTCTTATGGACAGTCCATCTGATATTTCCACAAAGTTTGATTTTAATCTGATAAAATATAATACATAACCACTGTACATATATCTGTGACCAACAACCACCTGCATCATGCTGACTAATTATTAATGATATCGTTTTTAAAGCCCTTAAGATGTAGTTAAGTTGCAAATAGTCTTCACTTAAACTAGATCTCGCTCATTTAATCAGTTTGCAGAAACATTTTCCCATCATTGTCAGGGTCAGACTGAGGGCTTATTATATACTGTTACTGTTGCCTTTGTTTTTGCTTTAAACTTCACTAAATCCAATCACACTTTGAGCAAAAGTATTTAATACAGGCGTGTAATGAACTTCATTTGGTTTCACCATTGCTCAGATTTTCTTTTAGATTCATATCAGCAACATAAAAGCAACCTTCTCATAAAATTCATTGCAGTGAGCCCAGATTCATCTTTTCTCCACATGTCTACATTGAGTTCACAAACAGGCTGATTATGTAGCATGAAAAATTCATAAGGATTGAAAAAGACCTTAATTTCAGGATATGAAGACCCAGGCTGCCAGCAGCATTGTCTGATGAAACTTAATTAAACTTGAATAATTGATGTTGGCCCTCGGGATATGGGATCAACTGTTCATACAAATCACTGCAAAGAAATTTGGCAGCATGGCTATTGCAGACAGAAATTGGACCATCATTAAGATTTTAATTGAAGTGAAAATGATTTTGGGGATGGAGAAATGAGCATTGCAAGCCTGAAACCCAATTGGAAGATATCCTTTGATATCGAATGGCTTTCTTTCTTTTTTTCCACCACATTTGCTGTGAAATAAAAGATGATAGGCTTGGAAGACATCAGATGGAGTGTGATAAGATGTCATGAGATGAAACGAACTGACAGTGAAACAAAATGCCATGGTTTCTCAATGTCTCAACACTATCGGTCTGAAGCTTAGTCACCTAATATGACCAGCTGCCAGAGGCAGACGTAATGATGCGATAAGACTTAGAGTCCACACCATGTTTCAAATTTACCCAATGGGGGGAAGGGGTGGAGGCCTAGCTCAGTGGTAGCGCGATGAGTCCCGGTCGAGTCTATGTTGGATGGCTGTTTCATCCTTCGTCTCATTGCCATGGTCCCTGCCTGTCCTAATTAGCCCAACTGGTGCAGAAATACAGGACGTAAAGCCCTAATCCACCACCACCACTACCCAATGGGGTGGGGGAGTCTTTAGCATCAGCATATACACTGGGTGCAAGGCACCTCCAATTTAGGGTCTCATGCGATCAACATCCAACTGGAATATAGCTCATAAAGTGTCCCCGGCTGGGATCAAATTAAAACCTTGGACCGATGATAGAAATAATGCGATCTGAAATGGGGGGTGCTAGGATGAAATAGCATCAGATGAAATATGTGATATGATGACATGCTATGGGGTGAGAAGATAAAAAGAAATGCAAGATTACTTGACAAATTGCATGATATAAGACATTAAGAAATTAGATTTGCCAAATATTTTCATGTGACCTGATTATGATAATAATATCAATTATATTTCACCAGCATCTCTGGTAGCTTAATTTGGTGCATGCATGATAAAGTATTTAAATACTTAAAAATCTATTATTCAAAATAATGGTGATCCTTAATGCGTGATTACTTCATTACTCAAACAAACTAGGTTGACAATTCCAGTAACTTCAGGGAAATCCAAAAGAGGTGACAGGGTTAAAGATGCGCATAAATAAATAAAGAAAACTAAGGGAATCCAATATTTTATAGAAATGCTCTGATTGTGCGAAAATTACATGTGACTGTCATTGGTGGAATTCCTGAATTCCTGTATAACAATCAAGATGCCAAGTTTGGAGATGACAAAAAAAAGATAGAAAAAAATATGTGATTTATTGGTTGGAGAGACAAAAGGAGACAAACAGAAAGGAAAAAAATAGAACAGAAAGATCCACAATAACTATTGTGTAAGTCAAACAGAAAGAAAAAGGAGACTGAGGGAAAACTCAGAAGTGGTGGCAGTCAATGGGAAATGGCACAGGATTGGAGGATGCCATGACTGTTACCCCAGGGATTTGGGGCGGTGTCCCCCAGCAGCCCTTGAGGCAAGATCCCCGTGAAATCCCTGATAAGGCCGTTTGTGTGCTTTGTAGAACCGTCTTCCGCTGGCTTTGCAACGATTCAGCCCACAGCATTTGACACCAGTCATATTACAGCCTGACGCCTCAATTTAACGACAGAACGTGGTTGGTGCCAATAAGAAATAAAGAAGGATCTCGCTTTAAGATTGTTTTAAATTTAAATGAAATATTATTGGAACCACTCGGTTAATGAGACTATTGCAATTGGAAAATAGTTCTAAATATCATGAATATATAAGTCTATATGAATTTACCTCCCTTTTAACACCATTCAATTTGATAAAAACCACTTCTTAAAATGAATTGCCTTTATGACGCGGTAATTTTAAGTCAAATAAAAAGCAAATATTGTCTTATACAAGTGACAAGTCTGAACTTCAGCCAAATTTACAAATTACTAGGCAGACGTAAAGACGAGATGATAGAGAAGGCTGGTGATACCAGTTACCCTTAACTGTGGGTCTTTTACTTGCCTCAGCATAGACCCTCCAATTACAATATACCTCTAAATCAACGTAATTAAAAATTGATCATTCGGTTGGTTGAGATTAACGATGTGTTTAAAACAAACCAAGAAAGTGTTAAGACACCCTTTTTTGTCAAAAAAACAACAACAACATATTGACCTGGTAACTGCAACGTAGACATTGAGCTGCTACCAAGGTGGAAAATTTATGTAACGCTCACTTGTAAAGTGACATAATATGGCTTCATGGTAGACATATCTGACACTTTTTAACCTTAAGCCCAACCGTTACCTTTGCATAAGACTTTCTTAGATTTTATCCGGTGCTCGGGGTCTAATGTTCCTTTATGTTTCATGCTCTTTGTCGCTCTTTAAATCCCACCCTACAAAAGAGTAAGGCAGACAGGTTACATTTAATCTTCCAAAATGCACTCAATTCTTGAAGTAAAAAATTTACAGCGGACTTTTAATGACATGGAACTTTAATTAGAACAAACTTCACAATCAATCAATCAATCAATCAATCAATCAACCAATCAATCAATCAACCAATCAATCAATCAATCTGTGAGCCAAATCACGCTCGGTGCCTGCTGCCCTTGTCCTTAAGGATATTAAACGGTCTCAAATATTTATCATAACTTCTCAAATCGTCCTTATTAATCTTTTAAATGTTGCCTCATTTTCCTTCTGCATAATTGTGAAAATACGCTGTTTTAAATCTGAACCTCCAATTTATTCTACCTCTCCAACGAAAATTATTGGCAGCTGAAAAGGATTACCGAGTTCAGCAGATGAAACCATGGAAAGAATTCTAGCCGCTCTGCTTCTTCTCGAATAAAAGAAATACCAAGCTATTAATTCTCTGAAAGGAGTAACAGGTGAAGATTAGCAAAGGCAGATCACCTAGCTCTGAATGGAAGCATGAGCAGCTCTTGTTCAAATTACAAAGCCTATTGCATATTAATTGTGAGCTTACTCAACCACATTTGGATCACTTTCAATGATTTTTAATTGTCATGGTGGATGCATGGAATCTAAATTGGTCTTCGTGAAGTTGGATTTCACAGGGACTGAAACAGCGTCAACTTCAGTCTTCTCTATTTACTGTTACTTTGACTAATTACAAGCTTCTTGGAAGCCCTCACATGAAATAAAATTGCGTGGCAGGCTTTTCTTTCAAAGTCGAAAATAATTCCATTGCACAGTCTTTGTAACTGGAGCCAAAGGCTTTTTTATTTGCTGACTAAACATGGCATAAAGATTCCATAGGAAAGATCAGTTAGTTGCAAAAAGACTACCTTTTTTTTCTACAGATAATCCCAGGAAAATATCAGACAATAACTAAGCCAAAAAAAAATTAAAATTAAAGAAGCAAGATTAGGGCTCATTATCATGCAATCTTGAGGGATCCCAGATTGAGTGGTGAAAAAAAAACCACATTGACACGCCATTTTGAAACTTAATGCTTTCGACAAATTTGCAAAACAAATTAAAGCCCTAAACAAATAATCGCAGTTAGCCAAGCAAGAAAGTGTGTAATTGTTCCTCATTTTAAAATCACACCCTGCTGTTTAATTAAATCTCACTTTAGAGCCAAAACAAACCCCGATAACATAACATGTCACTTTGACTTGATTGGCATAAGCCACATCAGTTCCACTTCACATAAGTAGGTTCCACATCAGTGCCACATTACTTCACATAGGTTCCACATTCGTTTGACATCTGTTCCACATTGGTTCCACATTGGTTTCACATTGGTTCCACATTGGTTCCACATCGGTTCACATCAGTTCCACATCAGTTCCAGTTTGACATCAGTTCCACATTGGTTCCACATCGGTTCCACATCGGTTCACATCAGTTCCACATCAGTTCCAGTTTGGCATCAGTTTCACATTGGTTGCCCATCGGCTCTCGTTGGTTCCACAATGGCCTGAAATCAGTTCCAGTTTGACATTGGTTCCAGATTGGCCGATCTGGGATTCTATCGGGTACTTGTATTTTTCATGATGGTTCAGGTGCTCTTAAACTTTGCGTAAAACCAAACACTGTTGTGACACCTGATTCTGATTTTAAATTGAAGTGATCCATGCATCTGCAAAGTATGCCCACAAATCTTTGAGCCATTTTCGAAAGTTCAATGGTGATTTTGCATCCACTTGTGCACCTTAAAAGAGACAGGCAAAGTAAGGATGAGCCATCTATCTTTTATCAAGACCACGTACCCCGTGAGTATTTACGTCAAATGCATCCGTGTGTAATTTTACCTAGGATTACAAATACGAATCCAGAATTATTGCACAGACACTAATTACTCTTCACCTTCTAGAAGATAATTGTGGATGTGTGTTTTAGTTGCAGAACATTTTCAGCAATAAAATAAAATATCACAATGAACATTTGCTAATAGCCCTGCTTCTGCTACACAAACAGTGCTCGTACTTTGCACATCTACATTCATGCATCATATCCTGGCAGACAGATGTAGCATTAACCGCAAACGCAGAAAGCAAAATGCCCTAGTATCTCATAACCATAAACATCACCAGACCACACAATAATAAAAGGCTGTGATGGGAAATAGAGGCTAACTTAGGGGCAGTCTGTCATCTCCGCAGCACAATTGATATACAAGGTTGCCTTTGCGCAAGCGGCAGGCCAAATGTAGCAACAACAAGCCTCAATTTACTGACTGTTTTCGCCTCATTTTCCATCTATCCTATGATCTTTATGGTTCGAGTAGTCATGGGTTATTTTGCTAGTGGACATGGTAAACAATATTGTATAGACCTGCTGTAAAAGAACACATATCATATATAATTTTTATTGACAGTATTATGTCAAATATGACATATTTGTCGCAAACATCAATACATCAAAATTCAACAGAAAATTTTGCAAAACATGAGTACACTGTGCATTTTAAAATAAAATAAATAGAATATCATTAAAAGAAGAGAAAAATTTTAAATAAATTTAGTAATGGTTACCAGCCACCAAGTAAAAGTTATTTACATAGATGATTATAGTTAACATCATATCAGCAATTCTATGTACTATATAATATTGTTTTACATACACATTTATACATGGAAGTAGATGTAGGTAGATATATCATAAGCTCATCAATAAGCATTGCAAAGTAAAAGATGGAATATCAGTGCAAGCACTTTCTTAGTATGTATTAGAAGCTTTACTTACAGTGCAACCATTGCAGACTTCCTTGACATAGTGCAATGGCAATATTGATTTTATTGGTGAATGGCATCCACGTGCCAAACTTCCAAAGAGATGGCCCCAGAGAGTGACAAAAGGACAATTCTAAAACTAACAGAATAAAAAAGATTGAATTGCCCCCACTTAGGTTCACGTTTCTCTTTTATATCAAAGAGCTGCACCGAAAGAAATGAACTGGCCCCTTCTGGATCATTTAACCAGACACATGACTTAATACAGTGCACAAAGTAAACATATGGTGACTGGCAAGTTTGATAAAAGACAAAATAAAGTAGTTTGGATCAATATAAAAAGCAAAATAAATGGTTCCTTTCATCCCTAGGAAGCTAAAGCCAGTGACAGTTATCAAATTCTAAAATGTTTATGATAAAAAATTACAAATAGCTAGTATATGCATGTTCCTGCGATTGAGGCTTCGGCAATGACTCCGGAAAGTTCCACATTGACAATCGCTAAAAATATTAAATAATTGCATATATGTCATTTTTAACTTCTTAAACTATTTAAATTCAATCGGGAAATCAAAAAGGAGACGATACTAATTTAAACCGACATGCTAACTATTCTCAACTCATTATCTGTTATCTAATGCCTATTATAATATTTTGTTACTGATCTGCCATTTTATTCATGGCCCATTGTTCTGCTCATATTTTCATCTATGAACTTTGCCCATATTTCATGACTACTGCAAATCTCTTTCTATTCTTGCTGAAAATTTACCGTGAGTTGGATTTAGAAAGGTCGAGTGCTATATGAGCTTCTATTACTGGAATAATCGCAACTGATGTCATGGATTGCCAGAAAAGGTTGACACGTGGCTTTTACGACATGAAAAAGGGCAATAAAACATACTGGGCTTGGTTGTCATGGCAACCATTCACTACATTGCCAACTTTTCTGCAGTTAGGTCATAATATCCCAATAATAACGATATTTAGTATTCTACAAAATGATATACACCTTGAAGATATCGCATTATATTAACATACAATGGCAGTGAAATGAATCTGGAATCCTTCACCAAATCATGCAACGTCGTACAATCCTACAGGCTACATGATGTGAGCTAAAGTACCTCGCTTGCACAACTTGTCACGAAGATTATAAGATGTGTACGTAAGATGTAGTGGAGAGAAATACTGAAAATAATTAAGTATGAAAAATAAAAATAAAATCTATGTTGTAAAATAGACTTTCAAGACCTTGCAAAGTATCATACAGGTAGGTCTGGTCATAGGTCTAATAACAAGGAAGATGGCTTACACAACCAAACTAATTTCAAGAAAAATTCTGCACATGCATGTTGGAAACGCATAGCTTACACACGCAAGATAGAGCTTGAACTGACTAAATAAAAGATAATCAAGTAAACTGATGATTCCACATCATTAACATGCTAAGAAGCTAACAAACAAGATCTGCGTGGGTTAAAAAACTATGACGTCAACGGTCATTTAATGAAGTTTTAATGTGTCGTATTTGACAGAACTATTAATGGTAGTTTGTAATGTTGCAATGACTGTTTGTTTCACATAATAAGTGCTTTACCCAAGTTCATAAATGCGACGTAGATATATTCTTTTTTCCAGTAAGGAATCTGGATTCAAATTTAATCAATTCACACCAAATTTGGATCTTGATTTTTTAAATAAATTATATGACTTGCGACGTCATCAAAACAGTTTATAATAAACATCATGTTATGTTATTTTTACTTTTGGTTCTGATAAACCAAACTAGACCCATGTGGCTTGGGATAGACTTTGTAACTCTTATCTAAACACAGCCAATGTATGTACAATATCGTACAGCAATACAACACAAAACAAATGCTTTCATATTTTCAAGTTCAGTGTTCACCTGACATTTAAAAAAAAAACACAGGTGAGCTAATAACCCCTTGCAACAAAACTTCAAAGTAAGTCAGTTGGGAACAAGAGAAGTCAAAAGTAGCATATTCAAAGCTGCAGAAAGCCTTTGACAGGTACATCTGAGGCAAGATAAAAATAACTCCTTTTCAAAAAATAATGTCATAAAAATACAGAATCAATATCATTCATTTCTCTGGTTTCTTATTACATTTTGTTTTACTTTATTTTGATGAAGACACCCAAGAGACTAATTTAAAGATTTAGAAATTGAGTTAAATACAGGGATGCTAACAGTTTTAACTGTCTCAAGTAATTGGCTGTTTGTAGGATTCAAAGTGCAACTTGCCATCACTATGATCACTTTGATTGTGCAATGCCATTGCCTAATGATGCCATTGCCTATAAAATAAGTACATAGAGTTATTAGTTAAGGCCGATGTAACTCTTCCTCCATTTCCAACCATCTAAAATTAGGTCTCAATAATGATTTGAAAACGTTCACAAGATGCATTAAAGGGTAGGTGTGATTTTGTAAAGAAAACGAAAAATTGGAACAGATATTTCTTGTCTCAAGGACACTCACTTAGCTGATTCTTGTCAAGTAAATACCCTTGAATTTCAAGTTTATTCTCGTTGATTGATAACTTAGACCAAACGTATAAGATGCAATCATTATGGATACATTTGACTTTAAGATAGATAGATAGATAGATAGATAGATAGATAGATAGATAGCTGGATAGATCGATCAATAGATAGATAGATAGATAGATATCTTATAAATATAGATATAATTTTTAATGGAGATACCGTAAGTGGTTGATTATGTCACAAGAAATAATACTAACAAAATTAAACGTTTTTTAAGAACAAATTGTTGAACTTATGATCAAGGAATAAAACATGACAGCAGATTCTTAATGACCATATGCCATAAACCAACACTCTACCTATAGCTCATTTATAATGCTGCTCATACTATGCACATCCAGCCTAATCCTTCACAGCAACGCTGCCATATATATCGCACCGAATCACAAGCAGAAAGCAAAATGCCCTAGTATCACATCGCCATAAAGATCGCCAGACCACATAATACTAAAAAGCTGTGATGGGCCATATAGGCTCACTTAGGGGCAGTCTGCCGGCCCCGCAATGCAATTTACATACAAGGTTGCCTTTGTGCAAGAGGCAGGCCAAATGTAGCAACAATAAGCCTCAATTTACTGGCCATTTTAGCCTCATTTTCTGTCTGCCCTATGATCTCTTTGCTTTGATTACTGGTGTGTTTTAGTGCAGGCAAACACTGGGGAAAAGTCTAATGGCATGACAGGGGACGCACTACCACAGGGAAGAGGTACAGCTTCTAGTTTCTTGTGGAAGCAAAGAAAGTACAAAACACAGTATTGCAACAGCGATACATTTAATATCTGGAAGGTCACCCTGTCAAATTCTTGTATTTATGTATGTCTGGCAAATAAATTACCTAAATCAGAAATGGAAGTAAAGCTGTAGCTACTAGTTAGCAGATCCAGCTGAAGGGGAATCAGTTTCTTAAGGTTGCTTTAAATTTGTTTGTTTCATATATATCATATTTTACTTCGTTGCCAGTGGCACACAGAAAATTTGAAATTTTTAACAATATTAAAATGTATTTATACTGTAAATTTATAATACACTGTGTTGGTTTATGTAGCAATTAACTGCACACGTTGTAAGATTAGGTGACTGTGTGCGAGATACCAGCAGCTTTCTTATGCATTTCAGTGTATTATTTACTATAAATGCACTTCTGAGCCCACTTAATGTTCATCCACCAATACCCAGATACATTGAATACACATATTAAGTCATCATGTCAATTAGATAATTTCAAGTCCAGTTTGCCTTATACAACCATCCAAGTATCTTCACTTCATCAACTCAGCAATAACAGTCACAAGAAAAATGTCAGTGAGGAGGGAGGACAGAGTGGAATGAAGAACAATGTCACTGAATTGTAGTGGCCTGGATTTCCTTGGCCTTGTGTGATTGCCTGATTCAGATTTATTAGAGGATGACACACACACCCTTGAGATTGTCACCAGAAGTTTTCATTGTGAAAAGAAGTTGCCAGAAATGTGACAAGCGGACGAAGGGTATTTACCCGAGGCACGAATTTAAGCATGAAAAAATACCACAAGGTGATTGATTGAATCCCCAGCTTTTGTCCATATTTCCCTTTATGCAGCCAGACCACTGGAAACAATCTGGACTTTCTGGATCATTTAGCAGAACACACCACCTAATCAAGTGTTCAAAGTAAACAGAAGGCCAGTGCCAAATCACATTGAGGCAAATTAAAGCAGTTTGGATCAATATGCAAGGCAAACGGTTGGACAAAAAAGGGCTCTTCCTTTCAGACCATGCCAGAATGAGGAAACTTTAAACTTTATCAGTTTCTTATGTTTCAATGCACATTGCCACGATTTGCAATGCCAATTGTCTCACTTGCAAGCGTGTAATTTTGGCAATGGTGCTCTGACAAAGCAGGAAAGAAGTGATGATTAACTTTCAAAACCTTTTGATTTGTTAAGTCATATATCTGTACCGTAGTATGGAATATATAGACCTTGTTTTATTCCAAGGATAGACATAACTGCATGTAGTGTGTGATATGCAGTGCCCTGAATTGGCTACTGGGGTTCAAAGTCGTCACCCACAGTGTTCCTACATTCCCCACGAGGAGGCCCAGGAAGCATGATATTTCGAGTTTTACCCTTTACTGAGATAAAAATATTTCTAAATATATTTAAACTTGAATACGGTAAGGAAAAATTTATTATTTGTTTGATTTTAAGAGTTTAAAATTAACTGCACTGCCAAGTCAGCAAGATATAATCATAAGAACAACTTCGAGTGCACAAAAATTATGCTTAGGTAAAATATTACATGTATGTCTCTTGGTTCTATTAAACCCAACGTTATAATGTGAACTCCACAAAAAGACAGCCATTGGAACCAAAATGTGCATACCAGGCTCCCTCCATTTTCTTCATTGATATGGAAGGCATAATATCATATCCCACTGCATGTTGGTTGCAACATTTGTTTGGCAATCTGTCACCTTTATTTATGATCAAATCATTACCCTGCCAAAGCCCTGGTGCATTTGGTGCCATATTTCATGGCTACTACAAATATTTCTAGGTCTCGACTCATTCTCACTAACATTGCATTGAGAAAGGTCAAGTGTGGTATGAACCTCTATTACTGGATAATGCAACCAATGGCATAGATGTCACAAAATAGCGGTACAAGGACGGAATGCCACGGAAAAGGCAATAAAATATATTGCAGTAAATTGTTACAACAGCCACTGTACCCCAACATTATTCCGAAATTCCCCTGCAACTGTTTAAAATTTGTATTCAGCAAAAAAAAAGTAAAATCTTGGATTGAATTTCAGCAAAAATAAGGAACATCTTGGATTGAATTTATCAATATAATACAATGAAGTAAAATCCTACATAGTGAAATACATTATTCTGGGGCAAAACCAGTTCTAGAATGTGAAGCATAAAACGAATTGATTTTTTTACTTCATTCAAAGAAAAAAAGGTATTGTATTAAGCTTTTGAGTCAAAAATACTTGGTAGAAAAAACAGAAAATCAATAATTTCATCAAATTCATTTGCAATTTCACGAGTTCCAGAAGCATGAAAGGAAAAGCCAAACATGTAAAGGAATATAAGAACAGATTATTAATAAGTCAGTTCGACATACAATGGAACCACCAGTAGCAACTCTCCAACATTTTTACCAATTTGTATTCTCAAAAGTGCAGAATTTGATTTTTTAACAAAGATAAAATGGAAATGTTTCACCGGAGTTCAATCATAAATTGTCAGCAGCATAGGAAGTGACACGCCATTAATGTGTGGCCATGGCAATCAGGTGATTGAGCTAATTTGCAACCATCACCTCCAGATGATTCTTCACTCGTGACCAGCCTCTGTGACGTTTCCATGGTAACTGTTGTTACTATTGTTGGAGAACTCAGCCCTAATTAAACGAGGATAGTCCGCCTTACACGTTCTTTCTGTTTCAAAAGTGCTCCTAATTTTACTGCTGAAAAAAAAAAAGTTCTGTGCAAAATGTGGGTTAAAGAGTACACTTTAAGGTCTGATAATTATTGGGTTTCCAATAAATTGTGCAATTAAAATCTAAACATAGCCATGCTTATTTTACTGACAAATTGTACGGCTAAAATATACGTTCTCCGAATTTAATTGCTGTCATGTTTCGGCTCTTTAATTAATTAAAATCTAAACATAGCCATGCTTATCATACTAACAACTTGTACGGCTAAATGATACATTCTCAGCATTTGATTGCTGACATGTTACGGCTCTTCAATCACATCTTGCAAAAGAAGCTTGCAAGCAAGTGCCACTTTACGTCACTTAGCACTGTCCTGTCTATAATATATTTTAACATCTAAATTTGTTGTTTTGAAAATTGTCTTACTATTACTAGGAAGGAGTAAACATCATTAAAGACATTAATTTTACCTGTATGACCCTGAATCAAACCATAAATAAAGAAAATCTTTCTGCGTCACAAAAGAAACCCGTAAAAAGCTGATAAAAGCCAGCTATATATATGTGGTAAAGACCACATTTTCCAGGGCTTCGGACTTAGTGACATATAAGGTGATTATAAACATTTCACCCTCATTAGATATTCATTGGAGTGTGGCTTTAAAAAAAGCAGGTGTGCTGATCACACAATGGCATCAAACATCAAAGTGAATCATTTTGGAAAAAACAAACTAAAAAACCATCACTTTTCATAGTCTCTTGATCCAGACAGACTCCATTAAATTCCGAGCTTGAGCTGATTTGCTTTAATATACTTCATAGAGGGTGGGTAAAATGAGCTTCAGATGTCCATAGCAAAATGGCAGTATCTTTGCCACCCTATAAGGCACAGAATATCTTTGAAGGAGTTTGGAGGTGGATGATTTCACTACTTAATAGGTATATATTACGATCACACATATCATATGCCTTTCATATTACCAGTTACCACCGATGCAAAGAATATATATTTCACAGTATGATGTACAAAAAGTATTTGTCCAAAGATCACCTACGACAAAATACATTGCAATAATACAGGCACTAACCTTAGTTACAAATATATCACCTGGATAATAGACATAGTTAGCCTTTCATAGACCTTTTCAGATATGCTGAGCTTCATAATTGACAAGTTCTCTGGTTGGTGTCTTTTGTCACTTTGGAACCTCTTGCCAAAAGAGCAATGCAATCCTGTGCCAATTCCTCAGGCCAATATCATTCAACGGATATATGGAAGCTACATTACAAAGACAGGGCAGGTGTCTTATAGAAATCCCTGCAACTCTTTGTTAGGCCTTAACCTTCACCTTGCAAAGCTGACTAGAACTTACTTAATTTACATGGCCAAATGAGCCACGGGCGTTTTCCATGAGAAGGATAGAAATGGAAATCCCATGATTTTTGGCTAATTATAATGAGGCAAAAACCATGCGTTTATCCAAACGCATGGAAAACCCACGAGGCACAATTGGCCATGTAGCTGCCATTGCATCACAACACATTCCAAGAAAGCTATGAACAACTAAGGGCCCTTTTATGAAGTCCTCATAGCGGAATATTCATAATAACCCAAGCGTAATGTCTCTAAATGAGCTATAAACATGTGCCTGATGCTCTAAATTTTAATCATGATGAGCTAATCTGACGTTTATGCTGACAAATGTCTAATTTTTAACGATCTTTATTGTCATTAGGCATGCTCCTTATTGATATTTTGTTCCCAGAATAAGGACAAGTTCACAAGAATCCACCACAAAAGAAGTATTTTTCTTTGAAGATGGCAAATTGCAGTACTTATAAAATTATCATCAGAAGTGTACTGACAATTACTATGACACATGAACGTCACAATTCATATTTTGCCTATAACCTTACTTCACTTGATGTATGCACTATAATGATGTGGAGATCATTAATATTAACGACCCTTTACATGTCAACACATTACCTTTGCAGATGCTCAGATATTGATAGATTTGTTTTCTGACATTAAAATAGTTTCTAAATAAGGGGACCCTCTTAATGCCATAAAATTACATTATACCAACCATTTTAACTTTTCGGGAAGTTGCAGTACCTATATATTTTTTACATCAGTAAACAAATGTATCAGGTTTCAAATATAACGCAATTCTGACATTTCTTTTTTATTCAAAGATTTTTCTATGTTACTAAAAGATCACTGCGTCAAAATAATAGCATTCGAATGACTTATGCTTACCCTACCAACATTGACACGCATGATAATACTGTCACGGAATAGCTTTTATAGCTGTGAAAGTTTTAAAGTGCTCAGGGATATAATAGTGTGAAATTTTTGAAAAGGCTGAAGGAAAAACAACTAGTAAAGCACTTTAGCTGCATGAAATCATCAGTAAATGACTAAGGGAAAGTGTGCATGTTCGCATGAAACATTTAGGTTCAAGCAAAGTGGCATAATGTTATGGCTTTCCAGAGACAAAAGTTCAAAAACAATATGGTTAGGTTTTGGTAAAATACAAAAGGGACTTCCACCCCTAACCATTAATCACCAGAAGATTGAGTATAAATTCCATTTGCTTACTCTTGAGGAATATAGGTTTCAGACAGTTCTAATTGTTAACTCCACCTGACCATAAATGAAATTATGCATCATTATTAATGTATCAACGATATTAATTGTAATCACCTAACATATTGATGCTCTTTGACATATCAATCTAGGCATGACCTTACTTTGTTAGACTATTTTAAGTACATGAATCTAGTTTCCATTCAATTACATAATTATATAAGCATCGCAGGATTGATTTGATAGAAATTCAGAGGGTAACAGGTCTACATATATGGTTAGATCAATGTACATGCATATCTGCAGACGACAAAATAATAAATAATTTTGCAAGCGAAATTTCAAAACCAACCACTTAAATGAAATTAGCATTTCATAATAACATGACCGAGGTTGTCATATCTATATAATAAATTAATAGCAGAAATGAACTCTTCGTGTGATATTCATACGAATCAGTCTGCAGCAACCACTTGCCACATGTCCAAGCAACCCACACCAGTGGCACAAGACAAAGGATTTGACATAGTATGACAGATTAGTTTCCCCGCAACAAAAGCACATTTTTGAGCAATAGAGTCTTTTCACTGAACACCCCTGAATTCAGCAGGACATAAGTCTTTCGTTACTCATTTTGCTTTTCTGACACAGTAGGTAATAACTAACTTATTCCATAAATATAACTTTCTAAGAAAAATAACAAACATCAACTAAATGATAAAGTGTCAAATATACATTAAAATGCACTAAAAATACTGCTGCTAGGGTGCACTTTGCTTCAGCCAATCACAGCCAAGGGCGGGAACTTTTTCAGCCAATAGAATGAATTGCAGTATTCTGTTTTAGCCACCTGGATGAAATACAAAGAACCTTCAGTGAAAATCCACAATACCAGCTGTTGTGGAAGTCCGTTATGCACAAAAAAGTTGATTCAATACAATATAATTATCGTCAAAAAAAAACAATTATGTTTTTGATGAATCGTTCGTTGAGCAAACATAAAAATAGCACTTTATCGTAACATTTTTGTTTTGTACTTTACCATGGATAAGAAAGTTGCATACATACTGTATATCCTACATCATACACATGATCATGATTGCATAACGCTTACACACATACTTACATTAAAATCTTATTAGGAGTGTGGTTTATAAACGATATTAAAATATGTAGTGAAAACTATTTGTACCTGTTAATATCTCCTACAGTTAGTTTCATTTAATACGGCCCGTCAAATTGAAACTAGACAAAGCTGTCATAGCTGGCTACTCAAACCGGATCTAAAAGTACATATTTGGGATATTTCAGATTAATTTCTAACATTTACCAAGGTTTATGTATATCTGGTGATAGATGTAAGCCGATTATTAGCTATAGAAGTGGACAGAAGCAGCTGGCATTAGCATGTTTGGACCACAGCCAGGTACAGGTCCCTACAGACAGCTAGAGTCTACTCTTATTTTATGAAACTAACTGTATCTCACAATGTCATGCTATTTGAATTTAAGCTTGTGTTTCTACATGGGTATTGTGTCATTTATACTTGGAATATTCACTATGTGCCTAACCTGCTAACAGTCATGATATTCATGCATGCTTACAAATTACATTATGTACCATAGTGTAATCAGTGAGGACAGAGTTGGGTGACAGGGAAAATTGGCGACACAAATTGTTACTAATTGCTCTGCCGCCATTTTGACTCTCAATGCTCAATGTGCGTTATTACACATTTTACATAATTGTTTTTCCTGTGCATTTTCAGGTGTGGAGATTGCAGCTTCCAGCGATGTGGTTGTGTACGCTGTCAACAAAGGAAACGGAAGTTCTGACGCCTTCCTAGCGCTGCCAAGGGACGCCCTGGGGGACGAATATTACGTCGCTTCTTACAAACCTTCGAAAACTTACGTATCACAGGTTGGTGTCACCATTTTAAATTTGCTTGAGCATCTGTTTCTTGTCTGAAATGACATTCATCTAAATCCCCTCATCAGTGGTTTGAACATAATGATGAGATGGCAAAGATATGATTTAATTTCATTGTACACGTTAGCATAGGCTTGACCATATGAGGTCCTAAAGTAGATTTAAGATAAGTCAGTCTAGTGGAGGTCTGTTGATGTCCCTGTGATGCTGATTGAATTACAATGGTCAATTGGACATCTCCAGGGCTATTTACAGCATATTTCATAGACTTGGATTCCAAACTCTAGATTCACATGATGTTACCTAATGTTTCGTTTCCAAGTCTATATAAACAAGGCTGTAATAATCAAAAGCAATTAAGTACTAAAACGAACCAATGAGTTAGAACTACTGAAGATCATGATTGTTAACAGTCACAGTTATTTCATAAAATTGCTCAACTCTAAATTGAAGCCATAAATACAGTATTACCCGACTGTTTAATTAATAAATTCGGTTATATATGTCACGAATCTATGTGATAGCAATTCCAACGACGCCTTGAGGTTCTCCGCAATCATTCAGCAAAGGTTTACTCCACCTCTCAGGCATTCATGTCAAGTACAATATTGAATGTTTACCTTTCTTTTTACATGTTCAACTCAGTGAAATATTGCACATAATCATTATAACCCTTCTCACCCATTCCAAAGCACACATATACTGTTAAAAAACTGTTTATCTTTATCCGGGTTTTCTTCAACCCAAGAGGAAAATTCTGTTTCAAAGAAGTATTCATCTATAATCTCATATAAGGTGTGTCACCATGTGTGTTGAGGTTTCACATATGCACAGAGAATCTGAGTTTGTTCGCTTTGCACAGATATGTAACTCTTTATTTTACATACATGTAAGATTCCACTGGTAATGCCACTAGCATTTCTGAAATGCAAGTAGAAACAAAAATGCGGATTATGATATGTAGCAAGCCGATATTTAAACAACAAGGTTACACGAATGTAAGAGCTAAGCCGTACAAATTTAATATATCAGATAAATGTTTGCAATTTGGTTAAAAATACTGCTGTTCTTTTTAGCTGTGTTATGCTTTAAAACACTCGGCTTAAACTTTCATTTGAAAGTAGGAAAATATACTTCTAGAATATTTGTAATGCATGTAGTTTTGAGCGATGAAAAGACTGTATGGTAGAATCATTGTAGCATGTTTGAAATGTAGAATCTGAAACGTAGAAATTCTGTCTAAAGCTTTTTGAAAACAGCGCAAGAGGTGCGAAATCAAATATGCATGAAGTGCTTTCATAAATGTGATTTATGAGAATGGTATCATCTTGCCTACTTTTCAGGTGGGAATCGTTGGTGTTGAAAATGATACGCGAGTCAATATCTCCACTCCGCGTCAACACACCGACTTGTACGTTAACGGAACATTGCAGCAATCCGGATCAACCTTCTCCGTTAACATCTCAGCTTTTGAGACTTTGCAGGTAATACCTCCAGTAAATTACAAGCTCATACCTCCTCTAATGACGTCATTAAATGTTCTTAGTCACGTGATGGATGGAGCGGCAGCCATCTTGTACGAAAGCAGGGTCCAATCTTAAAGCAAGCAATGAATGGTGAAATCCTTCCCACCACCTGCAACCCATCCTCATGCAAAGTAAAGATTAAGCCATCTATGAATAGGTATGAATAGGTACTTAGGACTTTCTGTGCAGCTTTGATAACTGTTTCTGTACAGAAGTCATGAAATATGTAAGCGTCTTTGGGTTCGCTTCCTGTGTAATGCCCCGTGGTGAATGGACTAATCCGATGATCAGTTAGGAAATCCACCTGCAACGTCATGAATCAGTTCTTAATTCCTCAACTCACATATTTAATTCACAAGAACTTCTCTCAACACCTGATGCCATTGCTTTTGGTCAAGCTCAGATTCCTTAACAAAGAAAGGAAAATACCAGCAATGGTTACCATGCATTACTTTGGCTGGCTTTATTCCGGGGATTATTGATTTTAAACCATGCTGCTACCACCTGAGCCTGAATCAAACACAACCTAAACATTAAGCAATTACAGCAAGAATATTTAATAACCAATGAAGGTTTACTCATCAGAGGAAATACGTGATTTTAACCAAAGTATGTAAGCAAAGCGCACCACTACCATGAAGATATTTTCGCTAGTTCAGAAATAAAAATTTAGTATTTAAACCGAATAATCATGATAATGCAAATTGATACGAATTTAAAGCGAGTAAACTTACAATTCACCTTGCTGCTTTAAATACAATATTAGGATGATGGCTACGTGATTGCAGAACCCTGTCTCTTCTATACTTTGAATGAATACGAGTGTTTCTTGGTTGTTGTTTTTTTGTATTATGAAGACCACCTGTCAGCTCCTACATAAGTAAAATCTCTTCACTTCTGACAATAAATTATAACTCCCTCAAATAAAATGTTGAATTACGTTGCCTTCCAGTCATCATAATGGCCAGATTTTGATAAATGGTTGCTCCCTGTGTGCTGTGTCAATTATCAAGGAACTGTGTCAATTACTGAGTATCTGCTCCATTATCTGGACCATAAAGTGTCAACAATACCAAGACAAGTACAGATGCTCTGATTGACCCTAGGAGTGTGGCGAGCTCAGTAATAGCGTGCTCGCCTTCAAACCAAGGTTCGATTCCCTGTCAAGCCGAAGTTGGATGGCTGTTTCAACCTTCCCCACATTGCCATATGGTCCGTCTATCCTAATTAGCCCATAACTTGAGGTGCAGAAATACAGGTCATAAAATCCTAATTCACCACTCATCTCTGATAGACTGGTGTCAATAAAAGGGTGATGCTGATTATTATAACTACTGTGCCAGCAGACACTTAAAAAGGTTTTTACATTAGTTCTGAATATTGAATAATAAAATTATATGTAAATTACTGGGTCAATATTGAGTTATTTACTTCTGATTTTTCAGCTTTTAAGTGATGATGACTTGACGGGTGCCTGGATAAAGGGAACCAGTCCCCTAGTGGTTATTTCCGGAGACACAGCAGTCATCAACCAGACTCAGCCATTCCTGTGGAATGACCATTTTGAAGAACAGTTGTCACCTACAAAGAGCTGGGGTCGTTCTTTTGCCACTGTTCCATTTTCTGATGGATTAAAGGGAGACATTTTCAGGATCATAGGTAAGAGTTTAAATAAAAACGTAAAAAGTTCCAACTCCCAGATATTACACATCAGTTATTAATCATACGAACCAATTAAAAACATAACTTACCATGCTTACCGATAAACAGGTCCAGGACTGTTTCAGTTCTAGCTGAATATAAACATAATTTTTTTTAGGAAGCTTCAAAGCTAAAGGTGTCTTAAACCACATTTCTTCGAAAAGTTTTATCATCATGTCGAGATGATATTGTCATACATATAATTATCACAAATATATATGCCTATAATTAACATATTATAATATGTTATATAAATTATTATAAACTAAGAGATTTTTTAACCTGTGTTCAGTAGACTACATTACATAACATTACATTACATAATAACAGTAGGTCAGACCAAATTTGCATTATATATATTGAATACAATGAATTTAGCCGCATGCACAACCATACTGTATAAGGCTTTACATATATGCAACAGTGGAGTCCAAAAGTTTTATGTTCTGAGCTACAAGAAACCATCTATCTTGATGAAGTGATCACAGAGAAACATCCAACACACAGTTGCCATGCCCTTGGGCTTAATGCCAACAACAACACATCACCAACATTCTGTTTAATGTCGACTAATATTACGAAGTAACAGTAGGTTGTGTATGTTTTCCGCACTTTTTTTTTTATAAATTGGGCGTTTTCGTGCACAAACATGCCAATCTCATTGCATGCAATTAGAGGACAAAGCATTGTCACAAGATCTGATATAAAAATGGATGTTTCCTTTGTCAATATTCCCATTGTAGCCAAACTAACTACAAAGAATAGTATCCTTCATATTTCCCCCATGCATCCTCAAATAGATCACAAAGTGTTATCATATTTTACATGCAGAGGACCAATTATAATTTTTATATGGTAGTATTTGTCAGGTTGTTTCTAAGTCATATATTTTCACACATAGAATGGAGCAGCATAAAATGGACAGACATGTTAATATCAGTTACTACTGGTTTAGTACAATGTTTGACAAAGACTCCATTTTCTCACTACATACATTAAAAAGGAGAAGTATCTACTTTCATACTCTTTTTCCAGGCATGTGGTCGTCAAAATGTCCTTAAATCCTACAGTTTGTCCTAGTATCAACCATTTCAACTGACAGGACATCCGACCTAGACTTCCTGTAGCTTCTATTCCTGTCCACTTTAAAAGCTTTTCCTTTTTATTTGCAGCAAGCAAGAATAAAACAACCGTTCGGGTGAAGAAGCGGAAGACTGACAAAACGATTTACCTTGACTCGGGTGAATTTGCTGAGGTCATTGTCTCAAAGACTGACTTCATTAGCGTCGTGAGTTCAAAACCTGTTCTACTGCTGCAATACATTTTAGCTGAAGACATTAAGGATGTTTCATGTGACTCATATATGCTCTTAGTGCCTCCGCTAGAGCAGCGACAACATCAGTATTTGTTTTCTACAGTCAGAGGAGAGGGTGCTAAAAACATCAATCTAGTCATAACATCAAATATGGTTGACGGCTTGCTGCTAGATGGCAAGCAGTTGACTGATAACATTTCCCAATGGATACACATAGAGGGACAAGATGGAAATTATTCTGCTGTAAAGCTGACTGTGTCTGATGGACGCCATAACCTCAGCCATGACACCGAATCCGGTGTTTTTGCTGCCATGTCTTATGGCTTTCCGCTCGGTATGCGCATGGTAGAGCTTTCGGGGGAAGTTTACGATGTAACTTACACGGCAGAAGAGCATCAGCCAGAGACTTACACCAAAGCGCAAAACTCTGTACCCGTGGTACCACCGCTTTCCCAAGCAGACATCATGACTTCTCAGATGAACCGAGTAGACGCTGCAGTCCGTGAGACATACGAAGAGCGCACGGATGACGGGTGGTCCCCTGCTGTTCTCGCTGTCATCATCTCTCTTTCAGCTTCTGTCTTCTTCGTAATTGCTTGTATTCTTGGTTTCCTAGCGGCCGAGTTGGTTTGTAAGGGTGATGGACCTTTCAGAAGTATAAAGATATTACCAATGGCCAACTGACAACCAACCATACTAGATGTCTAGTTTTCTACAGTATTTTCACCCATGTGAGCAAAAAACCAGCATTAACTTTTTTATATATATAAAGGGCTAAAGTAATTTATTCTTACACTTTCGAAATCAATGACGGATACTTTAAATATTTGTACATTATATATTTGCTGATAATATTGCTACTGAGAATGTGTCCCTATAATGGAACAACATATCTCACTGTGCTTTATATTTAATTTCAAAGAACAGACTTACACGCTTCAATGCATACCTTTCCTTGGAAATAAATTTCTATCTCTTTTGAACTTTTTAATCGAATAAAATAATACTTACTTTGGCTGGCAAGGACAGCTACGCATGTCTGTCAGATTTAACATATGCTAAGTACTGAAAAATGACATTCAGTATGTCATATCAGTATCACACAAAATATACAAATTTCAATTCCTTAGTACAATAAAATGTATGTTAGTTTTCAAATCACACGCTAGTACTCCAATGAAAGTTTACTTCTGTACCACTTCGATAGTTGAATGTGTAAATACATAATGTACCTTATGTATGATATTGTATATATAATTAGCATACAGTGTTGGAAAAAAGTTTCTGCACACCTATGTTCTTGATTTTCTCAACAAAGTTACATTTTGTCAAATAAACACAATTAATACAACACACATACTTAGGAGGATGCAAAATTTAAGTGGTGTGCCAAAACTTATTCCCATCCCTGCATAATTGAAAACTGTGAATGAGAGATAATTCTGCTTGAGATTGACAAATGTGATATGAAGTGATCTTCCGTGGCAAAATGTGCATAGCTTACTAGTAGCATATGTTGGAGGTGCACAGTGTTGTGCCAGTTGTATATAGTCCATTCAGTATGTTATGTGGATCTTTGATGTTGATATTTACGACTGATTAAAGGTTACGTATATGTGCATAGTTAAATCGTAATTTATTTAACTATTTATTAAATATATTTAATGTGTACGGTCAAGCAAAAACTGGTAGATTAAGATGTATTGATAATGATTATATAGTTAATTATAATAGTAAATTTAAAATCGTCAATTAAAAACATGGCATAACCATTTTGGATAAAATTTTGTAAGTTTTACCTTACAAATTAGTCAGTCTTAAGATGAAAGGCTTGTGACCTATAGTTAGTCATCGTGACCTAAGTTAGTCATAATAGCTTAAATAAGACTAAAAGTTGCACCAGGCAGTCATTCTGTCTGAAATGCTTGATGCTACAACAAACCTTCTAGAATACTGTATCTTTATATTAAACAAAAAACGAATGTTCGTAATTTATATATATTCAGATGAATTTCCTACAAAATATTACAATAAATGACATTTATCAGTTTTAAGTAATAACTAACCATGTAATTCGTACTCTTCTAGCAATGTATAGATATTATACTATTATTGCACTGTGGCTCGTGCAATATCAGTTGTCTTGGTTCCATAAAAACAGATATTGCACGAGACTCTATGAAGTAATTGTTATATTATATGGCCTTTAATTATTTAACATGGCAGAGAAATCCAGGGCCTATTTTACTCAATAATTTTTTTTTCATTCAATTTTTTCTTACTCTTTTAATCACTATTTACATTTATATATATTTTGAGCAACTGAACAAAGGGTACTTTGTTTAATGAAAAAGGTTGTTAACCTTTCACATACGCAATCAATTGCCTGTTACGCAAAATGCGGCAAATGAAAAGTTATTGGTAAAGTGTAATTGCTCTTTATTCACTTAAGTACGAAGGTATAATGATTTGTTTATACTTAGAAAAGACCAACTTCGCCACCTAAAATGTACCGTGCAATATAGCCGTGCAATATATGAAAAATATTGCAAAGCTGTCATTCAATCAAAAGCTAGGATTTCAGCTAGCCATATAATATTCAGTATTATGACATGATATGATAAAAAAAATAATGTGATGTACAACATGACATTGATAAGTAAATAACTAATATATATATATATTTTTTTTAACTAAGCTGTGACGTCATACACATATATCACATATATGGAGGGTGGGGGTGGGGGGGGGGGGGGGGTCAGTCAATCTAGACGTCGTCAAAATGCATGTCTACAAAATAAGCTTTTTTCACATTCTCGTGTAAACTAATTGCATGTAACATAAATTTAAAGAATGCTCTCACCAGTATTGCATGGTCACTCCAATAGTCAAAAATACATTTGAACGTTCTTGTGTCTGTGCAACAAGTACAAATAAAGAATTATTACCAAAAATTGTAGTTTCTCTGTTTGTGTGTTCCTTTTGAGTAACCATACCAAATGAGACCGATATTCAAATAAAATACTTACTCCATAAAAATCTTACGGAGAATATAAAATGCACTTTTAGGTTAATACATATAGGTTTCCATTGCCTATAATGGTACCATAATATATTGGTATTGTCTAGAATGACATGACTTCTATAATATAATATATAATATATGACTTCTATAATATAATATATAATATACCATATCACAATTTTGTGAGGGAATTCCATGACCCTACATTTGACTTCAGAGGGATGGGTTTCCCCATGTGGTTTTTGCAAGGGGCCCTAAAGGGATTTACATATAGGTGTATAGTTATGTTACCCCATAGCAAGCCAGGTAACTATAGTTATGGATGAATTTCGGCTTATTCATATGAGTATAGTTTTGGAAAATGCTTGAAATATATACTAGGAGGCCAGCAAACTAAAAATGTATCATGGTGTTTTAATTTGTTAAAATTAATTTGCCCCAAGCTGTCTTGGCGAAAATGCAAAAGGAATACTATAGAACACCGCTAACTTAAGATATATTACTGAATAAGTACTTCTGTGATCAGGTTTACGAATACTTTGGAAGATTTGTAAAGTTTCATCATCACTTTCTGTGCCCATATAAGGTAGTTCTGTAGCTGTGTTACTCTATATCCAGTTTAAGCCGATTTTAGCCAAATATTGGTTACCACATGTATGAAAATTGCATAGATTAACATTTCAGACATAATTGAATTTATAACAATGGTATTTCACTGCAATAAAACCAGCTACACAACATGGGTCTAACAGGGCATTGACAAAGACCTACATTTTTTTTTTATAAATATGTTTACATGTCATTTATTTAAAATCTAATTTTTCCCCATTTACAAAAAAAAAATATATAACCAACCAAACAAATCTTTATTCAGCACAATCTAAAATAATCTCAAACAAGTCTGGTACAGGTGTATTTTTGAAAAGAAAATTTCTTGTTAATATGGGGGGTGGGGGGCTAGCTCAGTGGTAATGCGCTGGGCTTCCAACCACTGGGTCCCGGGTTCAATTTCCGGTCGAGCCTATGTTGGATGGCCGTTCCATCCTTCGTCTCACTGCCATGGTCCCTACCTGTCCTACTTAGCCCATCAGATGCAGAAATACAGCAGTAAAGCCCTAATCCACCACTCTTGTTAATATTGAACTGAGTGTAATATACATCTTCTTTTTGCCACCTGTTTATGTTTAAAAATTGTAAGTGACTTGTCAGCCAATGTGGGCGAGATTTACTCTGATTTACTAATGTATTTATTAACTAAATATCTCTTTATATGATCTGTATGTACATAAGTCACTATACTAAAACTTAACAACAGCAACAACAACATTATATACAACACATAAGACTGGTAGCTGGGGTGGATCCAAGTACTTGCCCCGTTACGTGGATAACCCTGGGTGGGTGGGATTAGGGCTTTACGTCCTGTGTTTCTGCACCAGTTGGGCTAATTAGGACAGGCAGGGACCATGGCAATGAGACGAAGGATGAAACAGCCATCCAACTTAGGCTCGACCGGGAATCGAACCCGGGACCCAGCGGTTGGAAGCCCAGAGCGCTACCTCTGAGCTAGGCCCCCACCCCTACGTGGATAACCCTGGAAGGTTATCTTAATGCTACTCCCTCTGTTAATAGAGTGCCCAGGTATCCATTACAATAACCTTATTGAATGAATGAATGAATTTTTGTCACAAAAGATCCATGTACGTTTGTAATTGATGATTAATTTTTACTCAAAAGGACACCAGGTGGCTGGAAGTCCAAAGGATAAAAAGGCCCTCTGCCAGATTAAGAGCACACCAAGATCACGCATGCACAAAAATACACAGTGGGTAACAAAAATACCCATCCAAATTCGATAGCATTGGGTGATAACTGTTAGTTAAATCATAATGTCATATTATCATTTATTATATTGTATATTTCCTTTGTTTAGTTGAAATATATATTTTTTGTATATTTCCTTTGTCTTGAATACCAGTCAGCCTCAGCAGATGCTACTCATCTACTATTCCTGCACTTGGACTATTTAGCCTAACCAGTATCAGCTCTATTGTAGGATCCAGTTGGATCCAGTTGGATCCAGTTCTGACCAGTTCTGACCAGTTCTGACTAGTTCTAATATGTAATGTATGATTTATATATAAAGCCCTCTCTGGATTTATCATTCAGTCTGTATTAAGCTTCTCATCAAGATTAAAAGGCTTCATCTGGGGTTTGGGATGTAAAGGGACGTTCACATTGTCACGTATAAGATCTACGTATGACCACATACGTAAAAAATTGGCTATACGTGCTCACTCGTGGCTTTGTGAATCACGTATTATTTCTTTCCACGAGCGTTCGTGGGGCATCATGAGATTGTTCACCAAATGTCCGTCAAAAGCTCGCCGAAAGTCCATCGCCACTGGCAGGTGACGGATGTCCGCCGAGTGTTTTACAAGCGTTCTACAAGTGGATGCGAGTGGATGGCGAGTATATACGGATAGACAGTGGCTACGTATAGTTCCGTACATACGCAGAACGTACATAGCCGATTAGCTGCTTGAACAAGGAGGGACCCTGAAAGTAAATGGCAGGTAACAAATGTTTCGATGCACGCTGCCCTGTCTTGACCATAGTGGATACAGGTCCTCATCCTGAATATATATCCATGCTCCCCAGGAGAGCCCAGGACCTTCAAGGGCCAGTAACAACCGAAAAGAGCAGGTGAGAAAATAAACGAGAAATGCAGGTCAAATGGTGGATAATGAGATGAAAATTCTGAAGGACAAGGACTGCTTGCTGAGCACTGGTAAATACAACTGAGACCGTAAGGTTATTCATCACCACCTAATATGCATTATAATAATAATTGTATGTCAAGGACTATACAATATAGTCTGATTATAAAGCTCGATGAACTAACTAATTAGCAGAGCTTTTTTATAAGAGAAAATGCAATACTTCTTTTCCAGAGCACAACGCAACTCAACTCAACGATTTTTTATGTAAAGAAGTACATGTGCAATTGCCTGGCCTAACAGGTCTATATGTCACTGGTGCTATACAAAAAATTCATATTTCTGTGTTAATTAAGTTAGTAGGGTGCTCTAAAATTGGTGGTTTTTAAAAGATTTGCTCCCCGGAGCTTTTCCCATTTCTATGATTAAGATCAACTACCATGCAAAATTTCACCTCCAAATTTTGAGTTTAAGCCTTGCCACCACCCACTTGAAGTTTCCATGCAAATCGCAATGGAGCCAATAGAGCTACCAGGTCTTAAAATGGATAACGACACATTGCTCATTGGGAAACCAATTCTTGAACTTTTTCAACACAGAATCCTCACCATGGAAGATGTTCTCAAACATTTCCACTATTATGAAACTTAGCAGTGCCTATGCAGCAAACCCTTATGCCTGTACTGGCTAGCAAAAATACGGAAACAGTAATGTATGGTTATGTCTATTAGGTTTCCTGGCCAAATTCTGCCAGAATGCTATCTAAGTCTTTTTGTAATAGTAGGATTAATTTATATCACTGGTCAATCAGTAATGAAATGAAACAGTAGAGTAAAACTAGGTTCACATAAACTTATATGTAGGACCCTTTAAGAAAGGTGAAACAAAATTTAACAATTTCTCATGTAGTGTGAGATCACAAATAAGTGTATATATACCAAAAAAAACACATATAATCAAATATGATACTTAGACTAATTTAAATTTGCCAAGCAGTAGTATTACATATCAAGTTTCACATAACGTCAAATCACAAATAAGTATTCATGTCGTAAACCAGTGATATTATATGTAAAACCAAGCTCAGCTCAGACTTTTGGAAATATATGCAATGAAAATTTTATGCCTGTAGGACCATTATTTCTACAACTCAATATAAATTTCTAAAGTCCAGAAATAGTGTTTTTCTTGGGTATGTTAATTTAATGTATTAACTTAATAATATATAATATTATAATGGTCACCTAGCTCAGACTATTTGAAATATATACAATGAGGTCATAATGCATGTAAGAGCAATATGTCACAAATGTCAGTTAATTACAGTGCATTGTTGCATTTCATGATAAGAATCAGTTCATACTGCACAAATTGTTGACACACTATCCCAGATTTGTCACCCCATCCATAAAACAGATCTCCTGGATTTGTGCATACAAGCACTTTTTTTATAGTAAGAATTGACAAGTCCAATATGAGTTGAGACTGAACTCTGTGTTAATGATGATATCATTTCACATTATACCTAGTTAGAGCTCTGCACTGGTGTGCAATAAAGGAAAAATTAAGCAGCTTTTAACTCAAATGAAATATAAACAACTGTATGATGGTGTCCGAGCTCAAACAAATTCATTGGCTATCATACCGCATATTAAGTGGAATGAGAACAACTCTTGGAAGCAAGGTTTTTTCACCTTACGTTTTTTTTGGAGCATTCTTATTTATAGATAGTTAAAATAAAGTAATAATATAATCAAATAGATATGTTACAAGGTACAAAATCCAACAGAAAACCACAAAAACCATTTGGTCTTTGTACAAATCAAACATGGCATTCTATAAACTCAATTTGTATAAATTATGCTGGACCTTTTCTTATAACATAACTGTGTGAACTTTGCAATTATATTAGCTTGACATGTTTACTATTAATTATTTCAACCAATAAAGAAGCAGGATCTAAACAAAGAACAGACAGGGGATTCTGATAATTTGTTAACAAATTTTGATCTTTCTTCACAATATCCTCCACAGACTATCATTATATGTATTTCGTTTTCAACAAGATTAAAATTACATACGGGGCAGACTCTCTCCTCTATTGGAGTAGTTGGGGGGGGGGGGGAGGCTATTAAAACGTCTACGAACGATCTACGAGCGATCTACAAGCAATCTATGAGTGATCTGCGAGCGATCTACGAGTTCCTCAAGGAGCGATTTATTATACATGATTAACATAGCCATGAGCGAGCACGTATAGCCCATTTTTGCCTTCCGTGGTCATACGTAGGTCTTATATGTGACCGTGTGAACTATTTCTGCAAGTGAATAAATCTGCCAAAAAGTGTCAGATCTGTATATAGTGTGTAGCTGTCTTTAAGTAAGTGTGAATGCTATGTTTGAGTTAGTCCGACAAACTGCCTCAGGAGTCATGAGTCAGATTACATTGCATTGAAATTTTTTTGCAAATCCAGCACTGGGGATTATCTTTTAATAATCATACATCATGCAACATCAACGGCACATGTCATCTGCTGTGTAGTTGAAATAAGCATAGATATGCTTTCTCAATAAATATAAGTTGAATTTAAATATTTTTAATACAAACAGTTCAGTTGTTCATTTTTCATTAAGTCAGTTAAGTACACTGTAAATGCCACATTCTAATGATTCATGCATCAGATGTTTTAATGGTCAAAAGACCTTTCTTGTTTTTCAGAGTAACCAGTGCCGAGGACATGCAACTAAACAGCAATGGTTTTGGTTTATGTTTGAGTAACATATTCTTCCTGAGTACAGCCATTTGTTACAGAGAACATTTCTCGGGCATCCTCACCTCCACCTACAAGAGCTCGAACCATTATGTTATTTGGATATCTTTGTTTTGTTTTTATCACAAATTTGAAAGTTACATTGTAACTAAAAGTTAAGTAACACAGGTTTCTGAAATGTGTTTTAATCTTCTCCTATTTCAGTATGTGTGAATAAATCTGCCAACATCTGTCTGATCTGTTGTTACAGGTAACATTTCTCGGTCTTCCCCACCTCTGCCTGCTTTATCCATTTCTTCTGGATCTCTATCTCTTTCTCTATGTTGCCACGCTATAAACTGTGCAATACAGTACACACATACTGTCACTATTGAATCGATAAATAATAACACCGTAAGATAACCTGGCCCGAATCTTTTGAAAAGAATACCAACTATTACAGGCCCCGCCATGTCACCTAATGATCCAGCGACCATGAACATCGCCCCCACCATCCCTTCCACTTTTATGTAGTGTTCAGTCCATGTGATCAACGTCGCAAAGGTAGTCGACAAGTTCAAACCCAGTCCAACGATCAATGCCCACATTACCCATTCAGGTAGCATCAATGCAAATGGCTGCGGAGACAGGAATATCATCGCTCCAAATACACTTATCGCTAACATGATTTGTGGTGGTAGAATCAGGGAGACAAAAATCCCAATGCCTCTTCCAGCAGGGAACGCAACCCAAAATACTGTGTTCATTGAAGCTGCTTTTGATTTGCTTAATTCAAGATGTTTTACAAGGAAAACCACAATGAAGTTGATGTAACTCATTTCCACCATACAATAGGTAAATTCGATGAAGGTCACAAACCCCACAATAGTGATCTTGAAGCATCGATCCTCCGAAACAACTTTTTTCTTTTCTCTCTCTTCCTTCTTTCGGATCTGTCTGAATTTGCGATCTCCAGTGATCTAGACACAAAACAGAGCAATACAAATGCAGAAAATGATGATCCCAGTTATCAAATAAACGATCCAGACCTTCAACTCATTTAAATCAATGTCGTCTTGTGGGGAAGCAGTCATGTTGTTAAAAGTAGAAGTATCGCCAGCCAATCCGGTGTTGTTCAAGTCATCCTCCTCTTTAATATAGATAAATGGCTTAGCCAAGAGTGGACCAAGACTTCCACCAACTCCAAATAAGAAGTGAAGAGCTTGCATCCATGGTCCGTTGTCCTTCCCCCAGATGTTAAGCAAAGTCACATTCCCACCTTTCAAACAAATATAGCATAAATGTTCATTTCAATACATCAACTGTCAGCACTAAGCATTTGAATGAATTACAATACATACATGCATATCACTATAATAAAACCAAGATTAAGACATTGAACTTTACAAAATATTATCAAAAATCATCCATACCAGCCTCGTAGATTGATTGAAAGAAGCCTCGGAGAACAGTCAGTAAAGCCAGAACTGCGATGCTCCTCGCCCATGGTACAGCTGCGATTAAGAAACCATATGGGATGAAAGCGACAAACAAAAGCAGCCACGGATTGTATTTGCTGATCACTGTGCCTGAAAGAAGAACAGACACTCAATTAACCAAATGAGAATAATAATTTCCTAACCGATACCTGAAAGTTAACTTCTGTAATGGTACGTCATATCATATTGTTGTGTTACTTATTAAGAAGTTACTGCTCTCACCAGGTGTGATGACAGCAGTTGAAATGAAATTCAACAGAAAGTCATTTAACATATCTCACATCACAAATTTATTTAATATGAGTTACACTTTAGGAAGTTCCACCTTTCTGCAATTACTTCCTAGACTGCATTTCAAAAATAAGAAACGATCTTATATGTTCAAGGTTTTTTGTCATGTCATTGTCAAATGGTTGACTTTCCATATAGGCTCAATAATGTAATGTTGCACCCGGTCCACAAGGACAAATCATCAATAAGTTGTTCAACAATAAGGCAAAACTAGTTACCGAAGCACAGAGCACCAAAGAAAGCAGAAATAGATCTTCCGATGAACGTGAAGGTAACCTGGTCAGTAGTTCCTCCAGTCAGAATTTCCAAATCGAGGAAGGACGTCCCATTTATCCCAAAGGTGATACCCTGAAAAAGGCAGGTTAATCTGTATATCACCAATCTACTAAAACTAATAAAGTTAATACAAATTACATTAATTGTTATTTGTTTATGTAGGCCTACATGGAAATCTACAGCAAATAAATATGTATTGTTTGTCTGTCTGTCCATCTGTGACATGTTACAGTATTTATTGTTTAATTATTTTGATCCTTTGGATCCTAGATCTACCTTAGACAAGAATATAATTGTAGTCTTGTGTGTTCATTATATTGTGCTTAATTGTTGATTGCAAAGGACTGTTTCAAGGACTGTTGGTATCCCAAGTGTTTGTGATAACGAGGCTTGGCTGTACCCAAATAAACTTAGTGTGACAAATTTGGATATTATTTTTCAGCATTACATGGGTGGGTGAGTGATTAGGGCTTTACATCCTGTATTTCTGCACCAGTTGGGCTAATTAGGACAGGCAGAGACCATGGCAATGAGACGAAGGATGAAACAGCCATCCAACTTAGGCTCGACCGGGAATCGAACCCGGGACCCAGCGGTTGGAAGCCCAGAGCGCTACCTCTGAGCTAGGCCCCCGCCCCAGCATTACATGTATTTGTTGATACAGCTACATGAATTTTAAGATCATGGATGAAATTAACTAGTCCTTTATCAGTTAAGGTAATGCTTAATCACTACAATGGGTATGGTATGACTGACACCCTGGAAAGGCAAATTAATAAATACCTTACGTGTATACAGGCCACTATGTATACAGACCAAACTTACCATTGCAATGAATCCGCTATACAAAACGATGCTTTCTATCACTTTCCGAGCAAAGGATTTTTTCCATGGCACTTCTTATTTCTTGGCAATTCCATTTTCAACCAGCAATATTTCAGGATCAGGAACCCCGCTGACTACATTTAATGGTGCACGGATTTCAGGATCCATCTTTGAGTTATTCTGTAACAATAAATAAAACAAGGATTTATAATATAAAATGGATAATAAACAGTACATGTCTTGTCAGTATTAATGAAGCCCCATGGCCTGGCTTGTCTTGTACTCAGTCTTCAGAAAATCTCAGCTTGGCTGGAAGTACAGGAAATTATATTACTGATTGCATGCACTCATTTTAAAACCAGGACAAAGTTAGGGATGTTAGATCAATGCAGTAGTAGATAATTCTGCAATTTACTGTTTTATGAAAGAAATGTTTATTTGACCTTAATATATACACAATGCATTGAATTGTCAATCAGGAGGCCTCATTATCGTGATTATGGGAGATGCTATTAAGAGAAACCTCACAGTCCTGTTAAGAAATTGCTAGTTATTGTGATTTTCATGATCAGGAGCTAAATTGTAAGTAATACCTAGGTATTTCCTTATCTAATCAGTGCTAACCTGTCTCTAAATCTTGCTTCAGTCGGGCCCTTTACATCTATTGTGCCTTCTAACATAGTAATAGCGGTTTTCAACTCGTTTTTTGACTGTAATTTCTCCTCTAGTATCCGCTTGCTATTTTCATATCAAACCGTCATTTTCATCATCTTTCTTTTCCTCAAATATTGCTATATCACACGCTAAACTCAGTTGGTCCTTCTCAAATACCATTCAATATAACTGTCATTTGTTTTTAGTCATTTACCTTCTCTGCTCACTACCATACTTTTAAAGTTATTATAGTTAACTTCAATATATTTTTTGCAAACTTTGAGTACTTTTGACTGCTAAATTTGCAGGTCCACAGCATGCACCCAACAACTGAAGATCAGTTTGACATTACATACGACCTATAATATCAAGTCGACTATCACAAGAGAGAGAGCCAGACATCAGTGTTAGGTAATACATATTAAAATTATTTAAAAAACAAAACAAAAAAAAAACCTTTTCTGCCTCGACCAGCCAATTACAATTACAGAGTTGCTGGTCACTTTGTAGTGTTTCCAAGTCATTTCACAACTCCATCTGCCGCAACCAAACTGTAGACTTGTCGGTCACTTTGTAGTGTGTCCAAGTCTAACTACAATAGCTTTTTGTCTCGACCATAATACACAGACTTGCTGCTCACTTTATATTGGATCAAGTCAAACTGCAACTTCATTCCACAGAATTGAAATTGCTACTGTATCACCTAGCCCTGCACTCTCTCTCTGGCAACACTGTAGTATCTATTGCATCTTTATACACTCAACTTAAACCCACTGACTGCTGGCCACCTAGTTGAGTACGCACTCTACCATAGCCAGAAAACTAGACAAGAAAGTAGATTGGAAACATGTCATGACCCTTCATGATATGAGTGATATAGAAACAAGTACTCTTGAAACAGCTGATCTAATACTTCTTATCAGCTCACTGGACATCTGCGCCGGAATGAAGGGCTTGGAAGCCTTCAGCTCAATCAAGTCATTGATTGCTAAAGCATCAAAAACTAAAACAATCAAAGTCGAACTACCCCCATCAAATTTGAAAGGAGTGTCTGGACATACATCTCTCTTTAACTACAAACTGACAAAATTTGCTGATGCCTACCACAATGTCCATCTTATCACCACCAAAAGTAGGTCAACCCCCAGGGAAGAGATTCTCTGGGCCAGAGAGTGCTCGAGAAGCAAATGCCACGGGGTGTCCATCTTGAAGTAACACAGTTCCAAGGCCCACTGATGATGCATCGCACTCAATAGCAGGTTTTGATTGGTCGAAATATCTCAAAGTGGGGGCTGTTGACAACAGGGATTTGATTTTCTCAAAAGCAATGTCATGTTGGGGTAGCCAGTCAAACGGTATGTCCTTGTCTGTCAATCGACGTAGGGGCTCACAGACTGTGCTGAGATGTGGAGTAAACTTGGAAAGGTAGTTGACCATTCCTAACAAGCGTTGTACTCCAGCCACATCCGTGGGTTTCGGCATGTTTGAAATGGCTAGGATCTTATTTGGGTCTGCTTGCAATCCATTGGCACTGAGAACATGACCCATGTAAGATACTGAGGACATCTTGTACTTGAGCTTGCGACGGTTTAACTTCAATTTCTGTTCTCGTGCCCTATCCATCAATGCTATGAACGCTTGATCATGGGCCTTCTCTGCCTCTTCTTGCGTATAACCAGCTCCATATATAAGGATGTCGTCGGCAATGACTTCGACATTGCTCAATCCTTCTAGGCATTCCTGTAAAATCCTAGAAAACTCTTCTGGGCCAGACTTAATTCCAAATGGTAATCTCAGCCACCGATATCGACCGTATGGTGTCCAGATGGTTGTGAGGTAACTTGACTCTGTATCCAGTACGACTTGGTTGAAACCATCTTTCGCATCTACCACTGTAAACACCTTGGCCTTATTCAGATTTGTAGCCAATTCCTCGAGTGTTTGTGTGGGAAAATGGTTCCAGTAAATTGCTTTGTTCAGTCTTGCGGATCGAGACAAACTCGAAGCTTGGCTTGTGTCTTGACTGCAACCATGTTGTTAATCCATGGGGTTGGAATTTTTGACTTTCTGAAGCACCTTAGTGGACTCCATTTCCTGTAATTTTTCTTTCAGTTCTTTCTGTAATGGAACTGGGACTCGTCTGGAGTGATTCTGCACTGGCTTGATCTCTGGATTAATACGAATCGACAGGGTTCCTATTTCTCCTAGTCCAGTGAAGACATCTTGATATTTGTCCAGGAGTTTCTCTACCTCTGAAGGCTTAATTATTTCTGTGCACTGGTGCACAAAGGCTTCATTTATGCTGAGCAGCTTTAACTTTTCACCAGTTGTGCCAGAAATAAGTGTCACTGGAGCATCCTTAACAACTTCCACATGTACTTTTAACATTTGACCCTCTGTCTCGATGTGAAGCCTATCAAAGCCTACTGGTTTGATGACATCTCCATTGTAGGTTCGTAGCTTGACAGTAGATGGTCGAAGCTTACCAGTACCACGAGTTATGTTGTTGTACACTCTCAAAGGCATAGTATTTCTTGAAGCACCTGTGTCCAGCTGACATTCGACAGGTGTAACAGTGTCCTTGTGGGCAAACTTGATATTTGTCAGATATTTCCGACTTTGACCAGTGGACACCGAGTAGCAACAGTCATCATCTGATTCAGAGAACTCACTGCAATTGTCATCATCTTGCAAAGCGTGGACATTCCTTGATTTGTGTTGATGCCTGTGGCTACGTTGCTTGGACTTTGGACCTTTCTCTTCTGCAACAGCTCTCATAGTGGTGGTTTTTCCTGACATTTTTTACATTCATGCCCGAATGCTGGACAGGCATTGCGATCAAATGCATGTGATCTACTACAGTATTTGCAGTTATTCATTTTCGAATCCTTCGATTCAGCTTGCGATTTGGAAGCTCGAGATCGACGGTTCTTGAACCTGCTCTTGGTGAAATTTACAGTAGCCTCATTCTGCATGACTTTCGCTTGGGATTCGGCTAGTTCATTTGCACGATAGCAGTCGACTGCTTTCTGTAGAGTCAATTTACTGTCCCTCAACATCCTTGAACGCACAGAAGAATCTACAATTCCATACACAATGTTGTCCCTGATCATTTCGTCCATTAGTGCACCATATTTGCAACTGCTGGCCAGTTTCCGTAATTTTGCAAGGTAACTGTCAAAACTCTCACCAACTTGTGTAGCACAGCGGAATAAATACCTCTCATAGATAGTATTGACTTGGGGAAGGTAATGTTTCTCGAGGGCTTCCAATGTCGCCTTGACCTTCTTTCTTTCTGCCTCTGTCATGTGAAGATGTTGCAATGTTATACGTGCATCTTTGCCAATCACGGAACGAAACGTTCTTCGCTTAATTGGTCGCGATGAGATAGTCTTCAAAGCACTCAGGGAAAAACTTCCAATTCGATGCGACATCACCTTTATCCTCCATTGGGGAAGGGGCTGGAATTTGCGAGTTGGCCATTGTGAAGCGTCAACCTGGCATGATCAATTCCTGGATTTTCGGTGATTTTCAGCCATTCCAACGTGTCACAGGTTAGGCGGGCGATCCTTCGTATCCTCCTGCATTGCTAGGAACGAAAACTTTATCCTGACACCATGTATTATTATGATATTGTCAATAAAACTCAAGACAGTGTTGTGGGAGCAACTGGCAAGACGCCATTGTATTGTTGAACGCCGCGCATGCGCAAACAAACAGGAAAGATAAAATGCAGATACGCTAAATAAATGTGGACCGTACAATATCGCTACATGTAGTTTATGTGTAAATGTTTGTGGTATTAGATATCAAATAGCACTTTTTGTCTATTTAGAGCTTTCAAAATTACTCCATTTTGGTTCTTGAAAATTTGAAGTTTGAATAAATCTAATAATATATAGTGACAACTGTCATGGTTTATCTACAGATAGAGGACCTGCTAGATCAATAATACACTGCTCATTATGATAAAATATAATACAGTATTTCCTGAATATTTATCTGTTTCTGTCATTTCATTATTAATTATAGTAAAATTTAACATATTGCACAGACATTTTCATAAGATTGCAATATAACTTACAGTTAGTTTAATTAAAAACAGCCCGTAAAATTTAAACTAGACAAAGCTGTCATAGCTGTCTATTCAAAACTGGATCTAAAAGTACATATTTATGATATATAAGATTATTTTCTTACATTTACCAATGTTATATTGATCTGGTGATAGATGTAAGCCAATTATTAGCTATAGAAGTGGACAGAAGCAGCTGGATTTAGCATATTTAGACCACAGCCAGAGTCAACTGTACTTATGAAACTAACTGTATCAAAAAGTAATTGTACTCAGTACTTCAAAATGTATTTGTACTAAGGCTGAGTACCCTTGTTAAAATAGTGTACTTGTACTCATGTGTGGAATTACTTGTATTCAGGTCGAGTCCATTTCAATGTACTCGAGCACAAGCCTGCATGGCAGTTGGAGTTTGTGTATTTTGATCCAAGAGATCTTATAGTCTCCAACAGACAAGTTACACTTACAAACAATGCATGGTTTGTATGTTTTAGCAGCGAAAGACCATTGAGTATAACCAGCCAACATTGACTATTTTAACATTTTAGGATAATCCCTGTGTTGGTCAAACTCTTGACTGCTTGAGCAAATTGAATAGCTTTTGGACAGTTGTTTCACAAACTAACCAATGATCTACGTCACTGCATTGTAAATGGGCTTGACGGAAGTAGTGTTTATATTGATGATATTACTGTGTGGGGATCAGATGAGAAAGAACATGATGAAAGGCTGTTAACAGTTTTGAAGAAGCTGAATGATGCGGATCTTGTTCTCAATTTTGAAAAATGTGAATTCAAGATGCCAGAATTACTGTATCTTGGGGAAATTATTTCAGCTCAAGGTTCTAGACCTGATTCAAGCAAAGTTCAGGCTATCAGAGATTATGCCCGTACCACGGAGTAAACAGGATGTGTAGAGAATGCTAGACATGGTGAATTATCTGAATAAGTTCATTTCAAATTTGTCAAACAAAACCAATGCTGTGTGCATTACTGCAAAATGATGCTGTATGGAGTTGGAATGATGTACATTTGGGACAACTTCCACAGGAGCCCCACCTAAGTCATACAGATTCTGCAATTTTTGGATCCATAAATTAGCAAAATATAAATATGCCCATACATTGTATTAAATTCGAGCCTTATCTCCGACAAAATTCCATGGCTTTTCAATGTGCTGGAAGAAATTTATCTTTTCCCCATTTTTCTCTTTCCATTGGACATTAATTAATTAATGGCCATATTGGACACCATCTTGGATATCTGAGTTCCTGTACACTATATCTTAAAATGGATAGTGTCATCGAATTCCTTGACCCCAAAAACCTAGGCATAGACCCCATATTCGTTGTCCTGTGTCAATTAGTTATAAGGATATAGCCAGTCATCGCTTCATGGTGGCCATATTGGACGCCATCTTGGATATATGAGTTCCTGTACAGTATATCTTAAAATGGATATTTTCATTGAATTCCTTGACCCCAAAAACCTAGGTATAGACCCCAAATTTGTTGTGTTGTGTCAATTAGTTACAAAGATATAGCCATTTATTGCTTGATAGTGACCATATTGGACGCCATCTTGGATATCTGAGTTCCTGTACACTATATCTTAAAATGGATAGTGTCATCGAATTCCTTGACCCCAAAAACCTAGGCATAGACCCCATATTCGTTGTCCTGTGTCACTTAGTTATAAAGATATAGCCAGTCATCGCTTCATGGCGGCCATATTGGACGCCATCTTGGATATCTGAGTTCCTGTACACTGTATCTTAAAATGGATAGTTTCATTGAATTCCTTGACCCCAAAAACCTAGGCATAGACCCCATATTTGTTGTGCTGTGTCAATTAGTTACAAAGATATAGCCATTTATTGCTTGATAGTGGCCATCTTGGACGCCATCTTTGATATTTCAAAATACATGCTGCTGACAAAATATAGTTGTCAAGAATAGAATAAAGCTCCCTTATCTTGCATGATATCCATTATAAAATTTTGGACAAACATTGCTTAAGGGGGTTTCACACATAGCCGGATCAGACGCAGGAGCGTCCCGGAGGTCAACTCCGTAATACTCCCGCATACTCCGGGGAAAGGCGTATAGACATCTTGTTCATGTCCAGGGGGGTCCGGCAGTGTCCGGCATGGTCCGGTAACACCGGGGGACTCCGGCAAAAAAATTAAACATGTTTAATTTTTCATGCCGGAGATCCCGGAACAGTTAAATCCGTGTTGGTCCGTGTAGATCCGTGTAGATCCGTGTAGACGCCCAGTAGACTCCGCCGATCTCCGGGAATCTCCGTATTGACTCCGGTATGTCTCCGGCATGTCTCCGGCTACATCCGGCGTCAACCGGGCATGAATATTTCGCCGCCATTAACGCCGGAGAGTACAAGGAGCCACAACGGATCCACACGAATGAACACGGTGTAAAGACCGGTGATATCCGCGAAGGCACCGTGAAAATCCGGTTCACTCCTCACTCTAAACGGGACAGTCGTGTTAGCTCCGTGTTGCTTCTTGTTGAGACCGTATTGACATCGTGTACACATCGCCAAACATTTATTTTTTGTTGACATTTAACAGCTCTTTGATCCCGGAACCCCCCGGAGGTAATAAAATGTTACTCCGGGACGCTCCGGCGTCTGATCCGGCTATGTGTGAAACCCCCTTTAAAGTAGGAATTATGGCAGTTATGTGGAAGTTTAGTCACTTGCACAATTCACTGAAAAATGACTTACACATTTCAAACTGGTTGTCATGGCAACATTATTTATTTAACAAAACTGAAATCATGTGAATGATAACGGCAGGTGTTGGTTGTGCCAAAGCATGCCCTATTTGTTGATAATATATATTACATGAATAAAGAAAAAAACTTCTAATATGTACTATTGGTAAAGATTAGCAAAAACACCGCTTGTTTTGTAACCATGGCAACAGGGTTATACGATATTTAAATAATTAACATTGTTTTTCAATAACTGTAAAAACCTGTAAATTTTGGCCAAATATCAAACATTTTTCCATTTGTTTTGCCAAAGTTAGAGAATATAATAAGTTTCAATATTGGGTTTAAAAATTAAGGGACTTGTTGCCATGGAAACCCATTTTAAGACCCTTATTTACCACTTTCGACATGGCAAACATAAAAATTCATAAAATTGAGGAACTTGGGATAAAAATTATGTGTAATATGACCATCAGGTCTTTACGTGTCACCGCTTCATAGAAATTGTCAGTTTGCCTCTCCTCTAATCATGCTAATACTTTTGACCATGGCAGAGAAAATAGAATCCTATCAAATACAACAATTCACTGGATCTCCAACACATTTTGAACAGTCGCTGGAAAAAAGTGTTCATAAAATCCAATTCTCTATTGTTGTTACCTATATATCTGTGCCAAATGATGTACTGACTGTTGCAAGATGCTCTTGAGACTTTAATCATTTTAACAAAGAACTTTTAAATTGCTCTTAATGCCAGAATTTTAATTTAGAATTATTTTTCAATGCTTTCAATGTATTTCTTCTATCTCGGTTTTTAATTGTCTCATTTACATTCTACTATTTTCACATCTCTTCGTTGAGGTAATAAAATATTATTATTATTTAGAACTTTCCCAATGGCCATTAATGTATTAATTCAGCTGGTTCCTCCAAAAAACTATCCCAATCTATTGGATCGATGAGGAAATGTAATTCAGATATCAACTCATAGGGGCTGTTTTCACGACTAATACATTGAGTGCTGAAGAGGACTAATTTCTGCAATTTTCTCGAATGGACCCTTTCCGGCAAAATCCTCCGAATTATAATCAACCTATAGTATCATGTATTTAGATTATAGTAATGTCATATTTAATAAGTACAATATATTAATGTTATATTTTAATGAACTATGACTCAAGAGTTCAGTAAATAGAACTCCACCAAGCCAGCTTAAAGGCCACTTAAATGTCAGCTCTTAAAGTAAACTTAAATGTCAAAAGGGGTTATGGCCATTGTCCACCCCAAGGCACAAGCCAATAGAAATAGGCCATGTATATGTGCACTGAAGTAGAAAGAGCCAATGACAAACTGACCCCTGGAAAAAGGGGCTTTCATATACTTGTGTAAGATTGAATTTAATTAGTTTACCAGCTGTAGCTGAACCATATACCTGTACCTGGACATTACATACACATTGCTTATATGTTGGAATAAAAGCCACCCTTTCTATGCCAAGCTATACTCTGTGTTAAGAGTTTATTCATCAACATTAATACACAACAATAGGACACAATCCAATATCATTTTATACAGTTCTAGGACTTCTACATTGCGTTTCTGAACCAGTTAATCAACTACCACGACCGGTACTGCTGAACCCATTATTGCTCACAACTGAACTAAGCGATGACATGGACGGAGACTGCTGAAGCAGTTCCTTCATCAAAACATATCAAAGACAACACCCATTGATCACAAATCTGATAAGTAGTCATTACATTGCCAATACCACATCCAAGGGCATCAGGGAAAATGGCTGTCCAGTCAGGATAAAAGGTTACCCAAGAGTAAGAAATTTCTTAGATTCAGTGATTAGTAAAATTAAATTAAATTCACATGCCATGGCAGCTTGGCATTTTCTAAAGTACACCAAACCAGTTTCAATGCGTTTAGGCATATAAAAAAGTTTAAACTTTGACGAATGCAACGGCAACGGCATTGAAACAGAGGTATTGCATGAAGTATATCGGATAAAAAAAGAACTGACAGATGAAAGCACAAACTTTTATTGATTGGTCACACAATGAATGTGACCTCTAAATTATCCATTACATTTGGTTCAAAGCAATTGTAACCTTTTCACACAGACTTGAATTTGTAATACCCCATAGATGTCCCTATTCACAATCATCTTGGGTAACATTCATCCTTTTTCGAGATTTTAAAATATTGGCTGCAAAGAACCACATTTTCATAGGAAATGCTAAATCTCATTGAAAGCCTTTCATTATTTTGACAATAAGTCAAAAACTTGAATGGTATAATAACTTTCCATATCACTGGTAGAACATCACGTAAAATAAAAATATAAAAAGTTACAAGAGCTCGAACCATTATGTTATTTGGATATCTTTGTTTTGTTTTTATCACAAATTTGAAAGTTACATTGTAACTAAAAGTTAGGTAACACAGATTTCTGAAATGTGTTTTAATCTTCTCCTATTTCAGTATGTGTGAATAAATCTGCCAACATCTGTCTGATCTGTGTAGTGTGTAGCTATCTTGAAGTAGGTGTGAATGCTATGTGCGAGTAACCTCTACTTCTGGTGTGCGACCATTTGTTACAGGTAACATTTCTCGGTCTTCCCCACCACCGCCTGCTTTATCCATTTCGTCTGGATCTCTATCTCTTTCTCCATGTCGCCACGCTATAAACTGTGCAATACAGTACACGCATACTGTTACTATTGAAACAGCAAATAAGAACACCATGAGAGAACCTGGCCCAAATCTTTTGAAAAGGATGCCAATTGTTACAGGTCCTGCCATGTCACCCAACGCGCCAGCGACCATGAACATCGCCCCCACCATCCCTTCCACTTTTACGTAGCGTTCAGTCCATGTGATCAACGTCGCAAAAGTAGTCGACAAGCTTAAACCCAGTCCAACGATCAGTGCCCACATTACCCATTCAGGTAGCATCAGTGCAAACAGTTGCGGAGACAGGAATATCATCGCTCCAAATACACTTAGCGCTAACATGATTTGTGGTGGTATAATCAGGGAGACAAAAATTCCAATACCTCTTCCAGCAGTAAATGCAGCCCAAAATGCTGCATTCATTGAAGCTGCTGTTGATTTGCTTAGTCCAAGATGTTTTACGAGATAAACCACAATGAAGTTGATGTAATTCATTTCCACAATACAGTAGGTGAAGGCAATGAAGGTCACAAACCCCACAATAGTGATCCTGAAGCATCGCCCCTCCGAAAACTCTTCTTTTTTCTTTTCTTTCTCTTCCTTCTTTCTGATTTGTCTGAATTTGCGATCTCCAGCAATGTAGACACAAAACAGAGCAATACAAACGCACATAATGATGATGCCAGTTATCAAGTAAGCGATCCAGACCTTCATCTCGTTCAAATCAATATCATCTTGTGGGGAAGCTGTCACATTGTTGAAAGTAGATATGTTACCAGCCAATCCAGTGTTGTTCAAGTCATCCTCCTTTTCAATATAGATGAATGGCTTAGCCAAGAGGGGGCCAAGTAGACCACCAACTCCAAACAAGAAGTGAAGAGCTTGCATCCATGGTCCGTTGTCCTTCCCCCAGATGTTAAGCAGGGTCACATTTCCGCCTGTTAACCAAATATAACAATTTTTTTAAACATAATAAACACTGGTCAAATAATCTGTCAGCACTACTTCTTTAACTCAATCCGGTAAGCAGACCTTGTCTGAAACTAGCGTCATATAAATAATAATTATTGTAAATAATCCAGTGATTCTAATTATGACACTACAATAAGCCATGATTTAGACACTAAACCTTTACCAGTTTACAAACTATCAGTAAATTATAGGATCCTGAAGAAGAGGTATACATACATATTCATAACATTTCAGTGTGAGCATACAGTTTCAATTAATGAGTTAATGAAACCTTATCACCAGTAATCACAATGCTAATGGCCTTTAGATAGGACCTATTGATGTTGATATTATGCTGACATCAAATATACTCCAGCATCACACTTTACATCCATACCAGCATCATAGAATACAGCAAAGAACCCTCGGAGAACATTCAGTAATGCCAGAACTGCTATGCTCCTCGCCCATGGTATGGCCGCTTGTAAGAAACCATATGGGATGAAATCAACAGCCAAGAGAAGCCAGGGATTGAATTTGCTGATCACCGCACCTGAAAGAAGGAACAACCAACAATTAAGCAACTTGTAAGGAAGAATAATTTCCTTATAGATACCTGAGAGTTAACTTGTAATTGCAACGTCATAGCATAGATTTGTTGCATTATCTAATAAGAACATACTGCTCTCACTAGCTATATAATGATGAAAAAAGTTGTAATGAAATTCAAGAGAAAGACATTTTAACATATCTAACATCGCCAGTTTTCATTGTCCATGAATTATGTTGTAGCAAAAATTGTGAAATTCCACCTTTCTGCAATCATACCCTTCATTACAAAATCAGAAAAGAAGTTACAATTACCAAGGTTACAGCAAATTCTTTTGTCACATAATTGTCAATCTGAAGAGTTATCGACTTTTTTTAAAGGCTCAAATAATTTAATATTGCACCCAGTACACAAGCAATAATTATCACGTGATTATTCAACACTGATTTGTGAAATAAAGGGAAATGTAATCAAATTTAGTCAGACAATAAACTGATAAAGCAAAACTAGTTACCAGAGCACAGAGCACCAATGAAAGCAGAAATGGATCCTCCAATGAAAGTGAAGGCCACCTGGTAGGTAGTTCCTCCAGTCAGAATTTCCAAATCGAGGAAGGTAGGTCCATTTACGCCAAAGGTGAGACCCTGAAAAAGGCGGAACAATCTGTACTACTTTTTAACCAATCAACTAATAAGGGTGCATCTTTATAGTGGTCCTCAGGCCTTTAAATAGTCATGGATATGTCAGTTTGTATCTGTTCATGTCGGCCCAAATAGAAATCTGTAGCAAATAAAGGTATATAGTTGGATGTTGGTCTATCTATCTCTCTTATCTTTTAGGGTTTAATTTCCTATAGGCTGGTTTTTGTTTTTTCAGTGTGAAATTGACCAGAATGAAGAAATATTCCCAGGTCATGTCTTCAGATTTACTTGAAACTCCACTATTTGCAACTGTGATATGAGGCTGCCCTTATCACCAGCTGAACAACTGCTGTACAACTGTGATTAGAAATAGAACCCACGATCCTAATATATACACATAGGAAAATTCTAACACCAAATTTGATACTTATATCTTGATTATTAGAGATGCTACAGGACTTTGAAATAGATTAAATTTTAAAAGCACTCCCGAGCAGTAATTTTAGGACAAAAAGTAAACTTTTTAAGATGCTCTTACACAAAAAGTACTAGGAGTAGGCCAGAGATCCTTTTAAACATATCAAAATTGCATTTTAGTGGAGTAACCACTGGTCCATTTCACATGGAATGTCCCGTTACTTCAAATACAGAAACTTACAAACCAGGCTATCTTCATATATATAAACTGATAAATAATATTATAATACTGGTTAATATTTAAAACATCAATCTTTATGATGAGTGTATATATTATATAATACTATATATTGATGTGTTGGTCATATCCAAATTTATTCCAACAAACAATTTATAAAACGGATTCACAACCATGCAATGCTACAAAATTATATTATATAGTTAGTAGTAATTGTATCCTTGCAATAACATAAGTAAGGAAGTCATAATTGGATTATCACATGGTTATTAATAAATGTTTAAAAATTCTATACCAACATCCACAGTAACGAAAATGTGTGTCATGTTTACATGCATGCAAGGCTCATTATTTTGCCAGCACCCAAAAAAATATAAAATTTTGACAGGGCAATATAATTATATTCAGAACAATAAGACATTTTTTTTTGGAGAATTATGTGACACTAATACTAATTCAAAAGTACCACTTTATCCTTGTTTACAATGCCTATAAATAGCGGCCTACTGTCTATGTTTAATAGGCCGGAGGTTCATGATAACTCAATCACAACAGATCAAAATAGTAAAAGAAACTTTATTAGAGTACCATCACTCCCTATACATGCTACGGCTGTATATATATTCCAGTGAATGATGAGTATGATATATATATTTATAAATTACCACACAGCAACATTTTAGTTATTACCAAATCTGGACATATCATGCACTTTGAGAGTAGCTGCAGAAACATAATTATATTAAGAAAAAAAACTTTCTTGAAGTGCATAACAAACCTGAATTAACCTGGTGTGATAAATAAATAAATAAAACGAACCCAACAATGAGTGTTTATCACATATTGACAATGTCACTGGATCATGGTTCTGGACATACTTCCAATTTAGTTATGGTACAACAGTTTGTTTGGTAAATCATTAGTTAAATTCTCTGCAATAAAAGGGATGCAGCAGGTGAGCCTAGTTTATGACTTTATGATGCAGTAATTGTAAAACAATCTGCAGTGATGTACAGAGAGATCAAACTAACACTTTTTATTCAATTATTAAAATGTTGTAGAAAAAGCAGTTTTAATCTCAGCGCTACTCCAATGAAGATTCTCAGGAAATAGTGAGGTGAAATAGTGGGACTAATTATAATTCATAGAATTTCCGAAGTTGAGTTCTCAAACTGATCTGATTTAGCAGCTGATTCGTTATAAAAAAAAAAATCAAATAATTTTATGGATATCATTGTTCAGCATTGCGCATGTAATATATCCATTTATCATTTTGTTTATCACCATGATCACAGCTGTGGACTTTGTGACCACAAATGTAATTAACTAGATATAATTATGAATATCAAGCAATGATTATAGTGATTTCATTATGGGTATGACTGACACCCTGTAAAAGCTAATTAATAAATACCTTAAGCTTACATGTATACAGGCCACTACAGGGCAAACTTACAATTGCAATGAATCCGCTATACAAAACGATGCTTTCTGTCACTTTCCTAGCATAGGACTTTTTCGGTGGCCCTTCCAATTTCTTGGCAGTTCCATTTTCAACCGGCATTATCTCCGTCTCAGGAACCCCATCGACTGCATGGATTTCAGTATCCATCTTTGATTTACTCTGAAAGCATAAAAATAACAAGTCAAACGATACAAACTATTAAAAAACAAAGATACATATATATATTTATATATAATGCAGTTTTCTCTTCTTTGCCAGATTAATACAATATTTCATTATGGGCAAATGAATGCACACTGTTTGCGAGTGCTCACTGCTTACCATAAATATTATGTATATGGTAACAGGTTCAACAACAGGTGAATGGGGCCACAGTAAAATATATCCTATAGAAGTTCTGGATTTCATGAGATAGCATGCACTAAAACCAGGCCAAAGTTTTGGAATTCAGTTCATGCTTAGTTAATTCTATCACTCACTGGGAATTTACTTTCATTTGTTCGAATTTTTAACCAACTGAATTAATGAGATAATATTATTATATATATATATATATGGTTTTTATTGACATTGGTTATATCAGGAAAGATACATATGTCACATTATAACTACAGCTCTTCTCCCTAAAGCTACACAGTTCTACAGAAGTATGAGAAACAGGTTCTCCTTATTTTATACATAATATGCGAAATATAGCTAAAAATTCAAGGTCCCAGTTGCCAAGTATATGTTCAAAGTAAGATAAATATAAAAGATAAATCACAGATCAAACAGTAAAGTTTTAACAAATATTGATCACAAAATAAATATAACATTAATTTTTACATAATTATAATCAAATACTGATAATAATATCACAATACAATTAAAATTGACAGCTTACATATTTACAGAACAAATGCAGAAGTTCCACACACAAAAAAAAATAATAATATTGAAGAGAAAACACCAGGCAACATTGCGCTAACCTGGCATTTTGACCCATCTACTTTGTGTTGGTAGTCAGTTGTAATGGGATAGTCATGTCAAGTTAGTGGCATGTCAGAGGAGCCCAGTGGAAATTAAAGTCTACATTACTTTATTTAGGAAATTACCAAGAGCATATATCATTTCAGGTTCTTTATTTGACATCAGTGCTTTAAATTGTTGTGTTTTATCTAAGTTATGGAAATTTGGTATCAGGTTAGTTGCTTTTAGGATTAATTGATTTCTTGGTGCGGCATTATTGTTAGATTAAGAGGCATTGTAGTTCATCTTCTACGTCATTACTATCACATTTATTACATTTTCTTTCTTCTAATGGTATTTTGGGGGTCTTATGTCTTCCGGTTTCAATTTTGAGGTTATGTGAGCTAAGCTTAAATCTCGCTATGTTATTATAAGTTTTCTTGGGGAGGTTGAGATTAAGATAAGGTTCAAAACAATAAGTAGTTTTAAATAATTTATATGTTCTTAGTTTTGGGTCCTTCTCAGAGTCATTAATCTCGCTAAGGATCCTTGATTGTTCGCTTTCATACAGTTTAAGTTTGATTTCAGTGACCAGAGTGTCTGGCTCCTTTGATTCCCAACTATTTATATTACATTCAGTTATGATGTGTATTGTTTTATTGTACCAGTTGGTCTGTCCCTTCATGTGGAGAAATTCTTGAATTTTGAGGCATTTATCTAGGATGTCATAGGATGGCAGTGACATTAATCTTCCCCAGTACTTGATCATATTTATCTTCTGTCTAAAGGAAACCTGCCTGTCTCAGTATACACAGCTAAGGTTGGGGTTTGTTTTCTTACACCTAACACACTTTTAAGATATCTAATTTGTACTTTCTCCATGTCATTGTGTTGTTTACCCATACACCATAACATGCTATTATATTCAAGGATTTGCATAATATAGCTATCAAACATCTTGATAGCAAGTGATGGGGGTATGTAGCCAAGGGCTGGTTTTATTCTACTTTGGAGTGCAAAAAGTGCCTTTTGCGCTTGGTTGACTAGATATTCAGGCATTTTATCATGTAGAAGTCTATGTGAAATTAGAACATGGCCTAAATATTTGTATGAATTAACAATTTCAATATTTTGATTGTTATACCTGAAGACTACAGTACATTTGGACCTAACTTTCATGACTTTTGTTTTAGAAGTGTTAACAATAAGGTGCCATTTTGCACAAAAATTTTGTAAAGAGTCAATGCTATTCTGTAGTCCGGTAGCAGAGCCAGATATGAGGACTATATCATCTGCATAGAGGAGGTGGGTGAAGTTTGTACTGTTTATTTCTATTCCATCCTTAGAATCTAGGTAATTAGGAAGATCTGACATGAACTCATTAAATAATTTGGGACTTATGCAAAATCGAAAAAATCCACATACAATTTTATTTATTAGAGGTGATCTACTAAAGATTTAGGCAAAATTAATGGTTTTTTTATACAGAGAAATATCATAGGAACTTTAAAAAATAAAATCAGCACCATATCATGATTAGTCTTGGAGCTATGGCTTTTTAAATAAAGCCTAGTTTTTTGCTATATTAGTTTTTCGACTGATTTTGTAGCTCAACCATGCAAAATAAACTGGAGATACATTTGATTTGAGACCATTTTCGAATTCCTTGGCATGGATATAGTCAGTGCAGCAAATTTCAGCCTTACACTAGAATTTATAGCGCAGCTATAAGCTGCCAAAGTTGCCCGAAAATGCATTGGCAAAAAAACCAAAAAAAAATGAATTAAATTTCAAAGGGCTGTAAAACGAAAACTAATTGAGATATAGACCTAATATTTGGCAGTTTTTCCAACTATGAGGGGGGGGGGGGGGGCATTCAGGGGGGGTCACCTGGAAAATTTTCGAAAATCTGGATGATTTGACATGGAATGACCCTATAAATACTGACATAGACTCAATTGGTCTGCATTTTCTAATACCTGGTCTGCATTTTTCTAAACCTGGACTGCACTATCTAATACTAGTTAACATAAAACTTTTTGTGCACTTTCTCAAATCTGATCTGCACTTTGGTCTGCACTCTGTCACCCTTTGCTGGAGCGCACTCTGTCAGACCTAGTCTGCATTTTATCAGATCTGGTCTGCATTTTCTATAACTAATATAATCTGGTATGCATTTTCCATAACTTTCTATTGCTAACATCAAACTTGGTCTGTATTCTCAAAAATCTTGTCTCAGATCAACCTGGTCTGCATTTTCCTAAACTTGGTCTGCAGTTTCTAGAGCTGGTCTGCACTTTCAGAGATCTGGTCTGCACTTGGTCAGCATTATCTACAACTTGGTCTGCATTATTTATAATAATGGCATTATCTTTAAGATTGGTATGCAGAAATAATTAATTGTATTATATATACTAACTTACCCTTGGAGAAAGCCAATCAGGATTGAGGAAAAAAATGCCCAATCAGAAGGTGAAAATTTTCAATAGCTTCTGGCCAAAAATATGGCAGCTTTCCTGTCCTTTCATTTTTGTAATTTGTTCTCCTTACTCTTTCCTTTATTCTTTATATTGTTTTATTTTTATTATTATTATTATTTTAAATTAAGCTGGTGATTGCTAAAACTTCTTTTTGGTCTGCATGATCTGCATGGTCCGCATTCTTCAATATACGGCCGAAATAGGGGCGTGTTGTATTTGTCTAAACAAAAAAACGCTTGTTTGTTTTAGCGCTGGTCCGCATGGTCTGCATGGTCCGCATTATACAATCACCCGGGAAGGTGTTTGTTGCAGGCTTAAGGTATTTTTTCTTAAATGTGGACTCTATGCTATACTTTAAATAATCACAAGTGACCTTATACTGCATCTGAACCTGCATTCTCACTTATGCTCTCAGTGACACTGATTATTGCATCATCACGATTATGAACTGCTCCCCTGCTGACCTTGCTCCCCTGCAGGAACGCATACAAATCAACGTGGATGAGCTCAATGGAGATGCCGGCTCGTTGGAAAGACATTGACAAGTCATTGTACAATATTCAAACCACATTCAACTAAACCTACCGTTGTCAATTTATGTTCAGATCAGAATGGTTCAAAGCGATTTAACACCAAATTTCAGTCTAATGACTAGTAATGTTGACAGCAAGCTGCAGCGCAGGTAGCGTACAAAATGTCCACCAGATGTCGCAGTTGGGACCATTTAGCCATCTGGTGGATATGACATGAACAAAAAACATAGGCTGCACTGCAGCAAAACCCTCAGCACGGGTAACTAGCAACATTAACGAGTCGCTAATCAAGCTAATGTATCCTCGGAAAATGATCTTTGCATCTGAACATATCATGCACTCTGAGAGTAGCTGCAGAAATATAATTATGATTATTCATCGCCAGATACCAAAAGGTGAGGATAACTTCTGATTTTCACGTTTGAAAATATAGCTAATTTCTTATTCAAGATACAACATCAGATATAAAAACCTGATCCAGGCTATAAATAATCAAATACACGATTTCTGTAGGAAAAAGAAACATTATTTTAAAGTCATGACCTGGATTGAATTTGGGAATTTTTATTTCCTATCATTTTCAGTTGCTGCCCCCCCCCCCCCCCCCCCCAAGTCCCGTTCACACTATCACGCGTAAGAGAGACGAGAGACCACTGACGTCCAAGACGGACTTATAGTGCTCACTCTTGCTGACTCGTGCCTCTGTTATTCACGTATAAATTATTTCGAGGTGGTTCGCAGGATGTCCACGACCACTTGGCCGACGTTAGTCGGCTGCTCGGCGGAAGAACAACGTAGTCTCGAAGAAGCCAGTGTGACGATTGATGGTTTGAGAGTGTTCCACGGGCTTCTGACTAGCGTTTCTTGAGCTTTTCATGAGCTGTACAAGAGTGAACACCTGTCTATGGCAAGTATACACCAATGGGCAGCCTCCCATGTGTACCCGCGAGTGAGCACGAGTGGCCCCGAATGGTTATGGACGTCTGTCGATCACTCGCCAACCACTCGCCGATCGCTCGCTGAGTGATCCTCATCGAACGTCCTCCAAATTTTTCAAAACGCTTAAAACGTTTGCCATCTCCACGGCTTCACGAGTGATCTGGAGTGACTACGAGCATTCTGTGGATTAGCACAAGTATCCGTACATTGCTCGCCGATTGAACAAGGATAAGTACGATTACCTTTACCCAGTGAATAACAATGCCCAGCTGTACATAGATATATAGTTGTTGAGGTAATTACGAAACAGAAAGCATGCACACTCAGCACACTCAGTTAGATGTAGTTTAATTAAACAAAATTAGTATATGCCAATTTTTTACAAAGAATATGATGATATGAGATGACCAAATATTGAATTATAAATACTAAATATACTCTTGAATTATACAAAATCAAAAGGGGGGATGCCAATTAAAGATAAGAAATTACACTTTTTTTGTATATTCCCATTTTTATTTACAAAAATTAATTAAATGAATTTCATAATATCGGTTGGCCTATAGTTGGCAAATGCTGTGTTGGCTAACTGGCCGGTCCATTATATGTATTATATGTATATTATAAATTTGCCGTTGATTCACATTTTCTGGATTTGATCGGCTAATTAATAGGTAATAAGTTAGGGCGTGAGATTTATCTGTTGAGTCGGGCCGTTTTTTGCCCATTATCGACCCAGTATTGTGTCACCTTAGTTTTTTGGCTCAATGATGGCAAACACTACTAACTGTATGTCTGGTTGGCCCACCATTGGCACTGTCAATATAGTAAACCCAATGTTACACGCCATCACGTGACCTTTTCTATTGTTCTCAGGAGGGATATAACCAACTAAAAAATATTAGTTAACTCCCTCCTGAGTGCAAAATGACTTGTTTTGTGTAATAAAGGCATTAAACAAAACAAAACAACCAAATTAGTAAGGGAGTTAACTGATATTTTGTTGGATATATCACTCCCTCCTATTCGGGTATAACTATTAATTGTCCAACTGTCTGCCCTGTGTCAGGTTAGCATGGTTAGCCCACCCGAATATCATGTTAATTAGCCAAATGTCAAGCCAGCACACTATTGGTTCTTGTCAATGTTGACTATCTACAATGAAATTAAGTAATGCACACATATTTTTTGAATGCTTTTTTTTATTGTTATATTTAGCCTAGGAGTAACATACATATATATGTTAAAATAATATAATTATGATGAATGACGAATTGAAGTTGATCAGCTAGGTTTTGGTCGACGTCAGCATAGTCAATTAGGCCTCAATTGTTGACTTCAATATATGGCAGATCCTGTGTAACATAAGCAGACATTCAATAGATATTGTGTATTGTATTGTATTGTAACTTGGTTGGGTACAATGGGTAGTATAACTGCTGGTGCTCCCAAAATGCATATTGTTATAAAATTATGAACTTTTAATTAAATTATTCCACCAGCCAGTCATAGAGTACTGATAACATACACATTTGTACAAATGATATACACCTTGAAATACTTTCTGTCAATGCTATATTTTATTATCAAAATTTGTATTATATCTGTTAAACCTAGGGGGGAAAAAATTCATAAAGAGAATGAGTACTTAGTACCTGTCAGTGATTCATTTTTTTCCCAGGACCAAGCGTCTAACAATTCGTCTTTTATGCCTCATCAAAGGCTATTGATAGAAATAATAAATCAAAATAAATTGTATTACAGTCTGTGGCATTGTTAAATGTGATAAGATGGCATCAATGAAATGTTTGAGTGGCCAAGCACTCCAAATGAAGGTGAAATATAGGCCTAGGAAATTAGTAAAGATGCAAAGCTTTATTTGAACTCGACAGCCAAACAACATGGAAACCTTCGCATTATGTGCTACCGCAAACCAGGGTATCTTTGGCCACTTTTGCAAACATTATTGGCTCAACCAAAACCAACAAAGACATATTATTGCATTTCATGCTACCTAAAGGGACCTTATATGGGAAGATATGCATACACCATATGGCTTCTTGAAACTCATGATCAAATGATAATCATAACAGATTTATTAAAAAAAAAAAAAAAGGGCAGCTAAATTTACCCTGCAAAGTTATCCCAATGCATCGAGGTAATTTTGGTCTCCCATGGCTACAGGTAAAAATTTCTATGGCCATCTGTGGGTCAGCGACAATACCTTGAAACAGGTTTGAACTAAATTTCAGAGGGCTACCAAGAAAAACTTAAAAGAGTTTAAATTAGCTATGCACCAATTTGATCTATGAGATAATCTCTAAGCTCTGCAAAATAAATACATTCCATGTTGCTGGCAAGTGTACACCCTGGTTTTCCAAACCAAAGTATACAGCAACTACTGAGTCATTGAAAACCACATGCCCCAACACAACTGTTCCCGAGCAGCATGAACTGCATGCATCAATGGTTACGATTTCTTTTATTTTTTGGGAAGCTAATAGGTTAAGATCTAATTTAAGCAAAAATAAGTTACCTATATTAAGCCTAATCAGAGGGAGAATCCACAAAATACCTTTTTTCATAGGCAGCCAAAGTTACCCTCAACTGGGAAAGATTCCCTGGTTTACGGTAGTGGAACTTGATTTAAAGTGACTTAAAAAATGAAATAATATGTAAGTACTTACATCCACATCAGTTTGATCATGTTCCAAACCATCCACTAGCTGAGCAGAAGCCCCAGGAGGTCCAACATGTTCATAAATGCCTCCAGGCCCACTTAAATTCTAGAAGAGGAAGACTCCAGCAGCATTAGGTGCATTATAATTTACCTTACAGTTACGACTCTCAACTCTGAATCGTTCTTTTTTTAATATTATATATACCGTTAAGTGATCAGACAATAAAAGGTGATAATTATGACGAGTGCATGGACACCCTTTTCACAGGGCAGCCATGTTGGTATTTTTGCCTCATTGACCTCTCTTTGCACTATAAGAATTGTGATGCCATCAATAGATTATGACCATGGTGAGGTCACAGAGTGCAAGAACAAAGGTCAAGTAATGACATCAAAATACAATGTATCTAAAGGTTTTCAAAATGCGGCTAATGAGGCAAAAATGCCAAAGAACCTGCTGTGTGAAAAGGGTGTTGGGGATGACAAAAGGATATCATAATACTGTACATGGCCAATTGTGCCACATGTGTTTTCCATGCGTTCGGATAAACGCATGGTTTTTGCCCCTTTATAATTAGATAAAATCCATGCGTTTTCAATGCCTATATCCTTCTCATGGAAAACTCACATGGAGCATTTGGCCATGTAAGCTATATAACTCATGGCAATATTGGCAGCTGATTAGCATTTATTTGTCATAAATTATCACTCTCAATTTCTCGTAAAAAATCATTTTTTAAATTAAAAGTTACCTCTTCTCCATCCAATGACTGATCCCTTTGAAAGCCATTTCCATCCAATCCATCTTGAGACAGGTCCATGGTGTCACTGTTGCCCAATTCATCTGCATACAGTGCAGTAGTATTTGAATAAAAATATAACTGAGACTGAAAATTAATGTTGAAATGTGCGAGTGCAAAATTTGCTGTTGATTCAATTTAACGCATGCACAAATACTTTCATACATGTATTTAGTATTATTAAAACAGTGATATAAACTCCGTAATACTCAATTGCAGTACTTACCTTGACCAAATACAGTTGTCACCATCCATAGGGATTGCTTTGTAATAAATTTTCACTATGCCAATAGAATGTTTGATTTTCAAAAGCAAGACCTTTTTTTCATGCAATAAAAGAAATGTAATACAAAGACATTTACAAATGATTACTGTTTTTGATCTTACTGTTTTACTATTATCAGGGGATACACTTTTAGATAAAAGATTATGTAATTGTGGTCCGTCTTGCAAAACAACATTCATCAGCATTATGATCAATGGTCTGTCCCAGAGGCCTGATTTGATACCATAATCCTACAAATCTATAACAAAAATATTGTTATAAATGTCGTTAATATTACATTTGCATTATTAGTCAATATTTAATCAAAAGGGTTACTTTTCACCAAAAAAAAACTATTTACCTTTCTTGGATTAATCAAATAACGATTTCCCAACTTTTGAGACATCAAATTAGCTGTATTCATGTTCTGAGCATTTGTGTGATATATTTTAAAGTTAACTTTATGTTGAAGAGAAGAGTAAGCATAACACAATCTATTAGCTTGAGCTGTTTCAGATGAAATATAAAATTGCATATTGACAATCCAAAAAGTGATAAGATATCATTTGGTGAACATTTTAATATTACATATTATTTTTTTGGGGGTGATTCAAAATGAACAAAATGACACAAAGCCATCAAAAATAAAAATGTATATGTACATGTATATATATGAATGTATTATTCATCATATACATTAATGACATAGCATGTGCCACTGGAAGTTTTCATCCTTTCTTAAACTAAACAAACTATCTTTAAATTGTAAAAAAACTAAAGCTAGGTTTTCCTAGATTTTTTCCATATGCCTAAAAAAAGTAAATAAACCAAGAATATCTATCGATAGTACTTAAATTGAGTATCAAGGAATTTAATCTACTTGCCATAATAATACAAGACAATTTGAAATGGCGACCACATATCGTTATTATTGCTAAATAAAAAAGCCAAAACAATAGGAATATTATTCAGACTAAAATATGTATAACCCGAAAACGTTTTATTCAATATTTACCAGGATGTGCAAATGAAGTCAATTACTATGCTCACACAAGCCCATTATTCAAAAGACCGGTATAATTCAATTTGATAAAAAGTAACTTTAGATCACACCTGAAACCAAAAAAACTATAGAATACCTTTAGTAAAACATGAATTTGCAAAACAAAGTATACACTACGGAATACCAAAAATAAATGGAAAATTTGATAAAATAAAAGATTTACACGCATGACTTTTTTACCTTTTATGCAAAAAACGAAATTATACAATCATATTCAACTGACTGTAACATTCAGAAATGCTTGTTTGTGATATTTCAATCAAATAAATAAAACAAAAATTCTAATAACTATAATTATTAGTATCTGACTGGAATCTCCACTGGGTGGCTCCCCTAAAGTGACATGTCTGTGTAAGGAGAGTCTCCCACAGGCACACATTATTTTTATACAAATTCTTATATATTTCATTTTGTGAATAGTGCCTGAATAAAATCGTCATGTCCTGTCATGTCATAAAATATAGTTTATTCGTTTTTTTTGCAGTCACAAAAAAAGTAAACAAAAATAAAGTTAATATTCAATATGCCAGAAAGTCAACTTCTTTTTCTTTCATATATTTATTTCATATCAAGTGAACAACATATCAAAACAATGATGATGACAATATAAAATTACACAACTTAAATTACAGACAGAAAAGAACATTTTGACCGATATATACCTGGTACAAGTAAGCAATGACTAAGCATGCATGTTATATTTGAGATTTATATAAGCAGATATCAGTATGTGAATGCAGATTGCGATTATGGAGCACTTTATTTACTCACAGCTCAAGTAAAGCTCAGGTACATTTAAAAAATTACAAATACAAAGTATAAGTTACAAATATTAAATAAATTATGTCATCACTGACTCAACTAAAGTAAAGCATCACATAACTACAGTTTTATAAAATACGAATAATATAACATGAATTTATAATCAATTATATGCAAGGGCACTTACAACAATGTGCTTCCTTTAATGCAACCTTGCACCAAAATGTCAGGAATCAGGACCACATGGCACCTTCCCAGAGACAAGCTCAACAATGACCTGGGCAAAATATTTAAAACCTTCAAGTAAAGATCTAACTAAACCCTAAACCTAGCAAGATATACAAAAATACATTACATGTCAAACTTGCTAATAATTAATTGGTTTGTAATAAAATTCCCTCACACCATTAATAATGACCTTCCCTGTATAAATTTAAATTGTTCAGGCAGCCATTTTGAATTTGTACCACAACCAAATACCAACCTAGCTAAAATCACAAATAGACCTAGCACAACATTTTGAGTATATATATATAACACATCAATGAATAGTAGAAATTAACATACCTTTAAATGTGTACAGTTGCTTAAACCCAGATGACATGATGAGATAAAAATGAATTGATGACTCAATGTAATAAAAACATGTCTTTACATGTCCACTTAGCTCCAACTGCCCAATTAAATCTAACAACCAATCAGCAATTAGTTCCTTGTTAGAAATGACCTACATGCAGCAGAGCATGTTAAACTGTTTAAAACAATAAACATTGACCAACACACTGACAAAGTACAATAGTTGAACATTAACAACACCAGCTCAACAAGTATATCAAGATAATAAGACAAAAAACACCTGAGTAGCAATTTATTATATCATGATTTACATTCACAATAACTATTACAAAAAATACACAATGTCCATAATAATAAGAGATAAGCCACAATTTCCACCAGAGTTCTACACCATGAATTGCCATTTGAGCCACCTATGAGGTTTTTCTTCAACCAAGAGCATGCAATATGTTGGGCTCTGATATTTTGCCAGTTTTAGCCTTTTATGGATGATTTGCCCCATGGCTGCAGGTGTCCTTTACCAGTGTTACATGGCCAAATGTGCCACGTGCGTTTCCCATGAGAATGACAAACGCATGGAAAATGCATGGTTTTTAGCTAATTATAATGAGGCAAAAACCATGCATCTTCCACGCATTTATCCAAATGCATGGAAAATGCACGTGGCACAATTATAAACATAATAAATTTGGCTAGTGGAGATAAATATACAAAGTAATATTTTATCCCACACAGTGAATCATCAGGCCTGTGCTTCATTGTCATCAGTAAGGGTATATGGGCAGCTGCAAAATATGTGGATGGCTGCAATGTGCTATTAAACAAGAAAAGACAAATCGGATCCCCAGTAAATAATGCAATAATCAGTCTCCTCTGCTGACCCACAATATGCCACAATAAGGGTCTGCCAAATTTCAGACAGAGCAAGTGCAGTAAGGGAACCCAAATTTATGCCCATATTAGGGATCCATGAAATATAAAATATATATTTTGTTATCATGAGCAAGTTTTGAAGTTCTAGCACATTAAGAATTATTGTTTTTGTAAGTTAGCTGGGGTTTGGGGCAGTTGGCCCCAAGAAAAAACAACAAAAAACTGCCATCTTACCTTGAACAAAGAGACCTCTGTGCCTTCAAAATTAGAACGGCCTTTGTTTGTTTGTGACGTCACTTATTGAATTCAAGCATTTGAAGTCATCAGCATGGCAACAACACTTTCTAAATATGGTCATTAATTTGGGTCCGCTATACTGCGCTTTTCGTTCATTTTAACCATAACAATTCAAAGCAACAAACCTTAAAACAATGCAACATCATTTGACCATAGAGCTATAGCTCTATGATTTGACAATATCTAGAGGACTTCAACGAATGCAGTACATATAATTGAACTAGTTTTCGCAATGAGTGAAATTACCTAGTCTGTTATACAATGACGTTACCTGCAGGTAAGCTACAAAATCTGATTATAATAGTACATAGTTGCAGGAAAATTACAATACACACTAGTGGGTCTACATGAGAAAAAATTGACCAAAATGGGTAGTGTGACATTGCCCTTCTTAACCAAGATCTTTTGGTTCCTTTATGACTATTTAATGTCAGAAGAAACCAGAACTTTCCTGGAAAGTTGTCCTGACGTACATGAATAGATTTGGAACCAACTGTGTTCTAATCTTCTTTTTGTGTCACTACAATTAGTTACAATTAGTTACAGTTGGTCAGTGGTCAGCCACTTAATATAGCTCCAAGGTTATTTCATACCTCAAAATAATTATGGTGGTGATTTTTGCACACCCGTTAAATAAGCAAGATTTGTTTGTAAACAAGGTTTTTATAATGGGCTATTTTTCCATTGCACTGAATATCACTAGAACCTTTGACAAAAAAAATTTGATCTGCTCTGTACGTTTATCTTATAAGCAAATTTAATACAATTAGGATGACACAATGTGTCTGGTGTGAAAACCCATTTTAATACATATAACACCATACTTTATTAAAAAACTAAAATAATTTTGTGTGTTTTTTTAAAATTTAATTGTATTATTATTGTTACTGTATACCCTCCCCCCCCCCTTTTTCATTCATATTGTTCCTGTGTTCCATACCATTTGATAATATTATTCTCATTATGTTTTTATGTATTTTCAGTTAATTTTATATATCTTTAGCTTTCTTTATATTTAGTACAAAAAAATTATTACTTTTGTACATGCATTTGTTATTGCATCGAAATAAAAATTTCTGTCCGTCTGTCTCACTGTTTCCACTAATGCATCTATTACTTCAAATTATTCCAATTTCCAGGGGTCAAATGAAAAGGACAACTAGACCAAGCAGCATCTCGATGTTCCAAGCAGATAATGATTACACATACGAAATATCGGTGTGACTTTCTAACCACATCATTAGATAAATGAGATTAGTGTTTGTGCTACAACAACCAAGTAGATCTCTTTAGTGCATACTATGGGCAAAAAAAATTCTTTAAAAAAAAAGAATAGATATCTGGCAATGTGAACAATATAAAAAAAAAAGTAGGTTCTCTGTTCTATAAATAGCTCGCCTGAGCTGTGAACGAGCGATGTGTTTACTTTTTTTACTGCAGTAATACTCCATAGTTACAAGTTCAATTATGCCTAAAGCTTTAATTTATAAACTTTGGAAGTTGTAACCAAGGTGTGCATGAGCATTTCTGGGTTGAATACATTAAAATAAGAGGCCCCCGACGGGTTCTTCATAATTGAACAACCAATCAAATAAAAGAGTCAACAAAACTACCCCACCTGGGTCCTTGTCCTAATTATTTTCACCCACCAAACCAAGTGTTCATAACAATACCTGGCATTGAAGCAAACCATATCAGTTATAGATATATATAAATGGGTAGTAGGCCAACCTAGTGCAGATGCAAAAGTTCATATACATAATTGGATATTCAACATTTCAATAAAAAAGAAGACTGATTCGTTGTATACATATGAAGGAACTGACCAACAAACTCCTTTGCTAGGTCATCATTTACCGTTTAACAATTGAATTACTACAAGAGGGAACATCTACACTGTTCAGCAAATGCCGTGATTTCTGTCTCTGCCCATGACCCTCAAGTCCCAAGGGTCCCTTGAAACTCATTTTGAGCAACTCACCAGATATCATACACAACTAACCCAGCCACTTTTGACCTATGGTCATCAATTTTGTTCATTATCATTCAAGAAATGCAAAACTGCTAAGATTAGGATATTTATTATACGCTGTTTCTACGTCAATCTTGAGCGATGAAATAAGAACTATTTTGTATTATGCCATATTCCTGGCTATTGTTCTTTGCTCAAGACATCATAAATAACACACTTCTTTTACCTAGCTCTATCACCAAATCATACATAACTAAATACAATCTGCGACCATTTTGTTCAAAATCAATTGGGCAATCATGTAAATATCCTTCATTAAATAAATGTATTTTCGTCTCTATCAATGATGTAAGGTCCGTACCTCCGATTTTGATGTGGGGATTGGCCCTGTTGCTGTATCAGTGATGAAGGTAACTGGTTGTTTGCTGGTTACATTTACTTTGTCACTCAATGGTACCTCTGGTTCAGTTTGCCTTTTCAAACATTTCTTTAGCCCAAGGGTATGAAGATAGCTGTTTCGGAATTGCCTGTTAGACACGCCATAAACTATGCTACAAAGATACAATTGTGTCAGTGATACACATACCTGTGGCATATTTAGTGTCCATTAAACTGACCATTACATTGCAAAACATAACACTTATTAAAACAACTGACTATTTGTATATGCAATTATTGAAACATAGTGCTGTTATGATACTTTAGTGATGCTACAGCTTTTGTTTTTTATTAATTGATGTGACAAATACTTTGATTACAGTTAGGTGAAGCCTCATAACTGTGACACATTGTTATAGCAAGTATCTTTAATTTTCTTTCTTTTGTTATAGATGGGATTCCTCGAAATGCAGTTAGCTTTGTTCTATTGACAAATGTATCATGTATGATATTACTGTGTCAATAAAAGCATATATATATATATTGTCTTAGTACCATGCAACCGATTTCAAAATCTGTGACTAACACCTCAAAGTATTGTTGGCTATTTTGCAAACATGTAACATGCACAAGTATGCTATAACTAAACATTTCCCGGTATAATCCAAGTGACCTATGTGCTTCCTATTGGATTAATCACATTTTAATTAGATGACACAAGAATAACATAGAAAATATTTGTATAGTGTATTGTGTAGATGCTCAGGTTTCCTTGAAGAACCTCAGTAATGTTTGTGACTTCATATATCACGTGGGCATTGGCTGAAGGTTTGGCTCAGTTTATACAATCACCATAACAACGGTCAAATTGACAGCTCTGTCTTACATAGCCATACAAATGGTAGTTTGTTAAGAAAAAATACTTTGATGTTTCTCATAGAGGTTAAGCTAAAACAAATTCAAAACCATACTTTTTATGCTTTCTCTTTTTGCCATTTATGCCATTTTGGCATCAGGCCGCCATTATGTCACATACTTAAATGGAGTGTAATCTTGTATAGATATTTCACATTGAGTATTAAACATGGTCAATAAAATCTTGAATCTTGAAAAAGGTCAATTCTGACATCCAAGACAAATTGGAGGCTATAGTGATTATCATCACAATGACTAGGCCTAATACAAAAAGATTTTTTTAAACATTGTCATACATAGGTTATTTCTCTTTTTTCCAAATGTGCTTTGTGGCTAATTAAATGCTCTTGTCAACAATAAAAAAAATAAATATGCAGTCACAAAATATGCAATCAGTCTCCGCTGACCCTTTCACTATTAAAAATGAGAGTAGGTTTTTGTTTAACAGCAAAGAAATATGATCTTGACTTACCTGTTTATGCTAGAGTTAGCATGGGCAATGGCTACGGTGCAGGAGATAACAGCTGCGGAAAAGGTATTGTTAGCATCAGCCAGGATAACGACAGCGAAAGGCAGCCAGCACAGAACGAAAAGCACAAAGATGAGAAAGAGAGTCCTTGCCAGCTGCACTGACTCCCTTTTTTCTTTGGAATTGGCTGGACAAAAGAAGCAGGTTTAGATTTGAGTAGTTAGTTCAAAAAGGGCATCTGAACATGCTGATTGAGAAAGGAATCCAATCAAACATTGACCCACTTATGTACAGAAGATGCCCCGCAAAACTACACAATATTCTAGTCTTTCAAACTTGCTCCTTATCAAACGGCTTGCAATGAGTACTAGGATTGCACAATATTAAGAAAATCATGGCATGGGTTGTGTTTCATCATTCTAACAAATTCAGCGGAGTTACATAGTGTAAAAGAATAATTCACTTTAACCTAATGATTTAGATAACAAATTCAAATTATTTATTTGCTCCCACAGTAGAAAAAATCTTTACAGACAGTATAAAACATTACTATTTTGACGTATATAAAAGAAACTGATTCGTGACAATGAATCTAGATATTATCAGCACAGTTTATAATTTCCCCTTCACTGATGGTTTAGCATATATAATGTTTAGTAAATGAAATTTTCAGCGCAGTTTCATTGACCTGTCTTGGCCTGCCAAAGTGTCTTGAACTTATGACAATAATGAAATTTACATTAAGGAAGGTCAATATTACCAGCATCAAGTGCTTGACTAATTCTGCTCCTCATTTGTTGAATTCTCTTCCTGCTCGTCATAACAAATATATAGATTTTGAGGTAGCAGAAAGAGATGAGGACTACAGGGAACACCACTGCCACCACAACTATGAAGATAGTGAAAGAACGATCCGCTGTCCGGTCCCATGCACAGCTAAAAATGACAAAATGTGGTTCAATACAAGCAAAGTATCTATGCTGAGGCAAGCAAAAAACCCCACCCATGGGGTAAATGTGTAACGTGGTGTGGACTTCAAGCCGTATAATCTCATCTCTGGCAGCTGATCATATAAGTTGACTAAGCTTCAAACCCAGAATGAGGAATTTTGCTAAACAGAACATTTTAGTGAGCAAAAGTGATCAGGATATAGCAAAGGCCATTTCATGCTGAATTTCACTGCTTTATAAAAACATAATTGGTGCCGTGGTCTAGTGGTCAAGGTGCTCGCCTGCAGAGTGCAAGGTTGTAGGTTTGAGCCCCAGCCATGGCATGGAGGAACTGAGTAGATTCTCCGTAACTCTTTGCTCCATTCCACCCAGGTGTAAATGGGTACTTGGCTGTAGGCAGTGATGGCAATTGTAAATGCTTAGCCCCTGCAGGTAATTCTGTATACCAGGTTGTATACTCCCCAGGGAGTTGAGAAAAGCTGAAGCTTGAACAGGCCTGCGAGTTTAGTTTAATTTTTTTCTTAGCATTTTATTAATTATTTTGAATGTTTTTATTGTTACTGTTATGATGTTACATTTACTTTTTATTTTACTTATGTTTAGTGATGCAAATATCATGACTGATATCAAGCTGTCAAATAAAAGTATAGATTTATATTTATTGAGGTAGCCATAATCAATTTTTTACACCAGCTTATTTGACTCTTAGTCTAAGTGCCAGAAAAACTGATAAAAAAATATTGTGGAAATTTGAAGATTATACCAATTAAGAATAAGACCGATTTTCAGATGACATTGGCAAACTGCCATGGGAGTTTGCCGACTGATAATTGGAAAAAGTGCAGTATAGCGGACCCAAATTATTGACCATATTTAGCGAGCCTCGTTGCCAGGCCTATGACGTAAAATGCTTTAATTCGATGGGTGACGTCACAAACTAACAGCGGCCGTGAGGCAAGAACTCAAGTTAATGACAGTTTATTAAGCTTTTTCTTGGGGGCTGCTCCCCCAAACCCCCGTTTCTCTACATATTCTTATTGGGTGCCAGAACGACATTGGGTCTAAAATAGTGATTTTTTTTTAATGTTTCTTGGATGCCAAATATGGTCAAATTATATAATTTGGGTCCGCTATACTGCAGCTAGGTTTAATACTTGTCTGTTATTTACATATTATTTGAATCGTATGTGTCATGTCAATGAAAATCTGAGAATTTGACAAAAAAATAATGATATACACAGTCAGTTCATTAGTCTTATAAGAGTAACGATGTGTGAACCCACCTTAAAATTTTGGTGTCAAAAACATGATCTCCCCATCCAAAGAAATTTGGCAGGCCTAGATGAAATGCGATTATCCACAAACAAATGCACATGAAGATAGTGTTTCGAAGTCTGAAGATCCTCTTGTAGAAGGTATTATGGCAAATGTGAACATATCGGTTGAATGATATTGCTCCAATACTAAACAGGGAGCAACTTAGGCAGGATGCAATACATATATATCCTACTGCTTCACACAGGTTTGTTAATGAACCATTGCTGCCCGATTACTATGCCTAAAATTGTGACAATCCAAAACATATTTTTATTCAATATAAAAAATAATGCATTACAATGATTTTAGTTGATTAAAAAAGAAGATATTTTTATCTTTTAGTCACTGAATGACTATTGTGTTAAAGAGGAAAAGTTCGGGAGGAGCAGTCAGCTAATAATTATCAGTCATCACAATGGCATGAAATGAAATCCAAACTACAATTGAAGATAATATTTAAATACCTATTATGTTGAAAGGGTCAACAAATCCTGTGACACAAAGATCAGCAAGGGCCAAATTGACAATAAAGATATTTCCAAAAGTCCTCAGATCCTGGAGATGAAAAAGAGAAATCTGAGTATTATAACTGTGGTTACAGGTATTCTGTAATGAATTATATATATTAATAATGAAATAACTTAGATTGGCTTTGATGGGACCCACAATGTACCTATAGAATAGAAGAAGAAAAATACAGCTCACAGTTTTCTATGAAATTTTCCACAAACCCATGTCAGTGCCCAAGAATATTTAGTACCCCAATCCACCAACACCAGAACAAGTCATGGATATAATTACTACTCCCTAGTACCAAAACGAATACATTTAAATATAGTTTTTCCCCCGTAGCATTCGTGTCTGGAACAACCTACCAGTCACATTGGTTGAGGTCCCTAGTATTGCTACATTCACGGGAGGGCATTTAAAACAACCAATCAACCAAACAAAACCCTTTTTTTTTGTAATGATGTCACCTTTCTGTCTTTTCTGACCCATCTTGTCCTTTTTTCTTTAGCTGTCCCTTTTCATTATAATATCACCCTCCTCAAGTGAACGGCGAAGGAGGCAAAATGATCAAGATTGATTGAGCCCCTTTAAACCCATAGATATAGACAAGTAAGAGAACACTGGTGTCCAGAAACACCAGTTTTCCCCTCCTGAATTCCAAAAACACCATTTTCTCTAGTTTCAGAAATGCTGTTTCCACTACTGAAATATGAAATTAACTTAGCACTGTACACCATGCTGTGCACCACTATGAAAAAAGTGAACATTTGCACCAAGGTTGCACCAAGGTTGCATGATGTTATACAGAACTTGGGTACAGTTAGTTTCATCAAATGCTGTCTACTTCTACTTGGAAATGATACCTGTTACAACTTTATCTATGGTATAAATATGTATAGGCTAATTTTGCATGTACTTTTAGATCCCGCTTTGAGTAGACAGCTTAAGCCAGACAGTTCCATTTAGGGGCAGGTAGCGTGGTATGGCAGCAGTTGTTCAGGTTTAATCTGACAGGCCGTGTTAATGAAACCCACTGTAGTTCCATCGTAGTTACTTACAAACTGAGAAATTGAGAACTATGTGCTACCAACTACCCAATTTTTAAAATGCCTATTATTGTATAATTACTTTGGTAAAAAAAAAAAACAACAACAACAAACTAGAGCATAATGAATTAAAAACATAAGTTTTTTATCTAACAGAATGATTACAGTGCGTCCTGCTTTTTTCGTTGGTTTCAGTGAAGTACACATATTGATTACCCTAAGTATTACTGTCGCACGTGTTACATACCTACAAATCAAAGGACATTTGATGGATTTTAGGAATGTTGGATTCTTGCTGTTTAATCATGTTTATATATATATATACATCATTTATTCATACACTTTGGAGTACAAAGGTATAAGAGCTTACTTGAAGCAATAGTAGGAAATAAATAAATTTAAAAAAAAAAGTGTATAGCAAAGTTAAATCATAATGTCAGTTAGAACACAATTCATTAAAAAATATATGAATGTCTTCTTTTGAAAAGCTGTCAGGCATTTGGCCTGTCAAAATGTCTTTGACAGCCTGGACTGTTGTCATGTCTTGCAGGTCACATGGATTTGACGTCAGTTTTGTTGTTGCTAGCTTCTGGATCGCTATTCCATAGTCATTGGCGATTCGTCGTAGGTTGCTCCCAATGAGTGATTGAGCGCACAATCTGCCTCGCTCAGCAATCATTCTGACATAGGCATTGTCCATTTTCAGCATAGTTGAGTAGAGCTTCACGAACCGATTTGCTATGGCATCTTTGGCATTAGGTAATCCTGTTATCTCCGGTAGGTAACGAGTATGGGTAGCATACGGCAGTGCCATAATTTTCCTGAGACATCGGTTGTATGTCCTGTAATATTGTATAACACTCCCATCATTGAGACACCAGGCCTGTACTCCATAGAAGCTGCATTGGGTTTGAAATACTCTAATCCTTGATTTAGACGAAATTTCTCCAAGATTGCCAGTCATTAGGTTCACCCTGCCAATTAAGTCACTTTTTTTTTTTGTTATCTCCACTGTTTCCCTTAAATCATAAGAAACATAGTTACCCAAGTGTTTGATATGGTCTTTCCACTGAAGGGTATTCCCAGCTAATGTAACATCAGGCGTTCGATGTCTTTTGTCTTTTGTGTACAGGATACACACAGTTTTTTTGGGATTAAAGTTCATACCATACTCAGCACCAAACACTTCACAAAAAATCCAACATTTTCTGTAGCCCACTCGCAGTAGGGGACAGCAGTGTCATGTCATCCACATACGCAAAGGATCCATAGAACTTATTTCCAATCCAGCATCCTGTTCCTGACTGACATAATTTGTTCATTAAAACATCCAAATAAATGCAAAATAGGACGGGGGAAGCTATACTGCCCTGTCTGATGCCATTCGTTGCTGTGAAGTTGTGGGAGGATTCCCCTTTCCATGATGTTCTGAGTCTTTGATTCTGATACTGGTTAAATAAAATCCTCATATCATAAACAGGGAATTGTCTTTTCATCAGCAACATGAACAACTTGTCATGCCCTATTCTGTTGAATGCCTTTGACGCATCAATACAACAACTATAAACATTTGATTTATTGTCCATGTAGTATCGGACAACCTCCTTCATGATAAGAGTGCACATGGTTGTGCTCATGTTTTGTTTATAAGCAAACTGAAGAGGCGAAGGGTAACTTGTTGTCATGTTATTCATTCGTTGCTATGGTATATTAGCCAGCTACCAAAAAAGTACATTGTAACACGTTCAATTTTTAGTTCAATTTCTGCATACTACTTTTGAGTTGGGTGTCTATGTTGAGCCAAGACACCACTCTTTAGAGTAATGTGTAACATGGCGTGAACTCAGCCCTATCATCTCATCATTACATCTGTCGGAATCAGTTTTGATATCTGTCGATCTCAGTTTCATGCCTCGGTGCAAATAATTGCATGGTCTTTTAATGAGACAGTCCTATCTTTACAATGAAAATATATTTAATGCAGTTGTATCTGGATAAGGATGTTATTATAATGTTCCTTCGATTACTTCCATAACTTACCTTATCTTTTACCACCGATGTTATTACCAGACAATTTCCAAAAGTGCCACTTAGCATGGCAGTGCTGATTATAACCAAGTAAGGCAGAGTTCCTGTAAAATCACTCTTAATCGGAGCTTGTAAAATTTGTTCAAATTCTCCTGTTGTATTATCAGTTATGCTTCTTCCAGTCAAGTTATCACCAGACATGCGAATGATGTAAGGCAGGTCCATGGTTCTCCCTGAAATATTTAGAGAAAAAAAGAATCATGAAACAAAATATCCAGAAGGGTCAGTACTTAGAACAGTTTCATTCCTATTTACTTGTTCATAAGAAATGTGGAGTAGGTGGTGGATTAGGGCTTTACTTCCTCTATTTCTGCACCTGGTGGGCTAATTAGGACAGGTAGGGACCATGGAAATAAAACGAAGGATGAAACAGCCATCCAACTTAGGCTCGACCGGGAATCAAACCCCACCGGGACCCAGCGGTTGGAAGCCCAGAGCGCTACCACTAAGCTAGACCCCCCACCCCTGTTCATAAGCAAAAGGCAAGTAATAAGTAGTCTCGTAGTTGACTCAACTATTTTAAAGGAACCTACAACATTTTGTTAATAGTTGCAAATTCTATCGAAGGTCATTGTACATTGGTATTTTGCCTCATTAATTACAAATATTAGTAGTGCGCAAAATAATCATAATGGATATAATTAATACTCAGTGTCCAGGGATAATAATTCTCTCATAATTGTAATCCATTATGCATCATAAAGGCCAACCAGGAATCAGACGCCTGCACATTACACACCTCATCTCTCAGTATTTTGCATTCAGCAATAAATGGTCTCTAAAATAGTGCTTGTGGCATATCAAAATATGTCATATCATTTAAAACAGGCTTCCATGGCGTATTTGAAGTTACTCTGTGTGTCTGATGGCAGGAACAGTCAATTGGGTCATAAAGGTGTCAAAGGTCTTATAGTAATTGCATTGTGTATGGGGGTGTAATCCAATGTGACTTAAATGTGATCTTGCACATCAGTAAACCATAGCCATCACCAATGTGCTAAATCATATTTCGTCACGTTGGGATGTGTTCTACCTGGTAACTTGATTTTTCTCAGAAAGGATTACATTGTGATTATCATAATCTTATGTCATCTTACTACCAGTGCCTCCAGAAAGAACATTCGTGTCAACTGAGACTCTCTCCAGCATGCTCTACTAAAAAGCAACACAACGACTTTCAACCTATGAACATGATGAAAAACCATGCCAAATTTTAAAGACTGTTTCGTAACATTAATTGAAAAAAAGTCTTTTTTTCCCCCCGAGTACATTACCTATACATTACCACTTAAAACGACAAAACCTTACCTTACCTTACCTTGCCTTTGCCTTGCCTTGCCTTGCCCTGTCTTATCTCGTCTCTAAGCGTCTCTACTCATCTCGTCTTGGCTCTGCTCAGGGATCAGCAACCTGGGCAAACATAATGATGGGATGATGAGAACTTAAGTTTTTATATTAATACAACTTTGAGTATGTATATTTATGGAATAGATGTCGTTAGTACATTTTCACTGAGCCTTCGAGTTAGGGCAATGTTTCACCTGTTGAATCAACCAACAGTCATCATAAGGCAACTGAAGCATTGGTTGCAATGTTGGTGAAAAACCTGCTATGTGACAGTTAAATCTGTTGATGGTGTTGTTCCATATGCAGCAGGAATCAAAGGCTTTCCTGGTTGAGAAGTGATGTCTTCTGTCTACTAGTTCTTTCATCATTTTTCATGGATGGTCTCTGTCAATAATCTTTATCTTCTTCTTAGTGTCTGTTTGCTCTATCAATAGTATTCTCTTGACATCTTTGTTGTTTCTGCTGTGTTCTCTGTCAGGCATAATACTATGATGACATATTGGACTAATACTGGTGACTTATGTCCAAAGCTGGCTCCATGTCATGTTGATGCTTTCTTTATGGGATTATTTCTTATGATACAATTTTTTTTTTGGGATTTTACCTTTGGGATGATCTATATTATTATTTTAGTTGACCTGAAGGATTGTTTGCTGAGTTATCTTACATTTTCCCAAAAAAAAGATTGCAGTCATGAATAATTTTGATTCAAATGGAGGTTGATATAGGCGGCAGCACAATGGCATAGCATTTTTTTTTTAGTTTTGTATAACAGTAATATATTACAGTAAAAGAGAAAATGAGTTTCGTCATCAAATTACATATTTTACATTTTGTTTCTTCTATTTTATCCATCCGCCTGACTTAAATGCAAAAATTAAATTCCACACCTATAAACATATTTTTGATCTGTGTGTTCATTAATAAAAGATAAAACATAAGGTTATACATTATATTATATAAACTGTCATATCGTACTCTATAAGTTTTCAATTTAGATTTATTATATATTTACTGTTTCCACTTAGAGCTCTTAGTGGCATGTTATTACAATATTGTTCATGAAATGAAGCCCAGATGGAATTATCATCCACCTTCTCCATATTACCATATGCATTTAATTGGCCACATTTATTAAACTTATAAATCTTGAAATTCTGCTGTTCTCAACGAGCTCAGCCGACATTACAGTTTACACCCATGGCAGGCCTGTTCTAGCTTGAGCCTTTCTCAACTCCCTGGGGAGTATACACCCACCCTACAAACACAAAATGTTTCAAACATATTGTATGTGGCATGTTGGAAAAATATTTATTAAAATTATATCAAAATATTGTTGGAATGTTACTGCAATATTTCATAATGTAATTCACATAGTGTAATTATTGTAACAAGTTTGTTTGACAATAATTTATGATATTTCTGCAGGCTTTTCTAGGGTCAACACTTTTATGATGTGACAACGTGTTCTCCATATATGGACATAATAGTTAACATGATAATTTAAATGTTGTAAAACTATTTTGGTAATATCTGTGGGGAATATCATCTCATATATTTGCTGAAATGTCCATGGAATACTTGCTTCATCATTTTGCTTAAATGACATATTTAGCATTACCTACAATACATTTATAAAATGGCGTTATACAGCTGTTCATTTCTATGAATATTTCATCTTGATCTTTCATAAACATTTTATGAAATGCAATCTTAAAATCAATAATGGTGTATTTTCAAAATGAAATAAAGCTACTTTTATTATCTTTAATATTTTCTGTTATTTAAAACTCAGGGTATGACTAATCTCAAAAGCTTCCTCAAGTTACAAACAAATTTGAAAGATATCTTGCAAGTAATGCTTTACCAACAGTTTCTAATATACCTAAAAAAATATACTTACTGCAATATGGCTGATGACACTTTGACAGCACCCTGCTGCTGCTTTTGACTCCAAGAGAGGGCACAGGATAAGGCCGAGGTGTATTTATTGGCCAGGAGCGCATTACCAAGGCAACAGAATTGTCTCGCATACCTGGCAACCAATCAGCTTCAAGATTGTTTCTTGCGTTCCAGAACAGACTGAATGACAGACAGAACAACACAAACAGACAGACTTCATCCAAGAGTGCACATGTTGACAACAAATATTTAAATCCCAAAATGACTTTGGCCTTTAAACTTATCTGCTAAATTTCGTATTATCGTTATAACAGGCCAAAAGTTATAGTTATAACCCGAATAGGAGTTGGTTACGTTCCGACGCCGAAGGTGGTGGTATATAACCAACAAAAATGTAAGTTAACTCCAGACTATGAGGAATTTTACCAACTTTTACTTCATCAGGCATATTTACTAATTTGTTTGATTGTTTGTTTTGTTTTACTGCCTTTATTACGCAAGACAAGTTCAGTTTGCACTCAGGAGTATAATACACATGTATTTCTTAACCAACTATTCGTTGATATGGCCCGCTCAGAAGAATAGACTGTAAAAATTTTTGAAAATTTGCAATAAATTTACTGCAAAAAGAAGCATTATGGGCAATCAAGAGGTACCTTTTTTTTTTACATTTTCTACATAAACTTATGTCCAACCATGATCTATACTGGTCAGAAATTTAAATCACTAATAAAAATGAGAGTCTTTCCTAATAACAGATCTGGATATTATTGCCAAGGCCGGACCGCACAATTTAGCAACTTAGAACATTGTTGAATTGAAATAAGGAGATCAGTTCAATCAGAACTGGGTTTTAAGGGGAGTGAACAAATCTCATTAAAAAAAGTGCCCAGCAGGCAAAAACAAATGACAGTTCATATCCTTTATATATTTTTGTCTTTGCACCTATTAACAAAAGTATTATGGCTGGTGCCTGGTAGGACAGGTATATTTCAATTCACTGAATTGCTACCTGTCTCATGAACAGGCAGGTCAAAATCTTTGTGGGCGAGCACCACAACCTCCATTGGAAGCCTATGGCTGAACATCAATTGAGCATGGTTACAGACACAGAACTGGAGTTTAAATTCTGTGGTTGCAGAGAACATCACATTTCATTACAGATCAGCTCTGTTAAATCTAAGGAATAATCCCACAACAAGTATTTACAATGTTCCACTGTCAGATTTCTCACATGAAATTCTAAATAGATAACGTGACTAGCTATTTTCCAGTGTGTGGTTTTGTGCACTGCATAAATGAGCAACTATGGTTTTTACAGTTTAAAGGAGTTTCACCTCATTCGAAAGCATTATGCCTAATATCTTTATTTCGTGAGGAGGGTAGCACCAAAATGTTATATCAAGGAGGGGAGGGAATCTTCCTACAGAGGCCTTGTTGCAGAAAGATGGGAGGAGGCCAGATTCATGTAGACATAGAACACTGCAGGGTTGTGCAGAGGGTTTTTGTTAATTTTCATTTTACAGAGGAAGCACACCTTTTAACTACAGGCAACAATAGGCAGTAGCTGAGTGTGCCTGTATGTGTCATAAAATATGACCAATAGGTCCATAGTAACCTGAGTATGGCAGTAAAATTAAGTCATTCTAACCACCAAATAGCATTTTGCGGACTATCTTGATTTATTTTTTGGTCAAAATTAAAGGGGGGGGGGGAGAAAGAAGGTACCCCATTGCATACATGAAATATTGGAAACATAAATGTGTGATAATCTATCTTATGCATATCTTGTAATATCCTGACACATGACGAAAGCTTTATGCAATGAAAGTTGTGAACACAAGTTATTTCATAGCATATTTTATTACTCCCATTAGATGCAGTGTGTCATGATTCTCATAAAGAATATTCTGAAATAGTGATCTGACTTGCTCCACTGACCCAGGATGTCCGCAATGGTTTAGTACCTAAGTAAAACAAATGCATCTGCAATTAGTAATTGTATGGTTAATTAGCAGAGATTATCTGTTTCTTTATAAAAGAGAAATATAATTAATGCATATGCAAGACAAGTCATGGGTTTAACTATTAAACTAAAGTTTTGATGGCATTGTTCTACCCTATAATAATTAATATGATATAATAATACATATAACCCTATAATAATTCATATGATATTATAACACATATAACCCTATAATAATTCATATGATACATATAACCCTATATATATAATAATACATTATGATATGATACAGGGGATGCGTTTTTACCAGGAGGAAATTTTTTAATCAAAACCTATTTAATGGGGAAAGGTGGAAAAAATTCAAATCTCAATAGTCTTGTCATTAACCTAATGGCAGTGATAATATTTTGCTTTTTTAAGGCTTTTTTTGTTTAGAAATTCCATTTACTGTTGAAACTTACCTTATTATATATCATTTGACGGTATATTATTTTCACTTGGACATGGACGTCTTTGCTATGCCGTGGTCAGAGCTCATGATCCAAGTTATTTCCATCTATATCAGACAGTAACTTCACCATTTCGGGACTTACTAAGTAAAAGCCTAATACCTCCTGACTGTCCCCATGTAAATTGGATAAAGACATTGGTCCAGTAGGTCCTAAAAAAGCACCAAAGTCCTCATGCTCATTCCCTTAACAAAAGTGTAGATTAAACTACAACATAATGTATGACAATCTGGATAATATAAATAAAGTTTGCACTGTATGTTTAAATATTTTGGTGTTGGTTCCAACCACCAAATGTAATAAAAGCATGTTAAAAATCACAATATCTAATTTACATGTCAATATCGCGTTACAGACGTACACTTTTTTCTTTTATTGATTTCTTTTTTTTTTTTTAGATTGTTTGGATCCTGTTGAAATGTCATTGCATGCCTTTGGCACTATTTATCCACATATAAATTCTTAAACATATATAGATTTTATTGACATGTAATTGTAATATAAATATATGCATACGGACAACTACAATACCTTCAGCAAATGTGTATGTCAAGGATAGAAAGTGTACACGTGTAATGTTTATGCACATGATGATGATACTTTGATGTGCAATTGTTGTTGAATCAAATTAAACATGGTCACTCCTGGCCCCATGCATTAAAATTAACTTGGAGCACAAATCTCAGTAAATAAAAGAAATTGAAAGCCCTAAGCCTCCTCTTGCCAAGACTAGTACAGCTGCAACATTGTGGGTGAAGACCTCGCATATCGCTCTCTAACTAGCTGTCTTTGTACCTCAACAGTTGACACCACACAGACAATTATGAGTAAATATAGAAATTTACCAAGATATGTATATTTACAGACTGCTATCAAATTGTGAGAAATATGTTTTACCATAATTAGATTTTATCATTATTTTTACACTTCATGTTTACCTTATCCGCTTAAGTTCAATTGATTTGTAGTGAAAAATAAGCTGGATCCATATATTGCGATAAAAATATTTTTAGTTGTATATATTGGACTTGTCAATAATGATTTTCGTATCGTATTGTATCGTGATGGCAAAATTAACAAAATCGCCTGCAGTAATGTCCCGTCCGTATTGGGACATCAGTCACAGAAACAGTGTGTTTTGATTTTACTGTTATCAATTTGATTCAACAACAATTGCACATCAAAGTATTATCATCATGTGCATAAACATTACACGTGTACACTTTCTATCCTTGACAGACGCATTTGCTGAAGGTATTGTAGTTGTCCGTATGCATATATTTATATTTCTTGATGTGAGGGTTTTTTTGAGGTGCAACATGTTATAGAGTGTGGGCAAATGACATAAACAGTGAAAATACAGTAGACGATTATATAATTCATAAGGTAAAAGAAACATATCTAGGCTAATGCTATGTTTTGTGATAATAATCATATGGGAAATTGACATATGGTGTAATGTCATTAATATATCATTATTATAGATGATAAAGGAGTATTACTTTATAGATATTTTACATTTGCGAACATTTTTAGTGACTATATAAGTGAAATAATCAGATATTCAACAATTAAAGGATAAAAGAAAATAAAGTTTGTGGATGGAGAAGCAGTTAGAGTTGTATGAAATTGAATTAGAAAAAGAAACTGAGCTAGCGATGGTTTCCTATATTTTAGGAATCTGGTACCATATTCACTGAAATGAAGTAACTTCAGAAAAGAGAGAGACATGCTTTTAAAGATTTTAGATGGTCAAGCCTAGTATGTATCAACTTTTAAACTGAGTCTGTACATGACTCATTACAATAATTATTATTCCCATTTATGCCAAGAACAACTATGGGCACATTAAATTGTTATTAATTTTTTTCAAATACATTTTCAAAGGGTAGCCAGATCAGCTGAAGCTGTTTTACATCCGGGCCTATTAAAAGCAATAAAATCCATAGATAACAATTAAAAACCATAAATAATACACTAACAATAAAATATATAATCAATAAGTTATAGCACCAACACTGTATTATAATATAACCTCATGGGCTGCATTCTTTATGTAATTCCTTAGCAGTACCTTGAAGTTATCCAAACTATGACAGTCTTTTGAATTACTTGATAAGTTATTCCAGGCGCTGGCCACTCCAAAGTAAAAAAAATTTTCACTTTCCGGAGATTGGCCAATATAACTTCATATCGTGTTTCCTTGTTCTTTTAACTTCTTTAATTATATCTAAAACTATTTAATTTGTTATATGCTAAGTAGCCAGTCCATGTATACATTAAAATATAAGTAAGATTTGGAAATAGAAATATCGCTGTCTTACATTCATCCATCCTTGATTTCTAATTTAACTAAAATTATTTTCTATTATTCTAGCACAATAATGTTGAAGTCTCTGTATCTCATTGATACTTGTTTGGCTAGTACAACCCCAAACTGAAATTCCATAATCTACATTAGGTTCTATAGCAGAATTATATAAATTTTGATTAATATTTCTTTGGAAAGTGTCTTACTTAATTTGGCTAATTTAGAGTCTTACATATCTTGTACACATAATCATTCCATGTTAGAACTTAGATTGTCATCTGTCAAGTTGATTAATATTTTTGCTTTTTTATATTGTGATACTTAATATATGAGATAATTTATTTCTGAAATCTAACACTAGTTTGGTTTATGAATGCTGCATTTCTCTCAGCAGGCTTCTACAATCATGCGACCGAGAATATGTGTAGACTTAAAAACATCTGAAGTTTCCCTTGAAGTGTGATGATTTCAACAAAATGGGACCGTGCTAATATTCATTTCAATGGCACTCATAGCGATGCAACTTGCTCACAAGGGGGAGTGCAAGGCAGGGTGCACTTTCAAATGACCGTAGGAAAGGAGGCTCTGTAAGCAGAGCCGGTGGTTTTAATCATTTGACTATGCACAATACCAATAAATGCATAAAAAGGTCCACACAATCAGTCTGAATAATTATCTAAATGTGCTGTATTGTGAAATCCAATGTTACATTGTCACTTTCGTTTTTTTATTGTTCACAATGATGAAAATAATACAAGCAAAAACCTGAACAAAATTAGGCAACCCAACTGTGTTTGCTTGCTGCATTTTATTACAAAAATGTAAAATGCTATCATGTTTACTATACAATTCATGTGAAATTCATTAAGATATTAGCATTGTTCAATTTGAAGCCAGATTCCATTTTCAGCTTGCAGTGAAAAGGCTTCCTTGCGCATTTTTAGAGGCACCTGAAATAAGTATAGCTGGTAAGCTTGACAATTAATGCAATCAATTATATCAATTAATGAAACAACCATATCTAGTAAGCTTGACAATTAATGGAATCATTTATATCAATTAATGAAACAACCATATCTAATAAGCTTGACAATTAATGCAATCATTTATATCAATTAATGAAACAACCATATCTAATAAGCTTGATAATTAATGCAATCATTTATATCAATTATTCATAACATTTATTTTTGAAGTGCATTATTAATTACCTCAGTCTTCTCACACTTTAACAGCCTGAAGTTTCGGAGGATGTAGACCAGCGCCACCTTGATTGTGACAATGGCAAATCTGTTGCCGATACACATGCGAGGTCCTTGGCCAAAAGGCATGAAAGCTAATGGGTCCCTCTTGGCTTTCTCTTCTGCGTCAAACCTTAAAAAAAAATCTTCAGTGAATAATGACGATAATGATTTATTTTATATACCGTAAAGTCCATACAAAGCTCTAAAACTTTTTACAAAATATGATGTACATAATGTAAATAATTAAAAATGTAATTAAAATGAAAATCAGTCAAAAACAAAGTAACCGGTATAACTTCATTACCTATCAAACATTTTGGTTCAGTGCAGCACTGATGCATTAGCACTCATTAAATGAATCAATGCAGTGAAACATCATTAAGTGCATTAAACGAGAAACATAGTGTGCACTCAATGGCTTATCATCTCATCATTACATGTGCCTCTAGCAGCTGGTCATATACAATGTAAGCTGGTTAAGCTTCAGACAAGCAGCATTGAAAACTCGAAACCAACTTTGTTATTCTTACATAATATGTTATGGTGATGGGGGATCTTAATGGTGAGCTGGTTTTATAGTGGGTCTAAATTAAACTGTTTTACCTGCTTGGATCATATTTCTCTGGTTCAGGCCAAATGTCAGGATTGTAATGGAAGTATCGAATTGGAATTCCAACCATGACTCCTTTTGGAATCCGAAGGTCTCCATATTGCCTGTCACTTAAGCAAACCCTGTCGACTCTGTAAATTTATGATAATATAAGTCTATTTATGTCAATTATGATCCAGCTTTATTGATTTGATGCCTTCTGACATTCTACACTCACTTTGGTGCCAGAGGGTAGAGCCTCAAGCTCTCGTTCATGCACTTCTCCATGTAGGTTAGCTGGTTCAACATATCATAGGTTAGTTCCTGGAATAAAGTTTTCAACATACAACATAATATAATACAATTTGCTACGCCGAGAAAAACAGCTTAAAAACCCTGAATACCTGGCTGGAATGAAAGTATGGTCTTTGCAACTAACAATGGGCCTTGGAAAGATCTAGATTGATTTTGATAAATAACCTGCTGCTTGTATCATGTATTTCTGTACTCATGACATGCTGTTCCCTCGATTTGGATTAATTTTGTGATATATACAGCAATGAAGAGTAGAAAGAGAAATTGTTACTTATTCATTCGTCAATGGCAGGAATACCAACCTTTATGGAGTAATTTGAGGTTTTTAGTGCAGCTGAGTTTTGACCCATGGAAGAAAGTGTTTACAGACATATAACGTAAAGAATAAAGTTTGACAGATATTTAATTACCAAGGAAACTTTGCTACTGGAATTTGAGGGCAGTGCTATAAATAGCTTGGGGTGAAATAGCAGCATAACAGAATAACATGCCTTTTTTTTGTTCTTTCTTTCCTTTTTTTAGAAAATGGCACCAATACTCTACCTTATCACCAACAACATTCCTTATTTCCTGTACAAGTTTCCCCTGGGCATCTGGATGAATTGCCAAATTGTACAGCAAGAATGAAAGAGATCCGGAAGTTGTATCGTGGCCAGCGAGAAGAAACAGGAAAAGATTTCCAATTACTTCCTCTTGTGATAAACCTAAAATATAAATAATGCAAAAGGATATTTTAATACTAAAACTACCTGGTGTTGTAATATTTTACCACTCATAAAATACTATGAACCCTAAGTGTTGCAATTGAATGATGGCATTTATAAATATCGTCACAATTAAGGCCAGAAAATATGTAATATAAATAACTCTTTTCCCTAGCTATCAACGTACTGCCATGGATATCTTATTTTAGCTTCGACTTTATGACACTTACCTGACTTGTCTCTTTCAGAAAAACCAAGTCCTTCATCAAAAACAGCTTTTGTCTCATCATCCAATTTACTGAGGTCCTTTTCTGCATTAAGGATGATTTGTATCAGATCCTTCCTAGCCTGTGAAATTGATATTCAAATTTCAACCTTCCTTTCTTATGCATTAGTTCAGTTCATTGTTCATTGAGTTGAGTTCATTTACTGGATTATTGATATACATAGTATTATATAGTTCACATGATATTTAACAAGTCAAACAATTCCAACCAGATGCACATATGTGGATACTTGGTAAAATATGTAAAATTATATTACACAATAATTCAAATATAGTTTAGGTAATTGAAATTAATCAACAGCTAAGTACATATTTAATCCAATAGTGAATAATATATATAATTTTAAATTGTTCTAAACTATTGTACATGAGGTATTTTTTTAACATGGTGTTTCATGGTAATAATTGATAGGTGTTGTGGAACAACATCCGAAAATAATTATAGCTATAGCAAAACTATTGTTTCAAGGATGTTTCTCCGCAATGATTTCATCTTCTCCTGATCAGAAAAACTCACACTCGGATTATTTCTTCTTGCTTGGATTGCCTCAGTCAGTAGACTCACAAAATATTCCTCTGCATCAGGAGGCAAACAGCTTGGTTTGACCTTCTCAACCCACTTAGCAAGGTAAGGCATGAAAACTGGAAATAGCAGCATTTGTTTTTACTAAAAACAATCCATTCAATGACGTTAAATCATAAGCGCGGCACAATTCATAACATATTTTTACTATGTTATCAACACCCCTCAACATGCAGACTAACCAGTTACCCGGGATAGTCATAACAGCCAGGCTTTAATGTATGTTTTTACTTGGTGTCTTCAACCTTGATATGATAATAAGATTTTATTTAAAAAAAACATAACATGTATAACAATAAACACTTTACAAAAACTTGTTACAGGGAGAACGGCCTAGCTCAGTGGTAGTGTGCTAGGCTTCCAACTGCTGGGTCCCAGGTTCAATTCCCGGTCAAGCCTATATTGCATGGCTGTTGCATCCATCTCATTGCCATGGTCCCTGCCTGTTCTAATTAGCCCATCAGGTACAGAAATACAGGACGTAATGCCCTAATCCACCCACCCACTGTTACAGGGAGGATGCCAAAAGCTAGTGGACTTAAATATACCACTCACTTGACATGAAAATAAAGATATTCCGCAATGACCCTTCAAATATTTCCTTAGAGTGGCGAATGAATGGATGTGCGGGTACCTTCTGGGCATTAAGTTCTATCCCAAAGGAAGTGCTGGCGATGTTGTCACTTGTAAAAGCATTCGTTACTCTGAAATTTGAGAATTTTAGGTCTTAATCAGTGCTTATGCATGTTCATTACATTGCACGCTGGTGAAAAAAAGATCCTCATTGCCAATCTTACTCTTTGACTTCAAATGCCTCCCCTGATTTCGAGAATTCATCCAGATTTTCTACAAGTGTCTCGGCACATTTCTTCATAATATTCACCATCTGAAAATCCAATGATGTCAGCAATATTTATACCTTTGCTTTGTAGTTTTTGCTCATTTAACTTTACATACCAGTTTTAGTTTTCCAGAAGTAAAGGCAGGTGTCAGTTTTCTCCTCATGGTGCGCCATCTTTCGCCATTTTCATCAAACAGACCATGGGCCAATGCTCCTCTCATGTACAGTTCCTGCCCATTACAAATGAGTGACAATAAGAATCTACACATTTTTATGCACCTCATTAAGCCTAAATGTTTTGCTCATGAGACATTACGCATAATCACGCATAATTTCATATTTTTACTGTGGGAGATGAGACTACATTAGCACTTCTTTTTTTTTTTTGTAGTCTGAATATCTGAATACAAAAACATTTAAATGAAATTCCTGATGGCCCAAGAGCTTTATGTAATCACAGTGTTATTATGATAAACGCGCTGCGTAATCCCTTGTTAGCAAAAACTCAAATAGCGCTATCCGAGCATGCACCGCCTACCTTACAGTGCATGCTAACAGTTTAAAGACAATTGCGGGTATCATCAGTGCCCTCTTCTGAGAATTACGAAAAATGCTGTTTTGTCCACAGATGGCACTCCAGTCGCCTCTGCTGTTTTATGTTATTTTGGGGGTTAAGTTCCAGAACTAGCACATATATAGTCTACTTTTATGGTTTATTTAAGCTAGCCACTTATAATATTATCATGTATTTCAACAAAATTTATGCTTCTGAAGTGTTTTGGACTTTTTAGAAGGTGATAGGACCAACATTCAATGTCATACAGCTTCATTATATGAATGGTGACCAATACTTTTTTTTTTCTTAAGATGTTGGGATAACTTAACTTAGTATTCACATAATAGTGGTAAAAAATCAGTGGTGAAAATGCATTTAGAACCATTCTTATGCTTGAAAACCTATTATTTTCCATTTTCTTATTGAATTAACATGCAATTGGTATTTGTCAGACAAATGTTTTAAAACTATGGTGACCCCCATTTTTCTTTCATTATTTTTAACAAGAACACTTGCTTTAACTTTGTACAAAATTCCATGGCATTCTCAGTGGTAGAACTGAATACCCACATTTGTCTTTAAGGAAAAAGTCACAATACATTGTAATTGTATCATTACAGTAACGAAGACACGTAAAATAAGTAACAACAGGCACAAGGGTAAAATAGAATATTAACTTACACTTCTGTCTGTAAAATGGTCAAAATCCCTTATCAATATCTTCCTGACAATGTCTAAGTCAGCAATGGTTATCATAGGATTCCAGCCATTGTAAGTCCTGCAATATATTACAATAAAGATCGGATTTATTTACTTATATGTAGCTTACCAACTCTGAGAAAGCACAAATAATTCTCAATCATTCATAGACATATTAGGTACTTTTAAAATTTCAAGGTATTCTACTTCCAACATCTAAATCCTCACCCAAATATCTTGCCATATTTCTTCACGTACACGCTGTCAACTGAGCTTCCCTTAAAATTTAATATTAGTCATAAATGGATCATCTATAATTCGCGACGCAGTTGGCCATTTCTTAATCTGAATCGTTAATGTAGAATTATTTGAAATATATATAGTTTATTCTGAGCCAAAATTTAATGTACGTTGTTTACAACATAAGAGCCTTAAGTAAATGTATTTGAAATAATATTCACCCTGTATGTGCAATGCATATATGCACTAGAATATTATTATATGTGATTTTAATGTTAGTGTTAAGTTTTCTTTCAAGCAGAAAAGCCTGTTAGTTGTGCTGAAGAAGTTACCAGCTTGAACATTTCTGACAAATTCCCAAGTAGCACTGATGGTTTTGGACCTGGGATCCCAAGTTCTTTCAGTTCATTGTATCTCCATGCTAGAAATCTGAAAGTAAAAAAGTACCATGACACTGTTTTGATGCAGTTGCATGCTTATTTTTTTGTATATTCCAGATACATGTGGTATACCACATCAATCAGCTCAAAGTTAGTAGGAAGTACTAACCTGCCAGCTGTTTCTTGGTCTATTGCGTTTTGTAAATTGATTGATTAGAGGTTGGACAATATATATCAGAAACCAATAGATTTTAAGTGCCATTGTCCAAATAAGAAAATTTGGAAAGCGGTAAAATAGGATTTCATTCAAATAGTTTAATCTAGGAATTTTCCAAATTTTGCATTGATCTGATGACCATTAGAAAATATAAAATAATTCAAAGAGCTGATTTTGTCTAGAATTTTGCCTATTGATGGAAGTATCTAGCTATATTTTCTTTAATAACTTTCACATAAGTCAATGATCTAGGGTAGCTACAATTAAGACAAAAGGCATACCAATGGGCAATGAATGAAGGTCAAAAGTGTAACACATTTCCCCAACAAAACACTTTTCACAATTTGAAATAACAATTACATGTTACACAATTTACAATAGTGTTTAATGATTGCTATGTGTATCAGATGCAATTTAACATAAAGAAGATTTGTTTTTTAAATCTGAATAAATTCTTGTGAATAATGTTCTGAATCACAAAACTCTTATAACTAAATAAATTGTTGATGTTTTTACATGTTCATTATGTAAATGTGCACGTAATTAGGGTAATGCAAGTATTTGTAATATATAAGTAAGTGACGGCAAGACATTGCTATCATAAACAGGGTACAGTTTATAATTTTTTTCCTTATTAAGGTTTTACAAAAAAATAAAAATAAAATTCCCCTTTAGTTCCAAAATGTCATGTTTTTTTCAATCCCTGTAGTGTTTTCAATCATATAAACTAGGAAATGACACAAATATTTGAAAAAATATTTTCATGCTGATTCATGCATGGTTACCAAAAACATTTTATTTGTTTGCCCTAGCCAAATAATTATGAACCTTGTCTATTTAGCTATATCCCTGACTGTCATTGATTAAAATGTAAAAATGGTGTCTATGTCTAAATATCATTTAATGGCAAACATTATAGGACAAGGTATGTCTAACATTTTATGTGACATTTTTCTTTTCAAGAACATTAATTCCACGATGGATTCGCCAGTCAAACACATGTTATTATGACTATTTGATTACATTTTCACAACATAGAATAGGTTTTGTCATGATTATCATATGATTATTGTTTGTACTTCCTGCATTTCTTCTGTGCACTTAAGTCATAGTACGTAGCACTTACTCATAAATGGCAAATCCAATGAACACTATTATGAGAAGCCAATCAGCAATATATATCAATCCAAAGAAATTCATGTCGTTTCTGTAGAAATCAGCCTCGTGGAAACAGCACAGTCTGAGAGCTGGTGATCTTAAACTACCTGTATATGTACACTGCCATATTACAGGTCACACAGTACAAACACTGAACTCTCTAAGTAGGTTATGTTTACAAAAACCAGGAAATGTGATAAAATCGTGTCAACACAGCTAACTAATTTAAGCTAACTAACTAACTGACTGACTGACTGACTGACTGACTGACTGACTGACTGACTGACAGAACAGCTAGACAGACAGCTAGACAGACAGCTAGACAGAAAGCTAGACAAACAGCTAGACATACAGCTAGACAGACACACTGACAGTAAATGTATTTGATGTAGTCGTTTTAATTATATGACTATTCACTTTGATTCGACCTGTGGGTGGGTGGAATAGGGCTTTACGTCCTGTATTGCTGCACCTGATGGGCTAATTAGGAGTCAGGGACCGCGGCAATCAGATCCAAGCCATCTAACTTAAGCTCGACCAGGAATCACAACAAAATAAGAAATTGCAGGTCAAAACACGAATGAATGTCTAAAAAATAAAGCGTTATAAAGTTTTATTTATTCAGCCCAAAGGTAAAACGCAAAAATATATATTAAAAGATGCAGATAATGGCAATTTTTTTTTTTTTTTAATTAGATATATTATGCATCACATGTATATTATGCTCAAGATCTGTCCTGTCATGAACTAGTGAGAAAAAAATCCTTAAAATATTGTCTTAAAAAAAAAAAAAAACTATATACTATAACAATGCTAATCTATTGTCATTATTGCTACTATAATTATTCTTGAAATATTCTATTAACCCTATAAATTGTAATTGGTGACTCAGGAGATTTCAGCCTACCTTTAATAGCATGGGTGGCCTCTCGATAGTGGTCTTAAGACCATAGAGAGGCCTCCCACACATAGAGAAAAATACCTTTTAAAAATATCTTTATTTGTTTATTTGTCAATCAATGTTTGTGTGTCTCTTTGTGTAAATAAATGTCTTTGTCTTTGTCTTTGTCTGTCTGTCTGTCTGTCTGGATGGATGGATGGAGGATAATATTGTGACCCTGTACAAAACCTACAAATAAAATTAGTAGCAGCCAATCTGCAATTTCGAAAAAGCCAAAGAAAAATCATCATGATGGCTCTAGCACTATCGACTTGGTGCAACAAGTTGGGGAGGGGGGAAGCTATCCCTAAAAAGGGAATAGTCTGGCAGAAATATTTAAGTGATGTGATATTTATATGTTTTGGTTACAACAAATTATATTACGTGAATGCAATATAATATATGTGATTTCTTTATGTTTTGGTGAAAACTATTATCAGTTGTGCTCAGATAAAGCCAGAGACATTCAAAGCTTAGGTAAAAATCAAAAATTATTAGAAAACTACACACAAAAAGCAAACATATGTTAATATATACTAATATTCCCAATTGATTTTTTAAAAATTAGAGCAGATCTTTCTTTATGTACTCAAAATAATTGTCAAATATTATGAATGGCAACTGCTAGCGACACCTGTTGGTGTGTTAGAGTTTCCCTTCTGCTACATGATTGTTATATTGTTAAATGTTACAATAGAGTAAATAAATAGTCTTAAAAAATAGGCTGCTGCACCGGTGTATACCTTTGTATATTTGAGAAAATTAAACAATGAAAATTGGCGGCTCCCTCCCTCGGGCAAGTTGCCAAGGTAGGTGTTAAGATAATTGCTTAACAACATGTCAACCTAGGTCATTGAAGTCTTCACTAGGTATGGCAGTTATTACCGACATACTCCTGGCACTATGGACCAATTGGTCATACTTAGGACATATACAGGCACATGCAAATAATGGGGCAGCACCTGTCCATGGATGCCTGTCATTAAAAAGTGTTGTTCCTCCGTAAAATGAAAATTAACATAAACTCTCTGCACAGCCCTGCAGTGTTCTATGTCAACATGAATCCGCCCTCCTCCCATCTTTCTGCAACAAGGCCTCTGTAGGAAGATGCCCTCCCCTCCTTGATGTAACATTTTGGTGCTACCCTCCTCACGAAATAAGATATTAGGCATAGTGCCTGTCAAATGAAGTGAAACTCCTTTAAACTGTAAAAACTATGATTTATCACATTCTAGCCCTTTCTGGCCAAGTAGGTGTCGCTAGCTAGTGCCCCCCCCCCCCCACCCCCCCCCCCTGCATATATCTGTTGCCAGTTATTTAAAAACAATAATATTGGAAAATTTTATAAAGAAAGATCTGCTCTACTTTTTAAAAAATCTATTGGGAATATTATTACATATTAACATATGTTTCCTTTTTCTGTGTAGTTTTCTAATAATTCTTGATTTTTACCTAAGCATTGAATGAATGTCTCTGAGCAACTGATAATACTTTTCACATTTTTAAAATTATAATAATTAGTCTAGTTAATCACCTATGAGCAGACTTTATGAATTTACTTTGAAGATGTGTGTCAGAGAGACCTTATTCAGAAATGTTGGTCAGTACACTTTCACAACACCAAAATAATTAAGAAACCACATATATTATAATGTATACTCGTAATATAATTTGTTGTAACCCAAACATATATACGTATCACATCAATCAAAATTTGATTTGCACGGCCATACCTTTATATCGCATGGCACATGCAACATAAGTTATTTTGCATAACATATTTCTGCCAGACTATTCCTTTTTTAGGGATAGCTCCCCCCCCCCCCTACTTGTTGTACTGTTTTTATTTGTAGGTTTTGCTGTTTATGAGTAAGAACTGTACAGGGTAAATTTAAAGTGTCACAATATTATCCATCATGTATCTTGAGCATAGTATACATGTGATTCATAATATATCTAATTAGAAATAAACTAATGTTGTCATTATCTGCATCTTTTAATATATATTTGGTGTTTTACTTTTTATCTCATTATTTTGTTTTGATTCCTGGTTGAGCTTAAGTTAGATGGCTGTTTCATCTTTGATCTCATTGCCATGGTCCCTGCCTGTCCTAATTAGCTCATCAGGTGCAGAAATACAGGACATAAAGCCCTAATCCACCCACCCACAGGTCGAATCAAAATGAATAGTTATATCTCAATCACTTCTTATCTTTCACCTCAAAGGACTGTGGTGCCCTTACAGAGTTGTGTGTTTGTACTATGTGACCTGTAATATGGTAGTGTACATATACAGGTGGTTTAAGATATCCATCAGCTCTCAGACTGTGCTGTTTCCACGAGGCTAATTATACACAGAGACGATATGAATTTCTTTGGATTGATATATATTGCTGATTGGCTTCTCATTATAGTGTTCGTTGGATTTGCCATTTATGAGTAAGTGCTACGTAATATGACTTTAGTGCACAGAAAAAATGCAGGAGGTACGAACAATAATCATATGATAATCATGACAAAACCTATTCTATGTTGTGAAAATTTAATATCAACTAGTCATAATAACATGTGTTTTGACTGGAATATCCATTGCCAATTTGTTGAATTAAAATACTTGAAAAGATAAATCTCTCATAAAATTTTAGACAAACCTTGTCCTATAAGGGTGCCATCAAATGATACTTAGTTCTAGATGTAACACCATTTTTAAAAATTAAAACGATGACAGTCATGGATGTATATATAGACAGGGTTCATACTAATTTGGTTAGGGTAATATTTCAATATTTGTGTCATATTATTTACTAGTTTATACAAGGCATTGCATTTTATTTGTTTTTGTAAAACCATTAATAATGAAAATATTGATAAACTGTACCCTGTTTATGATAGCAATGTCTTGCCGTCACTAACTTACATATTAGTAATACTCGCATTACCCTAATTACGTGCACATTTAACTAATGAACATGAAAAAACATCAAACATTGATTTAGTTATAAAGGGTTTTGTGATTCAGAACATTTTTCATAAGAATATATGCAGATTTAAAAAACAAATCTTCTTTATATTAAATTGTATCTCAATATATTACACATACCAATCATTTAACTATTGTAAATTGTGTTACATATTGGCCAGGCTTGAACAGTATTGTTGTACATACTTGTTATTTCAAGCTGTGAAAAAATGTTTTATTGGGGAAATGTGTTACACTTTTGACCTTCATTCATTGCCCATTGCCCATTGGTATGCCTTTTGTCTTAATTGTAGCTACCCTAGATCATTGACTGATGTAGAAATTATTCAAGGAACTATAGCTAGATACTTCAATCAAGATGCAAAATTCTAAACAAAATCAGCCCTTCAAATTACTTTATCTTTTCTAAAAGTCATCCGATCGACACAATTTCTTTTCAGGAAATATTGAACAAATCATTTTCTTTCATCCCAAATACAAACATTTGGCAACCAAGCTTCATAAATGGGGTAAAATTCTCAAATAAAGAATATTTCCATTTTGTAATTTTCTTTTATCCTGGCCATCTGTGAAACTTTCAATTAAGAATTGAATAAAAATGGCGGACATTATGAAAGAAAATGTAAGACAGTCAAAAACATCATAGTTAATTATTCATGTGTACGATGTATATTCTGTAAGTACATGGCCAAAAGTGCCATGTGCGTGTTCCATGAGAGGGATAAACGCATGGAAATTGCACGTGGCATATTTGGCCATGTACCATGGGAAATGCTTGCTCCTGAGATCTGATATTTGAGCACTGATATTTGGAACCATTAAACCCTGGAATATTACGATATTTTCCATGTTTTTCATTTGGACAATTTTCTTTGACAATGCCTCTTAAAATCTATTGGTTTCTGATATATAATGTCTAACGGTTTACCTCTAATCAATCAATTTACAAAACGCAATATACCGAGGTATAGCTGGCTGGTTACTACTTGCTACTAACTTTGAGCTGATTGATGTGGTATACCACATGCATGCAATTGCATCTACACAGTGTTATGGTACTTTTTTAATTTCAGATTTCTAGCATGGAAATACAATGAACTGAAAGAGCTTGGAATCCCAGGTCCAAAGCCATCAGTGCCACTTGGGAATTTGTCAGAAATATTCAAGCTGGTCACTTCAAGAGCATAATTTACAGGCTTGTCTGCTTGAAAGAAAACTTAACACTGACATTAAAATCACACTTAATATTCTAGTAATTATTGTTTTAAACAATGTGCATTAAATTTTGGCTCAGAATAAACTATATTTCAAATAAATCTACATTAATGATTCAGATTAAGAAATGGCCAACTGTGTGACGAATTATAGATGATCCATTTATGACTAATATTAAATTTCAAGGGAAGCTCAGTTGACAGCGTGTACGTGAAGAAATATGGCAAGATATTTGGGTAAGGATTTAGATGTTGGAAGTAGAATGAAATTTTAAAAGTACCTAATATGTCTATGAATGATTGAGAATTATTTGTGCTTTCTCAGAGTTGGTAAGCTACATATAAGTAAATAAATCCGTTCTTTATTGTAATATATTGCAAGACTTACAATTGCCGGAATCCTATGATAACCATTGCTGACTTAGACATTGTCAAGAAGATATTGATAAAGGATTTTGACCATTTTACAGACAGAAGTGTAAGTATGTACCAGCACATAAAGCATATCATACAGAATTGCAAAGCTGTGTACAAGCCTTTTTTTTGCATTCTATCTTGCTTCAGTATTCATCTTCATATTCTATTTACCCTTGTGCCTGTTGATATTTAGTTATTTTACGGGTCTACATTACTGTAATGATGCAATTGCAATGTATTGTGACTTTTCCTCTAAGCTGTGAGCATGCAATGCAAGGTAGGCGGTGCATGCCCTGATAGCGCTATTTGAATTTTTGCTCACAAGGGATTACGCAGTGTGTTTATCATGATAACGCTGTGATTAGCAATTTCTTGGGCAATCAGGAATTTCATTTCAATGTTTTTGTATTAAAATATTCAAACTGCAAAAAAAAAATAGCTGCTAATGTCTCATCTCCCACAGTAAAAATATTAACTTATGTGCAACTATGTGTAATGTCTTATGAGCAAAAAAGTTTGGCTTAATGAGGTGCAAAAATAATGTGTAGATTCTTATTGACACTTATTTCTAATGGGCAGGAATGGAACATGAGAGGAGCATTGGCCCATGGTTTGTTTGATGAAAATGGTGAAAGATGGCGCACCATGAGGAGAAAACTGACACCTGCCTTTACTTCTGGCAAACTAAAACTGGTATGTAAAGTTAAATGAGCAAAAACTACAAAGCAAAGGTATAAATATTGCTGACATCATTGGATTTTCAGATGGTGAATATTATGAAGAAATGAGCCGAGACACTGGTAGAAAATCTGGATGAATTCTCGAAATCAGGCGAGACATTTGATGTCAAAGAGTAAGATTGGCAATGAGGATCTTTTTTTCACCAGCGTGCAATGTAATGTACATGCATAAGCACTGATTAAGACCTAAAATTCTCAAATTTCAGAGTAACGAATGCTTTTGCAAGTGACAACATCGTCAGCACTTCCTTCGGGATAGAACTCAATGCCCAGAAGACACCCGCACATCCATTCATTCGCCACTCAAAGGAAATATTTGAAGGGTCATTGCAGAATATCTTTGTTTTCATGTCATGTGAGTAGAATATTTAAGTTTAGCTGTAGCACTTTATGTGCTTTTTAAACCACTAGCTTTTGTTGTCCTCCCTGGGTGGGTGGATTAGTGTTTTTTGTCGTGTATTTCTGCACCTGATGGGCTAATTAGGACAGGCTGAGACCATGGTTCCAAAATTGAACCCGGGACCCAGTGGTTGGAAGCCCAACACGCTACCACTGAGCTTGGCCCTTGCCGTTCTCCTTGTAACAAGTTTTGTAATGTTTTTATTGTTATGCATATCATGTTTCTTAATAAAATGTTATTATCATATCAAGGTAAAAGACACTGAATGAAAACATACATTAAAAGTACTAGGACCATCCAGGGTAACTGGCTAGTCTGCATGTTGAGGGGTATTGATGACATAGTAAATATACAATGAAAAGAATACAGTTCTAGATATTGTTGTTTCAGGTAGTCTTAATTGTAAACGTGATGATAATGAATAGGTCTTAAGGTCGGATACAGTTCAACATCTGACCATAAGTTATGAATTGTACTGCGCCTATGATTAACACCACTGAATGGAATGTTTTTAGTTAAAACAGATGCTGCTATTTCCAGTTTTCATGCCTTACCTTGCTAAGTGGGTGGAGAAGGTCAAACCAAGCTTTTGGCCTCCTGATGCAGAGGAATATTTTGTGAGTCTGCTGACTGAGGCAATCCAAGCAAGCAGAATAATCTGAGTGTGAGTTTTGCATCTAATCAGGAGAAGATGAAATCATTGTAGACAAACTTCCTTCAAACAATAGTTTTGTCAATGAATTATAAGATATAAAGGCGGTGTCATCCATAATTATTTTTCGGATATTTTTCCACAACACCTATCATTATTATACCATGAAACACTGTGTTAAAAAATACCTCATGTACAATAGTTTAGAAAGAATTTAAAATTATTTATATTATTCACTATTGGATTTAATATGTACTTAGCTGTTGGTTAATTTCAATTAGCTAAACCATACTTGAAGTATTGTGAAATATAATTGTATTTATTTTACCAAATATCCACGTATGTGCATCTGGTTGGAATTGTTTGACTTGGTAAATATCATGTGAACTATATACTATGTATATCAATAATCCAGTAAATGAACTAGACTCAACTCAATGAATAATGAACTGAACTAATGCATAAGAAAGGAAGGTTGAAATTTGAATATCAATTTCACAGGCTAGGAAGGATCTGATACAAATCATCCTTAATGCAGAAAAGGACCTCAGTAAATTGGATGATGAGACAAAAGCTGTGTTTGATGAAGGACTTGGTTTTTCTGAAAGAGACAAGTCAGATAAATGTCATAAAGTCGAAGCTAAAGTAAGATATACTTGCATTACAACAATCCTACGAGAGCCACAAACTATCCATGCCAGTATGTTGATAGCTATGGAAAAGAGTCATTTATATTAAATATTGTATTCATTTTGATAGGAAAATATATTGTATTGACATTTTCTGGCCTTAATTGAGATGATATTTATAGATGTCATCATTCAATTGCAACACGTAGGGTTCATAATATTTCATGAGTGGTAAAATATTACAACAGCGGGTAGTTTTAGTGTTAATATCCTTGTGCATTATTTCTATTTTAGGTTTATCACATGAGGAAGTAATTGGAAATCTTTTCCTGTTTCTTCTCGCTGGCCACGATACAACTTCCGGATCTCTTTCATTCTTGCTGTACAATTTGGCAATTCATCCAGATGCCCAGGGGAAACTTGCTCAGGAAATAAGGAATGTTGTTGGTGATAAGGTAGAGTATTGGTGCCATTTTCTAAAAAAAAAAAAAGTAAGAACAAAAAAATTGCATGTATTCTGCTATGCTGCTATTTCACCCCTAGCACTGCCCTCAAATTCCAGTAGCAAAGTTTTCCTTGGTATTTAAATATCTGTCAACCTTTATTCTTTTCTTTAAATGTCTGTAAACACTTTCTTCCATGGGTCCAAAATTCAGCTGCACTAAAAACCCCAAATTACTCAGTAAAGGTTGGTATTCCTGCCATTGACGCATGAATAAGTAAAAATTTCTCTTTCTACTCTTCATTGCTGTATATATCACAAACTTAAGCCAAATTGAGGGATCCTGCCCCTTTAAGGTAATTTGGACGTGTTTAAGTCATTGGTACAACAGCATGTCATGAGCAAAAGAGCAACCTCTTGTACAGAAATACATGATAAAAGCAGCAGGTTATTTATCAAGCTGTTGTTCTCGGCGTAGCAATTTGTATTATGTTATGTTGTATGTTGAAAACTTTATTCCAGGACCTAACATATGATATGTTGAACCAGCTAACCTATATGGAGAAGTGCATGAATGAGAGCTTGAGGCTCTACCCTCTGGCGCCAAAGTGAGTGTAGAATGTCAGAAGGCATCAAATCACTAAAGCTGGATCATAATTGACATAAATAGACTTATATTATCATAAATTTACAGTCGACAGGGTTTGCTTAAGTGACAGGCAATATGGAGACCTTCGGATTCCAAAAGGAGTCATGGTTGGAATTCCAATTCGATACTTCCATTACAATCCTGACATTTGGCCTGAACCAGAGAAATATGATCCAAGCAGGTAAAACAGTTTAATTTGGACCCACTATAAGACCAGCTCACCATTAGGTCCCCCATCACCATAACATATTATGTAAGAATAACGAAGTTGGTTTCGATTTTTCAATGCTGCTTGTCTGAAGCTTAACCAGTTTACATTGTATATGACCAGCTGCTAGAGGCACATGTAATGATGAGATGATAAGCCATGGAGTGCACACTATGTTATTTGTTTAATGGACTCAATAGTGTTCACCGTATTGATTCATTTAATGAGTGCTAATGCGTCAATGCTGCCCTGAACCAAAATATTTGATAGGTAATGAAGTTATACCAGTTACTTTGTTTTTTACCAATTTTCATATTTATTTCATTTTTATTTATTTACATTATGTACATCATATTTTGGAAACCGTTTTAGAGCATTGTATGAACTTTACTATAGTGGCGGAGGAGTTCACTTCTTGGTGCGAAGGTTCGCCCCCCGACAGTAGAGGTTTCGCCCCCCGACAGTAGAGGTTTCGCCCCCCAACAGTTTAACCTTCGCCCCCCGAAAGTTGAGCTGTCGGAATGCGACAGCACCTACTTTCGCCCCACGACAGCTTCGCCCCACGACACCTTCGCACCATGACAGTGATAGTATCTTGTCGTACCACAAAAGTAATAGGCCTGCAGTCCCTCGACAGTGTAGGTTTCGCACCACGAAAGTGAAGCAGGTATGAAACTTTGTAAGGGTGGCTAAATTTCCTCCTCCTCCCCTCCTCCTCCCCTCCTCCTCCTCTCCCCTCCTCCCTTCCTCCTCCTCCTCTCCCCTCCTCCCCCTCCTCCTCCCCTCCTCCTCCCCTCCTCCTCCCCTCCTCCTCCCCTCCTCCTCCCCCTCCTCCTCCTGTCATTAACACAATTGATATTGCATGTACAGCATTGCTCTTGGTCCTATATGGATCGGCATGAAATCTCTGTACATTCAATATTCACGGTGATTAGTAGCTAAAACCGGCTGTGAGGCAGCAAAGTCGTAACTTTCATGCCACGAAAGTTGGTACTCTCATGGTACAAAAGTTGGTACTTTTCTGGTGCGAAAATGGGTAACTTTCCCGGCATGAAATTGGCACTGTCGTGGTGCAAAAGTAACTGTCTCCCCACGAAATCATGAGACTGCGAAGTGTACTCCTCTGCCACCATACTTTACGGTACATAAAATAATTTGATATATTGTGGCATTTTTTGGCCTTTTTGAGAATAACACTTCAAAGAAGTATGTACAGCTTTTGCCGTGTTGTAATCAATGTCCATGGAATACTTGCTTCATCATTTTGCTTAAATGACATATTTAACGCTGCCTACAATACATTTATAAATTATTAAATTGTGATGATTTCACCAAAAAAAATTTTTTATTCCAATGGCACTCATAGGGATGCAACTTGCTCACAAGGGGGAGTGCAAGGCGGGGTGCACGTTCAAATGACGGTAGGAGAGGAGACGCTGTAAGCAGAGCCGGTTAATCATTTGACTATGCACAATACCAATAACATAAAAAGGTACACAATCAGTCTGAATAATTATCTAAATGTGCTGTATTGTGAAACCCAAAGTTACATTGTCACTTTCGTTTTCTTATTGTTCATAATCATAAAAATGATAAAAGCAAAAACCTGAACAAAATTAGGCAACCCGTTTGCTTGCTGCATTTTATTACAAAAATGTAAAATGCTATCATGTTTACTATACAATTCATATGAAATTCATAAAGATATTAGCGTTGTTCAATTTGAAGCCAGATTCCATTTTCAGCTTGCAGTGATAAGGCTTCCTTGCGCATTTTTAGAGGCACCTGAAATAAGTATAGCTGGTAAGCTTGACAATTAATGCAATCAATTATATCAATTAATGAAACAACCATATCTAGTAAGCTTGACAATTAATGGAATCATTTATATCAATTAATGAAACAACCATATCTAATAAGCTTGACAATTAATGCAATCATTTATATCAATTAATGAAACAACCATATCTAATAAGCTTGATAATTAATGCAATCATTTATATCAATTATTCATAACATTTATTTTCGAAGTGCATTATTAATTACCTCAGTCTTCTCACACTTTAACAGCCTGAAGTTTCGGAGGATGTAGACCAGCGCCGCTTGATTGTGACAATGGCAAATCTGTTGCCGATACACATGCGAGGTCCTTGGCCAAAAGGCATGAAAGCTAATGGGTCCCTTTTGGCTTTCTCTTCTGCGTCAAACCTTAAAAAAAAATCTTCAGTGAACAATGACGATAATGATTTATTTTATATACCATAAAGTCCATACAATGCTCTAAAACTTTTTACAAAATATGATGTACATAATGTAAATGATTAAAAATGTAATGAAAATGAAAATCAGTCAAAATCAAAATAACCGGTATAACTTCATTACCTATCAAACATTTTGGTTCAGTGCAGCACTGATGCATTAGCACTCATTAAATGAATCAATGCAGTGAAACATCATTAAGTGCATTAAACGAGTAACATAGTGTGCACTCCATGGCTTATCATCTCATCATTACATGTGCCTCTAGCAGCTGGTCATATACAATGTAAGCTGGTTAAGCTTCAGACAAGCAGCATTGAAAACTCGAAACCAACTTCGTTATTCTTACATAATATGTTATGGTGATGGGGGATCTTAATGGTGAGCTGGTTTTATAGTGGGTCTAAATTAAACTGTTTTACCTGCTTGGATCATATTTCTCTGGTTCAGGCCAAATGTCAGGATTGTAATGGAAGTATCGAATTGGAATTCCAACCATGACTCCTTTTGGAATCCGAAGGTCTCCATATTGCCTGTCACTTAAGCAAACCCTGTCGACTCTGTAAATTTATGATAATATAAGTCTATTTATGTCAATTATGATCCAGCTTTATTGATTTGATGCCTTCTGACATTCTACACTCACTTTGGTGCCAGAGGGTAGAGCCTCAAGCTCTCGTTCATGCACTTCTCCATATAGGTTAGCTGGTTCAACATATCATAGGTTAGTTCCTGGAATAAAGTTTTCAACATACAACATAATATAATACAATTTGCTACGCCGAGAAAAACAGCTTAAAAACCCTGAATACCTGGCTGGAATGAAAGTATGGTCTTTGCAACTAACAATGGGCCTTGGAAAGATCTAGATTGATTTTGATAAATAACCTGCTGCTTGTATCATGTATTTCTGTACTCATGACATGCTGTTCCCTCGATTTGGCTTAATTTTGTGATATATACAGCAATGAAGAGTAGAAAGAGAAATTGTTACTTATTCATTCGTCAATGGCAGGAATACCAACCTTTATGGAGTAATTTGAGGTTTTTAGTGCAGCTGAGTTTTGACTCATGGAAGAAAGTGTTTACAGACATATAACGTAAAGAATAAAGGTTGACAGATATTTAATTACCAAGGAAACTTTGCTACTGGAATTTGAGGGCAGTGCTATAAATAGCTTTGGGGTGAAATAGCAGCATAACAGAATAACATGCCTTTTTTTTGTTCTTTCTTTCCTTTTTTTAGAAAATGGCACCAATACTCTACCTTATCACCAACAACATTCCTTATTTCCTGTACAAGTTTCCCCTGGGCATCTGGATGAATTGCCAAATTGTACAGCAAGAATGAAAGAGATCCGGAAGTTGTATCGTGGCCAGCGAGAAGAAACAGGAAAAGATTTCCAATTACTTCCTCTTGTGATAAACCTAAAATATAAATAATGCAAAAGGATATTTTAATACTAAAACTACCTGGTGTTGTAATATTTTACCACTCATAAAATACTATGAACCCTACGTGTTGCAATTGAATGATGGCATTTATAAATATCGTCACAATTAAGGCCAGAAAATATGTAATATAAATAACTCTTTTCCCTAGCTATCAACGTACTGCCATGGATATCTTATTTTAGCTTCGACTTTATGACACTTACCTTACTTGTCTCTTTCAGAAAAACCAAGTCCTTCATCAAAAACAGCTTTTGTCTCATCATCCAATTTACTGAGGTCCTTTTCTGCATTAAGGATGATTTGTATCAGATCCTTCCTAGCCTGTGAAATTGATATTCAAATTTCAACCTTCCTTTCTTATGCATTAGTTTAGTTCATTGTTCATTGAGTTGAGTTCATTTACTGGATTATTGATATACATAGTATTATATAGTTCACATGATATTTAACAAGTCAAACAATTCCAACCAGATGCACATATGTGGATATTTGGTAAAATATGTAAAATTATATTACACAATATTTCAAATATAGTTTAGCTAATTGAAATTAATCAACAGCTAAGTACATATTTAATCCAATAGTGAATAATATAAATAATTTTAAATTGTTCTAAACTATTGTACATGAGGTATTTTTTTAACATGGTGTTTCATGGTAATAATTGATAGGTGTTGTGGAACAACATCCGAAAATAATTATAGCTATAGCAAAACTATTGTTTCAAGGATGTTTCTCCGCAATGATTTCATCTTCTCCTGATCAGAAAAACTCACACTCGGATTATTTCTTCTTGCTTGGATTGCCTCAGTCAGTAGACTCACAAAATATTCCTCTGCATCAGGAGGCAAACAGCTTGGTTTGACCTTCTCAACCAACTTAGCAAGGTAAGGCATGAAAACTGGAAATAGCAGCATTTGTTTTTACTAAAAACAATCCATTCAATGGCGTTAAATCATAAGCGCGGCACAATTCATAACATATTTTTACTATGTTATCAACACCCCTCAACATGCAGACTAACCAGTTACCCGGGATAGTCATAACAGCCAGGCTTTAATGTATGTTTTTACTTGGTGTCTTCAACCTTGATATGATAATAAGATTTTATTTAAAAAAAACATAACATCTATAACAATAAAAACTTTACAAAAACTTGTTACAGGGAGAACGGCCTAGCTCAGTGGTAGTGTGCTAGGCTTCCAACTGCTGGGTCCCAGGTTCAATTCCCGGTCAAGCCTATATTGCATGGCTGTTGCATCCATCTCATTGCCATGGTCCCTGCCTGTTCTAATTAGCCTATCAGGTACAGAAATACAGGACGTAATGCCCTAATCCACCCAGCCACTGTTACAGGGAGGATGCCAAAAGCTAGTGGACTTAAATATACCACTCACTTGACATGAAAATAAAGATATTCCGCAATGACCCTTCAAATATTTCCTTAGAGTGGCGAATGAACGGATGTGCGGGTGTCTTCTGGGCATTAAGTTCTATCCCAAAGGAAGTGCTGGCGATGTTGTCACTTGCAAAAGCATTCGTTACTCTGAAATTTGAGAATTTTAGGTCCTAATCAGTGCTTATGCATGTACATTACATTGCACGCTGGTGAAAAAAAGATCCTCATTGCCAATCTTACTCTTTGACTTCAAATGCTTCCCCTGATTTCGAGAATTCATCCAGATTTTCTACAAGTGTCTCGGCACATTTCTTCATAATATTCACCATCTGAAAATCCAATGATGTCAGCAATATTTATACCTTTGCTTTGTAGTTTTTGCTCATTTATCTTTACATACCAGGTTTAGTTTGCCAGAAGTAAAGGCAGGTGTCAGTTTTCTCCTCATGGTGCGCCATCTTTCGCCATTTTCATCAAACAGACCATGGGCCAATGCTCCTCTCATGTACAGTTCCTGCCCATTACAAATGAGTGACAATAAGAATCTACACATTTTTATGCACCTCATTAAGCCTAAATGTTTTGCTCATGAGACATTACGCATAATCACGCATAATTTCATATTTTTACTGGGGGAGATGAGACTACATTAGCACTTCTTTTTTTTTTTTTGTAGTCTGAATATCTGAATACAAAAACATTTAAATGAAATTCCTGATGGCCCAAGAGCTTTATGTAATCACAGTGTTATTATGATAAACGCGCTGCGTAATCCCTTGTTAGCAAAAACTCAAATAGCGCTATCCGAGCATGCACCGTCTATCTTACAGTGCATGCTAACAGTTTAAAGACAATTGCGGGTATCATCAGTGCCCTCTTCTGAGAATTACGAAAAACGCTGTTTTGTCCACAGATGGCAGTCCAGTCGCCTCTGCTGTTTTATGTTATTTTGGGGGTTAAGTTCCAGAACTAGCACATATATAGTCTACTTTTATGTTTTATTTTTGCTAGCCACTTATAATATTATCATGTATTTCAACAAAATTTATGCTTCTGAAGTGTTTTGGACTTTTTAGAAGGTGATAGGACCAACATTCAATGTCATACAGCTTCATTATATGAATGGTGACCAATACTTTTTTTTTTCTTAAGATGTTGGGATAACTTAACTTAGTATTCACATAATAGTGGTAAAAAATCAGTGGTGAAAATGCATTTAGACCCATTCTTATGCTTGAAAACCTATTATTTTCCATTTTCTTATTGAATTAACATGCAATTGGTATTTGTCAGACAAATGTTTTAAAACTATGGTGACCCCCATTTTTCTTTCATTATTTTTAACAAGAACACTTGCTTTAACTTTGTACAAAATTCCATGGCATTCTCAGTGGCAGAACTGAATACCCACATTTTTCTTGAAGGAAAAAGTCACAATACATTGTAATTGTATCATTACAGTAATGAAGACACGTAAAATAAATACCAACAGGCACAAGGGTAAAATAGAATATTAAGATGAATACTGAAACAGGATAGAATGCAAAACAAAGTTTAGTAGAGATTTTTCTGCAAGCTTGTACACAAATTTGCAATGTTGGATGACATGCTTCAAGTGCATGTACATACTTACGCTTCTGTCTGTAAAATGGTCAAAATCCCTTATCAATATCTTCCTGACAATGTCTAAGTCAGCAATGGTAATCATAGGATTCCAGCCATTGTAAGTCCTGCAATATGTTACAATAAAGATTGGATTTATTTACATATATGTGGCTTACCAACTCTTAGGAAGCACAAATAATTCTCAATTAGACATATTAGGTACTTTTCAAATTTCAAGGTATTCCACTTCCAACATCTAAATCCTCACCCAAATATCTTGCCATATTTCTTCACGTACACGCTGTCAACTGAGCTTCCCTTGAAATTTAATATTAGTCATAAATGGATCATCTATAATTCGTCACACAGTTGGCCATTTCCTAATCTGAATCGTTAATGTAGAATTATTTGAAATATATCTTATTCTGAGACAAAATTTAATGCATGTTCTTTACTACATAAGAGCCTTAAGTAAATGTATTTGAAATAAAATTCACCCTGTATGTGCAATGCATATATGCACTAGAATATTATTATATGTGATTTTAATGTTAGTGTTAAGTTTTCTTTCAAGCAGAAAAGCCTGTAAATTGTGCTGAAGAAGTTACCAGCTTGAACATTTCTGACAAATTCCCAAGTAGCACTGATGGTTTTGGACCTGGGATCCCAAGCTCTTTCAGTTCATTGTATCTCCATGTTAGAAATCTGAAAGTAAAAAAGTACCATAACACTGTTTAGATGCAATTGCATGCTTATTTTTTTGTATATTCCAGATACATGTGGTATACCACATCAATCAGCTCAAAGTTAGTAGCAAGTACTAACCAGCCAGCTGTTTCTTGGTCTATTGCGTTTTGTAAATTGATTGATTAGAGGTTGGACAATATATATCAGAAACCAATAGATTTTAGGAGCCATTGTCCAAATAAGAAAATTTGGAAAGCGGTAAAATAGGATTTCATTCAAATAGTTTAATCGAGGAATTTTCCAAATTGTGCATTGATCTGATGACCATTAGAAAATATAAAGTAATTCGAAGAGCTGATTTTGTCTAGAATTTTGCATATTGATGGAAGTATCTAGCTATATTTTCTTGAATAACTTTCACATCATTCAATGATCTAGGGTAGCTAAAATTGAGACAAAAGACATACCATGGGCAATGGGCAATGAATGAAGGTCAAAAGTGTAACACATTTTCCCAACAAATCACTTTTCACAGCTTGAAATAACAAGTATGTACAACAATACTGTTCAAGCCTGGCCAATATGTTACACAATTTACAATAATGTTAAATGATTGGTATGTGTATTATATTGTGATACAATTTAATATTTGTTTTTTAAATCTGCATATATTCTTATGAAAAATGTTCTGAATCACAAAACTCTTATAACTAAATACATTTTTGATGTTTTTTACATGTTCATTAATCAAATGTGCACGTAATTAGGTTTTGCAAGTATTTGTAATATATAAGTTAGTGACGGCAAGACATTGCTATCATAAACAGGGTACAGTTTATAATTTTTTTCATTATTAAGGTTTTACAAAAAAATAAAACAAAATGAGCTTTTAGTTCCAAAATGTCATGTTTGGCTTTTTTTTTAAAGTGTTTTCAATCATATAAACTAGGAAATGACACAAATATTAAAAAAAATATTTTCATGCTGATTCATGCATTGTCACCAAAAACATTTTAATTGTTTGCCCCAGCCAAATAATTATGAACCTTGTCTATTTATATATATCCCTGACTGTCATCGATTAAAATGTAAAAATGGTGTCTATGTCTAAATATCATTTGATGGCAAACATTATAGGACAAGATATGTTTTTTCACAACATAGAATAGGTCTTATCATGATTATCATATGATTATTGTTCATATTCTGTGCACTAAAATCATATTACATAGCACTTACTCATAAATGGCAAATCCAACGAACACTATTATGAGAAGCCAATCAGCAATATATATCAATCCAAAGAAATTCATGTCGTTTCTGTAGAAATCAGCCTCGTGGAAACGGCACAGTCTGAGAGCTGGTGATCTTAAGCCACCTGTATATGTACACTACCATATTACAGGTCACATAGTACAAACACACGACTATCTAAGTAGGTTATGAATGGCAACATATATATGCAGGGGGGGGGGGGGCACTAGGTAGCAACACCTGTTGGTGTGTTAGAGTTTCCCTTCTGCTACATGATTGTTATATTGTTAAATGTTACAATAGAGTAAATAAATAGTCTTAAAAAAAGGCTGCTGCACCAGTGTATACCTTTGTATATTTGAGAAAATTAAACGATGAAAATTGGCAGCTCCCTCCCTCGGGCAGATGGACAACTACAATACTTTCAGCAAAAACATTCTTCGAGAGTAAAATTGATATATTGTCAAAACAATGTTAAGACATTCGTCGAGAGTAAAACTTTTACACGTGTATTGTTTATGGACATACTATAATATTCTGATGTGCAATTGTTACAGTTAGTTAATCAAACATATTTTTGTGACACGTGAACCAGCGAATGTGCTGAAACGCCTATAAATTAAGTATCCGTCAAGTATAACTTCACAGAAGTGGACAGAACTGCAGTTGACAGTGATAATTTTGTAGTCATATTACTGTAAAGATGCATGCCTTTGGAAATTTCTATATTTTAGCTGTAATTATTTGTGTGGTGTCAAGTGCAAGTTGCCAAGGTAGGTGTTAAGATAATTGCTTAACAACATGTCAACCTAGGTCATTGAAGTCTTCACTAGGTATGGCAGTTATTACCGACATACTCCTGGCACTATGGACCAATTGGTCATATGTTAGGACATATACAGGCACATGCAAATAATAGGGCAGCACCTGTCCATGGATGCCTGTCATTAAAAAGTGTTGTTCCTCCGTAAAATGAAAATTAACATAAACCCTCTGCACAGCCCTGCAGTGTTCTATGTCAACATGAATCCGCCCTCCTCCCATCTTTCTGCAACAAGGCCTCTGTAGGAAGATGTCCTCCCCTCCTTGATGTAACATTTTGGTGCTACCCTCCTCACAAAATAAAATATTAGGCATAGTGCCTGTCAAATGAAGTGAAACTCCTTTAAACTGTAAAAACTATGATTTATCACATTCTAGCCCTTTCTGGCCAAGTAGGTGTCGCTAGCTAGTGCCCCCCCCCCCCCCCGCCCCCCCTGTATATATCTGTTGCCAGTTATTTAAAAACAATAATATTGGAAAATTTGAAGTATATAAAGAAAAACTGCTCTACTTTTTAAAAAATCAATTGGGAATATTATTACATATTAACATATGTTTCCTTTTTCTGTGTATTTTTCTAATAATTCTTGATTTTTACCTAAGCATTGAATGAATGTCTCTGGCATTATCTGAGCAACTGATAATACTTTTCACATTTTTAAAATTATAATAATTAGTCTAGTTAATCACCTATGAGCAGACTTTATGAATTTACTTTGAAGATGTGTGTCAGAGAGACCTTATTCAGAAATGTTGGTCAGTACACTTTCACAACACCAAAAAAATTAAGAAACCACATATATTATAATGTATACTCGTAATATAATTTATTGTAACCCAAACATATATACGTATCACATCAATCAAAATTTGATTTGCACGGCCATATCTTTATATCGCATGGCACATGCAACATAAGTTATTTTGCATAACATATTTCTGCCAGACTATTCCTTTTTTAGGGATAGCTCCCCCCTCCCCTACTTGTTGTACTGTTTTTATTTGTAGGTTTTGCTGTTTATGAGTAAGAACTGTACAGGGTAAATTTAAAGTGTCACAATATTATCCATCATGTATCTTGAGCATAGTATACATGTGATTCATAATATATCTAATTAGAAATAAACTAATGTTGTCATTATCTGAATCTTTTAATATATATTTGGTGTTTTACTTTTTATCTCAATTTCTTATTTTGTTTTGATTCCTGGTCGAGCTTAAGTTAGATGGCTGTTTCATCTTTGATCTCATTGCCATGGTCCCTGCCTGTCCTAATTAGCTCATCAGGTGCAGAAATACAGGACATAAAGCCCTAATCCACCCACCCACAGGTCGAATCAAAATGAATACTTATATCTCAATCACTTCTTATCTTTCACCTCAAAGGACTGTGGTGCCCTTACAGAGTTGTGTGTTTGTACTATGTGACCTGTAATATGGTAGTGTACATATACAGGTGGTTTAAGATATCCATCAGCTCTCAGACTGTGCTGTTTCCACGAGGCTAATTTATACACAGAGACGATATGAATTTCTTTGGATTGATATATATTGCTGATTGGCTTCTCATTATAGTGTTCGTTGGATTTGCCATTTATGAGTAAGTGCTACGTAATATGACTTTAGTGCACAGAAAAAATGCAGGAAGTACGAACAATAATCATATGATAATCATGACAAAACCTATTCTATGTTGTGAAAATTTAATATCAACTAGCCATAATAACATGTGTTTTGACTGGAATATCCATTGCCAATTTGTTGAATTAAAATACTTGAAAAGATAAATCTCTCATAAAATTTTAGACAAACCTTGTCCTATAAGGGTGCCATCAAATGATACTTAGTTCTAGATGTAACACCATTTTTAAAAATTAAAACGATGACAGTCATGGATGTATATATAGACAGGGTTCATACTAATTTGATTAGGGTAATATTTCAATATTTGTGTCATATTATTTACTAGTTTATACAAGGCATTGCATTTTATTTGTTTTTGTAAAACCATTAATAATGAAAATATTGATAAACTGTACCCTGTTTATGATAGCAATGTCTTGCCGTCACTAACTTAAATATTAGTAATACTCGCATTACCCTAATTACGTGCACATTTAACTAATGAACATGAAAAAACATCAAACATTGATTTAGTTATGAAGGGTTTTGTGATTCAGAACATTTTTCATAAGAATATATGCAGATTTAAAAAACAAATCTTCTTTATATTAAATTGTATCTCAATATATTACACATACCAATCATTTAACACTATTGTAAATTGTGTAACATATTGGCCAGGCTTGAACAGTATTGTTGTACATACTTGTTATTTCAAGCTGTGAAAAATGTTTTGTTGGGGAAATGTGTTACACTTTTGACCTTCATTCATTGCCCATTGCCCATTGGTATGCATTTTGTCTTAATTGTAGCTACCCTAGATCATTGACTGATGTAGAAATTATTCAAGGAACTATAGCTAGATACTTCAATCAAGATGCAAAATTCTAAACAAAATCAGCCCTTCAAATTACTTTATCTTTTCTAAAAGTCATCCGATCGACACAATTTCTTTTCAGGAAATATTGAACAAATCATTTTCTTTCATCCCAAATCCAAACATTTGGCAACCAAGCTTCATAAATGGGGTAAAATTCTCAAATAAAGAATATTTCCATTTTGTAATTTTCTTTTATCCTGGCCATCTGTGAAACTTTCAATTAAGAATTGAATAAAAATGGCGGACATTATGAAAGAAAATGTAAGACAGTCAAAAACATCATAGTTAATTATTCATGTGTACGATGTATATTCTGTAAGTACATGGCCAAAAGTGCCATGTGCGTGTTCCATGAGAGGGATAAACGCATGGAAATTGCACGTGGCATATTTGGCCATGTACCATGGGAAATGCTTGCTCCTGAGATCTGATATTTGAGCACTGATATTTGGAACCATTAAACCCTGGAATATTACGATATTTTCCATGTTTTTCATTTGGACAATTTTCTTTGACAATGCCTCTTAATCTATTGGTTTCTGATATATAATGTCTAACGGTTTACCTCTAATCAATCAATTTACAAAACGCAATATACTGAGGTATAGCTGGCTGGTTACTACTTGCTACTAACTTTGAGCTGATTGATGTGGTATACCACATGCATGCAATTGCATCTACACAGTGTTATGGTACTTTTTTAATTTCAGATTTCTAGCATGGAAATACAATGAACTGAAAGAGCTTGGAATCCCAGGTCCAAAGCCATCAGTGCCACTAGGGAATTTGTCAGAAATATTCAAGCTGGTAACTTCAAGAGAATAATTTACAGGCTTGTCTGCTTGAAAGAAAACTTAACACTGACATTAAAATCACACTTAATATTCTAGTAATTAATGTTTTAAACAATGTGCATTAAATTTTGGCTCAGAATAAACTATATTTCAAATAAATCTACATAAATGATTCAGATTAAGAAATGGCCAACTGTGTGACGAATTATAGATGATCCATTTATGACTAATATTAAATTTCAAGGGAAGCTCAGTTGAAGAAATATGGCAAGATATTTGGGTGAGGATTTAGATGTTGGAAGTAGAATGAAATTTTAAAAGTACCTAATATGTCTATGAATGATTGAGAATTATTTGTGCTTTCTCAGAGTTGGTAAGCTACATATAAGTAAATAAATCCATTCTTTATTGTAATATATTGCAGGACTTACAATTGCCGGAATCCTATGATAACCATTGCTGACTTAGACATTGTCAAGAAGATATTGATAAAAGATTTTGACCATTTTACAGACAGAAGTGTAAGTATGTACCAGCACATAAAGCGTATCATACAGAATTGCAAAGCTGTGTACAAGCCTTTTTTTTGCATTCTATCTTGCTTCAGTATTCATCTTCATATTCTATTTACCCATGTGCCTGTTGATATTTAGTTATTTTACGGGTCTACATTACTGTAATGATGCAATTGCAATGTATTGTGACTTTTCCTCTAAGCTGTGAGCATGCAATGCAAGGTAGGCGGTGCATTCCCTGATAGCGCTATTTGAATTTTTGCTTACAAGGGATTACGCAGTGTGTTTATCATGATAACGCTGTGATTAGAAATTTCTTGGGCAATCAGGAATTTCATTTCAATGTTTTTGTATTAAAATATTCAAACTGCAAAAAAAAAAAGAGCTGCTAATGTCTCATCTCCCACAGTAAAAATATTAACTTATGTGCAACTATGCGTAATGTCTTATGAGCAAAAAAATTTGGCTTAATGAGGTGCAAAAATAATGTGTAGATTCTTATTGACACTCATTTCTATTGGGCAGGAACTGTACATGAGAGGAGCATTGGCCCATGGTTTGTTTGATGAAAATGGCGAAAGATGGCGCACCATGAGGAGAAAACTGACACCTGCCTTTACTTCTGCTATGCTGCTATTTCACCCCTAGCACTGCCCTCAAATTCCAGTAGCAAAGTATTCCTTGGTATTTAAATATCTGTCAACCTTTATTCTTTTCGTTAAATGTCTGTAAACACTTTCTTCCATGGGTCCAAAATTTAGCTGCACTAAAAACCCCAAATTACTCCATAAAGGTTTGTATTCCTGCCATTGACGCATGAATAAGTAAAAATTTCTCTTTCTACTCTTCATTGCTGTATATATCACAAACTTAAGCCAAATTGAGGGATACTGCCCCTTTAAGGTAATTTGGACGTGTTTAAGTCATTGGTACAACAGCATGTCATGAGCAAAAGAGCAACCTCTTGTACAGAAATACATGATAAAAGCAGCAGGTTATTTATCAAGCTGTTGTTCTCGGCGTAGCAATTTGTATTATGTTATGTTGTATGTTGAAAACTTTATTCCAGGACCTAACATATGATATGTTGAACCAGCTAACCTATATGGAGAAGTGCATGAACGAGAGCTTGAGGCTCTACCCTCTGGCGCCAAAGTGAGTGTAGAATGTCAGAAGGCATCAAATCACTAAAGGTGGATCATAATTGACATAAATAGACTTATATTATCATACAGGGTTTGCTTAAGTGACAGGCAATATGGAGACCTTCGGATTCCAAAAGGAGTCATGGTTGGAATTCCAATTCGATACTTCCATTACAATCCTGACATTTGGCCGGAACCAGAGAAATATGATCCAAGCAGGTAAAACACTTTAATTTGGACCCACTATAAGACCAGCTCACCATTAAGATCCCCCATCACCATAACATATTATGTAAGAATAACGAAGTTGGTTTCGATTTTTCAATGCTGCTTGTCTGAAGCTTAACCAGTTTACATTGTATATGACCAGCTGCTAGAGGCACATGTAATGATGAGATGATAAGCCATGGAGTGCACACTATGTTATTTGTTTAATGGACTCAATGGTGTTCACCGTATTGATTCATTTAATGCATCAGCGCTGCACTGAACCAAAATGTTTGATAGGTAATGAAGTTATACCGGTTACTTTGCTTTTTACCAATTTTCATATTTATTTCATTTTTATTTATTTACATTATGTACATCATATTTTGGAAACCGTTTTAGAGCATTGTATGGACTTTACTATGGTGGCGGAGGAGTTCACTTCTTGGTGCGAAGGTTTGCCCCCCGACAGTAGAGGTTTCGCCCCCCGACAGTAGAGGTTTCGCCCCCCAACAGTTTTACCTTCGCCCCCCGAAAGTTGAGCTGTCGGAATGCGACAGCACCTACTTTCGCCCCATGACACCTTCGCCCCACGACACCTTTGCACCATGACAGTGATAGTATCTTGTCATACCACAAAAGTAATAGGCCTACAGTCCCCCGACAGTGTAGGTTTCACACTTCGAAAGTGAAGGCTGATTCACTTAACAGGTATGCAACTTTGTAAGAGTGGCTAAATTTGGTACTCTCATGGTACAAAAAAAGTTGGTACTTTTCTGGTGCGAAAATGGGTAACTTTCCTGGCATGAAATTGGCACTGTCGTGGTGCAAAAGTAACTGTCTCCCCACGAAATCACGAGACCGCGAAGGGGCCACCATACTTTACGGTACATAAAATAAATCATTATCATCATTATTCACTGAAGTTTTTTTTCAAAGGTTTGACGCAGAAGAGAAAGCCAAAAGGGACCCATTAGCTTTCATGCCTTTTGGCCAAGGACCTCGCATGTGTATCGGCAACAGATTTGCCATTGTCACAATCAAGGTGGCGCTGGCCTACATCCTCCGAAACTTCAGGCTGTTAAAGTGTGAGAAGACTCAGGTAATTAATAATGCACTTCAAAAATAAATGTTATGAATAATTGATATAAATGATTGCATTAATTGTCAAGCTTACTAGATATGGTTATTTCATTCATTGATATAAATGATTGCATTAAATGTCAAGTTTACCAGCTATAGTTATTTCAGGTGCCTCTAAAAATGCGCAAGGAAGCCTTTTCACTGCAAGCTGAAAATGGAATCTGGCTTCAAATTGAACAATGCTAATATCTTAATGAATTTCATATGAATTGTAGCATTTTTACATTTTTGTAATAAAATGCAGCAGGCAAACACAGTTGGGTTGCCTAATTTTGTTTAGGTTTTTGCTTGTATTATTTTCATCATTGTGAACAATAAGAAAACTAAAGTGACAATGTAACCTTGGATTTCACAATACAGCACATTTAGATAATTATTCAGACTGATTGTGTTTATACCAATGTCTGGTTACATCAGAAAGTCCTGTAGTCAATAAATGTGAGAAAACTGTTCTCATTTATTTAAAAAGAATTATGAATGTTAACAACATGAATTTGAAAGTCATTTAGAGCACTTTATGACAATGTTCTTCAATTTTTTTTTTATTCAAGCCAGAATGATATTAGACATTTATTATATGACCTCACTATTCATATTACAGCAGACAAGCCATGACTCACATGAGTTTACATGCTTGAAACCATAACCTATATATAGCATATCTAGGGCACTTAAACTTATGCATGTAAGTGCCAGACTATTCAGAACATTTAAGCAGACTGCAGGAAAGTTCCTCAGAGATCAAAAAACAATATGAATTTCTTTGGACTATTCTTCATCGCAGATTGGTTCCTAATATTAGTTTTTATTTTTATTATAGGATTTGTTATTTATGAGTCAGTATAACATGTAATTAAGCTCTGTTTGTCATCCATTGTATTCCTATATGTCATTGAGTCATTATCACCTGCAATATTAATACTGTATTAAATATATGAAAAGACAATTTGTGCAACGGTGCATGATAAACAAAAAAATTGAATATAATATACAAAGTAATGTGGCTTATATTAATAAATCTAAAATTAAATACTAAGTTGTTTCCAAAATTAAACTTTTTTTCAACAATTTGAAAATGCATCAATTAAAGTATAAAAGATATGCTGTCAATTCCTGTAAACACGTGTATTAATGGATTTCGTGTATTAATGGAAATATCTTGAGTTATAAAGTTTGTTGTTACTTTGATAACTGTAGCATTATTGGATATTTGTCTGCTAAATTATCTACTACAAAGAGATAAGCTCTGTAGTAGGATGCACAAATTAATTTCATCATGTTATATTATCAGTAATATAATAATATAATCATTAAACAATATACCCTGGCTATAGCTCTCAGTAGACAGCTACAGCTAGACGGTTTGGTTTAGTGAAAGATAGGAGGATGTTTACATAGTGGTCTAGCCAAGTCTAGCTGATAAAGTTTGAACATTTATTTTTAGGAATACTGTAGATTTTTCACAAAAAACAGAACAAAATACCCGCACCATATACAATGATATTTAACGTGTAACATGGTGCTAATTTTAAACCATGTTATCTCATCATTGTGTCTGCCCCCATTTATTTCCATACGTCATTCTGAACTTAGAAGGTTTCTACATTATACTATTGCATAATATTATCTTTATTTGGTAATGTTTTAAAATCCTACTAGTCATGCCTCTGTTAATTCTTCACTTAGATATCTAGCATGGAGATACAGAAATGTTCAAGCTGGTAATGATAATAAAACTAATACAAAGGCCTAATTGAATGTAAGTGCGGGAAAGACAATTGGTTATCGTTTAAAATTTTTTATTTTTCAAGTAGTTTGTTGTTGGTTATAATTATAATTTAATCTTGTATTTTTTGTTTCATGATCTTTTTTCTAGTTAATAAAACGTATTAATTATGTTGTGCAAAAATATAGTAGTTAGTGTCCACTTTAATTCAATAATTTTATTTCAGGGTGCCAGTATGGTAGATAATTTTTACATCAAGAAATATGGAAAAAACATTTGGGTAAAATCACCAATTTGAAAAAAGAATTGACAAATATCATGCAAATTACCCAACAATTTAATAAAATAAACTTTAGAATGAATAATCGGATTGTATTGTAAATATATATCGTTACTTTTATATGATGCAGATCTTACATCTGTCGCAACCGTCAGATCACGATTGTTGATTTGAACATCGCCAGAAAAATCTTAATAAAGGACTTCTATCAATTCACAGGCAGAACTGTCAGTATGCTTTGTTCGTCAAATGCATTATTTGGGTGATGATTTTTTTTTCAGCTCTTGTGGTTTCTACTGGTTTTTGTAATTCAGTATGTTATTCGTTTTCATCTTCAAGGGAGAATCCAGAAATTTCATTTAGGGATGTCCTTAATTTATGGGGTTCACGAAATTATAAGTGACTCAACATTGAATGAAGCATCAATGTTTTTTGTTTTTAATTTACAATACTAATTTGATGATTGTGAGATTTATGGTGTATGAATTGTATTCGTTCAATATCTTCCCATGAGCAGCAACTCTACCGGAGAGGAGCCTTGGCCCATAGTCTGTTAGATACAAACGGCGCAAGGTGGCGCACCATGAGGAGAAAACTGACACCTGCCTTTACATCTGGCAAACTAAAATTGGTAGGGCATAAAAGACTGGCAGCAATGCTGTCTGTATTTTTAGTATTTTGCAACAGGTTGAATAAATATTTTCTGAACAGTATAAAGGCATCTGTGTCGACTATCACCATTTCACATCAGTGAAAATGAGTAATTAGGTTTTATCGGTGATGACTATGTCATTCAGTGATAAAATCTAAAAAAAAAATGGTAAGAAGCAGAAGTTTAATTTGCCGATTCACTGCATGGAACTGATACTTTTTGATATAAATAACAGCATGTCAAGATTAGTAACAGTGTGAGCACTCATTACTTTTAAGCATAAAATAGATTCAGGTAGGTAGGTAGGCTGTTAAACCACGTGCACTTAAAATCCCGTGAAAAAATATTTATTTAGACACAGTTTTCGTTTTCAATCATTACAAAAGTTCTAAAAGTAGGGTATCACCTCAGATGAAGTTTCAGGTTCCTACGAGGTGTACAATTGGAGTCATTCAATACAATAGATGTCATTTGGCTCATTGGGGAACTAGCTGTGAGACATGCTAAGGGGTAGAGTGAGACATGGCTTGATAGATAGTACAACAAAAATGCTAAATGTCTCAGAATACCCTTAATTTAGGCAGCTTTTGTTCAGTGCTAATGGTCTGAAGCTTGGCAGGTTATTTACTAGCAACCAGAGGCAGATGCTATGATGAGATGGTAATATGGTCTTTGCCTGGTATAGACACTGACAGTGGGTACAAGGTACCACCAATTCAACATGTAACGGAATCAACATACAAAGAGCTATATTTTGTAAAGAGCTACATATTATATACTTTCATTTGACGGCTTCATGTCATTCATGACATATATGTCACAAAATAAACAGAAAATACAAAATATATGACATAGAGTAAGAATGAAAACATAAGAGAAAAGTAGTAAATAAAACTAGGTTCCAGCTACAATAAAGATGTGTTATATTTGGTAACGGCTTGTAACCAACAATTGCAGCATTTTGTTGACCTTGTCTTGTTTCTTAATTTTACAGTACTTGAGACTTATCTGTCGACTAGCAGCATTGCGCTGACCGAGTCATTGTCCAAAGCGTTCCAGCATGTATCAAAGACAGTTAAGCCCCGTTCCCACATAGCCGAGTTTCTCGTAGTCAACTCGTAGTATTATGTAACACGCCTCTCGGGCCCAATACGTACTAAACTCTGCGACTACTCCTCGCACTCGGGAGATACTCGGCGAGTAACTCCTGGGACTCATAGCCAACTCCTGAGATTTGGAGCCGATAGCCGAGTATGCCGCGCTGCACGGCACACTCGGCGGATTTTCCAGGAGTTTCAAAAACTCGGTCATGTCTCGCCGAGTACCAGGAGTCACTCGGCGAGTAACTCCTGTAACTCGCCGAGTTACTCCTCGAACTCGACGAGTTACTCGGCGCTGATTTCACTCGTATTACGCTCGGTGGGATGTTCAGGAGTGCGAGGAGTAACTCGGCGAGTTGTAGGAGTAACTCATCGAGTTGTAGGAGTAACTCGCCGAGTAACTCGCCGAGTTCTACCTTAAGTACATGCATCATCAGCGTAGGGGGTCGTATATAATTTAAAAGGCCGCTGCTCCTCTAATATTAGTCCGATTGTCGTCAAATAATGATTGTTTTGTAGTATAATTCATAGTGACTCCATAGGTGTTTTCGGATTGAAAATAGACCAAATATTAAGCGAGATATTCGTCTGAGAAGGCAGCTAGGTTGGCGGAGGCAAACAGTGGTGCTCGCAGACGTCCGCGCCCGGACTGTATCAATTCAGGTAGGGCTGAGCGCTACTTTAAAAGGCTGCTGCTCCCCTAATATTAGTCCGATTTTCGTCAAATAAATATTGAATTATAGTCGAGTTCATACTTATTCCACACAGATTTTCAGATTGAAAATAGACCAAATATTAAGCGAGATATTCGTCTGAGAAGGCAGGTAGTCTGGCGGCGGCAAGGTGCTCTGTGTATGGCCCTGACTTGAATGGTGTGGTCAATATTTTTTACCATTTTATATACATTGTTTGGATGAGCTTTATTGCAATTCATTTCTACTCATTCTGCCAACTGCCATGACTGTTATGTCAATTGCTATTAGCATTTTGAATGTTACAAAGAATGGGTGTAGAGAATACAGCAAATTCAATACATGTGTTAATTGCCTAATTGCCTAAATTGGGTTTATTTGACCTATCATTTCATGGTTTGTTCAAAGATGACACAGTAATTGCTATTAGCATTTTGAATGATACAAAGAATGGGTCTAGAGAATACAGCAAATGCTCAATACATGTGTCAATTGCCTAATTGCCTAAATTGGGGTTCTTTGACCTGTCATTTCATGGTTTGTTCAAAGATGACACAGTAATATGACATTGTCTTGATTGTCATTCACAATTACAAAAATATGTAATTGCTTTCATTAATTAAAAGCAATATATTTTATTGTAATTACCAGGCAATGATTATATTTGTATAACTTTCTTATCTGTTTGTGTTAATTTGAATCTTATTGTGATATTATAAGCAGTATAAATTTGTGTATATTTTTGTAAAATTTAAATCTAATATTGATATTGTAATTAGTATTTGTGATTTGATCTGTGATTTTATTTGCTATCTTAAATATGATTGAATTGTAGCATAGTTCATACTAATTCCACACGTCTTTTCAGATCGAAAATAGACCAAATATTAAGCGAGATATGCGTCTGAGAATGGAGGTAGGCTGGCGTCGGCCTATCATTCGACGGGTGACTCGCCGCTGTCGTAGCTACCTTGCTTAACCCGGCGAGTCACTCCTACAACCAGGCGAGTCACCCGCCGAGTAACCCGCCGAACCCGCCGAGTAACTCGGTGAGTAACCCGCCGAACCCGCCGAGTAACTCGGCGAGTAACCCGCCGAGTCACTTTTTCCGCCAGAATTCGTCGCCAACTCCTCGAATTTTGGCCGTTACGTAATACTACGAGTTGACTACGACAAACTCGGCTATGTGGGAACGGGGCTTTACTATACAATAGCAACATAATAATGTACAGTTTTTATCGTAAAGTTCAATCTTGTTATATCTATATATACATCTAACAGCATTATCCATAACAAATGATCTAACACATAGGTAATGAAAACATTAATAGGAATGTATAAACACGTACGTAAGAGTCAGGGGCGTCAATTTCTCTTGATGGTTGGGGGGGATGCAGGCCTACTTTGTCTGTCCCATTGACTTTCCCTCGCTCGTACAAGTAGTAGCAGTTAATGCGCGGACACTGGCCAAGGTAAATTAATGTTGAATCACTTATGCCAAACTTATAAATTGTACTGATATGTAATATCAAGTGTAAAGCTGTTAAACAAAGCACAAATGTTCCAAAACAAAAGTGTGTGAAAAAGGGTAATTTTTCATATTTGTGAATTTCAAGGGGGGGGGGATGATTGCATTGATCATCCCCCCCTTCTCAGAAAGTGAGAGGTATATATCCCCCACATCCCCCCTGAATTGATGCCCCTGGTAAGAGTACACCAGATCGAAGATATGGTATGAGAATGCTTATAACGCAGAGACTCTCAGAATGATGTTCAACATGGTTAATGCTGGATGATTGATGATGACTCAGAAATTTGCTATGTATCAATATTCACAAGAAATTTCCAAGGAATTTTAACAACTCAGGCTTTTTTGATTTTATGATGGTCTTAAATTTATCTTCATCATTTAGTTCCTCAAAATTATTTATGTAATCATTAGCTACTTTGAGGAGTTCCTCACGATTGTGGACATACTATAAGTCAATCAATGTTATTCATCTTCTATTTCATGCATATTGCATTTTAGGCATAGCCTCTCAACTGCTGGCGATATGGGGTTTTCATATCTACCTGTTTCAATACGTAGATTATGTGAGCTCACTCTAAATCTGGCTATTTTATTATAAATTTTTCTGCTGAGGTTTTATAAAAAATTAGGTTCTAGTCTATAATCAGTCTTGATGAGTTTATAAGGTCTACGTTTTGGCTGTAGCATGGTATCATTGATTTCAGCAAGTATAGGTTCCTGACATTTCTCATAAATTTTAGATTTGAATGCTTTAATAATGGATTCTAGCTCATTATTTGCAAGTGTTAAATGGTCTCTATGTGGATAATGTTCATTGAGCATATGAATATATATTGCAACTTAAGCATTATTACCAGAAGTTTTCATATTTTTTTGATCATTTTAGTATTTTTTTAGAATGTTATTAGCTAGCAGTTTTTCAAGTTTAATCCAGTAGTTGATTATTCTTAACTGTCGCCGCACAATGTAATGGGAATCTACCTGTCTCACCATACACTGCTTGCGATGATGTCCGTTTCCTAACTCCTAGAAAATTTTTCAGATTTCATAATTGTACCTTTTCTAGTTCATTGAAAGGTTTGTGACTGGACCATATTTCACAATTATATTCAAGGATTGGGATTGGTAAAATATATTTGTCAAATATTTTTAGGAGTGATGTGTCCAAGTGCCTGCCTTGTGTCACTTTGCAAAGCAAAAAGTGCTTTTTGGGCTTGTGTAACAAGATAATCAGTCGTTTTTACATGCGTGTTACGTTTGTTAGTTAACACATGTCCTAGGTATTTAAAGGTGTCAACATTTTAAATTTCTTATGTATCATAGTAAATTTGCCATTGCAGAGTATTGCCGTATTGCATTATTTTAGTTTTTCCTACATTCACAATGACATGCCACTTTTTGCAGAATTTGTAAAGGGAATTTATGCTGTTTTGGAGAGAGGTTTTAGAATGGGTTATTAGAACTATATCATCAGCATATGAGATATGTGTGAGCATCAGACTATTACATGCTACACCATCTGATTCATTCAAATAGTTAGGCAGGTCTTATAGAAATTCCTTAAACACAACTTTGGGCTGAGAATTCCACCTTGCAAGACACCGTAGCTGCTATCACTTGGATCTCCAATATTGCCTAAGTTATCAACTCTAGCTTTAGCTTTGTCATACATTCCTATCTTTTGATTCATAAGTTTATAGTACAGAGCATTTCTATTGATATAAGATAGAGTCAAAGATTTTACCCATAACAACATTTATTGTGATTTTTGTGTAATTATCTGCATTAGGTTCACTTGCACCCTTCTAAAATTCAGCAGGTATCCCATTTATGCCAGTGGCTTTATTATTTTTTAATTTCTTTAGAAGTATCCTAACTTCCCTCCTCTGTTATTACACTGTCACAAATATGAGTAGCTAAAGGGTTGTCACAGGAATAGGATGATACAAGCTGGAAATCTTTGGGCACTTACAAGGTCAGTGCAATGCTGCTAGTTAACATAACTTTCTAGTAGGACTAACTAGTACAGTGAAATGCTGCTATTTTATTATTTTTTTACAATTAGCCTATCAATGCTTATATTGTTACTGTATGTCATTTACTTTGTATTTCGGTTTACATTGTGACACATATGTCATTGATGACATAAAGCTGCCAAGTAAAGATTATTATATACACACATTGAATTAACCTAGTCTCACCCTGCCCCACTCACGTTTTGTCTCACCCTGAACTTGTGACAGTCTGAGGTCCACATGACTACAGCACTGTTTATCAATATCAGGAGTTAAAGACCAATAACCAAGATTTTGTATACTGTAAGATTATTTCCATTGTCCCTAAGTATTGAATAATAAAAATGGAAAACTCAAGTGGGTAAAAAATTACCTGGTGCAAAAACCCAAAAGTGAACATCAGACACCTTTTCCAGACCTTTTAATTCTTGCAAGCAATGGAACATTATTGTTGTTATGTAGTTTTGGCCCAAATCCCTGAAGGGCAGTTGCATAAACTTACCTAGGTTGATGCGAGGGGGTATGTAATACTGTTCCCACCTCTCTTCTACATAGATGAATTAAAAGATTACTGTAATAACAATGCATATGATGCATGGAAATAAACACATATAGATAAGATAAGATAAGATGAGACAAGATAAGATGAGATAGGATGGGATGAGATACTTTCAATTTGATAAAGTTTGATATACCTGGGTATACATGTATGCTTCAGATAATGAAAATCATGAAGAAATGTGCAGATAATTTACTGGGAAAAACTGGATGAATTTGCAAAATCTGGAGAAATGTTTGAAATAACAGGGTGATATTGATTGCTATTAAAAGATCAGTTGTCTGATAAGAAGAAATTAAAGTAAATATTCCATTTTATTGAAAGAAAGTCTTCAGATAGTGTGAGAGAAACCTCTCTCGCTGCTTTCAAAATGCTGATGTTTTACTAATTTAAGCTACTTTTAGAGAACCACGTCAATTTGAACTAGTGTTATATATTTTGTATTTCTGTCAACTATAATATGTTGTGGATGTAGTATTAAGCAATTATATCGTGCATAAATGTTGGGTGTAAGCATCTCTGTCTATTTGGATGCTACAGGGCATTCTCACTGTCACGAGTAAGCAAGAGAGCCGAGTGACCATGGACATGGCAATGTAAATATAAAAGATGAAAACATTTTTGTTGTCATTTTGCAACACTGAAATATATGATGGATTGTTAAATAATTGAAAATTTCATTTATTTGCACTTGAAATGCCAAAAGTGCACCGTTTCTGTGGAATGACCCATATATAGTATGATGAGGTGTTGTGTCCAAAATTTGAGAGTAACAAATGCTTTCACAAGTGACAACATCGCAAGCACTTCCTTCGGGATAGAACTCAATGCCCAGAAGACGTCTGCCCACCCATTTGTCAGTTATGGCAAGCAAATATTTGACGGATCAATGAACCACATCTTTATCATGATATTTCGTAAAAAAAGTAACTTAATTCGATGAGAGTTATTGCGTCACCAAGATAAGTGTCGATTTCAGCAAATAATTGTAATTTCACGTACCCTTCACAACTTGTCATGGATAAAATTGTTTTTCTGACAGCCTTTTACAATCCATGAATTTAAACTAAATGCAAGTTAGCATCCCTCTGTTGGCAAAATGATGTACCAAAACTACCGAAAAGCCAAATCCCAGAAGGCTGGCTTAATCTGTCCTAAAATTCTGGGTTTGGTGCCTGTGCTACAATTAAATGAAATAAGAATCATAACCAGCAAAGTAAAAATGAAACACAGATGTCCCATATTCTATATATAAACTTGGTATTTTTGAATATATTTCAAAATTGTTATGTACAGTGTATTTTTTGGGGATGTGTAGAGAGGTATGACCACATGCTTAATAACTGAACTGAATATTCACATGTTAATATTGGACATTCCTAACATACAAAGACCGTACTAAATACCAATGCATGTATTTTGTGCAGTTCTTTTTTTGCCAAACTCATATATTTCTAATGATAATACCGATCTAGGCAGCCAAATTCAGTGCCTCTTTCTGAGGCTGATTTGGTGACGTCACGATTGCTGCTTGATTGATTAATATAACGCAAGCAAAATAGTCATAAAATCCATCTCAGATAATTATTCAGCAACAGAGGGACAAAATTAAATGTAAAATTCAGACCTTTTTTTCTTGCAGTATTTATGCCTTACATTGCAAAACATATGGAGAAAGTAAAACCCAGCTGCTTCCCAAAGGATGCTGAAGAATATTTTGTCAACCTTTTCACAGAAGCTATCAAAGCTAGACGAAACAATCCAACTGTAAGTTCTTTCCATCTATAATTATTAATTATTCAGATAATATCGATCATGTTTTTCCTGCTTGATCAGGTCAGAAAAGACCTCATCACAATCATCCTTGATGCAGAAAAAGACCTTAATAAGTTGGATGATGAGACAAAAACTGTTTGAAGAAGCACTTCGGTTTTCAGAAAAAGACAAATCAGGTAGGCCTATATCATCTCAACATTACATCTGCCGAGGTTATTCATGTCATAGGTTGGCTAAGCTTTTCAGCTCAGGGTAGCTGTTGCAGAAGTTGATCGTTTGTCCTCCTCAGTCCAACTTTGATGTGCATTCTAGTCAAGAAGAAAAGAGGGTTGCAGCTCAAATAATATAATTATTATATTATTTATATTATACAATGATGAAGTTGAGACTGTTTTTAACTATATATGTTGCTATTAATCAATTTAATGCTTTTAATCTTCATTTTAACCTTGTAATATTTAAATATATATTGTTTTGTTTTGTATTTGTTTCAAATATAAATTTGTGGCGCAAGATGAAAACAGCTAATCTCAATGGAGCCAATTTTACGTTCATTAATAGTTGAAAATATATATTTATTTATTTATTAAATATATTTAAAATGGGTAAAAACTGTTTTTCGTGTGGCCCATTAATACAATAAAACAAAAATGTATATTATACAGATGAAATATTAAGTATAAGTACATTAATTAACTAAAATAAGATAATATATACAAAATCATAAAACATTTAGAAATAACATAAGATAAAATGACATTAAAATATATTGTTTTAGCTTCCTTTTAAAAACATTGATATCATAAATATCTTTTAAAAATGATGGTAAACTATTCCATGCATTAGAACTGGTGCACTCAAAAAACCTTTTAGCAAATTAACTAGAGACATTAGGAATATATTAATACCATTAATATCACAATTCATAATTACGTCATTAACATGGTAAAAGGGGCCAGCCCATTAATAAATTTAAACAGATCAGTGGTAAAATACACACATCTGAATTAAGGTGGCAATAACTTTGCTATTAATTTTTTTTTGTTAATGATAAATTGAAATTCAGGTCTGACACAGGAAGAAGTGATAAGCAACCTGTTTCTGTTTCTTCTTGCTGGTTTTGACACGACTTCCGGAACACTTTCATTCTTGCTGTACAATCTGGCAATTCATCCCGATGTGCAAGAGAAGCTTTCACAAGAAATAAGCGATGTTGTCGGCAACAAGGTAACTTGTCTAATATTATTCCGCCAAAGCAATGACAGTGATTTTGGTACCTGGTGTTCATTTACCTTAAATAGTTTTTGCCAACAAATGACACAACAGAAACAATGGAAAAAGATGAGATATATACAATGAGAAGTGAATATAAGTAATTTACTTGTTATAAAATACCCATAACTACAATGTTTATTAAAGTGAATTTTATACTATCCTTTCTGTTTTCTTCCAGGAGCTTGTTTACGATATGCTAAGCAAACTTACATACATGGACAAATGCATTAATGCCAAGTAGGTGTCAATTAGTTAATCGTACCTCTGAATTGAGATTACCTCGTTAACCTGTAATCACATTCTCACCTCAATTCTATTCCATTTTTGTTCGGAGAGGGATATAACCAACACAAATGTTAGTTAACTCCCTCCTGAGTGCAAACTGAATTTGTCTCCGTAATAAAGGCAGCAAAACAAATAAATTAGTAAATAAGTATAAGTTAGTTAACTCTCTCCTATTCGGGATATAACTATTACTTATGCATAATGCACTTTCTTTTCTCAAAAGAGTCGACCGAGTCTCCCTGAATGACAGGCAATATGGTGACCTTCATATCCCTATAGGAATGCCAGTCGGCATTCCAATCCGATACTTCCATAATGATCCAGAAATTTGGCCTGAACCAAAAAAAAATATGACCCAAGCAGGTACCGAATATGTTTATTTATTTATTATTAAATAAAATTGTATTGCAAGCATTCATTAGCACTAGTCTTACACCAAACATGCAGAAAGACAATTATTTCCAAAGCAAGCATTTCTATGAGCTGTGCATACATGACATTATTACTCAAGTGTCATATTTTTCCTCATGCCATTTCACAAATGTAGGTTTAAAAAAGGCATTAAACTCTTGTGTACTGATTTCTATGTGTTGGATTTGGACAAGGTGACGATTTGTTGTTGCTTAGATGCTTTTATTCAACTCGATTTTGTGATTTTGGTTTCGATATTGATTTCGGTGAATCTACAATAATACATAAGCATAAATTCATAAGCATATTAAATTGTATAAATCATCATTATCAAACTTTGATATGATAGCATTATGCATTCAAGTATTTACATTAATTCATATAAACCCAGAACATTTAATTCAAGTAAGTGCAATATTGAAATATCTCACAAAGTCTTCATAATATTATGATATAATGTAGTTACATATAAATGAATTGTAATAGCACATAAATCATAGAGAATAAATGTATAATGAATACAAACATCATCAATTGGAATAGTATTATAAATTAAGCAAATGAGACTTACAAACATTCAGCATCCATAATGTTTAAGTCCACATCCAAAGATTGTACATCTACATTGGCCCTCAGTTAAATAATGTAGCACTTCATGGCAGTAATAGACTGTGCTGTGTACAGCACAGCAGTTGGAGAGAAAATGATTCAAAAGCAATGAATCAACACAAAGGAAATCAGAACAATGAGTGGGCCTAACACCTTAAACTGTGAAAGGGACACCAGTGAAATCATTGGAAAGTTGGATACTGTTTACAACACTATGTCTCGCAGCTATATTATGTTCAGTTGGCAAATTTAACATGATTAATTTAACTGTCTTCAACTGAATTTAACTAATTTACCTATGTTATTTTGAACTGATTTAATGTGTGTATGTATATGTATGTATCATTTATACATTTCAATATCTAACTGATTTGAAATTTTAACAAGTTTCATTTATTTATCTTTTAACTAAATTACAATACATATATTAGTTCTGTGACAAACTTCAACTGTTTATCAGCATTTGCAATAAAATATACTATCAAATAGTGTTTGAGTATAATTTCAAGAATTACATTTTACTTCAGACTTGACGCAGAAGAGAAAGCCAAAAGGGACCCATTAGCTTTCATGCCTTTTGGCCAAGGACTTCGCATGTGAATCGGCAACAGATTTGCCATTGTCACAATCAAGGTGGCGCTGATCTACGTCTTGAAAAACTTATTTTTCAAGTGCGAGAGGACTGAGATGAGATGCCTTCAGATTATTATTAAAACATCTTAACATCATCTAAACATTTTTCGTCATCCGCCTTCCTCATTCATGACGGTGTGAACGCCCCTTTATACTGTTTACACTTTACGACTAGAGCAAAATGGATTTTACCTTTGTCAATTTCTGATTCACTAGTAGCAAATTAAAAATAATCCTTCCGAGACTACTCGGTGTCTTTTGCAATCCTGTATATATTGCATAATCGTGTTATGATTTCTGGGGATCCACAGCTTTACACAATGCAGATGTCTTTGCATATTCAAAATATATCTGCCTCAGGTTGCATTTAATTTTTATTTTCAGATACCAATAAAACTTCACAAGGAATACATAATTCTTAAGGCAGAAAATGGAATTGGCTCCAAATTGAAAGACGTTGATAGTTATGTATTCTAGTCATCAAATAAAATGTCATATACTCTCTTGTTCAATCCATATCTTTCATTGTGTACTTTATTCATGTACAATGTTAACTCGTCGTTCGTAATATTGTATAATCTTTTTTTGATTGGGTGGGACAAAAACCCAGGTTTTTATGTTTGAAATTATTCTAATGTAATTTCTATACTTTCAGCAATAAATTGATAAGCAAAGATTTAGTTTTCATTGCTCATTGAGAAAAGAAAATTACAAAATTGATGTTAAAATTCCAAATTGGTACAGAACCATCAAATGGGACCCACAAATGTAAACTTTGATCGATAATATTATTGCAAAAAGTTAACAGTCATAACAATAATAAAATAGAAATAAATTAACATTAAGGATAAAAAACAAAGATAAAAAGGATTACTTTCCAAGGCTAGACATATATCTTTGATTTCATCATGTTTTGATACACTGTCTCTCAGGTAGAAAATCTCTCTCAGGAGTGCATCACCATTTTTATTTTCTGTTAACAAAATTTTGTTTAGTTATATAATAATTTATATGCATCAGCCAACAGTGCTAGTATTGTGGCCTTTTTTTCATGTAAGTAAAGAAATAAATTGTTTTAAAGTTAAATCAGAAATGAAACCTTATATGAAGCCAGTATTCGTGGTGTTTTATGGGCCACGTATCATGAAAAAAAAAATTATAAAAAAAAAACATGGAACGCCCACTAACATTATATATGATGTATGAAATATTGAACCACTGTCCTTGATACTTCTGACCAGGTGTCATGCTGACACTTATTAAGGAAAAGTCAAATAATAACTCTGGTCAATAAAATCGAATATTGGGTAACTCTTGGTGTTAACTTGACATAAGATAAAATAAGATAAGAAGACAAGACAAGACAAGACAAGATAAGATAAGATAAGATAAGACAAGATAAGACAAGATTATAAGCGATGACATGATCATCTTAGAGTCACCCTGCTCAACATTTTATTAAATGAAAATCTCTGTATTTTTAACATGCTTTTGTAAGAAAAGTGGGCAAATAAATGAATCTGAATATGAATCTGAATCCGACAAGACAAGACAAGACAAGACAAGATAAGATAAGATAAAATGTTATGTTATGTTACATCGACTATTAAAATAACATTAAAAACACCAAACAATAGATATAACAATGAATGTTTAGGGAGGGTACCATCCATCAGCCACAATTTAGCTTCCTTTGTGTCTCTTTCATAAATTATCATAAATTGTTATCATTGCCTTATTTCAATCAAGTTTTTTTGAGCATGTTACATTTCGCATTAAATAAATACATAAAAGATATTAATAAATATTCTTTATTAAATTGTAACTATACAGTTAAATTGCTACGAAGTACAAGAATTTTATGATTAAATAAATATAAAATACGTGTCATACACCTCATACACCTTATACACTTAAAAGATAAAAGCCTAGACATAAAGTTAAAAGTAAAATTAAATTAGCTATAAAATTAAATTACATAAACAAAAACAATGAGTTTTATGCTGGTTATTACAGACAGTGCCTCAATGTACCCCATGCCTGCATGGGGACCATTGTGACCATTTTTTAAGATCACAAACAAGGTCACTGAGTAGCAAATGTGCTTCATTTTTTGTATTTTTTTGTAAGACATACAACAAAATGCCATAAATGTCCCAAAATACCCCATCTCCCCATTCATATAATACCATAATATTTACCAGCATTAATCAATCACTCAATGAATTATAAAAGCTCTTTTCATGTCTAATCGGATTACTGTCTTTCTGCTGATTAAATGAATGAGGAAAAAATGCAAATTACCCCCCAAAAAAAGGATAGATCGATGTTATCATGGTTATGCAAAGGCGACATTTTGCCAAATGGTAATATATTGGAATTACATAAATTTTCATACCAAAATTTCATTTTGTATATCAATTTTTTAGTAAGTTAAGTAGATAATAATCTAAAAAAAGCAATAATTTGTACGCTATTCATATGTTACAACAAACTTTTTAAATTGGGATTAAAAAGGTTTAACGAGTATTACACACGGCCTATTAATCCATCATAGTAAATATTTTTTTTATTGAAAACTATGTATCATCGGGATATTTTTTTTATTGAAATCATGTAAAATTGAATTAAAGTCAAATGTGCGCACAAAAACTAGTAGAAATGGAAGTGCAATAAACATAGAAAATATGAAGAAACTGCACAAAGTTGCATATTATTTTAAGTTTTGGCACAAAGTTTATGTGCAATAAACATAGAAAATATAAAGAAACTGCACAGAGTTGCTTATTATTTTAAGTTTTGGCACAAAGTTTATGTGCAATAAACATAGAAAATATGAAGAAACTGCACAGAGTTGCATATTATTTCAAGGTTTGGCACAAAGTTTATGTGCAATAAACATAGAAAATATAAAGAAACTGCACAGAGTTGCTTATTATTTTAAGTTTTGGCACAAAGTTTATGTACAATAAACATAGAAAATATGAAGAAACTGCACAGAGTTGCATATTATTTTAAGGTTTGGCACAAAGTTTATGTGCAATAAACATAGAAAATATAAAGAAACTGCACAGAGTTGCTTATTATTTTAAGTTTTGGCACAAAGTTTGTGTGCAATAAACATAGAAAATATGAAGAAACTGCACAGAGTTGCACATTATTTTATGTTTGGCACACAATTTCTTTGGGATTTAAACAACAAAACCACAAGTCGAATATTATATAAAAAATATTACAGCTTTGGACACTATCATTTTACGTTTCAGCACATATAGTCATAGCACCTTAGGCATACATAGTCAGGAGGTCAGCCCTCGAAATTGGGATTTCAGTTTGCACCGATCCACACCTCCTCAAATTCCGCATCATCAAATTTTCGGACTTTCTTTAACCCGGTAATCGTTATGTCAGTTTCTTGTACGTTTAACCGAAGATGTTTTTTTCTGGTATCCATGGCAACAAGTACGTTTTTACATTCGACAAACTAACAAAAATAAATTTTGAGTTATTGTGTTAATTAAAATGCTTGACCTGTGGTAGTATCATGCCTCATCTGCATGGCTAACCTCATCACAGTTTTTGCAGTAAAATCTGGTTTTGTTGATATGTTAATTTGCTTCAATTTATATGTCTGTCCAGTTTCAACATCACAGTAAAATAATATATTTTTGGTATCTCAGGATCCGTTAGGGAAAACCCTGTCAAACAAGAAGCATCACTGGAAGTAAATTTTTTTTTGCGTTGCTATGGAAACATTTTCAGAGAATACCTTAATAATATTGGAACAAAAATTTCATAATATATATTGCACATGTAAAGGTGATATTTAATTATTAACATGTCAGTACTTTACAAACTACAGAAATATAATATTTGTAATAGGCTTGTATTTGTATTTTTTTTTTTGTAAAGGCTGACACCATATTTTATCATGTATGGATATAATTTTTTTAATGGTCACTATTGCAACCTTAAAATGGATAATAGGCCTATCAGACCCTGAAGTTTAGAAATGTTACATTATTTATGTCTCTGCACCTACACAATTGCTTGAGCAAATTGCAAGTAATGCAGGACTCCGCAGCTCGACTGATAAAAAAAAGGCTGACACAGTGCTCCTGAAGTAACTTCAGGGTTAAAAAAATTGGACCAAATTCTGTCAATGCACGATTTTTTCATATGATCTAACCTGAATTTTAATGCAAAAAGTAAAACAAATCTGTCAAGAACATTGTGAAATATTTCAATTTTAAGTTTTTGGCCTATCACACCCTAGAGAACTGCATGATAACTGAGTTTAGGAAACCAAAACTAAACGTTTACTCCATGAAATTGTAGTATATGCTCAGACTAAAAAACAATTACAAAGAAATCTACCTGGACAATTATGAGATATATTTATGTATGATAAAATTATTATTTTGGTTAATCACAACCATGTAATAAGACTTTATCACTAATATTTGTCACACACTGTTGTTGAACGAATGCTTTATTCGTACTCAGTGAAGAATCATAAGTACATCTAAAAAGGTAAAAACACAGGAAAGTGTTACATACAAGTTATTAAATTAATTAAGCATTAATGTGGTTAAGCAAAGAGAAAAGCTCATTTATAATGAGTAATGACTACAATAATTGACATTACATAAATTACAGCATAAAGTGAATGCAGCATGAAAACAAGCCTATTCAATTACTCATTCACTTATATTTACAACGCTATTACAAGGCAATAAGCATTAGCGATGAATGTAGCTTGGACAATAGAGTCTTTTCACTGAGCAGCCCTGAATTCAACAGGACATAAGTCTTTCCTCTCCTCTTATTACTCATTTTGCTTTTCAGACGTAGAAGATAATCACTGACTTTTTCAATAAATATAACTTTTCAGAAAAATAACAAAAATCAACTGAATGATAAGGTGTCAAATATACATTAAAATGCGCCAAAAAATACTACTGCTTGGATGCACTTTGCTTCAGCCAATCACAGCCACGGGCGGGAACTTTTTCAGCCAATAGAATTGCAGTATTCTGTCATAGCCACCTGGTGGAAATATAGAGAACCTTCCGTGAAAATCCACTATTGGCAATACTGATGTAATCGAAAGGATTAGAATAAAGATTTAGCAAATAAACACTCATAACAATATTTGATCTGGACAATGTTCTACTGGACTAAAGCATTTGCATAAATGATGTGTCTAAATAATAATGAACCAGATGAACAATATCAGTAAATATTGAATTAAAGATGGCAGTAAGATTATAAACATAACTCATATAGATTTACTATTCTGTGACATTTGTAAAGCTCTGCCCCACCTCTGACTGCTTTTGAGCAGCTATTTTCCCCCAAGACATTACTTAGTAATACCATGCAGCATCTTGGCTCCTTTGAAATCCTAATTAACAATAATTATACCATCATAAAATGATCCTATACACACTCAAAACATATCAAGTTAGTCGAAGTGGTTAGCTGATGTTAATAACATTCTAGTCAAACATATTTTAAGCGCATGAATTTATTTTCATCCATGTTGCATGTTGTGGGAGGCCTGGCCCCTCATTGGCTATTGTTGCATTGGCCTCGATCTGAGCCATGCATTGTCAGCTCAGGTGTCTGTCTCCAATTCACTTGGAACACATCACCAACATCACTCCAACATGAAGCTCCTGTTTCCAATCCTAAGCAGGTCAGTGGCATTTTGTAACTTTTATTCCATTTATATGGTGATGCTTAGTTTTAACAAAAATGTGGAAAAAAGCCTGATTGATTCATACAAACAAATTACAATTTACAAATTAACTATATCACATATTATTTAACTTCATTAATTCCATAATGTATGGGGGACCCTACTTATGGTCAGGTTCATGTTTATGGGAGCTATCAATTAAAGTCTAGTACATTTTTCACATTTCTTATGACTCTATTGTTAATGTTGAAACAGGTAACATCATATTGACAATATTAGGACACCAGTGTCATATTTGCTGAAGTAAATGATTTCTCCCTGGTAAAACAGCTTCTGCGGAAAAATATATGAATCCTTAAAATAAATTAAGGCAATTTTGTAAATTTACTTCTTCAGACTCTAAGTGCATTTCAACAAGTTGATGCTTCAAACAAAAGAGAAAGCCTGATGACCAACATGGTTTTCATGCATTCTCTATTTCTTGGCCTATTTTGTATATATTCAAACTGTTTGCTCTTGAATTATCTTGCAAAGTGAAAAAACATATTCAAAGATTCAAAATGCTGTTGCTGCAGAGGTGCACCTGCTCTGCAGATTTAATGAGAGAGGTTTAATTGGAACTGACCATAGTAGGACACTGACCATAATAGAGCACAATTCGTTAGTCAGTGTTTAGCTTTAAAAATAGCGCCAAATTATTGTATTAACCTTGCGCTTTTTTGCTTTAAAAGTAGCATCAAACGTAGAAAGAAATTCACAATTCGTTTGGACGGTTTATCAATACAACACTTGGATTCCTGGGGACAAAACTAATATTTTATTAATATACCAGTATTTCAGTGGGAAAAAAAAGATACATTTTCTTCTTTAATGGTCACTTAATCAAATGACTTTAGAAATAATTATATACACCAATAGATAAATAGATACATAAAGTTAATTAAAATAAAAGTTTACTCTCTCAAAAATATGAAATAGAACTAAATGATTTACATACGCCTAACTATTATTACAAAGAACGAATTATTTAACAAGTTGAATGTAACAAATTTGTCATATTTGGTTAATATGATGTCAATTTAGTTACATAATAGGTACATGTTTCTTAAGGAGTTGATCACGTTGAAATTAACCATGCATGTTCTTCATAGTAATATGAGATTTGCATGGCTTTAAATGTTATGTTAGGACAGAATGTTCCCTTGACGAAAACTACATAGTCTGTTGCAGTTTCAAGTCTTAGTCTGGCTAGATCGTGATCCAATTTTACACAAATAAACCATAACATTGGACTAATTATATCTTGTCTTTCCAATGAAAATAAAACCTACAACAACTTTTATATCTTGGAGACAAGAGTATCTACTCCAGTCTGCGTGGTATAATATAAATATGGTTGACTCTAGAAAGTTGTATGACTGCCTTAAGCCAGCTGCTGCTGTCTACTCCTACCTATCACCACTCAAAAAAATTAACCTTGGTAAATGTATATAAGATATCATAAATATGAATTTGCATGTATCTTTTGATCCGGCTTTTAGTAGCCAGCTATAGCCAGATAGTTCCGTTTAGTGGCGGGTAGCATCGTATGGGAGAAGTTGTCTAGCTTTGTCTAGGTTTAATTTGACAGGCTGTTTTTAATTAAATTAACTGTAGAGGTTAGGTTATATCCACAGCACAGATTGAACCTATGAAAAAAAAAACAGAGTATAAATATCAAAATAATCCCTAAAATAACTTCCGGTACTAAGTGGTTCACTGAATGTGCCCAAAGTAAATGTTCGTACCATCAGTTTATGGAGGTTGTTGACCCCACCCTTTATACCCTGGGCCTCCTGGTGGCAAGGATGGTAACATCTGTGGTAAAACTGTTGGTGAAGACCTCAAATCCCAGTGGCCAACAGAGGGCTCTCTGTGCAATGCACACTCCAGTTGTAAAAGATAAGATAAGATAAAGATAAGATAAAGATAAGATAAAGATAAGATAAAGATAAGATAAAATTTTATTTAAAGTCGGTGGTGTCTGCTAAGCTATCCCATACTTATAGCACAGATGTGAATGACTTTACAGTAGGGTGCTGTTATATAAAAAAAAAAAAAGCTTTGAAATTTCCAGCTCTGACCCCCTTGAAAGTTAAATTGAAATTTTTTTTAGGGAGTCAGAGCTTAGAATTTCAAAACTTTGTCCAGCTGGACCACACTTCTTTACAGGTTAACACCAAGTTAGCAATCTGTAATCTTGTGTGTCTAACTGAAAATTAAATTCTAATTAAACCTTATTAACACTTACACCTATTGAATGTACAATATATTCAAATTACTAGCGCCTTGCAATTATTTACTTACAATTACAGTGCTTATACTTCGACATACTTTTTTTAATTTAAATATTATAATAATAAGCATGGGAAAACTAGCTAATTATTTCTAAGTTTATTTCCGAAATAATTTGGTATAGCTATATGTATTATTTTGTTTTGTGCCTCGGGGGTAAATGGGCATTGCAGCCATCTCATCATTACGTTTGCCTCAAGTTGGTAGTACGAGAACAATGACCAAGGCATTCCTTTTGACAATAATGGAGTGAGCACTTCATTGCTAGTTGCACACAGAATAGGGAAAAGAGGTGAGACGTCGATTGTTGCATCATCACCAGATAATGGCAGCTATTATTATTATTATTTAATTTTTTCCGCAATATGGATGGTCAATAAAAAATCATAATCTTCTATTTCTATTCATCTAATTCATAAAGGAAAATGTAGTCCTTTATGATACACAAAACAGCAAAATGGCATATTGAAATGTTTCAAATAACGTATATTTTAAATCAAAATTGGATATAAAAAATATCAAGATATAAAAATATAATAAAAGGTCATTAATTGTGAACATTGTCAGGTCCATGATATTCCATGATATTCAATGATATTCCATATATAATATGTGCTTTATTTTCCATAACCTAAATTGTATCATAAAGCACCATCAAAATATGGAACAAGGAAATGTGAATATGCTGTACAATTGATATTTTTGTAATCATGTGACATGATCTTCAATATGACAAGATTACCATGTATTGATATAATCGTTGCTTTCTCATCATTATCTTCACCAGTGTGTATAACACCTTATTAAGTTTCAACAACAGCAACCACTAACATTTCTATTTTCTATGCTGTTAAAAAATGCTATAAATTTAATACCTATCACCTCAAAAATTACAGCATATAAAATTAAAAGTACAGAATGCGCTAGTACTATCTATATCTATAGCAAATTGTTAAACATGTAGTTTACCTTTTGTTTTATAGCAAATTTCTGGAACGTTTAATTACTGTTCTGAGGCCATGATGATGGTGCTACAAATACTAACGTGTTAAAGCTGCCTACACCCCCCCCCCCCCCCAAAGCAAATAAATAAAAATTACTAACTTATATAATATACCAAATAGGTAAACGTTAATTATTATTCCTTCACCCCCCCCCCCCCCTTCTTTTGAAATATGAAAATTCAAAATATGATCGTTATGAAGAGTGCCAAGATATGGGGTAGACCCCCTGAATTATTATTCTTTCACCCAGCCCACCCCCCCCCCCCTTTAACACATGAAAATTCAAAATATGATCCTTATGAAGAGTGCCAAGATATGGGGTAGACCCACTGAAACCACAAACAGATGATGCAGACTCCAGAGGCCACAAGTAGAAAAAGCATGGAGCACCTACGCACATGAGATATATGAGATACAAAAGAGATATATGAGATACTGAGGCAGTTGCCTTGATGCTTATCACCGGGTGTCACTCTATTTTCTTGGAAAACTGACCCCAAAAAAGAGCACTGGTCAACGAAGTTTGGATAACTTGGTATTACCTTGAAGCTTGGGTGCCATCAATCACCCACAGTTCGTCTTCCCCTATGCTTCATTTATGCATCGTTTGAATATCATCATTATTCACTATTACTGTCTTTTTGCATGTGTGTTGATTCCTAAATGTGGGGCGACTACCTGACAGGAACATCATTTTGTCTTTGTGTGATTCCCTGTCACTCCAAGCATGAAGCCTTTTGTTGACTTTTTTAAACAATAAATGCTATGTGTCAGTCTGTCTGTCGGACTGTCTGTTGGACTAGCTGTCTTTCTGTCAGTCAAGCTGATGCACTATCTGTCAAGCTATCGTGTTGTATGTCCTGTATGTCTGTCACAATATCGTGCTGTCAGTCGGGCTGTCTGTCTATCTGTCATGCAGTCTAGCTGTCTGTCTGTCTGTATAACGTCTGTTGCTTTTACATACCGTCTGTCCCACTATCTCTCTGTATACATATATTGTCGACATTGTTGTGAGTGCAAACACTTCACATGCATAGGCCTAAACAAAAACAGCTCCTGTGACATCATAATATATTATTGTAAATTTGGAGATCCCATTAAATACAATATCAGTTCAACGTTATGAGCATCTCTGTTGTATTTTGTTTATTTGTGAATTTCTATTGAGTCCGATACATTAAAACTGCACTTTGTTCATGCATGTGCTAAAGTCATGAACTATAAATTCACTTCTAATATTAGAAAGATGTGACATAAATAACTTAGTGCATGTTTATGCAGGTGGTTATGTGGGACCCCATACTGAGACATGGTCTAAAGATGCGTCATTGCTTTGATATCAAAGGGCATTCATTCTGGCTTTCTTGTGTGTAAAATGAATACCAATATCATAAAAGCTACCTAATCAAACTTTATGACATTAGGATATTGTTGTTTTACATCCCTGTTGTTTTCTTATGAGGCATAGTCAACACATGTCAAAAGTAGACAGAGGCAGATGAAATTATGAGAAATAATGTTTATTTTTTATTGTATCAACTCTTCCTTTCCTTTTCTATTTATTTTATTTATTATTATTATTTTGTTTTGATTATTTTGTTTTCGTTTATAACTGCATCTCAGGCACATTCCCAAAGAACATATACATGTATAATCCCGCAGCAGTCTAATAATTTCCTCAAATATTATATATCTTATGGAATTTGTTGCCATCAAGTTTAAAGGATGTAAACTACCTGATTGGTTTTAAATATGCCTTGAAACGCCACATTTTAGTTTAATTATGTTATGAATCTTAGTTTTATATATTTCTGTTTTTATACGCCTTTAGTTTTAAATGTTTTTTTATACTATATTGTACCATATAACATATTGTTTTTATGGGCCATCTGCAAAACAGCTGTGCTGATGATGCAACCTATGTAAAATATATTGGAGTAAATAAATAAATAATAAAGATCATATAGTGACATCCCGATATTAGATATTGCACGATACTTGCAATATCTGATATCATCATCTATGGAAATCCTGCCAAATAATGTTATTGTAGTCTATAGTATTGCACTGAAAATCTTTTCAACCAAGACAAAATACATTTTTAATAATCAATAAGTCATAAAATCGACATATTTTTTAATTAAAAGTTAGTCACCTAAGACTGACTATCTAGTTAGATAAAGCTGACCAAGTTGTTAGTCTAATTGTCATTGGGGTTAGTTTGTTAGTCAAAATGTCTAAAAAATGTGCTGTATTTGTCAGAAGTCCATTTGAAGAGATGTCCAATGTTACTGTACAAAATTTAATTTTATAATATATAATACAGTAGACATTGTTATAATTAGCTTTATGCATTTGGCAAAGTTAGTTACTTATTTGTTGTTTTTATTCTCAGTTCAGCTCTAGAGACTTACCTTATAGAGAAACATTTGCTGCTAATATTTTACAATGTGATGTAGGCCTTATAACAAAACTGCTAATTTTAATATATGCAGTTGCTAATTAATTACAAAATCCACTTAATTTAAATCCACTTCCTTTAAGAAATACTTTCTAAATCAAATTCCTAAGTTTGAAAAACTAAATACAGTATAAAAAAAACAGTACAAATCCAATCAGCAGGCTTGATTTAGAAGTTAAAGTTTTTAAAGTTTCCTTCCCTATTGCAACAACAGTTCTTAACTTTTAAGGTCACGAAATCTTTGAAAGGAGTAACAGAAAAACATTCACCTCAGCTGGGAGAAGTGTCAATTTTAAACTCATTAACCGAAATTGTCACGAAATAGGCCACGAGTCTGCAAATTGAAGTCAATTAAGATGTCATTAGCGTTGAGCAATTAGTAGTTATTAATTAATGGTGCTTAATTAGGAGGCCAATTAACCTAGACAGTTCTTCTCATCGTGAGATACGGAAAAAAGGATTGTGTCAAAATATACTTCAAAACTTTCGAGTTGATTTCTTGGTAAATGCAGATTAAAAGTGCTTAATATATGCTATAAGAGGATCTATTAGCTTGTGTTACCTAAAAATCTATGTAAAGCCGTTCACGCAAACAATAAGCAGCGATAAGTCAATTGTTTGTTTGTTACATTCTACTAATTGCAGCAAACTAAAATGGGATAATTGAAATGAACAAAATAAACAAAAGAGGGAAATGAAGATCTTCGCATAAGGAAGAAAATTACATACTACAGCCTTCCTTTCTGTGGGTATGTAAGTTTGAAGTTGTAAACAAGCAACCATAATTAAGAAGCTTACTCAGGACGAAATAACCCAGGTCAGTCAAGAGAAGAGAAGAGAAGAAAACAGAAAAGGAGAGAAGTGAAGAGAACAGTCTGTGTTACAACACCAGGAGTCTCTGCCTGCACAGTGCAAATACTGAGGCGTCCTCTATATGCTACAGATGGAAACATGAACAGTTCACATGGTGCTTCTTTGTGTATATAGCATATAGATATGTATTTAATTATTAATTTCCTTTTATCAGGGCTGCCATACCAAACGACATAAGATAAGATAAGATAAGATAAGATAAGATAAGATATTATTAAAGGTTTTATGATCAACAAAACCTGCACAAGATTGATTAAAACGAGCAGCATGCAATAGCTTTTTGCATTTAATCAGAAATCATGATTTTAAGGTTGCCATAGAAGCTTTTTGATGGCTGCTGACTCCTCGTTTTCTCGCGCTTTTTCCGTGATCTCGCACGAATCACGCTCATCTTGCGTTTCCGCGTTAATGGGCGAGATCAGAGAATGATGCACTTTGCATTGCCACGGCAATCGATAACAACAAACAAGTAGGGCAGGGTGGTTGCTGCCTCTTAAAATATGATACTCTAACAGACCAGAAAGGGGGAGGAGATACAGAGACAGAGTGACAGACAGGTTGAGACAGAGAAAGACAGAAAGAGAATTGGAGCTTGCATGGCTCATTGTCAGACGGACAGACAGCTAAAGAGACAGCAAGATAGACAGCTAGACAGAGAGACAGAGAGAGAGAAAGACAGAGAGACAAAGAGACAGAGAGACAGAGACAGAGACAGAGAGAGAAACACAGAGAGAGAGAGAAAGAGAGAGAGAGAGAGAGAGAGAGAGAGAGAGAGAGAGTGAGAGAGAGAGAGAGAGAGAGAG